>LR990882.1:578543-2009216 GCA_905163395.2 Endotricha flammealis | reverse complement strand
AAAAAGTAGCCTGTAACTCTCCAGACATTAAAACTATCCCCAATAAAAAAATCATATCAATCCGTTCATTACTTTCGACGTGAAGGGAGAATAAACAAACACACTTTCACATTTATAATATTAGTATGGATGCATAACGTAATCCATTTTCAGTCCAAGTTTGTGAATATTTTTGTTACTTCTTCACGCTCGATTTTTATATTTGGTATGTATATACCATAGATTTATTATAACTTACTAGCGTAAGAAGATTGGCAATGCAAAAGTGATAGATCATAGCATACGCGTTTGTTTGAGCGAGATAGATAGACGAGACCATTTTTCCTATACACGCTATGGGCTTGTATCGGCCTAACGTCAATCATGTTAAAACAAATCCCACAGATTTTTACAAAATTTAAGGTTTTCAAGTTGTGGCGACACCTATCGCCATACAGAAGAACTACAGAGTGAAGAAAAAGTTCACAATGCGAACACATGACGTCATATACGACGACACTTAGAAATCCTGAATCACGCTATCGAAGTTTCTACGATATGGAGATATATATACAACCTCCGACACATACATTGTCGGAGCCGCGGTTCCCCAGGCATGACACCCAGCCTGGCCGGAAGATCTTCCCTTTGTGGCGGTCGAGCACATCGCCATCGCTCCCGCTACAAAGTGTAGTTTTGGTGTTAATTCGACGTGATTAAATATTGTTACCTGTGCAGTGCCTGGATGTAACTCAAACTAAAAGGAAAATCCACAAAATTATATATCTTACTTACACACATGTACATTACACGCACACTAGTGTATTTTTTTTTTGGTCTCGCCTTAATCAAACAAAGCCGTATATATCTATAGGTACGCTAGTATATACTAAATCTATGTTATACACTGATACTTTGGAATAACACATAGGGTACTTTTTATCCAGAAAAATACGCGATTCCCGTAGGATTCGGTCAAAACTCTTTTATCAAGTTCTTTATAAATAAAGTAGATAGCGCTACTGTGCATAAAATTAAAAACGCATGGTTTAGGTAAAGCCTGTTTCTTTGGACTTGACCAATGTAGTAAACAATCTTAGCATGTCTTTTTAACGAAAATAGGCAATTAAAATTATCATTTACACCCAGATAATAATAATATAGTTAAAAATGGCATTTAACACAACATTCTTATTATTCTGGCGATTTATCGATTTTACACATGGATATTTGAATAAAAAGACACTCTAAGATTGTAGAGTGTCTTTTTATTCAAATATCCATGTGTTTAATTGCCTATTTTCGTTAAAAAGACATGCTAAGATTGTTTACTACATTGGTAAAGTCAAAAGAAACAGGGTTTATAATAAAAGGCGGGTAACACCGCGGGTAGTAGTCTATACTAATATTATAAAAAGGAAAGATTTGATTGTTTGTTTGCATTGAATAGGCTCCGAAAGTACTGGACCGATTTAAAAAATTCTTTCACCAGTAGAAAGCTACATTATCAGGGAGTGACATAGGCTATTAGCTTTTCCCGAAATTCAATGTGGTTCCCACGGGAACGGGTGCGGTACTACACGCGGACGAAGTCGCGGACAAAAAGCTAGTAAGTAAATAAATTAAGCAGTGGGTCAAATAAGTTAAACAAATTTACCTTTCTGTCCTCCACTAAAACCTCTCCAATTAGCGAAGATCATAATGGGTAGACCCTCGCGAGAGAAGTCGTTGATGGCTTGCGCAGTCTTGTACGCAGAGTCGGGGAACCATACCTGTGGAGAACTCATGTTAAGCAACGTGGACTCTAAACAGTATTTAGATGGGTGTACTGCGTTCTGAATGGTGGAACGAATTAAATAAATGCCATACATCTTGGTATTGCCAAAAGAATTAAACTTACTGATATATTTTAAACTGGTCTTTTTTTTTTTTTTACCTCTTTCATTGACATCATGGTGTTAAAATAGTAAAACAAATATTAACTAGTTTAGCCCCCCCCCCCCCCCCCCCTATTGCAGTTTGAACTGTATCGTCCAATCGTAAATATTTTTGTTTAGGTAACCCATCTTGTATGTTACCTGTCCAGCCTGCTGCAGCGTCTTGGCTTCGGAGTCCAGGTTGGCGGGGTCTGCCGGCAGCGTCAGCTCGACTGTTCGCGTCTCGACCGCGATCACGCCTACGGGGATGCCGCCGAGGCGGGCGCGGCCTGAAAAATATTGCTTTTATTATACCACTAGGGTAGCAAACAAGCTTACGGCCCGCCTGATGGTAAGCAGTCAACGTAGCCTATGGACCCTGTAGAAAGTGGAGCTCTGGAGACCTTACTCACCGTAGGAACAGGGCCATGTTGGCCGAGACCAATGCTATTTGGCTACGATACGATGTAAGGTGGAGGTCCTTCCCCAGATGGGCTGCTCCGATTTAGGCAGATTATCCGCTATGCCCTGCAGCCAACATCGAAGAAGCCCAGCTTCGAAGCGTCTCCAGTCAGCATGAGCGTAAGTTCGCGGATTTTATTATCAAGTACTTCCTACTCCGTCTAATATCTTTCTGATTAAATTCGTTGTGAGTTCCAAGACAGCTGTAATTTCTCGTCAATGAGCTTTATTGCTCATTTTCAATCTGAGGTCGCCGTTGTTGATTCTTTACAGCAGACACAGCGATAGAAATGTGTGGTGGGCTTGTGCCGAAGTATGATGACTTACCAGTGATGACAGTCTGCGCCCAAGGCTGCATGATCTCGTCGAAGGATCCCACGTCGAAGAAGCCCAGCTTGGCAGCGTCTCCGGTCAGCATCAGCCTTGGCTCGTGCGCGGCTCTGGGCGGCGTCCATTCCACTGGCCGGTCTACGGGGTCGGCAGGTCGCATGATTGGCACTATGCTTAGCTTGTCCTGGAAAGAAAATTAAATGTTTGGAATTATGTTTAGTGTAGCGGGAGCGATGGTGTAGCGCGTGAGTACCCTCGGTATTGCTAGCGTCTATAGGCTACGGTAACGGCTTACCATCGGGCCGACCGTATGATTGTCTGCCACTTTTGTAGTATAAAAAAAAAATACTTTCATGCTTGCCCCGCTTGTTTCAATGAATCAGAACCCACCTTGGGCACATAGGACAATTATCTAACTGTAAAATTTAACGAGACCCATCCAAACACTGACTAACGTCGTCCTTGCTTAACTTGCGTGTTCGTTTAGAGTGAGAGTGCGTGTAAATCTATCTAAAAAGCTATTTGTTCCCACCTTGGGCACATAGTAGAGCCACCTGACCGTAGCTCTGATGGCGTCCAAGTAAACTTAACGAAACCCATCCAAACACTGGCTAAAGTGGACGTTGCTTAGCCTGCCTGTTCCTTTCAGTAAATATAATTGCAAATATAATTGTTAATGAGTAAGAACCCACCTTGGGCACATAGGACAGCCACCTGACGGTCGTCCTGATGGCGTCCAGGTCGGTCGGCGCGACGGCGTGCGAGACGCCGTTGTTGTGCATGATCTGCGCGCCGCCCAGCTGGTTGTTGCTGGCGTACACCGCCCTGCCCAGCACCTTGTTCAGGGCGGCGTAGCCTGTCAGGATTATGTACGAGGACTCCACTTGGATCACTCTGTGCCCGAGACTGTAAACAACGAAATCATTATTCATAACTCCGTTTGCGTGTATTATATATGCACAGCAGCGCCATCTATATCAGACTTTTGATGAAATTCTACAGGAATTGCGTACTTTTCGGGATTAATAGTACCCTATGTGTTAATCCGAGGTATCAGCTACCTACATACCAAATATCATAAAAGCTGGACCAGCCATTTAAGTGTGAAGAAGTAACAAATATACACATATCTTTCGTCTTTATAATATTAGTAGGATATTCCACGAAACATTTGGTTACCACGCCGGACTGGCACACTGGAGGTCCGGGATTCGATTCCCGGTCGGGTCATGATGAAAAACGAACTTTTTCAGATTGGCCTCGGACCTTGAATGTTTATCTATATATGTATTTGTTATAAAATCTAGTATCGTTGAGTTAGTATCTAATAACACAAGCTTCGAATTTACTTTGGAGCTAGCTCAATTTGTGTGATTTTTCCTATAAATTTATTATTAACTAGCGAACCCCGCGCATCTTCGTTTGCGTATATCCCGCTTTCCCGTGGGAATTTTAAATTTTTCTCTCCGTAAGAACCATCCTCGTACTTCAAGGAATATTTTAAAAAAAAAGAATTAGCGAAATCGGTTCAGCTGTTATCGAGATTTGCGCTTAGTAACACATTTAGCGATTCATTTTTATATTTTAGATATTTATATTCTATGGAACATTCGTCAGAAGTCCTTGTATTAACTATTGTTCAATTTGGTCAACATTCCCCGCAATATAACACTCGACAACAAGAGCGTTGCGTTGTGTGGACGAAAATGTTGTAGGAACATTTAGCCGCACTGAAATGAAGTCCCACGTCACGTAAAAGTTACGCGCCATGTTGCAGACTCAGTTCGTTGCTCGTCATGATGGAAAATATGTATTTTCTCCCATCTACCATCCCATTTAAATGGAACATGGGTAAGGTTATGATTTTGATACAGAATTCGGGAACAAGCCCACCACACATCCCCACCGCTGTGTCTCCTGTGTAGCCAGGATCACCAACGGCGACCTCAGATAGACAATAAGCAATGAAGCTTATTGACGTCCCGGGGACACTACAGCTGTCTTGGAACTCACAACAATATATAATCATCCTTTAGTGCGAGGCATTCACGTCCGAAGTGCTAGTAGGTTTAAAAGAAATTACGTGCATAAGTATTTCTAATCAAATCTTAACTTACAGATTGAGCTAGCCTCAAAGTAAGTTCGAAACTTGTGTTATGGGATACTAACTCAACGATATTATATTTTATAACAAATACATATATAGATAAACATCCAAGACCCGAGGCCAATCAGAAAAAGTTAGTTTTTCATCATGACCCGACCGGGGATCGAACCCGGGACCTCCTGGGTGGCGGTCTGGCGTGGTAACTATTACGCCACGGAGGACGTCGAAACTTGCAAATTGATGTTATTTTTGAAGTACATGTGTGGTTGTTATGGTGGTGTGCCGTCACTCACCGTACGACGTAAGAGCCGATGCCGATGGCGCGGCAGGTCACCACCGAGATGGTGACCACCTCTTCGTAGGCTTGCGCCGTTTCGCCGGCGATGAGGCCGGCGTCGCGGAGACATTCGACGCCGAGGCCGTCCTCCTTGCCTGCAAACAAGAACATACAATACATACATACATACATAGTGTTGTTGAGAATCAATTTACATTTTTATATCAGATCTATATCAGATTTTCGACCAAACCCTACAGGAATCGTGTACTTTTCGGAATAAAAAGTACCATAATGTACCAGGATAACTAACATACAATACAATACAATACAAACTCTTTATCGCACCAATAAATTTCATAAAAACAAAAGTAACAATGAAAAGAGAACGCAATAGGCGGCCTTATCGCTATGCAATTTCTTCCAGGCAACCTAATTGCAAAGGAACATTGCCATAGAGTTAAGGGATAGGTGGCGCAGTAAATTGACAAAAACAAAAAAAGACAAACAAACAATGTACCTACAAATACAAATCAAATTCCGACGACCTCCGTGGCGTAATGGTTACCACGCCAGACCGCCACCCAGGAGGTCCCGGGTTCGATCCCCGGTCGGGTCATGATGAAAAACGAACTTTTTCTGATTGGCCTCGGGTCTTGGATGTTTATCTATGTATGTATTTGTTATAAAATATAATATCGTTGAGTTAGTATCCCATAACACAAGTTTCGAACTTACTTTGGGGCTAGCTCAATCTGTATGAATTGTCCCTATATATTTATTTATTTATTTAAATAATACATATAAAGTAAAATGACAAATAATAAAAACAAAAATAAATAAAAACAAAATAAAAAAAAAAGAGTAATGAACAATTACAATTACACATACAACTTTTGCCTTTATAATATTACTAGAATATTACTTACAAAATATCCCACTTATATTATCAAGACGAAAGTTACGAGTATGTTTGTTATTCTTCGCGTTCAAGTGGCTGTGTCCATTTTTATGATATTTGATACGTATTCAATTCAAATTCAAAATATTTTCATTCAAATAGGCCTAATATAAGCTCTTTCGAATCGTCACAATTTTTTCCTACCACCAGTGCAGACGGCAGATTTGTGCTAAGAAGAAGCTGGCAAGAAACTTAGCACTTGCTCTTTTAAAATGGTATTAATAAGATACAAATTACAATGGCAGAAAATATCAAATTAACACAAAATAGTAGGTACGTAGGTAGCTAATATCTTGTATTAACACATAGGGTACTTTTTATTCTGAAAAGTAAGTGATTCCCGTAGGATTTGGTCAAAAATCTGATATAGATAGCGCTGCTGTGTATAAAATTATCGCTGGCAACACCGCGGGCAGCAGCTAGTGCGTCATAAAACTCGTGTAACACCGCAAGCAGCAGATAGATGAAAAAGTGAGTTTGTTTGTTATTCCTTCACGGCTTGACTAAGCAGCCGATCATTATGAAAATTTGCATACATATTGTAAGGTGTACAGAGCCCAACATAGGCTACTTTTTATCCCGTGAAAGCATGTCGTTCTAATGGGAAAATATTTTTTCTACTATAGAGGGCGCTGTATCGGCCAACAGATGGCGCCATCTAGTAATACCTATAATGTCCGTGATCCTGTACCGCGCCTCCCCCTCGTCATCAATGAGCGCCGCCTTGACGGAGCCCAGCGGCGCCAGCTTGGAGTAGGCCTCCGGCGTCAGGTACAGGTACTTGAAGCCCCTCTCGGGCCTCTCGGCGTCCAGCCAGGCCACGTTGAACTCTTGCTTCACCTCCTCGGCCACGCCGATACGAGCGCCTGAGTTTACGCTTATGTAGATCTGGAATAACAGTTATTTGCTATTAATCTATTATACAAAAATTAATCGCTAAACGTGCTGCTAAGCGCAAATCTCGAGGACAGCTGAACCGAATTAGCTAATTCTTTTTTTAGAATATTCCTTGAAGTACGAGGATGGTTTCTTACGGAGAGAAAAATTAAAAAATCCCACGGGAAAGCGGAATACACGCAAACGAAGTTGCGCAGGTTTCGCTAGTTGTTAAAAAAAAACGAAAAAAACATTAAGGCTGTCTCAAAAAAAAACGGTTTTTTTTTTAAACTACGATTGTTAACACTAAAAAGCTTAGCTATGGAATTCTTATCTAAGACATAATAAGGATTTCTTCTCCGGAAAAACCTCCGAGAATACTAGTAGTTTCCTCAATGGGAAAAAATTCAAAGTTGCCGCTAAGAATACCCCAATTGTGGCCTAAATAGTTTACGGAAAATCGTCAGTCTTTTCCGGGATAAAAAGTAGCCTATGTCAGTATCCAGACCTTAAATCATCTCTGTTAAAAAAATCATGTCGGTACTTAGGTTCCTTTCGACGTGAAAGAAGAACAAAAAATTACATACTTTATTTTTTCCCGTGGGAATAAGATGTCTTTCCGGGATAAAAAGTAGCCTATGTCACTCTCCAGACCGTAATCTATCCCCAATAAAAAAAGACATATCAATCCGTTCATTACTTTCGACGTGAAGGGAGGACAAACAAACACACTTTCGCATTTATAATCTTAGTATGGATATCATTTCGGGAACGCTAGTAAAACCGCGGGCATGAGCTAGTAATAAAAACAACAACTTACCCTGGGTATTTTAAGCTCTCTAGCGTACTGCGACGCCTTATAGTAGACCCAGTCCTCTTGGGGTCCAAACGACCCCATGTAGTATGTCAGGTCATTGGCTATCAGTATGATGTCCCTGCCCTCTGGACACTCCGGCGTGTAGAGGGTTATGCGCCATGCTACCATGCCGACCTATAAAAAAATTACAGTCAACGATCGTGGCGCAATGGTTACCATGCCTGCCCGCCACCCAGGAGGTCCCGGGTTCGAATCCCGGTCGGGTCATGATGAAAAACGATCTTTTTCTGATTGGCCTCGGGTCTTGGATGTTTATCTATGTATGTATTTGTTATAAAATATAGTATCGTTGAGTTAGTATCCCATAACACAAGTTTCGAACTTACTTTGGGGCTAGCTCAACCTGTGTGATTTGTGCCTATATATTGATTTGGGGCCAAGTGCACCCACCGTGTTCTGTCCAGGCAGCCGCGTGACCTCCACCACCCTCCGCTCCCCGTCTGGCTCCACCACTAACTCCACGCACGACATCACGTTGTCTGGTGGAGGAGCTGTAGAGCAAAACAGAGTCAATGTTTGATTAACTTGTTCAAAAAATTATCTATCTGCATACTTAAATTTTGTGTTGAAGTGAAAATTTGTGACAGAAAAAACGGTAGTTACGTCTAAATTCTCGAATCCGATAGATCAAAAATATAAGCCAATTCATTTTTTCAGTCAGCTATTTAGGTTCCATTGGTGGGCAACAGCTTCCCTTCATTCATGCTTCCATACAACAATTTCGCTCCCGTTCTTGTGTTTCCCCTAGATCTTTTACCATGAAGGAAACCTAGATATGACGACTCGACCTTTCTGATTTCATACGGTCTCAGGTCACTTCAATTTATACGATTTCTTTGCGACGTCTATTAGTTAATGATAATAAGCCAATTATCAAAAAGCTTAAACGGCGTCGAAGTGTCAAATTAAGGAAAGGGGGTCAAATGAAAATCAGCGCCATATAGGTTTTTCGAAGCTATCTGGCATCGTGCTGAATTTTACCCCTCTTCTGTGCGGCTGTGAGGCACATAAAGACTTTTTCATTGGCTAGGTACTTGTATTTTGTTTTAATGTGTAACCGTTTTGTGTGAATGTTTCTGTCTGTTTGTATGTGTAAAATGCTGTTGTTGTCTTGTGTCTCATGTGCTGTACAGAATAAATGTATTTTCTTTCTTTCTTTCTTTCTTTCAAAACATTAAAAAAAAGTCGACATCATACCATCAACACTGCCCTCCTCAATACACTCCCTCCATCTCTTTTCAACTGTCTGCCTGAACATATCTGGCAGGTCGTACACGTATGTCGTGCCTTGTGAAGTCGCCTGAAAAAAAAACAATAAATTTATTAATTTATTCTGTACTTTCTTCTTTAAAAAAATTAAAAAATTTGATTATTTTTCCTGAAAAACACTACAATAAACAAACATATTCAGGGTCCAATACAAAGTAGTATAATTTATAAATGATTGAGTAAGCGAGATGCCGTTTTACATTATGTATTGCGCCATCTTCCTTACTCATACGTTTTTTTTTTTTCATGGCTGGTAAATTTTTTTCTTCTAAAGGACGCTATGAACGTATCAGACACGACAAGCAACCCGATATGCCCACTAGGGCGTCGGCAAAATATTCTCTCCCACGATAGTTGCCGCTCCGTGCATGGCACGCGGCGGTGCTGGTCGGCGACGGAACTGTCTCATACTTTTTAATACAAACAATATTTTTTTGTCTGACACGTTCATAGCACGATCATGGTATGATAAGTTGTAGTGGGCAGAGTCCTTAAAGGTGCTCCTTCACCGCGGGCATTCGCGTGTAATGTAACATTTTAGATTCAACTTTGAGCATTACATTACAATACTACCTCTCTGACTGACGAGCGTTCGCCTCCCTCACTGCTGTAATGCTCGAATCTGAGCGTTACATCAATCAATCAATCAATCGTTTATTAGCAAGATTAAGTGTACAATTGTAAGTGTACATTACACGCGAATGCTCCCGGTGAAAGAGCACCTTAACTTAGCCTTAGTAACTTCACGAGTACTTGAACCAATAAATAGTTAATTTCTAACGATACCCCCCAAAACGATACCCCGTATTAAATTAATATACTAACTGATCCGCGCAGTTTCGTCTACGTTCCCCCCGAATTTTCAACATTTTTAAATTTCCTTAATAAACTGTCACTATATACGTATATAAAAATTAATTTATGTGCGTCAGTCTCGCTTAAACTCCAGAATGGCTGGACCGATTTGGCTAATTTTGATATTGAAATGTTTGTGGAAGTACAGAGAAGGTTTAAATCGTGAAAAAATATATAAAAATTGCGAGGGAAAATATTCAAAAACTACAATTTTATTATCCCATACAAACGCTACGCAGGCGTAGTTGAGCGAGTCAGCTCTGTATTAAAATCTTACCAAGAAGCGTTTCTGTTGCAAATAATCCTTGGTCACGTATGGTGTGGACATCGGCAATCCGTGCATAGGTCCCTGGCGGGGACCGTACGACTGGAACATTATCTGAAAAAGATATTTTTATTTAACCTCGGGACGTCAATAAGCATTGCCTATTGTCAATCTGAGATGGCCGCTTTTGATCCTGGTTTTGTAATGAAATTAAATATATGAATCATATTTATTTATTTATTATATTACACACAGATTTACAGTCTTGACCAAGGCATCTGTATGGTAAACAATAACAGATAGAAAAATCAAAATTAAAAAGAAAAGAAAAAACCAATAATAACATTAATTTCAGAGCAAAAAAATCTAAATTAAATTAAATTAAAATTAAAATCAGATTCAATATTATAGAAATTAAACCAGAATTATTACCAAATTAATTTAAACATTTACTATTATTGAATTAAAATTAAATTATAGAATCAATCGCACTCAAATATACAACGATATAGTTTTACATTTAATTCTATTGTAGATTGTAATTGAATCTACATACCACTCCAGTCCTGGGATCAGAAATCTCTTCATAAGTGTAAACATCGAGCGAATATCCCGAACCGTTCGAGAGACACAAGCGTACATTCTTCGTTGGCGTCGCTGCGGGACCTGAGTTCGAAAAGATTATTATAGTTACTAATATTATAAATGAGAAAGTGAGTTTGTTTGTTTGTTTGTCTGTTATTCCTTCACGGCTTGACTGAGCAGCCGATCGTTATGAAAATTTGCATACATATTGTTAGGGGTACAGAGCCCAACATAGGCTACTTTTTATCCCGTGAAAGTATGTCGTTCCAATGGGAAAATAATTTTTCTTCTATAGAGGGCGCTGTATCGGCCAACAGATGGCGCCACAAGTCGCGCTATGGGCTGTTTTGTTGTCAAACGAGATCTATTTCATAAAATTAACGCAAGCGAAACCGCGGGGAAAAGCTAGTATAAAATACTTAATAGTACAAAAGGTTAACATATAGTTCTACTGTGTTAAAAATAAACGTAGAATAATGAGTAAATAAGTTATTCACTGTTGTGTCAATGTCTTTCTTGATGAGAATTAAATGAGGTGTGAAAGTGATAAAACATTGTATAACTTATTCTACGTTTATTTGTAACACAACTAAAGTATATTTAATTCGTATTATCAATAAGGGGCCGTATCACAAGGGGGTGCGGGGTGTAGTAAGGTATCACAAGTATTTATTTTTTCATTATTTTTTCAAACTCGCGATTTTTATTGCTAGGCAACGAACAAACCGTTCATACCTGTATTTAAGATAATATATTAAAATATAAATATTCTAAAAAAAATAAGATTTTTGTAGATACAAAAAATACAGGGGGGGGGGTAGTCTTAAACCTCACCATGTATCACCAAAGGGATTAAAAAATGCTTATTTAGAGGCAAGCAGTATTTGAATTATATTTTTTTTGACAAATCACACAGATTGAGCTAGCCCCAAAGTAAGTTCGTAACTTGTTATAAGGGATACTAACTCAACGTATTTTATAACAAATACATATCATGTGTCACATCATATAGATAAACATCCAAGACCAGAGGCCAATCAAAGTTCCTTTTTTATCATGACCCGACATCATCATGGCGTGGTAACCATTACGCCACGGAGGCCGTCAGATCTATTAAAAAACTCACCTAATCTTAGAGTAAATCTGATCTCTGCCTGCAACACCCTCAACTTCCAAAGACGGGGTCCGTATCGCATCACCATACCGAGTACCGATTCCTCGATCTGGAAATATTGGAGTGAAAACTTCTTTAGGGATTCTTGCGGCAACTCATTAGCGTCCACTTGGGTCCGTTATTAGAAATTTTATTTCTGTGTGTTTCAACGTTTGATTCATAGTATCGATAGTGTAATGTGAAGCAATAATTTTTTTTTGATTTTTTTATAAATAGATAAATAGGGACAATTCATACAGATTGAGCTAGCCCCAAGTTAGAAACTTGTGATATGGGATACAAACTCAACGATATTATATTTTATAACAAATACATATATAGTTAAACATCCAAGACCCGAGGCCAATCAGAAAAAGTTAGTTTTTCATCATGACCCGACCGGGGATCGAACCCGGGACCTCCTGGGTGGCGGTCTGGCGTGGTAACCATTACGCCACGGAGGTCGTCACATTAAAGTGCATAGTGATTGTGATCAGGAACTATTAAAAGTGTATTATCGTGTTGACTCCAAAATCCGCCTTTTCTGAAGAAATTTCGCTATCATCTTTCTTCGGGGCGTCTTGACTCAGAGACTGTATACCGAGATAGCATGAATACGCTGCTTTGAATTACGTACACAAGCTTAGCTTGAAGATGGCAAAATAGAAACTTCGTCTGAAGTCTGATTCCCAAAAAAAAGGACGGGTTGCACTCCGGGAGTGCCGGCAGAAGTGAAAACTTAAGGTATACGCAATGGTATAATACCTCGGACGGGACGGGGACGTGACTTTTTGTTCGACACGGCCACGTTCCCGTCCCGTCCGTGTGTCCGCGACATATCCCGGACGGGACGGGACGGGAAGTTAAATATGAACTATATTTAACGTCCCGTCCCGTCCCGTCCGGAAAAAACACGTTACGTATACAGCGACCTTTAAACATCAACGTTGTGCATTTTTGAATATTTCGGAATGGTTAGGGAATCTTACGCTTTTTCCATCAGGCTACGAATCTGACGCGAGTTTAACATTTTTTATCCATCCAAAAAAAGTGCCAAGCGCCGCTAAAGAAGTTTTCACTTCAAAAGAAAAAGAAATAAAACTTCATTAGCGGCGTTGTGCAATTTTTGGGATGTGTTAAAAATGTTAAGCTGCCGTCAGGACACGTGACCTGATCGAAAATTCGTAAGACGGAGGGAGAGTAGACGTAACATCCGGCAATCGAGCCTCACTTGATTTGCCATCTCTCTAGGGTATAATGCCTTTTGCTTCAAATTGCTGTCTCTCACGTAGTTGTTAAGGAGGGAAGTCACTTCAATACTTCCTACTTGTCTAATTTCTTTCTGATTAAATTCGTTGAGTTCCAAGACAGCTGTAATTTCTCGTCAATGAGCTTCATTTCTCATTGTCAATCTGAGTTGGCCGTTGATCCTGGGTCTACAGAAGACACAGCGGTGGGAATGTGTGGTGGGCTTTCTGTATTAAATCACTCACCTTAGCCGGGTCCATTATGACAGTAGGTCCAAAATTCAGGAAGATGTGATTACAATCTGTTCTCTTCGCTAACGGATGTGAGAATGCCACCTCCAATTCGTCCATTGCTTCTAACAGCACCCTGTATAATAATATAGTAGACTAGTAAATCCCTCGCAACTTCGTTTGCGTATATCTCGCTTTCCCGTGGGAATTTTGAAAAATCCTTTCTTAGTGCTCCCCTACGTTATAAAAGGAACCCCTGTGCAAAATTTCAAGTTTCTAACTAACCCTTATAGTTAAGGCCCTGCGTTGATATGTCAGTCAGTCAGCTTCTCCTTTTATATATTTAGATTATAAAGGGGTCCGAAGCAGAGCCAACTGAATTCTGAAGAATAAATGGACTGTCCAATAGTAGAAGCATTGGATCAGAATCCAAATGAGGTACACATGAATTTCGTTCTAAAAATAACTTTAGGTACATAGAATAAGTATTACTAACATAGATTTAGTATATACTAGCGTACCTGTAGATCGGCTTTGTTTGATTGAGGCGAGACCAAAAACAAAATACACTAGTGTGCGTGGAATGTACATGTGTGCAAGCAAGATATACAATTTTGTGGATTTTCCTTTTTGTTTGAGTTACATCCAGGCACTGCACAGGTAACCATCGTATTGACTTTACAATGTAGGGGAGGCACACCAAAAATAAAATTAATCAATATTTTTCAAAATTTTGTCCCAGCACTTTGTTGGCATTGTTAATATGTGTATACACACCAAATTACAGCTTTCTAGCATTAAGACCGCGGACAGACAGACAGACAGACAGACGGACATGGCGAAACTATAAGGGTTCCTTGTAGTTTACTACGGAACCCTAAAAATGTATTTCAATCACCTCTCTCCCTCGTTCTGTAGGTACTCGAACGATGCCTCTTTGGTGATCAGATCTTGGTGTCTGATGATGGAGCGAATGAAGAACCTATAGTCGGTGACTTCTTGGCCCTTTTTCACCTATGGAACAAATCATAAATTTTTATTTACATAAAATTACATATGGTTTTAGTGTATTCGTGTGCATTTTATTTCATTTCTTAAACCATGTTTATTATTATGATAAGATAAATTAAAAATACTAGCATCTCCCAGTGGTTTCGCTCGCGTTAATTTTATGACATAGATCTCGTTTGACAACAAAACAACCCATAGCGCGACTTGTGGCGCCATCTGTTGACCGATACAGCGCCCTCTATAGTAGAAAAAATATTTCCCCATTGGAATGACATACTTTCACGGGATAAAAATTAGCCTATGTTGGGCTCTGTACCCCTGACAATATGTATACAAATTTTCATAATGATCGGCTGATTACTTAAGCCGTGAAGGAATAACAAACAAACAAACTCACTTTCTCATTTATAATATTAGTTAGGATATTAGATATGTATGGCAAGATATGTATTAGATAGGTAGAACGGCAAGCAATGAGGTTTTGAAACATGTCTTGTATTGCTGAATACCAGCTAGTGAGCAAAAGGTGGCACCCGAGAAAACCCTTCTACGAAACTATATTTTTAAATCAATATTTAGGTACTGGCCACCGTTAAGTGCCATTTTTTTGAGGAGGTACTAAGAATCAGGAGCTTAATCGATTGGCGCAAAAAGCAAAAAAAAAATAAAAAATTATATTACGTATTTTAGTAGGGCAAGCCCGGCTTTTCGGCTTTATTGGAAGGACCGCCACTGTTTCAAGTTAATGTTTTTCAAAAAATACTACGAATAAATATAATTACGATAAAGTCATATTTTTATATTGTTCTATAGAGCTTTTTTTTTTTTAAATGGCAACCCCTTCAAAAGTCACCCTGATATTTAGGTACTGGCCACCGTTAATTGCCATTTTTTGTGGAGGTACTAAGAATCAGGAGCTTAATCGATTGGCGCAAAAAGCAAAAAAAAATTACAAATAATATATTACGTATTTTAGTAGCGCAAGCCCGGCTTTTCGGCTTTATTGGAAGGACCGCCACTGTTTTCAAGTTAATGTTTTTCAAAAAATACTACTAATAAATATAATTACGATAAAGTCATATTTTTATGTTGTTCTATAGAGCTTTTTTTTTTTTTAATGGCAACCCCTTCAAAAGTCATGTATTATGTGGCCATACAACGAAATATGTGACTGTACCTTGGCTTTTCCCAAATACAAATGCATCTTCTGGTTGCTAGTTGGCAACGCTTCCAGCTCGTAACTTCTCATCCTGTACAATTCTAATTGGAACGCTGAAGCCGGTTCCAAATGTCTATATATAGTGTCCTCTATGAAATCGTTGCGTGCTCTGTACGTGAAGAACTTTGGGAATTGACGTCTGAAAAGAAAAACATAGTAATACATTTTTTTAAATAAATTCTACAAAATTTCTACCACGCCACCTGATAGGTTACTCTGCAATGAAATCGGGATTTTAATTCATTTCTGTGTATTTTCATTCTAAAATTAACAGCAAAACCTAATTCGTTCTCTTGAAACTATATACTTTTGTAACAAATCATAAAAATCCGTAAAATATTAAACGGAGTAAGAAGTATTTAAAGGAGTTCCCTCTTTAGCAACTTCGCCGGTCCAAAATCAAATTTTACAAAATAAAAATATTGTAAGGTCAGTTGGGGTAAGACTACCACACCGGGGCAAGACTACCTTCAATTCAACATCTGTTTGTTAGACATGGCGATTATATATCTTCCAGAAGCAGGCACAAAGATAGATTAATAGTACCTAAACAGAGACTTGCGTTGTATTCACAGAATGTTCACTGCATGGCAATAAAATGTTCTAACCATCTTCCTGATGGTTTTAAGACCTTGCGAATGACTTTATTTAAAAAAACAGTGTTTGAATGGCTATTAAAGAAAAAATATTATACCGTCAAGGAATATGTGGAAAACAGACTTTTATTAATTAAATAAAAATAAATTTCTATTGTAAAAATGTAATAAATTAAATAAATGCCTAACTTGAATTATGATATTGTTAAAATTTAATAAATGTATATTGTTAAAATGTAATTAATGTTAACTATATGTAAATTTAACATTTTATTTTATTATCGTCAAATAATTTGTAACTAATGGATTTATTGAAATATTTGCACGCCCTTTTGAGGGTAGAATAAGTGATATTTATTTTTATGTAACACCATTATGTACCTACCTTATTTTCGCAAATAAATTATCTTATCTTATCTTATCAATTCAATTCATTTATTTGCAAATGTAGGTACAATAATTCAGATGTTACAATATGTCGGTACATTGAGATCATCCACATTTTACCTTTCGGCATGAAATTAGTAATAAATATTACAATATTACATTTAATAAAAATACCTCAACGGGGCAAGACTACCACAGCGGGGCAAGACCTCCACATCGGGGCAAGACTACCACGGGAGCAGTTGACGAAGCGACACGACAAAGCAGCGAAGTCGCCAACACAAAATACTCACTTGATAAGCGACATAAAAGTGATCCTCCTTATCCTCTTCTGGTGCAACTCGTGTCTGTGCGCGCGACAAAAGTTGCCGAAGCGACGCGACACGGCCGCGTCGTCGCTCTCACCGCTGTCGCGTACTCCGATCATCAGTATGTGGATGGGTTCTAACGGCTGGAAATAAAAATAAAATTAATAACAATAAAAAAGGAAAGAAGTGTATTCGTCATTCGTTTTGATGTACTACTAAGTTGCTTTTCATATGGTATTTGTCGAATGAGTTATAATAGTTTGTAAAATGATAATGAAAGTTAAAAAATAGTACATTTCATTACAAGTGCGGAAAGTCTGTCATTGCAAAGAGTTCCGACAAATGTCGACCCGAGCCGAGGCGCAGCCGAAGGTGAGGGTTGACAGTCGGAACAAGTTGGAATGACGGTTCCGCACGTGTACTGAACGACTATTTTTAATACAGTTGCGAAAAAATTAAGCAATTTAATTACTCATTATGTGCAACAAACAACTAAAATCGCAAAGAAAATTTTTGGAAAATGGCGCCAACCGTAAAAGAATATAAGCAGAGATTTTTTTTTTGTTTTCTTCACCCATTCTGGGTAGGCAAAGGCCGTCTATGCCCATACAGCCAAGTCTTCAGTAGTTTTTTTTTTTATTGATATGAAATGAACATGAAATTTAATGAGATGAAATGAAATGAAACCTAACCTAACTCATTGAATCAAATCATTAAATCTGATATTGAAACAAATTAGTAGCTTCTTTTTATAAATATTTGCATGAGTCATAAAATCTTCTATGATTTTTTTTTTTAATAAAAACTTCGTTTTTCTTTTTAATAGACATTAATTTTGACAGTTGGGAAAGAGAACGCACGAGTGCGGAAAAGGTAAAGAAAAAGCACGCGTGTGTAATAGCCCACTTTCCGAACGCTAAACGTCCCTGCAATACGTCACTTTTTGAGCAACTGTATTAAAAAATACATATCTTTGCCCGCGTGAGCTTTTTCGGATACTATAATCTATATATATAAAAATGAAACCCGTTTTCCGTTGTCACGACATAACATGAAAACGGCTTGACCGATTTGGCTGATTTTTTTTTTTAGTTTTCTAATACTCTGTACAAGGTTCTTACGGAAAAAAATATTAAGAAAATCTCTCAGAAAGATTGAAAAAAAAAACGAAACAGTACCCGGGCGAAGCCGGGCCGGGCAGCTAGTATAATAATATAAAATATAATAGCGCATGACTGCCACAAGTAATGTGACTTTCTATCAATGAAATAATTTTCAAAAACGGTACAGTAGATCAAATGCATTATCAGAGGACTGGCGGCATAAAAAATTATAGAATAGAAAGGTTCGAATTTTAAAAATTCTTTCCACGCTAGGGCACAAAATGCACTTTTGCGCTCAGATTTCGAATGACAAACAGATTCTTTCCGAGCTTGTGAGGTGAAAAATATACTAATATACAGTAGGCGTGACGAAAGATTTTGAAAACCTCTTCCGTAATGTGGGTACACACTTACTATTTATGAAAAAAACTTTATTTCGGTAATAAACTTTAGTTTAACGAAGTTTAAAACCATTTTTCAAATCATTTTCAAATAGAGCGCCAAAACAGCGGTAGGTGTCATGGCGTCAGCTCTGACGTCACGTCTTGGTAAAAATGTCATTGTGTCTTTGGCGTAACGAAGAAGTTGTAGTAATGTTTACCCAGACGTGACGTCAGAGCCGACGCCATGACACCTGCTAGTGTTTCAATCAAAATGGCCGATTGAGGTATTTTAATGTTTTATTTTATTGAAAATCTTAATAATCTGATTTTTTTAAACAAAACTAAAGCAGTGGTTTTTTTATTTTTTATTTGAATATTCACTTACAAACATTAAATTGACGATTTTTTGATACTGTCGTCATGCCTGTTCTCTGAGTCAAGAGAGATCTTGACTCGGAGACTGTATACTGAGTCAAGATAGCGTGAATACGCTGCTTTGAATTACGTACACAAGTATAACTTGAAAATGGCACAATGGAATCTTCGTCTGAAGTCCGATTGCCAAATGTAAGAAAAAAAAACTTACACCTTACGCCTTATTGCTAAAGGCAATTTTTTCAAAGCGACCTAAAAGTATAATAAATTTAACGTACCACATCCTCAATGTCGACATTGACTTTATAATCCGACCCTACGTTGATGCTTGTGCTGTCCCTACTTTCACTGGCCTCTTGCAATGCTTGCATGTCCTGAAACAAAATGGCGGATTTGTTTTTTTTATACCACGCAGGTGACAAACAGGCATACCAATGTTATTTGGCTACGATCTTGTGTAAGGTGGAGGTCCTTCCCTCCCCAGGCGGGCTGCTCCGATTTGAGTGGATTATCCGATGTGCCCTACCTCTCTTTAAATCGGTATCAAATTGCCAATCCTTACTGATATTAAGTAAAGCGAAAGCTTGTATGTTGTTTGTTACTCTTTCCAGCAAAAATGGCTGGACTGGATTTGCTCGAAATATAGTACACAGGTATTTCAACTCAATAAATTCAGCCATTTTAATGTGAAGAGATAACAAACTCAAGAGTTCCTTTCGCATTTATTATATTAGTAAGGACATGGCTCACTTGCGCAACTTTTTTCTATTTCGTCACATACCTATTTCGCCACATACCTATTTCGTCACATACCTATTTCGTCACATACCTATTTCGTCACATTCCCATCGTCACAATCCTGTTTCTTAACATTCCCGTTTCATCACATCCATAATTTTGCAACTCACCTCTCTCCTTATAGCCGCGGCGCTAGCGAAATCGTGCACCAAGTCGAGCAACCCGTCAGCGTACTGGTCTAAGGAGTCGAAGGCGGCTAAGGCGCCCGTACGGTGTTGGCACTTCACACACACATTCACTCCTAAGTCTCATTCCTATATTGTCACTCTAATTACGTCATACTGATAACTAATGGTCGCTGTATACGTAACGTGTTTTTCCCGGACGGGACGGGAAGCTAAATATAGTTCTATACAAAATGTATGTGAATATGCATATGTCGCGGATACACGGACGGGACGGGAACGAGTCACGTCCCCGTCCCGTCCGAGATATTATCCCGTTGCGTATACAGAGACCTTAAGTCTCGTTCCTACATTGTCCACATTCTCGTTTCGGCATATTTCTACTTCGTCTCTTTCCCGTTTCGTCACCTTCCCATTTCGTCACTCTCCCATTTCGTCACCTTCCCATTTCGTCGCACTTCTATTTCGTCGCATTCTCATTCCGTCGCATTCTAACTTCGTCACATTCCCTTTCGTCGCAGTCCTGTTTAACATTCCTGTTTCGTCACACCTATAATTTTGCAACTCACCTCTCTCCTCACAGCAGCGGCGCTAGCGAAGTCGTGCACCAAGTCGAGCAACTCGTCGGCGTACTGCACGAACTGGTCGAACGAGTCGAAGGCGGCTAAGGCGCCCGTACGGTGGTGGCATTTGCGCATTGCCGCTGAGCTCAACTCAGCTGGTGTACCTTCTTGGTCTTGAGCTGAGGAGAGCTCGATTTCTGATTGGCTTAGGGGGATTCTGTAGCAAGAGATGGAAGATATGAGAAAAAAAAAATTTATTTTTTATACCACAAAGTTGGCAAACAAGCATAAAGCCTGCCTGACAGTAAGCATCACCGTAGCCTATAGACGCTTGCGATACCGGGGGTATAACTCACGCGTTGCCAACCCTCCCAAATGGGGGGGTTGGAGTGGAGCTATGGAGACTTTACTCACCGTAGGAACACAACATGGCCGAGACCAATGCTATTTGGCTACGATCTCCTGTGAGGTGGAGGTCCTTCCCCAGACGGGCTGCTCCGATTTGAGCGGATTATCCGCTGTGCACTACCTCTCGTTAAATAGGTATAAGAAGTTTAATTATTGTGTCATCTGCGTCAATTGCAATGCCCAAAAAGGGTATTGTTAGAATTGAGACGCGGCAAACGAATCGGTACGCGATATCCGTGTCGCACTCGGTTAAATGGTTAGTCACTTTTGCGCCGTCCATTAGTGTCCATGCGTGTGCGACCGTTTGCCGCGCACCCTCCCACCCCGCCGCGCTGTCAGGCGATATCGCCTACCGAGGGCGACAGCGATATCGCGTACCGATTCGGTATCGCTACCGAGCGCGACAGCGATATCGCTTATGTCTGAATATACCTTAAAAATGACACACGGTGAAATAAACCGCAATAGGCTTCATTGCATAGTGTCCATCTGAGGTCGCCGTTGTTGATCCTAGGTTTACAGGAGACGCAGCGAAAGAGTGGTAATAAGTGAACTGAATTTACCTGTTAGGATGTCCAGTGGGCAGCACAAATTGGAAGTGCACAACGCCTAATTCTCCAGACAAAGCCAAATGCTGTAGACATGTGATGTCGTACGAAGTGTAAGCGCGACGTACGTATACTTCTAAAGCTGCGTTGCATACCTGCAAACATAATTATGATTACAAAATCCCACAGCGGCGCGTGGTCTCAAAGTAAGCTAAGCAATTTTTGATACACGAGAACGGTTGCTGCCTTGCTTGGACGGTCTGCTCCTATCTTTAACACCGATTTAGCATTTTATATTTTAGATTTAATTTTATGTTGAGACAAATTAATGGCACTATTTATTGACATTTCGCGTACGTAATGTTGTATGTATGTACCTAGTTTTCAATTATATGTTAAAAAAGAAAAGTACGATATATTTTTAAATGACAAAAAAGGCCGTAACTGGTTTTCTTTCGCCATTTCTTTTTACCAGTGGTCATTTTGCTTTTGTTTCCGAAATGGTAGTAGTTTATAGAGTAGATTAATTTATACAAATCATTTATTACTGTATACTCTGATAAGAGAACGTGTTTGTGAAAACCTATTCTCTGAATAAAAATTTTGAATTTGAATTTTGAATTTGAATTTTGACCATAAGGGTTCGAGGAAACTCCTCTGAAACTGCGCAGTACGCGACCATTTTGGTTCAAGCGTGTGGGGTTGGATTCCCCGCCGGAAACGAGCAGATCGATGGTAGAAAGTGGAACCATTTTTTTTCTATACTAATATTATAAAGAGGTAAAGTTTGTGTATTTGTTAAATTGTAAGGGGTAATCTCGGGATCTACTGAACCGATTTTAAAAATTCTTTCACCAATAGAAAGCCACATTATTGCTGAGTGTCATAGGTTATATAAAAAACCAAAAAATAAAAAGGCTTTTAACATTATGCCCAACGAAGTGGGCACGGGTCAGCTAGTTTATAAATAAATTAATAATACTCACAGCAGCATTGGTATGATAGAAGAAATCGTGTAATATATCAAATATGGACGTCTCAGATAGGATCAACTTCTGCAAATTCTCTGGATGAAAATCGTGTCCGTACATATCGACTGCTGATAGGAATATAGACTCCATTTGATTGTGACGTAGCTCGTAGGCTGGTTGGTGGGCCGCTATTAGGACCTATGGGAAAATAGAGATTACTTTAATCTATACTAATATTATAAAGAGGAAAGATTTGATTGTTTGTTTGAATTGAATAGGCTCCGAAACTAATGGACCGATTTCAAAAATTGTTTCACCAGTAGAAAGCTACATTATCAGGGAGTGACATAGGCTATAGCTTTTCTCGAAATTCAATGTGGTTCCCACGGGAACGGGTCCAGAACTTCACGCGGACGAAGTCGCCGGCAAAAAAGCTAGTCTAAAATAAAATGTTACTTCCACCACAGTTGTCACCCCTTTATGGATGTTTTTACGAAATTTTCCTACTTGCCATAGAAGAATCTACTTTACTAAAATAGTAGTTATTTTGAACACTCAACTGTCATTTCTGAAAGTATATGTACAGTAACTATTTTCAATTAAAATACTATTTTTAATATTATTATTTTTTATATCACAAAGTTGGCAAACAAGCATACGGCCCGCCTGATGCTGTAAGCGGTCACACCGGATGCCAACCTTCCCCCCAAGTGGAGCTCTGGAGACCTTACTCGCCGTAGGTACACAACATGGCCGAGACCAATGCTATTTGGCTACGAACTAATACTATTTGCAATTATAATAGTATATTTGGCTACGAACATATAATACCAATTTTAATATCCAAAGACTAATAAGGTGATACAGTAATAACATATTTATTCAATTCTGCCGATACATACGTCTTCCATCTCACAATAACATACCTGTCTCGCTCTAAGTGCGACTCTGCTGTGTTCGGCTCTGTGCAGTGAAGTCAGTTCGTTCAAAGTGGCCGCCAGCTCATCTGTTAGACCGGGCTCGTTTGACCATAGATGATCTATTAATAGGGTTACCTTTTGAGAAAAAGGGAGTTGTCGTTTAGTATAAGCTCATTCACAGTTATTTCAACACTGATGTATTCAACCAGGTTTGAACACTCAAAATGAGAGCGTCCGAAATACACATGACAATGTATTAAGTAACACAAATCGATTTTTACTTTCCGTTCCAATTAAGAATAGGATTAGGGGCCGACATACACGGACTGCTTGAAGCAGTCAGGATGTACTGCTAGGATGTGTTGCTGAACAAGTACTGAACTTGTTCAACAACTCCAATTTACAATATTGTAATAAGGACATTATCTATACTAATATTATAAAGAAGTAAAGTTTGTGTGTTTGTATGTTTGTTAAATTGTAAGGAGTAATCTCGGGATCTACTGAACCAATTTAAAAAATTCTTTCACCAATAGAAAGCCACATTATTGCTGAGTGTCATAGGTTATATAAAAAACCGAAAAATAACAAGGCTTTTACGTGGTAGTCGGTTTTGCAAAGTAATTCGGAGAAAAAACGGTCGCATGAAAGCGTTTCTTACGAACGCCTGTACTAAAAAAGGATTATTAACATTATGCCCAACGAAGTGGGCACGGGTCAGCTAGTTAATAATAAGTTTCTACAAATTATTATACCCGAATGAATTTGAAAATCGTCTTAACAAAAATCCAAAGTCATCGAAGGTGTATTACCATAAAAATTTCAACGTTTTCTTATAGTAAGAATCGTAACAAAACAATGGGCCGTATTTATAACAAGATTCGTATAAAATAAAAATAATCTAATGCCTACAAGACAACTTACCAAAAGATTCTTCTTAGGGACTTGATTGTGTGAGAATATGATGTTGGAAACGGCCTGCATATCGTCTTTGTGGCGTTCGCGGAGAGCCACCACGCACTTGTCATATGATCCTATACAAAGACATCATCATCTTGAAATACATTTATATTGTTTATTGCAACTATCCCACATTTTTTTTTATACCACAAAGTTGGCAAACAAACATACGGCCCGCCTGATGGTAAGCATCACCGTAGCCTATAGACGCTTGCAATACCATTGGTATCACTCACGCGTTGCCAACCCCCCCAAGTGGAGCTCCAGAGACAATACTCACCGTAGGAACACAACATGGCCGAGACCAATGCTATTTGGCTACGATACGATGTAAGGCGGAGGTTCAAACCCAGACGGGCTGCGAAAGATGCGGAGCGGATTATCCGCCTAGCCCTACCTCTCAAAACTCTACTAATATTATAAAGGTGAAAGTTGTGTGTATGTATGTTACTTCTTCACGCTCAAATGTCTGGGCCAATTTTTATGATATTTGGTATGAAGGTAGCTGATGACCATGGACTAACACATAGGATACTTTTCATCCCGAAAAATACGCGATTCCCGATTTGCTAAAGTCTGATATAGATGGCGGTGCGGTGTATAAAATTAAATGCGGGTAACACTGCGGGCATCTAGTAAAAAATTAAAATAATATATTTTTTTGACAAATCACACAGATTGAGTACACTAACTCAACGATACTATATTTTATAACAAATACATATATAGATAAACATCCAAGACCCGAGGCCGAACTTTTAAGTTCTTTTTTCATCATGACCCGACCGGGATTCGAACCCGGAACCTCCTGGGTGGCGTCCGGCGTAGTAGCCATTACGCCACGGAGGTCGTCAAAAACCTATGAAGGAAGTAGGAAGCAGAAAAATTCAAAATTATGCTTACCAAGTTGAAAGTTGCTCTCGACTTGGTAGTATTGCTTGAGTAAGTCGTGTACAGCCGCCTTCATACGACCACGGATGCCGTTCCTACGAAAATAATTAATCTTAAATTTCTTCACACAAATACATCCTTAACATGTGAAACCCGAGCATATTCGCGCTTTCCCGTGAGAACTTCGGAAAATCCTTTATTATCGCATGTATGACGTATACATAGAACACTGCGTTGAAGTTTTAGGTTTCTACGATACAGTCCTTCAGGACAAATCATTTTTTATGTACATTTTAGGAAGTTGACGATTAAGGTAATAGGGTTGTTTCCAGGGTCAAAATAATTACATTATATTTATTCCGTATTTTAGATTATAAAAAAATATTGGACACGTATTTTTTCTTTTTTCGATTAAACAAAAAATAACAAAGATACAAGGCATAAAAATTTTGGAGTGGGGGCTTTGACGTCACCCCGTGCGAAAAAATGCCACACGGCGTGACGTCACACGTAACTTTAATGGGCTATATCTTTGTCATTTTTGGTCTAATTTACAAATGAAAAAATGAGTGTCCCTTATTTTTGAATAATCTAAAAGACGGACTAATTACATTTTTTACGGAAACTTTAGGAAATTGTCGTTTTTAAAAAAACATATAAACTTTTATTTAGAGAGCAGGGTGTTCACAGACACTTTCTCTCGTCACAGATTACATTACAATACAATCATGTCGTTTTGGGGAGTTGTCGTTTTTAGGAAGTTGTCGTTTAAATATTTGACTTTGAAAGTGCTTATTAGTGCTTACCTATATCTCTGCACAAGTACGACAAGCGCTTGGGTGCTCATAAAGAACACATCTCGGTCTGTCCTTTTCGCTAGCGATGCTGCGTGACTGTAAGCAAAAAAAAAGTCATCACACACAATGCCATCTAGACTCAAACCACAGAATTCATAATAGTACTAACGTACAGAATGGCCACTCCCCGCCCCGCACCAAAACGGGCGACCCCTCCCCTCCCGCAGCATTCGCCCACAACGAGTGGGGTACTTGAAAGGTACATGGCGTGTCAAAATGTCAAAATTTTCATAGTTTCTGGGTATAGAGTGAAAAATCTATAAAAATGGTGAAATATTGTTCGGTTTACGAGTGTCTCGAAACCGGTCGGAACCGTAACCGACATTTTTATACATTTTCTTCGGATGAAACAAGCAACAAAAATGTGTCTAGGTATTAAGATAATAATTTTGTAGCAGTTCTAGATTGGATGAGATAATGATTTTATAGCAGTTCTACGTTGGACTAGATAATAAATTTTTGCATTTTCATCCGTGATTCTAATTTAGTATCGATATTTTTTATGAATAAAAATAATAATTGATCTTAGTAATATTTACATAGACAGAGATGCGATTTGTTAAAAAAAAAAGAAAATTTGATTTGATTCGGGCCGTGTGAAACAAACCACCTTAAAATTTGACACTTAGATAATCACCTAGGTTGTAGTAGCATTTTTGTATCAATATAATATGGAGGTTTTTTAAACGTAATTGTGTTAGTAATGATTTAGAAAAATTAGGGAATAAAATAAATAAATATATAGGGACAAATCACACAGATTGAGCTAGCCCCAAAGTAAGTTCGAAACTTGTGTTATGGGATACTAACTCAACGATAATATATTTTATAACAAATACACATATAGATAAAAATCCAAGACCCGAGGCCAATCAGAAACAGTGGGACAATTCACGTAACAAGAACCGATTCTAGTTCGATTCAACGACACTCGCTGTCCCGTTCAATTCCTATTTTGTATGAGTGAGACAGCAAGTGTCGTTGAATCGAACTACAATCGGTTCTTGTTACGTGAATTGCCCCACAGTTCGTTTTTCATCATGATATAGTGTTGTTCTGCACCTCATCATACTAATATATAAGATTGTCTATTATATGTAACAGAACACAGTGTTAAACCTATATTCAACCCGATTAATACGTATTATTTACGAACCTAGTTCACACCTCTTTACATGGCAACCCTGCCAGAGCCGTGACTTCGTCGGCACTGGGCTACGGAGACTTTTTTTTTAATTAAAGTGAAAAAAAAAGACTATATAAAATTAGTGAAAGTGGAAAAATAAACTGAAAATGGACAGTGAGATAATATACATTTTAAAATAAATAAGTACTTAATATAATAAATAAAATGTAATAATAAACTAAAATATAAGTGTGAAATGAAACTTTTAAAAAAAGTTAATAAAATAACATAAATAATTAATACCAACTTAAAATTTTCAAAGAAGTTTATAATAATAAAATAATAAAAATTTATTTACTGCTCACAAGGATAAACTTAAACTTAACACAATTTCAATTTTTTTTTTTTTTTTTTTTTTTTTTTACAAAAATACAAGTCCTTGTGAGAGTCTGGAGTCCGAACTAGACCGAGGTCCGTATTACGGATCTCCAGGCCCTCCACCACATTCCATGTACTATCAGAAGAAGAACAGCATTTTATTCATAAAATACAGAAGCTACCAAAACATTTATTTTGTTTTTTAAATTTTATAACTAGTAAGTACTCTTTAAGATAGGTGTGTAAAAGGTATGTATTTCATCTGTTGAGTACGTGTGGGTGTGTGGGTGTGTGTGTATGTGTGTGTGAGTGTGTGTGTGTGTGTGTGTGTGTGTGTGTATACCAGGCTAACATATTATTTAACGATTTTGATTAAAATCTCAGTTTCGTCATAGGTCAAAGTAAGTAACCAATTTGTAATTTTTATCTTACACTTTATTTTAGTATCTGGATATATATTATTAATTTGATTTGCTTTATTGTATAAGTAAGGTCCAAGAAATACATAAAATCTATTTGGCATAGCAGTACGAAACAAGGTAGACTGCTTGCATATTTTTTTTGAACGTTTGTTGTTCAGAGAGGGGTCATATATTAATTCACCATGTTGTTTAAGAATTATTGATAGAATATGCAATTTTCGAATGGAGAGTACTTCGCAGTTGTGATATAATAATTTAGTCGGATATAAAAACGGTCTAAAAGTAGATACCTTGAGTATTGCTCTTTGAGCTACTTCTAAAGGCTTTAGAGTTGTCTTGTGGGATCCACCCCATATCAATATACAATAAGTGCATAGAGATTGGCACAAAGCTAGATAGACAGTTTTAAGTAATTTAGGTTCTAAGACGTGTCGGAGTTTTTTAAAGACAACCATTAATTTGCGAACTTTATTGCTGAGAGTATATATATGGTTCTTGAAGGTCAATTGTTGGTCAACTATAACACCTAAGTATTTAATTTCGTTAGTTTTATCAAGCGGAGAGCAATCGCAATTAGGATTTAGAGTATTTTTACAAGAGTGAGATTTTATGTTGTAAATTGGGTTGATGTCAGGGGTCCTACTTGAGAAGCACATGTATTTCGTTTTGTTGATATTTAGTAGAGTAGTTTAAATAGTAGTATATCTATCATGAAATTGAAATGAAGAAATAAACCCATTATGTTGAAGTTGTTGGTTGGAGTCCCCCCTGTTGGAGTCAAGGAGTGCTTCGTTGGCTGTCTTCAGCCTTTTCGACAAATTTACGACCGGGATTCGAACCGACCTCCTGAGTGGCAGTCTGGCGTGGTAACCATTACGCCACGGTCGTCTAAAATCTCGTTAAAATTAAAAACTTTCCACTTACTGATCAATAACGCTGGCTATCTGCTGACTTGGGAACTGAGCTAGTACTGAAGTAATATTCCTCTCGTAAAGGGCCATTAGTTTCCTTACTTTCTTCTCCACAGCTATTGGAATACGACCCGATGTTGTTGATAGTACCTAGAAAGAGTATTAAAACATTACAAATTACTCGATATTTTTTTTGGTGTTGTCACTGGTAAAATTTTTTTACTTTACTTTTTTTTAATACTTAGAATTTCGGGAAAAGCTATAGCCTATGTCACTCCCAGATAATGTAGCTTTCTACTGGTGAAAGAATTATTGAAATCGGTCCAGTAGTTTCGGAGCCTATTCAATTCAAACAAACAATCAAATCTTTCCTCTTTTTAATATTAGTATAAATAAATATATAGAGACAATTCATACAGATTGAGGTAGCCCCAAAGTAAGTTCGAAACTTGTGTTATGGGATACTAACTCAACGATACTATATTTTATAACAAATACATATATAGATAAACATCCAAGACCTGAGGCCAATCAGAAAAAGTTCGTTTTTCATCATGACCCGACCGGGGATCGAACCCGGGACCTCCTGGGTGGCGGTCTGGCGTGGTAACCATTACGCTACGGAGGTCGTCAAATCCAATCAATATCCAGTATAGATTATATCATTACAGGGTGCGCATTGTAATGCTCGGTTCTCCTCCCTCACTGTGTAATGCTCGAATCTGTAACAATACATTACACGCGAATGCTCCCGGTGAAGGAGCACGATACTCAAATGAGTATTTTTAAGTGATCTTCTTGTTTATATTTTTAATCTAAGTTTATTTTATTTTACTATTGCTAGCCCTGCCTACTCCATATATGGCTCTGTTACCCTAAGGTTGCCTTGAAAAGATTGCTTTGAGCAATAAGGCCGCGTTGTTGCCAATACACAAGTCTGTAATCTTTTTTTTTTGTGTTTAAAGTATCGTGTTGTATTTGTTGTGTTCTTATGTTTACAGTCTGTGTGTTGCAAATAAAGCATATTCTATCTATCTATCTATCTATCTAAGGAGCACGATAATGTAAATATCATAGATTTA
Organism: Endotricha flammealis; assembly: GCA_905163395.2. NCBI lineage: Eukaryota > Metazoa > Arthropoda > Insecta > Lepidoptera > Pyralidae > Endotricha > Endotricha flammealis. The sequence goes on along the minus strand of LR990882.1, from coordinate 1,979,484 downwards.
GTATAATTATACTAGCGTATAAATCGGCAATGGTTTGATTGAGGCGAGACCAAAAACAAAATACACTAGTGTGCGTGGAATGTACATGTGTGCAAGCAAGATATATAATTTTGTGGATTTCCCTTTTAGTTTGAGTTACATCCAGGCACTGCACAGGTAACCATATTTAATCATGTCTAATTAACACCAAAACTACACTTAAAAACCATAAATTTTATAAAAATAAATGGGATTTGTTTTTAACACGACTGACGTCAGGCCGATACAGGCCGATAGCGTTTATAGGAAGAATGGTCTTGCCTATCTATCTCGCTCTAACAAACGCATATGCTATTATCTACCTCTTTTGCATTGCCAATCTATATATATAAAAATGAAACCCGTTTTCCGTTGTCACGACATAACATGAAAACGGCTTGACCGATTAGGCTGATTTTTTTTTGTAGTTTTCTAATACTCTGTACAAGGTTCTTACGGAAAAAAATATTGAGAAAATCTCTCAGAAAGATTGAAAAAAAAACGAAACAGTACCCGGGCGAAGCCGGGCCGGGCAGCTAGTCTTAGTATATAATAAATCTATGGTAAATATTAACTCACCTCTTGCAATTCCAAAAGCGGTAACGATGGATCGCGTAGACTCAGCATGAACTTCTCAACGATTTCGCGAAGGCGAGGCGTGTTGTAGGGCTCGGGGAGACAGTATCCTGCATATAATAGAACGAGATGTTACCCGCGACTTCGTCCGCGTGAAATGTTCAAGTAAGGATAACTCCTTTTCCTGTCATGCGATTTAAATGAAACAAAGCCTATATTCTGCTCCAAGCCGAGCTCTATCTCCCTGTGTAAAATCCGTTCAGTAACTTAGAAGATGTGCGCGTTCAAACAGACAGACAATAAATTCAAAAAAAAATTTTTTGCTTTTATTACCTTTCTCTAACTGTTCCCTCTCCATTTTTGCCAAATACGTTCAAAGTACAGACATATCGGGGTCTACTGTTTTATTATATGTTTAGATTAATTTAAAATATAAATTCGTTACCCTAAGGTTGCCTTGAAAAGATTGCTTTTAGCAATAAGGCCGCCTTGTTGCTAATACACTAGTAAGTAAGCTATCAATGTAATATAATATTCCTTTCTGCAGCTGTATGTGTATCGCAAATAAACAATGTTCTATTTATCTAAATTGATAAGTTGACTTGTGTTATGGGATACTAACTCAACGATACTATATAAAAAAACATCCAAGACCCAGGCCAATCAGAGAAAGTTTTTCATCATGACCCGACCGGGATTCGAACACGGGACCTCCAGGGTGGCGGACGGGCATGATACGCCACGGAGGTCGAACAAGACTTGACCCATACCTGCGAGAGTATTCTCCAGAATAGCCCTATATTTGTTATGGGCGTGGTTCAACTTATCAGACACCTGTGGGTTCTCTTCCAGAGGGAATTGTCCTTTGAATGGTTGCGCTGTAGTAACTAGAGATGGGTCGTCCAGTTCTAAAAAAAAAACATTTTAGACAGCCAGTTTTAAGACGCATTTCAATTTTAAATTCACATTAATATTTTTAGTTAATTAAGTCGTTTGTAAATTTTATGTAAGTTCCTTCACGTTCCTTCACGGCTTGACTAAGCAGCCGATCATTATGAAAATTTGTATACATATCGTCAGGGGTACAGAGCCTAACATAGGCTAATTTTTACGCGGGCGAAACCGCGGGTAACAACTAGTTTATTTATAACTAGCTTTTTTGCCCGCGACTTCGTCCGCGTGAAGTTCCGCACCCGTTCCCGTGGGAATCACATTGAATTTCGGGAAAAGCTATAGCCCATGTCACTCCCTGATAATGTAGCTTTATACTGGTGAAAGAATTTTTGAAATCGGTCCAGTAGTTTCGGAGCCTATTCAATGCAAACAAACAATCAAATCTTTCCTCTTTATAATATTAGTATAGATAGTATAGATTATTACGTACAAAACCCTCGGTGGCCGAGTCTCGCACTTTTTTATTTTTCATTTGCTTTATAAGAGAAGAATTGAGCGTTTTTTTTTTTCTTATAAAAAAATGTATGCGGAAAAAACAAACTGAATACTCACCTAGAGTTCCCATAAGCGCGCCCATATCCAGCACAGCTCCTGGTCGAAGGCTCCAGGTCACATTGCCAGACTCCGGTGCCGAGAGGGTCATCACCATTTTCATCACCTAAAAAAATATATTAATTTACTGACGACCTCTGTGGCGTAATGGTTACCACGCCAGACCGCCACCCAGGAGGTCCCGGGTTCGATCCCCGGTCGGGTCATGATGAAAAACTAACTTTTTCTGATTGGCCTCGGGTCTTGGATGTTTATCTATATATGTATTTGTTATAAAATATAATATCGTTGAGTTAAGTATCCCATAACACAAGTTTCGAACTTACTTTGGGGCTAGCTCAATCTGTATGAATTGTCCCTATATATTTATTTATTAATTTAAACAGACTACCATGATATGAAATTCTGAACATACGGACTGAAGTTTCGTTCAATTCTAACTAGTTAGAATAAGGTTCAGAACTGAACCTCATATTCTAACCAGTTTTGAACCTTATTTTAACTGGTAATGTCTTTTTTGACAGAACTACGTGTTTCGTCGTTTCGGATCACAGGGCACCCCCAATAGAGACCAGTGTTAAACTTTCAATGGTACGAACTACGGAACTACCAAATAAAACCACAATGGCTACCACTGACTATGCCACTGAAATTTTATTGCCGTGAGGCTGTTCAAGTACAACAAAATATTTTTACAAAGGACTATTAATACAATTCTAAAAAGGAAACGATAGCGCGATCTATTTTTTCCTATGGCGCCATCTCTTATAAATAAACATAAACTAAAAATTCATACAAACTTATATTATAAAGAAAAGCTATTACATATATTAATATCAACCTTTAATATCAGATATCAGGGCCCCCGCTTCTGCCAAGCTCATGCAGTACAACTACTAATATTGATGACACCATAGATCTAGTATATATACTAGCGTACCTATAGATCGGCTTTGTTTGATTGAGGCGAGACCAAAAACAAAATACACTAGTGTGCGTGGAATGTACATGTGTGCAAGCAAGATATATAATTTTGTGGATTTCCCTTTTAGTTTGAGTTACATCCAGGCACTGCACAAGTAACCATATTTAATCACGTCGAAATAACACCAAAACTACACTTAAATTTTGTAAAAATAAGTGGGATTTGTTTTAATATGACTGACGTTAAGACGATACAAGCCCATAGCGTGTATAGGAAAAATGGTCTCGTCTATCTATCTCGCTCTAACAAACGCGTATGCTATGATCTATCTCTTTTGCATTGCCAATCTTCTTACGCTAGTAAGTTATAATAAATCTATGGATGACACGCCCACCAATCAAATTGCACCAATTTGATTTACGACATGACGTGTCCTTGACTTGCCCAATCAGAACACAGTTCGTTCTCCCCGCACTTGCGGCGATGTCGTTTTCAAACAATAAATGGGCATTACGGACTCTATTGGGGGTGCTCTGCGTTTCGGATGGACACATTCATGTGAGTTTTAAACTATAACGCGGATTTTGTACGGCTGTGCAACCTGGGGCCCGATTCTACTAACACAAATGCACCAATGGACTCTCAATGGTGTCTCAAAAGAATGCCAAAACAATAAGGTAATGTTATTAAGTCCATAATAAATGTCAAAAACTATTCCACTGATACACTATCGACATTCTTTTGAGACACGATTGACACACCATTTAGAGTCCATTGGTGCATTTGTGTTAGTAGAATCGGACCCCAGGTCCCGTGCAGTGATCCCACGACCAAGATCCTCGTAACTTACTTCGATTTCAGCGTAAGGTTGCCCCTTATCAACATGGCCGCCATCTTCGACTAAAGTATTGATCAGTTTGCCGGCAGATGGCGCTCTGAGCTTAGACGGATCTTTCTCCTTCTCAAAGACCACGGTTTGATTCCCGATGACGATCCTGTATTTGTCCACTTCGTCTTTCAAGTATGTTGTGTATGACGAGCCTTCAATTGAGAGTAGGGTACCTGGGGACAAACACAACAAATCATTGATTATAGATTGAAGTTGACGTGACGGCGATCGTTTGCCCACCGCGACGATCTCGCCGTCACGTTAACTTCATATCGGCCAGACATAATCTCGTTCTCGGTGACGTCCCGGTGACGGTGGCGGTGGATCGGCCAAGTGTTTTGTATTGCCGCCATTTCGGTCACAATCTCGGACAGAGTTCTAGCAGAAGCGCCGAACTAAGCGATAAATCGGCGGGCGAGATGACGGCGCTTGGTTGACGGGCGTGCGGTGGACACACAGCCATAGTAAATAAATAAATAAATAAATATATAGGGACAAATCACACGGATTGAGCTAGCCCCAAAGTAAGTTCGAAACTTGTGTTATGGGATACTAACTCAACGATATTATATTTTATAACAAAGACATATATAGACAAACATCCAAGACCCGAGGCCAATCAGAAAAAGTTAGTTTTACATCATGACCCGACCGGGGATCGAACCCGGGACCTCCTGGGTGGCGGGCAGGCATGGCAACCATTGCGCCACGGAGGTCGTTCGAAATCCATTGTTCGAAATGTATGTATCGCTAAATCGCCGTCATCTCGTTCTCGGTGACGTCCCGGTGACGGTGGCGGTGGACAATCTGCCCAAGGCGGAACAAAGTTGGCCAGGTCAGCTAGTTTAAATTAAAATAAAACATCGTTATATATAACACAGTGTAAGTTTAGTAAAGTGTATTGCCTCGCCACGGAATTGTTATAGTATCGCCACGGTACAGTTTAAATATGTATACACTAGCTTCTGCCCGCGGCTTCGCCCGCGTGGCCTACTAATAATTATCATATGATTCTGTGCAACTGGCAGTGAGAGGACACTAGGGTAGTTTTGCTAGGTTACTCTGCATAGCAATCCCGATTTTAATTTCAATTCTGTATAATTTAAAATGCAAAATTAACAGCAAATCCTAATTCGCACCCTTAAAATTTTATACTTTACTAACTATTTGGTCAGCATACAATCCGATTTCATTTAGTTTAGTATTTAGTTAGCGCTAGTCTAGCTATAAAGAGTACCTAAAATGGCGATCGAGCGGAATTATCTTCAAGAGTAAGGGGGCTGTAAGGTCGTCAGGGGAAACCCTGCGACTTTATACACCGATATTGGGTTCGTTATACGTACCTCCATCAGTAAGTTTATGGACATCGATCTCTTTGAAACTGCCATTCATTGCCAGGAAGTAAGAGGTGGGTCCCGATTTGGTCGCGGTCACTTTGTATTTGTTCCCGCTGTGTATTAACTCCACGTCCACGCAGTTGGATAACTGATTGGAGCCTTGAATTTGGCCTCTGTATAAAGAAAACATATATAAATAATATTTTTTTATTATTAACGAGCTTTTACCCGCGACTTCGTCCGCGTGAAATGTACAAATAAGGATAACTCCTTTTCCTGTCATGCGATTTAAATGAAACAAAGCCTATATTCTGCTCCGAGCCGAGCTCGATCTCCCTGTGAAAACAGGATTAAAATCCGTTCAGTAACTTAAAAGATGTGCGCGTTCAAACTGACAGACAGAGACAATTATTTTTGTTTTTTTTAATTTTCGCTTTTATTACCTTTCTCTAACTGTTCCCTCTCCATTTTTGCCAAATATGTTCAAAGTACAGACATATCGGCGTCTACTGTTTTATTACATGTATAGATAAATAAATAAAAGCTTTATTCATGAAACTTACGGCTACTGTGACAATAGTTAACAATATAAAAAGATTTTATGTAATAAATATAACATTCTGTGCCTGAACTAAGAAGACCCTTAATTTCGGGCGGTAAACGATCTCAAATAGAAGTCGTCAAAATGAACAATGAACTTTATTAGAAAGAAATTAAGACGGAATATTGTATTTTATACTAATATTATAAAGAGGATAGATTTGTTTGTTTGAATTGAATAGGCTCCGAAACTACTGGACCGATTTCAAAAATTCTTTCACCAGTAGAAAGCTACATTATCAGGGAGTGACATGGGCTATAGCTTTTCCCGAAATCCAATGTGGTTCCCACGGGAACGGGTCCGGAACCTCACGCGGACGAAGTCGCGGGCAAAAAAGCTAGTGTCTAATAAACTTACTTCTCCAAAGCGCTCTTGAACTCCTGGAAGTGCGCTGTGATTATGTTGTCAGCGATCAGTATGCTGCCACACAACACGCCGAGCATTATGTCAGGTTTTCCCGATTGTACCTGAAGAACATACAAATATATTTATTTTATTCTAAAATAAGAGAGCAGGCCAATGGTGCATACAGTACAACGGGGCTGTGCACCGTTGTACCGTATGCACTATTGGCCTGCACCATTAATGGTGCAAATGAGACTAATTAGTTACGTTTGCACCATCAAAGCGGATAATCCGCTCAAATCGGTGCAGCCCGTCTGGGGAACGACCTCCACCTTACATCGCATCGTAGCCAAATAGCATTGGTCTCGGCCATGTTGTGTTCCTACGGAGAGTGAGGTCTCCAGAGCTCCACTTTCTACAGGGTCGGCGTGTATAGGCTACGGTGACGGCTTACCATCAGCCCGGCTGTATGCTTGTTTGCCACATTTGTGGTATAAAAAAAAGTACGGACGCGAATTCCCCAATTCCCATTTCGTACAATCACTTCTTATTACGTATCCCTGTCGCCCTCGCACATGTCCACAAGTGTCACGCTCGCACAAGCGTAGTGACCTCCAGGTCATTGCGTCCATGCGAGCAGGACGGCAAATCACGCGGGAGTAACAGAGACAGGTAATCATAGGTCATTGGACAAAATTCTTCTTGCTCCGCGTCCGTGTTTTTAGTATTTGTTGTTATAGAATACATTTGTGAAAATTTCGACTGTCTAGTTCACAATTCATGAGATACAGACTTGATGACAGACAGACAGACGGACGCGACGTAAAAGTTCCGTACCATTTTACTAATAAAAAACGCGTGCTTTTTTATATTTTTCGATTTTACATTTTTTGGAGCTGGAATCCTGCCCACAGCAAATGCCTTGCGCGGGATCCGAACCCCGTAACACTCACCCTCTCGGCAATAAGCGCGTCCAGCCAGCTGGTATCAATGTTGTTCTCCTGGAAGTCGGTGGTCTCCAGCAACTTGATCAGGTACTCGACCGTCGTCCGGAAGTCGCCGCGGATGGACAGCTCCTTGAGGGCTATCACCAGGTTCCTGGGAGAGAGATTGCATTCACTAATTTGCATATGGCAATACTGACTTATAGACAAATTGACATAGTGTTGCCAACATAATTTATTTATTATCATCATTATCTTATTTGTAAAAATTGAGAAGGAAAAAAAAAGGATATGATGGACAAAAAAGCCGTTTCTTTTACCGGTCATTTTGCTGTTTCCGGAATGTTGGTAGTTTATAGAGTAACTTATTTGAAGAATAATAATATTATTATGTAACATTCATTGTAAATGACGTGTCTAAGTGTCCGCGAGGGCCACAGAATAAAGTAAATTTGAATTTGAGTATTCACCAATGCCTCTTCAAGTCTTTGTCTCCATACCACATATCATTTACAGTCCATTCACTCATTCTAGATATCAAAAATAATCAGATCATGCTTGCTTGGGCCCGATTCTACTAAACAAATGCACCAATGGACTCTTAATGGTGTCTCAAAAGAATGCCGATAGTGTATGAGTGGAATAGTTTTTGACATTTGTTATGGACTTAAACAATAACATAATGTTTAACTTATTGTAAGTCCATACTACACATACATATACTACATATTTGACGACCTCCGTGGCGTAATGGTTACCACGCCAGACCGCCACCCAGGAGGTCCCGGGTTCGATCCCCGGTCGGGTCATGATGAAAAACGAACTTTTTCTGATTGGCCTCGGGTCTTGGATGTTTATCTATATATGTATTTGTTATAAAATATAGTATCGTTGAGTTAGTATCCCATAAAACAAGTTTCGAACTTACTTTGGGGCTAGCTCAATCTGTATGAATTGTCCCTATATATTTATTTATAACAAATGTCAAAAACTCATGCCTCTTGTCCGTCCTATTAATTTTTTTTACCAGTATGGTGGCAAAGCTGGCAAACTAGCTTACAGCCCGCCCGATGGTAAGCAGTCACCCATGGACGCTTGCAATACCGGGGGTATCACTCGCGCGTTGCCGACCCTGTAGAAAATGCTTAACCTGGGACGAGTCACTCACTCTCTGGCCTGCTCTCGCGTCTCCCCCCAAGAGAAGCAGTGTCCGAATTGTGAATCAGCGAACTCGTGCAGTCCGCCCGAAGCCGCGACGCTGAAGTAACCCCACACGTTCTTCGAAGACCTGAAGTTCAGCTCTTGGACGGTACCCGATGATGGTTTGAAGCCTGGGGAATTATACAATTTAAGTATTTGTACTACCTTCCACCAGAGGGCGCTGGTTCGATTCAAGCTCGGGGGGGGGGGAGAATATCCCCTCTATATTGCAATCCCAAACATGTATGCCTAACAGCTTATAATTTCCTTGTTTGCTATTTTGCATAGGCTTCGAAACTACTGGATCGATATGAAAAATGTCTTCACCGTTTGGAAGGTATATTGTCCCCAAAACCGTGTATTTATTTATGCACAGCAGCGCCATCTATAACAGACTTTTGATGAAATCCTACGGGAATCGCGCACTTTACTCTAAACTGACGGTAGCGCTGTGTGAACATAGTGGAGTACAATATATGAATAGATACCTTCGTCGGGGTTCTCGCTGGTGATCCTGGCGGCGATGACGTGTCCCCAGGGCGAAGGCCGCTGCTTGGGCTCGTCCAGCTCCAGCGGCGCCATGCCCCAGGGCGACTCGCCGTACAGCAGCCGGATGTCCTTGATGTGGTACAGCGGCAGGCCCATCGCGATCTGGGACGTTAATTCATATACTATACTGAACGCCAGTTCCCCTGGCGTGTGCGGCCATAAAACGAAGTTCGAATCTCAGTCTTATTACTCGGTGCACAACTCCGATATTCGGTGAACACTACGTCGACTAGTTTTTTTTTTAGTTTTTTTATACCACACAGGTGGCAAACCAGCACACGGTCGGCCCGATGGTAAGCCGTCACCGTAGCCTATAGATGTAAGCAATACCGGGGGTATCACTCACGCGTTGCCAACCCTCCCAACCCCCCCAAGTGGAGCTCTGGAGACCTTACTCACCGTAGGAACACAACTTGGCCGAGACCAATGCTATTTGGCTACGATCTTCTGTGAGGTGGAGGTCCTTCCCCAGACGGGCTGCTCCGATTTGAGCGGATTATCCGCTGTGCCCTACCTCTCTGATTCGATTAGTCTAGTCCGAACACGCGAACCGGGCGAGCGCGCGCCTAACGAGGCGAACGAGTTCGCTGCAATCGTTGGATATTTCGTTCGCTTCGCTCGCGGTGTGAACCGAACTAAAAAGGTGAAACGATGTTAAAGGTCGCTGTATACGTAACGTGTTTTTATCTCGGATGGTACGGGACGGGACGGGAAGTTAAATATAGTTCCATACAAAATGTATGCGAATATGCATATGTCGCGGATACACGGGACGGGAACGTGGCCGTGTCGAACAAATTCACATCCCCGTCCCGTCCGAGGTATTATCCCGTTACGCATGCAGAGGCGTTAAAACTCCTAGCTATCTAAAAAACGCAACTACTCTAGCAAACGAAGCCTGTTTGCCTGTATTATAACACAAAAAAACTCACCTGCAACTGTGCAGCGGGCAGGTTGACATCGGCCACCATCTCGGTGCAGGGATGCTCGACCTGCAACCTCGGGTTCAGCTCCAGGAAGAAGTAGGAGCCGGTCGCCGGGTCGTACAGGTATTCGACCGTTCCCGCGCTGACGTAGCCCACCATCTTGGCCAGACGTACTGCAGACTATAGGACAAAATATCAGAAAGTCAATAAATAAATTCCTTTTATTTGACAGGCCTTTTTTGACACGCCTTTTTGACAGGCCCTTTTTATCAGGCCTTTGTTGACAGACCTTTTTTGACGGGCCCTTTTGACAGGCCTTTTTTGACAGGCCTTTTTTTTACAGGCCTTTTTTGCCCGGTGGTCGAGCGGCTAGCAATGGTCACTTTATCCCAAGGGCCGCGGGTTAGAATCCTGCGCGAGGCAAACATTTGTGTGCATGAACACGTCTGTTTGCCTTGGTTTTCTATGTATAATAAGTATTTATTTACAAAAAAAAAAAGTATTTAAGTATATTTATCAGCAATCTAATACCCATAGTACAAGCTATGCTTAGTTTGGAACTAGATGGCGTTGTGTGATTTGTCCAAGAATTTTTATTTATTTATTTTATTACTAGAGAACCGCCTCACGGCTTCGCACGGGTATTACTAGGGAACCAATTTTTTTTAATTCTAATGTAGCCTATGTTACACGTAGATAGTGTACCTACCTTCCCAACGGTGTAAGAATTTTTGAAAACGGTCCAGTAGTTTTCGAGTTTATTCATCACAAACATACACACACACACACACACACACACATACAAATCTTTCTTCTTTATAATATTAGTGTAGATTAGCTGCTGACCGCGGTGTTACCAGCGTTTAATTTTATGCACAGTCCTGACTGACTGATTTGACTGACTTAACTAAATATCAACGCACAGCCCAAACCGCTGGGTCTAGAGATTCCAAATTTGAAACGTAGGTGCCTTACGACGTCTAGGGGTGTTCTAAGAAAGGATTTTTCAAAATTCCCACGGGAAAGCGAGATATACGCAAACGAAGTTGCTTGGGTATATCAACGCACAGCCCAAACCGCTGGGTGTAGAGATTCCAAATTTGGAACGTAGGTTCCTTACGGCGTCTAGGGGTGTACTAAGAAAGGATTTTTCAAAATTCCCACGGGAAAGCGAGATATACGCAAACGAAGTTGCTTGGGTATATCAACGCACAGCCCAAACCGCTGGGTCTAGAGATTCCAAATTTGGAACGTAGGTGCCTTACGACGTCTAGGGGTGTACTAAGAAAGGATTTTTCAAAATTCCCACGGGAAAGCGAGATATACGCAAACGAAGTTGCGAATGTTTTACTAGTAAAGTATAATTTTGTTACCTTCTCCATCTCAATGAACACGTCCGGTTTGGCGACAGCCGCTGGCGCCTCCTCTATGATCTTCTGATGGCGACGCTGGATCGAGCAGTCGCGCCCGAAGAGAGATATCGCGTTGCCTGTGACATAAAGTTCATATAGATTCCACTAATGAAAGGTTTATTCATCAAATACGTAGCCCTTTTGAATAGACGCCTTCAAGTCCATTGGCTTTGTCCAAATGTGTTGGTATTTTGTGCATTAAATTGCTCACTATTTTGTTTGCGCGCGCAGTAATTGACAATTGAGATTTGAGGACAATTATTTTTGAAGTTAATAACCAATATTACGAAATATCTAGGAACAAATCACACAGATTGAGCTAGCCACAAAGTAAGTTCGAAACTTGTGTTATGTGATACTAACACAACGATAGATCCAAGACGCGAGGCCAATTAGTTAAAAAAAATATTTTATATGACCCGACCGGGATTCGAACCCGGGACCTCCTGGGTGGCGGTCCGGCATGGTAACAATTACGCCACGGTGGTCGTCAACTAATGAAAGGTAAAAGGTCAAAATACCATTTGCGAATTATTTACATTTAACGTGTCATTTTTCGTTTTGCACGGTGCCCCCCCCCCCCCCCTTCTATCTCCGAAAGTCTTGTGTTTAGAAATTTGAAAAAAAAACATGGTAGTAGTCCATATAGTGAACCTACAAGGAAAACTATAATAGTTAAGTAGGCACTACTAGTTACCGAGTAATAGCCGACGAACTTCTGAATTAAAATTTCCTCGTAGGGCACAGCCGACCGTGTCTTGCCCGTCTGAGGAAGGACCTCCACCTTACATCGTATCGTAGCCAAATAGCATTGGTCTCGGCCATGTTGTGTTCCTACGGTGAGTAAGGTCTCCAGAGCTCCACTTGGGGGGTTGGGGGGGCTGGCAACGTGTGAGTGATACCTCCGGTATTGAAAGCGTCTATAGGCTACGGCGATGCTTACCATCAGGCGGACCGTATGCTTTTTGCCACCTTAGTGGCATTAAAAAAAATCTATTTAGGATTTATAAATGATACCAACCGTACTGATCAGCCAGGAGTTGCACCTCCAAATGCCGGGCTGATTTCGCCAGCTTCATCACGAATATCGGCGAGCCTGGCACTTCGGCTTGCACCTGAAATATACAAAAATAAATCAATAAAATTATATTACATTTTTCGTAATAACAGGACTGGTAGTCAAAGTCAATACCTACTTAACCAAAGAATCCCAAATCTTAAGAATAATTTCATCATCATCATATCAACCCATAATCATCCCACTGCTGGGATACGGGTCTCCCTTCAATCGAAGGTGATTAGAGCGTACTCTGCCACGCTGCTCCAATGCGTATTGGCAGAGGCCGGTGTTTTCAAGCCACCCGAAGGCCACCGACTTGGCTTACCGACTGTCATCTATACCGATAACAGCCGGGACCGACGGCTTACTCCGAAGCACGGAGAAGCTCGAGATAACGAAACCCATCCAAACACTGGCTAGCGTCGACGTCGCTTGACTTGCGTGTTCATATTAGTGTGCGACACACAGCGACGCCATCGAAGAGGAATCTTAAGAATCCCAAAGGAGAGAAATCCTTTGAATACTTAATTGTTAATTAAGTAATGTTTTTGTCACGATTTTTATTTTACTTCGTATTGCTAAGCCCTGTGTGGCAAACCGAACTTCTTTTATGAGGCCAAACAGAAAAAGTTCGTTTTCCATCATGACCCGACCGGGATTCGAACCCGTGACCTCCTGGGTGGCGGTCCGGCGTGGTAACCATTACGCCAGGGAGGTCGTATATTAGTAAGGAAGTAAAGATCTACCTGACGGAACATGTTGTGGAAGTCGTCGGGGTTCTCCACTTTCCTGATACCCTTGCCGCCGCCACCTTCAGACGCCTTGATCATCACGGGGAACCCTAAAAATATGATTAAATATATATTTTTTTTAAACTATTATCAAATTCAACCGCCTTTAATATAGACTAGTAAAATACTCGCAACCGTTTGCGTATATCTCGCTTTCCCGTGGGAATTTTGAAAAATCCTTTCTTAGTGCACCCTTAGACGTCGTAAGGAACCTACATTCCAAATTTGGAATCTCTAGACCCGGCGGTTTGGGCTGTGCGTTGATATATAGTTAAGTCAGTCAGTTTCAAAATTAAACCTTTTATTCAGAGAATAGGTTTTCACAAACACGTTCTCTTGTCAGAGTATACAGTAATAAATGATTTGTATAAATTAATCTACTCTATAAACTAATACCATTTCGGAAACAAAAGCAAAATGACCACTGGTCAAAAGAAATGGCGAAAGTATTATTTAGATTTTTCACTTACCAATCTTATGAGCAGCTTGCAGACCTTGTTCGGGGGACGTGACACAGCCTTTGGCGAATAGCTCCGATGATATCTTGATCTTCTTCGTGTTGTATTCGGCTTTCAACTCTAAAATGAGAAGGGACTAAGAATCAAGTGCTAAATCTATTGACGTAGGTTTTTTTTTATTATATTGCGTATTTAAGCCCGGCTTTTCGGAGTAGGGCAAGCCCGGCTTTTCGGCTTTATTGGTTTTCAAGTTAATGTTTTTCAAAAAATACTATGAATAAATATAATTACGATAAAGTCATATTTTTATATTGTACTATAGAGCTTATTTTTTTTAAATGGCAAACCCTTGAAAAGTCGCCCTGTATTTATGGTTACTGTTCAGTGACTTGAAAACACCGGTCTCTGCCAATCCGCATTTGAGTAGCGTGGTAGAGTACGCTCTAATCCCCTTCGATTGAAGGGAGACCCGTATCCCAGGAGTGGAATGATTATGGGTTGATATGGTCGTACTTACCGCTTCCACTCCATGGTAAAGTAGGTATATCTGCGGTCTGAGCTACAATCGATGAAGCGATCTTGTCCCCGAGTGCCCACATGGCCTTCTCCGGTGGACCGATGAAGACCACACCGGCTCTATGCAGCAGTTCCGGTAGCTTTGGGTTTTCTGATGCATGACCCCAACCAGCCCAGACGGCCTGTAAATAATAAATAATATTTTTGGACGGATCACACAACGCCATCTAGTCCCAAAATAAGTAAACTAACATTAGTCTTATAAAACGGGACAAGTCGGGACAAATGACAAATAAAGCACCCAAAATTTATATTTTTCACCACTTTGTTAAAAAATTTAATATGTGCAGACATGCAAAATTACAGCTTTGTAGTAATAAGCGTCTAACTCTAGGTGCTAGACCGCGGACAGACTTTTATTTTTAACCCCCGACGCAAAAAGAGGGGTGTTATAAGTTTGACGTATCTGTGTATCTGTGTATTTGTGTATCTGTCTGTGGCATTGTAGCAACCAAACGGATGGTCCGATTTTGATGCAGTTTTTTTTGTATTTTATTAAGTTTAAGACAACAACGAGAAAAAAGTTCACTCAAAAAAAATACGTAAACAATTAAGTACAAAAAGAATGTTTGCCTTGCGCAGGATTCGAACCCGCGGGCATTCAATGCAAACATTCAAAATTCCACTCACCTGAACTTGAGTCCTTATTGCAATATCAACAATCAATTCAACGTTCGCATAATTATTGTTGTTGGATCCACCGGGCACCGGTACATAGTGGTCAGCCATTTTGATGTATTCTGCGTTCGCTTTCAAATCTTCCGGGGTGACCTGTTAAATGTATGAGTCATATTAAATCTATAATGTCCAGTTAAACTCATGGTTGTGAAACATGGAGCTCGATGGCGTCGCACTCTAATATGAACACGCAGGTCAAGCGACGTCGACCCTAGCCAGCGTTTGGGTGGGTTTCGTTATCTCGAGCTTCTCCGTGCTTCGGAGGGCACGTTAAGCCGTCGGTCCCGGTTGTTGTCGATGGATGAAGTCGGTGGCCTCGGGCGGCTTGAAAACACCAGCCTCTGCCAATCCGCATTGGAGCAGCGTGGCAGAGTACGCTCTAATCACCTTCGATTGAAGGGAGACCCGTATCCCTGCAGTGGGATGATTATGGGTTGATATGATGATGTGAAACATGGTCTCTAAGCAAAACCTACAGAAATAAATTAAAATCATGTCAGAGAGAACATTGGCATGCTGGGCGTACATAGGAAGGATAGAATAAGGAGCCATATTATAAGGGGAAAAACGAAAGTAGTTGACATACTGCGAAAAATTGATCAAACCAAATGGAGATGGACTGGGCATATGCTAAGGAGTCAACAGGAAAAATGGAGTATCGCAGTCACGAACTGGTATCCAAGGGATGGTAAACTAAGCCCAGGAAGACAACACCAGAGATGGGTAGATAAGGCAAAGACCTCATTGGCGCAGGGTAGCTCTAGATAAAGCACAGTGGAAGGAATTGGAGGTGACCATTGCCCGAAGGCACGTCGAACTAAGAGACCTCTTGTGAGAGTCCAAACTGACAAGTGCATTTCATATGTTAACTAAATTTTGTGTTCGACAAAAAAGGCTTAATAAATAAATCTATAATGACTGCCCCTGGTATACCCTTCCTGTGTCTATGGCCCAAGAGGCCTTAAACTACGTCACGATCAGTGTGACATATTCAACCTTATTATAACCGCACCACAGGTCCCCGCGCTGGCCCTCACAGCGTAGGGGAGCGTCCCCAAGGTGGCGGATAGGGGAATGGTCGGTAGTACAGCCTAGCTACACTAACCGGCTAAGTCTGATGGACTCGCTGACCAACGACAGGTGTAGTCCTCCAGCATTTCGGGGGTTGTGCGGCGGGTTGACACCTCGCCCACGTAAAACCAATGTTGCTGGTGAAGCGTATCCCGTTAGCGCTTCACTAGCTTGCACAACATTGTCAAAAAAAAAACGCACCACAGGCGATGACGTAATCTTGAGATAAATCACGTGACCTAGCTGTCGCAGGATGAGAATACCTTGTTCTGTTATACCATGACTAAGGGTTGATATGATGCTACTCACCATGACCACAAACCGTACAGCCCTCTCGTTCTTGAACATCTCGTACGACCATCTTCGTATTGATCTCATACATTTCACAGCACCAATACCATTGTTCGCTATCAGCACCTGAAACATAAATTTATTTACAAATCTGTCATCTGAACTGGTGGTAGGATATTATTGTTATATAGGGACAAATCACATAGACCGAGCTAGCCCCAAAGTAAGTTCGAAACTTGTGTTATGAGATACTAACTCAACGATACTATATTTTATAACAAATACATAAATAGATAAACATCCAAGACCCGTGGCCAATCAGAAAAAGTTAGTTTTTCATCATGACCCGATAGGGATTCGAACCCGGGACCGCCTGTGTGGCGGTCTGACGATTTAAGTGACGATTCGAAACTACATAAAAAAGTTATTTTTTATGTAATTTTTGTGAAGGCTTTTTTTGATTATTGCCTGTATCCTATCATAGCGTGTGATTCTTTTTGTTTTTTTTTTCTTACTAGTATTTTGTCAAGTTTGATTTTGAAAATTACAGCCAGTATTACATCTTCAGGCAGCTTGTTCCTCTTGTCACAGCTCAATTAGTTAGAAAGTGCATGTTGGGGTTGTTCTTTTAAAATCTTATGCTGGCTCCCACACATAAATAAATATGACCGACCATGTGTGGCCAGTATATTTGCGTGTTTGCCTATTTGTCTCCTTTGATTTGTCTTGAAAACCGACAGGTGTTTGGTAAGCCGTATGTCTTATTGGCTGTATTTGTCAAATAGGCAAATACGGCAATAAATTTGGCAAATATACTCTGCACACATGGAAGCTATTTGTCAAATACAGCAAATACACAAATACAAATAGCCATGTGTGGAGCCGGGGTTAGAAAATTCCTTTCCTATTCTCGGTCCTTGTAGTGGGCAACACATTGGTAAAATAATGATGCTATTAATGGTAACTTGTTTAATGCTTGAAAGCTCCTCACCTTATTTATGGGTTTTGTGCCTTGGAATCTCCTGACAAACTCCTCGGGTGTGGCAACAGTGAAATCCTTCTCTTGAAAACGCTGGCTGTGGATGACTGTGCCTTGGGACATAGAAGGCCTGCGAAGAAAAAATTTGTGATAAAATTTATACTTGGATTTGAGAGAGGTAGGGCACAGCGGATAATCCGCTCAAATCGGAGCAGTCTGGGGAAGGACCTGCACCTTACAGAAGATCGTAGCCAAATAGCATTGGTCCCGGCCATGTTGTGTTCCTACAGTGAGTAAGGTCTCCAGAGCTCCACTTGCGGGGGTAGGGAGGGTTGGCAATGCGTGAGTGATACCCCCCGGTATTGCAAATGTCTATAGGCTACGGTAATGGCTTACCATCAGGCCGACCGTATGCCTGTTTGCCACCTGTGTTGTACAAAAAAAATTATGGATGGAAAAAAATTTTGGTATACCCTTTTGAATCAATGTCACACAAGAAACATTACCATCAACCTGTAACAACTTTACAATGTTATTGTAAATCTATACTAATATTATAAAGAGGAAAGATTTGATTGTTTGTTTGCATTGAATAGGCCCCGAAACTACTGGACCGATTTCAAAAATTCTTTCACCAGTAAAATAAAATAAAAATTAAATCATTTATTTTGCAAGTAAATTTACAAGAAATACTTTTACACGTCAAAAAATTTTTTTTTTTCCTACTAGTAGAAAACATTATCAGGGAGTGACATAGGCTATAGCTTCTCCCGAAATTCAATGTGGTTCCCACGGGAACGAGTCCGGAACTTCACGCGGACGAAGTCGCGGGCAAAAAAGCTAGTGTTACATAAAAGTTATGCTTGTTTACATACAGAAAGATTTTTATGCTAATAATATAAGCATTGTTATGAAACTTTTTAATTACATAGTTACAATATGATTACTATTCATGAACAAACATTTGAGTATTTCATGCGGTATTTAAGTCTAAAGTATAAATTATTCTGTCATATTACATGACACTGGCTAATTGTAACGAACAAGAATACCAGAGCCATAACTTTAAAAAAAAAAAGAGACTATTCTACTACTGACAGTTCCCAGTCATTTTACCTCTGACAGATTTAAAAACAGGTTTGAAGCACTCAATAATAAGTGACACAGGAATAATTTCTGTAGCAGAATAATGTGTGAGCCGACATAGGCGGACTGCTCGAACACTTAACCATTGACCAACATACACGGACAGCTCTTATTTTGAGTGTTTTAAACCTGTTTTTACATCTTTCAGATATAAATAACTGTGAATGACAACATGTTTTTTACTAACACTGTACTAAATTGCAAATAATAAGTATGAACGAGCAATTCAAAAGTACTAGTTAGAATATCTGTTAGATAAGATTATCATTATAAGTGCGATTTCAACAATTTATTTAATAAATAATGGAAATACAGCGTAATAACATAATTTTGCAACATACCTGCAACACCCACCAAGTAAAAACATTATGAAAAAAAAAAAAAAACAAAAGGAACTTATTTGAATATTACAAAAACAGATTAAAAATATAAAAAACTATCAAAACTGTATCATACATTATGAGTTTTTGAACGTACTAAATATTAAACTACATACGAAACTAACATTGCGAAAATATTGCAAGCGTGCATGTACTTAACGAATTAATTAGAAAACTAGGCAGTAGGCAGTACAGTGAAACCTCTGGCACACTTAGTAAGTACTCTGTACTCCCATCATTCAATTAAAAAAAAAACAAGATTGCCTTGTAAACAAACAATTTTTACTTACTTAATCATAATTAAAAATTCATAAATCTTATTCACGGCACGACTAAACTATTCCAAATATGAAAATTTAAATTATTTTTTATCTAACCTGTAAGGATCACAGTACAATCCATTCATGGCTGGATACATTTTATAAACAAAGATATTATATTAAATATATATTTACACTATATTATCATTAATAAACTGTATTTTATTGTTTAAATTGTAATGTAACATCGTATATTCGCCGAATTCAATTGTGTTTTCGTACTTTGACGTTTTAGTCGCCAATCAAACTCGGGTGACGGATCATACGATATAGCGGACCTATTCACACGTATTTATTAACCGTTGTGCGAGAGAGATGGCGGTTTAATTGGTCAAAGTTGCCCTATTTACAAGGAAAAATCATTTTCCGTTAGGGATGGAAAATCTCGGGATACAATTTGTTATCGATAAAATAAGAAAAAGATTTTATTGATAAAAAAAATCGTTTGTTACTGATTAATTTTAATTCTAGTTTTTTATGAATAGCATAGGATTATGATTATACAGATAATGAAACTAATAATATGACTCATTGATAGATAGAAAGACGATAATACGCAAAAGATTAAGATAATCCTATAATACACTTCACTCACTTTGCCGCTATTTCAGTTTCGTACATACTATATTAATAATATTATGCTATAAAACGCCATCTTATTTTAATCCAGTAGAATTGACGGGAACTATACTTAAAAGTCACCACATACGCGACGGGTTTGTGACATGAAATGCGGTGTTTTCGTTAAAAAAAAGTATCATTTTTTTCTATAGTAAACATTATAATATACTGTCTAGTTGATGTAATCAATAAAGGATAATATATAAAAGTAAATACACTTCATAAATCATGCATTTTTTTAATTGAAAAGTCATAATGAACAAAATTCTATTGTAAAGTTGTATACTTAACTAGAGAAACCCGCGCAACTTCGTTTGCGTTTATCCCGCTTTTCCGTGGGAATTTAAAAAAATCCTTTCTTATCGGTTGCCTACATCACACACCCAAATTTCAGGTCTCTACGGTCAAGACAAAACATTTTCATATGTATAGATGATTATTTTTCTATTTAAATACTTCTTATTACAATCTTTGGAGTGGACTTTTATGAAATAGGCTGGCCAGACCGGTGAAGTACCACCCTTTTACAGAATATTGACGTGAAGCAGCAATGCGTTTCGTTCGGAGAGTGAAATATCCGAAATTCTTGTTTACCACTTTTGTGGTATAAAAAAAATCTAACTCCTTCCTTATACTATTTCTCGCTATATCCTGTCTTTTCCTGTTATAGGTCGGCAACGGGTCAGGGACCCTAGAATCTATGTGCTCCATAGTCGACGGTAATCACCTAATATCAAATGATCCATATTCCTGAGCTTGTTTTCCAACCACTTCCGTAAAAAACATGTAAAAGTATATGGGTATTTCAATACCTACAACCATCCCTACAACAACACTACGAAATAATAGAGCGAGTCGACGTAATGATTTTTCCTATAAGTGAGAAAGAGACAATATCAATATGCCATTTAACCATTGACCAATTTAACTTGACCCCTGTCAAATATTATAAAATTTAATATTTTATTACTTACTGTTTATTATCGATGAATATGATTCAGTCCGCTTTATACATAGAATTTTAGCTGTTTTTCCGAGATCACAAACAGAATATACGACGACCTACGACGACATTATGAAATCATTTTGTTTGAATATTCACAATTTATAAAAATATTACATGACAGATGACATACTTCACGAATGTGTCAAAATGAAATGTAATTGAAAGCAAAAGCACTAAGGAGTATGAGTATTGATATCAAATCGAAGAAAATTACCCACAAAATACATATTTTTCAAGAATTTCAATAAAATAAGAATCACGTCTTCCATCAATTCTCTTAAACAATTTTTATGCAAAATTTGAAGTAGATTGGACCAAGGAATCAAGTTGTCCCATAGTAACTTTCCCCCCCTTTTTCACCCCCTTAGAGTTCGAATTTCGAAAAATCCTTTCTTATCGGACGCCTACGTCATATAATAGGTCCACCTGCCAAGTTTCAGATTTTTACGATGAGCGGTTTAGGCTGTGCGTTGATTCTCAGTCAGTCAGTCAGTCAGTCAGTCAGTCAGTCAGTCAGTCAGGACAAAGCATTTTATATATATAGACTAGAGAAACCCGCGCAACTTCGTTTGCGTTTATCCCGCTTTTTCCGTGGGAATTTCAAAAAATCCTTTCTTATCGGTTGCCTACATCACACACCCAAATTTCAGGTCTCTACGGTCAAGAAAAACATTTTCATTTGTATAGGTACATGATTATTTTTCTATTTAAATACTTCTCATTACAATCTTTGGAGTGGGCGTTTATGAAATAGGCTATCCCGACCGGTGAAGTACCACCCTTTTACAGAATATTGACGTGAAGCAGCAATACGTTTCGTTCGGAGAGTGAAATATCCGAAATTCTTGTTTGCCACCTTTGTGGTATAAAAAAAATATCTATCTCCTTCCTTATACTATTTCTCGCTATATATCCTGTCTTTTCCTATTATAGGTCGGCAACAGGTCAGGGACCCTAGAATCTATGTGCTCCATAGTCGACGATAATCACCTAATATCAAATGATCCATATTCCTGAGCTTGTTTTCCAACCACTTCCGTAAAAAAAATGTATAGTATATGGGTGTTTCAATACCTACAACCTCAGCCTACAACCATCCCTACAACAACACTACGAAATAATAGAGCGAGTCGACGTAATGATATTTCCTATAAGTAAGAAAGAGACAATATCAATATGCCATTTAACCATTGACCAATTTAACTTGACCCCTGTCAAATATTATAAAATTTAATATTTAATTACTTACTGTTTATTATCGATGAATATGATTCAGTCCGCTTTATACATAGTTAGAATTTTAGCTGTTTTTCCGAGATCACAAACAGAATAAATAGTACGATGACCTACGACGACATTATGAAATCATTTTGTTTGAATATTCACAATTTATAAAAATAATACATGACAGATGACATCTTCACTTTACGAATGTGTCAAAATGAAATGTAATTGAAATCAAAAGCACTAAAGAGTATGAGTATTGATATCAAATCGAAGAAAATTACCCACAAAATACATATTTTTCAAGAATTTCAATAAAATAAGAATCACGTCTTCCATCAATTCTCATAAACAATTTTTATGCAAAATTTGAAGTAGATTGGACCAAGGAATCAAGTTGTCCCATAGTAACTTTGCACCCCTTTTTTACCCCCTTAGAGTTAGAATTTCGAAAAATCCTTTCTTATCGGACGCCTACGTCATACAAACAATCCACCCTCCAAGTTTCAGATTTTTACGATGAGCGGTTTAGGCTGTGCGTTGATTCTCAGTCAGTCAGTCAGTCAGTCAGTCAGTCAGTCAGTCAGTCAGGACAAAGCATTTTATATATATAGATGAGTTTTACCTTATGTATGCAAGGTCGTTGGGTCTCTAAAACCTGTTGATTATAGGGAAATTGTCTTTAACATTGTACGTTTACTTAATAAATAAAGATTTTTTTTCCGTTATTAATCAATTAAATCAAAAGGTATTTTATGAAAAAAAAGTGATATCGTTATGATATTTTTTGTGTAGGTACCTGTCTGTCTAATTTTAAATTCATTTTTCCGTTGTTTTGTAGTTCATTCGTCACAAGTAAATTCGTCATTATTTGTAAATTCCTGTTATTGGATGTTTTGTCACAAATTTAACATAAGTCATGTAAGTACTATATTCCGTGACGAGTTTACCTTAACTATGTCACAATATAAATAAACGTAGTAGAACGAGTACCTATATTATTATAAGTTATTCACTGTTGCGTCACTGTCTTACTTGATGAGAATTCAATAAGTGTGAAAGTGACAAAACATTGTAAACCCTGCTTCTTTTAACTTGACCAATGTAGTAAACAAGAATCGAGGGTAGGGAAAGACATAAATTTATATAGAAAACGATGTTCCACAACCTTGAAAAAAATCACATAGCTAGCCAATGAATAATAATGTTTATGTTTATGTATAAATGTAAAAAAAATAAACAGAAAATCACTACAAAATTATCATTCACACCCAAATAATAATAATATAGTTAGAAATGGCATTTAACACAACACTCTTATTATTCTGGCGATTTATCGATTTTACACATCATGTTAAAAGAAACAGGGTTTAGGTAAGTATAACTTAAATACTCGTTATACTTAGGTACTACGTTTATTTGTAACACAGTAGGTAAGTCTTTATTGTACAACAACCTATTTTTTAAAGGTACCTAATGAAATAAAAGACGCAAATCCATAGGCTACGGTAATCTCGTAACTAAATTAGCATGGAGGCTGTGCTGTGTGAATTTATTTGCTTCGTCTAATAAACAAATAAAATTTAACCAGAGAGTAAATACAAAATTGAAATAAGTACATAAAAACTTTAGGTACTTACTACAGTATGTTTACAATGTTTAAAAATAATTAAGTAACATGGAAACTAACTACTCTAAACGTCACGGACCATGTCCTTATTTAATTTTAAATTAATTAAAAAACATATTCAATGTGGACATGTAAAATTGAAGAGAAATATAAACTAATACATAAAGAGGAAAGATTTGATTGTTTGTTTAAATTGAATAGGCTCCGAAACTGCTGGACCGATTTCAAAAATTCTTTCACTAGTAGAAAGCTACATTATCAGGGAGTGAATAGGGAACGGGTCCGGAACTTCACGCGAACGAAGTCGCGGGCAAAAAGCTAGTAATTTATTATAAAAAGAATAAAGAAAAAAAAACAAAACAACTCTAGAAATATAGGCCAGTAAAGGCAGTGCGACCTCTCTGCTTGGGATTCTTCCCAACACTAAATACTAACAATACAAGACATATAAGTACTTAATAAAAACATTATATACTAATTGTTGCACGCGTCATGTCGTTTTTTTACACCACTAAGGTGGCAAAAAAGCTCGCGAAGAAACCTTTAAAAATGTTTTATACATCGATTTATTGAAGGTGGCTGAAAATCAGTAATTTTCTTTGAGCAAATAATGCAATGAGCTACCTCTTGGTATCAGTGAGACATACATTCCTATATCATTTTCTATCGATACAATTAGAAGTCCAGGGAGCAATCCCTAATTGCACGGGACCACGGGTAATTAAAATTACCCATGGACCCGGTAATGGGTCGACCCAACGGGACCACGGGTCAAAAGTGATCAACATTAACTGTTTTATTTCTGTCATACTGTGTGCCTTGGAGATTCAAATAATTTACCACCACTTCGGAAATGCAGACAGCAGTGTAAAAAAGGCATCATAATCATACAAGCTAATTATGATAAATGGCGATTAATACAAATATTAAATATTTCGTAATATTAAATGCGACGCATGCAAATATAGTTAACGTCATAAATAATTATCACGTGTTTATCTGATCATAAAGTAGAGCATTATGCACATAAATGCGCATCTAATTAACTAATAATAAAACTAATAGTTAAAATTTTGGTAATTAGTATGCTTCGCCGAGTTTTTAGTCATCTCGCACGACAAAAACTCGAACAACCGTACGACTTAGCACCATTTGACTTTACCAATGTTTTTTAGACTCAACTCGTGCGGCCAGCGCGCAGCGTATGAAAATCTAAGATCCTCGACCTACGAGCTTACCGCGGTTTTAAAGAACAACGGTTTTACTCGCGGCTCGTTAGCGCTGATCGACTAGCGAGCAAAACAGTCGCGCCTGAATGAGAGAGGTAACATGTCTTGTTCCTAGTCTGAAGCTTTGTGTTATCTCGTCATCTCGTTTTTACATGACAAATATAGCAAACATGACGAGCCGCGAGCCAGGCTCGTCGGTGTTTAAAACCGCGGTTTTGCAGTGATACACCGGCGAGCTTTACCGCCGAGCCATAAAACCGAGATTTTACTCGCTCGTCGATCAGGGCCTTATTTTTAACATCATCATCTCGGCTACAAGTATTTAAACATTTTTATAACATACGACTCGCGAATAGACGAAGATAGAAGACAATGGACTTTAGACGAAGTACTTAAAACAAATCACATGTGTATTTGCCTCAACTTCGCAAGCAGTTTTGTACAGGGGTTAAAAGACGCAATCTAATTACCATACGCATTCAGTTCATTGACGTCAAATCAATTATTTACCAATCATTGTTAACATTGGAATCCTGTTCAGACCTAGGAAAATAGAAAAGGTTAAGAAATTAACACATAATATACACTAGTTTAAATAAAATAAGTGTCACAAAAGTTTAGTGTCTTAAACAAAAACTATAAAAACATTTACTAGAAACATTACACATCAATCTGTAACGTAACATTACAATGTTATTGTAAACGTTAAATAAAAGTTGTGGTAGCTATTATTATATTAGTAGACTAGTATCGCAACTTCGTTGTATATCTCGCTTTCCCGTGAGAATTTTGAAAAATCCTTTCTTAGTACACCCCTAGTAGGGTTGCCAGGTGAGTCGCGAAGTCACGGAAGTATCTTAGTTCCCGTGGCCCCGCCCATCTAGGCGCCACTAGGCGGATAAGATGGCAGTCAGTCAGGTTTTTAGTCGGTATACCCAAGTGGCATAAGAGGGGGAGCCCCACAGAGTAACATGGGAAGCCCGACATACACCCGCCGCTTCCCCAAGCGGCGGGGCATGCAGTAATGCATTTTCCTGACTATAAACAAAAAAAAAACCAAAAGGTGAGTAGCGAAGAATACCGGACAACCCCAAACGATGGGGGGGGGGGTATAGTAGGTAGGTAGGTAGTAGCGTTAATACGGTTTAAACACGGTTTTTTTGTACTAATATTTATTTATTTATTTATTTATTAATCAACATCACATATAAATCAACTAAATTAGTAACAAACAGATAGCGAGCGAGGAGCGGACCAGTAGTACCGACATTCCTCAAAATACCGGACATTGTTCTGTCCGGTATGACTATTTATTTTTTACCGGACAGGCCTCGAAAATACCGGACTGTACGCTTAAATACCGGACATCTGGCAACTCTAACCCCTAGACGTCGTAAGGAACGTACGTACATTCCAAATTTGGAATCTCTAGACTTAGCGGTTTGGGCTGTGCGTTGATATATAGTTAATTCAGACAGGCAGGACTTTGAATTTTATATTTAATGATACGAAATTACGAGTGGCACTTATTTTGATTTGTGTAGTACCTATATAATATAACTACATGGTAGAATAAAAGGTCATAGTTTGCACAGACATAACAGACAGAACATTCCATATCAGAAATCGTAACAAAAACGCACACTATCAAATGTCAGTCACACAAACACAAATGTGTACTTTTGAACTGCTTGCTTGGCTGCTTTTGTACGAAGAGTTTTGTATATTTGACATTATATTCAGTAAATTTTAACTTTAAAAGTCACTTTTTAAACGAGAAAAAATCGCCATCTTCCGTTTACTTTTACGTATGATACAAATTCCGTTTACCAAAACAAGGCACGGCTGTCAAATTGAGTAAGTGTGCGTTAGTGTTGCTATTGATGAAAGAAAGGGACAAGGTTATACCGAATTTTATTAGCTGAAAAGTGACAGCGATATTTTCAGCTTGTGTCTGTGTGTATGTAAAATTATGTTTAGTCTGTTATGTCTGTGATAATTTGAGACTTCACGTAGATTTGAGATTTGATGCCTCTAAACAAGTGACTCTTAGGTGTGATTTAAGTAAATAAATAACGTAATGATGTAATGTACCTTTTTATGATGTCTAACGTCAAGGTTGTAGATAAACAACATATGTTTGCTAAGTACGTATTATGTTTACATAAAATCCAGCATATTTTAGGTACAGTTGATGATGTAGTGACAATAATTCTGGTTATATTTAAACATTTCGAAAAGATACACACATTTTATTGTATTGGGCTTCCCCTTGACCTTGCAGGAGGATAACATTTAGTTTAATACCTTAATAATGGTTTTATTTCTTAACTAGTTTTTCCCGCGGCTTCGCTCGCGTTAATTTTATGACATAGATCTCGTTTGACAAAAAAACAACCCATATCGCGTGGCGCCATCTGTCCGATAGCACATCATACAGCGCCCTCTATAGTAGAAAAAATATTTTCCCATTGTAATGACATACTTTCACGGGATAAAAAGTACCCTATGTTGGGCTCTGTACCCTTGAATATATATACAAATTTTCATAATGATCGGCTGATTAGGCAAGTCAAGGAATAACAAACAAACAAACTCACTTTCTCATTTATAATATTAGTATGAGTATGATGATTAATATACAAACTCAATAGCCGGATCCACAACAAACCATCCAACGCTATCCAAATGAGCGCGAAAGGATCTCGATCCAATGAGCAGTTTTCTTTTAGGTTAATAAGTTGGTTTTTAAAATCATCAAAAGATGGCGCTAGCGTTATTTTTTGGTATTGTTGAGGCCAAATATTTAGTCTGTGGCAAGAAATATGAACATTGTAACCTCAAAAAGTTGTTACTTACATAATTTAATTAATAATACATTGTAGTAATACTTTCTTCAAATTTTGTTTAAAAAGTTAATATAAATGACGACTTCCACCCACCCACTCTTATATTACCAAAAGTGCCAGGCTGCGCCATCTATCGAGTGTTTAGGAAATCTATAAAATACCTATAAGAAAACTTAATAGATGCGCCATGATCGAAATTCTGCCGCGCGTATTTGGCTCGTCTGGTGTGGATCCGGCTACTTCAACTACACTTAATCTAGTAATCAAAATTTTTAATACTAGAATCTCTTTAGGCGTACATATCAAAGGATTGTAATCAGAGCGTTACTTTTGTTCTTTAATCCTTACTAATATTGTAAATGCGAAAGTGAGTTTGTTTGTTTGTTATTCCTTCACGGCTTGACTAAGCAGCCGATCATTATGAAAATTTACATACATATTGTTAGGGGTACAGAGCCCAACATAGGCTACTTATTATCCCGAGAAAGTATGTCGTTCGAGTGGGAAATATTTTTTCTACTATAGAGAGCGCTGTATCGGCCAACAGATGGTGCCACAAGTCGCGCTATGGGTTGTTTTGTTGTAAAATGAGGTCTATGTCATAAAATTAACGCGAGCGTAGGCGCGGGGAAAAGCTAGTTTGTACATAAAATATTATGATCTGTATTTTACGCTAAATCAATACTCAAATTTTTATTGCATCAAAATATGAATCAGTAATACGAATCTAACTGCTAATGTTAGTACAATGGACTCTGTTGGGTACTGCAACATTTGTGGACTAATCTATAATTATATATTTAGATAGGGACAATTCATACAGATTGAGCTAGCCCCAAAGTAAGTTCGAAACTTGTGTTATGGGATACTAACTCAACGATATTATATTTTATAATAAATACATATATAGATAAACATCCAAGACCCGAGGCCAATCAGAAAAAGTTCGTTTTTCATCATGACCCGACCGGGGATCGAACCCGGGACCTCCTGGGTGACGGTCTGGCGTGGTAACCATTACGCCACGGAGGTCGTCAAGTCCTGACTGACTTAACTTTAGATCAACGCACAGCCCAAACCGCTGGGTCTAGAGATTCCAAATTTGGAATGTAAGTTCCTTACAACGTCTAGGGGTGTACTAAGAAAGGATTTTTCAAAATTCCTACGGGAAAGCGAGATATACGCAAACGAAGTTGCGAGTATTTTACTAGTCAAATTTAATAAAAGTAATTGATTATTCATTCACACAATAATACGTACTGTAAAATCTGTTGCGGCGGTCTCAAGAGCCTTGCAGAGGTGTCCACAACCTTAGATTCCTTCTCCCGTTCAACATCTGGATCAATCTGAAGTGTCATCTGGAACTTCTGCAGTAACGTAGCAGGTATAACGTCAGCTGCTTCATCATCTTCGAAGTTCTGTGCCTCATCACTCTCTCCCAACACAAAACGTTTTGATGTCCGCCTTTTCATCATATTGACTAGATTCCACCAATAACTTGCTATTTTCACTAATATGTTACTTATTATTATGTTTTTATTGTTCGACTATTGCATTTCACTCACACCTATCATTAACATTGTTATTAATATTTGTTTACTTTGTATTGGGTTGGCTTTTATCACTTACAATGTTTAATTTTAATATTGGTTTTTAATATTTTATGACTTTATCCGAGTAATGTTTGGGGAAAATCTGTAGATGGCGTCGTTTCGATTCTCTTTTTCTATGAATATACAATGCATTATTTTACCAATAATGCCTAAATCAAATTAAAACTCTTTGGTATAAAAACAGTTAAATAATCTCACAAAAATGTCACATATTGTCCGAAAAATCTAATTATAATCCAACATACTAAAAAAACGTTCTCAATTACGTATGATTGCTTAATCAATAAAGGATAATATGAGAATTAAATCACACAGTAGAAATTAAATGAAATCAAATTCAAGACTGACCTATTACGTATAATAACACTGATAAAATGGAACACTAACTAATGACTTGCGCTAACTGCGATAACTAGTAATATAACTAGCATTCCCTCTAGTTTCATCTAGAACAGTATTTCTCAAAGTGAGCGATATCTTATTGTGCTATAGAGCAATAATATCATACATATAGGCCCAGCCATTTGAGCGAGAAGAAGTAACAAACATACACATAACTTTCGCCATTATAATATTAGTATCTAGGATATAAAATTCAAGAGTCCTGACTGAAAGATTTAACTATATATCAACGCACAACCAAATAGTAGCCCAATAGTAATGTAACAATAGACCGTGGTGCTCGGCAATCGAGCCTCACTTGATTTGCCATCTCTCTAGGGTATAATGCCTTTTGCTTCAAATTGCTGTTTCTCACGTAGTTGTTAAGGAGGGAATTCCTTTCAATACTTCCTACTCCGACTATCTTCTTTCTGATTAAATTCGTTGTGAGTTCCAAGACAGCTGTAGTTTTCTTCCCCGGGACGTCAATAAGCTTCATTGCTTATTGTCTATCTGAGGTCGCCGTTGTTGATCCTGGCTACACAGGAGACACAGTGGTGGGAATGTGTGATGGGCTTTTCCCGATATCAACGCACAGCCCAAACCGCTGGGTCTAGAGATTCCAAATTTGGAATGTAGGTTCCTTACGATGACGTCAAGTCTAGGGGTGTACTAAGTAGGGATTTTTCAAAATTCCCACGGGAAAGCGAGATATACGCAACCTAGATTTACTAGTATAAACTAATATTATAAAGAGGAAAGATTTGATTGTATGTTTGAAATGAATAGGCTCCGAAACTACTGGACCGATTTCAAAAATTCTTTCACAAGTAGAAAGCTACATTATCAGGGAGTGACATAGGCTATAGCTTTTCCCGAAATTCAATGTGGTTCCCACGGGAACGGGCCCGGAACTTCACGCGGACGAAGTCGCGGGCAAAAAAGCTAGATGTAAAATAAAATAATATAACAGTAGCGATAAGTACTCCATGAATAGTAGTATTTGTTGGCAGAGTCAGCTCGGTTCTAATCACATTCGATTGAAGGGAGACCCGTATCTCAGCAGTGGGATGATTATGGATGAAGAATTAAAGAAATCTGTTGCACTAGAAAGCTTTCTCTAAGAAAATTGTTTTTGTTTTATCGACTAGATGACGTGATATGCAGCAACAAGAAGTAGAAGTGATCTTATAAAATAAATAATCTATACTCTATACTAATATTATAAAGAAGTAAAGTTTGTGTGTTTGTATATTTGTTAAATTGTAAGGGGTAATCTCGGGATCTACTGAACCGATTTTGAAAATTATTTCACCAATAGAAAGCCACATTATTGCTGAGTGTCATAGGTTATATGAAACCGAAAAATAAAAAGGCTTTTACGTGGTAGTCGGTTTTGCAAAGTGAATCGGAGAAAAAACGGTCGAATGAAAGCGTTTCATACGAACGCCTGTACTAAAAAAGGATTATCAACATTATGCCCAACGAAGTGGGCACGGGTCAGCTAGTTAAATATATAGGGACAAATCACACAGATTGAGCTAGCCCCAAAGTAAGTCCGAAACTTGTGTTATGGGAGATACTAACTCAACTTCAACGATATTTTATAACAAATACATTATAAACATCCAAGACCCGAGGCCAATCAGAAACAGTTCGTTTTTCATCATGACCCGACCGGGGATCGAACCCGGAACCTGGGTGGCGGTCTGGCGTGGTAACCATTACGCCACGGAGATCGTCAAATATCTTATAATAGATGAAATAAGTTTGAAAACCTCCGACCTAGACCTATTAATTATAGTTAGAGCTATTAATGTTAACGATATTGCCCGTCACGTTGTTATGACGAAATATATATTAGTTTATTGTATGTGTAAACGCTATATCCATACTAATATTATAAACGTGAAAGTGTTTTTTTTTTAATGACATACAGTAGACAAACAAGCAAGCGGGCCACCCGTTGGAAAGTGGTCACAGCCGCCTATAGACATTTTTTTTTTGATTTTTTTGTCTGTCTGTCTGTTTGAACGCGCACATCTTTTAAGTTACTGGACGGATTTTAATGCTGTTTTCACAGGAAGATAGAGCTCGGCTCGAAGCAGAATATAGGCTTTGTTTCATTTAAATCGCATGACAGGAAAAGGAGTTATCTTTATTTGAACATTTCACGCGAACGAATTCGCGGGTAACAGGTCTTTACATAATATATAATGAAGTCTCTCTTGCTGTCTGTGTGTCCCTATGTATGCAATCTTTAAAACTACGCAATGGATTTTGATGCAGTTTTTTTAATAGATAGGTGATTCAAGAGAAAAGTTTATCCTTACTAATATTATAAATGAGAAAGTTAGTTTGATTGTTAATTATTCCTTCACGGCTTGACTAATCAGCCGATCATTATGAAAATTTGCATACATATTGTTAGGGGTACAGAGCCCAACATAGGCTACTTTTTATCCCGTGAAAGTATGTTGTTCCAATGGGAAAATAATTTTTCTACTATAGACGCCGCTGTATCGGCCAACAGATGGCGCCACAAGTCGCGCTATGGGTTGTTTTTATAGTCAAACGAGATCTGTGACGTAAAATTAACGCGAGCGATGCCGCCGGGAAAAGCTAGTATGGTATAATACATAAGTATTTTCTGAAATTCCCACGGGAAAGCGGGAAACACACAAACCGTATGCTTGTTTGCCACCTTAGTGGTATAAAAATAAAAAATAAATAAAATAAACGAAGTTGCGCGGGTTTCGCTAGTTTTACATAATAATAATAAATATTCTTGGACGAATCACAGAACGCCATCTAGTCCCAAACTAAGCAACTAAGCTTGTACTATGGGTACTAGATTGCTGATAAATATACTTAAATACTTTTTTTGTAAATAAATACTTATTATACATAGAAATCACCCAGACGAAGACAAACAGACATGTTCATGCACACAAATGTTTGGTTTGCGCAGGATTCTAACCCGCGGCCCTTGGGATAAAGTGACCATTGCTAGCCACGCGACCACAGGGCCTGTCAACATAATTTGCTCAGTGTTTTAACCGCCAGGTTTACCTTCACAAGTTTCCTTAAGCGATGGTATTAACCTTAAATTGTAATGGCATTGGTGAACAGCTATCTAATTGAGATGATTTATGCAATCCATAAATAACTGAAAGAGTGTTTGTTTATAATTTTTTCACATATAAAGTATTCAACGGATTGTCATAATTATTTTAGGCTACTTTTCATCTCGGAAAAACATCTTCTTATGGGAAATACAAAAAGTATTTTTGTATTACAAATGGAGCTGCATGGCGCTACAATCGCCAAATCTTAACAATTGTCAACATATTAAAGTTGCCAACAAAATGGCGTCGTAAATAAATAAAATCTACACAATACACACAGCACTAACTGGTCCCACAGTAATGGGTTCCAGATAACGGATATATTATCTATTCTATATACATATAATAAAACAGTAGACCCCGATATGTCTGTACTTTGAACATATTTGGCAAAAATGGAGAGGGAACAGTTAGAGAAAGGTAATAAAAGCGAAAAAATTTTTTTTAAAATTTATTATCTGTCTGTCTGTCTGTTTGAACGGGCACATCTAAGTTACTGAACGGATTTTAATCCTGTTTTCACAGGGAGATAGAGCTCGGCTTGGAGCAGAATATAGGCTTTGTTTCATTTAAATCGCATGACAGGAAAAGGAGTTATCCTTATTTATTATTTATTTTTTTATTATTGACGACCTCCGTGGCGTAATGTTTACCACGCCAGACCGCCACCCAGGAGGTCCCGGGTTCGATCCAGACATTTAAACATAACTGTGTGTGTAGGTACTATTAACTAATAGACAGTAGATATCAAATTGTCAGCTAGTAATAAATTTTTACTTAGCGGTTCCCCCGACGGGATGACGCTTTGGAAGTAGGTATTATGACTAACTACTATTAACTAATATAAATATTATATCATAAAATTAAAAGGTCGAATAAGGGGGTACATAATTATTATTTATTTACTTTTTAGAGGTTTTGAGTCGGGGGTTTTTTAAATTTTAAATTTAAGTTTTATTATTTATATGAACATTTCACGCGGACGAAGTCGCGGGTAACAGCTCGTTGGTAATATAAATTTACTAGTCAAACCCGCGCAACTTCGGTCGCGTGTATTTATTTATGCACAGCAGCGCCATCTATTTAAGACTTTTGATCAAATCCTACGGGAATCGCGTACGTTTCGGGATAAAAAGCAGGGTACTTTTTATCCCGATTTATTAATCCAAGGTATCAGCTACCTACACACCAAATATCATAAATATTGGCCCAGCCATTTGAGCGTGGAGAAGTAACAAACATACACACACCTTTCGCCTTTATAATATTAGTAGGATTTTGTTTAATAATCCTTTTTCTCATAAATTTCGAAACGTCTCCATTTTAGTGATATACGTGGGTGACCTCCAAATTGGTAAATCATTTTATCATCCCAATATGGTTGCTTATGCAATAGTCCAGTTTTCACCTGCCTTTTATGGTCATGTGAGCTATAATATTATTCACTAAAGATATGCAGTGTCATTAACATCGATGGGACATGTCTGATCGACTAGCCCCAAAGAATTTACTTGCAACACCATATTATTATCTTTGTTTCAAAATTATCGAATTTCATCTTCAATAGCCGGATCCACACCTGACGATCTAACACGATCGAAATGCGCAGAATCTCAATCCAATGGAGCGTTTGATGTGGACTTGCCTCGCGCTATCAAAGCGCTTACAACAGCCGCCAGTGCAATCCGCGATCCATGGTCCTGAATAGAGGAATCCGGATCGCCGATCCAACTTGGATCGGCAATTGGATTGTTACTTTTAGGTACTCTTTACAGCTAAACTAGCGCTAACTAAATACTAAACTAAATGAAATCGGATTGTATGCTAACCAAATGGTTAGTAAAGTATAAAATTTCAAGGGTACGATTAGGATTTGCTGTTAATTTTGCATTTGAAATTATACAGACTTGAAATTAAAATCGCGATTGCTATGCAGGGTAACCTACCTGGTGTGGATCCGGCTAATCGATATTGACAGAGTGAGATGGATCATTGTTTCAATTCAACCAATGGTCAGATCAGAATATCAACGCAACACAGGAAAAAAAAATCTGTACCCATCTGTTAAAAAATTATACTAATGTTTTATTTGACGACCTCCGTGGCGTAATAGTTACCACGCCAGACCGTCACCCAGGAGGTCCCGGGTTCGATCCCCGGTCGGGTCATGATGAAAAACGAACTTTTCTGATTGGCCTCGGGTCTTGGATGTTTATCTATATATGTATTTGTTACAAAATATAATATCGTTGGGTTAGTATCCCATAACACAAGTTTCGAACTTACTTTGGGGCTAGCTCAATCTGTGTGAATTGTCCCTATATATTTATTTATTTATATTTATTTATTTGTTTGTTTGTTATTCCTTCACGGTTTGACTAATCAGTCATTATGAAAATTTGTATGCTTATACATAGTATTGTCAGGGGTACAGAGCCCAACATAGGCTACTTTTTATCCCGTAATGTCATTCCAATGGGAAAATATTTTTTCTACTATAGAGGTCGCTGTATGGGATGGGCTATCGGCCAACAGATGGCGCCCAAGCCGCGCTATGGGTTGTTTTGTTGTCAAACGAGATCAATATCGTGAGCAAAGTGCGAGGTCCCAAAGTAAGCTAAACTCATTATTAAATAAAATACCTATGATTTTAATTTACTGACGTAAAATGGCATT
Organism: Endotricha flammealis; assembly: GCA_905163395.2. NCBI lineage: Eukaryota > Metazoa > Arthropoda > Insecta > Lepidoptera > Pyralidae > Endotricha > Endotricha flammealis. The sequence continues at coordinate 1,944,149 of LR990882.1, read as the reverse complement.
GAATGAAAAAAGTAACAAATATGCGGACACATAATATTGAAAACAAACAAGTACTGACTATTTATAGGCCAGTCATATGTTACATTCGAAATTAAACATTCCCAATTTTTCAACATTTTGTGGAAAATTGTGAACATTGGGAACACTGTATCATGTGACCTGTTAGACCTAGAGAATTGAATTAGGCCTCAAACTGTCAGGAATTTTGTACACTTTAAAAAAGTAGTAGTGGTCTTTGTCGTCAGAACCTTCCAATGTCGGTTTTTTGGCACAAAACTAAAAAAAAAGATTTAAAAAATGATGGTTTTTCAGCAACTACTCAGCGCGCGAAAATTTCAGACTGCTGATAATCTGGATTAATACCATCTAGGTGGACCCAAACAACATACCAAAAGTGCAACTCTACCGCAATTATTGTAATTTCAGCATTTTTATTTGTACGATATGACTGGCCTATTATGTTGGCGTGAAACGTGAGTTTCATCAAATACTATAGAAACTCTATCGAGTTAATACGCACAGCTCTTGACGTTTCTCATACAATGACTTGGCAACCTCCGTTCACCTCATGCCGCTAGGGGCGCTATAACATTTTGCATACAAAAGTTTTGAAATCGTTCACCTCATGCCGCCCTCATGCCGTAGGGGCGCTAGTGTCGCGTCTTGCCCGAATTCTTCCGAAGCTGTGCGTATTAACTCGATAGAGTTTCTATAGTATTTGGTTTCATTGTCAGCAACACTTTCGTTGCAGCTATAAGGTTGTCAAATGACGTCATACCTTTTTTCAGGGATACAAAACTCGATGTTTTTATCCAAAGGCTGGCAGTTACTTCCCCTCAACGTATTATTTTTTTTTGGTGGAAAAGGTTTGTTTACAAATTAATGGATCCTGGTTCTCGCACTAGGATGTCCTGTATTTTCAACGCTCAAATTTTAAGTTATATTATGTTTAATGCAAATAAATATTTTTTATTTCTTTCTTTCAGCGTATTTCTATTGTCTACAGCAACGTAACGCTTTGGGTGCTACTGATACTATGTTGACGTGATACTATAGATATTCTAGATAGTATCGCATCTCGAAAAATAGGACTTTTACAGATAATCTGAGACTACGCCTGGATAGTCCTACTTTCCTTAACTATACACTAGATGGGACTATCCATATACTCCTATCTAGTACACAGTTAGGAACCCTCCATCCACTTGGATCCATTGCTTGTTCACTCAATGGATCCTAGGCGAATAGGACTATCCAGACCATAGATTTATTATATTCTAGCGTTAGATTGGCAATGCAAAAGAGATAGATCATAGCATACGCGTTTATTAGAGCGAGATAGATAGGCAAGACTATTCTTCCTATATACGCTACCGGCCTGTATCAGCCTGACGTCAGTCGCGTTAAAAACAAATCCCACTTATTTTTACAAAATTTATGGTTTTTATGTGTAGTTTTGGTGTTAATTAGACGTGATTAAATATGGTTACCTGTGCAGTGCCTGGATGTAATCCAGACACTCTACTTTACTGTAGAAAAGTAGAGTGTCTAGATAATACTTTTACTCACAGTACAATCACAACATTTAAATAAAATGCTGATAATGTAGCATTAAAATTATTCGTGGCGTAATGGTTACCACGCCAGACCGCCACCCAGGAGGTCCCGGGTTCGATCCCCGGTCGGGTCATGATGAAAAACGAACTTTTTCTGATTGGCCTCGGGTCTTGGATGTTTATCTATATATGTATTTGTTATAAAATATAATTTCGTTGAGTTAGTATCCCATAACACAAGTTTCGAACTTACTTTGGGGCTAGCTCAATCAAATGTATGAATTGTCCCTATATATTTATTTATTTATTTATTTTATTTTGTTCTTGCATCGTCCTAGCTTCGCGCGGGGTTTTGCAAGGATTTTTTATTATTATTTTTTGAAGATATATAATATAGCCAATGTGATTTGTGGATAGAGTAGCTTCCCAACGGTGAAAGAATTTTTGAAATCGGTACAGTAGTTTCTGAGTTTATTCGTTTCAAACAAAAATACAAATCTCTACTAATTCAAATTCAAATTCAAAACTTTTATTCAGAGAATAGGTTTTCACAAACACGTTCTCCTGTCAGAGTATACAGTAATAAATGATTTGTATAAATTAATCTACTCTATAAACTACTACCATTTCGGAAACAAAAGCAAAATGACCACTGGTAAAAACAAAAAATGGCGAAAGAAAACCAGTTACGGCCTTTTTTGTCATTTAAAAATATATCGTACTTTTCTTTTTTCTTTTCTTTTTCAACATAAAATTTAAAACTAGGTACATACATACAACATTACGTACGCGGAATGTCAATAAATAGTGCCATTAATTTGTCTCAACTTAAAATTAAATCTAAAATATAAAATGCTAAATCGGTGTTAAAGATAGGAGCAGACCGCCCGCAAGGCAGCAACCGTTCTACTCTTTATAACTATAACCAGCGGGCCGGGCTTCGCACGGTTTTCACTAAGGAACCCAAATTTTTTTGAAAAAATAATATAGCCTATGTTACCCGGGAGTAATGTAAGTACCTAACGGTGAAAGAATTTTTGGGATCAGTCCAGTATAGTTTTTGAGTTTATTCATTACTGGCTTTTTTGCCCGCGACTTCGTCCGCGTGAAGTTCCGGACCCGTTTCCGTGGGAACCACATTGAATTTCGGGAAAAGGCATAGCCTATGACACTCCCTGATAATGTAGCTTTCTACTGGTGAAAGAATTTTTGAAATCGGTCCAGCACTTTCGGAGCCCATTCAATGCAAGCAAATAAACAAATCTTTCTTCTATAAAATATTAGTTTAAATATTAGTATAGATATTGTATTTGTCAAGTTAATGTCACAGTGTTTTATAATACAAGGTAAATCAAGGGCAGTAATTGCGCACTTTTACAAAAGGTTAAAGTAGAATCATCTAGAGGGCATAGTCCTCAATAGTCCTCATACTTGACAGAACGAGTTTTCAAGGAAATTTTGTGACCTTATTTTGTTTATAATTTAATTTATTGTTGATATAAAGTTAGAAATAAACCTAGTTTGTTTTTTACCATGTACAGCCAACAAAGGAATTGACTGACCCCCCTCTGTATATATGATTAGAGATTTCTAAATATTGCGTGAAGGGATTTACTTGAAAATTTATTTATCAATAGTATTCATATTATACTATGTAATTACAAATTTTCAAGTAAATCCCTTCACGCAATATTTAGAAATCTTTAATCATATAACAGAGGGGGGTCAGTCAATTCCTTTGAATGTACATTACACGCACACTAGTGTATTTTGTTTTTGGTCTCGCTTTAATCAAACCATTTCCGATCTATAAGCTAGTTTAAACTAAATCTATGGTGAAAACCTATTCTTTGAATAAAAATTTTGAATTCTGTTTGTTTTTTTACTTTACACCAATAGATATTGTTACCTACTTCTATAGCAATGATAGAAAAATGTTTTTTTTTTCATAAATCTCGACTTTACACATAAGCGAGGCTAACATAAATATTTGAATACAATAGTAATAACTTTAAACTGTGAACTATGATCACTTAAATATTAAAAACAGTCAAAATGTTAATATATTTACGTAAAGTTTAACATTCATTTAACACTATGTAGTTGTACAGTCAGGTGCACGTCAAACTTGCACTTACATTAGGTACAATTTTGGTTCTTATGTCATAGAACTTAAGAATGGTACAAAGTCCAAAATGTAAAGGTCAACCTGTTCTTGACTGCACATTAATTTAACACTTAGTATGTACGTACGTACGTAAACCCTGTTTTTCTTAACTCGACCAATGTAGTAAACAATCTTAGCATGTCTTTTTAACGAAAATAGGCAATTAAAATTATCATTCACACCCAAATAATAATAATATAGTTAGAAATGGCATTTAACACAACACTCTTATTATTCTGGCGATTTATCGATTTTACACATGGATATTTGAATAAAAAGACACGCTAAGATTGTTTACTACATTGGTCAAGTTAAAAGAAACGTCGTGAAGAGGGATGGGTTTGGTATGTCATCTATCGATACCTACTAGATAATATTATTAAGATTTGTTTGATTGATTTTTTTTTTGCAATAAATAGGCTCTGAAACTTCTGGATTTAAAAAAAAAACAAAATATTAAAAAAAAATCTTTCACCGTACGAAGTTACACTATTTCCGAGTGGGTGACATAGGCCACGCCACGGAGGTCGTCGATATTATTTTTTTTTTTAATAAGATCTTTTCTAAAACTCGAGCAATGAAGCTTACTGACATGACGTCCCGGGGGAGAAACTACAGCTGTCTTGGAACTCACAACGAATTTAATCAGAAAGAAAATAGATGTAATAAGTATTGAAAGAAATTCCATCCTTAGCAACTTGAACAAAATGTGAGAGATTGCAATTTGAAACATAAGTCATCATAGCTTAGAGAGATGTATGACATCCACACTTACAAACCTTTGTATCCAATGATATCTATATCTATACTAATATTATAAAGAGGAAAGATTTGTTTGTTTGTTAATTTGTTTGTTTGCATTGAATAGGCTCCGAAATTACTGGACCGATTTCAAAAATTCTTTCACCAGTAGTAAGCTACATTATCAGGGAGTGACATAGGCTATAGCTTTTCCCGAAATTCAATATGATTCCCATGGGAACGGGCCCAGAATTTCACGCGGATAATATTATAAAGAGAAAAGATTTGATTGTTTGTTGGTTTGTTTGTTTGTTTGTTTGCATTGAATAGGCTCCGAAACTACTGGACCGATTTCAAAAATTCTTTCACCAGTAGAAAGCTACATTATCAGGGAATGACATAGGCTAAAGCTTTTCCCGAAATTCAATGTGGTTCCCATGGGAACGGGTGCGGAACTTTACGCGGACGAAGTCGCGCGTAAAAAGCTAGTTATGTATACAAATATCATTGTTTATATCCTACTAATATTATAAAAGCGAAAGTTATGTGTATGTTTGTTATCATATATGGCCCATCCATTTGAACGTAAAGAACGCTCAAATGGCTGGGCCAATATTTAGTATGTAGGCAGCTGATACCTTGGATTAACACATAGGTTACTTTTTATCCCGAAAAGTACGCGATTCCTGTGGGATTTGATCAAAAGTCTAAAATAGATGGCGCTGCTGTGCATAAATAAATATTCGTTTTACTCATAATATTAGTAAAATCCGCTGCTATTAAAATCAAATTTCATTGAAAATTACTTGTCCAATTAGAAGCCTAACCATTTTTTTTGCATTCGTCAAATCGTTGTACAAATATAGAAACAAAAAAAACTGTGTAAATAGATTGATGTATAAGCAAAGATCCGGCTTCAAAGGACTTGTGTCGTTTTTTTTATAAATTCGAGACAATTCAAACAGCGCCATCTACCCCCAAAGTAAAGCTAGGTTGTATATTCGTCGACCTCCGTGGCGTAATGGATACCATGCCAGACCGCCAACCAGGAGGTCCCGGGTTCGAATCCCGTTCGGGTCATGATGAAAAACGAACTTTATCTGATTGTCTTGGGGTCTTGGATGTTTATAATATGTAATTGTTATAAAATATAGTATCTTTGAGTTAGTATGCCATAACACAAGTTTCGAACTTACTTTGTGGCTAGCTCAATCTGTGTGATTGTCCCTATATATTTATTTATTATATTTATATTCGTGCAATAAAGTATAAGTAAACTAGCATTTTCCCGCAGCTTCGCTCGCGTTCAATTTTATATCATAAGAAAACAACCCATAGCGCGACTTGTGGCGCCATCTGTTGGCCGGTAATTGCGTATTGCAGCGCCACCTATAGTAGAAAAAACATTTTCCCACTGGAACGACATACTTTCACGAGATAAAAAGTAGCATATGTTGGGCTCTGTACCCCTGACAATATATGTACAAATTTTCATAATGATCGGCTGATAAGTCAAGCCGTGAAGGAATAACAAACAAACAAACTCACTTTCTCATTTATAATATTAGTTAGGTAGGATAAAAGAATTTGTATACAATTCGACCTTGTCCCTGATAAGCTAGGCAGCTAGCAGACAACGAATATAATAAAGTATACTAGATGCTGCCCGCGGTGTTACCCGCGTTTATTTTATGCACAGTCAGCGCCATCTATATCAGACTTTTGATCAAATCCTACGGGAATCGCGTACTTTTTGAGATAAAAAGTAGCCTATGTATTAATCCAAGGTATCAGCTACCTACACACCAAATATCATAAATACCCCGCGCTGGCCCTCACAGCGTAGGGGAGCGTCCCCAAGGTGGCGGATAGGGGAATGGTCGGTAGTACAGCCTAGCTACACTAACCGGCTAAGTCCGATGGACTCGCTGACCAACGACGGGTGTGGTCCTCCAGCATTTCGGGGGTTGTGCGGCGGGTTGACACCTCGCCCACGTAAAACCAATGTTGCTGGTGAAGCGTATCCCGTTAGCGCTTCACTAGCTTACACAACATTGTCAAAAAAAAAAAATATCATAAATAAGTCAAAATAATATAACTAAAACGAACAAAACTTGTGCCAAAATTAAAAAAAAAAAAAAACATAAATATATAGGACCAGCCAATTGAGCGTGAAGAAGTGACATACATACAACTTTCGCTAGTTAAATAATAAAACATCATCCTTAATAATTGTTTTTTGCTGTTTTTAATAAACATTTTTAAATACACTTATTAATAACTGTTTTATTTACTTTAAGAGTTAAGTAGGACATTAACTTTGTTTTGCTAAACAAATATTTAGTATGATTTTATTGACGTACACGAAAACATGTTATGAATTGCAACTAATGTTTACAATTGCCCTAATCATTCGCTTATCGTGTTATCCTATGACACTATTTCTTATAATGTATAGATTGATGGGTTATGTATGAGATCTATATGCAATGCCCAACACCACAATAAAGTATTGAGTATATTATTATGTCGAACGTAAATATTATTATGTTATTATTAATAATAATTTGGGTGTCTCTCCGACTAGCCGGAAGAGGCACATAAGGGAGAAAAAGAAAAAAAATACAGGTAAAGTGTTACTTGGTCTTGAAATTAAAGATATCGAGGAATAGTAATGGTCGCGTACTGCGCGGTTTCAGAGTTTACTCCCGCAAACACTAAAGGCTGTGGGATTAGATACCCGCCGAGGTCTTTCCTTTAGACTTTACCCCGGTTCTTCAAAAGGGGCATCAAAAGATTTTTACGGGGTCGGCAACGCGCGACTGATACTCCCGGTATTAGCTAATTTTTTAATTTAAGAGAGGTAGGGCACAGCGGATAGTCCGCTCAAATCGGAGCAGCCGTCTGGGGAAGGACCTCCACCTTACAGAAGATCGTAGCCAAATAGCATTGGTCTCGGCCATGTTGTGTTCCTACGGTGAGTAAGGTATTCAGAGCTCCACTTGGGAGGGTCGGGAGGGTTGGCAACGCGTACGTGAATGATACCCCGGTATTGCAAGCGTCCATAGGCTACGGTGACCGCTCACCATCATGCGGACTGTAAACTTGTTTGCCACCTTTGTTTGTGGTATAAAAAAATAAAAAAAACATGTTTGGTATAAGAGATTATAATTTACTACTATTTTAATGTTTATTTAATTCTATTTTCTGTTATAGCGGCAACTGAAATACCTACATCATCTGTGAAAAATTCAACTATTTAGTTACCACGGTTCATAAGATACAGCATGGTCCGATAGACGGACTGACAGCGGAGGCTTAGTAATAGGGTTCCGTTGGCACCCTTTGCGTACGGAACCCTAAAAAGGAGGAAAAACGCCTACAGATGACAAATATTAGTAAATGTAACCAATCTAGCAATATATTATTTCTATTGAATATTATTATCTGCCAATACATGAACTTTTTTATCTTATCTGCATTTTTTTCCAATCTATTAGATATAATAAAAATATAAACAAAAAATGTTTATCGACATAGAATCATTTAGTTAGGAGCTACATACTGATTGATACACAATACAAAACATTTTATTTGAAACACCACCTAATTCAATATTTATAACTTACTGTGTGTGTATATACACACAAGAAATTGAGTAATGCTAATGTAAATTGTGGAATAAACGGAAAATATTTGGAATATTATTATCTTAAAATAAATTAAAAGTATCGATATATTATTTTTTTTTTCGAAATGTCACGTCACTATTCAAAATTTTTACAAAAACTGACAACCCAAAACAAACTTTTTTTAAATTCGGATACACGTACACGTCACCATAAACACTGCACTTCTTTTTTAATTTTACCACAGTATTAAAAACTTTTCCGAAATTAAAATTATTTGTTGCCACTTGAATAGAATTTAACAGGAGCGTGCTTGAACCGCGAAGGTTAGGTACCTACTGGTTTTGCCGCCAATTCTGACATCGGTGGCATTTTTTATAGGGTTGCCAATATTATATTCTTCATCGAGACTAACAGACAATTAAAATTTTACACTGCTCAAAACAAAATAACCACTCCTAATTTTGTACATAATTTATACAACCACAAATTTTATTTAACTTTTACAATAACTTTGTAATGTTATTTTACAGGTTGAAGAAAGTGTTTACTAATGTTTCTAACGTTCTAGTGAATCTAGTGTTTAAGATTGATTCAAAATCTACCAAAAAAATTATTTTTAATATACTTAAAATTTGTGGCCCTCCAGTTTGTTGATTTTTTGATTCAATTTCACATTAAAAACATTACAGACACTTACATCAACTTATAACATTACATATTATTGTACAAACGTTAAATTAAATGTTAGTTATAAAGTACGCAATTACGTGCCACTGGCAATTAAAACTTTGATGGATCCTTCTGAATCAATCTCACATTAGAACATTACGAACATGTTTGTGTATGTTTGTTACTTCTTCACGCTCAAGTGGCTGAGCCAATATTTATGATATTTGGTATGTAGGTAGGTAGCTGATAGCTTGGATTAACGCATGGTACTTTTTATCCCAAAAAGTACGTGATTCCCGTAGGATTTCATCAGAAGTCTGATATAAATGGCGCTACTGTACATAAATAAATACACGCAAACGAAGTTGCGCGGGTTTCATTACTTATTTATATTTTGTTTTGAGTATAAGTGAAGAACAAGGATAACTTATACTTGGGTATAAGTTCCTTGGTGAAGAATAACAGAAGGTGCCAACCCTACACCCGCGTCACAGTGAACGTATGACGTTTTAGTTCCATGACCATAGATGGAGTAAAAACAACAAAACTGACGTAACCATTTAATAATCTAACTAATATTATAAATGAGAAAGTGAGTTTGTTTGTTTGTTATTCCTTCACGGCTTGACTAATCAGCCGACCATAATGAAAATTTGTATACATATTGTCAGGGGTACAGAGCCCAACATAGGCTACTCTTTATCCCGTGAAAGTATGTCATTCCAATGGGAATATTTTTCGCACTACAGATGGCGCTGCAATTGCCATGTCGGCCAACAGATGGCGCCACAAGTCGCGATATGTGTTGTTTTGTTGACAAACGAGATGTATGTCATAAAATTAACCGCGAGCGCAGCGTAGCCGCGGGGAAAAGCTAGTTTCACACTAATAATTTATTCCGCTAGGATGTTTGTATCGAAAAGCTAAACGTTATGAATAAGATCGCATTTGCATTTAAAAACTTGTGAAAGTTATTGCAATATCATTTACCTACACTTCGATCACTTTTTTTTTTATGGTTACCCCAATACAATAATATCGATACATGCATAACTTATATCTAAAATTTATTATCATGATTATTAATCATTAATTACTAGCTTTTCCACGCGGCTTCGCACGCGTTTAAGTTTATGACATAAATCTCGTTTGACAACAATACAACCCATAGCGCGACTTGTGACACCATCTGCTGCCCATGGACATCTATGACTACAAGGTCTTGGATGCGTTGCCCACCTAAGAAGGAATAAAAACAGAAGGGCGGGGGAAGGAAAATGACAAAAGGAAAGCAAAAGGGCTATTAGGCTTCTAACTCACTCTTTAAGAGTGGTAGGGCACAGCAGTTAATCAGCTCAAATCGGAGCAGCCCATCTGGGGAAGGACCTCCACCATATAGAAGATCGTAACCAAATAGCATTGGTCTCGGCCATGTTGTGTTCCAACGGTGAGTAAGGTCTCCAGAGCTCCATTCGAGGAGTTGGGAGGGTTGGCAACGCGTGAGTGATACTGCCAGCGTTGCAAGCTTCCATAGGTTACGGTGACCGCTTACCATCAGGCGATCCGGAAGCTTATTTGCCACCTTAGTGGTATAAAAAAAATTCGCCTTGTAAAATAATAATAGCAAAGTTTTGTGATCCAGCGTTTTTGCTATTAGAATTTTGTCAGGAAACGAATGTAGCAGTGTACTTTTCTAATCTTTTTACATGACTACTTTACTTAAAGCTATTATTTCCTATGTATCTGTGTTACGTCATCATATCAACCCATTATCATCCCACTGCTGGGATACGGGTCTCCCTTCAATCGAAGGGGACTAGAGCGTACTCTGCCACGCTGCTCCAATGCGGATTGGCAAAGGCCGGTGTTTTCAAGCCGCCCGAAGGCCACCGACTTGACAACCACTGTCATCTACCGATAACAGCCGGGACCGACGTCTTAACGTGACCTCCGAAGCACGGAGAAGCTCGAGATAACGAAACCCATCCAAACACTGCCTAGGGTCGACGTCGCTTGACTTGCGTGTCGCTTGACTTGCGTGTTCATATTAGAGTGCGACACACAGGGACGCCATCGAGCTCGATGTGACGTGTATTAGTATTATTATAACATATTTAAATTTTTAATGTAAATAATGTAAATATTTAGGTTGTGGCATCTTTTTATTTTTTATTTGTTGCAATTTAGCCAGTGTCCAGTAACTGCAACGTACCTATTCACGTAATTAGAAGGTAATTAGAAGGAAGATCATTCAAAGCAGCGTATTCTTTATCTCGACTAGTTCAGTATTCTTTATCAAGACGCCATGAAGTAATTTGATAGCAAAATTTTTAAGAGAAGTCGGAATTTGAACCTCTTTTTTTCGTGGTTCAATTTTTTTGTCTTTAGTACCACGAGGGAGAATTGGTTTCTCGTGGTCTTACTACATATTTAAAAAATAAAAATTAATATCTCCCTATGTCTCGTGTAAGCCATTATATAAAAAACGTAATCTCTTAACACTTCCTTGCATATACATTTTGGGAATGAGTAAGTTTGTTAAAAACAACACGAGTCTTTTTAAAACTGCAGCTGAAATTTATGCAAGGAATACAAGAAATGGCAACAGATTGGTACATGATCACATACCCAGAACAGAAATGTATATGCAAAACAGTTATAACATGACTGTGTACAAAAATTAATAATAAGTTGCCAGAACATATTAAAATATTACCTTTTAATAAATTTAAATCATGTATAACTAATATATTATTACAGAAAATTTACTACTCGGTCAATGATTTTTTTAATGATATGAAATTGAAGTGACATTTTATTTTGTTTGATTATTAAGATATTTAAATTGCAATAAGTACTAACATTATGTAATTTATGTAGTAATTCTAAATGACATTGTTAATTTTGCACGCCAAATATGTTGGCAAAATATGTGAAACTTTTAATTATTTATTTTAACATCCTTGTATCAACCATATTTTATGCAAATAAATATATTCTATTCTATTCTACATATTTTTTTTCAATGTTAGTTTTATTCCCCAATATTATTATTTAAATTAGTCATAGTAATTTTATTTTATTGTGACCATATTAAAGTTCTGCTTTTTAAATAAAATACCTTACCTCATTATGTAATAAATTGTCTTTTTTTAATCTCTGTTTTAAACTTACCTCAATTTGCTTCGTTTCTCAGCCAATGCCAATTGTTGAGCTGGAGTCAACACTCTTCGGAGATTGGGTGGTGGTGCATTCGGGAACTGATCTCGACCCTCATGGGCAGGACCATCGTCATCAATGTGATCAGTATCCGGTGATTCGTCACCAACTACGAAGTTCACGTTTTCCCCCTATAAACAATTAAATCATACTAATATTATAAATGAGAAAGTGAGTTTGTTTGTTATTCCTTCACGGCTCGACTAAGCAGCCGATCATAATGAAAATTTGTATACATATTGTCAGGGGTACAGAGCTCAACATAGGCTAATTTTTACGGTAACAGCTAGTGCCTAATAAATAAATTCTACACGATTCACACAGCACCACCTGGGGCTTCTTGAAAATAATTATTGAAAGACGGAAAGAAAGAAAAAGTATTTATTTGGAACACTAAACAACAATAAATTAAAATTACTAATAATTAATTGTGTTCCAAATGGGTTTCCACTCAGCATATATGTCGTGGCACGCGTTGGTTGGCAACGCGTGAGTGATACCCCCGGTATTGCATATAGGCTACGGTGGACGGCTTAGTGGAGGAGCTCGATGGCGTCGCTGTGTGTCGCACTCTAATATGAACACGCAAGTTAAGCGACGTCGACCCCAGCCAGCGTTTGGATGGGTATCGTTATCTCGAGCTTCTCCGTGCTTCGGAGGGCACGTTAAGCAGTCGGTCCCGGCTGTTGTCGATGGATGACAGTCGTTAAGCCAGTCAGTGGCCTTAGGGCGGTTTGAAAACACCGGCCTCTGCCAATCCGCATTGGAGCAGCGTGGCAGAGTACGCTCTAGTCCCCTTCGATTGAAGGGAGACCCGTATCCCAGCAGTGGGATGATTTTGGGTTGATATGATTAATTTATTGGACGGCTTAGTATCAGGCCGACTGTATGCTTGTTTGCCACCTTTGTGGTATAAAAAGGTCAAGTCCCAAAAGTAGCTTACTTTTGGGACCAGATGGCACTGTGTAAATAGTATAGAATTTATTTAGTTAATAATACTCACATTATCATCATTTCTCATTTCGTCCGAGTCGATCTTTTCAAAATTATCGCTTTCACTGGAAGAACAGCGACTCTGTTCTTGTTGGTCGGCCATTTTGTTACCTAAAACAAAAGAGAAACATCGTAAAATAAAATGTTTGTTGCTTTCTATACTCTTAGGTTTGTCTTAGTTAGAGTATAGATAAGCAAGCTATGGAGCGCGCACATTGCTCTTTGACCATTGTGCAAAGCGTAAGCAGATGTTCTGTTGTGCAAATTTTTAGTTTGCTTCCATTTCGTCGTTTTTACAGCTCTGCATCTGCACATTTCACCATGATTCCTTATAATCCGAATAAATGACATCGGAAGAAACAATCAGCTGCGTACTAATAGTTTCGTTCGTTGCTGTAGCTTCGTTGTTGCTGTTTTGAGTTCGTCTGTTTGTTCATACTCGTGCTTACCGTTCATACTTGCTCAAGCGCGCTCTATAGCTTGCTTATCTATACTCTTAGGTTTGTATAGCATAAATAAAAATTTGAAAGAACTCAAAACACCTTTATAAAGGACTAGCGACCCGCTCCTGCTTCGTACGGGTTTTATATTCCTAAATTTTTTGAAAAGGGAATATAGCCTATGTTCACGGGGGTAATAGTAACAAATACTATAGAAGACTAATACCCACAGCTCTTGACGTTTCTCATACAATGACTTAGCAACCTCCGTTCACCTCATGCCGCTAGGGGCGCTGTAACATTTTGCATACAAAACGCACAAAAGTTTTGAAATCGTTTACCTCAGCCGCCCTCATGCCGTAGAGGCGCTATTGTCGCGTCTTGCCCGAATTCTTCCGAAGCTGTGAGTATTAGTCTTCTATAGTATTTGATAGTAATAATTACCTTCACAACGGTGAAAGAATTTTCGAAATCGGTCCTTGAGTTTATTCGTTACAAACAAAAAAAAACTTTCCGCTTTATTAATATAGACTAGCTTTTCCCCACGGCTTCGATCGCGGTTAACTTTATGAGAACTCGTTTGACAACAAAACGACCCATAGATTGACTTGTGGCGCCATCTTTGGCCGGCAATTGCGAATTGCAGCGCGATCTATATCATATATCTTACTAATATTATAAATGAGAAAGTGAGTTTGTTTGTTTGTTTGTTATTCCGTCCCGGCTTGACTAGGCAGCCGATCATTATGAAAATTTGCATACATGTTGTTAGGGGTACAGAGCCCAACATAGGCTACTTTTTATCCCGTAAAAGTATGTCGTTGCAATGGGAAACTAATTTTTCTACTATAGAGGGCGCTGTATCGGCCAACAGATGGCTCGACAAGTCGCGCTATTGATTGTTTCTTTGTCAAACGAGATCTATGTCATAAAATTAACGCGAGCGATGCCGCGGGTAAAAGCTAGTTTATAGTAGAAAAAATATTTTCCCATTGGAATGAAATACTTTCACGAGATAAAAAGTAGCCTATGTTGGACTCTAATATTAGTTAGGATACACATACACGCGTAGGTAACACATTAATTTTGTTACACAAAATTCCTGTATAATGATATTTTGGGTGTTTTAAACCTGTCTATTCAAACTAACAAAACCCTAAAAAGGACGGGTTGCACTCCGGGAGTTGCGGTAGAAGCAAATACTATAGAAACTCTACCGAGTTAATACGCACAGCTTCGGAAGAATTCGGGCAAGCAAGACGCGACACTAGCGTCCCTACGGCATGAGGGCGGCATGAGGTGAATGGAGGTTGCCAAGTCATTGTATGAGAAACGTCAAGTGCTGTGCGTATTAGTCTTCTATAGTATTTGGTAGAAGTGAAAACTTAAACATCAACGTTGTGCACTTTTGAATCAGGCTACGGATCTGCCGCGAGTTTAACATTTTTTTACCCATCTGAAAAAAGTGCCAAGCGCCGATAAAGAAGTTTTCACTTCAAAAACAGGTTAAAATGTAGTCTCAAAGCTGGATGCGAATAAATTGATAAATTTTGATTTATATTAGAATCAGTATCTTATTTCCCGTTCGGATATTGGGCAACAATGGTAAAATTTTAGCCACTTAACCATTTGAGGGCCAGGGACGTCTTACAACGCCATCTAGTGTCAGACTAAGCCAAGCTTGTACTTGTACCATTTGGGTAGTAAATAGCTGACAATTTTTTTTATGCAACAAAGGTGGCAGAAACAAAGGTATCACTCACACGTTACCAGCCCTCCCAACCCCCCCAAGTGGAGCTCTGGAGACCTTACTCACCGTAGGAACACAACATGGCCGAGACCTATGCTATTTGGCTACGATCTTCTGTAAGGTGGAGGTCCTTCCCCAGACTGCTTGTTTTTTTTTTTTTTTGTAAATAGACAAAATATTCATACCTATTTTGTGGGTTTCTGACCAACTAGCATATGTATAAGCTATCCACTCGACCACAGTGCCTGACAATAGCTAGGTTGTGTTTTTTATGACGTGGATGCCTACGTCACGCTAAGACAGGATTTATCGAAATTCTTTCCAGAAAGCAGAATACACGCACACGAATATGTCATTAATAACTTACTATTTATTATTACCTAGTTATTATTCTAAGGTCACAGCTTATTGTGGAAACATAATATTATGTGTACTTTCGCAAAAAAGTTCGTATGTGATCATGTTTATTTACCATCGATTGGAGTTTTTATGCAAAGAATTGTAGAACAAGGATACTTATGGAAAACGGAATAAAGAATCACCATATTAATTAAGAAGCTAATATTTTAAGTACTTAATAAGTAGGTACTTTTATAACCTATAATAATATAACCCGATGCCTTCCATTTCCTATCGAGGACGCGAAAGAATGTCGGGATGGCATTCAATGATGAGAAATTTATTGAATTCTCTCCCGGCATTACGTAAGAGGGGACGCCATTATTGCGAATTATATAAAAGAATGGAGTCCTTTTGTTTTAATTTTTCCCCGTATTGGTCGTGGTCCACCTGCGGGGTACACCTGGGTGGACCACGGGCATTGGATACTCTTAATTCCTTTGGAGAAAAATCTAAATTTATTTGTATTTTATTTATTTCAAATGTTACTAACAAAATTGATAAATATCTCATTTGGCTAGGTTGTCCTTACTAATATTATAAATGAGAAAGTGAGTTTGTTTGTTTGTTATTCCTTCACGGCTTGACTAAGTAGCCGATCATTATGAAAATTTGCATACATATTGTTAGGGGTACAGAACCCAACATAGGCTACTTTTTATCCCGTGAAAGTAGGTATGTCGTTCCAATGGAAAATATTTTTTCTACTATAGAGGGCGCTGTATCGGCCACAAGTCGCGCTATAGATTGTTTTGTTGTCAAACGAGATCTATGTCATAAAATTAACGCGAGCGAAGCCGCAGGGAAAAGCTAGTATTCTCATAATCAAAGAGTATAAAACGTAAGTAATATTAAACTCTCTGTACCCATATTGTCATAAAATTAAACAAAGAAAGACAGCTATGAAAATTTAAATTTGGAAGCGGAAGAAAAGCGGAAACGGTGACGTAATGTCCGGCCCAATGTTGCCATGCCAATAAAAAAGTATTTCAAGGACAATTTTTTTATTGCAACTATTGCAAATTTATGGTTGGATATAACCTCAAAGGTCACAACCTAGTGTTGTAAAAACGCGATCGTCGATAAAGTAACAGTTATTATTTATAATTGTAACCGTTATCGTAACTGCTATCAGTGTCAAAGTTGAGATGTCAAGTTTCTGCGCATGTTTTGAAGGTGAAATAGGACAAATATAACGATTGCTAGGAAGTTGTATGTAGAGGGCATGCATAAACCACGTTTATATGATAAAAATGTTATGAATAATTAATTAGTTGGAATGTGGAATATTTTTGGAGATGAGGAAGTTAAATTCGCAAATTCCAAGTTGTTTCGGCACCAGAGGGCGCGGATTCGATTCTCGCTCGTTGACATTTTACGTGAACATTTTATGTGTAATTGTAATTGTGTTTGTTCACGAGTCTGGGTCTATATATTATAAATGAGAAAGTGAGTTTGTTTGATTGTTTGTTATTCCTTCACGGCTTGACTAAGCAGCCGATCATATGTTTGTATTATTGTCAGAGGTACAGAGCCCAACATGGGTAAATTTTTGCCGCGGGTAACAGCTAGTAAGTATATATTTATAATAATAATCCACATAACACAAGCAAGTTAAAGCCTAGCATACTTTGGGACCAAGTGGCTCTGTGTGATTTGAGTAAAAAAAATAAAGATTATTACGTTAGAAGCTTTTAAAATTAGACCTTTCACTGTATTTTAAATATTTTTTTAATTACTTAATTACAGGCAGTAAGCACGTTTAGAGTAGCTACGTGAACTCCATATTATGAGCTGATTAGCATTGAATTGTGCATAAATAATTGATATACAATAGCCGTTATAACATTTTAATTGTGTATATGTAGTAAATTGCTTACTATGGGGCCAGTGGGGATGACTATTGTTTCATTCAGCGTGATGACATGTGAAAAATAATTCTGCGATCGTGAAAATAAAGGAATAGGACTGGTTCCTAACTGCTAGAAGCTGTTCTTAGCGCTAGATAAGAGACAAGACAGAGAACTTCTGGTCACCGTTTTACGTAAATTATTTTTTTATCTTTTTTTTTTGTAAACTAATAATCATCATATTAACCCATAATCATCCCACTGCAGGGATACGAATCTTCCTTCAATGGAAGGGGATTATAGAGGACTTTGACATGCTCCTCCAATGCAGATTGGTGGAGGCCGGTGTTTTAGAGCCACCTGAAAGTCACCGATTTGGCTTAACGACTGTCATGACTAAATCTGGCACGGTTTCTGACTGACTAACCTTCACTTATGACGCGTACGCAAATCTTCAGTTTCTTCAATCACATCATTCCTTCCATAAAAGCTCATGTATTCTAGTCACTTTGTTTTTCACTAAGCACATCTTTTATTATCAATTACACATTATGTCCACAGCTGACGAATTTGTTATTCTTTTGCCTTGTTTTTGTCTATGCCTTTTGCCTATGTTATGTCACTTTTCTATTGAAAAAATACAGATTATACAGTCCATTTATTTCTTTGATTTTATTTATCAGTCGTTTATAACCAAGATCATAATATCACCACATTCGGCCACTGTTATAAGCTGAATTGAATAAAACGGTAATATTTACGTCAATCTACGCCTTACTAACATATTATATGACCTTGAGTGACCTAGTATTATTAATATAAGCAAGAATTCAGTTATTTATGCCATCATCTGGTCGTTATGTCATTGTAAATAAAAAATTACAATATTGTGCGAATATAATTCTCGTTTTTTTGACGAGTTATAGTTGACAGGTCCGGTTATCGAGAGGGTAACAATGTCTATTTTGTCTCAAGGATCGCAGGTTCTATACCTAACCTAACGCAAACATTTGTAAGCATTTTTTCTTGTTTATAAAATCAAAAGTATTTATGTATGTATATCAGCACAGCTCAGTATATTAAACTACAGGATTTTCAATTAAATAAATAAAAACAAAAATAGTTTATTTCAGATAAATAAAATTGAATGGTAATGACATGTGTAATATAATAAAACTATTGGACACGTGCATGGGTAGCGGTATTTCCTTAACAGAATAACAAAAAAAACAATAACGTGTGAAAAATAATTTAGCTAAAATACACGTGGGTTGCTAATCACAGATGTTGAGCTAAGTTGGTGACCGTCAGGTGGCTTGGAAACCGTAGAGTCACGGAATATTCTTTGAACCCATTCGATTTGGGACAAGCCTACGACACATTCCCACCGCTGTGTCTCAAGTATAGGATCAACAACAGCAAACTCAGAATGACAATAAGCAATGACACTTATTGACGTCTTGGAACTCACAACGAGTTTAATCACAATGAAATTAGAGGGAGCAGAAAATATTGAAACTCCTTCAATTGAAGGCAGACCATATCTCTCTCTACCCTTAGGAATCTTTAACCTTGAAAGGTTAGACTAAGGTATGCGGAAAGTGACCTGTGTCCTGCCCGTCGTCACTGAAATCTACATGCACGATTTTATCCCGCACTGTTCCGTTTTTTTCATTGGAAAAAGATTTTAAAAATGACACTGTCCGTCAAACTAAACGAGAGCATATTTAAAGGTGGCTCTCCTAAATCTGTACTTATACATTATTGTAGTAAAGCTGTAGGTTCTCCTTACATATTATAAATAAATTACCTTATGGGAAAGTAGAATGATTACAGGACGCTGATGGTTCGTGATCAGACTGATCAGTTACAATAAATAAAGATATAGGGACAAATCATACAAATTGAGCTAGCCCCAAGGTAAGTTCCAAACGTGTGTTAAGGGATATTATACTACTAACTCAATACTATATTTATAACAAATACATATATAGAAAAACATCCAAGACCAAGGCCAATCAGAAAAAGTTCGTTTTTCATCGTGACCTGACCGGGAATCTAACCCGGGACCTCCTGGTTGGTGGTCCGGCATGGTAACCATTACGCCACGTAGGTCGTCAAGGTACAACTGTTTAACTGAGTTGTAGTTATAAAAATAAAAACTGATGTGAAAAATAATAAAACTAAATAAATTCGTGTATTGATTGCTTAATCAAGGGACATGATAGGTGGTTTGTACTACTGCCTTATCCATTCATTTATTTTGGCACGAATCAGATTATATTGTGCGTCATCTGTATTTTGTATGTTAATAAAAATATAATAGGTACATAACATGGTACTTATTTGTTACAGTAACATTGTTACACTAATATTGTTTCTTTCAATAGGTATAAGACCATAATGTCACAATGTGTTATTCTTTCAGTAATACATATAGAAGTCTATAATTTAAAGCTTTTTATTGTACTTATTTTAAATCATTTTGCATTGTTTAAATAAAAAGTATTTTATATAAAATTTGGCATAATACTATAGGTATTTGAAGTGTGAAATAATGTTGATAATTTAAAAAAAACTTCGAACAAATTATCATAATAAATAAGAAGGAAATTCATACGTTATTATAAAATAAGTTAATAAAAAAATACTTACTAGTAAGAAACCGCTCCTCGGTCGGTTTCTTAAAAAACTTATAAAAATAACTAAAAATGATTATTGAAATAAATAACGCAATTATTAACATTAAAACATCACCATCACAACACTATCACAGCCATAGCCAAAGTCATAAAAAAAAAGTTAACAAAAAAAAAGAAGATCGAACGTCTTCCCGCCAATGGTTTGACATGCGACTGTCAATCCCGATGTACGTTCGATAAACAAAAATTACAATTTAAACAATGACCAATCAGCGCTTTAAACATATTGCACTACCAACTAAATAAAATATCATATTATTACTACATCATCACTTAAATTAACATAACAATTTATTTTGTACGGTTATTATATAGGGAATTCGTATCACACATAGAAACATGTACAATACACGGGTTCGACTACCGAATTAATTTATATAAATGTAGCAAGAACATCGATCGCTTTATGTTTTGAACATTCAACGGTTTATAATTTTAAACCGCTGTATTAAAGCGATTTATGCTACAATTGATAGCTTATCGTATGATCCCAGTGAACTATTGTTATCTATCTTTTTGTCACGCATTCGTCCATACTTGACGAATAAATTGACATAAGTATTTATGGTTCCGTAGAGAAAAGAACAGTGGTGTATACAATGAGATTTTATAACACTGGGTGTATACATCATTAAAAAATACTAATATATTTTGTACATGATTACAGTCAGCCAAAGAAAGAAGTAGACTTACTTTGTAAAATTAATAATTGTACTTTTATGTAAATAGCGCCCTCTAGTGCACACAATGTCCAACAAGGTCCAAAATGTACCTAAGCCACCCTACCTCTAAGCTCTAGGATTAAAGATTATGTAACTTTGGTGCAATAATATATTGAGTATTGAGGTGAGGGCTGCAAATCCATATTGGAGCAGCGTTTTAGAGTAGGTAGTACGCTCTTACCCCCTACGAATGAATGAAGACCCGTCTCCCTGCCGTTACGTAAAGTACGTTTGTTTCACGTCGAAAGTATTGATGATTTCTTTTGGCAGATAGTTTCATGGTTTAAGGTCTTCAGAGTGGTATAGGCTTTAAAAATAATATTTTTTTACTCCATATTCCCACAGAAAAAAAAGACCAAGTGCGAGTCGGACTCGCGGACGAAGGGTTCCGTACCATTATCTATACAACATTAGTTGTATGGGAGCATTTAGACCTTTAAATATATTTTTTCAATCAATTAACAACTAAATATTCAGTGAATATTTCAAGCTTCTACCTATTGTGTAAGTAGGTAAGTACCTATTTATTCATGTTCAGATTGTTTGCAGCGTCATTTTTTTTAATTTTCTATTTGGCTTTCGTAGCGCGTTTTAAATGGTGTTACAAGTGCGAAATCTTTATAATAATGGTAATACTTATTTATAACTTCCATCCACAATTTCAAAATCAATATTAACTTACTAATGCCATGTAATAGAGATATCTAATCTAAAAAAAACATAAAAAAACACATTATGTGAATGAAAATAAAACAAATTTCTAATTTCTATTTAAAATAAAGCTCGTTTGCTCAGAGTAGTAGAAATTTATGTTACAAAACATGGCAACACATAAAATTAAAAAATAATTTGACGTACGACGTGACGTTCATGCTTGCTTGACGCGACATTTGCGACAAGGAAAAAAAATTACAAATTGTAAAAAGTGATAGAAAGATACGTACGTGCACGAACGTATTTATTTTTCAGGCTAAACAATTGCAATTATTTATATATAATTTAATATTTAAACTGTGAACTGTTAATGGATTGTTGTTTGTAACAAATAAAAATTGGACGAAATGATTATAGAAAATCCTGACGCTTTCAAATCTTGGCTGACGTCCATATTGGAACCACTGTAAGTTATCCGCCATTTTGCTTTGCTATTATTTACCAATTTGAATTTTTCATTATTTTTTGATTATTATCACTGAAAATACCAATTAAAATAATTATAAATGATTTTTTTACTTACCTAAAGTATTTTCTAGAATGTTTTCTTGGTATGTGTCAGGTTGCGAGTGACAATTGGCGAAATGTCAAAGTTGTAACATGCTGGTTTTACGAATCTAATTTTCTGTATTTTAACAAACTATTATCACTATTCATGTAAAGTAAATAATAATATATCTAATTTATAATATAATTTTTAATGTAACACTGTGTTTATAGTATTTTAATAGTTAGTTTGAACAAAAATAGATTCTATGTAGGATGGGTATCTATTTTTGGGTATAATTAGTCATTGCTCGAAATCGGCCTTCGTTTATCTGTAAGATCGGATTAAATCAAGTTATCTAACACTTCAGTGTCAATAATTGTTATTAATATACTTTTTACTGTCAAGATAGGCTCCATTGCGTATTAAAAGTAATAATCTAAAGCATCCAGGTCAACAGATCAGTGCTAATTCTTCACATGTTTATAACGGTGGCTATACACCACACTACCCATCATCCAATCACAATGACGCTGCAGACTTAATTCAATCTGCATTTCGTACATACACCACACACTATCAATAAATTTTAGCCTGTCTGTCATAGACTCGCTTGTGACTGAAGACGATTTAGCAAAGCCTATCTCCGATTGCTATACATGGCCCCTAATAAGACTGACCACAGTCCAATCTTTTCATTCATTACTTCCTCTGTCTATTTTCTTTCTAACCTAATTTGTTGAGTTTTCTCTCAAGACATTAATTGTTGAACTGCAAATAGCACATGATGCCACGGGGACGGGTAACGTTGATAATTTCCTGTATAATATGAAAGAAGAAGTATAGCTTAAATTCTCAATATAGGTCTTTTTTTGGATCAGAAAGTTGCGTCACGGGCAGTGATATGATAGATGCAAAGAAATAAAAGTGGAAGTCCTAAAAATTCTCCGCTTACAGTAACTCTAAAGGCTACAGTCCAACCCTTTCTTCAGTTCCCAATTAACAAGGGACGAAACCGTAATTGAAAAATGTTTTGAAAGTTAAATTGCTTGAGTGATACCCCAGTATTTCAAGCGTCTATAAGCACTGATGCTCACCATCAGGCGGGCCATATGCTTGTTAGCCAACTTTGTCATATAAAAAAATATATTACTGCTGGGTATATCATAGATTGTTTCTATAATTAATTAACCTGTGTGGTTTACTAATTATAAATCATACAACAGTGGAGGTTTATAGGTTAATTTTGTTATACCACAAAAGCTATTTATAACATTTATGTGTAATAAACACAGATGGAGGTGTTGAGATTCTTTTTCTGTTAAATCTAGTCATTGCTACGTCCTTTCATTATTGACTTTGCTTGAAATCTTTTTCTAATATACTAGCTTTTTTGCCCGCGACTTCGTCCGCGTGAAGTTCCGCACCCGTTCCCGTGGGAACCACATTGAATTTCGGGA
The DNA here is from genome assembly GCA_905163395.2 of Endotricha flammealis. Taxonomy (NCBI): domain Eukaryota; kingdom Metazoa; phylum Arthropoda; class Insecta; order Lepidoptera; family Pyralidae; genus Endotricha; species Endotricha flammealis. Next base: position 1,920,648 of record LR990882.1, on the reverse strand, counting down.
AAAGCTTTAGCCTATGTCACTCCCTGATAATGTAACTTTCTACTGGTGAAAGAATTTTTGAAATCGGTCCCGTAGTTTCGGAGCCTATTCAATTCAAACAAACAAACAATCAAATCTTTTCTCTTTATAATATTAGTATAGATTAATCTGGTGCCCATAACACATGTAGCATAAGTCTAGCTTACTTTGGGACCAGACCAGGTGGCGCTGCATGATATGCAGATTTTTTTTTTTTTTTATTTTTTTTTTTAAATTTATTTATTCTTTTTATTATTAATTTATCATCATCATCAGCCTGTATCTGTATACCCACTACGGGGTATATGCCTTTCCCATTGCCTTCCACCAAATGCGATCATTTTGGTGTCTTTTCATTGAGAAGTAATGCCCATAAGTCGCCACGCTGGGCAGGCGGGTTGGCGACTGCGCCAGAACCTCGTCCGTCTATCAGTAGGGTTCACTGCGTCACAGCCCGTACACTCCATACAACGCGCGTGAAATAATTACCTATTTCTACTACATAGGCCAATGTCGTCTGGACACGCGCACACGTATATACATTCGTTCACTAAACGCACACCTTTGCGACTGCACCCGCCTCGATACCCTCCTGGGGTAAGGTTACGCGATTTGGTGCGGGGCGGAGAGTGGCCTTTCTACCTCGGGTTATTACTTATTCTATGACCTCGTGCAGGTGAGGTTGGCTTTAGCTCTAAGATGATGAGCCTCGCACCCGCTATTAATCTATATCACTCAAAATTTACCGCGAGCGAAGCCACGGGCAACAGCCAGCAATATATTTGATTTCATAAAATTAATTCCTTTCAGTAGCAACAATTCTTATCAGCATTTGATAAGACGTGTTGAAAACACTGCCATAATATTGATAACAATTACCTAAGTGTTACTTCCTTGTAAAGATGGGTGGCAATGACATTATAAGGTCTAGATTGGTTGCTATTTATTTTAGAATTTCGATACAAAGTGACCATAAGGGCAACCATGTGAATCCGAAACAACGAAACACGTAGTGCTGTCAAAAAAGACATTACTAGAATAACGTTCGAAACTGATTAGAATTCAGGGAAACGTCAGTGCGTACTTTCGGAATTTCGTGTTAAGGGCCCCATATACGGTGCGATCCGTCTGTACGATCCGTCGCATCAGACCGATCGTAACGACGAATCGATAGTGTATGTTCAGATCGTTAACGATTTACTTCATCGAACACGATATCGCAGATCGCAACAAAAACCCTTGCGTTTTGATGCGATCATGAATATCGTAACGATGAATCGACAGTGTATGGCTCTTTACGATCAACTATTCGATTTTTCAACAAGTAAATGATCGATCGTTGCGTCCGATCGTTTCGTGTATGTGCGTCATTTTTGTTGCGATCAATCGTCACGATTTGCATCAGATCGATCGTACAGACGGATCGTACCGTATATGGGGCCCTTTAGGGTTGTATGGTCACTTTGACCGAAGGGCCGCGGGTTAGAAAGTTCGTATTCAGCTCGAAGCAAATTTTTATCTGAATGATTTCTATGTATGAGTATTTATGTACAATAAAAATTTATTTATGTATATGTCACCGGAAAATAATACGAATCGTAAGTTGATCAACTTTCTAGTTGATAAACTAACGGAAAATCATCAACGACTGTTGAAATGTATTATTTAAAGGCGTGTACGCACGACCGAACACGAACATGGTAAACATCGAACACCGAACATGTGGTTCGCACGTGTGGACGTAAATTAGCAAAGCGAACATGAACACCTACAAACATAGTTCTACTTGTGTTCGCGCGCAACCACTCACGACCAAACAAGAACATGGTGTCGAACAAAAGAGGCTACCAAGCCTTACTCTTTTGGTTCGATGTTCGTGTTAACAATGTTCTGCTCGGTCGTGCTGAGAACATCGTCCACACAGAACAACCAAATTGGATCGACACGAACACTTTTGACGAACAAATTGTTTGATGTTCGTTAGTGGTACGCACGTGCGAACAAAGTGTTCGTGTTCGATGTTCACCATGTTCATGTTCGGTCGTGCGTACACGCCTTAACGTATAAATTTTGGTAATTGATCAACTGACGTTGTCAGGCGGCAAGTTTATGGACTTCGTTCGTTACTTTCGATGGAAGAAGAACAAACAAATAAACATTCGCGTGTAATATTAGTTTTATAATATTAGCATGGATATGGATTATTTAATATTATTTTCTATTTGTTGACAGATGCGACGCAGACCCGGCGGCGCTTGCGAAGTATGTCTACGCACTGGTGAAGAAGGATAAACCTCTGGATATCCTGAAGGGAGACATGTTGGACCAACTCGATGTCTTCTTGCAACAGGGTAAAACAATATTCTATCTATACTAATATTATAAAGAGGAAGGATTTGATTGTTTGTGTTTCAAACACACAATCAAATCTTTTCTAAAAACAAAAAATTGAAATAAATGCATAATATAGGTACTACAGGATGTTTACAATGTTTAAAAATAATTAACATGGAAACTAACTACTCTAAATGGTACGGACCATGTCCTTATTTACTTTTCAATTAATTAAAAACATATTTAATGTGGACATGTAAAATTGAAGAGAAATCTGTACTAATATTATAAAGAGGAAAGATTTGATTGTTTGTTTGCATTGAATAGGCTCCGAAAGTACTGGACCGATTTCAAAAATTCTCTCACCAGTAGAAAGCTACATTATCAGGGAGTGACATAGGCTGTAGCTTTTCCCGAAATTCAATGTGGTTCCCACGAGAACGGGTCCGGAACTTCACGCGGACGAAGTCGCGGGCAAAAAAGCTAGTCTACACTAAAATTGTGTGTGTGTGTGTGTATATATGTATGTTTGTAATGAATAAACTCAAAACCTACTGGACCGACTTTAACAATTCTTTCACCGTTAGGAAGTACATTACCCCTGGGTAACATGGGCTATATATTTTCGACGACCTCCGTGGCGTAATGGTTACCACGCCAGACCGCCACCCAGGAGGTCCTGGGTTCGATCCCCGGTCGGGTCACGATGAAAAACGAACTTTTTCTGATTGGCCTCGGGTCATGGATGTTTATCTATATATGTATTTGTTATAAAATATAATATCGTTGAGTTAGTATCCCATAACACAAGTTTCGAACTTACTTTGGGGCTAGCTCAATCTGTATGAATTGTCCCTATATATTTATTTATTTATTTAAAAAAAAATAGGGTTCCTTAGTAAAACTCGTGTGAAGTCGGGGCGGGACGCTAGTGTATGATAAAATCTAACAAATTATGAAAAGTAGAACAAAATGTTGTTGCTCATGATTTTGGCTATCTGGTCCCGCGAAGTTTGTTGGTGTTTTCCAAATAACCCTGTTTATACCAAACAATAAAAGAGGTCGCCAGGGTCGTAAATAGATAGATAATAAGGTTATTTGCATCCATGTACACACATTTGACATACAAAGTTAGCTTATTGGCTATACATAGATTATATTTTAGAGAGGTAGGGCACAGCGGATAATCCGTTCAAATCGGAGCAGCCAGTCTGGGGAAGGACCTCCATCTTACAGAAGATCGTAGCCAAATAGCATTGGTCTCGGCCATGTTGTGTTCCTACGGTGAGTAAGGCCTCCAGAACTCCACTTGGGGGGGTTGGGAGGGTTGGCAACGCGCGAGTGATACCCTAGTATATACATATATGTTTCTTTTTGTGTTTTTCATACCACAAAGTTGGCAAACAAGCATACGGCCTGCCTGATGGTAAGCATCACCGTAGCCTATAGACGCTTGCAATACCAGTGTAGCAACCCTCCCACCCCTCCAAATGTAGCTCTGGAAACTTTACTCACCGTAGGAACACAACATGGCTGAGACCAATGCTATTTGGCTACGATCTTCCGTAAGGTGGAGGTCGTTCCCCAGACGGGCTGCTCCGATTTGAGCTGATTGTCCTCTGTGCCCTATCTCTCTTAAAATATTTTCCAACAATTTTATTTCTCTTCAATTTTTTTTATATTTTCCACTGTTTGCTCTCCATGGCCAAAACTATGCATTTTTATGAACTAATAATATCAAAGTCATGTTCTTTTTATACAGAGACAAAACCATTCCTGGAAATGCTGTTCAAGTCACTTGAGAGCCATGAATATCTTAAAGTTGAGAAGACCTCGCCAAAATTGGAACCCGAAGAACCCGAGAAGATTGAGGCCGAGATACCAAGTAAGTTTTTAACATGAATAGTGTCATAGACTAACCCCCTTCGCACACAAGGCGACGCAAGTCTCCGATACTCGGCGATTTTAGTATCCAAGCGACTACTGCCATACAAGTCCATTGAGGTTCGTACGTACACTCGCGTCGTTGGATGCTAAAATCGCCGAGTATCGGGGCTAACTGTGAATTATTCACTTTATAAATGGTCGCGTTTTGGTGCGTCGACTATATACTGTCGACGCACGAAACGCGACCAATTCGTTCGTGAGCTATTATAGATTTTTTTTATCATGTGCGATCAGTCTTTCCGGCTATGAGTACATGCCAACTAACACCCCGTCCACACCTACCCAATTTTTGGGCCAATTTGATCTATTAAAATTAAAATAAATACACTTCCGGACACTTGAATCGAGCCACCCAGCAGTTTCAACTTTGATTGCTGGTAACTTAACAAAAGTATATGATCAACGAAAAAGTTTTTATGCAATTTGGAAGCTGGTACACTTTACATTAATAAGGTATACTTAATTCCAAATTTAAATTTCAATAACTTGATAAAATTACAATTTTAAGTGAAACTTGTCCTGTATAACCTTTCTCAAAGACAAGACTCGGTTGAATTTTGAAGAAAAAAAAAGGAATTATTGGAAAAAAAAAATATTCAGTAACTTGTATTGCCTCCGAGAGCGTTTATGATTGCAGTCATGCGATTTGGCATGGAGTTAATCAACGTCATTATGAAGTGTTGTGGAATGTTCTCCCATTCCTCCTCGATGGCAACTCTCAGCTCTTCCAAAGTTTGTGGTGCTGGTTGGTGAGCTCGAACACGCCTCTTTAATTCGTCCCATAGACGTTCGATGGGATTCATATCAGGGGCTCCTTGCTGGCCATTCCATTGTCGTGATTCCAACATCATGAAGGTATGCCCTGACGATTCCTGCAGTGTGCGCTCTTGCATTATCATGCATAAAGATGAAGCCTTGGCCTACAAATCCAGCATATGGCATCACATGAGTCTCTAGGCAATGGTTAATGTATCGACGGGCATTTAGTGTTGGTAGACGTGGTCCTGTCACAACCTCTAGCCCAGTTTTACCATCGGCAGATATTCCTCCCCAGACTATCCACGAGCTCCCGCCATAACTCACTCTCTCTTCAATACAACACTAACAAAGCGCTCTCCCCGCCTTCGGTAGACCTTCCTCCTTCCATCATTACCATAAAGCATAATCTTAGTCTCATCAGTAAAGAGTACCTTGCTCCATTGGCGTTGAGTCCAATGCAAATGTTCGCGTGTAAACTGTAAGCGCGCCATTCGGTGAGCTCTTGTCAGTTTCGGCCCGTTGGCTGGCTTATGTGGGCTCAGACCACGTTCTTTAAGTCTTTGTCTAATTGTTCGCGCGGAAACAGCCACTCCATGAAAGTCTCGAAGCTGTTCTTGGATCTGTACAGAGGTGAGGTGACGATTTCGTAAACTGGTTGTCGCGATAAATCGATCCTGTCTTTCTGAAGTTACCCGAAATCGCGGTCTTCCTGGACGGCGCACGTATACACCAGTGTCGAGGTATCGATGGTTTACCCTTTGCACAGCAGAACGGCTTAAAGAAAGCTGTGATGCTACATCGCGCTGATTTCGGCCCGACTGTAGAAGCGCCACAGCTTGCGCGGCTAGAAGAGGCGGTGTATCCATAATTTTAACGTTTAAATGGCTCAAATTAAAAAAAAAAACAATTTTACGAGGTCTTAATTTCAAAACAATTACGGTGAATTCAACATTATGGAGTTAAATAAAAAAATTATGTTAATTTAGATCAACTTTTCTTTTCAAAAGAATGCACTAATTTGGATATTGTTTCGTTTTTCCATTTGATAAATTCAAAATTGGAACAACAGCACTTCAAAATCATTATGAATATACCAGCATCAAAACTGCATAAAAACTTTTTGATTAACTTAAGAATATTTTTATGTTCTATGTCATTACACATAAAAATGTAGGGTGGCTCGATTCATGTGTCCGGAAGTGTATATAGGGACAATTCATACAGATTGAGCTAGCCCCAAAGTAAGTTCAAAACTTGTGTTATGGGATACTCACTCAACGATATTATATTTTATAAAAAAACACATATCCGAGGCCAATCAGAAAAAGTTCGTTTTTCATCATGACCCGACCGGGGATCGAACCCGGGACCTCCTGGGTGGCGGTCTGGCGTGGTAACCATTACGCCACGGAGGTCGTCAGATATTGTTCTGTTCTTGGTGATATCTAAAGAAAAGGACAGGTTTACAAATTGGCCAATTAGATGGGGCCGTGCGGAAGGGGTGTAACATGAAACTTTCGGCTGGGTCGATCGTTTTTCTTTCACCCTGTATTTCTACTGGGAAGTTTAAACTCTTCGTTTCATTCTTTTAATTCATATTAGCAGCTAGTTTTTACAACTTACCTTTTCCCCCACAGCGCCGAACGGCAGCGCAGAAGAGCCCTTAGCACCGGTGATCCAATCGCCCCCCACGGGAGCCCCGCCCCGCCACCGCGTTGTCGTCACCCGGGCTCGGCCTGCGCCCCCGGGGCCCGCGCTGCCCCTGCCGCCTGTACATAGGGCTCCGCCACTGGAACAGACTCTAGTCAAGGTAATGTACCATCTATACTAGTCGCCAGCACGGCTGGCTCGCGCAGACGTAAATTTCGAAACTCATATTCATTACTCAGTGCATGACTACAAATTGTTTTAGAAACTGTGAGCCAGGAACTTTGGCGCGTACTAATAGTTAGAGCAAGATTACACGCTCATTTTGGCATCGTTCTGGTCAGAATTAAATACATTAAATTCTGGCATCATTCACATCAATCGAGACTGATGGATCAGAATGATGCCAGAATGAGCGTGTAATATTGCTCTTAGTAGTTGGGGTTAACTATGGAAACGTGGGAACCACATTGAATTCCCTGATAATGTAGCTTTCTACTGGTGAAAGAATTTTTGAAATCGGTCCAGTAGTTTCGGAGCCTATTCAATGCAAACAAACAAACAAACCAACAAACAAACAATCATATCTTCCTTACAATGACTCATCTCTCTCTGTTAATAACTGAAATGTGCGATGGACATACTCAGTTTTTCTTAGTAAAAAAAACCACTATAGTATTTTTATTATTTGTCCACACAGGTATTACCACTCACAGAGCTGCTTGAAGAGCCAGTAGACCAACCGCCAAGACGGAGGGACAGGAGGGGAGACTCGGTAAGGAAAATCTTTTTACTTAAACTAGATGGCGCAGCAAATTATATATTGAACTAGTAAAATGTTCGCAACTTCGTTTGCGCATACCTCGCTTTCCCGTGGGAATTTTGAAAAATCCTTTCTTAGTACCCTAGACGTCGTAAGGAACCTACGTTCCAAATTTGGAATCTGTAGACCGTTTGGGCTGTGCGTTGATATATAGTTAAGCCAGTTAGGACTTTGAATATTATATATGTAGATGTTGTTTCAATTCCTTTAAAAATCATTAGATTAATAGTTCGGTAGTGCTATTAATTTTAGTTCAATCGAAGTTAAGTGAGTTAAAGAGTAATTGAGACGTCCAATGGTTGTAAAACACATAAATTAATCTACCGTAGTTATATCCAATTGTTTTCTTTTTCTATATTATTCAGGCGTTTTGGTTACATGCGACCATGTAAACCCCATCGTGTCCTTCAGACTATTTACCTATATAAATATTAAACTTAAAAACTATGCTATAATAGATTTAGTTACGTAACTGTGTTGCGCGTCACGTTGCGTCACTGTTGCGCGTCATGTTGGGCAACATTATGTCCCCTGATGCTTTATTGTTGTGAAAATTTAATGGTTTTTTTTCCCCCCACAGCTTCGTGACAAAGACGATCGTCGTCGCCGACGGTCGCGGTCTTGGGAGAGGCGAGGAAGACCGAGGCGGCACGTCAGGGAACACGACGAACGGGGATATGACAAAAGGTATTGTATTGTATTTATTTACTCATACTCAAAACTCGAACTCACACTCAAAACACAAAACTCGCATTCGAACTCAAAAGTATAACTTAGAACTCTAAATTCACACTCAAACTTAAAACTCACACTCAAAACTCGTAACTCTCACTTAAAACTCATAACCAAAGTTACAATCATGATAATAGTACTTACCCGAACACATGGTTTTCCTAGCCGACTTGGCTTAACGACTATGAGTATGAAGTATAAATCTACCTCTATAAAACTTCATGGAGTGGTAGAGCAATTATTACGAAATGGGCTAGCTCGACCGGGGAAGTACCACCCCCTCACAGAATATCGACGTGAAGCAACAATGCGTTTCGTACGGTGAGTGGGAGAGCCTTCCCTATCCCCTCTTTCCCCCTCCTTCTTTCCCTTCCCTTCCTCCTTCCATTCCTCCTTCCATTTCTCCAACCTCCTTGGTGGACAACGCATTGATAGCGCCCCTGGTGTTACTGATGTCCATAGGCGGCGGTGACCGCTTTCCATCAGGTGGCCCGCTTGCTGGTTTGTCTACTGTATGACATTTAAAAAACCCTAAAATGTACCTTTGTTTGTACAAATTTATTCATTTTTAATAAGTATTGTTTTTTTGTCAGTCGGCGTCCTGCGTCGCGATCTCCGTCGCCCCGCGGCCGATATCGCAACCGCAGCCCGCCGCTCATCGCTCAAGACGCGCCGAGCAGATCCAGGTGAGAACAACTACATATAATTATAATTTTTATTCAATTTTCAACCGACTTCAAAAAAGGAGGAGGTTCTCAATTCGACCCGTATGTTTTTTTTTTTTTTTTTTTTTTTTTTTTTTTTTTTTTTTTTTTTTTTTTTTTTTTTTTTTCTATGTTTGTTACGCGATAACTCCGCCAATTATGAACCGATTTGAACAAATCTTTTTTCGGCTTATAGGTAATACCTCAAGGGTGGTCCCATTTAAATTTAATAATAAAAAAAACATTTGAAGTCGGTTTTATTTTTTTTTAAAAGTTAATTATTAACACTAATCCTTACTAATATTATAAATGAGAAAGTGAGTTTGTTTGTTTGTTATTCCTTCACGGCCTGACTGAGCAGCCGATCATTATGAAAATTTGCATACATATTGTTAGGAGTACAGAGCCCAACTTAGGCTACTTTTTATCCCGTGAAAGTATGTCGTTCCGATGGGAAAATAATTTTTCTACTATAGAGGGCGCTGTATCGGCCAACAGATGGCGCCACAAGTCCCGCTATGGGTTGTTTTGTTGTCTAACTAGATCTATGTCATAAAATTAACGCGAGCGAAGCCGCGGGAAAAAGCTAGTACACAATATAATTAAATACACAGCTTATCGTATCATACCATACATATAGTAAATGCATAATTTTTATGGTTTTTTCTTTTAAAAAAACATAGAAATTGATGGGATATGATGGATAATTAACAACAACTTGGGCAAACGAAACTATTACTAACCGTCCCAGTAGCTTAGTTGATAAGAGCACTCGGCCGGATTTCGAGTGGACGTGTGGGTTCGAATCCCACTTGGGGCTGGATGGTGAATTTTTTTTAAAAAAATATTTTAAATTTTTTATTTTTTCATTATGAACAGGTCGAGATCACCAGTGCCGATCCGCGACAGAGAACACGAGAGGGACAGGGATAGACTGCGTGTTACCCGCGAGATGGAAAGGGACAAAATGTCCAGGGATCGCGAACATAGGGACCGGCATTCAAGATCTAGGGAAAGAGAACGGTGAGTCTCATATCAACCCATAATCATCCCACTGCTGGGATACAGATCTCCCTCCAATCGAAGGGGATTAGAGCGTGCTCTGCCACGGTGCTCCAGTGTTCTCAACCTGTCTGAAGGCCACCAAGTATGGATACTAAATTGCTGATTAATACAAATACTTTTTTTTTGGTAAATAAAAAATATTCTTGGACGAGACCACAACGCCATCTAGTCCCAAACTAAGCAACTAAGCTTGTACTATGGGTACTAGATTGCTGATAAATATAATAGATACTTATTATACATAGAAAACACCCAGACCAAGCCAAAGAGACAAGTTCATGCACACAAATGTTTGCGTTGCGCAGGATTCGAACCCGCGGCCCTCGAGATAAAGTTACTATTGCCTATTACGGCTCGACCACAGGATCTGTAGGAATAATGTTATATAATGCAATTTGTCATACAATTTGTTCTAGATAAGTTGAACCTATGAAGTTTAGTTAATAAATAAATATATAGGACAACAAATCACACAGATTGAGCTAGCCCCAAAGTAAGTTCGAAACTTGTGTTATGGGATACTAACTCGACGATGCTATATTTTATAACAAATACATTATTTAGACAAACATCCAAGACCCGAGCCCAATCAGAAATAGTTCGTTTTTCATCATGACCCGACCGGGATTCGGGATTCGGGACCGATATTTATTTATTTGAAAAATAGCACAAAAAAAACTTGAAACACTTGAATGAATGAATGAATGAATGAATATGCTTTATTTTCAAAACACTGAGAAAAATATATATACAGAAAACTTACGGACTAGTGTTTTTGCAACAAGGCGGCCTTATTGCTGACAGCAAACTTTTCAAGGCAACCTTACGATAAAAATAGATCACGCTGTGCAATGAACACTTCTCGTAATACATTTTTTTTTAATAGATCCCGTGACAGGTCTCGGGAGCGTTCCCGCGGCTCCATGTCGCCGATACAAGACACGAGGCTGGAACACAATGACGCGTATAAAAGACGGTGCAGGGATTATGATGGTGAGTTAGTCAGTATAATTTCTTTTTAACCTCCATTTATTTATTAACTAGCGAAACCCGCGCAACTTCGTTTGCGTGTATCCCGCTTTCCCGTGGGAATTTTGGAATGTATGATACTTTAAAACCTTCCCCTTGAATCACTCTATCAGCTACAGCATCAAAATCCGTTGCGTAGTTTTAAAGATTCAAGCATACAAAGGGACATAGGGACAGAAAAAGCGACTTTGTTTTATACTATGTAGTGATAGTGAAACCGGCGCAACTTCGTTTGCGTGTATTTATTTATGCACAGTAACGCCATCTATGATGAATGAATCGCGTACTTTTCGGGTTAAAACATTTTCATGATATTTGGTATGTCGGTAGCCGATATCTTTGATTAACACATAGAGATTGACCAATTATATTGAAACAATAAAATGTTATCTATATATATAAAATTCAAAGTCCTGACTGACTTAACTATATATCAACGCACAGCCCAAACCGGTGGGTCTAGAGATTCCAAATTTGGACTGTAGGTTCCTTACGACGTCTAGGGGTGTACTAAGAAAGGATTTTTCAAAATTCCTACGGGAAACCGAGATATACGCAAACGAAGTTGCGAGGGTATATCAACGCACAGCCCAAACCGCTGGGTCTAGAGATTCCAAATTTGGCATGTAGGTTCCTTACGACGTCTAGGGATGTACTAAGAAAGGATTTTTCAAAATTCCCACGGGAAAGCGAGATATACACATACGAAGTTGCGAGGGGACGCACAGCCCAAACCGCTGGATCTAGAGATGCCAAATTTGACATGTAGGGTCCTTATAAGGTCCAGACCGACCGGACCGGACCGGACCGGACCGGAACGGATCAGACCTGATCGGTCTGGAAGGAACCGCACCGTACCGGGCCGTGCCGGACCAGATCGAACCAGACCGGACCGGATTTTTTTTCATAGATAAGATTCAAAGTCCTGACTGACTAACTGACTGACTTCACTATATATCAACGCACAGCCCAAATCAATGGGTCTAGAGATTCCAAATTTGGGATGTACTAAGAAAGGATTTTTCAAAATTCCCACGGGAAAGCGAGATATACACATACGAAGTTGCGAGGGGACGCACAGCCCAAACCGCTGGGTCTAGAGATGCCAAATTTGACATGTAGGGTCCTTATAAGGTCCAGACCGACCGGACCGGACCGGACCGGAACGAAACAGACCTGATCGGTCTGGAAGGAACCGCACCGTACCGGGCCGTGCCGGACCAGATCGAACCAGACCGGACCGGATTTTTTTTCATAGATAAGATTCAAAGTCCTGACTGACTAACTGACTGACTTCACTATATATCAACGCACAGCCCAAATCAATGGGTCTAGAGATTCCAAATTTGGGATGTACTAAGAAAGGATTTTTCAAAATTCCCACGGGAAAGCGAGATATACGCATACGACCTTGCGAGGAGACGCACAGCCCAAACCGCTGGGTCTAGAGATGCCAAATTTGACATGTAGGGTCCTTATAAGGTCCGGACCGGAACGGACCGGACCGGAACGGACCGGACCGGACCGGAACGGATCAGACTTGATCGGTCTGGAAGGAAACGCACCATACCGGGCCGTGTCGGAACGGATCGAACCGGACCGGACCGGATTTTTTTTCATAGATAAAATTCAAAGTCCTGACTGACTGACTGACTGACTTAACTATATATCAACGCACAGCCTAAACCAATGGATCTAGAGATTCCAAATTTGGACTGTAGGTTCCTTACGACATCTTGGGGTGTACTAAGAAAGGATTTTTCAAAATTCCTACGGGAAACCGAGATATACGCAAACTAAGTTGCGAGGGTATATCAACGCACAGCCCAAACCTCTGGGTCTAGAGATTCCAAATTTGGCATGTAGGTTCCTTACGACGTCTAGGGATGTACTAAGAAAGGATTTTTCTAAATTCCCACGGGAAAGCGAGATATACGCATAGGACGTTGCAAGGAGACGCACAGCCCAAACCGCTGGGTCTAGAGATGCTAAATTTGACATGTAGGGTCCTTAAAAGGTCCAGACTGACCGGACCGGACCGGACCGGATCGGACCGGATCGGACCGGACCGGAACGGATCAGACCTGATCGATCTGGAAGGAACCGCACCGTACCGGGCCGTGCCGGACCGGATGGAACCGGACCGGACCGGATTTTTTTTCATAGAAAAAATTCAAAGTCCTGACTGACTGACTTAACTATATATCAACGCACAGCCCAAACCAATGGGTCTAGAGATTCCAAATTTGGACTGTAGGTTCCTTACGACGTCTAGGGGCGTACAGTACTAAGAAAGGATTTTTCAAAATTCCCACGGGAAACCGAGATATAAGCAAACGAAGTTGCGAGGGAATATCAAATTTGGCATGTAGGTTCCTTCCGACGTCTAGGGATGTACTAAGAATGGATTTTTCAAAATTCCCACGGGGAAAGCGAGATATACGCAAACGAAGTTGCGAGGGGACGCGCAGCCCAAACCGCTGGGTCTAGAGATTCCAAATTTGGCATGCAGGGTCCTTATAAGATTCGGACCGCTCGGACCGGACCGGACCGGATCGACCGGACCTGATCGGACCGGATGGAACCGTACCGTACCGGGCCGTTTGTTTTTGAAGAAAGATATGCTAATTGTTCCTAGGCCACGCGGGCGAAGCCGCGGGCGGAAGCTAGTATTTTTATATGACAGTAAATATGTTATTATTTACTAAAACTAAGCTAAACATATTATTATAAACAAATTTTAATTAACCCAAAACTAAAATCCTTAAAAAAATATAATAAAATATATTATTAAAAGGAGTCCCTTTAGGCAAGGTTCCGAAGATACTGGCAGCGTTCCCCCTTTGAATAGCCAGACTAATTCTTTGTCCGAGGTAGCTGCCAGCTCTTCGGTCTACTGTGATGTCGACTAACCTTTTTGCAATTTTTAAAAAGTCTTATAGCACAAGGACCCCACGGACCAAGGGTCTCGACACCGAATGGGACAAAATCATATTCGGAGCCTAGATCCCTGTATTTACAAGCTTACACATAGAGTACTTTTATCCTGAAAAGTGCGCGTTTTCCGTAGGATTTGATCAAAAGTCTTGTATAGATGGCGCTGCTGTGCATAAATAAATACACGCAAACGAAGTTGCGCTGGTTTCATTAGTGATAATATAAATGACTCAATATGAATATCAAAAAACATAAAATACGTAAATATAAAGGGACAATTCATATAGATTGAGCCAGCCCCAAAGTAAGTTCGAAACTTGTGTTATGGGATACTAACTCAACGATATTATATTTTATAACAAATACATATATAGATAAACATCCAAGACCCGAGGCCAATCGGAAAAAGTTCGTTTTTCATCATGACCCGACCGGGGATCGAACCCGGGACCTCCTGGGTGGCGGTCTGGCAAAATTATCATATCAACCCTTAATCAGCCCACTGCAGAGATACTGGTCTCCCTTCGAACTTACTTTGGGGCATAGAATAAGTACCCTCTGTAGAATGGCCACTCTGCGCCCCGCACCGAATCGCGTTACCCTACCACAGCCGGGCTAACATGACAAACGCGACAAATTTTTCTCGCTCCGCTCTGCCAATAGCGTATCTCGGTTATGTCTACAGTAGACAAAACAGGCATTGCTATTGGCGAAGAAGCTTTGTCGCGTGCGAGAAACTATCTCGAGTGTAAGCATGTTAGACTGGCAGTCGGGTATCGAGGTGTGTGCAGTCGCAAAGGTGTGCGCTTAGTGAACGAATGCGTATACGTGTGCGCATACGTGCGCGCGTGTACAGACGACATTGGCCTATGTAGTAGTAGTAGTAGTAATAGGTGATTAGTTCACGCGCGTTGTATGGAGTGTCCTGGCTGCGTTTGGGGCTAGCTCAATCTGTGTGATTTGTCCCTATATAATTTTTCTATTCCATTTGTTTACCAGAGAAGGGCTACTGCATCCGCGGCGACCTCTGCCAGTGGGATCACGGGGCGGATCCCGTCGTGCTGGACGACGCGGCCTTGACGCGCGTTCTGCAGGCTCCCCCTCCCCACGCCCAGCATCCGCAGCATGCGCATGTGCCCGGTAAGTGAACAAATCTTCTATTTAGTCGTGCACAGATGGAAGCAGGAGTCAGGCAATCACCGAGTGGTACAGTCAACAAAGGAGTTGACTGACGCCCTCCCCCTCCCTGTATATATGATTTAAGATTTCTAAATATTGCGTGAAGTGACATAGTAAAATATGAATACTATTGATAAATAAATTCTCCCTCTTCTCTCCTTCTGAAAAGTAAATCCCTTCACGCAATGTTTAGAATAATATAATAAAATACGGGGGGGGGGGGGGGGGGGTCCGGCAGCTAGATTGGGTCGACGATGTCAGGCAGATTTCAGGGAGAAAGTGGATTGAGATGGCTCAGGGAAGGATGGCGTAGACGAAAGGAGACTTATACCCAGCAGTGGGTCGATGTAGGCTGATGATGTGTCACATAGAAGTAAACAATATCTATTCGCTATAATTCGGGTGGGTCGCGCGAATCCCGTGGGTGCTGGACGACGCGGCCTTACTTTTTAACCTATATGTTTGGGAAGTGTTCTTGTATGTTGTTGAGATAAAAACTATAGAACTTTTTTGTATAAAGTAATTAGTTTATTTTATTTTATAAACCACACAGGTGGCAAACAAGCATACGATCGGCCTGATGGTAATCCGTCACCGTAGCCTATTGACGCTTGCATAACCGGGGGTATCATTCACGCGTTGCCAGCCCTCCCAACCCCCAAGTGGAGCTCTGGAGACCTTACTCGCCGTAGGAACACAACATGGCCGAGACCAATGCTATTTGGCTACGATCTTCTGTGTCTGTCTGTGTATTGTACAGTCAGGTGCACGTCGAGCTTTACACTTGCAGTACCATTTTGGCTCTTATGACAAAGTCCAATATGTTAAGGTCGTCATGCTCTTGACTGTACATACAAAAAGAAAACTAAAAGTAATAAACTCTCTCCCCACAGAATACAACCCGCTCACCCCGGACATCTGGTCGGCGAGCGGCGGCTTCGCGCCGTACATGCACCCGCACCATCAGCACCCGCCCAGGGAGCTCATACCGATACCCAGGTATGGTGACAGCATTTGTAATCTTACTATACGAGTCGCCAACGCGGCTGAATCGCGCTAACGTTTAACGAAGCACGAAACTGACAATTATAGCTTAGTTATTAGTGCATAATAACAATCGATTTTATATAGATAAATAAATATATAGGGGTTATGGGATACTAACTCAACGATAGTATATTTTATAACAAATACATATATAGATAAACATCCAAGACCCGAGGCCAATCAGAAAAAGTTAGTTTTTCATCATGACCCGACCGTAGATCGAACCCGGGACGTCGACGGTCGTTTTCAATTGATAATTCATATAAAAAGTAATTAATAGCTTGTTCATAATATAAATTGTGGTGTACAAATGATTGCAGACCTGATAAACAAAATAATAATGATAAAATAAATAAAATGTTTTTATTTTATTTCGAATAATTAAAATCCATATACAAAAAAATACAATTACATGTCACAATCAAATTAAATTTAAAATAAATTATCAAACTAGTTACATAGCACATAATAATAATAATTAAATTATATTAAAATACAATAATAATGAGAAAAACACAACAAATTTTTTTTAAAATAATTAATAACCTTATCAGTAACACTTACAGAGAAGAGGAGTAATTATCGGCCACCGTTTCGATTATGCTATTTGTTTTTGGATGAGAAAATATAGTTATATTTTTTTCTGATCAGCTAAAGTCATGCTGATGCCATTTTCTGAGACACCTGGCTTTTATTGTAAAATTCTGTAATCGATGTCCGATTTATACAAGTCCTTCCTTTAGCAGGATGCGGCACGAGGCGCCTCCCAAACCCCCACCGCTGGGCAAGAAGAGCTTCGACTACAACCGGCTTGGTAAGTCAACCATCTTTATCTACATCTACACTAATATTACGTGCGTGCGTGCGTACAGTCGCCTCGAGGATAGCAGAACCATCTTTAGGATGATTTTTGGTTGCAACATCCAACATCATAGTGGACACATGTGGCTCTAATAAACAAAAACCCTATTTGGTAACAAAGAAAATAAATAATAAATAAATATATAGGGACAATTCATACAGATTGTGCTAGCCCCAAAGTAAGCTCGAAACTTGTGTTATGGGATACTAACTCAACGATATTATATTTTATAACAAATACATATATAGATAAACATCCAAGACCCGAGGCCAATCAGAAAAAGTTCGTTTTTCATAATGACCCGACCGGGGATCGAACCCGGGACCTCCTGGGTGGCGGTCTGGCGTGGTAACCATTACGTTATTATGAGAAGAGCCAATATTACAATTTATATGATAATATTCAGTAGATATTTTATATTTGTTGTCGTAAAATCAATTTTCACGAAAATTCTATCAATGATTGAGATGCAATTTGTGAAAAACCCCCAAAAAATTGAATTTCCTGCGCGGACCGAAACGGATCACCTTAAGGAACGCGTCCGTACTCCTACTGTGGCGCCACCCTACGGTTCCGCTCTCTTTCTCACCGCGCCCGTCATTGACACGGCAGTTTATAATCCTAACTAATATTATAAATGAGAAAGTGAGTTTGTTTGTTTGTTATTCCTTCACGGCTTGACTAATCAACCGATCATTATGAAAATTTGTACATATATTGTCAGGAGTACAGAGCCCGACATAGGCTACTTTTTATCCCGTAAAAGTGTGTCATTCCAATGGGAAAATGTTTTTTCTACTATAGAGGGCGCTGTATCGGCCAACAGAGGGCGCTGTATCGGCCAACAGAGGGCGCCACAAGTCGCGCCATGGGTTGTTTTGTTATCAAACGAGATCTATGTCATAAAATTAACCGCAATAGCTAGTATTCTAATATTTTGTAATCTCTACAAATAAAAATTGTTCACTAATCAAGTGATTTATTTAGTTACAAAAACAATTCTATTCCACAGGTGTACCCCGTCCCCCAATACCATCGCACGCTGGCAACTGTTCCTTGGAGGTGAAGAAAGTACCTCGCGGCTTGAACGACATTACGCACTTGAACAATCACTTCTGCAAGTTTGGCAAGATTGTCAATATTCAGGTTAGTCATATATTTTACAGGCAAAGTGGTAAATCCGCATTTTTTTAATAGATTGAGCCCCAAAGTTAGTCCGAGGCATGTGTTATGGGATACTAACTCAACGGTATTATATTTTACAACAAATACTTAATAAATTTTCTGTAATAAATCACGATGATAAAATATATACGGAATCTGATATTATTTGTGAATTATTCAATGAGCATTTTTTAAATTCTAATAATAATAATAGTAATTTAACAAATTCAAATATTAATTATCCGATTAATGATTATAATATAAATAGCATATATTTAACACCAATAGACTCTAATGACATATATAAAATAATTTATGCACTCAAAAACACGCAATCAACAGGCTATGATAATATTAATGTTAAAGTATTGAAAATGTGTGCCAAACGATTAAGTGTACCATTGGCTCATATTATTAATTTAACATTCATAGAAGGCAAATATCCAGATAGATTGAAATTTGCAATAGTCAAACCTCTTTTCAAAAAAGGTGATCCAAAGTCTATGAATAATTACAGACCGATTACTTTGTCACCTGTTGTATCAAAGGTTATCGAGAGAGTTATGCACAATAAACTTTATAGTTTTTTAACAACTTCTAATATATTAAAGTCGGAACAGTATGGGTTTCGAAAAAATATGTCGACAACCTTAGCATGTTACGAGTTAATTAAAACAGTAACACAAAACCTAAACAATAAAGTCCCTATAACAGCTATTTTCCTCGATATGACAAAAGCTTTCGATTTCGTATCACATGACATTTTACTGAATAAATTGTGGAGGTATGGAATTCGAGGAATAGCTCACACGTGGTTTGAAAGTTACTTACATTCTCGTCAACAGTGTGTCGAAATCACAAGTGTAGTAGGTCATTATAAACAATCTCACAGGTCAGAATACTGCCTGAATAACTGTGGAGTGCCACAGGGTAGTATCTTAGGACCTTTACTTTTCTTGATCTACATTAATGATTTACCTGATGCTATCACTATTAAATCTAATAGATGCATACTATTCGCTGATGATACTACACTCTTAATAGAAAAAAGAGATAACATGGATTACGTGACAGATATTAAGAATACTCTTACTGATACAATAAATTGGCTAAATCAAAACAATTTAAAAATAAATATGAGTAAAACAAAATTAATCAACTTTAGAACTAAACAAAATACAAACGGATTTCCCATCAATATATCGCACAATAATACAATTATTAAGGAAATAGAATCAACCGTGTTTCTGGGTATAACAGTAGATAGTTTATGCAATTGGAAAGATCACATAAATTTACTTTGCCGTAAACTTGATAGATTTGTCTATGTGTTGGGACGAATTAGACGTATAGCATCTATGCACGCCGCTATTACGGCTTACCACGGATACGTATCATCACTACTTAGATACGGGATTATTTTATGGGGAAACTCTGTGGACATCTCAAGAGCTTTTGTGGCACAGAAAAAATGTATTCGTGCCATTTATAATGTTGACTCAATGGTTAGTTGTAGGCCTCTGTTTGAAACATTAAATATTTTACCATTACCTTGCCTGTATATATATGAGCTGTGTGTTTTTGTACATAAATACCAACATCTGTTTGTTAGACATGGCGATTATATATCTTCCAGAAGCAGGCACAAAGATAGATTAATAGTACCTAAACAGAGACTTGCGTTGTATTCACAGAATGTTCACTGCATGGCAATAAAATGTTTTAACCATCTTCCTGATGGTTTTAAGACCTTGCGAATGACTTTATTTAAAAAAACAGTGTTTGAATGGCTATTAAAGAAAAATTATTATACTGTCAAGGAATATCTGGAAGACAGACTTTTATTAATTAAATAAAAATAAATTTCCATTGTAAAAATGTAATAAATTAAATAAATGCTTAACTTGAATTATGATATTTTTAAAATTTGATAAATGTATATTGTTAAAATTTAATTAATGTTAACTATATGTAAATTTAACATTTTATTTTATTAACGTCAAATAATTTGTAACAAATGGATTTATTGAAATATTTGCACGCCCTTTTGAGGGTAGAATAAGTGATACTTATTTTTATGTAACACCTTTATGTACCTACCTTATTTTCGCAAATAAATTATCTTATCTAAACACCAAGACTATTATAGATAATATTAGAGATTAGATTGTCAATTTTCAGCTCGGTATCGTGAACAATAAATTTCCTGGTTTGCACTCCGAAAAAAAAAGGACGGGTTGCACTCCGGTAGTGCCGGCAGAAGTGAAAACTTACATTAACGTTGTGCATTTTTTTATATTTCGGAATGGTGAGGGAATCTTACGCTTTTTCGATCAGGCTACGGATCTGACGCGAGTTTAACGTTTTTTATCCATCTAAAAAAGTGCCAAGCGCCGCTAAAGAAGTTTTCACTTCAGAAATCTGTTTACATCACTCACAAGTTCGCAACCGCAGGCGTAGATCTGCAAATCATGTTGCAACAAAGATATAAATTAATTAAATAGACAATTTAAATTATATTATACTCTTTCTTTATTAGGTTTGCTACGATGGCGACCCTGAAGCGGCATTGATCACCTTCTCAAACCCAACTGAAGCCAACATCGCTTACAAGAATACTGAAGCTGTATTGAATAACAGATTCATCAAAGTGTTCTGGCACAATCCTGAGGTAAGGAAACACATAATGCCATCTAGTTCTAAACTAAGTAATCTTACCGTTCATCCTATTATGGGTTGGCAACGCGTGAGTGATACTCTGCGACTCAGTTTGAAGGAAATTTGACCACCATTACTAACCTTCCCGGTAGCTCATTGGTAAGAGCGCTCGGCCGTATATCGAGGGGTCGTCGGTTCGAATCCCACGTGGGGGAGGTGAATTTATTCTTCCTTAAAACATTTTCAAAGTATGAACGACTAGTTGCCTTGTTTAATTCGTTACCCTAAGGTGGCCTTGCAAAGTTTGCTTTGAGCAATAAGGCCGCCTTGTTGCTAATACACTATGCAAGATTTCAATGTAAAAAGTTATGTGTATGTTTGTTATACTTCACGCTCAAATGGCTGGACCAATATTTATGATATTTGGTATGTAGGTAGGTGATACTTTGGATTGACACATAGGGTACTTTCCATCCCGAAAAGTACGCCATTCCCTTAGGATTTCATCAAAAGTCTGATATAGATGGCGCTACTGTGCATAAATAAATACACGCAAACGAAGTTGCGCGGGTTTCACTAAAAATAAATAAATATTCCATCTATCTATCTACAATAAATAATAAATAAATAAATATATAGGGACAATTCATACAGATTGAGCTAGATTGAGCTAGCCCCAAAGTAAGATCGAAACTTGTGTTATGGGATACTAACTCAACGATATTATATTTTATAACAAATACATATATAGATAAACATCTAAGACCCGAGGCCAATTAGAAAAAGTTCGTTTTTCATCATGACCCGACCGGGGATCGAACCCGGGACCTCCTGGGTGGCGGTCTGGCGTAGTAACCATTACGCCACGGAGGTCGTACATTATAGTCTCTCTCATTCTGTTAAACTTTCTTTTTTGACAGGCCCGGTGGTCGAGTGGCTAGCAATGGTCACTTTATCCCAAGGGCCGTGGGTTCGAATCCTGCGCAAACAAAACATTTGTGTGCATGAACATGTCTGTTTGCCTTGGTCTGGGTGTTTTCTACGTATAATAAGTATTTATTTACAAAAAAAAGTATTTAAGTATGTTTATCAGCAATCTAGTACCCATAGTACAAGCTTAGTTGCTTAGTTTTGGGACTAGATGGCGTTGTGTCATTCGTCCAATTTTTTAAATATATTTATCTAATTTTACAGAACAAACAAGAGAACCCTCCGCAGAAACCGAACCAGCTGCACGAGAGACAGAACCAGGACCACACAATATCGCGTAACAAAGTGCTCATCAATCGAGAGAACATCAAAGCTACGGCCGATAACAAGCAGGCGGCCGAAAAGGTGAGTAAATATAATAATCTAGCTGTTACCCGCGGCTGCGCCCGCGTCGTCAAGGGAAAATGCTAATAATTTCGTTCCCGTAGGAATTAAAAAAAAACGACTTTATCTATGACTTTATCTCATAAAGGGAATATCTTTAAAAAAATTCAACTTTTCAGGTTAAGCGCTTCCTATAATACACGTGCAGTCTAATTATTCCAAATCCTGTGGGAATTTAAAAAAATCCCATCTTTATCCTTGTCTAATGTAAAGGGAAGCTTATTACAAAATCTAGGAGTTCTAGGTTGAGCGCCCACGGTAATACACATGCAGTCCAATTTGTCCCGTTCCCTGTGGGAATTAAAAAATCCCGTCTTCAACCTTGTCTACATCATAAAAGGAACCTCTATACAAAATCTCAGCGTTCTAGGTAGAGCGCACCCCATAAAACACGTGTAGTCTTATTATTCCTGTTCTCGTGGGAATTTTAATAAATATTGCACAAGAAATAAAACTAATTTGGAACTACCAATAAGTTGTTACCTTATTAATAACTAGCCGTCCCAGCTTCGCACTCTGATGTTTTGACCTTTTTTTTGAGACAAATAAAATCACACAGATTGAGCCCCAAAGTTAGTTCGAAACTTGTATTATGGGATACTAACTCAACGATACTTTATGTTATAACAAATACATATATAGACAAACATCCAAGACCCGAGGCCAATCAGAAAAAGTTCGTTTTTCATCATGACCCGATCGGGATTCGAACCCGGGACCTCCTGGGTGGCGGTCTGGCGTGGTAACCATTACGCCCCACGGTGTTTTGACTTGTATTGTTCAACGATTTCATTTTATCGAAATATATAGCTGAGGGAATTTACTTTAGTACTGAGGGAACTGTGACGTAAGGCTACTAAGGCGACCGTAGCGAAAAAGCCCAAGAAGTCAGCAGCCAAGTAAACCGCCCCGTCACCACCGAAAAAGAAAGCTTCAGGGAAAGTAGCCAAGCCCGCTGAGAAGTGATTGGACTTAATAAAAGTTATATAAATAGAGTTTTGTGTATAGGGCTTCCTGAAGATTGTTTATAACACCTCCGTGGCGTAATGGTTACCACGCCAGACCGCCACCCAGGAGGTACCGGGTTCGAATCCCGGTAGGGTCATGCACGATGAAAAATTAACTTTTTCTGACTGGCCTCGGGTCTTGGATACGTATTTGTTATAAAATATAGTATCGTTGCGTTAGTATCCCATAACACAAGTTTCGAACTTACTTTGGGGCTAGCTCAATCTGTGTGATTTGTCCCTATATAATAACAAGAATGCTTAGTTTGTGTAATTTTAGGGGGAGGCTTAATATGAAAATTTTGTTGTCATTACGGTTGTAGTTTATGTTTATGTGTTTCAACGATTCATTTTAATTACAGCAACAACAATTACAAGCTAAACCTTTGGAGACGAACGGACAAGAAGTGAAGAAGGAGGCACCGAAACCCATGGAGAAGTTGAAGAAAGTGACGGAGATGTACAAGAGGGCGCAGGCGTTGTTGGACAAGCAGCTGCAGCAACAGAGGCTGCTAATTGACAAGCTCGAGTCTGGTGAGCAATTACCTATTTCTACTACAATGTCGTCTGTACTCACACGTATGCGCAAACGTATACGCATTCGTTCACTAAGCGCACACCTTTGCGACTGCATGCCTCGATACCCGCCCGGGTCGGGTCTCTCATAAATCACGTAAGAACGTACTCTTGTCACGCTGCTCTATATGGGATTAGCAAATGCCAGTGGTTATAATCCGCCTGAACACAAAGTTGGCAAACAAGCATACGGCCCGCCTGATGATAAGCATCACCGTAGCCTATATAGACGCTTGCAATACCTGGGGTATCACTCAGACGGAGTGGGAAGTATTGTTTTTTATATTTTTATATACCACACAGGTGGCAAACAAGCATACGATCGGCCTGATGGTAAGCCGTCACCGTAGCCTATAGACGTAAACAATACCGGGAGTATCACTCACGCGTTGCCAACCCTCCCAACCCCCCCAAGTGGAGCTCTAGAGACCTTACTCACCGTAGGAACACAACATGGCCGAGACCAATGCTATTTGGCTACGATCTTCTGTAAGGTGGAGATCCTTCCCCAGACGGGCTGCTCCGATTTGTGCGGATGATCCGCTGTGTCCTATCTCTCTGAGATGTGTAATGATTGATTTCTTTCCAGGCAACGTAACAGCTCAACAGAAACCGGCGCTTCTCGAAGCTATCAACTCTGCACACGAAGGTATTGAGAAACTACACAAGGAGATCGGCGCGTACAGTGGGATACTGACACAATTGCAGGTAAGAAATGATAAATTTCATACTTATTAAGAATGGGCGATTTACTATGGGTCGAGTGTCTCAAGTTGAGACATCTGTCAGTTGAAAGGCCGAAATGAGAGTATCATTCTATTGTACGGACTGCTTGAAGCAGTCAGGATGAACTGCTTCAAGCTGCGACTGCATAGTAAGCTGTCTTCTACATACACATAAACTGTCTTCTACATACACATAAACTGTTTCGTGCGAGCTGTTGACTGGTACACACATATCAACTCGGAAAGGAATTGTAACCGTGTCACCTCGAGTCAGTATTGTTTGTATGAAACTCCCTACTGCAACGCACACTAATCAGAATCGTTACGTAATCGCCTCGCCTCGGGAAAGCTCAACAACGAAGGCGATACGATTACGATCCGTTTCAGAGTTGATATGTGTGTTTTGTCCTTATAACCGCAAGTGTATGTTGATCAATGGCTTGGAGAGGGAACGCACGAGCAACTTTGTCTCCCGACAATTTATTTGTCTATGTCGCCGGCTCCTTGCCGCAATTTGAAAGGTGCGCGCACGAGAGCGACAGCGACACAACTTTTTCTCGGTGTTGCCAACATTTTGCGCTTTTTGTACGTTTTAAATAAACAATTTTTAACCCTTGCTTTTGCTCATTTTATTTGTATTTATGTTTTTAGGCGTTTCTAGCCCTTATTTTGGCAAAATTTGCTGTAATAAAAAAATCTAGCTCTTTTTAGCTCGTTTGACTGCCCTTTTTCAAAAACTAAGGTGGCAACACTGCTTTTTCTATAAAATTTTACGTTATAAGTTGGCAAACCTGGATATTTATTTTGTCGCCGTGCGTTGAGTCTCCCGGGTGTTGCGTCGCTACGTGCGCGCACTTTCATACTAACCCATAGACTTGATGTAAGAGACAAAGTTGCTCGTGCGTTCCCTCACTTACTGCTCGAGCAGTCCGTCAATGTCGGTTCTAAACACAAAGAGTCGTGCAGGGAAACAAGTACGGTCTTTGAAATTTTTCAAATAGCGAACAATAACTTGATTTTTTTTTTCATCACTAATGCTTGTGATGTAATAAGATGGAATTTTAAGAGAGGTAGGGCACAGCGGATAATCCGCTCAAATCGGAGCAGCCCGTCTGGGGACTTACCTCCACCTTACAGAAAATCGTAGCCAAATAGCATTGGTCTCGGCCATGCTGTGTTCCTACGGTGAGTAAGGTCTCCAGAGCTCCACTTGGGTGGTTGAGAGGGTTGGCAACGCGCGAGTGATACCCCCGGTATTGCTTACGTCTATAGGCTACGGTGACAGCTTACCATCAGACCGGCCGTATGCTTGTTTGCCACCTTTGGTATAAGAAAAAGAACACTGCTAGCATTTGGGCCTTTTACTGCAATTGTATATTTTTTTAATATTTAATTATATTCAATTAGACAATCAACGAGATACATTAAACAATTTTAAACTTAACAAGTTAAATCTAAATCTATTGATATGATTTTTTAATTTATTTATACTGGAATAATGTATACGCAGGGAGAGACGGTCGCGCGTAACCTATCGCGCCTGCAACTGACACAGGTACACAGATGCGTATGCGCATGCGTATGGTAATTGCATCGTGGTTTCATTGATCGTGGGGACATATTGATCTATAAATATATCATAACGTCATCCATGGTAATCGGTGGATACTTTTCTTTATTTTTGAACGTCGGACAAACGAACAAACGTGCAAACTATACTAGGATCGCGAAACACGTAGAATTTAGTGCGTTGACCTATGGTTGCCTGTCTCTGTTTACATTTACGTTCACCATGAATCAGTATGTTCTGCCGTAAATATGGTTACGCGCCCGATAATACGGTATTTTTACAGTAAGACGCATTTTTCATTAGATATGTATCTGATTTATCTGTTTAAAAAAAATATACGTCAGTTTGAACCATTTGTTTAAAAAAACTTTTCATTGTATTATTTTTTTTTTTTTTGTAAATAAAAATTGTTTAATTCAGATAATTAAAATCATATAAAAAAAAATGCTGATTTCACAATCTCCTGTTTTTTTTTGTGTGTAAATCAATTTTGTTTTTGTATTGTTCTCTGCATGTATTTTATCTTTTTCTATCCATTATTTCCAAGAATTTTATTCCGTTATATTTCTGTTATTCTGTCTCCGAGACCCAGTCGCTTTTTATTTTCTCATATAGAAGGCAAATTATCAAGCGGACCACTCTTCTGTTCTAATAGTCCTTTTACGTTTTGTTATTTTAAATTTTTTTTATGCGTTTGGTTATTTTAAATATTTGTTTTTTTTTTGTTTTTTTCACGCATGCGTATACGTTGCACAATTTTGATTTCATGTTGTTTTTGTTACATTTAGTTTTGTGTTTATTTAACATAGTGTTGCCAACTACATTTTTCATGCTCATCGTATGTAAGTACATTCTTGGAAGACTGTAAAATAGTGTTAGTATAATGCGTAGGTTATTGTAGTTAGATAAATGACGTTAAAGGACTCTGCCCACTACAACGTATCATACCATGATCGTGCTATGAACGTGTCAGACAAAAAAATATTGTTTGTATTAAAAAGTATGAGACAATGCCCACTAGCCCGTTCCGTCACCGACCAGCACCGTCGCGTGCCATGCACGGAGCGGCAACTATCGTGGGAGAGAATATTTTCCCGACGCTCTAGTGGGCATAGTAGAGCGTATCGGGTTGCTTGTCGTGTCTGATACGTTCATAGCACGGTCATGGTATGATACGTTGTAGTGGGCGGAGTCCTTTAGAGTTGAACCGTGTAGCTAGCTGGGGCCCAAGTCTGCCATTTTAAATTAGGCGACCAACTATTGCCATACCATCACCACAGTATTGTCATTATATTTCCAAAGTGCCAAATTTGGTATTCTGCTAAAATTTAACTGGTATCTCAATGTATTGACTATAGAGTGTCAGTGGAATATGAACGGAATGGTCGACAGTTAAAATCTACCATGAACTACTATATCAGTTAAATCGCTTTTATGTGAAAGATAATACCGAAAAGATCAATAGTAGTTCGATAGTGTGTCAATGAAATGACCTCGGACTTAAACAATTATGAGAATACCAAATGTCAAAAACTATTCAAGTGACACATTATCGACACTCTATTGGTGCATTTGTATTTAGTAGACTTGGGCCCCGTCACCTTTGTTTCAAACTGGGTTTAAAACCGTGTAGCCGGATGCCTTAAGCTCGGCTACCGTCACCCACCGTCATTAATCATTTATTTCAGGCAACGAATTTAACAATGAAATTATAGCCCATATAATACATACCTTATAGTCTAACATATATACAATATTATAATATATACCTTACAATTTAACATACATAAAATAATACAACAAAATAATACAAATATATGCCTCGACATTCGGTATTACTACAACATTCATTCATTAAGAGGTTCCTCGGTCAGTGACTTGACCTGGTCGGTCCAGCGTAGAGGAGATCGTCATCTAGATCTGCAGCCGGCCCTGCACCTGCACCGGATTCGGCCGTGCACCACAATTAATATATACATAAATACATATAATGTTCATATGTAATTTTTACCATCATTTGTGTCAATTTGTGAATCTAACGCTGTCTGGTTTGTGTTGATGTTTTTTGGGTTTTTAACATCACATCTGTAACAAAATAGCTGTACCTTCGGTAAGAGTTAAGATAGATAAGATGAGTAAGAGATAAATAAGTCCCATTCCCCTCTCCCCTCTCTCCCTCTCTCACCTCAGTTAAATTACTTCTGTACAACAAAAAAGTTATTTCACTATGGAATGAATCACATTTGAATCACCACTTTTGCGCTCGCGTGAGTCATATAGCTCACTGTAACGACTGCCATGTTCCTTATTACCACATTATGCATACATAAGCTTTGCCTTGTATATAGCTATATATCTGAATGT
Source organism: Endotricha flammealis (assembly GCA_905163395.2). Classification (NCBI taxonomy): domain Eukaryota; kingdom Metazoa; phylum Arthropoda; class Insecta; order Lepidoptera; family Pyralidae; genus Endotricha; species Endotricha flammealis. The sequence goes on along the minus strand of LR990882.1, from coordinate 1,892,127 downwards.
TTGTCCGCAGACCAAGAAGCCCAAAACACGAGAGGAAGCACAAAAGGAGATACTGGACGCTGAGTTGGATGCGTTCACAAAACAACAGGTATGTATATAAAAGGAGGACGGGTTGCACTCCGGGAGCGCCGGCCGAAGTGAAAACTTAAACATCAACGTTGTGCATTTTTGAATATTTTGGAATGGTTAGGGAATCTTACGCTTTATCGATCAGGGCTACGGATCTGACAATTTGACGCGAGTTTAACATTTTTTACCCATCTAAAATGAGGTATCCGTTTTTTGCCATTTGGCTACGGAACCCTAAAAAGTGCCAAGCACTGCTAAAGAAGTTTTCACTTCAAAAAATTTTTTGGGACCATCTCCACGAAAGAGTCTCTTGGGACGAGTCCGAACGAAAATAACCGCAATGAAATCGCCATGTGGAGACGCGCTCTAAGACAATGCATAGAATAAGATGGCACGACGATATTATCCTAACGATTCTCTCGCTCGTGGTGATGATTCCTCTTTTTGCCAAAACTTAAGAGCTCCGAAGTTGCTCACACAACACTTATTTTGATAAAACAATTATGTCATTTGCACGTGTTGTTGGACGCTGCAAGTCGCTATAATTTCATATACTATTAAATAATCCGGCTCGAACGACCATAAACAGTTCAAGACGACAACAGTTTATGGTTCTTCGAGCCTTATTGTTCAAAATGAGGGAAATTATTTATTTTAAAAAAATGTGTTGAACAATCTGGCAATTGTTTATTCAATTCATTTATTACAGATAACATAGTGCAGATCCATAGTCACACATAATTTACAAATTTCAATTAAATTTGATAAAAAATGTTTTACATTCCTCTTCGAAGGACCATAAACAGTTCATGAAGGCACGACAATATTTAATGGTCCTTCGAGCCGGATTGTTCAAAAGAAGACAAATTATATGTGGTGACTTGTCTTAAATTAAATGTTCAATTTTGTTCAAACAGGAGGGTCAAGACGTGACAGATCTCATGAAGAAGATTGTTGAGCTCCGCAGGCAGATGGCGGTGCAGTTCCCCCCAGCTCCATCCATCAGGGGCAGATCTTACTCCAGGTAGGTGACAGGTTCGACAGGCCCTCTTTGTCTCAAAGGCCGCTATTTCGAATCCTGCGCAAGGCAAACATTTGTGTGCTTGAACATGTCTGTTTGTCTTGGCCGTTTGGATGACCTGTATATTAAGTATGATTTTTATGTATATTAAGAATTTATTTACAAAAATAAAGTCACACACACGCAGACACTGTATACACACGCTCACAAAATGTTGACATACGTTAAATTTATTTTGACTATTTATCTGCAAGTAAAAAAATCGTTGCAAATACGAAATTCTACACTGCATGGTCCGATATGCATGTCGCAGGCATCTGGTTGAATCCGCCATTTGATTGAATGACGGCATTCAATTGAATGACTAGACCAAACGATGATTGAACAAACGTCACTCAACGTCCAACTACACTGGGCGTCAAAAATAAGTAGTACAGTTTTAAAATTGTAATATCTCCTAAACTACAAAAGCTAGACCTTTGAAATAAAAAAAAAGTTAAAAGACAATTTCATTTTATTTAATAAAAAATTTATGCATAATATCGTCTTTTAAAGATTGATTTTTATTTCAAAACTCTTAACTTCTATAGTTTAAGAGTAATTGCAATTTTGAAACTGTACTACTTATTTTTGGCGCCCAGTGTAGTTAGCTGATTGTAACATAGCCTATTCAACAGGGCGGACGTAAATCAGTGATTCAAATTTAGTTCCGTTGTTAGATGTTCAGACAGACATTGGTCGGTTAGGTTAGGGTTATCTTGCGACCATAACGAAGCGATTTTTTTGTATTTTATAAGTTACTAGCGAAACCCGCGCAACTTCGTTTGCGTGTATCCCGCTTTCCCGTGGGAATTTTGGAATGTATGATACTTTAAAACCTTCCCCTTGAATCACTCTATCAATAAAAAAAAACCGCATCAAAATCCGTTGCGTAGTTTTAAAGATTTAAGCATACAAAGGGACATAGGGACAGAGAAAGCGACTTTGTTTTATACTATGTAGTGATTCAAGTCGGCTATATTCCATTCAACGACTTCGAATCAAATAAATAAAATCAAAATCAAATCAAATATTCTTTATTGTAGACACACGGGTTATAAGGATCTTAAATAGTGGATGTGTAACACTGTGGCCTGTCTTTAACAAGTGACGTTTCGTTAAGTGACGTTCAGTCAAGACGTTGTACGTTACATTCAACGACTTGACGAGTTGTCCTTGAGTCATTCAATTGAATGCCGAACGGGCTTAGTCATTCAATCAAAGGTTAAACCAGATGCCTGCGACATGCACATGACCAGCCAGATTATCATATCAAAAACAGTTACAATATCAAGCGTTGTCTCACTCATCCAAAATAGGAATCGAGCGGACAGTGCGTGAAATTTGATCGTCGAAAATTGAATCGACAAACTCTTCTTGTTATTTGGGAGCAGATTTTTTAAATATAGATTTTTTAAATATATTTACAATAATTTTATAATGTCATGCTTTTTTTCAAGCTATCGTATTGTGAAGAGAAAGATTAGGTAAGATCTATTGCCAGCTTTCTAATGAGGTCCCGAAAAGGACGTCTTATGGATAGCCTTGTCCATGTTGTCAAGAGAAAAACATCATCATAGACAGGCCTGGTGGTCGAGTGGCTAGCAATGGTCACTTTATCTCAAGGGCCGCGGGTTCGAATCCTGCGCAAGGCAAACATTTGTGTGCATGAACATGTCTGTTTGCCTTGGTCTGGGTGTTTTATATGTATAATAAGTATTTTTTTACTAAAAAAAAATATTTAAGTATATTTATCAGCAATCTTAGTACCCATAGTACAAGCTTAGTTGCTTAGTTTGGGACTAGATGACGTTGTGTGATTAGTTCAAAAATATTTTATTTATTTATTTATATCAACCCATAATCATCCCATCATCCCACTGCTGGGATACGGGTCTCCCTTCAATCGAAGGTGATTAGAGCGTACTCTGCCACGCTGCTCCAATGCGGGATTGGCAGAGGCCGGTGTTTTCAAGCCGAGATTTTTGACTAAATCCTACGGGAGTCGCGCACTTTTCGGCATAAGAAGTACCCTATGTGTTAATCCAAGGTATCGGCTACCTACATACCAAATATCATAAATGTTGGCCGAGCCATTTGAGTGTGAAGAAATAACAAACATTCGTCTTTATAATATTAGTAGGATTGCATTTTTTTTTAAATTAATGCTTTAATTCAAATTCAAATTATTTTTTATTTAAATAGGCCTAATATAAGCTCTTTCGAATCGTCACAATTTTTTCCTACCACCAGTTCAGACGGCAGATGTGATCTATATATTGTAACTAGCGAAACCCGCGCGACTTCGTTCGCGTGCATCCCGCTTTCCCGTGGGAATTTTGGAACGTATTGTACTCAAAAACTTTCCCCTTGAATCGGTATATCTATTAAAAAAAAAACGCGTCAAAATCCGTTGCGTAGTTTTGAAGATTTAAACATACATAGAGACGCAGAGACGCACAGACGGACAGCAAAAGCAACTTTATCTTGTACTATGTAAATATTGTAACTTTATTTGTACCATTTTAAAAGAGCAAGTGCTAAGTTTCCTGCCAGTTCTTCTTAGTACAATTCTGCCGTCTGAACTGGTGGTGCGAAAAAAATATACAATATGCTCTATCACTACATAGTATAAAACAAAGTCGCTTTTTCTGTCACTATGTCCCTATGTCCCTTTGTATGCTTAAATCTTTAAAACTACGCAACGTATTTTGATGCGGTTTTTTTTAATTGATAGAGTGATTCAAGGGGAAGGTTTTAAAGTATCATACATTCCAAAATTCCCACGGGAAAGCGGGATACACGCAAACGAAGTTGCGCGGGTTTCGCTAGTATTGTATATCTTTTTCGTGTTGTCACGATATTGTTTAAATATTGGTGCCAATTCTGTTGTACATTTAACTAGACTTAACTAATTTTGACAGGACTAGAGGTGTTGTTGTCCTTCCTAGGTTTACAATTAGTGACGAGGATAGCAACACTTCTAGTCCTGTCAAAATTAGTTTAGTCTAGTTAAAATGTACAACAGAATTAGCATCACTAACACATAATTGCAAATGCGCATTTTCTCCCAAATTAAGTCCGCCTTTCCATTTCAGTAGAGGTGGACGTTTCAACACAGCGAGCCGTTACACTCGACCTCAAACGCAACCGGTCAAACCCTTCACGCTCAACCACACGGTGGATCATCGGCCAAGAGCACTGTTGGTATCTGGGTTCGAAGCCGACGAGTTGGACGCGCTGGTCGTGCACTTCTCGGTGAGTTATTGACTATAGACAGATAGGACACAGCGGATGATCCGGTCCGCATCTTTCTTGCCCGTCTGGGTTTGGACCTTATGCCGGCTCTACACATATTGGCCAATGCGTTGCCATCCTTGTATATTAGTGAAGTCGCAAATTTTGTTCGTAACAATCCCAACAACTTCACTTCAAACCCGGCTGGAACCCGCCGTGAAGGGACTCTTAAATTTCACTTGCGGAAAACTCTTCTCAGCAGAATGAGTGTAAATTATATGGCACCTATCATCTACAATAAGATTCCACCACACATTCGCGCAATAAATAGTAATAAATTATTTAAATCAGCACTTAATCGTTTCCTTATTGAAAAAGCGTATTATGATTTGAGAACATTCATAAATGAAAAAATGGGCACTTGATTTAATTTAATTTCATTTACTTTGATTTGATTTAATTTAATTTGATTTAATTTAGGTCGATTTGTTTTAATTTTATTTGATTTAATTTGGTTTTATTTGATTCGATTTAATTTAAATTTGTATTGTAATGTGTGGTCACTTTTGTTTTATTTTAATTCTTTATTGAATCAAAAATGTTATAAGTATAATTTATTGATATTTTATTATTTTAAATCGTGAATAGTTCGTATGCCAACAAGGTGGAGCATGGCTGTACATTAATGTTAATTTTAAGACCAATATTGTTACTAACCCATGTTCATGAACGAATAAATGAATTATGAATTATGTGTTGGCCAACGTGTAGAGCCGGCATTACATCGTATCGTAGTCAAATAGCATTGGTCTCGGCCATGTTGTGTTCCTACGGCGAGTAAGGTCTCCAGAGCTCCACTTGGGGGTTGGGAGGGTTGGCAACGCGTGAGTGATACCCCCGGTATTGCAAGCGTCTGTAGGCTACGGTGATGCTTACCATCATGCGGGCCGTATGCTTGTTTTTTTTTGTAAATAAATAAAGTTGTAAATTGCCAGAGAAAGTGTCATTTGAATAAATTACTTGGTACAAAAATTAATATTGACTATTTATCTTTCCAGCAATTCGGCGCAATCACCCACAAGGATTCGAACCTCTCCGTTCCCGAGTTGGTGCTAGTTTACTCTGCGCGAGCGCACGCCGAACACGCCGCCGTCGCCGGCAAACATTACAATGATAGGACGCTATCGGTGAGTAAATAAATATATAGGGACAAATCACACAGATTGAGCTAGCCCCAAAGTAAGTTCGAAACTTGTGTTATAGGATACTAACTCAACGATACTATATTTTATAACAAATACATTATTTAGATAAACATCCAAGACCTGAGGCCAATCAGAAAAATTTCGTTTTTCATCATGACGCGACCGGGATTCGAACCCAGTACCTCCTGGGTGGCGGTCTGGCGTGGTAACCATTACGCCACGGTGGTCGTCAATGAAAGTTATTAACATCTTTTCAGATTACGTGGGTGAGCAATCCTAAGCTGACGAATCCTAACAACAACAACGAAAGTCGTCAGAACACAAACGGAGACACAGCGAAGAGCGACAGTAAGGAAGTCGAGGTATGTATTTTGTATTTAAAAAAAAGGACGGGTTGCACTCCGGGAGTGCAGAAGTGAAAACTTAAGGTCGGTGTATAAATAAATATACAGGGTGTCCCTGGAAATATGGATCAAATCGAATAGGGGCATGGGGAAGGTCATTCCCAAACTTTTTAACCCTATGAATGTCGGTGCCATTTTTGATGGTTCAAAAGTTATGATCAATTTTTAACTTTTTCCTAATATCAAATAGTGATTATACAAAAAAAAAATTGCAAGAAAACTAGTAAAGCTATCAGCTTAATTTTTTTTTCACGATGTTGTACGGGCGTGTGGCTTTCATGTATTAATACTTTTATGCCAATAGCTGTCATGGTTCCACCAAAAAAAAACGATTGAATACAAATCTTTGGTCTGCCAAAAATTTTACTCAATTTTCATGCGATTGCCATGGGAAAAAAATGTACTAGAGAAAGTTGACCACGTATCACAAAAAGTTGCCCATTCCATACAGATTCTTTTGAGATGTGTAACACTGGGTTAACTTTATTAATTTAAAAGTTATTAGATTTTTTTATCAAAAAGGTAGGTTTTTTAAATTTTTGAACTTTTAAGATTTTAATATTTTTAGCTTTTAAAACGATTTACTCTTAACCCTCGTGTACTAAGTCACCTATCCGAGCACTATGGTGTGGTTAAAATAATAAGACAACATTTTTTAAAGTAAAATCTTAACTTTTATTTTTTTTACATTTAAAACAATTTAGTGTAATAAAGAACAAAAAAAAATTTTAATAATGTTATCAAAGTAAATGTTCAAAATTTCTGCCCCTCATCCTCAAACATAACTGACATCGACGAATGAAATTTGTTTTTATTCGTCGAAAAGCCCTGGAATTATTTTTTATGTAGGTGGTCGCAGCTGCAATTTTCTGTCGAAGTTGTTCCTCGGTAGCACTCTCTGTCTCGTATACTAATTCTTTGTAATAACCCCATAGAAAGAAATCTATGGGGTTTAGGTCAGGGGAACGTGGTGGCCATCGAATGTGTCCCCCTCTTCCGATCCAGCGACTAGGAAAAGTTCTATTTAAATGAGTTCTTACATCCCGCGCGAAATGTGGGGGAACCCCATCTTGCTGTAACCACATGTTTCGACGGGTTTCAAGTGACACTTCCTCAAGTAAGCCATTTAGGTCATTCTGTAGAAATCTTAAATATTCTGGGCCATTAAGTCTAGCAGGTAACTCGTGGGGACCTATTAGCTGTCCTTCTATTATCCCAGCCCACATGTTTACTCCGAACTGATGCTGGAAGTGGTCACTTCGCACAATGTGTGGGTTTTTTTAGCTAAAAATATTAAAATCTTAAAAGTTCGAAAATTTAAAAAACCTACCTTTTTGATAAAAAAATCTAATAACTTTTAAATTAATAAAGTTAACCCAGTGTTACACATCTCAAAAGAATCTGTATGGAATGGGCAACTTTTTGTGATACGTGGTCAACTTTCTCTAGTACATTTTTTTCCCATGGCAATCGCTTGAAAATTGAGTAAAATTTTTGGCAGACCAAAGTCTTTGTATTCAATCGTTTTTTTTCGGTGGAACCATGATAGCTATTGGCATAAAAGTATTAATACATGAAAGCCACACGCTCGTACAACATCGTGAAAAAAAAATTAAGCTGATAGCTTTACTAGTTTTCTTGCAAATTTTTTTTTTGTATAATCACTATTTGATATTAGGAAAAAGTTAAAAATTGATCATAACTTTTGAACCATCAAAAATGGCACCGACATTCATAGGGTTCAAAAGTTTGGGAATGACCTTCCCCATGCCCCTATTCGATTTGATCCATATTTCCAGGGACACCCTGTATAGGGACAATTCATACAGATTGAGCTAGCCCCAAAGTAAGTTCGAAACTTGTGTTATGGGATACTAACTTAACGATATTATATTTTTATAATAAATACATATATAGATAAACATCCAAGACCCGAGGCCAATCAGAAAAAGTTCCTTTTTCATCATGACCCGACCGGGGATCGAACCCGGGACCTCCTGGGTGGCGGTCTGGCGTGGTAACCATTACGCCACGGAGGTCGTCAGTATACGTAACGTGTTTTTTCCCGGATGGGACGGGACGGGAAGTTAAATATAGTTCCATACAAAATGTATGTGAATATGCATATGTCGCGGATACACGGACGGGACGGGAACGTGGCCGTGTCGAACAATAAGTCACGTCCCCGTCCCGTCCGAGGTATTATACCATTGCGTATGCATCCTACATATATTGCCTTTAAACATCAACGTTGTGCATTTTTGAAAATTTCGGAATGGTGAGGGAATCTTACGCTTTTTCGATCAGGCCACGGATCTGACGCGAGTTTAACATTTTTTACCCATCTAAAAAAAGTGCCAAGCGCCGCTAAAGAAGTTTTCACTTCAGAAATGTAATACTTTCTCAGCAACAGAATTGTCCAAGCATTTATTTTAATAGACCGAAGGCCGAGTCCCGAATAATGCCGAAGCTAAACTCTACCAAGGCACCTGTCTGTCTTAAAAAACACTTTACTAATACTTTGATGTAAATAAAATGAATAAAAGTTATTTAAATAAATTTTTTATACCACAAAGTTGGCAAACAAGCATTTGGCTAAAATACGATGTAAAGTGGAGGTCTTTCCCCAGATGGGCTGCTCCGATTTGAGCGGATTATCCGCTGTGCCCTACCTCTCTTATTATTGATTTCTCTCTCTTATTGATTTGATTAAATTGATTGATATTCTTTTTATTATTTTAATACTTTCTTTCCCCTAGGCAACTCAAGAGCCATCAGACGAGGCGTTACTCCGCTTCGACGAAGAAGAAGACGAAGAAACGGAAGACCGCTCGTGGAGACGTTGACGACGCGCACGCGGCCGACCCATCGGCCGGTAGGACGCGCCACACGACGCTTAACCGGGAACCCTAACTTAGGAGAAAAACTTGTACAAACATTATACTCATAATTATACTGAATACCAACGCTCCTGGCACGCGCAGTCACGTAATAAGCGCTATACCTGCTATACTCGACGCAAACGCTCCTGGCACGCGCAGTCATAAAATGAGCGCTGCGTGCGAGTGCCAGGAGAGTTGGCGTCCATTGTAGCAGGTCTGCGGCTCTATCGCAACAAAAACTTTTGAATCTAGTGTCAATCTCAAGCTTGCAAAATAACTAACTCGTGCAAAATAGGAAACGGTAGACCGTAAGGGCGTTTTCCCACTACTCCGGCATCCGATTTTTAATGTAGAAATTCATAATTTAGACATAAAACCGGATGCCGGAGTAGTGGAGAAGCGCGTATACTAAAGTATGAATTTCTGCATCGAACCGGCAATTATCGGACCGATAAAAATCGGATGCCGGAGTAGTGGAAAAACGCCGTAACGGCATCTTTTAAAGATGTCAGCTTTTCTTATACTTCAGAGTTGAAATAGTAAATCAATATTGCTTACTAGCGAAATCCCCGACTACTACTATGAACACTCTTTCCCGTGGGAATAAAAAAAACACTTATAGCCACAGCGGATAATCCGCTCAAATCGGAGCAGCCCGTCTGGGGAAAGACCTCCACCTTACAGAAGATCGTAACCAAATAGCATTGGTTTCGGCCATTGTTGTGTTCCTACGGTGAGTAAGGTCTTCAAAGCTCCACTTGGGGGGGTTGGGAGGGTTGGCAACGCGTGAGTGATACCCTCGGTATTGCAAACGTCCATAGGCAACGGTGACTGCTAACCATCAGACGGGCCGTACGCTTGTTTGCCACTTTAGTGGTATAAAAAAAAACAAGCAATATCACTATGACAAAACGGTATGTGATTACAATTAGTGAAATAGTCATAACTCTTATGATCAGTACATTATATTCTAAATAAACTGAAATATATTATAAAACATAGGTATAGCTGATTGAGACCATAATAGGATTGTTTGCTTCCTTTTTTGTATAAAAAAATGTGCTTAGTAGTTTCAATGGTGGGTCAGACCAGTGGTGTGTTGGTAGTGAACCTTTGAGACCAGAGAGCGCGGGTTTGATATTCGTGACATTTATTTGAAGGCATTTGTGCTTGTTCTCGAGTCTGGTTGTTTTCTGTTGGCAAACTTCTTGAGCAAAAGTTGTAGTAGTGGGAGAAACTCCGCGCATCGTACACTTAACTGACCAATGAGTGACGCGCATGTGACACGTTCCCACCTGAACTAACCAATCACGCGCAGATGTTCCCCGCCGTCGCGCCCCGCACCCCACCACCAATAGGACCTAAAAAGACGCTACTGCGCAGGTTTTTTTTATTGCTCAAGATGTTTTGTCGGCAATTATACTGACACTATGATTAAATCAAAATACTTCTCTCACAAAAATATTTTAACGATACTGTCTTCATTCTTTTACTCAAAGTGGAGTAAATAATTCTAACTTTTACTAAACACTGGGATAAGTTGGAACCGTGCAAAACGAAAATTGACACGATAAATGTAAATAATTCCGAAACGGAATTGTATCGAAACATGATCTTTCTACACCCTCAATATTTTGAAGAGACCTATCTAACCCCAAGACAGGGTGGGCGAGAAAAAAAATACATTTTTACTTTACATGTAAGGGAGCCCCAAAAAAATATATTTTTCTAAATTTTGTTCCAGCACTTTGTTACCATTGTTAATATGTATATATATATATCAAATTCTAGCTTTCTAGCATTAAGCGTCTAGGCGCTAGACCGCGGACGGACGTGGCGAAGCTATAAGCACCTTGTACTACTATGGAACCTTAAAAAAGTCACTCTGTATATAGCTGTCACTGTCAAACTAAAGTAGCAAAAAAGATAATAAGCTTTAGACTTAACCCTTGATCTAAAGTGACAATTTATTGAGTTGGTGATGTTTGACATATCGGAAATATCAAAATGGCGTCACAAATTTGGCTTTAAAAAAAAACTATAGGGAAATTGTATTTTATCATTCTGTAAATGAGCATATACTCCTTGATAAATTTCGTTTCTGTATTATATCAGAACAAATGCAAGTTTAGAAAAAAAACTCCTGTATTACAAAGTCAAACTTTGCAAAGTGTGCTACGGCCTTGATTGCGAGAAATAAAGCGTCATTTAGTCAAAAGTACAAAGACTTCTTTCTTATTGTCCGAGTTCTTAAACAAAAACCTCAAGATGTTTATAATACATTGCGGAATTAAAATTTGTTTAAGAAACCGTTTTCTCTATTGAAATTAATGAGCACATTTTTCTTATACGCTTAAAGTTAAATGTAGGTACAATAGAATGCCTGGTTAGGGTTTAGGTATTTATTTTAGATCTTATTTCCCTAACCTATTTAAATTCAACCCTATATTGCGTTACATGGGATAGGAGTGGGTCGGGTTAGAGGGCGTTGCGTAGATACAGAGGATAGAAGTGGGTCGGGCTATGTGAGATCCACGTTGTCTCAATTTAGACTTGTTTCCTTTTCCTACTGAGTTTCTGCCTAGCAATATGCTTTATCATCATGATATTAATATCACACATCTATATCCGAACTCAAAATCGTAAAACGGCAGAACAAAGTAGCAAAATCGGGTTTCTTCCCACAAAACAATTTTTTTTGAGTTGTCCGAGTTTACATAGATAACTCAAAATAACCAGAAAAAGTAGTTTTTTAGGAAGAGAATAACGTTTTTAATTGTATGCCCTTTCACGATTTTGAGTGATCCAAGTTTTGATAGTGTGCTGATATAATTTTCACAAATAACAAACACAACTTTTTTAATAGGATTTTACTTTCAATTCGATCCAAATAATTCTTTCACAATTCACTTTATTAACTTAATCTAACTATAATTACTATATTAACAACTTTTTCTCCAATTTTTCAATAATTATATTTTAATAAATTTGCGTCGATCGGTCTAAGAGACCGGGGACACGGTCTCATAGACCACAATCTTAAGGTTATACATAGTGCAGAGTCGAAGCGTCAATCTTGAACGTAACATTGCAAATTCATCACCGAAAGTGTGTGAAGTTTATAAAGAACATTCGCGCGCACCAATCAGCGTTGATCGCACCCAGACGCGAGAATTCCGACGGAATGCGGTTTTCTTTTCATCTTAGAATAATACAATAATTATTTATTTTCTCTCTCCACAAGTTTATAATAATAATATTTAAACTAATATACATACATATTATACATAATTTAGAAACCTAGGTGTGGAGAGGACAGTGGGACAATTCACGTAACAAGAACCGATTCTGTTTCGATTCAACGACACTCGCTGTCTCACTCATACAAAATAGGAATTGAACGGGACAGCGAGTGTCGTTGAATCGAACTAGAAGCGGTTCTTGTTACGTGAAAGTGCCCTACTGGTGCCTGTACTATGTGGGTAGAAAACTGCCTGTATTAACAGGTCACGACGCTCCCTCACATATCTTAGGGTGCTTACATAAAGCAGCAGGTTTCCGGCACAGACAAATCTGTGCGGGTCGGTACCGACCGGTGCAGCTATAATATTTATATGTTAACTTATGCGCTCACTTATAAAGAAACAGGTTTTCGGTATTGACAAATCTGTGCAGGTTGTGCCTGTTTCTTTATAAGTATTCGCATTGAGATACATATAAATATAATAGCCGCATCGATCGGTACCGTCTTGTACAGATTTTTCTGCACCGGAAACCTGTTTCTTTATGTAAGCACCCTTAGAACGAATATGTGCATTATGTCGCGGACATAATGGCCAATTTGTTGTCACGTTCAAGATTGACGCTCCGACTCACGATAAATTGACTTTTACAGTCCTAGTGAAAGGTAGTTGGGTATCAGACTCCGTTTCGGTCTCTTAGACCGGTAAGCGTTTTTAAGCTTGATTAGGTCGAAATATTGTACCTATCGAATAGTCATTACTGCTAGTTTTAATTTAAAGAAAATGTGTGTATAATATTGATAGAATAAAAACTGAAATATATTTAAATATTATCAACTCGAATAAGCCTTGTTTTCTATACTGACAAGTTTTAAAATGCCTGATGGTTAACATATATTTTTTCCTCAAATTCTTTTTTTCTTCTAAACTGAATAAGATTTAAATTGTATTTTTTTTATTTATTATATTTAAATTATCTGATGAATTTTAAAGAAATTCTGTTAAAATTTTATATTCGTTTTTATTCTGTCAGTATGTGAGTGCTATAGGCATATTAACTGTACATAGATAATAGATTTATTTTAGTTTTTTTTTGGGATACTTTTGAAAAGTCTCAGATAAGTTCCAGGTAAGCTGTACCATCTGTAATCATTCGACTATCTGGTACTTATCACTCTGTTAATCCGACTCGTAGACGTTAAAGATTAATCGTCGCAGTGATAATATTAATAAGTTATAAAAGGCATTTCGTGCGGATAGGTTTTTCTAATGCGGATGGATTTCTTATATATTTATTACTAGCTGCTGCCCGCGGTGTTACCCGCGTCTAATTTTATGCACGGCAGCGGCCATCTATATCAGACTTTTTTGACCAAATCCTACGGGAATCGCGCACTTTTCGGGATGAAAAGTACCCTATGTGTTAATCCAAGGTATCGGCTACGTGCATACCAAATATCGTAAATATTGGCCCAGCCATTTGAGCGCGAAGAAGTAACTAACATATAAATTTCGCCTTTATAATATTAGTAGGATAATAGCTTCACCAACAGGTTACATGAATTTGATTCAATATCAATACATAATACCTATGTTGCTAACATGCAACCCAATATGTGGACCCAGCATTAACAAGAATAATGACAAGTTATTCAAAGTCAAATATTTTTATTCAAATAGGCATATTACAAGCACTTTCGAATCGTCATATTTTTTTCCTACCTCCCAGCTCAGACGGCAGGTTTGTGCTAAGAAGAACCGGCAAGAAACTTAGCAACACTTTAAACTCTTTTATAATGGTAATGAAGTTACAATTACGATATATAAAAGTATACATTAAAACATTAATTAAATAAAAATGCAATTAATAATTTAAAAGTTTAAAAAAAGGTTAGTTAAAAAGAAAAGGTTACGTCGAAACTTTCGCCTTTATAATTTTAGTAAAATAGTAAGATCGTCATAATAAAATCTCGCGTATTTACGTAATAGTTGAAATATTTTCTTATAACATTCATTCATATGGTGATATCGTATCAAAAATATTCGTATTAAAATTTTAGTGTGTTGGATGCGGTTGAAATATAAAGATATTGTTTACTAACTTGACGTTCAACATACCAGTTCATACCAGAAGGAGAAAAAGTGCCAAGTGCCGCTAAAGAAGTTTTCACTTCAAAAAAATATTCAATAGATGGCGCTGTGCAGTTTCTGAATCGCGCTATATTCTACGCTTTTTCGATCAGGATCTGACGATCTGACGCGAGTTTAACATTTTTTACCAATCTAAAAAAGGGCCAAGCGCTGCTAAAGAAGTTTTCACTTCAATAATATTAATAGGCGATCGCGATAACACCATAACGCATGCCAAAAACCGACTCTCGGTCAAGCGCGCGGCGGACAGTGACCTAGCACGTGCAAGCAAAAATGCTGTTATAATAATAATATTAGTATCGTAATTAATTCGTAACTAAACTCAAATTATTCTCTCTTTCGTGTTCTTTCGTATTTCGCGTCCGAATTGCTATAAGTATGCGACGCACACGATATTTCGTGATTATTCCCAGCTGTCCCTTTTAGCATTGTCCCGGGTGGGAATTTACTTACCAGTTGTCACTCGGGTGACAAATTTTCTTAACTGTTCCCTTCTGGTTTGTAGTAGAGGGGACATTTGGTATATTTTCTCAAAATCCGTACTGAAACAGACATCAGAGCCGTTCTGCATGATTTGCCTGAGACTTTCATTACGGTCCGGTGAGCAAGTACGGAGAATTTCTTGCGGTAATATCAGTAATATAACGTCGATGCGTTCTCGCAACGCTTAGATTTCAGCGTATTAGCTTACTGTCCTAATGCATTCAGTGACTTGTATATGGCAACATTTTTACGGTGTTGCCAACTGTTTTTTGCGGCGAAATCTAAAAACTTTTCAAGGGTACCCAAACTTTTTGTTGGTTTTAAGTTTTTTTTAATTAAGATATTTGTACATTAATTAATGGTTATGTGTTACTGACTTTGTAAATGTTTGTAAAAATATGAATAAAAAGAAATTGGAGACGCCCATAAAGAAACGCCAAATAAAAAATAAAAAAAGACCTCCTAGCAAATATGGCGTAAAAAATATTTTTCAATCGTGTCAGTGCATATTTTTTAATGGCGGTTGCTATAATGTAATTACACAAGAAAAAATAGACTTGTGACAAAGCTTTTTTGTTTGTTTATGTTTTTGTAAAAAAAAAATATGATGCTATATTAAAAAAAATCGCAACCGCCAAAATAATTGTTCGTAAGTTTCTTTGCGACAATAAAATCGATATGGTGGAATGTGGTCTATGGGCAATGGTCGACTGCTTCTTATAAGAATGGGTTGGCTTATTGTCAATAGTTCCAAATTCACGAAGAGTGAACACAGAAGATTATTAGTAGACCTCAGGATTCGCACAATGTGGAAGAAATCTAATCAGGAAGGTAAGAAAAAAACCAATAGAATCACGTTACTAGGAAATCCTTAGGCAGTTTGTTATTTCTGGCCGAGATGAAAAAGACAAACTGCCTGAACCACCGAGATCGTCGCGGTGGACAAACGATCGCCGTCACGTCAACTTCAATCTCGGCCAGAAATAATCTCGTTCTCGGTGACGTCCCGGTGGCGGTGGACAAGCGGCCTTAGCGTACTTGAAATGAAATCTTTTATGTAGAAAATAGGCCGTGACGTATAGGAAAAAAAAATTACAGACGCGTTCTCTCGTCGAGTACATAATTATTATTATGTATTAAATAAATAAGCTACTCAATAAACTACCGTTATTTCGGAAATAAAGCAAAATGACCATTGGGGAGAAAAATGGCCAAAGAAACTCGGTTACGGCCTTTTTTGTCGTTCAGATGCCATCGCGAGAATATTATTTTTATTGGACATAAGCACTGTAAAATAAAATGCCTTCTTTTGCAAGAAATATTTTTGTACCCTAATGCACTTTCGACGTGAATGGCCTGTTGTGAAGTGCCGCAAGAAACTCAACAAGGCCTTTTTTAAAGCCATAAAAGTAGTGATTTTTATTCATTGCAAAATATTGTAATAATTTGTGAAAATAAGCAAAAGTAAACTATAGGCCCACTATTTTTTATTTACAAATTTTAAATTCGGTTCATTATTACAAGCAGAAATATCTTAATTTCGCTAATGCAACCCGTTTCAACGCGAAAATGCGAGAGAATCGAAATTTTTCTCACCGATTTTTCGTCGTGAAAGCCCCGTCTCCCAGTAATAATGACGTGATTCTATTGGTGAAAACGACGCATCAAGATATGAAGAGTGGATACAAAAGCAAGACAGAAGATAATAAATAAAAATTGTTATATTTATTTCTCTTTTCGTGTGCTTCCCGGAATTAACTGCGGGTTAGCTGGTGTCGGTGTTTTCGTGCCACCTATCACTGACTGTCTTGTCTGAGTTCCTTCTAATATGGTTGACCACGGCGATGGCTGGCTCTCGCGTCAAGTCGTGAACGGGTGCCTAGGACTGGTCTGCTTATTTTATTATTATTTTTAAGTGTAAGTGGTCCGACAGATTGGCGTGCTCTTCTCTCATGTACAAGATTTTAAAACCCATCCATTTCAACTCTAAATATTATAACTGAGTAAAGCCAAGAGCACAAACAATGAAAGAGTTGACCAGGGTAGAGAACAACAAAGATTTTGATGCCAATAATGTATGCATCGTTCTCAAACTTTGTAGTTGCCTAGTTTAATATGAATATATAAAAATTCGGGTAAATCCCTTCACGCAATATTTAGAAAATTTGAACCATAATTACGACTCTGCTGACGAATCAAAATTGATTGATCTCTGTATGACGCAGGCACAATAGGAGGTGCATCCCAGTAGTACCCCATACCTGTAGTTCTATAGAACTGTCGACTCATATTAGTGTTTAGTATACCATCAGTACATTTGACCTGGTGGTCGAGTGGCTAGCAATGGTCACTTTATCTCGAGGGCCGCGTAAACATTTGTGTGCATGAACATGTCTGTTTGCCTTGGTCTGGGTGTTTTCTATGTAGTAAGTATTTATTTACAAAAAAAAAAGTATTTCAGTATATTTATCAGCAATCTAGTACCCATAATACAAGCTTAGTTGCTTAGTTTGGGACTAGATGGCGTTGTGTGATTCGTCCAAGAATATTTATTTATTTATTTATATACTACTAAAGCATGTAATAGTAATAGCATGGTGGATATCCCAACAGTTCTAACTACAGGTAGGTATGGGGTGCTACTGGGATGCACCCGTTCTCTGTATGACGTAGGCAAAATAGGATTTTCCTAAATTTCAATTTATTTATTTCCGCAACTAAGGATTTTACAATTTCGTAATGAAGTCCCTAAGTTCCCTAACCTCTGTCCTAGGTATATAATACCTGTGTTACAGGTTAGTGTCCTCTTCCAGTTACATCAGAAACGAAATAGGTAATCTAAGTTGCTGCTTAAGTGAAACGAATTAAAATCAAAATTACAAAAATCCAATAAGGCGTGAACGCACGACCGAACACGAACATGGTGAACATCGAACACGAACACTTTGTTCGCACGTGCGTACCACTAACGAACATCAAACAATTTGTTCGTCAAAAGTGTTCGTGTCGATCCAATTTGGTTGTTCTGTGTGGATGTTCTCAGCATGACCAAACAAGAACATTGTAAACACGAACATCGAACCAAAAGAGTAAGGCTTTGTAGCCTCTTTTGTTCGACACCATGTTCTTGTTTGGTTGTGAGTGGTTGCGCGCGTACACAAGTAGAAATATGTTTGTAGGTGTTCATGTTCGCTTTGCTAATTTACGTCCACACGTGCGAACCACATGTTCGGTGTTCGTGTTTGATGTTCACCATGTTCGTGTTCGGTCGTACGTACATGCCACAGAACACAGAAAGAAGGAGAAATGTAATAAGACCGTTTTGTACCGGAACCGATGTCGCCACTTACACACACAGTTACATTTTAACACATTCATAGAATAATCTCCGACAGTCACACTCACACAAATCGTAAGCCCGTGATTTGCAGTTCGATTACGAACACAGAAGTAAGAAGTGTATTATAGTGACGGGCACGTAATGAAAAAGGGCGACAAGCATTATCGATAACTTTACCTCTCGATATTTTACAATAACAATTATTACGGACTACAACTATGAACTATATTACCTATTTAATTTTAAATAATTAAAAAATATTTCAAATAATTTTACCAGTTTTTAGATTTTATTTTTTGGAAAATAGTAATTTTTAGTTTCAAACCAATTAAAAGAAAGTACTTAAAAAAATTGTACATAATAACAAGCGATTTTTTTAAAAACTAATCAAATTAGTTTTTAGGTGAGCTACTTTCCCCTTGAATTTGATCCAATACTTATGGGACTGGGACACCCTGTACTAGGAATGCACTGTAGTAAAAGTTTCAAATTATTATACTTTCAAAAATTAGAAATACAAAATTATCGATACTAAAATATTCTACTTTTGGCAGCACTACATGGCTTGTGCAACGGCCATACTTTGACAGATCGCGGAAGCTACAAGTGGCGGTACCACGATATTTTCCCAACATTGTAATTATCGTTACGTTTGCATTCCATTGTACGTGCATACCGCAAAACATTGAAAAACGCGTATCCAAAACAAGCAATGGACAATATTTGTAACGGAAGTATCGACTGCCGTATATTGTTTAATGATTTCTATGCCTCAAAAATATTTCGTTAATTTGTCATTTATATAGAAAAATATTAAATAATAATACTTGCCTATGATAAGGTACACCACTATTACTTGAATTTACCGTATCACTGCGATTTTTGCACGTAATTAAAGCACAAGCCGGCATTTTTGTTGACATTCACGGACGTATGAATTTGATTTGATTATGATTCGCGGAAGCGTTGTTTTGTGAATGACTTAGAACAATCAAGTTCCTGCACATTTGTGCAGAAAATGGCGACATGCGCCCCGCCCACAAACCATATCTCTTGTATTCTGATATCTGTGGTACATGCCTACTATTAACAAAAAAGAAAAGAATATGTTTGTTTGTTTATTTTTATTATATGTGAGCGTTTTCGTGTGTGTGTGAGTGAATTCGAACGAGAAAGCGGAATACAAGCAAACTAAATTGCGCAGATTTCTTGAAAAGGATATTTAAAAAAAAAACGAAATTATATTTAAATTATAACTTTTAATTAAATACAATATAAAAAATAAAACTGGATAATAAATATAGCAATTAGACTAAATAATAATATTATACAATTAAATTGTTTTCCTTAAAAGGTTTGGGATACATACGGTCCGTTTCTGAAACGCATTTTAACTTTAATTCCACATTAGTCTCGGGCTATCTCTATTTTTCTTTAGTTTGACAATGGTGCCAATTCTGTTGTACATTTAACTAAAGTAATTTTGACAGGACCAAAGGTGTTGTCCTTGGTTTACAATTAAAATAGTGACACTTCTAGTCCTGTCAAAATTAGTTTAGTTAAACCACATGAGTAAATAAAACCACGGAACAGAGGCTTAACTTCTAAGGCGCGTTCATAATTTATACCTAATTCTGGTAGGGTTGGCACTGTAGAATAAAATGAAATAAACGAAAACGAAAGGAAATGTCATAATTTTCTAGTTTATCGAAGGCCCTGATGTTTGTCCTCGAAGCAACCGGTTTAAACCGGTTTGCCGCTCGTACGTGACGAGCGCTCTGAGGTCACGCACACACGCGCCTCATGCTTGTGTGCGTGTACTCATCGCAGCGACATTGTATGAAGTGAAGCCTCTGTTCCGTGGTTTTATTTACTCATGTGGTTAAACAATAGAATTATAGTCCGGCAATCTCGTGCGCGACCGTCCCGCGGGGTGACAGACGGTGGCGGGGACGAGGTAGCGTAGCCGAGACTGCCGTATTTGACGCGCGATGCACGCGTTTCCCTTCCCCGCTACACCACCCGCTACCCGCTGACATCTTAGGTACCTCGTCCCCGCCACCGTCTGTCACCCCGCGGGACGGTCGCGCACGAGATTGCCGGACTATAGCACCAGTGACGGCTATAAATTCAATGTGCCATCTTTCAATAGTTACATAGACCTATCCTGTCCCTATATATGATTAGCTAGATCTTTAAAACTACGCAACGAATTTTAATGCGATTTTTTTCTATAGTCACGAGTGATCCAAGAGGAAGGTTTATTTAATTTAATTTAATTTATTTATGAATTAACATTTAACAATTTTTTAACATTTTACAGTAAGTTGTTAGTAGAAGTAGAAGCAGGACTAGGGTTAACTGTGTTCTTACTATTATTTCATGTTTCAAAGATTGAGTTTTGTTAATTCCAAATTTACATTTTCATTCATTGTTTGTTTGCAATAACTTTCACACTAGGCTCGATATATTCTAAAATACCCACGGGAAAGCGAGATATACGCAAACGGAGTTGCGCGGGGTTCGCTAGTTAATAAACATGCGATTCCAAAAACTGACTGTCACATCCATACTTTTTTTTGCTTATACAGACAATTTGAACCGTAATAGTTTTTAACTTAACACAGTTCGGCTTGTTCTGTATTCTTAGCTTTTTTTAAAATAATGCATTCAATAAATACCGTGTAGTAACAAAATCAAAATATATCATAAAATATAAATTTGTAAGTACGTATGAGATACTACGTAAATTTGTGCCGAACGTGTGCCGAAAACAATGAAGTATCTGCGAATTTATTACAGTCCACAAAAAAAGGGCTGACCCGTGCCGTAAATATGATTAAAGATTTCTAAATATTGCGTGAAGGGATATACTAGAAAAATTATTTAATAATAGTATTCAATTATTCATATTTGACAGGCCCGGTGGTCGAGTGGCTAGCAATGGTCACTTTATCTCAAGGGCCGCGGGTTCGAATCCTGCGCAAGGCAAACATTTGTGTGCATGAACATGTCTGTTTGCTTTGGTCTGGGTGTTTTCTATGTATAAGTATTTATTTAAAAAATATTGTTTTTATCAGCAATCTAGTGCCCATAGTACAAGCTTAGTTGCTTAGTTTGGGACTAGATGGCGTTGTGTGTTTTGTCAAAGAATATTTAAATATTGTATTATGTAGGTAATTACATTTTTTTAAATGTCAAACAGTAGACAAACAAGCAAGCGGGCCACCTAATGGAAAGCGGTCACCGCCGCCTATGGACATCAGTAACACCCAGGGCCGCTACCAATGCGTTGTCCACCACGGAGGTTGGAGGCAAGGAAGGAGGAAGGGAAGGGAAAGGAGGGGAAGGAGGGGATAGGGAAGTTGGGTTTCTAGTTAGTAAATCTATTTACGCAATATGTATTTACGGCCCAGGTCAACCCTTTCCCAAAAGAAGTTATTTGTTGGCGTTCGATCATGTCGTTGTTAACAGACCGATCAAATAGATAAGAACTCTCATGTTGTAAATTTATACGCTTGTTACATTTCAAAATTATGTACCAAACATACAATTTGCTCATATTTTATAGTGAGCACATTTCACGTTGGAACATATCTTCGGCACAATTCCGTTCGGCACAATTATTTGGGGCAGTTGACAAATTAATTATACTATGTTCACATCTACGAAAACCACAAAATGGATCAGATGTCAAATACCTTATGCCGGCTCTACACGTTGGCCAACGTGTAAAGCCGGCATTAGAAAATCTATCAGTTCAACGGACAGACTACTATTTGAACTTTATAAGGATATGTTGCTAATTCTGTTGTACATTTAACTAGACTCAACTGATTTTGACAGGACTAGAAGTGTTGCTATCCTTGTCACTAATTGTAAACCAAGGAAGGACAACAATACCTTTGGTCCTGTCAAAATTAGTTTAGTCTAGTTAAATGTACAACAGATTTAGCACCATTGTGATATTCGTTAGAAGCCAAATTCTGTAACACATATTGATTTTAATTTCACGTAATATTATAGTCTTAATCTATCTCTTTTTTTCTTCTTTAATTTGACAGTGACAGCTATAAAAAAAATGCATTTCAAAAACTGGCACATTTCGTAGTAATTTACCTTCTATGGTTTCGGCAGTAAATGTGAACAATTACATATATTTGGGGCAATCGTATTCACTAAATAAGTCACTTCAATCTAGTATGACGTAGGCATCCGATAAGAAATAACAAAATTCCCACGGAAAGACGGTATACACGCACGTATACACTAAGTTGCGTGCTTACTATGTATTAAGCCGTCGCGCGCGTACGTGGGGCCAGTTACGAACAAATGCGTTCTAAGGTTAGATCACTTCGCGCGCGAGGGCTTAATACATAGTACATAAGTATACCTCGAATATTAAAAGCACATTTCTGAAGATGCCGAAAGATGTGTTGCCGAATTCCTTGTCGTAAGTCTGGTGGACGCTTTACTTTAAAGTGTTATAAAATTAATAGCACCTTATAAATACAATTATCACTGGTTTTAAGGCAAGTAATTCCGTAAAGGTGTAGTCACAGACATAACAGACTAAACATAATTTTACATACACATAAGACACAAGCTGAAAATATTGCTGTCACTTTTCAGCTAATTAAATTCGGTATAACCTTGTCCCTTTCTTTCATCAATAGCAACACTAACGCACACTTACTCAATTTGACAGCCGTGCCTTGTTTTGGTAAACGGAATTTGTATCATACGTAAAAGTAAACGGAAGATGGCGATTTGTTCTCGTTTAAAAAGTGACTTTTAAAGTTTAAATTTAATTTAGTGAATATAATATCAAATAGACAAAAATATGGGTGTAAAGTGCTGTGTAATACATTTTAAAAACACGTCGTACAAAAGCAGCCAAGCAAGCAGTACAAAAGTACCCATTTGTCTGTGTGACTGACATTTGAGTGTGCGTTTTTGCCACGATTTCTGATTTGGAATGTTCTGTCTGTTATGTCTGTGGGTGCAGTCAGCGGCCTAAATATGTTAACTGTCTGAACTGGTGGTAGGAAAAAATTGTGACGATTCGATAGACCATTTAAAAGACCTATTTGAATAAAAAATATCTTCGATATGACATTGGTGACATGTCCTCTTAAGCCTTCAGTAATTAAAATGATATACAAAAGTCTAAGTGCTCAAAACGTCGAAACACGTCAAAAAAGACATTAATAGTTAGAATAAGGTTCAACACTAGTTAGAAATCAACGAAACGTCGTTTCGTATTTTCGGAATTTTGTTTCATGGTTGACCAGCTGGTATAGTGCAAAAATGAGATAAGTAACCATTTTTGCACTGTAGGTAAGTGCAAAAATGGTTACTTATCTCAATTTTGCACTCTACTAGTGAAAACATATTTATGCCACTGGCCTTACACAGCCGCATAATAAGCCTAGTTCCATGCGAGAACGCTAAAGGCACATATCGACATAAATTATAATTGACTAATTGACAGAAATTATAATTGACAAATTATATTTGACAGGAAGTATAATTGACTAATTAATATTAACATAAATTACAATTGACAAAATATATTTGACAGAAGTTAGAATTGTCAAAAGGCACATATTTGACATAAATTCTAATCGACTAACAATATAATTGACAAATTAAGTATATTCGACAGGAGATATAAATTGTAATAATATATATGACAAAAAATCTGACGACCGGAGAGTCGTAGAATGCTGGTGGCCGTTATAATTGACAAATTATAATTGACCTAAATTGTATTTGACAAATCATAAATTGACATAAAATATGAGCATTTGTAAGTTTCACAAAGTACTCGTAATTAAAAAAAAACGTTTTCAATACTTTAAAACTCAATATTATAAGTACAATATTTAGCTACGTTTTGCATTGATAAGTACACATGTATTAAGTAACACAAACCGATATATTTTAACTATTCGTTCCATTTAAGAATAGGATTACGGGCCGACATACACTGGACTGCTCGAAGCAGTTGGGACGAACTGCATCAAGCTGTGACTGCACAGCTATAGTCTTCTACATACACACATATAAGATTTACAATCATTTACCGGATGAGTTTAAAACTCTAAGACTTTCACTGTTTAAGAAAAAGTTGCATGAATGGCTCTTAACTAAAACTTATTATAACACTATTGAATACTTGAATGATAAATTTATGAATGGTTAAACCAATAAACAATGTATAATACAGAAATATTTGCACGCCCCTGCGAGGGCAGAATAAGTTGGAATACTATGTTTGTAACATCTTTTGTACCTTATTTTCGCAAATAAATCTATCTATCTATATACGAACCGCACGAGCAGTTAAACTGCTTCGGGCGGTCGTGCGGTCAAAGTTTCAAGCTGTTGGCTATGACTGCAAGAGCGGTCCGTCTATCGCAAGAAATACGTGATCTCAATCCTATTTTCCTATATCAGATTGAAAAAGTCACATTACGCGTCTTTTTAACCAATCAATGCATTGTATTTATGACGCATCGAAGTTAACTACCAATCAATACTTCTGTCAATCACAAATTATCATTGATAGAGGATTGAGATCGCAAATTGGATTCCGGCGTATGACGGCTTTAATAAACCCTGTTTTTCTTAACTTGACCAATGTAGTACACAATCTTAGCACGTCGTTTTAACGAAAATAGGCAATTAAAATTATCATTCACACCCAAATAATAATAATATAGTTAGAAATTGCATTTAACATAACACTCTTGATATTCTGGCGATTTATCGATTTTACACACGGATAATTGAATAAAAAGACACGCTAAGATTGTTTACTACATTGGTCAAGTTAAGAAAAACAGGTTATACATAATAACATTGCTAATTATAATATTGCAGAAGAAAAAGCGGCCTTAGGCCGTATTACCTTAAGTGGTCCAATAACACAAGTTACTAATATCTCGGTCGTTGTAAAAAATTAAATTAAAATAAAAAAAATACTGATCAGTAATTTCTTTCGTCGTTGATTTTCATCTTAGATGGTTCATCAACAATTCTTCTTTTGCATCATTTTAATGTAACTCTGCAAATAAAAATAGTACATTAAAGATATAATATATAGAAAAATAGTATATTAAAAAGAGGTAGGGCACAGCGGATAATCCGCTCAAATCGGAGCAGCCCGTCTGGGGAAGGACCTCCACCTTACAGAAGATCGTAGCCAAATAGCATTGGTTTCGGCCATGTTGTGTTCCTACGGTGAGTAAGGTCTCTGGAGCTCCACTTGGGGGGGTTGGGAGGGTTGGTAACGCGTGAGGGATACCCCCGGTATTGCAAGCGTATATAGGCTACGGTGCTGCTTACCATCAGGCGGGCCGTATGCTTGTTTGCCAACTTTGTGGTATATAAAAAAACCCAAGTGCGAGTCGTATTCGCGTACGAAGGGTTTCGTAACATAATCCATACAACATTAGACACTATATTCTAAACTTTTTTTAGTTTCTTCTGTCTCGCTCTATTTCAAGCGTTTATTTGTTGCTGTTATTAATACAGAGCAAAAAAACAGCAAAATATCACAATAGGGTTGTTTCCAGGGTCAAAATAATTACACTATATTTAGTCCGTATTTTAGATTATAAAAAAATATTGGACACGTATTTTTTCTTTTTTTCGATTTAACAAAAAAGAACAAAGATACAAGGCATACAAATTTAGGAGTGGGGGCCTTTGACGTCACCCCGTGCGAAATAATGCCACACGGCGTGACGTCACACGTAACTTTAATGGGATATATCTGTGGGATGGAGGCAGGAAAAACACCCTTTTATCGTTTATAGAGTTTAATTTCTTCAATCAACAGAATAATGTACTACAATCACTTTTTCTACATCTTTTTTCACATGCCACGCCCTTGACCTCTGACCTCTCACCTTAATTGACATCTGTCACTTGTCAAATTAAATCTTCTTCTTCTTAAAATTAGCAACCATTCCCACACGGCCATCCTGGGAATTCCTCAGCCTCTGAGGAATCCGAAGAGTAACTAGTCATCCACGGTTTCATCATGTCGGCCGAACTGGAGGTGTTGATGGGACCCTCGCTTTGGCCTACCTTCCTAACATCGTACCTGTCGTTTCTTTTGACCTTTATTACCTCGAATGGCCCAAGGTATTTCGGGTACAGCTTGTAACCTTGAACAAATTGTGTCCTTTTTATAGCAACAAGATCGCCGACTTCATACTTATTAGACTCTCTCCTCTTTTTATTATACGAAGCTTTATTCTCCTCTTGAATTTTCTGGATGCTCAACTTAGCGTTCTTGCGGAGCTCTTCCCTTTGATCACAAAACTGTTGTACTTGTTCTTCGTTTATTAACTTCAGGATCACATCATTCTTCTCTCTCATCTTTACACCTGTTAAAAGCTCAAATGGAGTCATCTGTACACTCCTCTGGTGAGTACTGTTTAAGCTCCGTTGGACTGCACTAACATGTCTGTACCATTTAGTTGGATCATCAATGGCTAACTTACTCAGAACGTTAATTATTATCTGATGGGTCCGCTCAACCTGTCCATTGCCTCTTGGCTGCCCTGTGGTTATAGTCAGGTGACAAATATTTTCAGCATCGCAATAATCTTTAAAAGCATTAGATGTAAAAGAAGTATTCCGATCAGTTACAATTCTTTGTGGTGATCCAAATGTCTGTTGTTGAGTCTTTAATTTTTCCAATACCTCTTCAGTGGAAGTAGTCTTTGTTGGGTAAATCCAGGTGAACTTGGTAAATCCGTCTATCACTGTTAGTAAATATTTATAGTTCTTGTGAGTTGAAGTTAATGGACCTAAATGATCAATATGATACGTACACAATGGAGTATCTCCTTTATCAATTGGATTCAGATAACCTTCCTTCTTTCCCCTTTTATGCGAAATAAGTATACACTCTATGCAATTATTGATGACTTTTCTGACTTTTTCTTCTAACTTTTCAATATAATATTCTCTATTCACTAGTTCTCCTGTCTTACTGATACCAAAGTGTCCGTTTTCATGCTTCTTCCTTATTATTTCATTTTGCATTCTTCTCGGAACAACAATAAGTCTTGTACCATCTTTCTCTTTACAAACTATTCCCCCTTCTATCACATAGTCCTCATATGGTCCTTCTAATAGCATCTTCTTTAACAAACTGATGTGCTGGTCTTCGTCTTGTGCTCTTTTTAGTCGAGCTGCTGTTTCGGTAACCAGCAGACAAACGGGATACCTACTTAACGCATCGGCGTGTTTCAGTCGTGATCCTGGTTGGTGCTCAATCTCGTAGTCGTATTCCTCCAGGAGTAGAGCCCAACGAGCAACACGCGGAGGCAAATCCTTCTTCTTTAAGGTACTAGTCAAAGCAGAACAGTCAGTGACTATTTTAAAATGAATCCCCAATAAGTACACACGAAACTTCTTTACAGCTTCAGCAATAGCAAGAATTTCTAAATAATAGCTATGATAGTTCCGCTCAGCGGGAGTCGTCTTCTTGCTCATGTAGTACACGGGGTGCATTTGATTATCCTTATGACTTCTTTGCAGTAAGACTGCTCCATAGCCGTCTATACTCGCGTCTGTATGGAGTTCAGTTTCTAAGGTCGGATCATAAATCTGTAGAACAGGCGAATTTACCAAAACTCTCTTCAAGTCTTCAAAAGCTTTTTGACATTTATCATCAAAGTTAAAATCAGCGTCCTTCTTCAAAAGATTTGTTAGTGGTCTAGCAATTAAGGAATAATCTTTCACAAATTTTCTAAAATAACCAGTCAATCCAAGAAACGACTGTAATGTTTTCATATTTTGAGGGATCTTAAATTTATCAACAGCAGTTATTTTGTCTTTTGATGGTCGTATCTCCCCATTAGAAATAATATATCCGAGGTATTCAATCTTTTGACTGAGAAAGTGGCATTTATCCCAGTTAAACTTTAAATCATACTCTTTAGCTCTTGTTAACACTTTCTCTAACTTTAAGATGCCTTCATCTTCGGACTTTGAAGATAAAATGAAATCATCGAGGTAACACAATACAGTTCCGTCTGAAATAAGATCTTTGAAAATATTATTTATAAATCGTTGAAAAACCGAGGGTGCTGTACACAAACCGAAGGGCATCTTCATAAATTCGTATTGTCCTCGGGGAGTTACAAATGAAGTATACTTCTGACTATCTTTATGAACATTTACGTGTAGAAAGCCGTTCTGAAGGTCAAGCGATGTAAAAAACTTGGCACCTGTCAATCTGTCCAGTTGATCTTCAATTAAAGGCAGTGGGAAGTGTTCCTTGATAATGAGTTTATTTAACCTTCTGTAATCAACACATAACCGATAAGTTCCATTTTTCTTTGCAGCTAAAACAATTGGACTGGCAAAATCTGAGCGACTGGGTTTTATAATTTTCTGTTCTGTCCATTCTTCTATCTGCTTATTAACTACTTCTAGTTCTAAGGGTGAAAGTCTTCTGGGATTTTGATACACTGGTTCTTCATTAGTTAACATTATCTTCAGTTCAACGCTTGATTCTTTTCTTATTATAGGCAGTTTCTGTTCATAGTCATGTAACAGTTCACTTATCTTCTCTGTATATTTCGGACTTTTAATGTCATATTTATCAGTTGGTGCTTCTTCATGATCCATAAGTGAGGATAGATGCAATATCCTTTTAACTGTTATTCCATCTGCCGTGAAATTTACTTCTATTTCCTTCAAAATTGGGTTACCTAAAATTATATTGACTGGGATACACTCATCTTCTACCACATGGATAGTTGTGGCTAACTCGATATCATCTATCTGAACTTGTGCGGTAAAACATCCATTAGTGTAAATCGTATGGTCTGCTATGCCAGTTAAACATAATGTAACATTTCGGTTGTACTCCATATTTGCTCCATAAAGCTGTTGTAAATGTGCGCCCCGTATTAGGTTTACATCACTTCCGGTGTCTATCAGTGCTATAGTCTTCATGTTATTTATCTTTACTTCTTTATTAGGTATCTCACTTCTTGTTTTATTCTTTTTCTCCAATTCTATATTAAGTGTCTTCTTTCCTAAATTTAGGCATGCGTTCGACTTGTGTCCGAATTCATTGCATTTAAAACATTTAACTCCATTCGGACAGGCAGGTGATTGATGGTCAGTGTCACCACAATTGAAGCACCTTCGAACATTGGTTGGTTGTTTCCGTTTATTTGCATAATTCACACTGGCAGACTTCGGCAAACTATTGTTTTTCTCCGACATCTTCTTTTTTATTTGTGCGTAAACTTCCAACTTGTCTCGAAATTCCTTTATATTCCTTGCACCATATAAAACCATTTTATTCATCTCAGAGTCTTGTATGCCGTCAATAACATACTCCAGTAATGCCACATCTTCCACATTACCATTTACAGCCATTTCTTTCATAGAGAGGAAGTATTGTTGATATGTCTCATCAGTCTTCATCCTACGTGATGACAACATTTTGTGTATGACTGCACTGTTTAATTTGGGACCAAATTCCTCCTTTAAAGCACTTTTCAAAGCGGTCCATGCATTGATAGATCCCACAGATCGTAAAAATAGTTTTGCAGTTCCTCCTAGAAGGCGTTTTGCATAGATAAGCTTCTCGACATCGGACCATTTCATAAGCAAAGCATTTTCTTCAAATTCACTAATCCATGAAGAAATGGGATAAGTGTCATCTCCAGTAAACTGCACCATTGATTTCTCCAAATCACTAAAAGAAATTCGTGTAATTTCTTCTCCTTCTTCCTCCTTTTCGGCCTTACATCCTAACTTCTTTGGCGGCATGTTCTTAGCGTAAAGTCTTTCTTCAACATTAAGTAAAAATCGTGTTGTTTAAACAAGGCGTAGTCTTCATTCAACTTAGCAGTCTTATAACGTTCAAATCTTCTTAAAGCAGCAACTTAACATCTTTATTATCACTTCAATGTTTTGTTAAAGTTATAAACACCATGCGTGGCATCATCATACAGCAACATGGCCAATAAAAGTCATTGAATATATCGTCGTAACTTCTTGTAAACTCCTCGAAATAGATGTTCTTCACCATCCCGGACGAGCCCCCATAATTTTGTGGGATGGAGGCAGGAAAAACACCCTTTTATCGTTTATAGAGTTTAATTTCTTCAATCAACAGAATAATGTACTACAATCACTTTTTCTACATCTTTTTTCACATGCCACGCCCTTGACCTCTGACCTCTCACCTTAATTGACATCTGTCACTTGTCAAATTAAATCTTCTTCTTCTTAAAATTAGCAACCATTCCCACATATCTTTGTCATTTTTGGTCTAATTAAAAATCAGTTGCCCTTATTTTTGAATAATCTAAAAGACGGACTAATTAAATTTTTTACGGCAACTAGCCTATTGTTGCCCCTCTAAATATTTATTTTATTTTACTTTTAGTTGTTACTATATTTTATAACAAATACATATTTAGATAAACATCCAAGACCCGAGGCCAATCAGAAAAAGTTCGTTTTTCATCATGACCCGACCGGGATTCGGACCCGGGACCTTCTGGGTGGGGGGCAGGCATGGTAACCATTGCGCCACGGAGGTCGTTCAAAATGTATGTATCACTAAATCGGCGCCGTCATCTCTTTCTCGGTGACGTCCCGTTGACGGTGTAGGTGAACAAACTGCCTCAGACTCACTTCTTCCGCCATCTTGTACAACATGGCGGCTGTCTCCTTCCCTGTTTGATCAACTAGTGTTTTGAATACACCCACTCGATCTGTCTCGCTCGCTTCTGACCTGAAATAAATAAATAATAATAAATATATATTCTTGGACGAATCACACAACGCCATCTAGTCCCAAACTAAGCAACTTTAAGTGACAAAATTAATAAATTAGCGGTTTTTTGATCGTTTTTTATCAATTGGACACCACAGTCACCACCGCTTCTGTCTCTCGCTCGCAACTGACTGAGGGGTGGTGGTGTGCATGTGCACCATTGCAATGCTTCAAAAACTCAGTACCGGACATCTTGTCTATAATTTATGTCGATGTTCTTATGTATAAAAAACAACGTGATCAATACTGTGATCAAGAATGTAATCCTTACCTGCCGGAGTAGGTTCTCGTCCTTAAGTCTTTCGCGTCCAAATGTGCGGCGCCCGCTTCACACGTGAAGTTCTCGGGTATTGCCAACGGCGCCTAAACAACGAAAAAGATTAGTTAACAAAATATTTTTGATAGAAAAATTACAACTTCGCAGGTGGGATTCGAGCCCACGTCCTTTCGAAATCCGTTCCAACTGAGAAGATTAGTAATGAATGTATAATGGCATCACTCTAGGGGAAACAGCTGCCCCTCCCCCACATTTATATAAGATTTTTTTATTTGTTTTTTTTTTTTATACCACTAATGTGGCAAACAAGCTTACGGTGAGCCTGATGGTGAGCAGTCACCGTTGCCTAAGGACGCTTGCTTGTTTATTTCCTAAAAAGAATGCAAGTAAACTAACAACTAACAGCTTGGTAGCGCGTTGGTAGTATGTTAAGCTAAGCTTACTTTAGGATCAGCTGCCCTATCATGACAGCTTAAAAGAACGGCTGAGTAAGGGAGACAACAATATATGATGTAAGGCGACATCTCGTTTACACAAGTCTCGTTAAGAGGGGTAGGGCACAGCGGATAATCAGCTCAAATCGGAGCAGCCCGACTGGGTAAGGACCTCCACCTTACAAAATATCGTAGCCAAATAGCATTGGTCTCGGGCATGTTGTATTCCTGCGATAAGGGCTCCAGAGCTCTACTTGGCTCAACGCGTGAGTGATACCCCGGTATTGCAAGCGTCTATAGGCTACGATGTTGCATACCAGCAGGCGTACCGTATGCTTGTTTGCCAACTTTGTGGCATTAAAAAAATTGTTTAATTGTTATAAAAGTTCGTGATGCGGCCCCTGGTGACGTGAAAATCGTAAACAATTTATTCTCACCTGGCTCTTGGTGAGCGCTCGTTGGGGTAGCGGTTCCGTCGCGCATCCGCTCCGAGTCAGCAGCTCGTGGGGATGACCGCTTTCTACCACTTGGCCCCTGGACATAGAAATGCCATTGGAAAGAGAGAAAAAGGTTTTCGGTGACAATATTATCTATACATATAATAAAACAGTAGACTCCGATATGTCTGTGCTTTGAACATATTTGGCAAAAATGGAGAGGGAACAGTTAGAGAAAGGTAATAAAAGCGAAAAAAAAATTTTTTTTTTTTATTGTCTGTCTGTTTGAACGCACACATCTTCTAAGTTACTGAACGGATTTTAATCCTGTTTTCACAGGGAGATAGAGCTCGGCTCGGAGCAGAATATAGGCTTTGTTTAATTTAAATCGCAAGACAGGAAAAGGAGTTATCTTTATTTGAACATTTCACGCGGACGAAGTCGCGGGTAACAGCTCGTAAATAATTTTTTTGACAAATCAAATATACTTTATTCTGTAGTCCCTCGCGGGCAATTAGACACATTTACAACATATTGTCTTTTAAATATAAAATAAAAAGGCTACTCTATAAACTAACACCATTTCGGAAACAGCAAAAAAACAAATCACATAACGCCATCTAGTCCCAAACTGAGGAACTAAGCTTGTATTATGGGTAACTAGATTGCTGATAAATATACTTAAATACTTTTTTTTTGTAAATAAATACTTGTTATACATAGAAAACACTCAGACCAAGGCAAACAGACATGTTCGTGCACACAAATGTTTGGACACATACAGGATTCGAACCCGCGGCCCTTGGGATAAAGTGACTTTTACTAGCCACTCGACCACCGGGCCTGTCCCTTGCGTAAGTACAATATGACAACGAAAAGGTGTCATATGTATTAATCAAGATTTTGCTGTGGTGTGACTCCAGCCGAGGCGTCAGTGTTTAGTCACCACGATGCTGGTCATGGTTTCACCAAGGATAGCTTACAGTCAGCCAACGAAAAAGGTATCCATGGTAGAAAACTAATAAACGATGGGAAATCTAATTTGCCCCGTTCTCCTCGCGGTCCGGCGGCGAATAAGATTGAAGTCGATTTTTTTTTCTCAAAACTAATAATTTTTTATTCATGTCACCTGTCCATAATGATAATGAATTGTGTAAAATTTGTTCTTATTACAAGGTGCAAGGATTCATGGCGCAGTCGGTATGGCGCAGCCGGAAGGATAATTACAAATTATACAAGTGAAAAGGTAACAGACAGAGTTACTTTGGTATTTATTATATTACGACCTCCGTGACGTAATGGTTACCACGCCAGACCGCCACCCAGGAGGTCCCGGGTTCGATCCCCGGTCGGGTCATGATGAAAAACGAACTTTTTCTGATTGGCCTCGGGTCTTGGATGTTTATCTATATATGTATTTGTTATAAAATATAATATCGTTGAGTTAGTATCCCATAACACAAGTTTTGAACTTACTTTGGGGCTAGCTCAATCTGCATGAATTGTCCCTATATATTTATTTATTTATATTAGTAAGAATAGTAGTGGTTAATGACGTCACCTGTCCATGACGATGACCCTGTCGTAGTCCATGACGGTGTTGAGCCGATGCGCGATGGTCAGCACCGTGGCTGAAGCGAAGTGCGTGCGCAGAGTGCGCTGGATCTGCTCGTCGGTCCTGGAGGGGCATCAATATGGTCAAAAGTGTCTTCTGTAGACCCAGGATCAACAGAAACGAGTTTAATCAGAAAGAAATTGGACGGAGCAGGAAGTATTGAAAGGGCTTTCGCCCTTAGCAACTACGTGAGGGACAGATTGTATCCAAATCAAGTGAAGCTCGATTGCATTACTATTGGGACCTAATACTGTGAGCTGTTGTTTACTATTTTGATCTCGAATGTGTAGGCACTAATCTAGTGAAGGTATTTTTATTTTAGCGGCCTCATCCAGCAGCAGCACCAGTGCTGCTCTCGCCAGACACAGCTTGTTTGCCACCTTAGTGCTATAAAAAGGCGTATACTGACTCGTGGTCGACGTTGGCGGTGGCCTCGTCCAGCAGCAGCACCCTGGCATCTGCCAGTGCTGCTCTCGCCAGACACAGCAGCTGGCGCTGGCCGGAGGACAGGTTCCCGCCGCCGTCGCCTACACGGGCTTGGAGCCCCGCCGGCATGCTGCACACCGCGTCGCGCAGCTCCACCTGGGGAAAATAAAGTCAACTTCTTCGTGTTGGAGAATATGTCTCAAAGCATAGTACTTTGAGCGCTAGACTAAATAGTGGCAGTGGCAGCGAATGTTAAGTCAACTTTTTCGTGTTGGAGAATACGAAGAATATGTCTCAAAGCATAGTACTTTGCGCGCTAGACTAAATAGTGGCAGTGGCAGCAAATGTTAAGTCAACTTTTTCGTGTTGGAGAATACGAAGAATATGTCTCAAATCATAGTAGTACGAGTGCTAGATTAAATATGGGACTGTGAATGCACTAGTAGTTAGTTACATGCCGAAGAATATGTAGTAAATGTCTCAAAAAGCATTGAGGCTTCTCTATTTTTGTCTAAAGTGTATGGAGAAGGTGTCATAATGATGACAGCGTCATGGTCCAGTTGTCCTAAATACAAGGTGAAACGCATCTTTGGCAAACCGAACTCTTTTTATAAATCTTTACATATTTTTTTTCTTTTTACTTGTCAATTTAACACTGTCATTCATTCACCTCGTCTCTTGCATTATAAAAACATTTTATATCGATTTCTTCCATTCTTTTCCTTCCAAGTCCTGACCTTCCTCAATAGCATCGTTAAGGTTACCTGTTCTAGTGCCCTGTAGATGGCGGCGTCGCTGTACTTGTTCTCCGGGTCCAGGTTGTCCCTCAGCGCCGCCGCAAACAGCGCGGGTCTTTGCGGCAACGCGCAGAGGCGCCCACGCCATAAGCGTAGGCCGGCTTCGGTGGCCGTCACGCCGTCTACCTTCACCTTACCCGTTATGGCGTTTAACCTGAAATAGATTTTTTTATTTAGAGAGTAGACTTTGGGAGGATCTTTTTTTAGTCACATGAAGATAAGACAGTAGTGTACACTGCACTTAGCAGGACTTGGTGGCGCTGTGACAATTGTGTGGAATAAAACAAAATGTGACCACTTTCTTCATGAAAAAATTGACTCAATAATTAGGTTACCTTCTCGCACAAATTCTCCCAACGATGGCCACCTTCTCCGTCAATAAAAGCGAACCCTTTTCATCACTAGGCCACTTTCTCCATGGAAAAGTTGTCTTAATTTTCAAATTTTATATTACCTAAACACTGATGAGTGAACTTTTTCCATTAATAATATATCTACAACACATTGTTTTTGTGCAGCACGTGTGGTTATTGTACTTTTAAAATGTAACACCTATCTCTTATTATCAAAATTACTATCTTACAATGCGGCCACTTTCTCCATGGAGAAATTGACTTAATTTTAATATTATTACTTACCTAAACAGTGCACTGATGAGCGAGCTCTTCCCGGCGCCAGTTCTTCCCACTACGGCCACCTTCTCCGCCGGTTGGATGGTGAAGCTGATACCGCGGATCGCGTAAGATGATTCTTCGGGTTTCATGTCTTTTACATCTTCTTTCTTCGGAGGTTTCTCATATTCTAAGTATACGTTGTCGAATACTATTTCACCTGTTACGAGAAATTTACAGCACCATTTAAATTGACATTCCGCGTATAGTACCTAATGTTGTATGTACCTATTGATTGATGATTCGAGACAAGCCCTTGGATACGCTCACTGTCTTGTAATTAACCTGTCTTTACTAATATTATAAATGAGAAAGTGAGTTTGTTTGTTTGTTATTCACGGCTTGACTAAGCAGCCGATCATTATGAAAATTTGCATAAATATTGTTAGGGGTACAGAGCCGAACATAGGCTACTTTTTATCCCGTCAAAGTATGTCGTTCCAATGGGAAAATGTTTTTTCTACTATAGAGGGCGCTGTATCTGCCAACAGATGGCGCCACAAGTAGCGGTATGGGTTGTTTTGTTGTCAAACGAGATCTGTGTCATAAAATTAACGCGAGCGAAGCCGCGGGGAAAAGCTAGTTATTTATAATTTTGTATACATTCTTTATGTGATAATAAAGTTTTTTAAACCTCATGTAACAGGCATGACATGACTTTGACATGATATAAAAAAAGGTAAATTTACCTTTACTTGGCCACTTGTCGAAGTCCATATCAGGATGGTTGGCCTTCAACGCCGCTACGTCAGGCTCTAAAGGTTGTTCAGCCGGCAACTGCTGGTATTCTAAGATCCTCTCCACCTGTTAAAGTCAGAGTATATTGTTGTAAAGAGAGGTAGGGCACAGCGGATAATCTACTCAAATCGGAGCAGCCCGTCTGGGGAAGGACCTCCACCTTACAGACAATCGTAGCCAAATAGCATTGGTGTCGGCCATGTTGTTTTCCTACGGTGAGTAAGGTCTCCAGAGCTCCACTTGGGGGGGTTGGGACTGTTGGCAACGCGTGAGTGATACCCCATACGGTGATGCTTACCATCAGGCGGGCCGTATGCTTGTTTGCCAACTTTGTGGTATATAAAATTGTTATTAAATTAGGCCAATATATACTTGTATGCATGTGTAATAGACAGGGCCCCGTCACAACCTCTTTATACCTTCTTATATTCAATATTTCTGTTTGAAGTTGCGAGTTCCACAAGGCACTTTGCCCCCCCCCCCCCCCCCCCTCCATCCAAGATCACGTGTAATTTTATTTGTATACAATGTATACAATTTTTCAACAATATAAATAGTTTATTACATCATTTTGTATTTTAGGCGTTCGCAAAATAGGCGACGTCAACCGTCCCATAATTATACGTGAGATCTCATTAGATCTGACGCAAGTTCCCTCCCCCCTCCCCCCACTTAACAGAGTCCTGGTACCTTGAATATATGGTGAGCTAGTTTTTAGTGAGAAACATACAAAATAATTTGGATCAAAATGACTCACCGACGTCATCTGGTTCTCGACCTCCGCCGTCTGGCGCATGCCGAACTGGCACATGCCCACTAAGCCTATGACCTGGGAGATCGCCAGCCCCACGGACCCGCCGAGGGTGTCTGCACGAACCGAAAAAAAAATATTAATTTGATCATGCAATGGGGAAACTTGGGATATGGATGAGAAGTTTGGGATAAAGTTGGATGAAAAGTTTGGGATAAAGATGGATGGGATAAAACACGAAAGCAGCTGTGGTTTATCTCAAAGTACCCAATTGGACTTTATAATCTATATATATAAAAATGAAACCCGTTTTCCGTTGTCACGACATAACATGAAAACGGCTTGACCGATTTGGCTGATTTTTTTTTTTAGAATATTCCTTGAAGTACGAGGATGGTTCTTACGGAGAGAAAAATTTAAAAATTCCCACGGGAAAGCGGGATACACGCAAACGAAATTGCGGGTTTCGCTAGTCAAGAATAAAAGTGCATTATCGTGTTGACTTCAAAATTCGTCTTCTCTGAAGAAATTTTGCTCTCGTCTTTCTTCGGTCTTGACTCAGAGACTTTACGATAAGTCCAGACGACATGAAGACGCTGCTTTGATTGGCTATGACTTGACAAGATAACTTGACAAAAAAAACATAAATCTTACCTCCACCAGCAAACAGGAAGAAACTGAAGGTGACGAGGCCCAAATAGAGGCAGCATAACATATCCATCCACCATCCGAATGCTCGATTTGTGGACAACACTATGGCCCATGATGACGAGTGCAGATCTTGTAGTTTGTCGAACTCCCTCGCCAGAGTGCGCTGTTGTTCTCTGGCTGACCTGATTGTTGTTAATCCTGTTGCTGTGGCCGCTGCGTGGGTTAATGCTTGGCTTCGTGCTGTAGATATGGAAAAATTATAAATATTCTTGGACGAATCACACAACGCCATCTAGTCAGCAAGTAAACTTGAACAGTCAGGTGCAAGTGGAGCTTTACACTTACAGCTTAAGCTTTTATAAAATTTTCTAAAATTTAAAAGTTCAATTACATTCTCTATTATTTCGTCTTCCCTGTCTGTCCCTACGGATGCTTATAAATCTTTAAATCTTCTTTCATAATTTTTTATTTTTTTATTTTTTTTATAAACAAAGTATTTCAAGAGGAAGGTTCATTTGTATATACTTTGCGAAATTCCCACAGGAAAGCGGGTTACAAGCGAACGAAGTTGCGCGGGTCTCGCTAAATAAAAGAAATAATGTTTATAAAAAACAAATACTTCTAAAGAAAGTATTTTTCTCCCCCCCCCCCTCCCCCCTCCCCACTCCGCCAAACACTTACCAATGGCCTCGATCCTTTTGAGTTCACGACTGGTGCTCAGGAACAGTCCTCGGAATAAGTACAGCAGGAATGCGACCGCAGCAGTCGGAAACAGAAGCCACCAGTTCACCAGACAGACCACTACCAGGATTGACACCACTTCCAGGAAGAACTGTGTATGGAAAGGTTTATCAATGACAAAAAAACAGTGCAAATGAGATTCAAGCACAATTTTAATACACAAAGGGAAAAATTCAAGGACGCATTTTGTCATTTTCGGAAATTGTCCATTTCGTAATAGACGTTTTAGGATTATTATTATTATATTATATAGATTATTTATTTTGAATAGACTTACCCCAAGACAGTCGACCAAAGCAACCGGAAGTAAAGTGTCCACTTGCCCCATGTCCTTGGAGAATCTGTTCAGGATCCGCCCTGACGGGTTGTGATGGAAGAACCACATTGGGGCGCTTGTTACACCTCTAAAACAATAATAGTCAATGTTATAAAATATCCGGCTTGAAGGACCAAACAATTTTTTATGTTGTATGCTAGATTTTTTATGCACAGCAGCGCCATCTACTTCATAAAGCGCACAATGACTATTAGACTTTTGTCCAAATCCTACGGGAATGTCCTAATTTTCGGAATAAAAAGTACCCTATGTGTTAATCCAAGGTATATGCCACCTGCGTACCAAATTATCATTGGCCCAGCCATTTGAGCGGGAAGAAAAGCTCGCCTGTCGATCACTGCAAAACCGCGGTTTTAAAAACCGACGAGCCTGACTCGCGGCTCGTCATGTTTGCTATATATTTTACTCGGCTCGTCATGTAAAAAGAGATAGCGAGATACACAAAGCTTCAGATTCTGAACAAGACATGTTACCTCTCCCCCTCTCTCATTCAGGCACGACTGCTTGGTTGGCTCGCTAGTCAATCAGCACTAACGAGCCGCGAGTAAAACCGTCGTTCTAAAAACCGCGGTACAGGCTCGTACGTCAATCAGGCGGTGGCCTTAAGGCGGTTTGAAAACACCGGCCTCTGCCAATCCGCATTAGAGCAGCGTGGCAGAGTACGGTCTAATCACCTTCGATTGAAGGGAGACCCGTATCCCAGCAGTGGGATGATTATGGGTTGATATGATATGATGATATGTTTAATTTATTTTATTTATCTTACCTGAACATAGAGTCGTGTAGATTGATAGACGCTTTAATACATGTATTGTAGAACACAACTAACTTATTCCATGTGAAGAAAGTGCATATGGCGATAAGAGACGCATATATGTAAACGCACTGCGCGCGAGTGAGATGGAAATAGTTGCTCGGTAGCTCACGGAATATCGTATCTGAAAAAAAAAAGTTTTTGTAACTTGGCTTAAAATGATTATAAAATTGTGATAACGCCCACCGCCAAGCAACGCGATTTTTGTAACTAGAAGTTTCAGTTTCGTCACATTTGGGTTTCACCGTCGTTTCGGGCCTAAATAAAGATCGCCTAGCTTCAGACTTAATGTGGAATGTTTTGGGCCTACATTGCTTGAGAGTTAATGTGGAATTAAGTTCATGCGTTTCTGCAACTGTAAACTTACCTGTACTTTCGGTGGCGTTAAACTCAGTAGAATTGCCTAAGGTTCTATTCTCGATAAGTCGTTGAGTTTCGTTTCTGAAATCGCGCATCACTGCGTTGTTACGTTCTTCCAGATTGACCCTGAGTGAGAAATCATCATAATGATTAATTATACAGAATTCACACAGCATCTGGTCTTAAGTCTCGGTCAAACATAAACTTGCTTATGTTGAGCGTTTCAACCATACACCAGATACTAAATAATCAGTCAAACAGCGCCACCTGGTCCCAAAGTGAGCTAGGCTTAAACTCCTTGCGTTATGGGTACCAGACGACGGATATATTATTGTAAATATTGTTACGAGCGTGGGGTTCGGGATTTGGATGGGTCACAGATACACTCAACGTAGCCAAATCACACGAAGAATCGAAGTCCGTAGCGCCCTGAAGACGTTGGTCCAATCAGAGTATTCTTTCCAGTCGCAGAGTGAGATTGAGACACCATTGAGAGTCCATTTGTGCATTTGTGTTAGTAGAATCGGGACCCTGGTCACATTTTTTATCCATCCCAAAAAGCGCACACCGCTAAAGAAGTTTTCACTTCAAAATACTTACTTATAATTAGTTATATATTTCACTTACCATTCTTTAAGCCATATGTCAGTATTAGCATAGAAGATCTGCGCCAACGCAAATAATGTGAACAATAGTGCCATGGAACATTTAGTACCGCCGCTGTTTATGTACGCTAAGTAGACGCTATTGTCTACAGAACCTTTATTTTGCGTTTCACCTGTAAAGAGTACAATGTTAGTAGTCCACCTTACAGATCGTAGCCAAATGGCATTGGTCTCGGCCATGTTGTGTTTCTACGGTGAGTAAGGTCTCCAGAGCTCCACTTGGGGGGGTTGGGAGGGTTGGCAACGCGTGAGTGATACCCCCGGTATTGCAAGCGTCTATATGCTACGGTGATGCTTACCATCAGGCGGGCCGTATGCTTGTTTACCAACTTTGTGGTATAAAAAAAATCTGTGAAAATTTCGACTGTATAGATGTCACGGTACATGTGATACAGCCTGGTGACAGACAGACAGACTGACAGCAGAGGCTAATCGGGACCCATTAGCACCTTTTGGGTACGGGACTCTAAAACAATGGCTTTTTTTCTTTTCTTAATTAATGGCGTTTCTGTCGTGTCTTAACGACACATAGACAATTTCGCCAATGTCGAGTATTACAAATGGACACTTTTTAACAAAAAAGTACACTTTATAAAGGCAACGTTGTACGGTGAGGATTCGAGGTCGCCATCTTGACGATCTTGGTTGACGAGGCGGCGATCTCGAATCAGTATGGCATATACTTGAAAAAATTGCATTTGTCACTTACCTTCATATGTTGGTGTCAGATTATTGTCCAAATCTAAGTTGAAAGAAAGCTGCGACGCCTCTGACATGGACCTCTGAGATCTTAATTTGTAAATATGTTCCTAAAACACATATAAACTATGTTAGCTACACAATGGTGCTAATTCTGTTGTACATTTAACTAGACTAAACTAATTTTGACAGGACTAAAAGTATTGCTATCCTTGTCACAATTGTAAACCAAGGAAGGACAGCAACACCTTTGGTCCTGTCAAAATTTGTTTAGTCTAGCTAAATGTACAACAGAATTAGCACCACTAGCTTAGAGTTAATTTTAAATAAGACTAAGTATAAATTGTTGTCACTACAATTTTCTCCTCTACACTTTTATTTTGAATATTAAAAAAAAAACAAAAAAAAGTTCGACAAAATACTATTTCTAGACGTCTAGAAATAGTATTTTTATTTTTTCGACAATTATTTTAACAATTTACATATAACAGTTATGTGGCTAACAATTTACATACCAATTTGGATTATGTAAAGGTCGATGTATACGCAACGGGATAATACCTCGGACGAGACGGGGACTTATTGTTCGACACGGCACACCGTGTATCCGCGACATATGCATATTCACATACATTTTGTATTGAACTATATTTAACTTCCCGTCCCGTCCCGTCCGGAAAAAAGCACGTTACGTATACAGAGACCTTAACACGCGTCTGCTGAATGATAATTGCAAAATGCACAATATTAAAACTTTTTCATTTTGGTCGGTTTGTTGACTCGTTCGAACACGAGCAAAAAAACTCCCACAAAGTACTGAGAAATGGCTATTGGTCTTTCGCTAGTTTGCCAACGTCTTCTATATAAAAAAAATCTAGTATTTGCTAATATAAATTTACTATAACTGCTATTAGTAGTGGTAGGTAACTAACATTCTGACCGTCCGGTATGTGTTGGTCTGGTCCTACAGAGGTCAAATTCACAGTGAGAACCTAAATAAAACGAGACTTTGGTCACAATTCACACAGCACCGACTGCTCCTAGGTTTAGCAGGGTTAAATATTATTTTAAACTAGCTGTTAATAAGCCTTTGACACTCACAAATAACGTGCCTTTCTGTTGGCAGAAAAATCTTGCGTTACACACGAAATCACTTTCGTCGGGAAAATTATGTATGAGTGCCTCAATTTTGGTGTTATTTAAAAAAAGTTTTTATTTAAAATCTAAATTACATTTTTTAGTCTATCCTAGCACAAATAAAAATATTTTCTTTCTTTGTTTCGAATTTTCTTTTTTCTCTTTCTTTTTTTTTAAATCGGATCAGCTGGCGTCGTGTGTATTGTAAACAGCTTACATACACAGGGGACATCCCACCGCTGGGGGTTATGTGGTGGGCTTGTCACGATATCTGTATATCATACTTACAACAGACTCTTGCGTCTCGTACGTGCCAGCCGCTTTCTGTTTCTGTTTCTCCTCTTCTACCTTCTCCCCCATTTCTATCAGCTTCTCAAACTCTTTGTACCCTTTTTTCAGTTCGTTGTACGTGCCCTGTGCTACAATCTGGAAATATTACATTCAGAATTTCATCAATCAAATAATAAAATCTCAATCGAAGGGGATCAGAGCGTACTCTGCCACGTTGATTCAATGCGGTTTGGCAGAGGCCTGTGTTTTCGCCACCGATCTGGATTAGCGACTGTCATCATGGACAACAGCCGGCACAAACGGCTTAACGTCCAAAGCACGAAGCTCGAGGTAACAAAACGCATCGAAACACTGGCAAGGGTCATTGTTGCTTGACTTGTACATTAATTTAGAGTGCGAAATACAACACCATCGAGCTTCTCAAATAAATTATTAAACTAATATTATTAATGAAAATGTTAAATTTTACTTTGTCATATTTTTAATTCCTACTCCGTTTATTTTCTCGTTGATTAAATTCGTTGTGAGTTCCAAGATGTAGTTTTCTCCCCCGGGACGTCAATGAAGCAATGAAGCATTGCTCATTGTCAATCTGAGGTCGCAGTTTTTGATC
Source organism: Endotricha flammealis (assembly GCA_905163395.2). NCBI lineage: Eukaryota > Metazoa > Arthropoda > Insecta > Lepidoptera > Pyralidae > Endotricha > Endotricha flammealis. The sequence goes on along the minus strand of LR990882.1, from coordinate 1,848,768 downwards.
CTGGGTCTACAGGAGACACAGCGGTGGGAATGTATGGTGGGCTTGCCCCGATAGACATATTAAAAATCTCACCCGTCCAGATCGCATGACGCAAACATTTGTCGCGTGTTGTGCGTACTGCACGTGATGTGTCACCAGCACTGTCGCCTTGTCGCGTAGGAAACCGCGGATGCAATCTTCATATATCGCTTGTGCTACCTGTTGTAAGTAAAATACTCATAAAATGTATAGTTTGTTTTTTTAAACTTTGTTTACTGCAATAATTTACACTTGCTAATTTCAGTAATACTAAACTGTATGTTGTTTTCATTTGTAAGTGAAATCATACTAATATTATAAATGAGAAAGTGAGTTTGCTTGTTATTCCTTCAAGGCTTGACTAATCAGCCGATCATTATGAAAATTTGTATATATATTGTCAACATAGGCTTTTTATCCCGTGAAAGTATGTGATTCCAATGGGAAAATATTTTTTCAACTATATAGAGGGCGTTGTATGGGATGCTATAGGTCGACAGATGGCGCCACAAGTCGCGCTGTGGGTTGTTTTGTTGTCAAACAAGATCTATTGTAAGAGGCCTCATCCACCTTCCATCCTAGCACAAATAAAAATATTTCCATCGTTCCTTCTGGCCAGATGGCCAGCTCCATTTTAGAGCCGCAATCCTTGAGACCACGATGCAAATCTTTCATCTCTACGATGCAAACTCCATCTTGCATACTCACAGCGTAGGGGAGCGTCCCCAAGGTGGCGGATAGGGGAATGGTCTGTAGTACAGCCTAGCTACACTAACCGGCTAAGTCCGATGGACTCGCTGACCAACGACGGGTGTGGTCATCCAGCATTTCGGGGGTTGTTGCACCACCCTTTGCACAACCGCAATTTAGTATGTGGAACCTATTGTAAAGGTCGCTGTATACGTAACGTGTTTTTTTCCCGGACGGGACGGGATGGGACGGGACGGGACGGGAAGTTAAATATAGTTCCATACAAAATGTATGCGAATATGCATATGTCGCGGATACACGGACGGGACGGGAACGTGGCCGTGTCGAACAAAAAGTCACGTCCCCGTCCCGTACGAGGTATTATCCCGTTGCGTATACATCGACCTTTAGAGTCCATGTCATGGCACCATACGTTATCGTGGGCACAACACACTGGTTGCAGAGTCGTGTCTTTAGGCATCGGCGTAATAGAACGCGAATTCGCGATCATCGCGCGAGTAAGCGATGCGACCATCGCGTGTTCATAAGCGTGCGCCTAAGCGTCGCGCGATTGTCAGTTAGGACACCTATTCGAGTTCAATATGTTTGATCGCGAGTTCGTACGAGTAAAATTCGCACGAATTAACGATGATCGCGCAATCGCGTCCTATTAGGACGATGCCTTAAGGCGTGTACGCACGACCGAACACGAACATGGTAAACATCGAACCCGAACACTTTGTTCGCACGTGCGTACCACTAACGAACATCAAACAATTTGTTCGTCAAAAGTGTTCGTGTTAATCCGAATTTGGTTGTTCTGTGTGGACGATGTTCTCAGCACGACCGAGCAGAACATTGTTAACACGAACATCGAACCAAAAGAGAAAGGCTTGGGGTAGCCTTTTTTGTTCGACACCATGTTCGTGTTCGGTCGTGAGTGGTTGCGCGCGAACACAAGTAGCTTAGAGCTATGTTTGTATAGGTGTTCATGTTCGCTGTGCTAATTTACGTCCACACGTGCGAACCACATGTTCCGTGTTCGTGTTCGATGTTCACCATGTTCGTGTTCGGTCGTGCGTACACGCCTTTAGGCTTTATTGTATTTTTTTGTTTTTTAATGTATGATTATGAATAAATAAAAATTACCTTTGCATCGACAGCGGCTAGAGGGTCATCGAGCAGATACAAATCTGCGTTCTGATACACACAGCGTGCTAGTGATATCCGAGCACGTTGGCCGCCTGATAGCGATGCGCCTATTGCAAAACAAAAATATTTTTTTATAATACTGAACTTAAAGATGTAAAAACAGCCTGATCTATGATTTAAAACTAAGGTAGAGAGGTAGGGCACTGCGGATAATCCGTTAAAATCGGAGCAGCCCGTCTGGGGACGAACCTCCACCTTACATCGTATCGTAGCCAAATAGCATTGGTCTCGGCCATGTTGTGTTCCTACGGCAAGTAAGGTCTCCAGAGCTCCTCTTGGGGGGGTTGGGAGGGTTGGCAACGCGTGACTGATACCCCCGGTATTACAAGCGTCTGTAGGCTACGGCAATGCTTACCATCAGGCGGGCCGTATGCTTGTTTGCCACCTTTGCAGCATAAAAAAAGGTAGTAGCTTATTTTATTTGCCAATTGGTCTAATTATCGAAAAAAGTGAACGTATTTTTTTGAGTTTCGTACTAAAGGGTGTCAACGGGACCCTATTACTAAGCCTCCGGTGTCCGTCTGTTTGTCTGTACGTCTCACACCAGACTGTATGTCATGAACCTTGATAGCTAGACAGTCGAATTTTTCAACGATTATGCATTTCTGTTTTCCGTTATAACAACTAAACTACTGGCGCTGTCCGCACGGAGCGATTAAGGCACGCTCCTACCAATCGTGCACTGCGTGCTATCGGTGACGTGCTTGCTCAGCACCACGAACTCGATTTATTTGCCGATGGTTTAGGACATTTCTGTCGTAAAATTAGGGAAATAATAACATGACATGGGCAATTAGTCTTAAGTATAATTGGATTGTGAATATTATCAACCGACTTCAAAAAAAGGAGGAGGTTCTCAATTCGACCCGTATGTTTTTTTTTTTTTTTTTTTTTTTTTTTCTTTCTATGTTTGTTACGCGATAACTCCGCCAATTATGAACCGATTTGAACAAATCTTTTTTCGGCTTATAGGTAATACCTCAAGGGTGGTCCCATGAAGTCGGTTTTTTTTTTTTTTTTAAGTTAATTATTTTCATGACATTGTTTGTGTTTTCGAATGAGACTTAGATTTATTTTTATTTTTATTCAATAGTATTTTGGTTTGACATTAATTTTGACATGCATGTTTATTATTATTTAGTTATATACATATATTGTATTCTTGTAAGCGCTTTGGATGATACATCGTCTGTTAGCTTGTAAGAGAAAATTGAATAAATGAAATAAGTACTAAAATTAGAATATATTTTATAATTAGAATATATTATATAATTTATTTCCAATTAAATATTACAAATGCAAGAAACGTGATTATTTTGTCGATTCGTGTAGATAATGCTACCAGAGTCCCGACACGCAATTGGTCGGTTCAGCAAATTCGTTAAAGCAGGAGATTCGGTATTTTTTTCCTTATTCTTTATGTCACTCACCCCTCTCCCCGACTATGGTCTTGTCACCGTATGGCAGGATCTCGAGGTCTGTCTTCAACTGACAGCACTTGATCACCTGCTTGTAGCGGCGCAGGTCCATGTGCTGGCCGAACAGGATGTTCTGTCTCACCTAGTGTGAATGAAGAAAAATACCACATATGAATATGTAACGTAACGTATGAATAAACACATAAATTCATAGTATCGTTATAATATTATAAAGGCGAAAGTTATTTTTATTTATTTATTTATTTATTTATTTATTTATTTATTTATTAAACAGCACATGTAACAATATAGAATCCTTAGAGACTAATTAAACTTATTACATATACCCTGTAAGGGTGTAGGCAGATAAATAGAGTGGCGCTGATGAGATCCTATACAGCATAATTAACATAGATAGATAGATAGAATATGGTTTATTTGCAACACACAGACTGTAAACATAAGAACACAAGAAATACAATACAATATGGTAAACACAAAAAAAAAAAGATTACAGACTTGTGTATTGGCAACAAGGCGGCCTTATTGCTCAAAGCAATCTTTTCAAGGCAACCTTAGGGTAACAGAGCTATATATGGAGTAGGCAGGGCTAGCAATAATAAAATAAAATAAACTTAAGATTAAAAATATAAATAAGAAGATCACATATAAATACTCATTTGAGTAGGTGAAGTAAATACTTCAGCATATTATATATTTAATATACCATATTATATAATAAATAAATACTCACACATATATACATTATAGAAATATATATTATATATATATATATATACTCACATATGAAGGGATACATAAAGGAACTTTGTAAGAATGCTATAAGAAAAAGTAAATAAGTAAATGTATAATTAAAGAAGCAAAAAGTGGTTTTTGACTTGGTTTTTAAACATATTTATAGTCTTAGCCGCTCTAATGGATACTGGTAAGCTATTCCAAAGTCTCACAGCCTGGATGGTGAAAGATTTATCAAAGAAAGATGAAGAATGAACATACTTAAACTAATAAACACAACAATATTATTCACATTCATAACAAAGCCATCAACATTATAACGTCCTATCTTCCATAAACTCTTTTATTGTGTAATAACATTTTTCTTCTAAGATGGTTTTGAATAGTTTTTTGAATAAATAGCATTTTTGTTCTTTTTTTATATTTGTGGGTATTTTATTGTAAATTAAAATAGATCTATAATATGGGCCTGATTTGTACATTACACATTTGATTTACCTGATTTGTGCATTTGTTATGTGACTTCACGCTCAAATGGCTGGGTCTATATTTATGATAATTGGTATGTAGGTAGCTGATACCTTGGATTAACACATAGGGTACTTTTTATCCCGAAAAGTGCGCGATTCCTGTAGGATTTCATCAAAAGTCTGATATAGATGGCGCTACTGTGCATAAATAAATACACGCACACGAAGTTACGCGGGTTCCACTAGTGATTAATAAGGGAAATATGTGCGAATCTATTTCTCTATATAGTGCTTAATAAGATTTACTAAGACTCGGTCAATATGATTATTAATAAGACGGAAGATTTGATTATTTGGTTACGTTTATAAAGCTGGTTAAAATTTTACACAATAAAACTTCACTTTAAATGACCGTAAAATTTTTACATAAAGATGCACCAAAAATCTGTGAGATTAAAATAAAAAATAAAATAATTTATGTTGCAAGTACATTTGTAGGAAATACTTTCGCACGTCAAAATTGCAATTTGCAGCGAGCGTTGCTATTGGCTGATACATTGACAAATCAAATTTTGACGTGATTGTGTGTGTAAGCAATGATTACCTACACTAAAATTATAAAGAGCAAAGATTTGTATTTGTGTGTGTGCGTGCATGCGTGCGTGCGTGCGTGCGTGCGTGCGTGTAATGAATAAATTCATATTATTAATTAAATATATTCAATAAAGTACTGGACCAATTTCAAAATTCTAACATCGTTTGGAAGGTACATTACCCCCGGATAACATGGGTAATACTATATTTTCCTATAGATCTTTAGTAAAACCCGTGCGAAGCTGGGGCAGTCCGCTAGTAGACTTATAAGGTCAAACGCAGTAAAATATGTATACTCACGGAAGCCTCAAACAGCCATGGATCCTGTGCTGCATAAGATGCGGCTGTGTGGCGGAGTAAAGTGCCCGAAGTCGGCGTCAGCTCGCGCAGCATCGCCAGCAGTAGTGTGGATTTACCAGCGCCTACGGTACCCACTATTGTCGTTAGGGAAACTGGTTTTATCTAGACGGGGAGATATTTTCTTAAATTATTTGCGAGTTAAAAGACAATTTGAGTGACCGGGAAATCGTTTTTTTATACCACAAAGCTGGCAAACAAACATACAGCCGGCCTGATGGTAAGCCGTCACCGTACCCTATAGAAGCTTGCAATACCGGGGGTATCACTCACGCGTTGCCAACCCTCCCAACCCCCTCAAGTGGAGCTCTGGAGACCTTACTCACCGTAGGAACACAACATGGCCGAGACCAATGCTATTTGCCTACGATCTTCTGTAAGGTCCTTCCCCAGACGGGCTGCTCCGATTTGAGCGGATTATCTGATCGGATCGCTGTGCCCTGCCTATCTTAGTGAGGGATATTTCTTAAAAAAGTTAAAAGTGTAAAATAATAGATGGCATTTGGAATATCATTATTAAAAAATATAATGAGCAAAAAGGCCCTAGCTGGTTTTCTTTCGGCATTTCTTTTACCAGTGGTCATTTTGCTTTTCTTATAGAAATGGTAGTAGCTTATAGAATAGATTAATCTCATTTAAAAAAAATACGTGTGGCACTCGGGGACTGCCGCGGTAAAGCTATTGCATAGCATTTTTTATCAACTTATGCAATTATAATTAAAATTGTTAAATATAACACTGGTTAACAGAGTCCTCTATGAGGGAATAGTGGTAAATTTTATCTATACTAATATTATAAAGAGGAAAGATTTGATTGTTTGTTTGTTTGCATTGAATAGGCTACGAAACTACAGGACCGATTTCATAAATTCTTTCACCAGTAGAAAGCTACATTATCAGGGAGTGACAAAGGCTAAAGCTATTCCCGAAATTCAATGTAGTCCATACGGGAACGGGATCAGAACTTCACGCGGACGAAGTCGCGGGCAAAAAAGCTAGTTGGTTATATTTTGTATGCATTAAATTGCATATTGAATTTTGAGTCTTATTTCGTTCGATCAAAGTTGAATTCTGTTTATTAATTTTATCGGTGTTACGTTAGGTTTTTTCGTTACGGAATTTCTCGATTCGGTCGCCGCGCTCAAAGTCCGCGATAAAAGCTATGCAATAGCTTTGAAATATTGTAATGTAATCTTTGACGACAGAAGTGTCTGTGAAGCCACTCTCTAAAAGGTTTTTGAATTTGAATTAAACCACTCACGTCCAAGTTGATGTCAACCAGCGCGGGCGCGCACTTCTCCTTGTCCTCCGCGTCGACGTCGCGCCAGTGGCTCGTGTACTTCTGCATCGAGAGTACGCACTGAGGCTCAGGCAGCTCCAAACTGTTCTGACTGCTTATTATGTAGGCCTGTTGGCTGGTAAGGAGATTTTAGATCAGATAAATCATTTATTCGATTGCCACGGACATTGGGTACAAGTAAGAGAGGTAGGGCACAGCGGATAATCTGCTCAAATCGGAGCAGCCCGTCTGATGAACTACCTTACATCGTATCGTAGCCAAATAGCATTGGTCTCGGCCATGCTGTGTTCCTACGGTGAGTGAGGTCTCCAGAGCTCCACTTTCTACGGTGACTGTTTACCATCAGATGGGCCGTATGCTTGTTTGTCACCTTAGTTGTTAAAAATAAAACAATTTACAAAATACATCACCTTTATCAATAATTTACGTATGTCCATTGGCGCAACCGATACATACATCTACAGCAATACAAAAAGGTCGCACCTCTGTGTATAAAAGAATCTCAGAGTGAGCAAAACACTCGTTTTCGGTTACATAAAATACAACGCCATCTAGTCCCAAACTAAGCAACTAAGCTTGTTGTAAATCTTTCTTTATATAAATAAATACTTATTATACATTGAAAACAGCCAGTCCAGGGCAAACAAACAGACATATGCTTGCAAACAAATGTTTGCCTTGCGCAGGACTCGAACCCGCGACTGTCAATGTCTATAATCCATACTAATATTATAAATGTGAAAGTGTGTTTGTTTGTTTGTCCTCTCTTCACGTCGAAAGTAATGAACGGATTGAGATGATTTTTTTATTGAGATAGTTTAAGATCTGGAGAGTGACATAGGCTACGTTTTATCCCGGAAAAACATCTCATTCCCACGGGAAAAATTCTTAACATTTTCCCTTGACCACGCGGGCGGAGACGCGGGTAACAGCTAGTACTGAGTAATAAGGTATGAAATACACAACTCACCCATTACCAATCTTCTCAAAAACACCATTAACTTGAGAATTATCTATTTTCTTCAAATCAACGCCATCCTTATTATCAACTTCGGTTAGTAACAGGAATTCTTGGAACCTCTGTATACTAACATAGGCTTCTAGTGTAAAAGTTATACCTAAAATTAGATAAATCAATTGAAGTAGAGAGGTAGGGCACAGCGGATAATCCGCTCCGCATCTGCTGCGGCCCGTCTGGGGAAGGACCTCCACTTTACAGAAGATCGTAGCCAAATAGCATTGGTCTCGGCCATGATGTGTTCCTATGGTGAGTTAGGTCTACAGAGCTCTACTTTTTACAGGGTCAACGCGTGAGTGATACCCCCGGTGTTGCAAGCGTCTATAGGCTACGGTGATGCTTACCATCAGGCGAACAAAGAAAAACCCACTTCAGTGCTAAGAAGAACTGGCAAGAAACTAAGCACTTGCTATTTAAAAAATGGTACCCTGTCCGACAATCCATGAATATGAAGAACTCATTCATGATACAATCATTTCCCAGCTGTGGTACAGTTTAACAATCATACTATTATTATAAATGAGAAAGTGAGTTTGTTTGTTTGTTATTCCTTCACGGCTTGACTAATCAGTCGATCATTATGAAAATTTGTATACATATTGTCACGGGTACAGAGCCCATCATAGGTTACTTTTCATCCCGTGAAAATATGTAATTCCAATGGGAAAATATTTTTTCTACTACAGATGGCGCTGCAGTTGCGTTGTCGACCAACAGATGGCCCTACAAGTCGCGCTATGGGTTGTTTTGTTGTCAAACGAGATCCATGTCATAAAATTAACCGCAAGCGAAGACGCGGGGAAAACCACTAGCTTTTCATATATTAATATAATTATAATTACCTAAAGGCAGGAAATCAACCAGTGTGTACCTCAACATTTCATAATACGAGAATATAACGAACACTTTCGCAGCGGTCAAATCGTTATCGAATGATATAAAGGCAATGATACTTATAAATATAGCTATTTTTGTGTTCAATTTAACACAAGAAATCATAACTGCTCTAAGCCATGACATCTTTTTGATAACATTCATTTCTTTTCTGAAACAAACAATAAATAAATAAATAATCTCTCACTGTGTGTCTCTCTCTGTATGTGTCTCTCTATTTGTGTGAGTGTCTCTCTCTCTCTGTGTGTGTCTCTTTCTGTGTGTGTCTCTCTCTGTGTGTGTCTCTCTCTCTGTGTGTGTGTGTCTCTCTGTGTGTGTCTCTCTGTGTGTGTCTCTTTCTGTGTGTGTCTCTCTGTTTATGTCTCTCTGTGTGTGTCTCTCTGTGTGTGTCTCTCTGTGTGTGTCTCTCTCTGTGTGTCTCTCTGTGTGTGTCTCTCTGTGTGTGTCTCTTTCTGTGTGTGTCTCTCTGTGTGTGTCTCTCTGTGTGTGTCTCTCTCTCTGTGTGTGTAGCTCTCTCTGTGTGTGTGTCTCTCTCTGTCTGTGTATGTCTCTCTCCCTCTCTCATTTCTCTCGAAAATACAAAGAAGACTTACTTCCTAGCATCTCTAATGTATTTTGCGAAAGCACTCTCCCACGCGTACATTTTGATGGCTTCAATACTTTGTATGACTTCGTTCATGAGACGAATCCTGTGGTCTGTGCGTATTGCGGTTTGACGGCGTAGTTTACTTGAGATTTTGCTTAGATAGGCTGAAATAAATAGATATATAAGTTAAATGGACTATCATTCTCTGTCCGTGAGTTCGAAAAAATTGTTTTAGAAAACAAACAGCTGCAAATAAACCTGACTAAAAATTAAGTTTTCTCATGTAATTCTCAATTATGTTACGGTCAAAGACCGAAAACGCTCAGTGAGCGAAAAAATTGCTCACAACGCGAAATCGTGAGAAAACTTCGCATTGTCTGACTGAATACCAACTGACATTAGTGGGTCAGATCAGGGTTATCTTGTGATCATAACACCAATTATATAACATCACACACATTGCGAATTTTTCTTACGATTTCGCGTTGTGTTGCTGTTTTTTCGCTCACTGACCGTTTTCGGTCTTTGACCGTAACATATATATTTAAACGAAAATTAATAAAAACATACATTTTGATTCCGTCTAGTATTGGATGAAATTTCGTTGATATCTGATTAAAAATAACTTTACTAGTAATTAATCTACTCTATAAGCTACTATCATTTCGGAAACACAATATTTTACACAGTATTTTATTTATTCTTATAAACGTACTCATACATTGTAACAAACGAGTGAAAGAAAAAAATTGCTAAATGACAAAAAAGGCAGTAACCGGGTTTCTTTCGCCATTTCTTTTACCGGTGGCCATTTTGCTTGTGTCCGAAATGGTGGTAGTATATAACGTAGTTTATTTTCTTTATACATATATACAAATTGTAAATGACAAGAAAAAGTGCCTGTGAAGGTCTAATTTCTGAAATAAACGATTTCATTTCATTTCACAAGTAAAATGATCAATGGTAAAAATGGCGAAAGGTAATATAAAATATATAAAAAACTAGGTATGTACAGTCACCTCCATAAATATGTAATCACTTTAGCACCTTGTCACTTTCGTACATCATTTCAATTAGTTAAGACATTTTTTGACTGAACATGCAGCGGGAGCGATGGCGATGTGCTCGACCGTCACAAAGGGAAGATCTTCCGGCCAGGCTGAGTGTCATGCCCATGCCTGGGGAACCGCGGCTCCCACAATGTATGTGTCGGAAGTTGTATATATATCTCCATATCGTAGAAACTTCGATAGCGTGATTCAGGATTCTAAGTGGCGCCGTCATGTGTTCGCATTGTGAACTTTTTCTTCACTCTGTAGTTCTTCTGTATGGCGATAGGTGTCGCCACAAACATGTCAACAATGTTCTAGTGAGAAGGTACTAAAATGATTAGGTACGGTGATAGGAGGACCATTTTAGGAAAAAATCGCTTGCACATCTTGTAAGCGGGTTTTTTGTCAGCTCCGTCCTTTTCTGTTACTAAACAGGGTTTTTGTTTATTTTTTGTCACATGTGTCCACTAGGATGTTGGATGTTGCAACCAAAAATCATCCTAAAGATGGTCCGGCTATCCTCGAGGCGACTGACATATTTATGAAGGTGACTGTACATACAAAAATCCATACTAATATTATAAATGTGAAAGTGTGTTTGTTTGTTTGTTTGTCCTCTCTTCACGTCGAAAGTAATGAACGGATTGAGATGATTTTTTTATTGGGGATAGTTTAAGGTCTGGAGAGTGACTTTTTATCCCGGAAAACATCTCATTCCCACGGGAAAAATTATTGACAATTCCTTGACCACGCAGGCGGAGCCGCGGGTAACAGCTAGTTATCTACTAAACGCGTAATGTCAATCCAAACAGTGCTCCATAGGTAGGTATCAAATAAATAATCTATATCTATACATATAATAAAACAGTAGACCCCGATATGTCTGTACATTGGACATATTTGGCAAAAATGGAGAGGGAACAGTAAGAGTAAGGTAATAAAAGCAAAAAAAAATTGTATTTTTATTTTTTAGTCTGTCTGTATGAACGCAAACATCTTCTAAGTTACCGAATGGATTTTAATGCTGTTTTCACAAGAAGATAGAGCTCGGGATGGAGCAGAATATGGGCTTTGTTTCATTTAAATCGTATGTCAGGAAAAGGAGTTATCCTTATTTTACCATTTCACGCGGACGAAGGCGCGGGTAACAGCTCGTTATCTAAATGAAGTACTTATAAGTATCAAATAAATAATTATCTAAATAAAGTACTAACCTTGTAAAGGAATGAACATTAGTAAAAACGCAACTCCGATAATGGCGGCAACACCAATTTGCCTGTACATCAGATATATAATAATAGAGCTCTCAATAGGAGTCTTCACTAAATCTACTAGAAATATTGAGGCCATGTCGAAGCGCTGAGCATCTGTTGTTAGTAGATTTACTACGTGGCTAGTTAATCCTTCTGTGGCTTTACCACCGACTGTTAGATCTAATCTTAGTAGCTGAAACAAAAATATTAAAGTTTCTTAAAAATAAAAGCGTCTTGACAAACAGACGGACAACAAAGTTGAGCTTATGTTATGAGTTATGCCACACCACGGACCACAGGTGGCAAACAAGCATACGGTCGGCCTGATGGTAAGCCGTCACCGTAGCCTATAGACGTAAGCAATACCCGGGGTATCACTCGCGCGTTGCCAACCCTCCCAACCACAAGTGGAGCTCTGGAGACCTTACTCACCGTAGAAACACAACATGGCCGAGACCAATGCTATTTGACTACGATCTTCTGTAAGGTGGAGGTCCTTCCCCAGACGGGCTGCTCCGATTTGAGCGGATTATCCGCTGTGCCCTACCTCTCTAAAGCTTGAGCTTATGTTATGCCACACCACGGAAATTCCATACAACGCGCGTGAAATAATTACCTATTTCTACTACATAGGCCAGTCGTCTGTACACGCGCACACGTATGCGTACACGTATACACATTCGTTCACTAAACGCACACCTTTGCGACTGCACCCGCCTCGATACCCTCCTGGGGTAAGGTAACGCGATTCGGTGCGGGGCGGAGAGTGGCCATTCTACCGAGGGTTATTATCGATTCTATGGTTATGCAGAGCAAGCATAATTTATGTCGTACACAGTGACGTGATTGAGTGAAGTTGCGTCGTGTAATTACGTAAAAACAATTAGGTAGAAGAAATAACTTACCTTTCTGTATACAAGCGATGAACACGCTACCCTTATTTTAAGTGCCATTTCTAACAACCAGAGGAGCAAGGGATGTATTATTGCAGCATTGAACGCCATTAATCTAAAATAGAAAATTTTCATTGAATTTTCACATTTTTTCCGCCGTTTTTACTGTACCGTTCCTCCGTTTTTAGTGTTCAAGATATTCATAGATCGGGACAAGCAAGGATCAACAACGGTGACCTCAGATGGACAATGAGCAATGAAACTTATTGACGTCCGGGGGAAATTACAGCTGTCTTGGAACTCACAACGAATTGAAGAAATTAGTATAGTAGGAAGTATTGAAAGGACTTCCCTCCTTATATAAAGAAATTCATAGATATACCCGACCACTCCCGTAGCGTAGAGGTATGCTTCATTTGTGGACACACCGCCGTGAGATGGCGTAAAATAGTTTATTAGTCCCTCCAAACATGACGGAATTATTAATCTGAAAAAAACATTTGTCGAAATGTAGTATGCAAAATATCTTAAATTAGTAATTACAATTTTTTTAAATTGAGTTGAATTACATTATATTTAAGGAGCTCGATTGCGTCGCTGTGTGTCGCATATGAACACGCAAGTTAAGCGACGTCGACCCTAGCCAGCGTTTGGTTTTCGTTATCTCGAGCTTCTCCGTGCTTCAGAGGACACTTTAAGCCGTCGTACCCAGCTGTTGTCGATAGATGACAGTTGTTAAGACAAGTCGGTGGCCTTCGGGCGGTTTGAAAACACCGACCTCTGCCAATCTGCATTGTAGCAGCGTGGCAGAGTACGCTCTAATCACCTTCGATTGAAAGGAGACCCGTATCCCAGCAGTGGGATGATTATGGGTTTATATGATGATGATATTTATAATTCATCAAGTCATTGACCGCTAGGTGATTTGATAACACTGACAGAAGAAGAACTATTGAATTATTACCATACAATATTATTTTCGTTTATTATTCCTACAAGCACAAGCCCACCACACATTCCCACTGTTGTGTCACGTGTAGTTCCAGGATCAACAACGGCGACGTCAGATGGACAATGAGCAATGAAACTTATTGACGTCCGGGTGAAACTACAGCTATCTTGGAACTCACAACGAATTTAATCAGATAGGAAATAGACGGAGTAGAAAGTATTGAAAGGACTTCCCTCCTTAACAACTACGTGAGAGACTGCAATTTGAAACAAAAGGCATTATAGCCTAGAGAGATGGCAAATCAAGTGAAGCTCGATTGCCGACCACCGCGGTTTATTGTTACACTAGTGAAACCCGTTCAATTTCGTTTGCGTGTATCTTTTTATGCACAGCAGCGCCATCTATATCAGACTTGATCAAATCCTACGGGAATCGCGTACTTTTCGGGATGAAAAGTACCAGTGTTAATCCAAGGTAATATACATATATATACATATTTAGGGACAATTCATACAGATTGAGCTAGCCCCAAAGTAAGTTCGAAACTTGTGTTATGGGATACTAACTCAACGATATTATATTTTATAACAAATACATATATAGATAAACATCCAAGACCCGAGGCCAATCAGAAAAAGTTCGTTTTTCATCATGACCCGACCGGGGATCGAACCCGGGACCTCCTGGGTGGCGGTCTGGCGTGGTAACCATTACGCCACGGAGGTCTTCAACATACACACATCTTTCGCCTTTATAATATTAGTAGGATTACTATTGGGACCTAATGCTGTGTGTGAGCACTTCAATGTCAATGACCTTTCAATGACATAAAAATATGCAAAACACAGACAATTCGTCACATTGTCATTTTATAATCGTGAATGGTATTTTTCGTCATGCTCAATTAAAACAGAAAATTTTGGCACACATGTTTTCGGTGTGTTTTCCTCCTCGTTAAGACCTACCCACATATTTCGTTAATAATGACGGACTAATGACATAACTTGGGGGCGTGGCTTATGCAAAAACTGACACGATTGATTCCTTAGCAATCCACCCGCGTCGCCGTTCTATCTTGATATATTTCTGTGGGCCTACAAATACCAAGGCCTTCGCACATCGAGACGGGATGGCAAGGGATTATACAATACTAGCTGTTACCCGCGGCTCCGCCCATGTCAAGGGAAAAAGTCAATAATTTTTCCCATGGGAATCTCTTTATCCCGTGGTAAAAAAAGTAGCCTATGTCACTCTCCAGACCTTAATCTATCCCCAATAAAAAAATCATATCAATCCATTCATTACTTACGTGAAGAGAGGACAAACAAGCACACTTTCACATTTATAATATTAGTATGGATACTATGGATTAATAGTATTTTACCTTACACTGCTTTCCAGCAAACAAAATACAAAATTTACTATTGCAAATAGCCATCCATGTAGTTTCAATATCGTTCGTAATAATGACGGTTTTTTTCCTCGGTCTGAAATAAATAATAATTATTACTTACCTAACCCACCACACATTTCCACCGCTGTGTCTCCTGTGAAGGATCAACAACGGCGAACTCAGATTGACAATAAGCAATGAAGCTCATTGACGTCCCGGGGGAGAAACTACAGCTGTCTTGGAACTCACAACGAATTTAATCAGAAAGATATTAAAATTACATTTAATTTAAAAAATCTTTTATTTTGCCAGTAGATTTACAGGAAATAAATACATACTTTTGTTTGCTTTTTTAAAAACCATTATAACATAAAAGTCTTTAAAGATTATTAATTTATTAACAAGTAAGAAAAGATGTAAATGAACAAATTATAGTGACCAATTTTTATCTTTAAAATAAAACATTAAACAGAGTACGAATATTAAAAAAAATACTTACCTAATTTCTTTAACTCCTTACTCCATATATCAAACATAGCATCGCCCCGCGGCGCCGCTCGATGTGCCGGTAGACATCTAAAATCAACATTAATTTCATTTATCACATTAATCTATCAAAAACCCGCCGCCCCGGCAGGGTCATGATGAAAATCTAACTTATTTTGATTCTTCTTCTATGGCCTGGGTCTTGCTCTTGGATGATTATATTATCTATACATATAGTATTTGTTATAAAATATAGTATCGTTGAGTTAGTATCCCATAACACAAGTTTCGAACTTTGGGGCTAGTTCAATCTGTGTGATTTAAAAAACCGGCCACATGCGAGTCGGACTCGCGCATGAAGGGTACTACAATTTATCTATACATCAAGCATTTTTTGCTTTTATTTGTATATGGTATAAAAGAAAAAAACGGTAGAAAAATCGCGTTTGTTGTATTTAAAGGGGGCATTCATGCAATAAACGTGATTTTTTTGCCGTTTTTTTGTTTTGTATTAATTAATAACGGCAACAGGTAGAATATTTTCAGAATATTTATATTGACTAAAAAAAAACTTAAGCAGGGCGGGCTTTAGAGGTAAGGCACAGTGGATAATCCGCTCAAATCGAAGCAGCCCGTCTGGGGAAGGACCTCCACCTTACAGAAGATCGTAGCCAAATAGCACTGGTCTTGCTCGGCCATGTTGTCTTCCTACGGTGAGTAAGCTCTCCTCCAGAGCTCGGGGGTTGGGAGGGTTGGCAACGCGTGAGTGATACCCCCGGTATTGCAAGCGTCTATAGGCTACGGTGATGCTTACCATCAGGCGGGCCGTAAGCTTGTTTGCCAACTTTATGGTAAAAAAAAAACAAATGGATGGAAGTGTAGGGATACATTTAATATTTTTTTTTAAATTCTAACTCTATATTAAAAAGACAAGGTTCAAGACTCGACTCACCTGTACATATCTGAAATACTGAGCTGCCCTTTCCGCCCCTTCGCGAATATAGGCCATGTGTACCTGTCAAACAAGACGTTTTATATTGTTGTCGAATAATCGATAAGTCACTACCGACAGTTTATAATGAAAGAGGTATCCAGGGACGTGCAGTCAACCTATGGTAGAAGACTAAGAACGAACATTTTGACGCATATGATTCAAGTACATAATATGTATTGTGTTTATCAATAGTAAATTAGATATTATGTTTACAAAATAAAATACATTATTTTAATTATATTATCAACGAGCAGTTCCCGCGACTTCGTCCGCGTGAAATGTTAAAATAAGGATAACTCCTTTTCCTGACAGCCTATATTCTGCTCCATCCCGAGCTCTAAATTCTTAGAAGAACTAAAAACTTAGAAGATGTGCGCGTTCAAACAGACAGACGGACAAAAAAATATTTTTTTGCTTTTATTACCTTACTCTTACTGTTGCCTCTCCATTTTTGCCAAATATATCCAATGTACAGACATATCGGGGTCTACTGTTTTATTATATGTATAGATAGATAATGTAAAAACAAGAATTTGAAAATATACACTTCCGGACACATGAATCGAGCCACCCTACATTTTTATGTGTAATGACTTAAAACATAAAAATATTCTTAAGTTAATCAAAAAGTTTTTATGCAGTTTTGATGCTGGTATATTCATAATGATTTTGAAGTGCTGTTGTTCCAATTTTGAATTTATCAAATGGAAAAACGAAACAAAATCCAAATTAGTGCATTCTTTTGAAAAGAAAAGTTGATCTAAATTAACGTATTTTTTTTATTTAACTCCATATTTTGAATTCACCGTAATTGTTTTAAAATTAAGACATCGTAAACATGTTTTTTTTTTAATTTGAGCCATTTAAATGTTAAAATTATGGATAAACCGCCTTTTCTAGTCGCGCAAGCTGTGGCGCTTCTACAGTCGGGCCAAAGTCAGCGCGATGTAGCATCACAGCTTGCTTTAAGCCGTTCTGCTGTGCAAAGGGTATACCATCGATACCTCGACACTGGTGGATACGTGCGCCGTCCAGGAAGACCGCGATTTCGGGTAACTTCAGAAAGACAGGATCGATTTATCGCGACAACCAGTTTACGAAATCGTCACCTCAACTCTGTACAGATCCAAGAACAGCTTCGAGACTTTCATGGAGTGGTTGTTTCCGCGCTAACAATTAGACGAAGACTTAAAGAACGTGGTCTGAGCCCACATAAGCCAGCCAACGGGCCGAAACTGACAAGAGCTCACCGAATGGCGCGCTTACAGTTTGCACGCGAACATTTGCATTGGACTCAACGCCAATGGAGCAAGGTACTCTTTACTGATGAGACTAAGATTATGCTTTATGGTAATGATGGAAGGAGGAAGGTCTACCGAAGGCGGGGAGAGCGTTTTGTTCAGTGTTGTATTGAAGAGAGAGTGAGTTATGGCGGGAGCTCGTGGATAGTCTGGGGAGGAATATCTGCCGATGGTAAAACTGGGCTAGAGGTTGTGACAGGACCACGTCTACCAACACTAAATGCCCGTCGATACATTAACCATTGCCTAGAGACTCATGTGATGCCATATACTGGATTTGTAGGCCAAGGCTTCATCTTTATGCATGATAATGCAAGAGTGCACACTGCAGGAATCGTTAGGGCATACCTTCATGATGTTGAAATCACGACAATGGAATGGCCAGCAAGGAGCCCTGATATGAATCCCATCGAACGTCTATGGGACGAATTAAAGAGGCGTGTTCGAGCTCACCAACCAGCACCACAAACTTTGGAAGAGCTGAGAGTTGCCATCGAGAAGGAATGGGAGAACATTCCACAACACTTCATAATGACGTTGATTAACTCCATGCCAAATCGCATGACTGCAATCATAGACTCTCTCTGAGGCAATACAAGTTACTGAATTTTTTTTTTCCAATAATTCCTTTTTTTTTTCAAAAATTCAACCCGAGTCTTGTCTTTGAGAAAGGTTATACAGGACAAGTTTCACTTAAAATTGTAATTTTATCAAGTTATTGAAATTTAAATTTGGAATTAAGTATACCTTATTAATGTAAAGTGTACCAGCTTCCAAATTGCATAAAAACTTTTTCGTTGATCATATACTTTTGTTAAGTTACCAGCAATCAAAGTTGAAAATGCTGGGTGGCTCGATTCAAGTGTCCGGAAGTGTATAAAATATTTTTTCTTAAATATAAAAATTTCTGTAATATTATTTTTTGAATTAATTTCACATTAACTATGAACAATAAATAAAAGTTGTGGTTGCTATTGTAGTACCACAGGTAGATTACCTGTGGTAAAAAAAGGCAAAAATGGAGACTTCTCATTTTTACTTTGTTTTGAGTAATATACTACTATGCATGGAGCTAGAAAAACGGCGGACACCATCACTGAAAGTAAAAAGTGAAGCGCCCATAGTAAGCCACCTCGCGTATACGTACGAACCGGCCGGCTTACTATGGTGTGAATGTGTGCGTGCCGGTCAGCCATTTCACACTCGCACATAGTTACGCCGCCGCCATTAGGATGCTTCAATTCTTTCTTAGCAAGATTCCGTCCGCCTTTTTTTAGGTCCATGCTTATGTATTCGTAAGTGATTACAAATTTTCATAAAATTGCTTATATTATTTGCATATAAATCTTCGTTCTTATTTTTCTCTAACCTAGGGCCCGATTCTACTAAACAAATGCACCAATGGACTCTCAATGGTGTCTCAATCGTGTCTCAATAGAATGTCGATAGTGTATCAGTGGAATAGTTTTTGAAATTTGTTATGGACTTAAACAATAAGTTAAACATTATGTTATTGTACTATCCGCATTCTATTGAGACACGTTATTTGGCTATACACACTCACCAGAAACAAAATTTTGATAAAAAGTTTGCGCGTTCTCTTGGATTGCTTTTTCTATCGATATCAAAGTAGCCTGGATCCATTCTTGATTTTTATTTTATTATGTGTTGATTAACACACATAATCTTGATCTGTAACAATATTCATAAAATTTATTTGTAACAATGCTTTTGTTTCAAAGACCTGTAAAAATGGTTGATAGTGGAATAAATCATACTTCATCATACTAATATTATAAATGAGAAAGTGAGTTTGTTTGTTATTCCTTCACGGCTTGACTAAGCAGCCGATCATTATGAAAATTTGTACATATATTGTCAGGGGTACAGAGCCCAACATAGGCAACATACTTTTTATCCCGTGAAAGTATGTCATTCCAATGGAAAAATATTTTTTCTACTATAGAGCTATTGGGATGGGCCAACAACCAACAGATGGCGCCACAAGTCGCGCTATAGGTTTTGTTGTCAAACGTGATCTATGTCATAAAATTAACCGCGAGCGAAGCCGCGTGGAAAAGCTAGTAAATAAATAAATTGCTATATCTCATGTAGTTGTAAAGGAGGGAAGTCCTAACAATACTCCAACACCATCTATTTTCTTTCTGTTATTTCTGTTGTGAGTTCCGAAACAGCTGTAGTTTCTTCCCCGGGACGTCAATAAGCTTCATTGCTTATTGTCAATCTGAGGTCGCCGTTGGCAATACAATGATGGGAATGTCTTGGCCTTGTCCCGAATGTAACAAGTTTTTAGAGGTAAACGAATTCTTTTCCCGAGAGTTGAGGATTCTACCACTCCAATAGTTAATTTTTTACAATTATACAATAAAAATTTACAAAATTTATACAATAAAACGGATGCTGTATTGTAACAAGTCTTTTAGAGGTTAACGAATTCTTTTCCCGAGAGTTGAGGATTCTACCACTCCAATAGTTAAATTTTTACAATTATACAATAAAAATTTACAAAATTTATACAATAAAACGGATGCTGTATTGTAACAAGTTTTTTAGAGGTTAACGAATTCTTTTCCCGAGAGTTGAGGATTCTACCACTCCAATAGTTAATTTTTTACAATTATACAATAAAAATTTACAAAATTTATACAATAAAACGGATGCTGTATTGTAACAAGTCTTTTAGAGGTTAACGAATTCTTTTCCCGAGAGTTGAGGATTCTACCACTCCAATAGTTAATTTTTTACAATTATACAATAAAAATTTACAAAATTTATACAATAAAACGGATGCTGTATTGTAACAAGTTTTTTAGAGGTTAACGAATTCTTTTCCCGAGAGTTTAGGATTCTACTACTCCAATAGTTAATTTTTTACAATTATACAATAAAAATTTACAAAATTTATACAATAAAACGGATGCTGTATTGTAACAAGTTTTTTAGAGGTAAACGAATTCTTTTCCCGAGAGTTGAGGATTCTACCACTCCAATAGTTAATTTTTTACAATTATACAATAAAAATTTACAAAATTTATACAATAAAACGGATGCTGTATTGTAACAAGTTTTTTAGAGGTTAACGAATTCTTTTCCCGAGAGTTTAGGATTCTACTACTCCAATAGTTAATTTTTTACAATTATACAATAAAAATTTACAAAATTTATACAATAAAACGGATGCTGTATTGTAACAAGTTTTTTAGAGGTAAACGAATTCTTTTCCCGAGAGTTGAGGATTCTACCACTCCAATAGTTAATTTTTTACAATTATACAATAAAAATTTACAAAATTTATACAATAAAACGGATGCTGTATTGTAACAAGTTTTTTAGAGGTTAACGAATTCTTTTCCCGAGAGTTTAGGATTCTACTACTCCAATAGTTAATTTTTTACAATTATACAATAAAAATTTACAAAATTTATACAATAAAACGGATGCTGTATTGTAACAAGTTTTTTAGAGGTAAACGAATTCTTTTCCCGAGAGTTGAGGATTCTACCACTCCAATAGTTAATTTTTTACAATTATACAATAAAAATTTACAAAATTTATACAATAAAACGGATGCTGTATTGTAACAAGTTTTTTAGAGGTTAACGAATTCTTTTCCCGAGAGTTTAGGATTCTACTACTCCAATAGTTAATTTTTTACAATTATACAATAAAAATTTACAAAATTTATACAATAAAACGGATGCTGTATTGTAACAAGTTTTTTAGAGGTAAACGAATTCTTTTCCCGAGAGTTGAGGATTCTACCACTCCAATAGTTAATTTTTTACAATTATACAATAAAAATTTACAAAATTTATACAATAAAACGGATGCTGTATTGTAACAAGTTTTTTAGAGGTTAACGAATTCTTTTCCCGAGAGTTTAGGATTCTACTACTCCAATAGTTAAATTTTTACAATTATACAATAAAAATTTACATTTATACAATAAAACGGATGCTGCATTGTAACAAGTTTTTTAGAGGTTAACGAATTCTTTTCCCGAGAGTTGAGGATTCTACCACTCCAATAGTTAATTTTTTACAATTATACAATAAAAATTTACAAAATTTATACAATAAAACGGATGCTGTATTGTAACAAGTCTTTTAGAGGTAAACGAATTCTTTTCCCGAGAGTTGAGGATTCTACCACTCCAATAGTTAATTTTTTACAATTATACAATAAAAATTTACAAAATTTATACAATAAAACGGATGCTGTATTGTAACAAGTCTTTTAGAGGTAAACGAATTCTTTTCCCGAGAGTTGAGGATTCTACCACTCCAATAGTTAATTTTTTACAATTATACAATAAAAATTTACAAAATTTATACAATAAAACGGATGCTGTATTGTAACAAGTTTTTTAGAGGTTAACGAATTCTTTTCCCGAGAGTTTAGGATTCTACTACTCCAATAGTTAAATTTTTACAATTATACAATAAAAATTTACAAAATTTATACAATAAAACGGATGCTGCATTGTAACAAGTTTTTTAGAGGTTAACGAATTCTTTTCCCGAGAGTTGAGGATTCTACCACTCCAATAGTTAATTTTTTACAATTATACAATAAAAATTTACAAAATTTATACAATAAAACGGATGCTGTATTGTAACAAGTTTTTTAGAGGTTAACGAATTCTTTTCCCGAGAGTTGAGGATTCTACCACTCCAATAGTTAATTTTTTACAATTATACAATAAAAATTTACAAAATTTATACAATAAAACGGATGCTGTATAAAACCTATCAAATCCTCTTATCTAACCTGGTCTTTACAATTCCTACGCGATTTCATTGACTTTCACTTATCTAAAGTACTTGTCAATAAGTCAAAACCATTTTACATTGATCCATAAGGATTATTATATTGATATGAAGATGAGAGGTCATTATAAACGGTGTCAAATGTAGGCCAATGACGTTGTATATGTGTATTTTGCAATCGCGATAAGTTAATTGCATTGAGATGTATCATTTTATCATTAAATACTATTATATTGAAGCATTGGTTCATGTTAGAAGTTAGAATCACAATTATATTTCGTGATGAGTCAGAACAGTCATTTTTCTGATAAGGAGCATGAACGCTGTCCATTCGCAAAAGCCGTAATTTCAAACTTCTTTATTATTTCGAGAATTTGGCCATAGTTAGTTGAGAAAAAATTTCGATTAAGTAATAGTTTTGGTTAATTCTATCTAGATAACTTATGAGAGTTTTTCTTGATTTCCCCTACAAATATAGTTTCGAGGCTTAAAATTTTTACAAATATTGACAAACATAATTGGCAAAAATAACCAATTAGAAAGATCGTTCGATTTTTGGATTTCGCGATTTAACTAAATAAAAAAAATTAGAAATATCAAGAAATTCAAATGGTTTTATCACCGATATTTCTTCGTTATTATTTCATTTCATAGCTTTTAATATAGAATAATTCTAACATTCGCTTTGAAATGTTAAATAATTTGTGTATAATTATTAAAAGCTTTTATTTAACTTGACCTGTATGTATGAATGTATGTATGTATGTAAGGGTGGAATCTTGGAACGAAAATTTGAACCACTTCCCGTAGACCGATTGAGCTGAAATTTTGCTTAAAACTGTAGATCAGATGACAATACAATATTATGATAACAAAATTACGATACAGCCTTTTGTGTTCCGTTTTTCGTATAAAACAGTTCCGACCAAAAACCTATAGGGTACTTCCGGTTGTCCTAGAATCATGAAATTTGGCAAGAAGCAAGATGATGTAGTACAAGTACAGGAATAAATCTGAAAATCGTAAATTTGTAGTTACTTCTTCTTCTTTAAACAACCAATATAATGTGACCCTACCCTTGGTACATTTTACATTGGTACATGGCTCTTTTATACCGGTTATGAATTAAAATGTATTTTATCTATTACTAGCTTTTCCTCGCGGCTTCGCTCGCGTTAATTTTATGACATAGATCTCGTTTGACAACAAAACAACCCATATCGCGACTTGTGGCGCCATCTGTTGGCCGATAGCATCCCATACAGCGCCCTTTATAGTAGAAAAAATATTTTCCCTTTGGATTGACATACTTTCACGGGTAAAAAGGTAGCCTATGTTGGGCTCTGTACCCCTGACATATACAAATTTTCATAATGATCAACTGATTAGTCAAGCCGTGAAGGAATAACAAACAAACAAACTCACTTTCTCATTTATAATATTAGTATGATAGTATGACTAGTATGAGGAGCTCGATGGCGTCGCTGTGTGTCACACTCTAATATGAACACACAAGTTAAGCGACGGTGACCCTAGCCAGCGTTTGGATGGGTTTCGTTATCTCGAGCTTCTTCGTGCTTCGGAGGGCACGTTAAGCCGTCGGTCCCGGCTGTTGTCGATAGATGACAGTCGTTAAGCCAAGTCGGTGGCCTTAGGGCGGTTTGAAAACACCGACCTCTGCCAATCCGCATTGGAGCAGCGTGGCAGAGTACGCTCTAATCACCTTCGATTGAAGGGAGACCTGAGACCAGCAGTGGGATGATTATGGGTTGATATGATGATGATGATGATGACTAGTATGATTATGGGAAGGAACCCTCATGCGCGAGTTCTACTTGCCCTTGGTCGGTATTTTATTTTTGATGGGTACATAAACCCGTTTAGTTTGTCGCAGGGTGACTGTAGTAAAATCAGGAAATTATATAGGTATTCAAATTGCTGGTGCTAGTTATCTATCTATATATATAAAAATGAAACCCGTTTTCCGTTGTCACGACATAACATGAAAACGGCTTGACCGATTTGGCTGATTTTTTTTTTAGAATATTCCTTGAAGTACGAGGATGGTTCTTACGGAGAGAAAAATTTAAAAATTCCCACGGGAAAGCGGGATACACGCAAACGAAGTTGCGCGGGTTTCGCTAGTAACAAATAAATTCATTAGACAAGTACCGCCCCTCGACAATAGATGGCACTGCGAAACCTGTCCAGTGATAACTAAAAAGTAAAAAATAAATTAAAAGTAAAAAAATATATTTAAAAACAAGCTTTTATTTAATTGCGCTAAAAAGAATAAAATAAACTTTTCTTTTAAAATTTTAACTATCAACTTATAACGTCATTACACAATTTATATGACATAAAAGCTTGTCGCGAGATTTACCTGTTTAGGAAAACATAATTATCGAACTAACATTTATTCGTACTACGAGTAAATGTTAGTAATTAAATCTCGCGACAAGCTTTTATGTCATATAAATTGTGTAATGACGTTATAAGTTGATAGTTAAAATTTTAAAAGAAAAGTTTATTTTATTCTTTTTAGCGCAATTAAATAAAAGCTTGTTTTTAAATATATTTTTTTACTTTTAATTTTTTTTCTGTTAATATTCAATATTAAATCATACGGCTTTCATGCGGCTTTCGACATGTTTCTTGAGTTTTCTTTTGTATGCATTTATACTATGGCATTCTTTTATGTTGTTTGCAGACGTAATTTGCAAGTCTGGCGAGCCTGGAATGACGTAGGTATATAAGATTGGGGTAAGACTACCACTGGGGCAAGACTACCACCGGGGCATAACTACCACTGGGGCACAGGTGGTCAACTCCATATAAACTAAACGTAGTTCAACCCTAAATAATATAGATGGCGTTAAGTGTATCGATTGTAATTGAAGATTATGTAAATCCAAAATAAAGTAAAATTACGCACTGAAAACAATATTTTAATAGTTTTTATAATTTTATAATGAAATACAATCCTGAAAATAGCGAAGAATGTACTGTAAAATAGAATTGGTTAATTTTGTTTCGTAATTTATTACTAAATATTTTACTTGATGTCACAAACTCACAACAGATGTCGCTTTCTTTAAAACAAAAAGATAAAGATAGGTTTAATCAGCCACAGATAGATGGCGCTAAATTTAATTCTTGACAAGCAAATCAAATTATTATATAAAATAAAATAAAATTTAAAAAAATCTTTAAGTACCTACCTATATATTTTTTCTTTTAATTTTTAATATTTGCATTGTATTAAACACTTGATTTACTAGTACTTTTCTTTTACAAAATTATCTCATACTTACCTACCTATCATTTTGCGTTTTGTTTTACAATTTGTAAGAGTTTTTTTATCTTTCAAAATTTCAATAATATTTTTAATTTTTCAAAGAAGACTTCTTTTTAATATAATTGTGTTAAATTCGTAAAAGTTGGTATGTATATATAAGTAGGTAAGTACCTAAGTAGTAAGCATTGAAGTATAATGTACTGACGTATTTAATTTACGGACATATTCCTGTATTATACGCATAATAGCGTAGTCGTCCGCGGAGTGACGTAAACAAAAGCACAGTATGTATACATATTATAGAAAGCTTTTTAAATAATTATGTACAGTCGCCTCGAGGATAGCAGGACCATGTTTAGGATGATTTTTGGTTGCAACATCCAACATCCTAGTGGACACATGTGGCTCTAATAAACAAAAACCCTGTTTGGTAACAAAGAAAATGACAGAGCTGACAAAAAATCCGCTTACAAGATGTGCAAGCGATTTTTTTCTAAAATGGTCCTCCTATCTTCGAGGCCACCGTACCTACTAACAACGTCATAATCACGAGGCGCGTGCGCCGTTGCCACACGGCCACAACGTCATCATGGCGCGAAGCGCTTGCTACGCATCGTTGCCACACCGCCTGCTTCTGCGTTCGCGCGCTCGGTTTATCTCTGCGTGGAATGAATTGATGCGCGTAGCGTAGTTGCGCAACGCTGGTAGGTACAGTCACCTCCATAAATATGTAATCACTTTGATCCTGGAGAGCGAACAGTGAATCGATTTTGTCAGTT
Organism: Endotricha flammealis; assembly: GCA_905163395.2. Taxonomy (NCBI): domain Eukaryota; kingdom Metazoa; phylum Arthropoda; class Insecta; order Lepidoptera; family Pyralidae; genus Endotricha; species Endotricha flammealis. Next base: position 1,822,264 of record LR990882.1, on the reverse strand, counting down.
TTCTCAACTTTTTCGAAGTTGCGTATTTGAATTCAGACTACCCTAACTAACATTACCATACAACATACCAAAAACGCAGAACTACATCACGCTTTGCGAATTTAGCCTCGTTTTTTGTATAATTCCAACAGCCTAATGATCCTAAATAAATTTCTAATCCAATCTAAAAACAATCCAAGTCAGGTGCACGTCGACCTTTATACTTGCAGTACCTACATTTATAGCTCTTATAACATAGAACTTAAGAACGGCACAAAATCCAATATAAAGGTCGACGTGTTTTTTTATACCACTAAGGTGGCAAACAAGCATACGGCCGCCTGATGCCTCTTGACGGTACGTGTACATAGATACATACATCTTACTACTTTAAATTACAAAATCGTCCGCATAAATCAAAATTTGAAAGTAGTAAACTCGGACACGGATCAGTTTTTTGTATCCGAGTTGCCCCACTTGACTATTATAATAGAGTCGGCAACGCATCCATAGGAATCATGTGATACAGTATGTAACCGTTTGCCACCTTAGTGGTATAAAAAATATTTTATTTTTAATTTACTTTCGCATTTATAATATTCGTAAGGATAAGGACTACTCAGATCTGCAGACTGCGCCTGCGCGGCTTTTGTGGTGCGGCATTTTTGTTGTTATGTTTTGTTTTTTACCTTGAATAAACGATTTAAAAAAAACGGGCAAGTACCTGCCGGGCCACGCACAATGCAGGGTTCCGTATTGGCTACGCATTTCTTGCTTGCAGATGAGTACAATGCCATATAGGTACTATGACATTTATACGTTTTCGTCAAAGAAATTTTACTTCATAAGTTCCTCGGCTATTACTCGGTAACTAGTAGAGCTTACATAGCCGTTATAGTTTTCCTTGTAGGCCCAAAAAAAAATATTTTTCAAAATTTTGTTCTACCACTTTGTTAGCTTGTTAATATGAGTGTAGGACCGAGGACGGACAGATGGACATGGCGAAACTATAAGGGTTCATTGTAGTTTACTACGGAACCCTAAAAACTTATTTTTGAAATATCAAAAGTAGGTATTTATTTACCTACATACTGCCTACATATAACTATTTGAAAAACGGCACGGCAATATTAGCTAAAGATTCAATCTACAAGCCGAATACGACGCGACGACGATGACGAGCAACGGCGCGATGCGGCGGCGTCGGCGGGGCGCGGCGCACGCCGCGCGCGGCGGCGGCGCGCCGGCGGCGGCGGTACTGTGCGGGCACGCAAGAAGCCGTTTCGCGCGGTTGCCTCCGTCGCGCGCCCTAAAGCGCCTCCCTCGCCGCCGAAACGCATTTCATTCACCTTAATTTGCACTCGGTGTTCTAAGTAGGTAGATACATTATGGGTTAAATAGATAGGCAAAAAGCAGAAATAAAAACATTGTAAACGACAATAATAAAATTGACCATCAAGTAGATACTATACTACCTATTTACACTAACTTTTTAAAAATATGGCAGTGCCCGTAATTAGGTAAGTACCTATACTTAGGTACTTTCTACTTATCGTAAATATGAATTTACCTGATGCGTGCAAGATGTACGATTACAAATGTGTAATTTAAGACGACCTCCGTGGCGTAATGGTTACCACGTCAGACCGCCACCCAGGAGGTCCCGGGTTCGATCCCCGGTCGGGTCATGATGAAAAACGAACTTTTTCGAATTTTATTATTTAAGTAATAAGTAAGTACATACCTATAATCTAATTTTGAAAAAAAAACGGATTAGTGCTCTGATTATTTTACGCCACTACTGCCATCTATTGGTTCGACTGTAAGCGCAAAAGCATTTTAGTTGACTGTGATGTTTTTTTCGGGCGACATCTAGTTTTCCATTTTGGTACTACAAATTGCCCGAGCAATAAGCGCACTTAGAACGACTACGTTTAATGTATGGAGTGAGCTATCTGTACTGTTAAGTATTATAATATCTGTGACTGGGGTAAGACCACCACCGGGGCAAGACTACCAGTGTGCCTTACCCCAACTGACCATACCACAAATTTTTATAAGCAGATCACCTCAGGCGGCACTGTAGCCAAAAAGACAGTAGCCGTAACCATTAAGTTGAGGTTACTTTAAAACACATTAGTCACAAACGCGTTGAAAAGTACCGAAAGTCACCGTGACCTCAAAACGTTTTACGGAAACCGACATCTATATAAAATATAGTGTTTACTTTTGCATAAAATTAACATCTTTGATGACAAATAAGTGCAATAATTCCTTCGAGTCGACTTTAGTTGTTCCAGAAACACTGCTTACTTATTTGCATAGGCCAGCATCCATCATATCAACCCACAATCATCCCACTGCAGGGATACGGGTCTCCATTCAATCGCAAGGAGTACTCTGCCACGCTTTTCCAATGCGCATTGGCAAAGACCAGTATTTTCAAGCCGTCCTCCGAAGCATGGAGACCGGCATTGAACTTGCATGTCTTGATTAAATGTAATATTAAAAATACTGCACCAATAACATTGAAATTAGTACAAAATAAGGGCCAGAGAAATTTTTGGTGTTTTAAAAAAAACGATAAAACAGTTTTCGGTATATTTTCTTGAATCAATAAAAAAAAATCACATTAAAAACATTACAGACACTTACATTAACATAAGTTATGAATCTTTGGTCAAGAAGATCCTGTCATTAGCGCGTTTGAAATCTTGTCCAGGGGCCCAAGTCTGCTAAATACAAATGCACCAATAGAGTGTCGGTAGTTTGTCACTTGAATAGTTTTTGACATTTGGTATTCTCATTCCGAGGCCATTTCATGGACACACTATCGAACTACTATTGATCTTTTCGGTAGTATCTTTCACATAAAAGCGATTTAACTGAAATAGTAGTTCATGGTTGATTTTAACTGTCGACCATTCCGTTCATATTCCACTGACTACTAGTTAACTTTTAGCAGAATGCCAAATTTGGCATAGAAATATAATGACAATAGGGTGGTGATGGCATGGCAATAGTTGGTCGCCTAATTTAAAATAGCAGACTTGGGCCCCAGAAAAGGTGAATTCGCCGCGTGTTGCCGTGGCGTATCGGTAAACATCGCGGAGTGGTGGATTTCCATAGTCCCTTAGGTATTCTGCTAAAAGTTAACTAGTATCTCAATGTGTTGACTATAGAGTGTCAGTGGAATATGAACGGAATGGTCGACAGTTAAAAACTAAACTACTATTTCACTTAAATCACTTTTATGTGAAAGATACTACCGAAAAGATCAATAGTAGTTCGATACATCAATCAATGAAATGGCCTCGGACTTAAATCAATATGAGAATACCAAAATATGACAAAAACTATTCAAGTGACACACTATCGACACTCTATTGGTGCATTTTTATTTAGCAGACTTGGGCCCCAGAGTCTTAACAAAAAAGAATTCTTTAGTTTTAGAATATCACTAGCTTTTTTGCCCGCGACTTCGTCCGCGTGAAGTTCCGGACCCGTTCCCGTGGGAACCACATTGAATTTCGGCAAAAGCTATAGCCTATGTCACTCCCTAATAATGTAGCTTTCTACCGGTGAAATAATTTTTGAAATCTCTCCAGTAGTTTCCGAGCCTATTCAATACAAACAAACAATCAAATCTTTCCTCTTTATAATATTAGTAAAGACAGACAATAGCCACAGTTTACATAAAATGTTTCACACTCAACTGGACTGTTAATAATCATTTCAGTCGTCAAAAATTCATTTGTGACGGTTAAAAAAATAGGTTGTTGTAACAAAAAACAATTTGTCATGGTAGAGCGCAGGCGTCGAAGACGATTCCAAAGAACTTGTACACCTATTTTATTTCACGAATAGCATTTTGCTATGAACGTTGTATGTAACATTCACATGTGCATGTGCCTTGCAATATTCATACTCGAACTGTGGCCGGTCGAACGCTCTTCGTGAAATCTATCATCATACTAATATTATAAAGAGGAAAGATTTGATTGTTTGTTTGTATTGAATAGGCTCTGAAACTACTGGACCGATTTCAAAAATTATTTCACCGGAAGAAAGCTACATTATTAGGGGAGGGACATAGGCTATAGCTTTTCCCGAAATTCAATGTGGTTCCCACGGAAACGGTTCCGGAACTTCACGCGGACGAAGTCGCGGGCAAAAAAGCTAGTATAAATGAGAAAGTGCGTTTGTTTGTTTGTTATTCCTTCACGGCTTGACTAGGCAGCCGATCATTATGAAAATTTGTATACATATTGTCAGGGGTACAGAGCCTAACATAGGCACAGAATTATAAATAGTACACACAGGCTGATTTTTATGCGGGCGAAGTCACGGGTAACAGTTTGTAGAATGTATAACTTGGATGCATTAGAGTGGCCGAGGATCGTGCGCAGTGGCGTGCAGTTGGGGAGATCTATGTCCAGCAGTGGACAAATGTAGGATGATGATGATGATAACTTGGATGTTTATCTATATATGTATTTGTTATAAAATATAGTATCGTTGAGTTAGTATCCCATAACACAAGTCTCGAAATTACTTTGGGGGCTAGCTCAATCTGTGTTATTTGCAACTGGCCTTAAATTACGATTGTATTAAGTAACAAATAAATCAATGTATGCTTTACGTAGGTCAAACTTGACCCTTTTGAGGTCAAGGTTGAGGATTTTTGGTAATATCCAAAGAGTATATAGCGGGTCACGCAATCTTATGTCAAAGGTCACGGATGTGCGGCATAGGGCGTGCACTGAAATAAATTAATCGTAGTAGACCACACGAAAATAGCCCTCTGGAGGTCTTTGCCACCAGCCAGAGATTGCGGGTTCGATCATTGTGTGATGCATTTTTGTTTTTAGGGTTCCGTCACTCAAAAGGAAGAAACGGAACCCTTATAAGATCACTTTGTTGTCCATCTGTCTGTCAAGATCCTTTTGACAGGTCCGGTGGTCGAGTGGCAAGCAATGGTCATTTTATCCTAAGGGCCGAGGGTTCGAATCCTGCGCAAGGCAAACATTTTGTGTGCATGCAGATGTCTGTTTGTCTTGGTCGGGGTGTTTTCTATGAATAATAAGTATTTATTTACAAAAAAAAGTTTAAGTAAATTTATCAGCAATCTAGTACCCATAGGACAAGCTTAGTTGCTTAGTTTGAGACTAGATGGCGGTGTGTGATTCGTCCAAGAATATTTATTTTTTATCTATTTACTTCCCATAAACTCAGAATCTTGAAATTTGGTACAAAGCAATATCTTATAATATCGAACTTAGTACGAGTAAATGTTAGTAATTAAATCTCGCAACAAGCTTTTATATCATATAAATTGTGTAATAACGTTATATATCTATACTAATATTATAAAGAGGAAAGATTTGATTGTTTGTTTGCATTGAATAGGCTCCGAAACTACTGGACCGATTTCAAAAATTCTTTCACCAGTAGAAATCTACATTATCTGGGAGTGACATAGGCTATAGCTTTTACCGAAATTCAACGTGGTTCCCACGGGAAGGGGTCTGAACGTCACGCGGACGAAGTCGCGGGCAAAAAAGCTAGTAAGTTAATATAATAGTAAAAGTTTTAATAGTAATAATATTTATTTTATTCATTTTAGCGCAATTAAATAAAAGCTTGTTATTAAAATATATATTTTTTTACTTTAAATTTTATTTTAATTTTATTGTTAACTAGCTCCTCGTCCCACGTTCGCACGGGTTTTTACTAAATATCCCTAATATTTTTTTAAATATAATATAGTCTATGTAATACGAGGGTAATGCACCTTTCCAACGTTGAAAGAATTTTTGAAATCGGTCCAGTGGTTTATGCGTTACAAACAAAAATAGCCTCTGCCAATCCGCATTAGAGCAGCGTGGCAGAGTACGCTCTAATCACCTTTGATTGAAGGCAGACCCGTATCCCAGCAGTAGGATGATTTTAGGTTGATATGATGAAACAAACATACAAATCTTTTCTATTTATAATATTAATAATGTATCGTAATAGAATGGTATTGTAGGAAACCATACCGTAAAGGCGACCGTCTTTTCGCGTCCGTAATATTACGACCGCTATATGACGGCACCGCTATGGAAAATCAGAGCCAAAAGTCATTGCCTTGCCTTCAGACTACTTATCTGACAAAAGTTATATTTACATGATGATAGGCGTTCATAACAAAAGATTTTATGAGAACTATTTATTTATTTATATTTAAAATACATCCTTAAATCATTACTTATCATTAACAAACATCTCGAGAATAGTAAATATTTTATTTGCACATTTAGACTTCTGAAGTAATCTAGACTAATTCACTGAAATACTAATGCAAATAGTCGATAACCTTATCAAGAAAGGTTGTAAAGCTCTTAAAACATTTGTAGTGTGCAGTCATTTTTCGATACAACGATCCGTTTGTAAATTATAAAAAAATAAAAAAATAAATTTTATCCTTTCAATACTTTCTACTCTGTCTATTTTCTTTCTGATTAAATTAGTTGTGAGTTCCAAGATAGCTGTAGTTTCACCCGGACGTCAATAAGTTTCATTGCTCATTGTCTATCTGAGGACGCCGTTGTTGATCCTGGGACTACAGGAGACACAGCGGTGGGAATGATGTGGTGGTCATTCATGTGCCACTGCTAGATAAAGGCCTCTCTGTCCTTCTCCAACCATCTCTCTCTGCTGTTTCTTCGTTCCATTTTCTACAGAACTCGGTCAGTTCGTCTGTCCATCTCTTAAAATATCTTCTTCTTGGTCTCTGTCCAGATGGGATCAATTTAGTAGTCGCATATGCAAAAGAGTTGCGAAAACGGAACCATATAATGTGCGTGGCCCGAAACGGGCTTGCCTTGCCCGGTTTTTTCATGGATATTTTTAGGCTGTTACTAACGAGAGTCTTACTTATAGTAAGAGTAGTGATCATTTCGTAACACTGTTTATCATCATTTATCTAATCAGTACTCGTGAAATGATTTAACCATCTTATGAAATCATAAATCCTACTAATATTATAATATAAAGTTTGTGTTTGTATGTTTGTTAATTTTTAAAAGCTTTTATTTTTCACGCTCAAATGGCTGAGCCAATTTTTATGATATTCGGCACGTAGGTAGCTGATACCTTGGATTAACACATAGGATACTTTTTATCCCGAAACGTACGCAATTTCCGTAGGATTTAGTCAAAAGTCTGATATAGATGGCGCCGCTGCAGTGCATAAATAAATACACGCAAACGAAGTTGCGCGGGTTTCACTAGTTTATCATCATTGCTTCATTTATCTAATCAGTAGCTACTAGTGAAAAGACAACCATATCATGAAATCATAAATGTAAAAATAATATGCTGGTGTCCCCATATCTATTCAATCTAAGAAAGAGAGGTAGGGCACAGCGGTTTAATCCGCTCAAATAAGAGCAGCCCGTCTGGGGAAGGACCTCCATCTTACAGAAGATCGTAGCCAAATATCATTGGTCTCGTCTCGGCCATGTTGTGTTCCTACGGTGAGTAAGGTCTCCAGGGCGCCACTTGGGGGGGTTGGGAGGGTTGGCAACGCGTGAGTGATACCCCCGGTATTGCTTACGTCTATAGGCTACGGTGACGGCTTACCATCAGGCCGACCGTATGCTTGTTTGCCACCTGTGTGGTATAAAAAAAAATATCTGTCATCTTTCATCAATAGCAATGTGGACGCGATCTCTGTGGTCATAACCAGTGGGCCAATTCACGTAACAAGAACCGATTCTACTTCGATTCAACGACACTCGCTGTCTCACTCATACAAAATAGGAATTGAACGGGACAGCGAGTGTGGTTGAATCGAACTAGAATCGGTCCTTGTTACGTGAATTGCCCCACAGAACGAGAGATCATACCAATTTTCAAATGGATGTACCTCATTCAATCTCATTTGAAACTCTCTAGCTAGCGGGTCACCTGATGACCGCTGCCCATGGACATTCACGACTACAAGGTCTTGCGTTGCCCACCATGTATACCCATGACGTTTACCATTACCATTGACGACCTCTGGCGTAATGGTTACCACGCCTGACCGCCACCCAGGAGGTCCCGGGTTCGAATCCTAGTCGGGTCATGATGAAAAATGAAGTTTTACTCATTGGCCTCGGGTCTTAGATGTTTATCTATATATGTATTTGTTATAAAATATAGTAACGTTGAGTTAGTATTCCATAACACAAGTTTCGAACTTACTTTAGGGCTAGCTCAATCTGTGTGATTTGTATATTTCTTTATACCCAGGATCAACAACGGCGACCTCAGATTGACATTAAGCAATGAAACTTATTGACGTCCCGGGGGAGAAACTACAGCTGTATTGGAACTATTTGGAACTCACAACGAATTTAATCAGAAATAAATTAGACGGAGTAGGAAGTATTGAGAGAACTAACAGTTCATAGTAGTGGCTAGCTCAACCACTTTAGATACATACAAACGCACACACATTATGTAAACACTCTGGTCACAAAGGTAAAACGAAATTCGATGCATCTCACAACAATAGCATGTGTCAATAACGTACATGTTTGTGTTACAAAGAAGTTAAGGTCAACAATGATGGATTTATTGATAACTTTGTAATAGTTCCCATACGTTGGTGGCATTCAATTATAGTAATTTTAAGTGCTTTTATAGAATCTATAGATGGGGAGTTCGTTACACAAGTTGCTAGATAGAAAAATTTGAACAAAAAGGACGGGTTGCACTCCGGGAGTGCCGGCAGAAGTGAAAACTTAAACATCAACGTTGTACATTTTTGAATATTGGAATGGTTAGGGAACCTTACGCTTTTTCGATCAGGCTACGGATCTGACGCGAGTTTAAAAAAAAATTACCAATCTAAAAAGAGTGCCAAGCGCCGCTAAAGAAGTTTTCACTTCAATAAAAGAAACGATAAAATATCTGATGCACAAAAAAGGCCGTAAACGGTTTTCTTACGCCACTTTGCTTTTTTTTTCCGAAATGGTAGTAGTTTATAGAGTAGCTTAATACAGAATAAAATATATGCTGTGGCTCTTACATAATATATTAGAGCCACAGCATACGGCGTATTCGTGCTACATTGAGCTCTTTGTATGTTAGACGTCACGATGGAATGATTGCAACACCGCCTTGGATAACGATACGCGCGTCATCTGCGCGTTTAAAATACGCCGTGTGCTGTGGCTCTAACACTTATTAAAATAATAAATAAATATATAGGGACAATTCATACAGATTGAGCTAGCCCCAAAGTAAGTTCGAAACTTGTGTTATGGGATACTAACTCAACGATATTATATTTTATAACAGATACATATATAGATAAACATCCAAGACCCGAGGCCAATCAGAAAAAGTTCGTTTTTCATCATGACCCGACCGGGGATCGAACCCGGGACCTCCTGGGTGGCGGTCTGGCGTGGTAACCATTACGCCACGGAGGTCGTAAATGACGTGTCTAAGTGCCCGCGAGGGTTCACAGAATAAAATATGTTTTGACTTTGACTTTAGACGATCGAACTTGGTCCAGTAGCGCACCATCGAACCGTGCGGTGTCTTACATATGTACGATCTAGTCAATACGCCACACCACCGCACCGCACTAGTGAACCGTCCATATTGAAATTCTTCACATTTTCGCTTATATTTTCGTTTCGGTGCATTTTAACCAGAAAATAGCTATAAGTATACGATGTTGTAGAGAATTAAATCTAGACTAATATTATAAAGAAGTAAAGTTTGTGTGTTTGTATATTTGTTAAATTGTAAGGTGTTCTCGGGATCTACTGAACCGATTTTAAAAATTCTTTCACCAATAGAAAGCCACATTATTGCTGAGTGTCATAGGTTATATAAAAAACCGAAAAATAAAAAGGCTTTTACGTGGTAGTCGGTTTTGCAAAGTAAATCGGAGAAAAAACGGTCGAATGAAAGCGTTTCTTACGAACGCCTGTACTAAAAAAGGATTATTAACATTATGCCCAACGAAGTGGGCACGGGTTAGCTAGTTTTCTATAATTTACTATTTAATTTTTGTTTCTTGGACAGCTAGTTACGGAAAATGCAACATCTCTGGATTACTCCGCTTTGATGGAGACCGGGCCTGGGTACTTCTCATCGCAGCTCAAATTTGATGGTCACACAGTAATATTTCCTAAACGGTATAAGTTAGAAACAGTACTTATGAATTGCAGAATAAAACAACTATTATCCTATAAAATAAACAAAACTTGTCGTAATAGAAGTAAAAATACATACCAAAACCTAACACGAACGGTCAAAAACGGGGCCATTTTTCGCATTCTCATCGTGTCACACTTCCCATTACAGTAAAACATTTGTTTACTGCTTCACCAAATTTCAGTTTATTTGTACGTTACTTATACTAAAATCATCGTAATTAAATACACTTTAAACCCAATAGTCTAAAAAAAATGTTTTTGTTATTATTTTGAATTGGCAACACAAAATGCGTCGGTCACACGTTTTAAGTACTTTAGACTTGGTAGTAATAAAGGCTTGCTGTTGAACACAACAGCAGCAACCAATTACAAAGTTCGGTTCGGTCGAATGTCAATCGTGTTTTGGCATCACAAGAAGTGAGACGTGCGGCTCATCGTACCGTGAGAAAAAATATTGGTAAGTTTTTATTTTTTCATAGGTGTACCGATCGCTTGTGTGGACAACATTTTTGGGCATTGTATTTTAGCTATTGAAATCAAAGATTGATTATCGTAACCCCAAAATTCTCGAGATATTTATGTAGTATTTTATTTAAAACTTCCCACCTAAACTTTGCAGGAATTTATGAAAAAAGGGATATTTTCGTCACCTTCGTGGCATCACATTCATGGCATTTTATGCACGAAGGTGATTTTATGCCACGAAAGTGATTTTTGCATGTAGGCAATACAGTTTCATGATTTTTTCCAGCGCTTCGCAATGCCACAAATTGACAAAATACGCCGAGACAATAAGAAAAACCGGGCAAGTACGTGTCCGGCCACGCATAATGTAGGGTTCCGTATTGGCTACGCTTTGCTTGCTGGCAGATGGAGTACAAGATGAAGATGAGTCTATGACATTTGTAAGTTTTCATCAAAAAAATCTTAATTTATAAGTTCGGCGGCTATTACTCGGTAACTAGTAGAGCGTACTTAACCGTTATAATTTTCATTGAAGGTTCAGCATATGGACTACTACCATGATTTTTTTCAAATTTCTAAACACAACACTTTCGGAGATAGAGGGGGGGGGGGACCACCGTGCAAAACGAAAATTAATTGACACGATAAATGTAAATAATTCCGAAACGGATCATTGTATCGAAAAATGTTCTTCCCACACCCTCAATGTGTTGAAGAATTGTAGAAAGATGTGAATGAATTGAAGACAGATGATTTTGTAAAGAAATTGATGCATAAGCGAATAGAAGAACTGAAAACTTTAAATTCTAAATACAGAAAACAGTTGTCGAGATTGAAAAGAAATATTTTGGAGATCAAGGAAATTAAAAATCTTAAAAAAAACCCTGACGCGTCAAGTCATAGTGAAGAACTAGAAGATTCGGAAAGCTGTGAACAAATTTTTAAAGGAAGAAAGCCAATTGTGCCAAGATGTACGCAATTTTTACTGCCGTGGTGATAATAGAAGAATGTATTATAAAGCATAAGGAAAAACAACAAAACAGACTTCTGACAGACACTATGCTTAATTTGCACAAAAAATTCCTGAAAGAGTTTCCTCGCCATGACAATTAAAAAGGCTGATTATTTGTAAATGTAAAAAATAACTTGTGATATTACTTTTTTATTTATTTATTTTATTTATTTATAAAACGTTACATTAATTTAGTTAACAAAATGAATATCAGCGCAACAAAAAATGTATAAAGAGAAAATCAGATTAAAGTTTCTATTTGTTACCTACTTTATATTGATAATGCTTTTTAATAATAACTTTTCTCTAAAATTGTGTAGTTTTTATTTCATCATATACCACTAAAATATTATGAACCTTTTTCGTAGGTGACCGAACATAGGATCAAATTGTTTCTTTTGTTTATTGATAATAAAATATTTTGTTATTTTATGAACATTTGGTCTCATAATCATTAGTAAATTTTGACAAAATACTGTCTGTAAATTTACTAAATCACTTTCGTGGATCATTGCGTCACTTTCGTGGGATCTAGAACTTCAAAACACTATTTCTTCCAAACGAAAGCCACGATAAGATTAATTTACTTATGAATTTACCTGTATTGTCTACCGCTATAAGTTTTATACAAAAACTGTTCAAATAAGTAAAAAATAAAATTTTCCACGAAGGTGACGATGAGAATCGTGGCGATGAGAAGTACCCGCCTAAGATTGGGACTCACACCAGTGCACTTATCTTCTCAGTTGTTGATCATAGCTACACAGGAGACACATCGATGTGAATGTGTGGTGGGCTTGTCCCGTTTATCTTTTCAGTTCCATTTGATTGTACAGCTGATGTTATTATGCCGATTGTGTTTGCATTAATTTCACAAACAGGACACTAAATGCGGAAAACACACGGTAGAAGCACAGTGGAATCACGAATTTGCTGCATATACGGTTAAAGAAATTTATTCTCATAAAAGAATCTACAAAAATTCACTTGCAATGAGAATTTAAAACTTTAAAATGTAATGGACGCGTACAAAAGGTCGGTAGATGAAAAATTGATAACACTGGTACCGTGCTGGCCGTGCGCGGAAACTACCCGCATATCTGCATCTTGACTTTTTTTTATTTTATTGTAGACTAGCGAAACCCGCGCAACTTCGTTTGCGTGTATCCCGCTTTCCCGTGGGAATTTTGGAATGTATGATACTTTAAAACCTTCCCCTTGAATCACTCTATCAATTAAAAAAAACCGCATCAAAATCCGTTGCGTAATTTTAAAGATTTAAGCATACAAAGGGACATAGGGACAGAAAAAGCGACTTTGTTTTATACTATGTAGTGATTTAAGACTTGTTCATTCCACACCATTGTGTATAACATTCCGCGTATTCTTCTTATAAATTTTAATGTACTTATACCTACATTGTAACTAATGAGTGGAAAAAAAAGGAAAAAAAAAAAGTACAAAATGACAAAAAAGGCCGTAACCGGTTTTCTTTCGCCATTTCTATTTACCGGTTGCCATTTTGCTTGTGTCCGAAATGGTGGTAGTATATGTATAACGTAGTTTATTTTCTTCATTTAAACAAGTTGTAAATGACAAGAAAAAGTGCCTGTGAAGGTCTAATTTCTGAAATAAACGATTTCATTTCATTTCGATGCACAAGACGTCACAACAGCAGTGTGTCGTATTTATTTATTTAGCGCACCGTCCCAACTTCGAATGGGTTTTACTAAGGATTCCTAAATTTTTTGAAAAGGTAATATAGCCTTTGTTACCCGGGGGTAATGTACCTTTCCTTCCCAACGGTGAAAGAATTTTCGAAATCGGTCCAGTAGTTTCTGAGTTTATTCGTTACAAACTACAAAACTAACTAAAAATACAAATTTTTCCTCTTAATAATGTTAGTATAAATAAATATATAGGGACAATTCATACAGATTGAGCTAGCCCCAAAGTAAGTTCGAAACTTGTGTTATGGGATACTAACTCAACGATATTATATTTTATAACAAATACATATATAGATAAACATCCAAGACCCGAGGCCAATCAGAAAAAGTTCGTTTTTCATCATGACCCGACCGGGGATCGAACCGGACCTCCTGGGTGGCGGTCTGGCGTGGTAACCATTACGCCACGGAGGTCGTCACTATAAGAGGATGTTCTTAAGAGTTATCTTTTGACTTCAGTACAGGATCAACAACGGCGACCTCAGATTGACAATAAGCAATGAAGCATCATTTCTTATTGGTTGAGAGATCGCAATGAGCACATTGTCGTCCCGGGGGAGAAACTACAGCTGTCTCGGAACTCACAACGAATTTAATTAGAAAGAAAATAGACGGATTCGTATTGAAAGGACTTTTGACAGTTGCCAATTCAAATTGCTGTTTCTCACGTAGTTGTTAAGGAGGGAAGTCCTTTCAATACTTCCTACTCCGACTTTCTTCTTTCTGATTAAATTCGTTGTGAGTTCCAAGACAGCTGTAGTTTATTCCCCGGGACGTCAATAAGCTTCATTGCTTATTGTCTATCTGAGGTCGCCGTTGTTGATCCTGGCTACACAGGAGACACAGTGGTGGGAATGTGTGGTGGGCTTGTCCCGAGTTGCCAATTGCACAATTATTACAAGAACGTACGTTAAAGCCGTTCTCCGAACAGTTCAAAGGCTGCCGTTAATTATTTTATGACTAGTTATCAAATAACCTTCGAATTTATACATTTACTTTTCACATCATTGCGTATTTTAATTAGGTTTATAATTAGCATTGAAGATTTTTTTAAGGTGACCGCAAGCAAACAAGCAGGCGGGCCTTCTGATGGAAAGTTGTTATCGCTGCCTATAAACATCAGTTATCAGTTCAGTCTAAATATTGTATACTTAACGGAATTTACTCGAATTTTTAGGGTTCCGTGCCCAAAGGCCAACGTGACCCGAATTACTAAGACGGAGCTGTGCGTCTGTCTATCTGGTCGTCTGTACGACTGTCTATATGTCTGTCTGTAAGTCTTTCAAATTCAAATTCAATTCAAAATATTTTTATTCAAATAGGCCTAATATAAGCTCTTTCGAATCGTCACAATTTTTTCCTACCACCAGTTCAGACGGCAGATTTGTGCTAAGAAGAAGCTGGCAAGAAACTTAGCACTTGCTCTTTTAAAATGGTATTAATAAGATACAAATTACAATGACAGAAAGTATAAAATTAACACAAAATATCTGTAATTTCTGATGACGAAAAAAAAAAGGTCTGTCTATTCTGTCCGCGTGTCCGTCCGTACGTCTGTCATCAGGCTGTATCTCATGATCCGATAGTTAAACTGTCGAAATTTTCACAGATCATTAATATCTGTGGCCGCTATAACAACAAATATTAAAAAATAGAACACCAATACAACAAACGTTTCGTCTCTGTCACACACAGATATTATACTTACAGACTTAAAAAATAAATGAATATAATTAACTTTAAAAAAAAAAAAACTACTTCATGGGACCACCCTTGAGGTATTACCTATAAGCCGAAAAAAGATTTGTTCAAATCGGTACATAATTGGCGGAGTTATCGCGTAACAAACATAGAAAAAAAAAAAAAACATACGGGTCGAATTGAGAACCTCCTCCTTTTTTTGAAGTCGGTTGAAAATAAAATAAATATTTAAGGGAGGCTCCCATACGACTAATGTTGTAGATAAATGATTCGAAACCCTACGCACGAGACCCGACTCCCAACTCGCACTTGACAATTTTCTTTTCAATTGCCAGTTGAGCATGCCGAAACATTTAAATTTATCTCACAGATAGCCTAACTAGAACTTATCACCGGGCCTAAATCTTGAAGAGGTAAACAACATAATAATATAAGGAAAGTCGTTGGGTCTTCCCCGTACCCATGAAGGCTGCATTACCAGTAATAAAATCCGGTTAATATGTAGGTTAGTTACGTTCACAACGTCATACTGTATAATTTAATTCTTCGCAGTCGTCTGAGAATTATTCATAGACTAACGAAACCCGAGCAACTTCGTATACGTGTATTTAAATGAATAAATATATATATATATAGGGACAATTCATACAGATTGAGCTAGCCCCAAAGTTCGAAACTTGTGTTATGGGATACTAACTCAACGATATTATATTTAAAACAAATACATACATAGATAAACATCCAAGACCCGAGGCCAATCAGAAAAAGTTCGTCTTTCATCATGACCCGACCGGGGATCGAACCCGGGACCTCCTGGGTGGCGGTCTGGCGTGGTAACCATTACGCCACGGAGGTCGTCCATTTATACCCAGCAACGCCATTACTTCGGACTTTTGTTTGACCAAATCCTCGGAAATCGCGTACTTTTCAGGATAAAAAGTACCCTATGTGTTAATCTAAGGTATCAGCTACCTACATACCAAATATCATAAAAATTTGCCCAGCCATTTGAGCGTGAAGATGTAACAAACATTTACAAACTTTCGCCTTTATAATATTAACTGGCTTTTTTGCCCGCGACTTCGTCCCCGTGAAGTTCGGACCCGTTCCCGTGGGAACCACATTGAATTTCTGGAAAAGCTATAGCCTATGTCACTCCCTGATAATGTAGCTTTATACTGGTGAAAGAATTTTTGAAATCGGTCCAGTTTCGGAGCCTATTCAATGCAAACAATCAAATCTTTCCTCTTTATAACATTAGTATGGATGGGGCTTACGAGAGCCGCGGACTTTTTGCGTACATCCCGCTTTCCCGTGGGATTTGTTGTTATAACGGCAACAGAAATACAATGAAATGTGAAGAGGGAATTTCCCCTCCGGACTCGTGGTCACACCTAGGTTAGGTACTCTGCAAAGCAATCGCGATTTTAATTTCAATTCTGTATAATTTCAAATGCAAAATTAACAGCAACTCCTAATTCGTACACTTGAAATTTTATACTTTACTAACTATTTGGTTAGCATACAATCCGATTTCATTTAGTTTAGCATAGTTGTGCTAGTTTAGCTGTAAAGAGTACCTAAAAGTAACAATCCAATGGCGATCGTGCGGAATTATCTTCAAGAGTAAAGGGGCAGGTTGTCTGGGATGTTTGCAAGGAGTTTCTCTTATGTGTGACTGGCCACTCATCAGAAACTCCTTGTCTCTTTGACATGTCTGACAGTGGTCAGTTAATAAATGGTTACCCTATAAGTTGTGCGTTATCTATCTATATATATAAAAATGAAACCCGTTTTCCGTTGTCACGACATAACATGAAAACGGCTTGACTGATTTGGCTGATTTTTTTTTTGTAGTTTTCTAATACTCTGTACAAGGTTCTTACGGAAAAAAATATTAAGAAAATCTCTCAGAAAGATTGAAAAAAAAACGAAACAGTACCCGGGCGAAGCCGGGCCGGGCAGCTAGTTATTAATACATTTCATTGTCACACCTCGACTGTCCAACTAACATTTTCATGAGATACAGCCTGGCAGACGGGCGGAGAGCGAAGGCGTATTTATAGTGGTAATAGGGTCCCGTTGGGACTTAAGGGTACTTAATTTTTTTTTTTTCTTTTTTTTTTTTTTTTTTTTTTTTTTTTTTTTTCAGAAAATAGGTTTTAAAAGGTCTTAAAATAAATATTATTACTGGTTCACTATTTTGTTAACAATTGTTAGCATGCAAACTTATGATTATAAAACTCCTGTAGACTATAGAAGCATTTTTTAGAGAGGTAAGGGCACAGCGGATAATCCGCTCAAATCGGAGCAGCCCGTCTGGGGAAGGACCTTCACCTTACAGAAGATCGTAGCCAAATAGCATTGGTCTCGGCCATGTTGTGTTCCTACGGTGTAAGGTCTCCAGAGCTACACTTGGGGGGGTTGGGAGGTTAGCAACGCGCGAGTGATACCCACGGTATTGCAAGCGTCTATAGGCTACGGTGATGCTTACCATCAGGCGGGCCGTATGATTGCTTGCCACTTTAGTGGTAAAAAAAATTGGCTGATCAACCATGACCGTAGAAGCTTAGTCATTAGTAGGTACAACTATGTATCTACGTCGGACTAAAAATAGTTTTTTTCCATTGTTGCTTATCTAAAAATACTATGTCGCATGTTCGAATATACTTTGTAGTAGTAATTATGATAGGTATTGCCAACATCGCAAAAAAAAAACAGTGCAAATGTGCTAAGTTCTCTATCCTGATCAGCTCTTTCATTGGTTGAATGTACCAATTCAATTTCTATCTGCTTTGAATAATGGTGAAACACGTTTCAACCAAATTGATTCATTTTAGTTGAAAGGCGCAGAAGTGAAAGAACTGCTATTTACAAGTATCTTGGAAGTGAACGGTCTAAATTATGAAGTGAACCATTCAATTCACAATTGCTCTGATTCTACGAATCAGGTAGTAAGCGTGGTCCGGATACTTTTAATTTTCGATTTTATGCCTTCATTCACGCCGGCAACCATACTTCATACTAATATTATAAATGAGAAAGTGAGTTTGTTTGTTATTCCTTCACGGCTTGACTAATCAGCCGATCATTATGAAAATTTGTATACATATTGTCAGAGGTACAGAGCCCAACATAGGCTACTTTTTATCCCGTGAAACTATGTCATTCCAATGGGAAAATACTTTTTCTACTATAGATGGCGCTGCAATTCGCAATTGCCGGCCAACAGATGGCGCCACAAGTCGCGCTATACGAGATCTTATCATAAAATTAACCGTGAGCGAAGCCGCATGGAAAAGCTAGTGTTGGACAAATGATTTTATTGCGTTTGCATGTACATCTCGGTTCTTGTGGCCCTCCGATTTATAATTCCACAGACAAGTATATTCCTTAAAATATTCTATGAACAATTAACATAACATACATACATAACATAATTAAAACAATATTTTTTGGAGTGGTAGAGCAATTATTACGAAATGGGCTGGCTCGACCGGGGAAGTACCAGCCTCTCACAGAATATCGACGTGAAGCAGCAATGCGTTTCGTTCGGTGAGTGAGAGATCCGGAAGCCCAACTCCTTCCTTATCCCTTCTTTCCCTTCATCCAACCCCCTTGGTGGACAACGCATTGGTAGCGCCCCTGGTGTTACTGATGTCCATAGGCGCTTTCCATCATGGCCCGCTTGCTTGTTTGTCTACTGTATGATATAAAAAAAGAACATATGCGTTTGCTCCTCTCTTTCCATTTCAAAAACCATTTTTTTACAATATACACACAATTGTGACGTTTTTTCTTAACACTGCGACTGTCTGCGACATTGAGAATGAATATCTAGTGAATCATTCAATTCTAGTGTTTACACGTTCAACTTTCGTTCAATTGCGTTGAACGTTGACCGGCAAAAGTGAAATTCTTTCATAGCGATTGAACGTGATTGAACAACATTGACATTGAATGATTCACTTATACGTTTACATTGTTCAATTTGGTTGGTTCATCCAAATTGAAAGGCAGAAGTGAACCGTGTAATACCGCCTTAATTAAAGTGTTTATATCAGAACTATCAGAACAATTACACTTAATCTAAGCAAACAGAAACAATTAAAATCAATTTAAGTTCAATTGTAGCAACATCAAACAGAGCATCGTCCCAACGTTGTTTTTAATACCTATGAGTGCTCACATAAGGGTTCCGATATAATTTTCTATGTTATTTATACTATACTAGCTGACCCGCGCCCACTTCGTTGGGCATAATGTTAATAATCCTTTTTTAGTACAGGCGTTCGTAAGAAACGCTTTCATTCGACCGTTTTTTCTCCGATTCACTTTGCAAAACCGACTACCACGTAAAAGCCTTTTTATTTTTCGGTATATAACCTATGACACTCATCAATAATGTGGCTTTCTATTGGTGAAAGAATTTTTAAAATCGGTTCAGTAGATCCCGAGATTACCCCTTACAATTTAACAAATATACAAACACACAAACTTTACTTTTTTATAATATTAGTATAGATTTTTCACTTAATGAGAAACAGTTTATTAATGCCAACAAATTTTATACAAGTTAAACCAGTACGTCATTTTACTCTCAAATGAAATGTAATCATTAAAAACAAATATCTGATGGACCAAAAAGGCCGTGACAGGTTTTTAACCGACTTCAAAAAAGGAGGAGGTTCTATGTTTCATTGTAATTTTTTTTTTTAATGTCCGCCGATTACTCCGTCAATTCTGGACCGATTTTCAAAATTCTTTTTTTATTCGAATGTGCATACTCCCAAGTTCGTCCCATCATCACCAAGTCAGGATCTGATGATGGAATCCCAGGCATATCGAGGGCAACCTTCAGATTTTATAGGCACGTAGGTTACTTGTGTTTTCGTAAGCTATTCATGTTTTATCATTCGCCATTCTATCTATATCTAAGTGCCCGCGAGGGTCCACAGAATAAAATAATTTTGACTTTGACTTTTATTCAGAAAGTAGACCTTCACAGACCGTTCTCTAGTCATAATCTATATACATATAATAAAACAGTAGACCCCGATATGTCTGTACTTTGAACATATTTGGGAGGGAACAGTTAGAGAAAGGTAATAAAAGCGAAAAAATTTTTTTTGGGATTTATTGTCTGTCTGTCTGTCTGTTTGAACGCGCACATCTTCTAAGTTTAAAGGGACAATTTATACAGATTGAGCTAGCCCCAAAGTAAGTTCGAAACTTGTGTTATGGGATACTAACTCAACGATATTATATTTTATAACAAATACATATATAGATAAACATCCAAGACCCGAGGCCAATCAGAAAAAGTTCGTTTTTCATCATGACCCGACCGGGGATCGAACCCGGGACCTCCTGGGTGGCGGTCTGGCGTGGTAACCATTACGCCACGGAGGTCGTCAAGTTACTGAACGGATTTTAATGCTGTTTTCACAAGAAGCTAGAGCTCGGCTTGGAGCAGAATATAGGCTTTGTTTCATTCAAATCGCATGACAGGAAAAGGAGTTATCCTTATTTGAACATTTCACGACGAAGTCGCGGATAACAGCTCGTTTAGACAATATTTCAGTAATATTCAGTATATCTTGAATATTACATAACTAAGCTACTCTATAAACACCACCTAGGAAACAAAAAAATGATCACTTTTACTGTGGTGGCAAACAATCATATGGCCCGCGATGGTAAGCGTCACCGCAGCCTTTAGACGCTTGCAACACCGGGGGTAGCACTTGCGCGTTGCCGACCCTGTAAAAAGGAACTCTGGAGAAGTGGAGACCTTACTCACCGTAGGAACACAACTTGGCCGAGACCAATGCTATTTGGCTACAATCATCTGTAAGGTGAAGGTCCTTCCCCAGACGGGCTGCTCCGATTTGAGCGAATTATCCTCTGTGCCCGACCTCTCTTACTGGCCTAAGAAATGTTGAAAGAAGGTAGTCACGGCTAAAAGTGATGTTGGTACGATACACTATATTATGGCCGCTTGAGAATGTAGTTATCCTTATAAATCATGACCTACATTATGTTTACTGTTTTCTTAAAAGGAAATAAAAGGAAGTAAACGTCTGTACGACTCGCGCAACATTTTTTTTATTGCAAGAATCTTTTTTTTATGACAGAGGAGAAACGCGTTGGCACCTGATGGTCGACTCCTCTTCACAATGGGCCAGGATGCGCGACTAAAGGCACGCACGATAGTGTAAAGGGCATAAATGTCTTTGATCGGCCATCATCGCGTGTGATCGTGCGGAATCGGCGTTGTGTCGTTACATCAAAGGAATGATGGCCCATGATTGCGTGCACGTCTACACAATCACCGATTACTGTTGTATTATTATAGACAATAACTTAGTTTGTAGTTTCTGATATCCGCCACCAGAGGGCTCGGTTTTTCTCTCTGAATTCACGATTATGTAAAGAGTTGCCCGATCATAGTGGCGATGACGGACGATCATTTTGATGAGCCATCATGGCCCATTGTGAAGAGGAGTCTTTAGATGCGTTGCATGTATGCCGCTTTCCCGTGAGAATTTCGGAATGTATTATACATAAAAACTTCCTTCCTTAAATCAGTCTATCCATTAAAAAAACAGCATTAATATCCGTTGCGTAGTTTTATAGATCTAAGCATACATAGGTACAGACATGGCACAGACAGACAACAAAGCCACTTTATTTTATACTAGCTGACCCGTGTCCACTTCGTTGGGCATAATGTAAAAGCCTTTTTATTTTTTGGTTTTTTATATAACCTATGACACTCAGCAATAATGTGGCTTTCTATTGGTAAAAGAATTTTTTAAATCGGTTCAGTAGATCCCGAGATTACCCCTTACAATTTAACAAATACACAAACTTTACCTCTATAAAATATTAGTATAGAAGTATAGATATAGAGTAGCTGACCCGTGCCCACTTCGTTGGGCATAATGTTAATAATCCTTTTTTAGTACAGGCGTTCGTAAGAAACGCTTTCATTCGACCGTTTTTTCTCCGATTCACTTTGCAAAACCGACTACCACGTAAAAGCCTTTTTATTTTTCGGTTTTTTATATAACCTATGACACTCATTAATAATGTGGCTTTCTATTGGTGAAAGAATTTTTAAAATCGGTTCTGTTGATCCCGAGATTACCCCTTACAATTTAACAAATATACAAACACACAAACTTTACTTCTTTATAATATTAGTATAGACTATGTAAAGATGTGATAATTATTTAGATATATTGTGTTCATAGTTGACAATCTTATTTTTATAAATAATAAATAAATATATAGGGACAATTCATACAGATTGAGCTAGCCCCAAAGTAAGTTCGAAACTTGTGTTATGGGATACTAACTCAACGATATTATATTTTATAACAAATAAACATCCAAGACCCGAGGCCAATCAGAAAAAGTTCGTTTTTCATCATGACCCGACCGGGGATCGAACCCGGGACCCCCTGGGTGGCGGTTTGGCGTGGTAACCATTACGCCACGGATGTCGTCAAATGTCGTCTTATGGATATATGGATATGGATTTGCAATGAAAGATTGAGCAATTTGTTAAAGACGCAAGAATTTGCGGGTCATGCTGGAGCAACCACCTCAGGGCCAATTGTTTGATCAGTAGTTGACTATACAATACAATACACAATACAAAGCACTTTATTGCCATTAAAAATATAAACATACAAATAAAAAAATAAAAAATAATTAACAAAATTAATGAACAAGAGGCGGTCTTATCGCAGAAGCAATCTCTTCCAGACAACCGACAATTAAGAATAATTATAGACCCCCGTCTATGTGGCGAAAATATATAACTAAATATTTTAATAACAAAATTACCTAATATGCGTATACAATTGCAAAGTTCAATAGCTAGATCCACAAGGGCGAAAACATAGACTGCTACAAAGTTTTATAGATTTGCCTCTACATAAATTTAAATCCACGATTAAAGGTTGCTTGATGAAAAAGGGTTATTATAAAGTGGAAGATTATTTTAAAGATAATAATTTGTGGTCACTATAATTTTCTTTTCTTATTATTTTTTTTTTAAAATGTATAAGTAAATTTTAAAATAAAAAAAATGGCTTAAAAAAAAGGCTATAGTTGAGTTTCTTGCGGCACTTCTTCTCAACAGGCCATTTACGTCTGAAGTGGTAGTAGGATAAAAAAAAAATTGACGTGTAAAAGTATTTCTTGTAAATCTACTTGCAAAATAAATGATTTTATTTATAGCTACTAATGGTTAAAATTCGTTGAAAAAACTATTTGTTAAAAGTTGCTATTAATTTTAACCATTAGTTTAACAACTGATCAAACAATAGGCCCTAAAGCCTGTATTCACTTTGATTAGTGCGAGTGCAGGTGATTAGTAACTGTGACCTAATTCTCGTAACAAAAACCGATTCTATTTTGATTCAAACACGCTGTCCCGTTCAATTCCTATTTTGTGTGAGTGAGACAGCGATAGAATTTGAATAGAAATAGAATCGGTTTTTGTTACGAAAATTGAAGGGCCGAGCGTGATTCAATCAATTACTAATCACCTGCAATCGCACTAATCAAAGTGAATTGAAGCCTTCAAAAAAAGCGTCGTTTAAACAATTTCACGAAATCACTTATTGACACTGCATAAATAATTAGCTATGTATAATAATAATAATAATATGTGTTCACACAGCTAATTACATGAAATATATTGTAATGCAAATTAATCACACAAAGTAGTGAAGTTACATGTTTTTAGTAGGTTATCATTACATGGACATGTGTTAAACTTAAATTAATAAGCACTTTCAATGAAATGATAAGGCCTGTGGAAAAACCAGATTATTCTTCGCACGGCTTTTGGAATCTTTTTTAAAATCCGTGCGGAGCCGGAGCGGTCCGTTAGTTATGCCGGACCGCTACCCAGGAGGTCCCGGGTTCGAATCCCGGTCGGGTCGTGATGAAAAACTAACTTTTTTGATTGGCCTGGGTCTTGGATGTTTATTTATATGTATAATGTATCTCTACATAGTATAAAATGAAGTCGCTTTCGTTGTCTGTCTGTCCCATGTCTGTCCCTAATGCCCTATGTATGCTTAGATCAACTGATTTTGATGCGTTTTTTTCATAATCTATATATAAATTATTGTCTATCTTTGACTAATGTCGCCCCAGTAAACTTCGCGAGTGCATTAGTGCAGTGCAAGTCTCTGTGACCTTTTCAAACCGAGTTTTAAACCATCTAGCCAGGCTTTATGATAAATATGTGACAAAATTATTTATCAAAAAATATACCGAAAATCATCTTAATAAACTTCGCGAGTGCATTAGAGCCAGGGTAAAAATATTAGTGTAATTTCTCGGAAAAAATGCTAGCGACTGTATAGTTTTTTTTACAGGCGAAAAATATTAGAAGTACCGTGTTAAATATTATTGCAAGAAAAAAAATGTAAACAAATTTTTACGCCGAAGTTGAGCGAAAACGAAAACCCTTTCGTTTTCGCTCAACTCGCCGTCCACCCGGACGAGGTCTTCGCGCTACATCGTCTTAACTTTTCCTTTGTTTTCTTCGTCGAAACTTGGCTTTGGTCAACTTAGCGAAAGTCTAAAGTCGAGTTTAGGATCGACCGAACATTCGGTCCCGATTTTTCGTCTTTCAAAAAACTCATAAGTAGTTTCCATTTAGTCAAAAAGCTCTTAGAGTTAGTCAAAAACTCTTTGTTTTTCTTATTTATCCAAATCTCTGACCAAAATCTTTTCTTTGTTTATTTTCCAAAATGCCAAAAATGTCCCAAGACACGGAAAAGGATGTTTGGACAACTCTCTATAAATAGAACAAAGACACTCATTGTTCTGTCTAACCACTCGAAAAATATAGGTGTGAAACTTATAATTACAATTTTTAATTAAAATATAACTCATAGATCACGCTAGACTTGCATTGTTTCAATTTTTAACTTATTTTTCCTCAAACTGAAAAATGTTACGAAATCTTTATTTCGTAACATAAACACAACATCATTTACTAAAAAATACAAATAAATTAATTAAAAAATAATTTTAAATTCAATTAGAAATATTATATTTAACAAAAAATATTAATTTTTTGAAGAAATTCAAACTTTTTGTAGGTATTGCACAACTATAGTAATTATCTGAATTTCAACATGTAGGGAAGTTTTCTGTTAGTTTTTTGTGTCAAATAATATTTAATCTGATGTTTTAATTAATAATAATAAACTATTAATATAATAAAATAGGTAGTACCTAAAAAAATAATACTTTACCTTTCTGTGAAAACCAGCTCACGCACTGTGTAAATTTCACAACACAACACCACAAAATTATATTAATTACAATGAAAATTTAATATATATAAATTATATTGGAATAAATATATAAATTCACCAATAAAAACGTATAAATTAGCGAAAATTATTAGGAATTTGTTGATAAACGTCAACCCACGACTACATTACTTTGTCAACTGCTGACGTGAACGAATGATGGAACTGGTTCATGTGAATGGCACGTGTGAAAGAATGGTTAGCGAATGAATGGTCATAGTGATGGGGACTGAAAAGCTCTTTTGTTTCGGAATCTGAAAGTTTCAGTCTATGTTTTTGTCTAAAAGTTTTGTCTATTTTAATAAAGACGTTTGCATGCAACTATTTAATTTAATTGAAAAACAAAAACCTGTTTCGGCTAGTCTCCGAAATGGGTTCGCTTGTTTTAACAGGACTTTTACAGGCAAATATGAGTTTTATTACTAAGGTGGCAGGCTGGTGGCAAGCAAGCCTGCCACTTTATTGTGAGCAGTCACAGTATTTGCAATTACCAGTACCTATTCATTATTTGATTATGGGACTACTACTTGTCTTCCTCACTGTCGACACTCTAAGAACAACTTCATATCCTTGAAGAACTCCATACTGGACACCAGAGAAAACCTCGACAAGTTTCATGTAGATTTTGTACCATATTTATATAAAAATCAAAACAATCAATCAAATTAAAATATTTTTATTCAAATAGGCATATTACAAGCACTTTCGAATCGTCACTTTTTTCCCCTACCACCAGTTCAGACGGCAGATTTGTGCTAAGAAGAATCGGCAAGAAACTTATCACTTGCTCTTTTAAAATGGTAATGACTTAAGTTACAATTACGATAAATACAAGTAAACATTGAAACAAGAATAAAAAATAAAATAAAATTGCATTTCTTTTTTTAATAAAAAAGAATTGACGACCTCCGTGGCGTAATGGTTACCACGCCAGACCGCCACCCAGGAGGTCCCGGGTTCGATCCCCGGTCGGGTCATGATGAAAAACGAACTTTTTCTGATTGGCCTCGGGTCTTGGATGTTTATCTATATGTATATGTATTTGTTATAAAATATAATATCGTTGAGTTAGTATCCCATAACACAAGTTTCGAACTTACTTTGTGGCTAGCTCAATCTGTATGAATTGTCCCTATATATTTATTTATTTATAATTAACAGAAAAAAAGGCGTATCAATATACTGGTATACATATATACATTTTAAGGTGTAAAAAAGAGGTAAACAGTGTGTATATAACACATATATATATATATATATATATATATATATATTAAGTACCTAGCAGTAGGTAGACTTGAGTTTAGTGTGTGCCGAATTGATGATTCCTGAATCTTAAGAATGTTGGATTTCCCCAGAAAGCTGTTGGAAGCAGGTCGCTGCTAACCATACTAGAGCTTGGAAGCGTTTGGAGAAGCCTATGTCCAGCATAGAATCAATAGAATAGTGGGCTTCTTGTAGCCGAAATGATGTTAATGTGGGTTTCCCTACATTGTTTTCATTCACCGCCGGCCATGTCATAATTAGAAATCAATACATCAAATGCTTTAATAAAATCGTAACTGGTCGCTGGTCTTGTCTGTAGGTACACGGAATGTGCTGTACTGAATTTCTTCCTTTTTTTCTTCAGCTCTCTCATTAATGCATATGTCAGACATACAAAATCATGGAGTCTGTAATCCCACTGATATTACAAAGGCGAAAGTTTACGTTTGTTAATTCTTCACGCTCCAAATGGCTAGTCCAATTTTTATGATATTTGGTAGGTAGCTGATACCTTGGATTAACACATAGGGTACTTTTTAAATTTTTAAAGTATGCGATTGCCGTAGGATTTAGTCAAGACCAATAGTCTAGTCAATGGCGCTTCGCTTTACAATGTAAATGGCGCCGCTTTGCATAAAATTAAACGTGGGTAACACCGCAGGCAGCAGCTGGTCGTAACAATGATGATTGCCTCCATTTTGGTGCTATTTCGAATAAGATTTTCTTGACACTAATAAAAATATGTACTTTCTTCCTAAATGAATAGAAGGATAAAATAAAAACAATACCTATTTTAAACATTTATTTAATCACATAAGTATAATTAATATAAAAATACATGTCTATAATTACTATGTAATAATGAAAATTATTCACTAGTTCTCCATATTGGCACATAAAAGATAACTTAAATTGTGAAAAAAAAATGTAATACAATAAAAATTTTCTAATAAAATTTCGAAAATAAATAATTTTTTGTCGAATAACAAATTTTATTAAATAAAATTATTTTGGATTTAATTAGAAAATAGGTTTTGAGGCTATGGTATTTTATGCCACAGTTTTTAATACTATGGAAATTTCGGATAATCGAAAATACATTAAAATATAACAATCATTTGCACATAATTACGGATTCGAAAAACAAAACAATTTAATAAACAATTTTACAAATGATCCGAATATCCACACGATGATGATTTGAAAAAAGAAACGGATATTAAATTTCGGATAACCGAACGGTCCGTTGTTACATCACTAAAAAGGCGGTAAATCACCGAAAATAAATCTCAATACATATTGCACCTTATTACTAATAAATAAAGATTAAAATTACAATGACAAATTGATATGTATGATAATAAATCGGAAGTCATAATTCACGGACTTTTGAAATAAAATTAGCGTCACAAACTTATATGTGCCGGTGGCCAAAACAAGAACTAATGAATACCTTGACAATTACCTTCAATCGCTTCGATCTTAGCACCCCCGTCATCAGCACAGATAAGTTTGTGGTACTGTGAAGGCGTACTAGACGGTTTTAAACGTTGGTTTAAAACGTAGGCAAATTTCATACCAATTACGATTGGTCAAACGCCCTTGGTAACAGGGCATGCGTTTGACGCAGCGGCGCGTCTATACGCTGAAGTTTGCAGTTGATTTTTAAAGCCAACAACTTTAAAGGACTGTTCGTGCAGTTAACCATTGATTGACAGACACGGACTGCTTTTGCAGTCATAGTAAACAGCTTGAAGCTTTGACCGCACGACCACCACGAAGTTCGTGCGGCTCCCGCTCGTGCGGTTCATATATGTAGAAAACTGTGTTCATTGTGCAGTCGCAGCTTTAAGCAGTTCATCCTGACTGCATAAAGCAGTCCGTGTTTGTTTGTCGACTCTAAAGGTTGATTTCAGAGTGACGCCGGTGAGACGCGCTGTTGACCAGCGCGTTTGAAAGCGTGCGCTTGACCAAACCGCTGTGAAACAAGTTTTCGTATTGCGCGTTTCGCTGCAATGTGCGCGCTTAGGCAGCGCTGGCCGACGGCGCGTTTCACGCACCGCGCGTTTGAACTGCCATGACTATGAAACGCGGCTACTATCTAGTGTAATTACAAGCGCGCGCTTAATCAGCCATACGGCGACGTGCAACTCTCTGTGACCTTTTCAAACCGAGTTTTAAACCATCTAGCCAGGTTTTATGATAAATATATGACAAAATTATTTATCAAAAAAATATACCGAAAATCATCTTAATACTATCCAAAAAATAATACACAACAGTTAACAATTCGATTTTAATATTAAATACATTAAAAAATGTTTTTTTTTCGGAATGTCCTTATCGGAATGGGTTACTTGGTCCGCAAGAAAAAATAAATATTGTTCCACTATACTTGGCACAAAATCTCCAAACAATCTTGATTTAAAATATAAATAGATATGAAACATGAATCAATTACAAATCAAATTATTTCTAGGTTATATAGACTAGTTCAAACACCATCATTGAATTTTACTCAAAATCTTGTGCAAAGTGTAGTGGGGAATATAATATAGCTTCGTTTACATCTACCGGGTACGTAACGTGTCCGTGACGGGACGTAGCATGTCCGTTTTGGGGTATAGCGTATAAATGACGTGACATTTTTGGAATGTAAAATACTTCAAACGTCTTAAGTTTGTAGATGTAAACGAAGCCTAATTCTTATTTCTAGTACATAATATAAATTTACTAAATATACCGCATGTAAAACCTTCATAAACGACGTGAACACAGTACTTAGCGGGGCGTCTCAGCATAAACGCGTATTATCATGTCTGAATTTTTTAATTAATTGATTAATCACCGAAGCGGAAAACGCTGCGTCGTCCCGCGCCGCCAGTGTTCACACACATAAGAAGCTGTGTGTTAACGACATCCGCTATCGGATTCCGACGCCCGCGACGCTCCTACTCCGAGTGTTCTAAACGGAGTTTTAAATTATCTCGCTAGCTATAAAGCGGCCTCAAGACGACAATTTTACGCGATTGTCAGTTGCCACATAACGCCGCGACTGCACTGCAGCATACCGTAAAATTGAAAGAACCGTTATTTTAAAATACAATTGATATTATTCGTCTATCAGCTCAGTACACATGTTGGCCGATAGGGTAAACTGTTGAAACCATCACCTTTATATAACCACCTTCTATGTACACACAGTTGGCAATAAAAGTAATTTTTATTCACACTAGATGTTTTCAAATTCATTAAAATCAAGATATACATACGGTACTTTTAGTTAAAAATGACTTGACAAATGGCTCACTTCTTACCACCGAGTGATTCGAAGAAATTAACGAATTTATTCACACCAATATTCTTAGGTAGATCGTCTTCTGGAGGATCGTTCGCTCTGATTACATCTTTTGCCATCCCATTATTAACCACCATTTTGATTTCGTTTGATGGTCTGACCTTCCTTTCAACTCCGTTCCCATTTTCAACAACTTTCGGTTTTTCATGACTTTGTATTAACGATTTAACATCTGTATCTACAATAGGTTGTTCAACAACCACAGGTTTAACTACTACAGGTTCATCAACTACATCAACAAGTTTCTCAATATCTTCTGTTGTTACAGGTTCATCTGTTGTTGGTATAACTATAACGTCTTCTGCTGTCTCTACAACGATTACGTCATCAACCTTTTCAACAACTATTACGTCATCTACCTGAATATCGTTGACTCCCTCAACTAAAGTAGCAATAATAACAGCATCTGGTTCTTGGCCGGGATGGCTTTCGACAACTTCAACAATTTTAGTAACATTGGTTTGTTCCCAAATTCTATAATACTTACTGTATAAATCGTCCCAGAACTCCATCTTCTCCTTATCTGGGTTTGTGGAGAGGGATAACTCATTTCCTAGATTGAGGTAGTAGATATTGTTTTCGTTTACTGGTAACCATCCTACCGTTATGTATTTGTTCTCTTCCGGTGTTGGGTTTCTGTAATTAAAATTAATAATAATAATAAATATATTTTACACAATTTATACAGCACCACCTGCTCCTAAAGTTAGCCTTGCAGATAGAATTGCAGCTGAAAAAAAAATTGCTGAACTTCAAAGTCAAATATTTTTATTCAAATAGGCAAACAACAAGCTCTTTCTTATTGTCACAATTTTTCCTACCAGTTCAGACAGTAGATTTTTACAAGGAACAACTGGCAGTAACTTACCCCGCCGGACCACCTGTACCATTGATGGTACAAATGCATTGTAATAAAATTTTGTACCATTGACGACGGGTGTCATACTTGTATTATATTTCCTGGTACTAGTCTGATATATCAGTGTCATTTGTACCATCAATGGTACTGCTTAATGGTACAGCTGGTCCAGCGGGCAATCGACGCCGGGTGTTAGGCTTGTATTATATTTCCTGGTACTAGTGGGATATATCAGTGTCATTTGTACCATCAATGGTACTGTTCAATGGTACCGGTGGTCCAGCGGGAAACTTGCTCCTTTAAAATGGGACTAATGAAAGTTACAATTACAATGTTTAACAGAAAACTGAATTAACTTATAAATCCAATATTACGGCCAGAGACCTTAGTTTGACAATAAGCAATGAAGCTCATTAATGTTCCGGGGGAGAAAGTACAGCTATCTTGGAACTCACAATGAATTTGATCAGAAATTAATTAGATGGTGTTAGAAATATTGAATGTACCCTTGAAATACGTGAGAGACAGCAATTTGAAATAAAAGGCATTATTGCCTTGAGATGACAAATCATAAGGAACACATTTGGAGATATTACAAAAAAAAACTGCCATCTAGAATAAAATCGATAGATCAATCCAACTCATTTATAAAATCAGTTAAACGATCGCTAATTAATGAAGCGTACTACAGAGTCAAAGAATATCTGGAAGATAAATTAATTTAGATGACTGCCTCTCTTTTTCTACTCAATTTGATACCCAATATTCTATAAAGGTGCATGTAGATACCTGTATGTTTAGTAATATAATGTGTCACATGTAATGCAATAAATAAATATGAAATATGAAAACTTACCCGGTCTTAGCAAAATTAGTCCACAGCAACAGCATAGTTTCCCTCATATTCAAATCATCCGCTGTAGGTTCAACATCATTCTGCAGATCGTTCTTGAAAAGATACCCTAACTCGTCCATATGACCTGCGTGATTTAAGCCTAGACTCGACAGTAACTTCTTGGTTATATTCAACTCTCCCACATAATCAAATTTGTAATAGTAAACTGGCTTTTTTGATACTTTCACAAGATATTTCACGTACCTATGGGTATCTATGTTAACTAATTTATCTGATAGTAGTTGAAAATACTCATTCAGACTCTCAACAGCAGTATGATTGCCTTTAAAATACAAATCTTTGATTTTATCAGCTATTTGGACTGATTCGGGAGTGTTTTTAGCTATATGCAGATCTTCCGGGATGAAATTCTGCAAATCGTCTGTAGTACGCTCAAATGTAAATTCTAGGGATGTAGTACCAATCATTATGGGCACTTCGCTCGTACGACCAGACGTCAGTACATCTATGAAAGCTTCTGTTAAGAATCCATCCGTGTTAGGAAACTCTTTTTCAACAACTGCAGCGAAGATATTTGCACCTTTCTCATAAAAGACTTCTGGTGTATGCATCTTCTCGGTAGCCTCTACTATATCTTTTACTGGAGTAGTCGTTAAGAATTCTAGTACTTCATCTAGATCATCTGACTCACAACCTAAATTGTTAGCGAGTTTTTTAGCATTATCTATTGGATTCTTTTGGAATGCCCAACTGTTTAGTCCAGTGCCAGACTGTATGATGGCTTTGTTAATCAAATTTTTGGTTAACGGACTTGCTGTTAGCAAAGACGTAGCAACGCCACCGCAACTCTCACCGAACAATGTCAAATTGCCAGGATTACCACCGAATTTGTGTATATTATCCTTTACCCATTTGACAGCCTGTGCCATATCTTTGAGACCAGCGTTTCCTGGTACTTCAGGGGTGTTTAACGATAGGAAACCTAAAGCCCCGCATCTATAGTTAATTGTAACAATAACTACATCCTTTTCCACTAAGTAATCACTGCCAAAGAAACTGCTATTCCCTGAACCAAATCTAAACCCTCCACCATGGATGAAGAGCATTACAGGGAGGAATTCTCCGTCTAAATTGTTGGTGAATACGTTTAAAAAGAGGCAATTTTCATCCCCTACGTATTCTTTTGTTGTTGGGTCTATTTGGGCAGCAACATTGCCTTCTGATGATGCATCTCTTACGCCCTCCCATGATTCTGGGGGTTGTGGTGCCTGGAATGAAAAAAAATGGTTTACACATATGTAGATAAATCGAACATTTCAAGTGTCTTCACACGCCTCAGATACTGGCGTCAAACTCAAAATGTCTTTATCCATATTTATTTTTTTATTTTACAAGTTCTCTCAAATCGTCACAATTTTTTTCCTTCCATCCGAGATGGCAGATTTATCCTAAGAACACTCAATCGTCACATCGATCGTCAATCAACAAAGATATCTAATAGAAACTGCCGAAGATGAATAACATCTGCAACTATTTTTCATACCATCGATAAATCTCAAATCGGTTTGAACAGATGAATCGCTACGATATATCGTTACATGTTTAGCCGGCGTAAATTAGTACTTCGAAGGCAAAGAAAGAGATGATAATATGTAAGCACGAAAGGATTCGCCTATTTCTCTTCAAAATGTCTGCATAATATGATGCAATTGTTGATTTTTGTTCAAGCAATGTTCCTTATCATGTATTTAAGATAAAACAAACAGACATACAGCACACGATAAACATTATAATGACTTGTAAAATCTCTTAACGATAAATTATGTACATACAAAATTAGATCAGCTGGGTTTCTTTCGTTTCTATTCCCAGTGGTCATTTTGGCTGATATTGAGGTGGTTGTTGTTAAAGAGTAGCATATTTAGAATGGGGATCCTTATTTATCGAATGCCTACGTCATCCGAACACACCCTGCAAGTTTCAGGTCTCCACGATCAGCAGTATAGACCGTGCGTTGATCGACGGAACAAAAAATGAATGAATTACAAAATTTTACTAATTTCATGAAGTCCTTTTAATACTTCCTACTCCATCTTATATATTTCTGATTAAATTCGTTGTGAGTTCCAAGACAGCTGTAGTTTCTCCCCCGGAACGTCAATAAGCTTCATTGCTTATTGTCAATCTGAGGTCGCCGTTTTTAGCAGCTTTACAGTAGGAATGTGTGATCGGTTTGTCCTGTTTACTACTTTGATTTCTTAATAGATTGCAAACATTGATCGATCAGTTTTTATTTTTAAATTCATAACTCACTTAAAATTTTTCTTACGTAACTTTTAAGATGGCAAGAACACTTGTTACTATCTACATATCTGTGTTTGTTTAGATAAATCTTATCAAAAAACGTCATAGCTCTGCATTTTAGCTTCGTATAATATTTGTTCGTATGCTACAAAGTTTATTTCAATGTAAAAATCTGAATCTCCTTCCGATTTTGTTTGAGTAGTAAAACCTAGGTTGCTTCGTCCGAGGCAGTACCAGTCTAAGTGAGAGGGCTGACTTTCTTACGATGAGTGAGTAAGTTAGAAGCCTAATCCCCACCAACAGAGGAGGACAATCGTGTCCCATGCATCGTACGAAAGCGGCATATCACCAATACATTTTTTTTATACCACAAAGGTGGCAAACAAGCATACGGTCGGCCTGATGGTAAGCCGTCCCGTAGCCTATGCTTGCAATACCGGGGGTATCACTCACGCGTTGCCAACTATCCCAACCCCTCCAAGACCTAAATCACCGTAGGAACAGAACATGGCCGAGACCAATGCTATTTGGCTACGATCTTCTGTAAGGTGGGAGGTCCTTCCCCAGACGGGCTGCTCAGATTTGATCGGATTATCCGCTGTACACATACATCTACACGCACACCACTTATTGGGGCCAATCTAACAACACTAGTATTTACCTTAAATCTGAGCGATCCGAACGGCGCCTTAGCATAAGGTATACCCTGGAAGCTATAGTACGCTTTTCCTGATGGACTTGTCGCAACCCTGCCTTGTAGTTCTCCCTGCTCCACCCGCACTATTGGTGCTTCAGTCATCCTACCTCCACTGAAAAAAAGGGAAAGTACAATTAAAATTTTGACACTAGATTTCAGTGCGCAGCTAGCTACATAGTTTATAGACCACAAGCCCATGGAAAAAATTTACCTGTGAAATGAACCAACGTGAATAACGCTTAGAAGGCTGTTTACTATATCAGAATAGTACGGCACTAGGTTTTCGAAATTCATTTTTAATCATATATCTATACTAATATTATAAAGAGGAAAGATTTGATTGTTTGCATTGAATAGGCTCCGAAATTACTGGACCGATTTCAAAAATTCTTTCACCTGTAGAAAGCTACATTATCAGGGAGTGACATAGGCTATAGCTTTTCCCGAAATTCAACGTGGTTCCCATGGGAACGGGTCCGGAACTTCACGCGGACGAGTCGCGGGCAAATAAGCTAGTAAACTATAAAAAAAGCCGTAAATTAATAATCGTAATTCCTCACTTGTACCTGGGAAATTCCATTTACTCACGTACTCACCTGTACCGCTCAGAAATGACGGCATAGTGCTCAGAGTTATTTTCTGATATAGTAACAGCCTTCTAAGCGTTATTTACGTTGGTTCATTTCACAGGTTAATTTATTACATGGGCTTGTAGTCTATTAGCTCCACAAAGCTTCGCTTAATTTGTGAAATTTCCCTACATCGAGTATGTATCTTCTGCAGCAACAACAGATTATTAAAGACTAGCTTTTTTGCCCGCGACTTCTTCCGCGTGAAGTTCCGGACCCGTTCCCGTGTGAACCACATTGAATTTCGGGAAAAGCTATAGCCTATGTCACTCCCTGATAATGTAGCTTTCTACTGGTGAAAGAATTTTTCAAATCGGTCCAGTAGTTTCGGAGCCTATTCAATTCAAACAAACAAACAATCAAATCTTTCCTCTTTATAATATTATTAGTATTCAAAAAGAAACGGGGAAGATGCCAACGTTTTTGTTCTACGCTGTCTCCTGAATCTTCAACTACTCTTATTTAATAATACACCTTTTTTATGCCACATAGGTGGCATACAAGCATACGGCCCGCCTGATGGTAAGCATCACCGTAGCCTATAGACGCTTGCAATACCGGGGGTATCACTCACGCGTTGCCAACCCTCCCAACCCCCACAAGTGGAGCTCTGGAGACCTTACTCACCGTAGGAACACAGCATGGCCGAGACCTATGCTATTTGGCTACGATCTTCTGTAAGGTGGAGGTCCTTCCCCAGACGGGCTGCTCCGATTTGAGCGGATTATCCGCTGTGCCTTACCTCTATAAGTACTGACTACATAATATATTTACATAGAGTTAACCATATGGTCGTGGCATGCGCGTAGATAACGATTATACTATACTAATAGTAAATTCTTTAGATTATAATGTACATGAAGATTACATGGATTTCGTAACCGATTAATTAATTGATAAATAATAAACAGTTATCAATAACATAAGTCGATGTATTCAATGTTTTTATATCTACGCTACATTTATAAAGATAGCGAATAGGCCAAAAACTTTGTAGGCCGAAAATCGAGAAAAACTTCGAACATTTTACCTTTTTTTAGTATTTTTTTTGAGATTGTTTTTTTTTTATACCACAAAGGTGGCAAACAAGCTTACGGTCCGCCTGATGGTGGGCGGTCACCGTAGCCTATGGACGCTTGCAACACCGGGAGTATCACTCGCGCGTTGCCGACCCTGTAAAAATATTTTAATGCCCCTTTTGAAGAACCCCATCCCCAAACCCCCGCGATATCATAACGATATAAGTGTATGACATTTAAAATTATCGATCCGTGTTTTAATAATCATACTAATATTAAAAATGAGAAAGTGAGTTTTTTTAGTTGGTTTGTTTGTTATTCCTTCATGGCTTGACTAATCAGCCGATCATTATAAAAATTTGTACATATATGGTCAGGGGTACAGAGCCCAACATAGGCTACTTTTTATCCCGTGAAAGTATGTCATTCCAATGGGAAAATATTTTTTCTACAATAGAGGACGCTGTATGGGATGCCATCGGCCAACAGACGGCGCCACAAGTCGCGCAATGGGTTGTTTTGTTGTCAAACGAGATCTATGTCATAAATTTAACGCGAGCGATGCCGCGGGGAAAGCTAGTAATCGATAATTTTACATTAGAGGTGAAGAAGACACAAGAGAGGGGGAAATGGAGACTGCTACATCGACAAGAGCGGGGTTCTCAAATTTAGAGAAATACATCGACAAGACCGGGTTCTTAAATTTAGAGAGAAACACATCGACAAGAGCGGGGTTCTTAAATTTAGAGAAATACATCGACAAGGGCGGGTTCTTAAATTTAGAGAAATACATCGACAAGGGCGGAGTTTTTAAATTTAGAGAGAAATACATCGACAAGAGCGGGGTTCTTCAATTTAGAGAAATACATCGACAAGGGCGGGTTCTTAAATTTAGAGAAATACATCGACAAGGGCGGAGTTTTTAAATTTAGAGAGAAATACATCGACAAGAGCGGGTTTCTTAAATTTAGAGAAATACATCGACAAGACCGGGGTTATTAAATTTAGAGAAATACATCGACAAGGGCGGAGTTTTTAAATTTAAAGAGAAATACATCGACAAGAGCGGGGTTCTTAAATTTAGAGAATTACATCGACAAGGGGTTCTTAAATTTAGAGAAATACATCGACAAGAGCGGGGTTCTTAAATTTAGAGAGAAACACATCGACAAGAGCGGGTTCTTAAATTTAGAGAGAAATACATCGACAAGAGCGGGGTTCTTAAATTTAGAGAAATACATCGACAAGGGCGGAGTTTTTAAATTTAGAGAGAAATACATCGACAAGAGCGGGGTTCTTAAATTTAGAGAGAAATACATCGACAAGACCGGGTTCTTAAATTTAGAGAGAAATACATCGACAAGAGCAGGTTTCTTAAATTCAGAGAGAAATAGTCACTTTAACACTACACACACACATACATAGGTACACTTACCAATTATTGGGGGCAATCTAAATAGCACCAGTTCCTTTGGCTAAATAATCCTAAACACTAAAATTATGCGGCACTATCTCTAGTAACAGAGATAAGATAATCGTAGTAATATCAGCTTCATATTTTTTTTATTTGAAATCCTTTCAATGCTCTAAATTCTTTCTGATTAAATTCGTTGTGAGCTCCAAGACCAGCTGTAGTTTCTCCGGGACGTCAATAAGTTGTATTGCTTATTGTCAATCTGAGGTCGCCGTTGTTGATCCTAACTTTATAGGAGACAAAGCGGTAAAAATGTGTATCTTGTGTCGATTTTTTGAAGTGAAAACTTCTTTAGCGGCGCTTGGCACTTTTTTTAGATGGGTAAATAATGTTAAACTCGCGTCAGATCCGTAGCCTGATCGAAAAAGCGTACGATTCCCTAACTATTCCAAAATGCACAACGTTGATGTTTAAGTTTTCACTTCTGCCGGCACTCCCGGAGTGCAACCCGTCATTTTTTTATTTGAAAAATTCGTGATAATTTTATTATATTCCAGTATTTCTAAGTTGGCCTATTTGACACCTCGTCTTGGATATGACGGTACACTGTCGCACACTCTCTTCTGGAAGAGGTATGATGTCAATTCATGGCACACTTGACTACAGTAGTCACTAAAGACGTGAAATGGACAGTCGGTGCAAGGGCAGAGTACCCACTTAGGGTGACAGCGGAAGGTAGCCTTCATGCAGCATGAAGACACTGCCCTCTGCCAGTGCGGATTTGAGCAGCGTCACACCCAGACACTCCATACAACGCGCAAGAAATAATTACCTATTTCTACTACATAGGCCAATGTCGTCTGTACACGCGCACACGTATACACATTCGTTCACTAAACGCACACCTTTGCGACTGCACCCGCCACGATTTCCGCCTGGGGTTGAGGTAACGCGATTCGGTGCGGGGCGGAGAGTGGCCATTCTACCTCGGGTTATTACTTATTCTATCGCAGCGTGCCAGAGTACGCTCTAACCCGCTTCGATTGAAGGGAGCCCCGTATCCATGCAGTAGTATGATTATGGGTTGATATGAACATTGTTGAACTATTTAATGTTGTTGACTGTACATAGAACATGTCAGTTTCGTAAGATGTATAATATGCCTATCAGTTATTGATGATTCATAGGAATTTCTACCTATATTGATAAATATTTTATGTGCTAAAAAATATTTCTAAGAAAAACATTTACTTTAGACAATGTTCATTGTTCATAAATCCTTACTTACTTACTAATAATTTTGAGGAAGTAACTCTGTCTGTCTCTCTTTCACTCTTCACGTTAAAACGAAATGAAATGATATATTGATTGAATTAAATATGGTACATCACAGATGGCAATGGTTTATAGAATCTTGTCTCACACATTCAGTCACAGCGGACATGCAACAGTCTCATAGTCATATGAATAATACATTGAATTGAAGAAATTATTAAAGCTTTTTTCCCGCGACCCGTTCTCGTGGGAACTACATAGAATTTCGGGAATAGCTATAGCCTATGTCACTCCCTGATAATGTAGCTTTCTACTGGTGAAAGAATTTTTGAAATCGGTCCATTAGTTTCGGAGCCTATTCAATTCAAACAAACAAACAAACAATCAAATCTTTCCTCTTTATAATATTAGTATAGATAAGTGAATAACATTAATAAAATAATATTTAATTGTAATCTACATGGTATTTTTAAATTGTAAATATTCTTGGACAGTATAAAAACACTTACTTATCAACCATTTTTGTAACATAATCTTAAATTTATTTGTAGGCAACATTTTTAATTCCTCTGGTAGCACTGACTGAACCTATTGGGATGAAGTTTGGTATGCAGATAGTTTTTACTCTGGTAATTACCCCTTAAAGGGGCGAAAATGTGGGGATTGTTTTATTTTTGTTTGGATCAATCCAAACAAAAGGTGATTTGTTTACTATCAGATGACCCGATATGCTCGTTTGGTCTTCTCTGTTATATAAAAAAAAATATAGCCGGGGTCATTTATATCCACAACCTAAGTCGAAACATGAAATCTTTCGACTATGAATCATCTTGAGTCATCCGACCGATCGGATATGCAATCTGTGAAATGCCAATGTGTGAATCAATGACTAGACTTTTGCAACCTGTCCCTCGATACTGCCCAGTACCGTCAGAGCGCGGCCTTTCAGGGGCCGGATTCTACTAAACAAATGCACCAATGGACTCTCAATGGTGTCTCAATCGTGTCTTAATAGAATGCCGATAGTGTATCAGTGGAATAGATTTTGTTATGGACTTAACGTTTAACTTATTGTTTAGTAGAATCGCGTCCCAGGTTTAGATGGGTTTCATTATCTTGAGCTTCTCAGTATTTCGGAGGGTACGTTAAGCCGTCGGTCTTGGCTTTTGTCTGGACGACAATCGTTAAGTCTTACGGTGCTGCGAGCATTCACTTGTAACAGAACATCGAGCATTCGCCGTTTTTATATTTGTCGAACTGAACAACGAGCCGAGCCACGAGCCGAGCCGAGCATAGAGCCAAATATTGCTACGAACATCATGAGCACTCTAGCGAACAGAAGATGGTGGCTAACTAATCTGAATCTAGAATGCTCGCCAGAACGCACGATAGAATGCTCGCTAAAATGTTCTCGTAATTTTTCTGTGATGTAACATTCGCAAGAATGCTCATTACAAGTGAATGCTCAAGTCTATCAGTATCTAAGGCGGCTTAAAAATACTGGCCTCTGCCATTCCTTATTGGAGCGACGTGGCAGAGTACGTATTTTGACATATATTCTTTAGACTTTAGAACTGGTGAAATACGGGTAAATTGTATTGTATATTGTCTATCCGCGAGAAATACTTTTAAATGCAGGGAGCTGAGAAAATGGCGGCTGGTATTACACTGCTTAGGGCGGCCAAGACCAGAAATCCGCCACAAGCAGTGAATGCACGCAGGCTTTTTAGAAACACGTATGGAATGTGTGACACTTACAACGGCATTTTGTAACGCATCAAAATCTCCCGCGACGTGGAATCCAATCTGAATAAAGTCCTGGGTTTATTCCCCACAACCTCTTCTCCGATTCTCCACTCAAACACATTAATATTCCTCGTCAGGTCCTCGTTTAAAGAGTCCATAAAACACGTCCACACATTGTTCTCTTGGTGTGATTTCACAAAATTAGCAATTTTCTTATTCACTGGTTTTTTGCCTAGAGCCAAAAGCCTAGACTCTCTAGTCAGGAGGTACCTCAACGATATCCTTTTAATTAGGATCAACTCCTCTAAAGTTCTTGCCATAAAATTAAAAAAAAAACACAAATAACAAAAACTGTAACTTTTTATTGGCAACACTGTCACTTTCGCGCGCTTTTCGAACTGTCACTTTCTCTACTGTCACTGGTGGAACTTTTTTAAAATAAACTCAATGGCTGCTATGGTAAACAGCCTTGTTATCATGTGGAATTTTCAAGAACAATTACATGGTGACTGCTTGATTGATTGTGTGAATTGTGCTAATATTAGTCAGATATCGTGACTTGATTCCTGCCTTTATCATTTGCAACCTTAAAATTTGTGACATAAGGATTGAAATACGTTGCTATCATAAATTTCTTCGGACTACTGTGATAAAGTTTTAGGTTTATAGTAAAGGAGGCAGCGTAGAATTTGAGATATCTTCTAAAGTCAACAGCGTTGGTAGTGACCCTCGGCACCAAAGTATAGCTGTGTGAACTGTGTATTTATTAATAAAAATATATAATACTAGCTTTTTTGCCCACGAATTCGTCCGCGTGAAGTTCTGAACCCCTTTCCGTGGGAACCACATTGAATTTCGGGAATACCTATAGCCTATGTCACTCCCTGATAATGTAGCTTTCTACTGGTGAAAGAATTTTTGAAATCGGTCCAGTAGTTTCGGAGCCTATCAATTCAAACAAACAATCAAATCTTTCCTCTTTATAATATTAGTATAGAAATATATATATGTATGTATATAAATGTAAAACCTCATCCATACTTAATAATATAAATTTTGACCACCTCCGTGGCGTAATGGTTACCACGCCGGACCGTCACGCAAGAGGTCCCGGGTTCGAATCCCGGTCGGGTCATGATGAAAAACGAACTTTTTCTGATTGGCCTCGGGTCTTGGATGTTTATCTATATATGTATTTGTTATAAAATATAGTATCGTTGAGTTAGTATCCCATAACACAAGTTTCGAACTTACTTTGGGGCTAGCTCAATCTGTATGAATTGTCCCTATATATAAAAAAATAAAAAGTGAAAGTGTGTTTGTTTGTCCATCTTTCACGTCGAAAGTAACGAATGGATTGACATGTTTTTGTTTGGGAT
The DNA here is from genome assembly GCA_905163395.2 of Endotricha flammealis. NCBI lineage: Eukaryota > Metazoa > Arthropoda > Insecta > Lepidoptera > Pyralidae > Endotricha > Endotricha flammealis. Next base: position 1,780,018 of record LR990882.1, on the reverse strand, counting down.
AAATAAGTCTGGAGTGATATACGATTATATGTATAATCACTCTCCAAAAAATATCTTATTCCGACAGGAAAAAAATAAAATGTGGTCTCTGGACCATGCGGGCGAAGCCGTGGGTAACAGCTAGTAATAATAATAAACTCGAGGGATAAAAGCTTATAAAAACAACGCTGTCTCCTTTACTAATAGGGAAATGACGTATAAGTACTGATTCAATAGTACGCAATATTTATAGAACTAATATCAATAAGATGAATAGGTTTATTCACTTGAACACAGGTTGTTCAACTTAATAAAATTAATGGCCACTCGAAAACTGAGCGTTACTTTATGAAAAACTTTATTGATAGTCGTTTTCTTTTGTGCCACAAAGTTGGCAAACGAGCATACAGCCCGCCTGATGGTAAGCATCACCGTAGCCTATAGAAGCTTGCAATACCGGGTGTAACACTCACGCGTTGCCAACCCTCCCTACCCCCCAAGTGGAGCTCTGGAGACCTTACTCACCGTAGGAACACAGCATGGCCGAGACCAATGCTATATGGCTACGATCTTCTGTAAGGTGAGGTCCTTCCCTAGACGGGCTGCCCCGATTTGAGCGGATTATCGCGGGTCTATTGTTATATTACTATTGGAACCTAACACTGTGAGCTGTTTCCAGCACCTAATTCTATACAGTGTCTTAGAACGTGTATCCACACGGCGATTTCCATTTGGACTAGTCGCGATTTTCTCGCTCGTGGAGATGGTCCCAAAGTTATTACGTACTAGCTGACCCGTGCCCACTTCGTTGGGCATAATGTTAATAATCCTTTTTTAGTACAGGCGTTCGTAAGAAACGCTTTCATTCGACCGTTTTTTCTCCGATTCACTTTGCAAAACCGACTACCACATAAAAACCTTTTTATTTTTCGGTTTTTATATAACCTATGACACTCAGCAATAATGTGGCTTTCTATTGGTGAAAGAATTTTTAAAATCGGTTCAGTAGATCCCGGGATTACCCCTTACAATTTAACAAATATACAAACACACAAACTTTACTTCTTTAAAATATTAGTATAGATGACGAAATAGGAAGTATTGAAAGGACTTCCCTCCTTAGCAACTACGTGAGTGGCAGAAATTTGAAGTAAAAGGCATTAGACCCTAGAGAGATGTCAAATCGAGTGAAGCCCGATTGCCGAGCACCACGGTTTATTGTAACATTACTATTGGAATCTAACGCTGTGAGCTGTTGTTTTCACCACCTATTTCTGTACATTGTCAAAGAATGTCAGTCTTGTTCCGGTCCGACACTACCTCTATCTTTTAAGTGTGTCATTTTACGAGTGAATGGCACTGCATTCATAAACTGCATAAAATTGCATTAACCAAACAAATTTCTGGTTATATTACGTGACAAACAAGTTGGAAACTTTCTGGCTTTCTCAATTATAATTTTTAAGTGTTAATTAATGTATGTTTTTATGTCTGTGAATTTTTATTATTGGATGACATCATTGGGACTCGCCAATATGAATTCAAACCGCTGTGTCTTCTGCGTGACCAACCCCCTTACTCTTGAAGATAATTCCGCACGATCGCCATTGGATCGTTAATTTTAGGTACTGTTTACAGCTAAACTAGCGCTAACTAAATACTAAACTAAATAAAATCGGATTGTAGGCTAACCAAAAAGTTAGTCTATACTAATATTATAAAGAGGTAAAGTTTGTGTGTTTGTATATTTGTTAAATTGTAAGGGGTAATCTCGGGATCTACTGAACCGATTTTAAAAATTCTTTCACCAATAGAAAGCCACATTATTGCTGGGTGTCATAGGTTATATAAAAAACAAAAAAATAAAAAGGCTTTTATGTGGTAGTCGGTTTTGCAAAGTAAATCGGAGAAAAAACGGTCGAATGAAAGCGTTTCTTACGAACGCCTGTACTAAAAAAGGATTATTAACATTATGCCCAACGAAGTGGGCACGGGTCAGCTAGTAAAGTATAAAATTTCAATGGTACGAATTAGCATTTGCTGTTAATTTTGCATTTGAAACTAAACAGAGTTGAAAATAAAATCGCGATTGCTATGCAGAGTAACCTAGCAGGGCACTCAAAAATTCCACTAATATCACGAAGGCGAGAGTATGTTTGATACTTCTTCACGCTCAAATGGCTGGGTTAATTTTTACGATATTTGGTATGTAGGTAGCCGATACCCTGGATTAACACATAGGGTACTTTTTATCCGGAAAAGTACGCGATTCCTGTGGGATTTGGTTAAAAGTCTTATAGTCAATGGCGGTTTATGAAGTAGATGGCACTGCTGTGCATAAATTCTGTGCTGTGCGAACGAAATAGCAAGGGTTTCTCTAGTACCTTTTTTAAAAGGTACTCATTCATGAGTGTAACACATTATTTCTATTACAGAATTATTCATTTTTTCTAATTAAATTAGTTGTGAGTCCCGAGACAGCTGTAGTTCCTCCCCCGGGACGTCAATAAGCTTCATTGCTTATTGTCAATCAGAGGTCGCCTTGTTAATCCTCGGTTTAACCTTCTACATGAAACACAACGGGGCTTGTCCCGAAGCAGCGAAACTTAATGACGTCTCACTCAGATGAGTTACTACAGTTACTCATATTTTTTACTGTATTTTTTTTAAACACTACACTGGCAACACTGTTTTTTTAATAAACAAACAAAAATAGCTTTAATTCCGTACAACATAACGTTCACTTTTCTTGGTATACAAGTAGTCAACATTAAAATTAACACTATTAGCGACTTGAACACTAATAGGTCGTGAGTCGTGACGATTTTATACAAAATTGTGTACTTCAAGTGGACGTTATGTGAATGAGTTTAAATTATGTAATAGACTAAACCTGCTTTGCTTTTCCGTGGGAATTTCGGATTCTTAATTCAAAAATTTAAGCTTTTTTTTTACACCACAAAGGTGGCAAACAAGCATACGGCCCGCCTGTTGGTAAGCATCACCGTAGCCTATAGACGCTTGCAATACCGGAGGTATCACTCACGCGTTGCGTTGCATACCCTCCCAACCCCTCCCAAGTGGAGCTTTGGAGACCTTACTCTCCGTAGGAACACAACATGGCCGAGACCAATGCTATTTGGCTACGATCTATTGGCAGGTGTACAGAGCCCAACATAGGCTACTTTTTATCCCGTGAAAGTAAGTCATTCCAATGGGAAAATATTTTTTCGACTATAGATGACGCTGTATCGGCCAACAGATGGCTCCACAAGTCGCACCATGGATTTTGTTGTCAAACGAGATCTATTTCATAAAATTAACCGCGATCGAAGCCGCAAGGAAAAGCTAATATTGAAATAATACTGCACTAAGACATTATGGTAATCTCTCTGGATACTGACAAAATAAACGTGTAAGTTTGTGATGATGGATATTTGTCTCTTTCACGTAAAAACGGCTTGATGGATTTGCTTGGAATTTGGTACATGGGTTGTCTATAACCTGGATTAACACACAGGATAGTAAGCCCGAATATCAGCGCGGAAACAATAGAATTTTTCCGGGCAAAACCGCAGGCTTGTATCTCATATCTCACAAGAATCACACCGGTTTATGTGATTAGATAATTACGTTTTAATATTGTTAGTACATGCATTTATTAATTAAATGTTAGTAACAGCATTAGTTTAACACATGCTGCACTCACCGAAGATCATCCAGAAACTCGTTAACCGCCGTTATCATTATGACGATATTATACTGGAAAAGAAAAGATTTATTTCCTTATTAGGTATTTGAATAAAAGTAAGAAATGGTCACAAATTTTGTATTTTTTATGGTTTTCGTTGTCTGTACGCTTAGTGGTGGATTTATTGAAATTTTGGGTTCCATTCATGACTAGAATGTTACGTGTTATGGACTTAAACAATAAGTTAAACATTATGTTATTGTTTAAGTCCATAACAAATGTCAAAAACTATTCCACTGATACACTATCGGCATTCTTTTGAGACACGATTGAGACACCATTGAGAGTCCATTGTTGCATTTGTGTTCTGGACGGACCAGCTAGGTTACTTTGCATAGCAATCACGATTTTAATTTCAATTCTGTATAATTTAATATCAAATCCTAATTCGTACTGTTATACCCTTCCTTCGCTAGGGTTAATGCTGACGGCCAGGGACTGCTGAATCAGCAGCCCCCGATATCTCCCGAAGCTCGCATCGTCGCGAGCCTCGAGTACTCAGTCTGTATTTCACTCTCTCCGGGCGCGGTTGCCAAAGGGCTCACTTACTATTTCCCTAAGTTTCTAGTTTAAAATAAATAAATATTTTTTAAAAAGGATTTCAATTCGAGCCCTATAACATTTTGGTGGCAGCGGTGGGATCGAAAATCCCCAGTGCTCGATAAATCCGCTCCGGTACAGACTCAAACTCTAAAAAAAATCCAGTGATAAAGTGTCGTTCCTGTGAAGTGTTACCTACCTGTTCTACTTACCTACTCCGAGATCCTGGAAAGGAACTTACCTGATTGCATCCTGGTCCGCAATCGCCTAACACAGCCGACACGCTAACAACCTGCAAAAGAAATCCCGGAAAACTGCCCGTTTTCCCCAACAACCTTGAAGTGCCTGCCCAAATTCAGCATCCAAAACGGTGACGAAACCTGCATCGAGAAATATCTAATTGGAGAAACATTAGTTCGAGATTGTGTGCCTGCAGTGACTCATCGCTACATTATGCGTCCAGCTACTGCGCTTATCTGGATCGCCCACGCGTTCTTCGTACAGTAAGTCCTTGGTCACTGTCTAGTACTAAGCTAGGTTCATTTAATTAATATTGATAATTTTATTTGTGTTATAAAGTAGCGTTCACATTGCTTTAAATTTAAGATATTCATATATAATTATGCCGAAAGGGCTAAAGGAGGAGAAGGATACGTTAAATTTAAATATCGATATTCCAAGTTCAAAATCAAGCAGTGCCCCTAGCTCACCTATTCACTCAACTCGCTCCACTAAATCTACCGCATTTTCATTACATAACGAAATGGATTTAAACATTTTATTCAAATTTGTCAAGCCTTATGATGGTAATCGCGAAACACTTAATTCATATATCGTTAACTGCAATAATGCCTATGAGCTAGCCACGGAATCGCAAAAGCCTATATTATTCAAATATATACTAAGTCAGTTAAACGGCAAAGCGGAGGTTGCTTGCTCAATTAAGGAGTTCTCTTCCTGGGACCAGCTGAAAGAGTTCCTCCAAACACAATTTAGTGTTAGAAAACACTATACACACCTCCTGACTGATCTCCAAGAGAGCAAGCAAGGCCCGCAAGAGAATGTTAGCCAATATGCTTTACGAGTCGAAACTTACCTCTCACAATTGCTTACCGAAATTTCATTATCCGTAACTAAGGCAAAAGAATTACCAGGTCGTACCGCGGCTATGGAGGACCTTGCCCTCCATCATTTCCTTATGGGTTTACACCCCCGAATCTCAAATATTGTGAGATGTAGGTCAGTGAAAAACCTAAATGAAGCAATTAACCTAGCCGTATCCGAAGAACGGATACAGCAGACCCTATACAAACGTCCACCACCAGAACAAAAGGTTAATTATTCAAATAATAACAGCCGACCTAGAGCCGGCCCTCCGAACAGGCCAAATTTCACTACCTCAACACAGAGGACTCCTCAACCTGGATCCTCTGAACCTTTCTGCAGATACTGCAAAACCCCGGGACACGACATAAGTGTCTGCAAGAAAAGGGAATATAATAATAACAGATTCAGGGCATCCCAAAACGCACCAAACGCGTATAGGCCACCCCCACGCGTTAACTATTTAGAGCAAAACGACGATGACAACATCGGTCATGACGAAGCAGACTCAGAACCTGCTTTAAACGAATAAAGGGCTCCCGGCGGTGTCTCGTGAGCCCATCCAATCGATCTCCACTAAAAACCTATTCAAATGACACCCGTTTCCATACATGTGAAACCCAACCTCAGGTCCACCGACAGGGTAATCAGCCCCAAACCGAGGGCCTCGTCTCTATCCAATCTCAGGTCCACCGACAGGGTAACCAGCCCCAAACTGAAGACCTCGTCTCTATCCAATCTCAGGTCCACCGACAGGGTAACCAGCCCCAAACTGAAGACCTCGTCTCTATCCAATCTCAGGTCCACCGACAGGGTAACCAGCCCCAAACTGAAGACCTCGTCTCTATCCAAGCTCGAGCCAACCGACAGGGTAACCAGCCCCAAACCGAAGGCCGCGAACAATCTAAATCCATCTCCAACATCAAAGTCTACGAGGTTAGCATAGACGCTACTAATAGGCTTCTACCTCATATCCTTGTGTATACACAAGTATCCGACATTCCACTCACCCTATTGGTAGACTCGGGTTCTGCCATTTGTTTATTAAAACAATCCAGTGTACAAAAAACACTCGCTCTTAAAAAAGAGCCAATCAAGTTGAAGGGTATTGACCCAGGCGAAGAAACAACGCCGACCCTAGGTCACTTCCAGCTGAAATTACAGCTATCCGAACATAAGCGAATTTCCCACACATTCCACCTTATCCAGGATATTAATCTACCTTATGATGGTATAATTGGATCAGATTTCCTCACATCCTTCGGGTGTAATATAGATTATACCCATGATATTATCAAAATGGGAAAAATATCTATCAAACTCCATTTCTTTGAACCATTTTATATTATTCCTCCACGTGCAGAGGCAGTTATCGAATGCACAGTCCAAAACCCTGAACTGAAAGAAGGTATAGTTACCGACCAACATTTGTCAGACTCTCTCTTTGTGTCAAACTGCATCGTAAAAGTGAAACAAAATCAACGAATCAACATAACCATCGCTAATACGTCCGAGAATCAAGTAAATGTCCAGGCTAACTTGAACCTTAAACTAGATCCTTTACCAATAAACTCAGTCCAGATTCCCAATAATCCAGTAGATGCAACCAGTCGTGTTGAACAAGTAATCAGCTCTCTACGAACATCTCATCTTAATAAAGAAGAGTCTGAAGCACTCGTCGATTTATGTACTCAGTACGGCGACATATTCCATATACCCAATGATAAGCTGACCTATAGTTCAGCATTAAAACATCATATTAAGACTAGTACAGACATCCCTATTCATACAAAATCCTATCGCTTCCCGGAATGCCACAAGAAAGAGGTCGAAACCCAAATTAACGATATGCTTGATCAAGATATTATCGAGCCTTCATCTTCACCTTGGAGTTCCCCTATTTGGGTGGTACCCAAAAAGGCGGACTCGTCGGGACAACGTAAATGGCGGATAGTTATTGATTACCGCAAACTCAACGATATAACTATCGGCGAAACTTACCCAATTCCTCAGATATCCGAGATCCTTGATCAACTAGGGAGCAGTAAATACTTCTCTACCCTAGATCTTACTTCTGGTTTTCACCAAATTCTGATTGCACCCGAAGATGCACCCAAAACAGCCTTTTCTGTACCTCAAGGTCATTTTCAATTTAATAGAATGCCATTTGGCCTCAAGAACGCACCTTCAACCTTTCAAAAACTTATGAACAATTGTCTTTCTGGGCTTCAAGGCTCACGATGCTTCGTCTATTTAGATGACATAGTTATCTACTCTTATGACCTCGAATCTCACATTTCTAACTTAAAAGCTGTTTTCAACAGACTCCGAAACTTCAATCTAAAACTAAAACCAGAGAAATGTGAATTTCTCCGTAAAGAAGTTGGCTACCTAGGTCACATCATCGGAGAAGATGGTGTTAAGCCTAACCCAGAAAAAACGAAAGCGGTGAAAGATTTCCCAGTTCCTCAATCCCCGAAGGACATCAAATCCTTTCTGGGACTAGTGTCATATTACAGGAGATTTATAGCAGATTTTGCCAAATTAGCCAAACCCCTTACGTCCTTATTAAAGAAAGACGTATCATTCGAATGGCGAAATGAACAACAGCTCGCCTTCGAGTCCTTGAAAAACAAACTTATATCGGCACCAATCCTCGCTTACCCTGATTTCAATGCACCATTCCTTCTTACCTGCGATGCCTCAAATTACGCCATCTCAGCAATCCTATCCCAAGGGCCCATCGGGCAAGATAGGCCAATCGCGTATGCATCACGCACACTAAATAAGGCAGAACTCAATTACAGCGTCACAGAAAAGGAGTGTCTGGCCATAGTGTTTGGTACTAAAACATTCCGACCTTATATTTATGGTCACCGTTTCAAAATCATAACGGATCATAAGCCATTGCAGTGGCTTTTCAATTGTAAGGATCCGGGGTCTCGTCTTATCCGCTGGCGTCTTAAATTGGAGGAGTTTGAATACGACATCCAGTATAAAAAGGGGAAAATTAACGTTAACGCTGATGCTCTCTCTCGCTTCCCCGTTAATCCCATACATGCGGACTCTGGTGATCCCACTGTTTCTAACCCTGCTGGTGGTACCGCAGAACAACCTGTGCAAAACCCTTCCATACTTCAAGACGTTTCCTTACCCGAAGCAAACGTTGTAGGAGCTCAGCCCCCAAGTCAAGGCGGCACCACTCCTAACATAAACCCTACTGAGCTGGAACAATCACCACTCTTTAGTCCCATTACGTTAGAGGACCTCGACGTCAGGCTCCCTTTTAGTCCTTTAAGCAGCCCTCTAGATTTTGATATTAATGACTTACCTTCTGTCGGTCTACTTACGGATAGTAATGACTTACCGTCCATCGGTCTCCTTGAAGACAGTAACTTACCTTCCATCTCGTATAGTCCAACTGCGGATAATCCTCCAGAGACCGGATCCCCTGTAGAGGAACCAAATAACTTACCCGAAAACGACTCCATACCCGTTCCGTCATCCCCTAATAACGCTCCGCTATTTGCGGGTGATTACTCTACGCTGTTGAAAACGTTGTCCAATAAAAACAACATTTTAAATACTCAAATCATAGAGTACAACGAAGATCTTACTAAGACCAAATCCAGAATAATCCTTGTACCCACTTCAATTGATTTAGACGAGTCAAACCCCTACCTTCAGGAAATCCTAGGTAACCTGCAAAATCCGAACCAAATCTTGGAAGATGAGAGAGAACTCTACTCTTACCATAAAATTGAAGCCAACAATAAGATTTATTTTCTCCTATTCACCAGAGTGAATCATTTCGATGTAGCATCTTACCTCGAGATCTTCAACACTATTAAACGTGTTCGTGATGTAATAGTCACTCTTGAAAATGTTACCGAAATAAGTATCCCCGACTTTAGAAACTCATTTGAAGTACACTCATTCATTAAGATCTACAACATCCTCCTATATCTCTTCCACAACACGAATATAACAGTTAACATTTACCATAATAATATCACGTACCCTGCGCCAACTGAAATAAAGAAAATTCTACGAGATAATCATGATATTCCAATAGCAGGACATTTAGGTTCTGCCCGTATGTATAGTAGGGTGAAAGAACAATATTATTGGAAAGGTATGCGTACAGATATAGAGGATTATGTCAGACAATGCAAACAGTGTCAGGAAAATAAAGCATTAAGGAAAATTAACCGTGCCCCGATGCAAATAACATCCACTTCAACGGCCCCGTGCCAGCGAGTATCTCTTGATATAGTCGGTCCACTTCCTGAGTCTGGACCTGCAAAATTACGTTTCATATTGACCGTCCAAGATGACCTTACAAAGTTCTCGTCCGCTTACCCTATTCGTACTACCACGGCAGAAGAAACAAGCGAATGCCTGTTACATTATATTTCAATTTTCGGACTTCCGAAAATCATTCTCACTGACCAAGGAACAAACTTCACCTCAGAACTATTCAAGAAAACCTGTGAGTTCCTTAAGATAAAACAACTCTGGTCCTCACCTTATCATCCTCAGACTCAAGGCGCTCTAGAAAGGAGTCACTCAACCTTGAAAGAGTACCTCAAGTCATACGTCAACGAGGGTCAGGATAACTGGCCTCGTTATGTCTATACCGCCATGCTTGCATACAATACAGCTGTTCATTCTACCACGAATTACACTCCTTACGAATTGATGTTTGGTAACAAACCCGTGATCCCGAATTCTATCTTTGATGAAACTCCAGGTGCGACGTACCCCGAATATGTCAGAATGTTGCAAAACCGCCTGAAACACTCGCGTGAGAAGGCCATTGAACATATACGGCACTCTAAAGGCATATCAAAAACTTATTACGATTCTCGTACACGGCCTATCCAATATAAAGTAGGTGACTTCGTTTACCTTAAAAACCATCTTCGGCTACGAAAGGCCCTATCGCCCATCTGGAAAGGGCCATATAAAATTGTTAAAATACATGGTAACAATACCTTATCCTTGTTGATAAACCGGCGACACGTAAAACATCATTACGATCAAGTCAAACCGGCCCACACCCAGGATCCAGGGAATCCTGTAACATAAAGTAGAATTAGTCAGAATATAAAATAATATACAATAGGAAATAATAAAATAACTACATAAATATATAAATAAAATAAACATAATATAGGTATATAGTAGTAAAGTAAGTTAGATATACACTAGGTTAGGTCAAAGCAAGTATCAAAACAAACTAACATACTTACCGTAATTTATTTCAGTACCGCGCTGGAAGTACAAGGCCACACCGAATATATACAACAAATCAAATCAAGTCCTGGACTCTTCTTTGATTACCTAGGAAAACTTAAAGTAAAAAACGGCCAATTAGACGTCCTGATCCCCTTGGATCTATCTCACTTAAAATCTCACCTAGAAAATATAGACTCAGTTCTCAGAACCACGGAAACCTGGTGTCAGCAAACTGAAACAAAGGATTCATCCGAATGTCTCAGTGTGCTGGAACCTCTTGCTGTCCTGTACCATGACACGAATAGACAGTTTATGTCCATTTCACATTTGTTTATAAATAGAACCAAACGAGGTGCCTGGATAGGTGGATTAGGAACTGCTTTTAAACAAATTTTCGGTATATTAGACGAGGATGATGGAATTAGGTATAGCAATGCTATACGGGAGGTTCAGGATGATCAAAAGAAATTGGCTGCTATATTAAAAGAAAATATATTAGTAACGACATCAGCAATTTCCACCTATAATAAAACATTAAATAAAATTAAAATTAATGAGAATAAGTTAAATGACGCCATGGACAACTTATCGTATGTAGTAAAAAACATTTCTATAAAAACAGATGAATTGTTATTAAAATTTTATGAAACGGGATTACTTGATAGATTAGGAACAGCTATATTAGTTTTATCTCTCCAGTTGGAGGATATTGTAAACGCCATGTTATTCAGCAGTCAAAATGTATTACACCCGGCAATCCTCAGCCCTCAACAATTGTATCAGGAACTGTACGATAACCATAGATATTTGTCTAGCAATGTAAGACTACCTGTAAACCTAGATTTAAGCTCTATGCATTACATTCTAAATATTTCTAAATTAGTTTGTTATTTTGTAAACAATAGAATAATTTTTGTTTTACAAATTCCCTTAGTCTCGACTATGGATTTTATATTGTTTCACACTATCGCCTTACCAACCCCACATAATGTAACCTACCCTAACTCTTTTAGTTTAATTGTACCAGATTCTAAATATATAGCAGTGACCAAGGACAAGCTACATTACTGTAATTTGGACAATCTCGACAATTGTGACAGTGTTGAAAGTAACCTCTTGTGTGACGTCACCAACGTGTACGCCACAGATGCCAAACTCAGTTGTGCCAGTGAACTTATGTCTAAAGTAATAACAGTGACTCCAGTGCAGTGTAAAACTAGTTTTATTTACGGAAAGGTAGACATTTGGAAACCAATTAAAAACAATAAGTGGCTCTTTGTGCAGACGGAACCGAATAAAATATCTGTAGATTGTTTGAATTCTAAATTGTTTGAAAGTAACATCCGGGGAACTGGTATAATTACGATTCCTAATGGATGTACTGGATTTTGTAAAAGCACTATGTTAATACCGAAAAATAATATTGTAAACATAACCTCTCCAATAAGAGAACCCGATTTTAATCTCATAAACGATACTTGTTGCAACCTAATTAAGTTTAATAAAATAAGTAAGAATGTGCCGCACACTGAATTACTAAATATCGATCTAGATGAACTTACAACAGGCAAAGAAATTTTAACTTACAATAAAGACTTAGACCAAATTATAGCAAAACCACACATAGTTCAGTATGGGACACATTACTCTTCTTTAATTCTTATAATAAGTTTTATAGTACTTTTATATATAATTGTAAAAGTTGTAAAATCTGGACTCTTTGGCAACTTACGTAAATTCCGTAAACCAACGGAAACCGCTCAACCCTTAGAAACATCAGACGAACCCGAACCTGTGGCAGAGGCTATACCTCTACCCATTCTTAGATCCAGAATATAGAACCTTCTTTCATTGGAAGGTTCTCTTTCTTAGGGGGGAGGTGTTATACCCTTCCTTCGCTAGGGTTAATGCTGACGGCCAGGGACTGCTGAATCAGCAGCCCCCGATATCTCCCGAAGCTCGCATCGTCGCGAGCCTCGAGTACTCAGTCTGTATTTCACTCTCTCCGGGCGCGGTTGCCAAAGGGCTCACTTACTATTTCCCTAAGTTTCTAGTTTAAAATAAATAAATATTTTTTAAAAAGGATTTCAATTCGAGCCCTATAACAGTACCATTCAAATTTTATACTTTACTAACTATTTGGTTAGCATACAATCCGATTTCATTTAGTTAGCGCTAGTGTAGCTGTAAAGAGTACCTTAAATTAACAATCCAATGGCGATCGAGCGGAATTATCTTCAATAGTAAGGGGGCAGATACGCGAGGGTACCAATACCAACTTTGTACCAACTTTCCCGACGCAATGCGTTTAGCAGAGGACCGCAAGGGGTGGAGAAAGTTCGTCCTAAGAATAATTCGTAGAGGTTACGACACTCAGCAATGAGGATAACAAAACAAGAAGGTAATACTAATAATTTGTGTAATTTTAATTCTAAATTGTACCTTATTATAATTGTTTCTTATTTTTATAAAACCAACTAGTAAATCCCTCGCAACTTCGTTTGCGTATATCGCGCTTTCCCGTGGGAATTTTGAAAAATCCTTTCTTAGTGCTCCCCTACGTTGTAAAAGGAACCCCTGTGCAAAATTTCAAGTTTCTAACCCTTATAGTTCAGGCTTGCGTTGATATGTCAGTCAGTCAGTCAGTCAGCTTCTCCTTTTATATATATAGACTAGCTGACCCGGCGAACTTCGTATCGCCTAAAGAACCTTCATGCTGAATTTCATTCGAATAACTTCAAAAACGGCAAAGTTTTATACTAACTTTGCACCCCCGTTTAACCCCCTAAGGGATGATTTTTGAGAAAAATATTTTACTCGTGTTTCATGCCTTTCAATAAAGAACCTTCATGCTGAATTTCATTTAAATAACTTCAAAAACGGCAAAGTTTCATACGAAATTTGCGCCCCCGCTTAACCCCCTAAGGGATGGTTTTTGAAAAAAATATTTTACTCGTGTTTCATGCCTTATAATATAGAACCTTCATGCTGAATTTCATTCGAATAACTACAAAAACGGCAATGTTTCATACTAACTTTGCACCCCCGTTTAAGCCCCTAGGGGATAATTTTTGAGAAAAATGTTTTACTCGTGTTTCATGCCTTTCAATAAAGAACCTTAATGCTGTATTTCATTTGAATAACTTCAAAAATGGCAAAGTTTCATACTAACTTTGCACCCCCGTTTAACCCCCTAAGGGATGATTTTTGAGAAAAATATTTTACTCGTGTTTCATGCCTTTCAATAAAGAACCTTCATGCTGAAATTCATTCGAATAACTTTGAAAACGGCAAAGTTTCATACTATCTTTGCACCCCCGTTTAACCCCCTAAGAGATGAATTTTGAAAAAAATATTTTACTTATGTTTCATGCTTTTCAGTAAAGAACCTTCATGCTGAATTTCATTAGTGTAACTTCAAAAACGGCAAAGTTTCATACTAACTTTGCACCCCCGTTTTACCCCCTTAGGGGATGAATTTCCAAAAATCCTTTCTTAGTGAGCACCTACGCCCCAAAAGGAACCCCCACGCAAAATTTGAGACTCCTGGTACTTGTAGTTTCGGAGATTTCGTGATGAATCAGTCAGTGATTTTCTCTTTTATATATATAGATGTATGGACATATATCTGAGTTGTTTTATTTTTATTTAGGGCGCTCAAACCTTGCTATCTAGAAAGCTGAAATTTGCCACAAAGATGTCTTGTCATCTATACATATAATAAAACCGTAGACCCCGATATGTCTGTACATTGGACATATTTGGCAAAAATGGAGAGGGAGCTGTAGATTAAGGTAATAAAAGCAAAAATTTTATTTTTTATTTTTTTGTCTGTCTGTCTGTTTGAACGCGAACATCTTCTAAGTTACTGAATGGATTTTAATGCTGTTCTCACAGGAAGATAGAGCTCGGGATGGAGCAGAATATAGGCTATCGCGTGACAAGAAAGGGAGTTATTCTTATTTGAACATTTCACGCGGACGAAGTCGCAAGTAACAGCTCGTATTGAATAAGAAGTGGTCTAACACAATACTTTTTACTCCGTCTAATTTCTTTCTGATTAAATTCGTTGTGAGCTCCAAGACAGCTGTAATTTCTCCCTCGTCAATAAGTTTCATCGCTTATTGTCAATCTGAGTCGCTGTTGTTGAGGCTATACATAATGACAGCGATGGTTTGTCCGTATCTTTAACTCAACAATTTCAATGACTTTACCACTTTATAATTATAAGTATATATTATATAGTTCGTTATATCACAACGAACGATATATAATCGATTCACCGTGACAGTTCACCTTGTGTGAAGCCTTATTTAAATGTACGTAAACAAATAATCTTCTTACTACTATTGTGACTTTTGAAATTAAAAGTTATTATAAAATTTATTGATCAATAATATGATTATATATTTTTTAAGAGAGGTAGGGACATGATGATAATCCGATCAAATCGGAGCAGCCCGTCTGGGGAAGGACCTCCACCTTACAGATGATCGTAGCCAAATAGTATTGGTTGCGGCCATGTTGTGTTCCTACGGTGAGTAAGGTCTCCAGAGCTCCACTTGGGTGTTGGGAGGGTTGGCAACGCGTGAGTGATACTCCCGGTATTGCAAGCGTCTATAGGCTACGGTGATGCTTACCACCAGGCGGGCCGTATGCTTGTGTGCCAACTTTGTGGCATAAAAAAATTGAAAAAGGATTCGTTTTCGATGAAACCTCCCAAACAGATTGATTTTTAACGGCTCCAAATTCAAAGTCAAAAATACCTTTATTCTGTGAACTTCGCGGGTATTTAGACACGTCATTTACAATGAGAGTATTACATAAATTATGTATAACTAGCTTTTGCTTGCCCTCGGCTTCGCTTGCTTAAATTCTGTGTATCGATTTTTAGATTTCTACCTTGAAAATTGCGGAATGCTCCATACAAACTTCCACCCCCCATTTTAGGGAAATGGGGGGTTAGAAAGAGTCGAAAAGTAGCCTATGTCACTCTCCATCCCTTCAACTATCTCCACTTAAAAAATCACGTCGATTCGGCGCTGTGTTTTGCCGTGAAAGACGGACAAACAAACAGAAACACACACTTTCCCATTTATAATATTAGTATGGATGAGAAAGTGAGTTTGTTTGTTATACCTTCACGGACTTTTGACTAATCAGCCCATCAATATGAAAAGTTTGGCCCAACATAGGCTACTTTTTATCCCGCATTCCAATGGGAAAATATATTTTCTTCTATAGAGGGCGCTGTATGGGATGCTATCGGCCAAAAGATGGCGCCACAAGTCGCGCTATGGGTCGTTTTGTTGTCAAACGAGATTATGTCATAAAATAAACGCGAGCGAAGCTACGGGGAAAAGCTAGTGAGTTATAAGTAAGAATATATTCAGTACTTTTTGTGTTTATCGCGAACAGACAGACTTTGTTTTATTATATGTAAAGATAAGGAGCCCCGGAGGTCCCGGGTTCGATCCCCGGTCGGGTCATGATGAAAAACGAACTTTTTCTGATTGGCCTCGGGTCTTGGATGTTTATCTAAATATGTATTTGTTATAAAATATAATATCGTTGAGTTAGTATCCCATACCACAAGTTTCTTACTTTGGGGCTAGCTCAATCTGTATGAATTGAAAAAAAAAAAATATATCATTCCACTGCTGGGATACGGGTCTCCCTTTAATCGTAGGGGACTAGATCGTACTCTGCCACGCTGCTCCAATGCGGACTGGCAGAGGCCGGTGTTTTCAAGCTTGAAAACCACCTGAAGTCCCTGATTGAAATGTGTATATTTAGTAGATTTTACAACAAGTGCACGAAACGAATCATTTCTATCCGAGACTTTTAGCAGCCCGAGCCGAAGGCGAGGGCTGATAGTAATGTCGAGGATAGAAATGGTTTTGTGGACGAGTTATAAACTCTGCTTTTCACTTCGATTGCGAGGAAATAAATAAATAAACGCACGAAAAACAAGACCTGTTTCCCCTTTCCCGCCGCTTTTTTTTTTAATCTTACGACTTTGAAATTAGGCTTGGGCTGCAGACCTATACAGCCTACTATTAAATTAATTTTGTAATAAAATAATTTTCTTAAATTAATTAAATAACCTACCGTACTTTAATTTAAATTTTAATATCTTTTATAACTTAAAAAACACATTAGGCAAATAAATTAAAGTAAATATTATAAAATAACAAATTCTATCTCTGAACTTTTTGTTGTGTTTGGCTGTATGGCTTATTTCCTTTGCCTTAATATAGATACATTTATGAGTAGATACGTTTTTGCCCTTGTGCACAAAATTCGATTTTGTGCAGCCTTTATCCTGCGCAAATAAGCATTTTCTGAGCATGAGAAGTGAAAAATATTTTATTACTCGATAACGTGTCAAAAGAGATGTAATATTTATTTTCGCACGTAGCACGAAGATGCATTCAAGCAGATCTGTGAGAATTTATTATTAGGAGTTCATTATAATAAGCCTGTCTGTCTGTCACCTAAACGTGTGTTTACCTATAATTAGTTATCACAATTAGCTTTAGGTACCTAGCAGTGGCGAAGGGTGAAATTTTACTCAGGGGAAGCCGGACCAAAAAAAAAAATAAACAGTGTTATCTTACCACAGGGATGGAGAATTCCGAATACCATATTACCATTACCATACATAAAAGCACTGATAGGTATAATATGGAAAACCAAAACAGTGTTTTAAGTTTACAACTACCTACCTGTGAGCCACGAATACTTTTCGTACAAATTACAATGAAAATGTTTAGTAAAGCCATCTTTCCGTTTATAATCTATTTTCATATAAGGAAAAGCACGGGCGCGCTGTATAATATGTTTTTTATTTTCAAAACTGTATGTTTGAAAATTATTATCTAATAAAAAGTCTGTGAGACAATGGTGAGACAACAACCCACGTCTAAAATTGCAGCCATTACGAATGTAAACAAAACAGACTAAACCAAAATGAACAATTAACTACTTACAACTGAAACCGATAAATTCTATAACTATAACACAATTCACACCGAGCAATGCCCAACATTTAATCACGAAGTCACTCTAATCTATTCAAATTTACTAAATTAACAACAAACAAATAAAAAAAAACTAACAACAGTACGAGCGAAAGCACAGGCGAAAGTGAATTGAAAAAATGTCATAATTTTGACAATTACAACGCGACAAAATTATAGTTGTTTTATTATTCAAGCACTAAACACACAATTAACTATATTTTTTACTTCTCAGGTTAATACCTCTGTTTATCTTTGTTGCACTAACGTAATCTGATACATGCCATCCTTGTTGTAACTCGGCGACTACCGGCTTAATATGTTCATATGATCGGCGTGAGAAAGAGACCGCGCTAGGAACAAAATGTACGCGTAAGAAAGAGACAGCCGCTCCTAAAACTGTATGCAGCTACAACTCGGGAATTACCGGCTTTCGACGCACAGGCTAAGCGACGAATAAATAGCAATATCACAATATTGCTATTTATTATTGTATAGGCGTTTGGCGACGTGTGATATTGCTATTTATTATTGTATAGGCGTTTGGGTATCATTATTATGTATGAAGCGAAATCATGTTATTAGCAGAGTCGATGCTGTTAGATAATTCACTATTTTTAAAAAGGGAAGCCGACAGGAATCGTGTTATTAGGACCCCTCGCCACTGGTACCTAGTTTGTAAGTAAACATGCAATGTATCTTTGTTGACAAAGTGTTGGTAGACCTTATACATAAATAAATAAACCGGAAAAGTACAGTCAAAGGAAAGGAAGTGGAGTGGTAGAGCAATTATTACTAGGGGCTAGCTCGAACGGTGAAGTACCACCCTCTCACAGAATATCCACGTGAAGCAGCAATGCGTTTCGTTCGGTGAGTGAGAGAGCCTTCCCTATCCCCTTTTTCCCCCTCCTTCTCTTCCTTCCTTTCCTCCAACCTCCTTGGTGGACAACGCATTGGTAGCGCCCCTGGTGTTACTGATGTCCATAGGCGGCGGTGACCGCTTTCCATCAGGTGGCCCGCTTGCTTGTTTGTCTACTGTATGACATAAAAAAATGTTTTTTTTTTAAATTACGTACGGTGTAGCATCGTATGAAACTTTGTAATTACATTATAGTTGATATGAATCATCATAAGATCAACCCCTAATCATCCAACTGCAGGGATGCGGGTCTCTTCAATCGAAGGAAACTAGAGCGTAATCAGCCACGCTGCTCCAATGCGGATTGGCAATTGGTGTTTGCAAGCCGCCCGAAACAGTTGCCGGGACCGACGCGCGACGGCTTAACGCGCCCTCCGAAGCACGGAGAAGCTCGAGATAACGACCCATCCAAACACTGCCTAGGGTCGACGTCGCTAAACTTGACTTCATATTAGAGTGCGACACACAGCGACGCCGCGATCGAGCTCCTCGTGCATACGAATAGTATTGATAATTAAAAATTTGAATAAATCCCTTCACGCAATATCTGCCAATCCATATTCGACGACCTCCGTGACGTAATGGTTACCACGCCAGACCGCCACCCAGGAGGTCCCGGGTTCGATCCCCGGTCGGGTCATGATGAAAAACGAACTTTTTCTAATTGGCCTCGGGTCTTGGATGTTTATCTATATATGTATTTGTTATAAAATATAATATCGTTGAGTTAGTATCCCATAACACAAGCTTCGAACTTACTTTGGGGCTAGCTCAATCTGTATGAATTGTCCCTATATATTTTATTATTTATTATATTGGAGCAGAGTACACTCTAATACCCCTTATCACCCCTTAACCCTGCAGTGGGATGATTATGGGTTGATATGATGTGTCGTGGAAGTAAGGCTCCTCTGTACCCATGACATTTCCACTCTGGCAATGAAGGAGCGCCGCGGGGTTTAATGGGTACGAGTCCAACACACTCCGTTCCCTTGGCGGGTACCGTGCATAAGGCATTCCCCGCGTTAAAAAAAGACGGGCTGCTCCGGTAGCGCCGGCAGAAGTGAAAACTTAAACATCAACGTTGTGCATATTTGAATATTTTGGAATGGTTAGGGAATATTACGCTTTTTCAATCAGGCTACGGATCTTTTACCCATCTAAAAAAAGTGCCAACCGCCGCTAAAGAAGTTTTCACTTCAAAACTGGGTGATATGATGACATAAAAAAATGTTTTACACAAAACTGTACGCGGCGCCTATTTTATAATAACACAATCTTTTCTCACGTAAGTTATCATAACTTATCAATGTTTATCTTTTATTATCTTGCATGTTCGCATGGACACTTTAAGATGATTCTCTGATCGTAAGTTTTAAACCGGCGAGCGAGTGTGAATATCTATACTAATATTATAAAGAGGAAAGATTTGAGGCTTCGAAACTAATGGACCGATTTCAAAAATTATTTCACCAGTAGAAAGCTACATTACCAGGGAGTGACATAGGCTATAGCTTTTCCCGAAATTCAATGTGGTTCCCGCGGGAACGGGTCCGGAACTCGCTGGCAAAAAAGCTAGTTCTCAATATACTGAACACTAAAGCTGTGGAGATTTATTTAGTCAACTAATGAAAACGCAGAACTTCGTTTGCCTGTATTTATTTATGCACAGCAGCGCCATCTATACCAGACTTTTGATGAAATCCTACGGGAATCGCGTACTTTTCGGGATAAAAAGTACCCTATGTGTTACTCCAAGGTATCAGCTACCTAGATTCCAAATATCATAAATATTGGCCCAGCCATTTGAGCGTGAAGAATTAACAAACATACACATAACTTTCGCCTTTATAATATTAAAAAATTCAAAATTCAAAACTTTTATTCAGAGAATAGGTTTTCACAAACACGTTCTCTTGTCAGAGTATACAGTAATAAATGATTTGTATAAATCAATCTACTCTATAAACTACTACCATTTCGGAAACAAAAGCAAAATTACCACTGGTCAAAAGAAATGGCGAAAGATTATTAGTAGGATATACTGAACGGTGAAGCTGTGGAATGAAATCCCCGAGGTCTTTCCTTTGGACTATAATATGGGGTTCTTCTAAAGGGGCATTAAAAGATTTTTACAGGGTCGGCAACGCGCGAGTGATAATCCCGGTGTTGCAAGCGTCCATAGGCTACGGTGACCGCTCGCCATTATGCGGGCCGTAAGCTTGTTTGCCAACTAAGTTTTATTATAGAAGCGTGATTTGCACACTTAAATATTACAATCTAGCTTATGGGCTAATAAGTAATTTAAATTTAACGTAAACTTCTAAAATGTTTTAGTCTAAGAATAATGTCCATTGACTTTTCTTAGTGTCTGTTAAGGCGAAACACTTTGTTCTTGTGTTTTAAGTTAATACACTAATATTATTCATTTCACTTATCACTACACTAACTCAAAAGGTTTTATTCTTTTCAGTCTTCTCACTAAATCTGTTGAATCGAGCAGTTGGGACTGCTTCGAGATTCACATGATGATGAAGTCTATTATCATGAGCTTCTGCATACTTTTGTATAACATTGTCCACAAACTTCACTTTAAGGTCCCGATGGAGGCAATAATTTGTGAAGTACCAGGGTGTACCAGCCAACTAAGTGGTATAAAAAAAATACAATACTACACTTAAACAAATTAATAAAATATATATCGAATAACTCAATTCAACAAGTGTAACGATTATATATGTCGATCAGACCAATTGTGAAATCTGCAACCGGTTAATGTGACAAACGAGATTTTAAATCATTACAAGTGAAAGTGTGTGCAAAAATTTATAAATAATGTATTTTTTTAGTTTGAATGTCGTGAGATCTTCTATGTCCCCGATATGACGTTAAACTGACGCGTCATCTAGTGAACGGTTATCGTCTGCTCTTTTCATCGACACCTATTTATATATGTGTACTAACTGACCCGGTAAAATTTGTTCCGCGCCTTAGAGGGACTATCCTACCCCTACCCTACCCTAACAGGATAAAAAGTATCCTATGTCCTTTTCCGGGTTCTAAGCTACCTCTCCACCAATTTTCAGCCAAATCGCTTCAGCAGTTCTTGAGTTATAAATGGTGTAACTAACATACGACTTTCTTTTATATATATACTAGCCTTTGCCCGCGACTTTGCTCGCATTAAATTCGGGGTAACACGGTTCCCCTTTCGCAGGTATTTTTCGTTGGTAACAAAGAGTCGAGTCTGTGTACCGATTTTTAGCTTCCTACCTTGAAAACTGCGAAATCTCCCATATAAAATTTCACCTTCCCATATAAGATTTTTTTGTTAGTCACAAATAGTCCGCATACCAATTTTGAGCTTTCTACCTTAAAAATTGCGGAATGCTCCATACAAACTTCCACCCTCCATTTTAGGGAAGCGGGGGGTTAGAAAGAGACAAAAAGTAGCCTATGTCACTCTCCATCCCTTCAACTATCTCCACTTAAAAAATCACGTCGATTTGTCGCTCCGTTTTGCCGTGAAAGACGGACAAGTAAACAGACTCACTTACTTTCCCATTTATAATAGTATGGATTACTAGCGCCGTGCCCCAGGTTCGCTCGGGTTTTACAATGGCTCCCTAATTTTTTTTTTTAAATAAAATATAGCCTATGTTACTCGTCGATAATGACCCATACCGCTCTCTTCGCAGATGATACTGCCATCTACTGTTCAGCCCGTAGTATTCCCCCAATTATAGACTCACTCCAAACTGCCGCCAATACTCTTGGCGACTGGTTTAGGAAATGGCGCATCGAAGTCAATCCTCAAAAAAGCGCCGCTATCCTCTTCGCTAGAGGTAGCACCCCAAATCCCTCCTCCAGAGTCGAAATGTTCGGACAACCGATCCCTTGGGAAAGGAAAGTCCGCTACCTAGGCGTCACACTCGATAGGGGACTCACCTTCCGCGATCATATTAAGATTGTCCGCAACCGCGCCGCTTTCGCGCTAGGCCGACTATATTATCTGCTCAATGGGCGTAGTAAACTCTCTCTTAGAAATAAGGTGAGAATTTACACAACGTGCATTAGGCCGATAATGACTTACGCGAGTCCAGTTTTCGCCCACGCCGCGCCCTCTCATATCCACAGGCTGCAAACCATCCAGAATAGGTTTTTGCGCAAAGCCATCGGTGGGCTTTGGTTCATTCGGAACAAAAACCTCCACATTGACTTAGGTGTGCCGACCATCTCGCACCACCTAAAGCAATGCTCAGTCAGATTTTTCGACTCTCTCGACCATCACCCCAATCCATTGGTGAAAGCCGCAGGGGATTATCCCGCTCCGGCTGACACCATTAGGTCCAAACGTCGTCCGCGGCACGTCCTCAACGACCCGGACGACGCCATTACAGTCGCCATCGAGGCGTACAAACAATTAGATTCCGCGACACAAAGTAGACACACACGTCCGTCATATCGGCCCCGCCGGCGGGGCCGCGCGTCGCGCCACCCAATAGGGACTCGGTTTTCGCGGTACCGGCACGTGCCCGGCCGCTTCTCTCCAATCCGTTCGCCTTCCCCCAGTGTCGCCATAGGCCGAGGTTCGAGCCCCCCTCTGGGGCGCCCCTAGGCAGACCACCCAAACTGATTAGTCCACTCCAAAAAAAAAAAAAAAAAAAAAAAAAAAAAAAAAAAAAAAAAAAAAAAAAAAAAAAAAAAAAAAAAAAAATTGTCGATAATGTAGCTCCCCAACGGTAAAATAATTTTTGAAATCGGCCCAGTAGTTTCTGATTTTATTCGTTACTAGCTGACCCGTGCCCACAGCGTTGGGCATAATGTTAATAATCCTTTTTTAGTACAGGCGTTCGTAAGAAACGCTTTCATTCGACCGTTTTTTCTCCGATTCACTTTGCAAAACCGACTACCACGTAAAAGCCTTTTTATTTTCCGGTTTTTATATAACCTATGACACTCAGCAATAATGTGGCTTTCTATTGGTGAAAGAATTTTTAAAATCGGTTCAGTAGATCCCGAGATTACCCCTTACAATTTAACAAATACACAAACTTTACTTCTTTATAATATTAGTATAGAAGTATAGACAAACAGATACAAATCTTTCCTCTTTGTAATATTAGTATATATATATTTCCCTCTTTTATATTTAGCGAACGACGCCCCGGGCAGTAGACTAATAAATAAAATGTGTCACATAAAGGTCGGTGATTTTTTTTCGTATTGTTTGCAACCTTGGCTGGTATAACAATAAGCGAATGTTAAGTGGCCGAGTAATAGCTTGCCTTGCTTCCAAGTATACGTATAGAATTTAAATAGTTGTATTTTGAGACCGTATTTGCATTTGCAAGAAATGGCTGCAATTACCGATAGCAACTTGCACGAAATTGCAAGAATATTTAAAGAAAAAAATTATGCCACAAAGTTGGCAAACAAGCATACGACCCGCCTGATGGTAAGCATCACCGTAGCATTTTAGACGTTCAATACCGGGGGTATCACTCACGCGTTGCCAACCCTCCCAACAAAAAGTGGAGCTCTGGAGAGAGAACATGGCAATCATGTAAATTATGTAAGAGAGGTAGGGTAGAGCGGGTAATCCGCTCAAATCGGAGCAGCTCGTCTGGGTAACGACATCCACCTTACAGAAGATCGTAGCCAAATAGCATTGGTCTCGGCCATGTTGTGTTCCTATACGGAGTGTAAGGTCTCCAGAGCTCCACTTGGAGGGTTGGGAGGGTTGGCAGAGCGTCTGTAATACCCCCGGTATTGCAAGCGTCTATACTACGGTGATGCTTACCATCAGGCGGGCCGTATGCTTGTTTGCCAACTTTGTGGTATATTTTTTATTTATTAAAAGTGTGAATGCGACACAGCAACGCCATCGAGCTTTTATTTTATTACTGGTCCAATTTTATGGTCAACACAGTGGCGCTCGGTTTAACGAATAATACCGATGCAGTTCCATTCCAATACAGTCATTCATTACTCATATTATTTATCATACAATATCATACAAATGTTTCCGTCTATTGTTTTAAAAACGGATCGAATACCTATTGTTAGTTGATTCTAAAGACTGGTACAGTGGAGCACACGTCAATTTACCCCCCTTTTTTAACCCAAGAAAAAAAGTACGGGTTGCACTCCGGGAGTGCCGGCAGAAGTGAAAAACTTAAACATCAACGTTGTGCATTTTTGAATATATTGGAATGGTTAGGGAATCTTACGCTTTTTAGATCAGGCTACGGATCTGACGCAAGTGTAACATTTTTTACCCATCTAAAAAAGTGCCAAGCGCCGCTAAAGAAGTTTTCACTTCAAAAAAATACATTAAGAGAGGTATGGAACAGCGGATAATCCGCTCAAATCGGAGCTATTGCTCAATGTATTTTAACGAAAATGAATAAAAGAATAACATTTTGATTGCGTCTAGTCTTCGATGAAAATTCTATGAAATCTGATTAGAGATAACCACAGACATAACATTCTATATCAGAAATCGTAGCAAAAACACACACTATCAAATGTCAGTCACACAGACACAAATGGGTACTTTTGTACGGCATGCTTGGCTGCTTTTGTACGAAGAGTTTTTAAAATGTATTACACAGCACTTTACACCTATATTTTTGTCTATTTGATATTATATTCACTAAATTTTAACTTTAAAAGTCACTTTTTAAACGAGAACAAATCGCCATCTTCCGTTTACTTTTACGTATGATACAAATTCCGTTTACCAAAACAAGGCACGGCTGTCAAATTGAGTAAGTGTGCGTTAGTGTTTTGATGAAAGAAAGGGACAAGGTTATACCGAATTTAATTAGCTAAAAAGTGACAGCAATATTTTCAGCTTGTGTCTATGTGTATGTAAAATTATGTTTAGTCTGATAAGTCTGTGGAGATAACCTAAAATAACCTTATTCTTACTTTATTTGGGGGGGGGGGGGGGGGTCAGGTTGCTCAACAGCTGTCTGTATCAATCACATTTCAATGTTGTACCCAAGAACAAATTACTAGAGGAGTCTGCCCTAACCAATGTTAGTCCAGCACGTTCAATTGGGCACTGACGTCACGCATTGTCGGGCTGTGCGGGGGTGCGGTACAACACCATCCCGCACCCCCTGCCGTCGGCGACAAGGTCGTTCATACGAGCGGCTCATTGTAGCAACACCTCTTAATAATTTCTTCATAATTGTAAGTACAGTCAGGAGCACTTTGAGGTATACACTTGCAGTAGAATTTTGGCTCTTATGACATAGAACTTAAGAATGGTACAAAGTCAAATATGTAAAGGTCGAACTGCTCTTGACTGTACCACATATAATAGAGTCTAAGATGTGCGAGCTAAAGATTCGCCTTCATGTGTATGAGCCCTAAAAGCGGTATCGTAAGCTGATGCTGCGTCATAGCACGATGCGACATCGCATCGTGTATGTGTGTATGAGCTTTTAATCTGACGCATTCGAGTATTTCAAGGTTTCGATATTTTTCTGACAGGGTACCCTACGAGAACCCCGCTATTTGAAGAGTTGAAAACATGGTGTTAATACTTAACTGGGCACCAGATATACCCCATATCTTAGCCTGTCTCCTCCCTTATGGGTCTTCTACACCTAACGAGTACAATCGAGACAGTAAAACGACACTAGGCCGAGAGAGTGGATACTCGGTCTAGTAAACAAGTCTATAGTTCTAGTAACTCTCTCGCCACTCTGCTCAGGCCGAGACACTCGTCCAAATGTTCATTCATATGTACCGAGCACTCGGCCGAGGGCACTGTCTCGCCACTATACTCGTTAGGTGTGGAAGACCCATTACTAATAAGGGTAATAGTACTAATAGTTGAGTTGGAGTTGAGTCGGCGTGTTTTGCGAACTACTTCAAGACGTGCAATATTTTTTATTTTTTACCGTAGCAAATTTTTCAAGTTGACCAGTCCAGTGCATACATCATTATGATAATATATCGGTCAATGAATCGTTATGTGTAAACAGTTATGCGGAGAGATAAAGAGAAAGTTATGTGTTTTCAACATTGTATGCGTATAAAGACCAATATTTTTATCGATAGTTGTTACACATTTAATACTCCGTCTAATATATTTCTGATTAAATTCGTTGTGTGTTCCGAGACAGCCGTTTCTCCCCCGTGACGTCAATAAGCTTCATTGCTTATTGTCTATCTGAGGTCGCCGTTGTTGATCCTGGCTACACAGGAGACACAGCGGTGGGAATGTGTGGTGGGCTTGTCACGATTCACGAAGCATCATGACAAAACTCAGAGCCGGTGGCGCGTTGGTAGTGACAATTAATTCGGCACCAGCCCTCTGGTGTCTCCGAGTCTAGGTGTTTTCTAATTCTTAAGTTCTATGTCATAAGAGCTAAAATTGTACTGCATTCAAGTGTAAAGATCAACGTGGTCCTGACTGCACATAAAAAACATATTACATCGATATTCAGTGAGTGGATGGTACTGCAACGCTCGAACTGGCAAATTCCATAAACGCTCTACCACTTTTAAAAAAATCTTAAATCTTAATTTTTATCTTAAGAGAGGTAGGACACAGCAGATAATCCGCTCAAATCGGAGCAGCCCGTCTGGGGAAAGATCTCCACCTTACAGAAGATCGTAGCCAAATAGCATTGGTCTCGGCCATGTTGTGTTCCTACGGTGAGTAAGGTCTCCAGAGCTCCACTTGGGGGGGTTGGGAGGGTTGGCAACGCATGACCCCTGGTATTGCAAGCGTCTATAGGCTACGGTGATGCTCACCATCAGGCGGGCCGTATGCTTGTTTACCAACTTTGTGGTATAAAATCTTTTTTTTTTTAGATTTTTCCTTTTGGAATTACGGAACCCTAAAAAGGTCTGTACAGTACGTTGGATAACATTGATTTTTCCGAGTTAATATTCTATTTATAAACAGAGTAACCTTTTTAACAATAGATAGGATACTGTATTAAATTATTCATATTATATTACCTTATGTATCTCGTAAACATGATAATGTAATTGTTTTATGTTATAACTAGCTTTTCGTCCGCGACTTCGTCCGCGTGAAGTACCGGACCCGTTCCCGTGGGAACCACATTGAATTTCGGGAAAAGCTATATCCTATGTCACCCCCTGATAATGTAGCTTTCTACTGGTGAAAGAATTTTTGAAATCGCTCCAGTAGTTTCGGAGCCTATTCAATGCAAACAAACAATCAAATCTTTCCTCTTTATAATATTAGTATAGACTAACGAACAACCCCGGCTTCGCACGAGATTTACTAAGGTACTCGAGAGGTCACGACCCTCAGCATTGAGGAAAACGAAGCGAAGAGTGCCCGCGGAAGCCCACGAACCCACAATACGGTTTAGACTTTGAATTAAGATTGTTTTTTTTTTATAAAAGTTAAAATCCTTACTAATATTATAAATGAGAAAGTGAGTTTGTTTGTTTGTTATTTCTGCACGGCTTGACTAAGCAGCCGAACATTATGAAAATTTGCATACATATTGTTTGCAGATTTTCATAATGATGGTACACAGCATAGGCTACTTTTTATCCCGTGAACGTATCTCGTTCCAATGGGAAAATATTTTTTTTTACTATAGAGGGCGCTGTATGGGCCAACAGATGGCGTCACAAGTTGCGCTATGGGTCGTTTTGTTGTCAAACGAGATCTATGTCATAAAATTAACGCGAGCGAAGCCGCGGGGAAAAGCTAGTTAAGATATATAAAAGAAAACATGTTTTATATATCTTAATTGTAACTTTTATTAGTACCATTTTAAAAGAGCAAGTGCTAAGTTTCTTGCCGGTTCTTCTTAGCACAAATCTGCCGTCTGAACTGGTGGTAGGGAAAAAAATATGACGATTCGAAAGTGCTTGTAATATGCCTATTTGAATAAAAATATTTGATTTGATCTACATATTTATGACAATGGACAAACTGTGTTATTCTTATTTATCTGTATACATTAAGAGGTACCTAAACGTCTAATATTATTAACCTAAATAGAACTTTGTGATAACAGATATTAATATAGAAAATCATTAGGGATTTTATAATGATTATTACCATATATTTTGTTCATTGTTTATAATGCTAGAGCATAGCCATTACTATGAACTGCTCGGTTACTCTGCATAGCAATCGCGATTTTAAATTCAATTCTGTATAATTTCAAATGCAAAATTAACAGCAAATCCTAATTCGTACCATTGAAATTTTATACTTTACTAACTATTTGGTTAGCATACAATCTGATTTCATTTAGTTTAGTATTTAGTCAGCCCTAGTCTAGCTGTAAAGAGTACCTAAAATTAACAATCCAATGGCGATCGTGCGGAATTATCTTCAAGAGTAAGGGTACTGGTAGTGCGAACTCATTACGAATTCTTAGAAACGGAAAGTGCTAGAAGTCACCAATTATTCATGGAGGTTTTGCGAAATTCCCATGGGAACGGGAATAATGGCACTGCACGTGTATTACCCGGGACGTTTAACCTAGATAGCTTAAAGATTTTATACATAACAAATAATAATAATTAATAAATAAGTATATAGGGACAATTCATACAGATGGAGCTAGCCCCAAAGTAAGTTCGAAACTTGTGTTATGGGATACTGAATCAACGATAT
This sequence comes from Endotricha flammealis, assembly GCA_905163395.2. Taxonomy (NCBI): domain Eukaryota; kingdom Metazoa; phylum Arthropoda; class Insecta; order Lepidoptera; family Pyralidae; genus Endotricha; species Endotricha flammealis. Next base: position 1,750,823 of record LR990882.1, on the reverse strand, counting down.
TATATTTTATAACAAATACATATATATATATAAACATCCAAGACCCGAGGCCAATCAGAAAAAGTTCGTTTTTCATCATGACCCGACCGGGGATCGAACCCGGGACCTCCTGGGTGGCGCTCTGGCGTGGTAACCATTACGCCACGGAGGTCGTCACAAAAGTGTTAAAAAAAAGCTTGTCTGTACATCCTACTTCCTTCCTACTAATATTATAAAGGTTTAAGTTTGTGTGTACGTTTGTTACTTCTTCACGGTCAAATGGCTAGACAAATTTTTATGATATTTGGTATGTAGGTAGCTGATACCTTGGATTAACACATAGGGTACTTTTTATCCCGAAAAGTACGCGATTCCCGTTGGATTTTGACAAAAATGTCATATAGGTGGCGCTGCTGTGCAGAAATAAATACACGCAAACGAAGTTGCGGGGTTTCACTAGTGTTTAATGATACTAATATTATAAATGAGAAAGTGAGTTTGTTTGTTTGTTTGTTATTCCTTCACGGCTTGGCTAAGCAGCCGATCATTATGAAAATTTGTATACATATTGTCAGGGGTTCAGAGCCCAACATAGGCTACTTTTTATCCCGTGAACGTATGTCATTACAATGGGAAAATATTTTTTGTACTATAGAGGGCGCTGTATGATGGACTATCGGCCAACAGATGGCGCCACAAGTCGCGCTATAAGTTGTTATGTTGTCAAACGAGATCTATGTCATAAAATTAACGCGAGCGGAGCCGCGGGGAAATGCTAGTAAAAATATAAGTGCCGTGTTCAATGTAGTGCTAGGTCAACGGTCTTCCTATGGGACGCTCGCGTAACAAGCTCGTTAGTTCTCTCTGTTATGAAAAATATTTTTTTTACTCAATTAAATACTAAATTTTACCCAATAAATGGCTAGTTAAAAAAATATTGACTGAACAGCTTCAAATAGTAACATAATACCACCTGTAAACCGCAGTCGGGTTTATAACGTCACTGAACTGATAAAGAGTGCAGAACTAAAAATAAATTAATTCAAGGTTTGTTTTTACAATGACTTCATTGTGTTAGGCATAAACTTATCCTTCAAATAAATCAGTTTTTAACTTACAGAAATTAGTTATCTTAATGGTTGTCTCGAATAGATTGTTTTTAATTTTTGTGTCTCATGTGCTGTACAGAATAAATGTATTTTCTTTCTTTCTTTCTTTGTTTAAGTGAAAACTTCTTTAGCGGCCCTTGGCACTTTTTTTAGATGGGTAAAAAACGTTAAACTCGCTTCAGATCCGTAGCCTGATCGAAAAAGCGTAAGATTCCCTAACCATTCCAAAATATTCAAAAATGCACCACGTTGATGTTTAAGTTTTCACTTCTGCAGGCACTCCCGGAGTGCAACCCGTCTTTTTTTTATTAGCAACAAGGCCGCCTTGTTACTTTTACACTAGTCTGTAAGATATGTTTAACGTATTTTTTTCCTGTTTCTATATTAATAAAGCATTTTCTATTTATCTGTCAGTTTTTATCTCCAACCTATTTGAAAGGACGTGGTGGATTATCACGTCCAAAACCCTCCTTCATATCCATTAATATAGTATCTTATTTATTTAATACTAGCTGTTACCCGCGGCTTCGCCCGCGTAAACATTGGCCTATGTTGGGCTCTGTACCCCTGACAATATGTTTACCGACTTATAATGATCGGCTTTATAATGATCGACTTTATAATGATCGGCTGCTTAGTCAAGCCGTAAAGGAATAACAAACAAACTCACTTTCTCATCTATATATATAAAATGCTTTGTCCTGACTGACTGACTGACTGACTGACTGACTGACTGACTGACTGAGAATCAACGCACAGCCTAAACCGCTCATCGGAAAAATCTGAAACTTAGCAGGTGGAACTATTATATGACGTAGGCGTCCGATAAGAAAGGATTTTTCGAAATTCGAACTCTAAGGGGGTAAAAAAGGAGGGTAAAGTTACTATGTCACAACTTGATTCCTTGGTCCAATCTACTTCAAATTTTGCATAAAAATTGTTTAAGAGAATTGATGGAAGACGTGATTCTTATTTTATTGAAATTCTTGAAAAATATGTGTTTTGTGGGTAATTTTCTTCGAGTTGATATCATACTCATACTCCTTAGTGCTTTTGATTTCAATTACATTTCATTTTGACACATCCGTGAAGTGAAGTGTCATCTGTCATGTAATTATAAATTGTGAATATTCAATCATAATGTCGTCTATTTATTCTGTTTGTGATATCGGAAAAACAGCTAAAATTCTAACTATGTATAAAGCGGACTGAATCATATTCATTGATAATAAATAGTAAGTAAGTAATTAAATATTAAATTTTATAATATTTGACAGGGTTCAAGTTAAATTGGTCAATGGTTAAGTGGCATAAATTTTGATATTGTCTCTTTCTCACTTATAGGAAATCTCATTACGTCGACTCGCTCTATTATTTCGTAGTGTTGTTGTAGGCTGAGGTTGTAGGTATTGAATTACCGATATACTTATACATTTTTTTTACGAAAGTGGTTGGAAAACAAGCTCAGGAATATGGATCATTTTGATATTAGGTGATTACCGTCGACTATGGAGCACATAGATTCTAGGGTCCCTAACCCGTTGCCGACCTATAACAGGAGAAAACAGGATATAGCGAGAAATAGTATAAGGAATGAGTTAGATTTTTTTTATACCACAAAGGTGACAAACAAGAATTTCGGATATTTCACTCCCCGAACGAAACGCATTGCTGCTTCACGTCAATATTCAGTAAAAGGGTGGCTCTTCACCGGTCGGGCTAGCCTATTTCATAAACGCCCACTCCAAAGATTGTAATGAGAAGTATAAAAATAGAAAAAAAAATTATACATATGACAATTTTTTGGGTGTGTTCTGAAAAGTGTGGTGTATGATGTAGGCAACCGATATGAAAGGATTTTTTGAAATTCCCACGGGAAAGGATAAACGCACACGAAGTTGCGCGGGGTTCTCTAGTTTATAATATTTGTATGATGCTTAGATATTTCTCTAAACCCGCCGACCAAATCTCCGAGCCGACCGCGCGGTGTTGAAGGCAGTTGATATTGACGTCACACGACTACAGTCGACCGCGTGCAGTTCATATCCGACCGCGTGCAGTTGATATTCGACCAAGTGCAGTTGATATCCGACCGCGTGCAGATGATATACGGGAATCGCATTCTTATACATGTGCAATGAAAGATTGAGCTGGAATTTGTTAAAATCGTAAGATAATATCAATTTTACTGTACTATTTTGTATCTACAGTTATGAATGTATATCATGCATATGTATCGTCTTCGCTACGGTACGGAGTAATGTTTTGGGGTAATTCGGTGGATAATGAATGCGCGTTCAGGGCACAAAAAAGATGTATTCGGGCAATTTGTAAACTCAGACAGGATGAAACATGTAAGCCACATTTTAGGTCTCTAAAAATTTTAACACTGCCATGCACATATATATTAGAAAGTGCAATCTTTGTCAGAACTAACCTGGAACTTTTTGGGCGGCTCAAAGGAAAGCGTAACTGCCATAGACTGTGCAGACCACTTTGTAAGACCTCTCTTTTCCGGAAAAGTGCACTTTGTTTGGCTCCAGAAATATATAATAAGGTGCCAGAATGTATTAAAGATAGTCAAAATATAAATATTTTTAAAAATAAACTATCAAAATTTTTGATTGAGAAGGCTTATTATAGCGCTAAAGACTTCATTGAGGATAAATTATTGTAATCGGATTATTGTTATTGTAATTTCTTTTTTTTTTCTCTTTTACTGTTTTATTAATTGAATGTCCTGAATTTTATTTCTTAAACATTGATCTATTATATGAAATTAATTATGAAATTTGAGATATTTATAATATTATGCACAATTTGCACGCCGTAAGGTGAAATGTAGCAGAACCTGAAATATTGTTTGTAACACCTACTTGTACCTATATTTGCAAAATAAAGAATTTGATTTGATTTGATTTGAATTTCGCGGGCCGAACGGGAGCAACCACCTTTAACTTGAATTCTAGTCACGGGGCTATTTTTGCATCATAACAAAAATATCTAAGAGATAAAATTTTATCAGTGACATTGTGCAAACAGAGAATTTTAATTTGATACCATAACAAAATATTCTTAACTTGACATCTTTACATAAAATATTATAAACTAAAGTCGTTCTGTCTGTACCTATGTATGCTTAGATTTTTTTAAATACGCAATAGTTTTACAATATACCGACATGTTCCAGATACCTTATCTATCAGATAAATTATCGAGAATTAAAAAAAACTGTTAACTTCTGACTAGTTATACTTTATATGCCATAAAATTTTCTTATAAGAATCTAGTTAGACATCTTTTAATCAATAATCTGAACAAAGGAGAAAGTTATATTTAATGTAGGTACGGTGGCCTCGAAGAAAGGAGAACCATTTTAGAAAAAAATCGCTTGCACATCTTGTAAGCGGATTTTTTGTCAGCTCCGTCCTTTTCTTTGTTTTAGAGAAAACAGGGTTTTTGTTTATTAGAGCCACATGTGTCCAGTAGGATGTTGGATGTTGCAACCGAAAATCATCCTAAAGATGGTCCTGCTATCCTCGAGGCGACTGTACCTGTATCCCATAAAATTGTCTTATAAGAATCTAGTTGGACATCTTTAAATCAATAATCTGAACAAACAAAATACTTCGTCCTGAATGAGGGATCAACGCACAGCATAAACAGCTGATCGTAGAGACCTGGAACTTGGAGGGTGGGTTCTCTGTATGACGTAGGCATCCTATAAGAAAGGATTTTCCGAAATTCCCACGGGAAAGCGGGATACACGCAAACGAAGTTGCGCGGGTTTCGCTAGTCAATTATAAAAATAATATTTTTTTACTAATATTTTTCGTTTCACCCACGCCATACTTTTATTCCCATGGGATTTTTTATTAATACTTCCGATCCTCTTCACAATGACGTTCGTTTTATAATGTGTAAGGATATTTATTATAGCATTTCTAACAAGATTCTTATAAGAACAATTGAGAAACAAGCGCAACTTAATTTGCGTGTATCCCGCTTTCCCGTGGGAATTTCGGAAAATCCTTTCTTATAGGATGCCTACGTCATACAGAGAACCCACCCTCCAAGTTCCAGATCTCTACGATCAGCTGTTTAGCCCGTGCGTCGATCGGTCAGTCATTCAGGACGAAGTATTTTGTTTGTTCAGATTATTGATTTAAAGATGTCTAACAAGATTCTTAAAAGAAAATTTTAAGGTACATTTTATCTATGTAGTCAGAAGTTAATAGTTTTTTTTAATTCTCGATAATTTATCTGATAGATAAGCTATCTGGAACATGTCGGTATATTGTAAAACTATTTAAAGTATTGGCATAGAGTGTAATTTATGAGAATTTTAAGACTTTATATTTTTCATTAAACAAGTGGTACCGAAATTTTTTATTGCGTTATTATTGGTTCATGCGGTTGTGTTGGGATTGCGAGCTTTGCTGTTGGTTGTTGCAATGACCCATCTCACTCTGTCAATATCGTAAATGTGCGAGGGACTTAGGGACCTCAAACGAATACTGAGTACCTTGTATTCAGAAAAACAGACTATGATATTGGCTTTTTTATTTACCTAAATAGTCTAGGTATTAGACATTTTCTAAGTCAGAAAATTACATAAGATCGCTCTCATTTATTATTTAAAATCGTATCTATATTATTACAGTACTTTCTCATAATACGCCGAAAGTAAACGTCGCGGAATTTCGCTAATTTATAATTTTCTTTTCCCTAATTATTTATTCATGAATACGTAGGTATGTAATAAAATTAACAGACATGTAATATAGACATAATGAATAATATTTACATATTAAATTGCAAGTTATTGAAAAAAATGTAGGTAGCCAAACATTTTCGGAAGCAGATAATTAATACGAAAAATTAAAAAAAAATAAGACATTAAAATATTGTGAACTTGTGAAGCCACGACTGCGCGGTTCGATATTCAAAAACCTTAAAACAAAGCAAGACGAAAGAAAACCAGTTTAGTAAAAATCGCACGATTACCTACACCGGCATTGCAACTTACCAACGCATTTTTGCAATGCAATAGATTATATTCAACAAGGATATGTTATATAATCCACATAAAAAAATAAATAGTACTCACCTCCTAATTGTCCGGTCACACACAGATAAAATCCGTAAATTTATTCAAGAAAACAGACGTTTTAAAATACAACTCGGCTGGCGCACTCGTGACCCAGCGGGCATTAGCACTTCACAGAATAGCCAACATGACAGACGTGACTGATTGAATGACGTTGCTACCAACATAAGTCAGTGTTGCTGCTTTAAAAATTTTGAAGTGCAGAATGTGCCACCAACGGCAATTTAATAACTAATGGTGCGTTTACATGCTTGCCAAGGCTTGGCAAGCTTTCACAAGTCTTAAGCGTTCGCAAATCTCGCTTGGCATTTGGAAGTCGTTTACACGCTTGGGAATGCGTCAGTATGCTACGTACGTATATCCAAGCATGTCGGACACCGAACTTGTATCGGCTATTACATTATTTTTAAGACTCCGGACGATTTCAGTGCGCCGCCGTGAGGCATGTTTGTTCGCTGTTTGTAAGAACACCAAAATGTATATAATTATATTTGTGTATGATTTCAAGTAAACAGACCTTTTTCTGGAGCATAGTAGAAGAAAATTTAAAAATATCTATCTATAGTAGATATTGATGAATATTTTTATTCACGACCCCTTTTTTTTTACGGAAAGACGATAGGGAATTCTAAACATCAAAAAATACCATTAGCATTTGCATATAGTCTGTTATCACAAAGTAAGAACACTTTTTTCAACTTTCATATAAAAAATACGTGAAAAAAATCTTTTATATTACCACAGACATTTTAATACTTAACATTACGGTATTTCCGCAAAATACACCGCATCACTTGTATGTACTAACAAAAATGTTATTTATCATTAAAAAAACATTAATTATATTTAATAATTAAATGGCAAAGTGACCTTAGTGACCTATATTAGCAACCGCGCAACGCGGCAGGCGCCACTCGTCATAGGCGTGGCGTGTGCAAAAATCGTCCGGGAGCCTTTACCTACTTTTATTTCAAATACAAGCAAAGAAACAAAGGCAAGGAAAGTCCGATAACCACGAAGATGGTGGATGATAAATATTGTGTTTTTTTTATATTTCCTAAAAGTTGTCATTAGATTTCTTTTTATTTTTTTTACCGGCTTTCCCTCTACTCTAAAAACAATAAAAAAAAGTTCATTCGACCAGCTACTCATTTTGAAAAGACAAGCAATACTGTTTTATAAAAAGACGTGCGTTCGTCGCGAGGCGAGACCTCAGTGGCTACTAAGCGAGCGCCAACGTGTAAAGTGTGTGAACGCGTGGCCAGCGCTTGCCGCAAGCGTCCTTTGATTTGTGGCCAAAAATCGACACTAGGCTGGATCGGATGCAAGGCACCACAAACTCACGCAAGCCAAGCCAAACGCCCTCTTTACACGCTTGCGCTTGGAGACGCTTGTAAACCCGGCATAAAACAACTCACCACGAAAATCAAAAATGAAATTAATCAAAGCAGGTTTTTGACACACGCTGTGTCAAGTCAAGACACGCATGCCGGATGTATGTACTTTCGCAGCAAGCAGGCACGAAGCTATTGTTTTGAGATAAAACTTTGGACTGTGAAAATAATGATACAGCCAAAACCATTGACATTACCTATGTTTTAGTTTTAATGTTTAAAACAATGAATAAGTTTTATTTTTATGTTTTATTTTCTTTCTATAATATACTAGCTTTTTTGCCCGCGACTTCGTCCGCGTGAAGTTCCGGACTCGTTCCCGTGGGAGTAGGAACCACATTGAATTTCCAATCATTATAATTTATTTTTTTATTATTTGCTATAATATTTTGCCGGTGGTGGCCATTTAAACACAATTTTTTCATAGGATTTTCATAATATCACAAAGATGAAATGTTGTTGCCACAACAAAAAGAAGTAGAATTTAGAACATCATATTTTTTTTCATATTTTGAAAATGAGCGGTTTTGCAACCGTCGTTTCGTTTCGTCCGCCGCCCGTCGTTTACGCGTTTGTTGTTTATTTGTGAATATTTCTACTCGTGCCCTAAATTATCTATTTAATTTAATAAAATCGATGTGTATTCTATAATTTATCTGATCTTTACTGTGAAGTTCTATTTTGTTCGTATTTGAACAAATTCTGTTCATTTATTTAACCGGACTTCGGACGCGGTAAGAAAACGTTTTGATAAATATTTTTATGCTGTCGCTTTTTTATTTATCATTATCATAGATCTAAAACAAGCATGAAGTACTATTCTGTGCTTATGTTTATTATTAGCTTAAACTTATACCGCTATACCATCGTCAGACCCATATTCCAATTGGAGATATGGCTGAGTAATAGAGATAATGATTACTTACTTTCAAATTCACGAAGTAAACTTACATTGTTGACTTGGCGGTCAGAGTCTCTTTAGTTAGTCTCTTCCTGACGCAATTCTCGGTCAAAGTCGCGTTAGGGCTCTTTTTTTTCTATGGAAGTAACAAGAATCTGACCCTATATTGGCCAAATTAGCATTTTGCTCTGACCAGATAATAGATTTATTATATTAGTTTATACTAAATCTATGGACCAGATACTTTGTTACTGACAGCCCGGTAGTATGTTGGTGACACTACCTTGGGTCAGACAGTCGCCATCAGCCCCAAAGAGCGCAAGTCGATCCCCGCACGGGATCAAGAATAGATAGATTTGTGAAAATAAGGTCAAAATCAAAAATCAAAATATTTTTATTCAAATAGGCATATTACAAGCACTTTCGCCACTTTTTTTGGTCAGAGTCGCGTTAGGGGCTTTCACCCCTACCACCAGTTCAGACGGCAGATTTGTGCTAATAACGAACCGGCAAGGAACTTAGCACTTGCTCTTTTAAAATGGTAATGACATAGGTTGCAATTACGATAATAATTAAAGTAGACATTTAAAAATAAAAAATAAACTGCAATTTTAAAAATAATAAAGAAAAATCAATAATAATAAAAGGTACAAAAGATATTAAAAAATATAGTATTCCAACCATCAACATAATGTTGGTGATTCTGCCTTGGGTCAGACAGTCGCCTTCAGTACTAGAAGTCCTCGCACGGGGCAAACATATGTTGACATCATTGTTTAGTATTGTTTTTTTTTAAATAGTACAAAATGGAATCAATAGAGGACCGTTTGAGCAGATTGAGGGACGAACGGACTGCAAGAGAAAAAGCCAGAATAGAGAAGGTATTCTTTTTTTTTTTTATATATTAATAAATATATATATATATAGAGACAATTCATACAGATTGAGCTAGCCCCAAAGTAAGTTCAAAACTTGTGTTATGGGATACTAACTCAACGATATTATATTTTATAACAAATACATATATAGATAAACATCCAAGACCCGAGGCCAATCAGAAAAAGTTCGTTTTTCATCATGACCCGACCGGGGATCGAACCCGGGACCTCCTGGGTGGCGGTCTGGCGTGGTAACCATTACGCCACGGAGGTCGCCAATAGATACCTACATATAACAAATTGCTATCAAAAATTTAACAATTCACACTTCTAAACAGGTAGTGCAGCTAGGCAACAACTCAAAACATGCTAGTTTATTCAATTAAATAAAAAATAAAAAGATCGATCGATGCAGTTGTTGAGTGGTTAAATCGCTCAAAATTTTACATTATAAGAGAAGTATCTGAATTCTGTTCCGTACTCACTCTGAAGAAATGTTTGATTAAAAAAATAATTAATCAATCACAAATAACTTTGTTGGGATGAAGCACACATTGTAATGTTACCATAAAATGATATAACAAACTAGTGATGTTTAAGCACTATCATTTAATTTCATAGGAACACTTTTCTATACTAATATTATAAAGAGGAAAGATTTGATTGTTTGTTTGAAACGAATAGGCTCCGAAACTACTGGACCGATTTCAAAAATTCTTTCACCAGTAGAAAGCTACATTATCAGGCAGTGACATTGGCTATAGCTTTTCCCGAAATTCAATGTGGTTCCCACGGGAACGGGTCCGGAACTTCACGCGGACGAAGTCGCGGGCAAAAAAAGCTAGTGCCAAATAAGAATGAATTATGTATATGTGTAAAAATTATTTATTTCTCTTTTTATTTTCTCTTTCAGTTGCGAGAACTAAATCTAAAGCGATACAATAAGAGCGCATCAACAGAAATAAAAAAATCATCCACAAATCCCATAAAAAGACCAATAACAGCGCCTATTAACAATCCAATGACTGACAAACCCAAGCCAGTGTTACAATCGAAAATTGACATACCCAAAGTGAAAAATTACACAAAGGCAATAAACCTTAAAGTTGACAAGCCAAGCCATATTCTGAGTCAAGCCAGGCGACCGATACAAGTAGTCAAGCCACAAGCTAAAGAAATTAAACCATCTACTTCAAACAAACCAGATTTAATCCCAACACTAAAACCAAGCGAAGAAAAAACTAAAAACATTAAACTTGAAGCGATAAAATCTCTACCAAACACAAAATTACCTGTGAATGTGTCTAGAAAATCCCTAGCTCCTAATGTTAGGCAATTAGGACTGCCTACAAAAAATGTTGCCTCAAAAACAGATTTTATTTCAAGACCAAAAACTCTGACCGAAAAGACTTTAGCCAGAAAATCCTTAGCAACCATGTCTGAGACTTTACCTATCAAATCTGTATCGACTGAAAAAAAGGCTATTCCTAGAAAATCTATTGCAAATACATCAGATAATATAAAAGCTAATACTACTGAAAAACCAAACTATCTATCAAGAAAATCTATAGCCATTACACAAAATTTTAAAACGATACCCCGAAAATCTATGATAAATATGCCTTCAAATAAAATTGAAAATAAATTGTCAGGATCAACTATTACTTTAAAAGGGAATACTGGAAATTCAATGTTAAATCCTGAGAAAGAATCCGTTTTTGAACGTCTCTACAAGCCTAAAGTCACTGAACGGAAAGTACTTAGCGAAGTTGATCGTCTTAGAGATTTCAATTATAAAAATAAATTGCTCAAAGACGCTGGTTTGGTTTTTAAGAATATAGACAAACCTATAAGACGATCGTTCTCCGCAGTGCATTTCAAACGGATCAGTAAGAACGAAATACCGAACTGTATGCACAAATGGTCATCGATCGGTGAGAAAATCAACAAAATCCATCTAAACCAAGTCAACGAAGACCATAAGACGAAACAAGAGGTAGTTTCGACTATCAAGAGCGAGAGAAAGAAGGTAAAATTCCAAACGCCTGTTCCGTTTAATCTGAACACACCAAAAGTATCCGAATTGCAGTTGAAATTGAAGAACTGGCTGCAGAAACGTGGAAAATCTATAGAATCATTCCACCATTTGCAATGTTTCGGGCTACATCATATGAGGAAACGTATGGAACCGAAAGATCTTTATGTAGATGATAAATTTGCTGGTGATGATGAAGATAAAGAGAATGTGGCATTGGAATCGGATAGCGATGATGATTCTTATAAAAATAACATGAATCGGAAAGATGATTTGTGCGCAGGCGATAATATGGATAAGTGGAGACGGGCGAGCTATATCAGCGATAGTCCAGGTTTGTATTTTAACATAGTTTCCTGTCAGATAAATTCCTAGCTTTTTTAAGGTTCCGTAAGAACAACATGGAACCCTTATAGTTTCGCCATGTCCAACTGTTACACACACAGAGCACCCCCAATAGAGACCACATATCAGGGCCCCCGCTTCTGCCAAGCTTATGCAGTACAACTACTAATATTGATGACACTCCCACCAATCAAATTGCACCAATTTGATGTACGACATGACATGTCCTTGACCTGCCCAATCAGAACACAGTTCGTTCTCCCCGCACCCCGCACTTGTGGCGATGTCGTTTTCAAACAATAAATGGGCATTGCGGACTCTATTGGGAGTGCTCTGTGGTTACACACTATTAAACTAGGCTAAAGGCCCTGATCAACGAGCGAGTAAAACCTCGGTTTTATGGCTCGGCGGTAAAGCTCGCCGGTGTATCACTGCAAAACCGCGGTTTTAAACACCGACAAGCCTGGCCCGCGGCTCGTCATGTTTGCTGTATTTTTTACTCGGCTCGTCATGTAAAAACGAGATGGCCAGATACACAAAGCTTCAGACTCGGAACAAGACATGTTACCTCTCATTCAGGCGCGACTGTTTTGCTCGCTAGTCGACCAGCACTAACGAGCCGCGAGTCTTTAAAACCGCGGTATAGGCTCGTGCGTCGATCAGGGCCTTAAAAAATTGTTTTTTAGTCCCCCTTTACATGCAAAGTGGGAATTCTTTTTCCGATAATCCGCTAATCGGAGCAGCCCGTCTGGGGAAGGACCTCCACCTTACAGAAGATCGTAGCCAAATAGCATTGGTCTCGGCCAAGTTGTGTTCCTACGGTGAGTAAGGTCTCCAGAGCTCCACTGGGGGGTGTTGAGAGGGTTGGCAACGCATTAGTGATACCCCCGATATTGAAAGCGTCTATAGGCTACGGTGACGGCTTACCATCAGGCCTACCGATTGCTTATTTGCCAACTTTGTGGTATAAAAAAAAAAGTTTGGATTTAGTTTTGAACCGTGTATTCGGCTACGTGCAACTCAACATTTTAAAGTGTGTTTTAATTCAGTTTCAGGACTCAATGAAACGTGCAATACATCACTGACATCCGGTGAAACTATGACTGTGCATCACGTCGACGAACTACTCACTGGTGCGCTAAACGATTTGACTGAATTGCTACGTGAGGTAATTATTATTTTTCAATAGATTTTCCCCGCGGTTTTGCGCTTAATTTTATGACGACGACGAACGTCTCGTTATAATCACCTACTATTACATGAACAGAAGAACGTCTGTACACACTGCGCGCATGTGTGTGTGTGCAACGCATGACTACCGTGCCTTTCAAGTACCCCACTCGTGGGCGAATGCTGCGGGAGTGGCCATTCTGTACGTTAATACTATTATGAATTCTGTGACATAGATCTCGTTTCGCAACAAAACAACCCATAGCGCGACTTGTGGCGCCATCTGTTGGCCGATAGCCTATCCCATACAGCGCCCTCTAGAGTAGAAAAAACGACATACTTTCACGGGATAAAAAGTAGCCTATGTTGGGCTCTGTACCCCTGACAATATATATACAAATTTTCATAATGATCGGCTGATTAGTCAAGCCGTGAAGGAATAACAAACAAACTCACTTGAGTCTGAAACCGTTTTTTCTTTCTCATTTATAATATAAGTATGAAGTATGATGTTTATCTGATATTGTGATAAATTACTTGGCAGAGGTCAATTCTCAAGCCGCCTGACACAGACTTGGTTTAACAACGTCATCGATCGGCAACAGCCGGTGCCGACGGCTTAACGTGCCCTCCGAAGCACGGAAAAACTCGAGACGAAACGATGGCTAGGGTCTCCGTTGCTTAACCTCCGTGTTCGTACACGCCATCGAGCTCCTCAATATTTTACCAATACTCAAAATTTTTCTTCCGCGAAATTACCCTTTCGCCAAAACATTTTGCTGAAAACTTGTTACAGATTTAATACATTATGAAGTTTTAAAAAAAAAGTTAATCATCTCCTGTTTTGTTACCTTACAGGGTTTCGACTGGGAGCAGTGTGCGAGATGGCTTCGGGCTGTCAGAGAGCAGTTCCCATTGGCACCAGAGACCGCTGCTTACTGGGAATGCCGTGCAGCTTTGGAGGAGAGACGCGGTGACTTACCGGCCTCGGTTTCATGCTGGGAGGAAGCCATAGCTAAAGGGACGGAGGTGAGTAAAAAAAAAAAAACAAAGTCAAAAATAATTAATTCTGTGAGCCCTCGCGGACACTTAGACGCGTCATTTACAATGAGAGGTGTGATAAGTTCATGTCGACCCGCCAGGCGAGTCGCTGGTATAAACGAAAGTCATGTCGACCCGCCGGGCGTGTCGCACAGAAATTAAATTCATGTCAACCAGCCACGCGAGTCGGGACAAGCCCACCACACATCGCTGTGTCTCCTGTTTAGCCAGGATCAACAACGGCGACCTCAGATTGACAAGCAATAAAGCTTATTGACGACCTCCGTGGCGTAATGGTTGCCATACCAGACCGCCCCCCAAGAGGTCCCGGGTTCGATCCCCGGTCGGGTCATGATGAAAAACGAACTTTTTCTGATTGGCCTCGGGTCTTGGATGTTTATCTATATATGTATTTGTTATAAAATATAGTATCGTTGAAGTTGAGTTAGTATCCCATAACACAAGTTTCGGACTTACTTTGGGGCTAGCTCAATCTGTGTGATGTGTCCCTATATATTTATTTATTTATTTATTGACGTCCCGGGGGAGAAACTACGGCTGTCTTGGCTTGGAGCTCACAACGAATTTAATCAGAAAGAATTTAGATGGAGTAGGAAATATGTATTGAATGGAATGAAATTCTCAAAGTAATGTTTATTTCAGGAGAAATTAACAAATAATAACTATTCACTGTGATTACTACACAATACTAGCATGCCTTTATAGTAATAATCAAGGATTTATTGAAAAGTTTAAAAAAGTGAAAAGATTAGGAAAACTGAAAATATTAGGCCGCGTTTACAAGTGCAAGTTAACTCGCGGAAGTCCTGCGTGAGTTTCTTGCAATGTGTTCAAAGATTAACTCATAAAAAACATTACATTCACTTACAAATTAGTCTTTTTCTATACCACAAAGGTGGGAAACATGCATACGGCCGGCCTGATGGTAAGCCGTCACCGTAGCCTATAGACCTTGCAATACCGGGGGTATCACTCGCGCGTTGCCAACCCTCCCAACCCCCTCAAGAGGAGCTCTGTAGACCTAACTCACCGTAGGAACACAGCATGGCCGAGACCAATGCTATTTGGCTACAATCTTCTGTAAGGTGGAGGTCTTTCCCCAGACGGGCTGCTCCGATTTGAGCGGATTATCCGCTGTGCCCTACCTCTCTTACTCTCGCATAAGTCGCTACTTATCGCAAAGGTATTGATGTAAATCATTTAATTGCAGCGATCAGTGGTCGAAGCGAATCTCGACCAGCTCCTAGACAAGTTTATGCAGCTGAAGATCAGCTCGACCAACGCCCGCCGCACTGCAGACCCCAAGATGGTGGACGTTAAGAACGTATTCAAGAGTACGATCATACGATTCGCTGTGCAACAGGCTAAATTGTAAGTATTATATGCTAGCTGTTACCCGCGGCTCCGCCCGCGTGGTCAATGGAAAATGTCAATGATTTTTCCCATGGGAATCTCTTTATCCCGTGGGAAAAAAGTAGCCTATGTCACTCTCCAGACCTTAAACAATCCCCAATAAAAAAATCATATCAATCCGTTCATTACTTTCGACGTGAAGGGAGGACAAACAAACACACTTTCACATCCTTACTAAGGGGTCATCCATAAAGTACGTCACACGTAAGGGGGGGAGGGGGGGGTCGACAAAGTGTGACATAGTGTGACAAGGGGTGGGAGGGGTACTAAGTTTCGTGACATCACATTTCAAAATCTATAATATCTAGAGGTAGTAATCGCGTAATTTGAAAACCTTAATGAGAACGAAGTGACTGCCATGCCAGTTATAAATAATTTAAAGGAGTGGGTTCAAAGTCCATGGACTGAAGATGATTGAGTTTCTTTCTTTTTCTTTTTCTTTATATTCAATAGTTTATTGCTTTGTTATTGTTTCAAATATTTGATATGATGTTGATTTCATAAAAAAGTACTTAATTTAAATGGAAATATAACTAAATTCGGAACTGCTGTTTTAATTTAATAATTTTTCGATGTGAAATTGCAAAACATGTGACGTCACACTAGGGAGGAGGGGGGTCTCAGAAATGTGACCACCTGTGACAAAGACGGGAGGGGGGCTCAAAAAATCATGAAATTCGTGTGACGTACTTTATGGATGGCCCCTAATATTATAAATGAGAAAGTGAGTTTGTTTGTTTGTTTATTTGTTTGTTTGTTTATTTGTTTGTTATTCCTTTACGGCTTGACTAAGCAGCCGATCATTATGAAAATTTTGCATACATATTGTTAGGGGTACATAGGCTACTTTTTATCCCGTGAAAGTATGTCGTTCCAATGGGAAAATAATTTTGCTACTATAGAGGGCGCTGTATCGGCCAACAGATGGCGCCACAAGTCGCGCTATGGGTTGTTTTGTTTTCAAACGAGATCTATGTCATAAAATTAACGCGAGCGAAGCCGCGGGGAAAAGCTAGTTTATAATATTAGTATGGAAATACGTTTAGGGTCCCGTAGTTAACTTCTTCTTCCTACCCTTATACCACTGCGTGGGGTCAGTACTGCAAGTTTTTTCCATTTCGCCCTATCATTTGTGATCAATGACGACCTCCGTGGCGTAATGGTTACCACGCCAGACCGCCACGGAGGTGGTCCCGGGTTCGAATCCCGGGCGGGCCATGATGAAAACTACTTTCGAACTTCTCACATACTCATTCCTTATCTTATCTCTTCTAGTCACTTCATACATCCACTACAACATTCTCATCTCCGTTACATGTAATCTCCTTTTATCTGTAACCTTTGTAGCTCAACCAGCGAGATCCAATAGAGACGTAATGTCTGTCATTTTCTTTCGAAAATTATTGCTCTCAAATCTCAGTTGTCATCATCATCTCAGTTGGGTAGGGTAATGCGTCTAAGACGGAACAAAGTTCGCCAGGTCAGCTAGTCCTAACTAATATTATAAATGAGAAAGTGAGTTCGTTTGTTTGTTATTCCTTCACGGCTTGACTAAGCAGCCGATCTTTATGAAATTTTTTACACATTGTCAGGGGTACAGAGCCCAACATAGGCTACTTTTAATCCCGTGAAAGTATATCATTCCAATGAGAAAATGTTTTTACTACTATAGAGGGCGCTGCAATTTGCAATTGCCGGCCAACAGATGGCGCCACAAGTCGCGCTATGGGTTTTGTTGTCATCATAAAATTTAACGCGAGCGAAGCCGCGGGGAAAAGCTAGTATTATATAATTCATATTATAAATAAGTTACTTTATAAACTACCACTTTTGTTTTACATTAAGACCATTCCATTTGTAACAAAATAGAAATTTCCAAAAATCTTTTCATATGTTACAGACGTAAATCTTCGTTAATTATTTACATTAAACATGCCAATTTTTTGTTTTACACACTGGTCCATTTTTGTGGCTGTACAGAAGTTTCAAAAGAAAACTTTTCTTATGTTTTCAGACGTAAATCAGGTATTCAAGAGCCACCTAAATATACGGTGACTCCGGTAAGACGCAGCGGTCGTCTCAGTGTGCGTTACGACCGGACTCCGCTACAAATATGTTCTAGTGTGAAGCAAGCGCAAGAGAGAGCTCAGCCCTTGCTTTTCGTGCCCAATGACCAGCTGGCTGGGACCCCTTGATGTGTTGGAAAATAACTTGCAGAGAGATCAGATTATACTGGAAAACAAAAGGGAATTTCAAAATTTATTGTTCGAAACCATCTAACTGGGACCCCTTAATGTGTTGAAAGATTATTAACAGATAGATCTGATTATACTGGCTATGGAAAGGGAAATTCTGTGTCGATTTTTTTTTGTTCTACCTTGTTACCAGTTAATTTGGCCCCTAGATATATTGATAAAGTACTGACTGAGAGATCTGATTACACTGGCTAATAAAAGAAAATTTCAAAATTTAAATTTATTGTTTGAAACCAGCTAACTGATGAGCCACAAGATGATAAAGTACTGGCAGAGAGATCAGATTATACTGGCTTAAGGGAAATTCAATCATAAAATTTATTGTTCTATGGTTACCAGCTTGCCGGGTCCCCTAGATTATGTTGATGAAGTACTGACAGAGAGATCTCCTTATACTGGTAACAAATTCAAAGTTCTTGCAAAAGCACATGACAAGGTCTAAGACATTCCTGTATACATTTTTTTCTCTTTTATGCTTTAATTATGTTATTATTTAATTAAAATATTGGTGCTAATTCTGTTGTACATTTAACTAGACTGAACTAATTTTGACAGGACCAAATGTGTTGCTGTCCTTCCTTGGTTTACAATTAGTGACAAGAATAGCAACACTTCTAGTCCTGTCAAAATTAGTTTAGTCTATTTAAATGTACAAGAGAATTAACACCATTATGTACTAATTTTAAACTATTGCGTTTTGAAAACAAACCTTAATTATGTATTTATATATATAGTTCAACGCTCACATAAATCGGGAGTGAAAGACGCGGGAAATGCAACCGGTTGTGATTGTACAATTACAAGAGTCATATCACGCTTAGATTGGTATGACATTTTTTGTCTACATTGTTTTAAACCTTATTACCAAACCAATGTTGTAGTGTGTAGCGCATTCTATATTGGTGATAAGCTATGGACCATTCACTGTTACTTTACCTCTGACAGATGTTCGCAGGAATGATTCTGTAGCAGAAATAATGTGTGAGGCGACCCGAGCTGCTAGAGCACGGACCGCTCTTATTTTGAGTGTGTTAATCCCACAGACATAACAGACTAAACATAATTTTACATACCCATAGACATAAGCTGAAAATATCGCTGTCACTTTTCAGCTAATTAAATTCAGTATAACCTTGTCCCTTTCTTTCATCAATAGCAACACTAACGCACACTTACTCAATTTGACAGCCGTGCCTTGTTTTGGTAAACGGAATTTGTATCATACGTAAAAGTAAACGGAAGATGGCGATTTGTTCTCGTTTAAAAAGTGACTTTTAAAGTTAAAATTTAGTGAATATAGTATCAAATAGACAAAAATATGGGTGTAAAGTGCTGTGTAATACATTTTAAAACTCTTGGTACAAAAGCAGCCAAGCAAGCAGTACAAAAGTATCCATTTGAGTCTGTGTGACTGACATTTGATAGTGTGCGTTTTTGCTACGATTTCTGATATGGAATGTTCTGTTATGTCTGTGGTTAAACCTGTTTTTACATCTGTCAGAGGTTAAATAACTGAAAGGTCTGTAACAGGTTATTTTTGCGACAATTTTACAAAATAAAACTCAATTCAAACGTCAAATTCTTGTTTGACAGTTGTGATTGCACAATCTGTAAAGTACCGGTCGCAATGGTATGATGAAAATTGTATAAAGGCGCTGTCCCACTGCTGCGCATGCTGCGCACGAACACGTGGGCCACGTGGCACATTACAGCTGCGTGGATGACTACGTGGGTCAATGTTTCCACTGCAGTACAAGCTATACACGAATATAAAACCACGACTACGTACAGCTGTAGCGTGGCCCACCATGGCAGACACACGGTACGGAGAGGCTACGCATTGATTGTCATAGTTTTTGGTTGGTGTCGGAGCATTGAAACCTGTATTCCAAATTAATACATTGTAAATATGTATTTGTCTTTATTGATAATATTTAATTTCATTTTGTCAACGAAACGTAGACCCACGTAGTCATCCACACAGCTGTAATGTGCCACGTGGCCCACGTGTTCGTGCACAGCGTGCGCAGCGATGTGCACGCTTTGTAGAACAAGCTGTGTACCGCATTCACTGCGTGCATGGCGTTGACAGCGTGGAGCTATGTTGAGCAAGCCACGCGTGTATCAATGACGTCACTTGATGGTTAACGTGTCCGTGGGTTGCAGTGGACACAATCACGTACATCCTCTTGCAAAGCAAAGCTTAACACACGTGCGCAGCCTCTTCGTGCGCAGCAATGGGACAGCGCCTTAAAGAAAATGTATGTTTGAATTTGAAGTCCCGATAATGATGCTGTAAAATTATTATGCTTTTTATTGTTTACTTGTAATTTCTTTTTGTTCTATGAAGCAATAAAATTGTTTAAATTAAACCATGTTTCATTGAAAGCGAAACCCGCGCAACTTCGTTTGCGTGTCTTTATATTTGCACAGCAACCCCATCTACTTTATAAAGGGCCATTGACTTGACCAAATTCTATGGGAATCGCGTACTTTTCGGGATAAAAACTTAATCCAAGGTAATCGAGACTGGAAATCAGGAGTGGTAGAGTAATTATTATTATGAAATGGGCTTGCTCGACCGGGGAAGAACCGCTCACAGAATATCGACGTGAAGCAGCAATGCGTTTCGTTCGGTGAGTGAGAGATCCGGAAGCCCAACTCCTTCGCTATCCCCTCTTTCCCTTCCCTTCCTCCAACCTCCTTGGTGGATAACGCATTAGTAGCGCCCCTGGTGTTACTGATGTCCATAGGCGGCGGTCACCGCTTTCCATCAGATGGCTCGCTTGCTTGTTGTCTACTGTATGACAAAAAATAAAAAAACAGCTACCAAATATAAAAATTGGCTCGGCCATTTGAGCGTGAAGAAGAAAAAACATACTTTCAAACTTCCTTTCGGCTTTATAATATTAGTGGGATTTTAAGGTCATTCGTTTACTTGTCATAATGTCCGATATGTAGGTAGACCCTTGATTGTACCTACTGAACTGACTATATTATCCGGGTGAGGATAGTATTGTCCATTCAGACTTATTTTTACCTCTACTGCTTTTGTTGGCGAACTTGAGAGCTGTGTTGCCATATTCAGCTTTTATGATTCCCTCACACCAAATAAAAGATGGCAAGCTGATTACCTAAAAATAAATCTATATAAACGAAAAATCATTATACGATTTTATGGAACTACTGGGAATGAAGGCTTTTTCCGACAGTAGGTAATTAAGTATTCACCAATATAATGAAAGGATAATTTTCATTGTAATTACTCATATAATAGGTGAACTCAGTGGAATATATGAATAACGAACGAATTTTGGCAAAAGACAGCTGACATGGCGCGCTGGCGCGTTAATAACGGACATAGGATACTTTTCATCTTAAACAAAAATCTGATTAGAATACAAATTCGAATTAGATTATGTTTGTATTAGTTAGAGCCAGTAGAGGCCAATGAACCTTGGCAAGTTGATAATGGTAACATTAAAAATCTAGAACTTTATGACGTCATTTAAAATTACTACCCCCACCATTTTCGCGCTTGTCATCTCTTGAAATTGCGTTCAGTAAGTACATCATACTGAACTGAGCGCATTGATACAAAATATACCCATTAACGAGATGACTTGTGCGAAAATCAATTTCTAGAAGACTTTGGGACAAAAAGTTTCACTATGTGTAACTTTTTTAAAGATTATACTGGCAACACTATAGACAATGTTTGTTGACTTTTCTATTGTGTCAAGGCAATGTTTCATGAAGTCATTTACGAATTGGAATAGGAATATTCCGGTCCATTAATATTATAATCAATTTATAATGTTTACAAAATAGACTAAAAAAACACTATTCCAGCATTACAAAATAATAATACATCCGTTTTATTTCATACACAAAACATTTTATAAAGTGAAAGACATCTATTACAATCAAGAAACCGGCAAACAGCTGATCAGTGATCAATTTGGTAAGATATTTTTTTTAAATTTCTAATTAGAGGCACTGACCTTTGATTGTAATTTAGGGTCTATACAGCCTAAAACCTATTTTATAATGTGTAAGTTAGTGTAAGTACTCAAATGTTTTCCCCATATACCACTGAAGCGATTTATACCTATTGAGAACAGAGAAAAATTATGATAATTTTTATTACGGAAATCATGTTGGAACCTGAATGAAACTAAGATTTCGCGGGCAAGTAAAATTATTGTATAGTTTTCTATTTAATTAATACTTATTGGTTGATTGGTTGGCATTTTTGAACTTGTATGAACGTGTCTATTTTTGTACTTTACTTACATACGGTACCTATTTCATAACATTGTGTTATGTTAGCTAAGTATTCTTGTAAAAAAATCAGATTCAATCTCGATTCACACTCACACGCTGTCCCGTTCAATTCCTATTTTGTATGAGTGAGACAGTAATTGAGTTTGAATCGCGATTAAATAGTAGGGGGAGGGGGGGCGATTTAAAATATGACGTCCGTGACAGTCGACGTGTGCGAAGTCGACGTCCTACTTCCAAGTAGAGTTGGGCAACGCATCCAAGAACTTGAAGTCGTGGATGTCCATGGGCAGCGGTGAATGCTTACCATCAGGGAATCAGGTGACCCGCTAGCTCGTTTGCCCTTCTCGTTTTTTCTTTATTTTTTATACCACTAAGGTGGCAAACAAGCTTACGGGCTACGGCCCGCCTGTGGTGAGCGGTCTACGTAGCCTATGGACGATTAAAAAAAATACGTGTGGCACTCGGGGACTGCCGCAGTAAAGCTATTGCATAGCATTTTTTATCAACAGCAATTTATAATCTATATATATAAAAATGAAACCCGTTTTCCGTTGTCACGACATAACATGAAAACGGCTTGACCGATTTGGCTGTTTTTTTTTTGTAGTTTTCTAATACTCTGTACAAGGTTCTTACGGAAAAAAATATTAAGAAAATCTCTCAGAAAGATTGAAAAAAAAACGAAACAGTACCCGGGCGAAGCCGGGCCGGGCAGCTAGTTTATTATAAAAATTAAAATGGTTAAATATAACACTGGTTAACAGAGTCCTCTATGAGGGAATAGTGTTAAATTTTATCGGTTATATTTTGTATGCATTAAATTGCGTATTGAATTTTGAGTCTTATTTCGTTCGGTTAAGGTTGAATTAAGTTTATTAATTTTATCGGTGATAAGTTAAGTTTATTTTCGTTACGGAATTTCTTGATTCGGTCGCCGCGCTCAAAGACCGCGATAAAAGCTATGCAATAGCTTTAAAAAAAATGTGACGTCCACACGCTCCACAACAATCGACGTGTGTAGTTCCACGTCACGTAAATAGACGAACGAAAAGTAGTACTTCTGTGATCATTTTGATAGCGGCGAAATTAAAATAATTTTGTAAACAGCCGAGCCGATGCATTTAACTATATTTTAGGTTGTGACGATAAATACTTTTGATAGGTGTAAAATGGCGCGGAAGCATTGAGTTATGTATGCTACTATGTTTTAACTTCACATAACGACCTCCGTGGTGTAATGGTTACCATGTCGGTCCGCCAGGATTTGAATCCCGGTCGGGTCATGATGAAAGACGAACTTTTTCTGATTGGCCTGGGTCTTGGATGTTTATCTATATAGCCTGTTTTTCTTAACTTGACCCATATAGTAAACAATCTTAGCGTGTCTTTTTATTCAATTATCCTTGTGTAAAATCGACAAATCGCCAGAATAATAAGAGTGTTGTGTTAAATGCCATTTCTAACTATATTATTATTATTTGGGTGTGAATGATAATTTTATTTGCATATTTTCGTTAAAAAGACGTGCTAAGCTAAGATTGTTTACTATATGGGTCAAGTTAAGAAAAACAGGGTTTACCTATATATATCTATCTATATATATAAAAGAAAGTCGTGTTTGTTACAACACTTAAAACTCGAGAACGGCTGGACCGATTGCCATGGTTTTTGATTTGTTGGATTTGTTTCCGTCCCGAATAGCAGAATACATCTTAAAAACAATGAAAACTCGATTAGGGGTAGGGTAGGGGTAGGGTAGGGTAGGGGTGGGGTAGGGTAGGGTAGGGTAGGGTAGGGTAGTGCCTCTAAGGCGGAACAAAGTTTGCCGGGTCAGCTAGTGTATCTATAAATACATATAAAAGGAAGTCGTGTTACACCATTTATAACTCAAGAACGGCTGAAGCGATTTGGCTGAAAATTGGTGGAGAGGTAGCTTAGAACCAGGAAAAGGACATAGGATACTTTTTATCCCGTTAGGGTAGGGTAGGGTAGGGTAGTGCCTTTAAGGCGGAACAAAGTTCGCAGGGTCAGCTAGTTTGGTATAAAATATAGTATCGTTGAGTTAGTATCCCATAACACAAGTGTCGAACTTAATTTGGGGCTAGCTCAATATGTAAAAAAAAGAGTGGTAAGGCTTAGCCACTAATACGGACTGGTAGTGGCTCGTAAATGTACTAGCTCGAAGCAGTACCACCCTTTCACAGAATATCGACGTGAAATAGCGGTGATATGCTGCTGTGTTTCGTACGAGTGACCCCTTCTTGCTTCGATTTTCTTTTTCATTCCTTCATAGGTGGGCGACGCATCTTGTAGTCGTTAATGTCCATGGTCATCTGTCTCTGCTTACCATCAGGTGACGCGCCAGCTCGCTAGTCCTCATCTGTCATAAAAAAAATTTGGCACACGAATGACACTGAGCAAGTAATCACTACGTTTTATGAATGATTTGAATTCACACTTCAGTAAATTATTTAAAATATAACCTTGAATGACTCTATTCATCTCGAGTTAATGAAACTACCTTTTCAAGGTTTTCACATTGCTGAAAACATTTACGTACAGTCAGGTGCACGTTGAGCTTACACTTGCAGTTCAATTTTGGCTCTTATGACATAGAACTTAAGAATGGTACAAAGTCCTATATGTAAAGGTTGACGTGCTCTTGACTGTACTTACCTAGTTATCAAATAGATAAGCCGGAACACTCTCGCGAAGTCAAAGTCAAATATTTTGGAGGGGAGGCACTTCCAAAAAATATTTTCACGATTTGGTTCTATCATTTTGTTAGCCTAGTTATGTTTACAGTCACCTCCATAAATATGTAATTACTTCAGTACCGTGTCACTATAACATTGTTGACATGTTCACTCAAATGTTGTTCACTCAAATGTCTAAATTGAAATGGTATACGAAAGTGACAATGACGAGTACATAACATACCAAATTACAGCTTTCTAACCTTTCTAGAGTGTTTTTCAGATAGCATGGGTACGGTGACGTTTGAGTGACATGTTTTATTCGAAACAAAAAATCGCGAAGTACAAAAAGAAATAGAAAAAGAGTGAAGAATAAGCGACTACAAAAAGTTGTAAATTCAAATTTACATTATTAATGATACACTTATTTTTAATTCCCTGTAAATTCCATTCAAATCCCAAATGTCACCGTACCCATGCTATCTGAAAAACATTGTAGTTCGCTAGACCGCGGACAGACGGACCTATAATCCACTCAAATCAGAGCAGCCTGTCTGGGGAAGGATCTCCACCTTACAGGAGATCGTAGCCAAATAGCATTGGTCTCGGCCATGTTGTGTTCCTACGGTGAGTAAGATCTCCAGAGCTCCACTTTCTACAGGGTCGGCAACGCGAATGATACCCCCGGTATTGCAAGCGTCCATAGGGTACGGTGACTGCTTCCCATCAGGCCGACCGTATGCTTGTTTGCCACCTTAATGGTATAAAAAAAGACTGGAGTGCCGCCAGCAGTGAAAACTTAAACATCAACGTTGTGCATTTTTGAATATTTTGCAATGGTTAGGGAATCTTACGCTTTTTCGATCAGGCTACGGATCTGACGCGAGTTTAACATTTTTTTACCCATCTAAAAAAGTGCCAAGCGCCGCTAAAGAAGTTTTCACTTCAAAAATATCTTTGTTTATAGTAGGGACGAAATTACAAGTGGCGCTTATTTTGTATTGAGGAGTAGACTTCGTGCGCGTGAAATGTTCAAATAAGGATAACTCCTTTTCCTGTCATGCGATTTAAATGAAACAAAGCCTATATTCTGCTGCAAGCTGAGCTCTATCTCCCTGTGAAAACAGGAAAATCCGCTCAGTAACTTAGAAGATGTGCACGTTCAAACAAACAGACAGACAGACAATAAATAAAAATAAATAAAAAAACGCTTTTATTACCTTTCTCTAACTGTTCCCTCTCCATTTTTGTCAAATATGTTCAAAGTACAGACATATCGGGGTCTACTGTTTTATTATATGTATATGACGTATTTATTCTACGTTATCTGTTTTACTCTCATGATACAGATACAGACAATGATTTACGCCCATATTTCTCTCGTAAAATAGCATATCTTGATATCAAAGAAGCGACGATACAATTCATGATAAGATTGTTACATTATTTATCTAACAAGAGCGTTTATTTGTCGTACGTTACCAAGAAATCAGTAAGCCTAAGGGACTTCACTGGTGTCCGAATGGAGTGTTTCGAACACTGTTTCTCATTTTGCGTTCAATACTTAATTTCTGTATATCCAGACAGCTGGGGCCCGAATTGGCCCGATACTACTAACACAAATGCACCAATGGGCTCTCAATGGTGTCTCAATCGTGTCTCAAAAGAATGCCAAAACAATAAGTTAACGTTATTGTTTAAGTCCATAATAAATGTCAAAAACTATTCCACTGATACACTATCGGCATTATTTTGAGACACGATTGAGACACCATTAAGAGTCCATTGGTGCATTTGTGTTAGTAGAATCGGGCCCCTGTAAAGAAACCTGACCCGTCATACGAAGTAAGATTTAAAATTTTTTATGTAAATTCTCACGTACCTAAATCTATATATCGTCACACCAAACGAATAAAGCCGTAATAGCACGTTACCAAAAAAATTTTTTTTTGCTTATTTAAAATCTACGGACCTTAATACATCACCTGAATTTTTTTCAGATTTTTTTTACTGCAAATAGTGTAATTAAAAGCGTTTGACGTCTTTTTTCTATCGAAAAATATATGCAAAAGCTTAGGCGAACAAAATAATTATTTTACCTTACGACCCGAGAGAAAGTCATTGATTGGAAGAATAACAGAGTATCATTCTAATACAACTTTATTCGTCCGAAATCCTACGCAAAACTAGTTTGTATTAGATTAAAACTTTTATTCTTATGAAATTACAACCATCATTGTAATGTAAGTAATCAAACAATTTTATATTATTTTGATCCAAACTGTAATGTGTTATTAAGTAATCTTCTATAATATAAAATTCAAAGTCCTGACTGACTTATTTAACTATATATCAACGCACAGACCAAACCGCTGGGTCTAGAAACTTCAAATTTGGAATGTAGGTTCCTTACGACGTCTAGGGGTGTACTAAGAAACGATTTTTCAAAATTCCCATGGGAAAGCGAAATATACGCAAACGAAGTTGCGAGGGTATTTCGACGCACAGTGTAAACTACTGGGTCTGGAGATTCCAAATTTGGCATGTAGGTAGGTTCCTTATAAGGACCGGACCATCCGGACCAGACCGACCGGACGAGACTGAACCGGACCGTACCGGAATTTGTTTCTGAAGAAAAATATGCTACTTAATTGTTAGTAGGCCACGCGGGCGAAGCCGCAGGCACAAGCTAGTCGTGTATGAATTGCAAATGAAATAATTATATTATGATATTGCACTAAGGCTCCTAAGGCCGAGTGGATGAGTGCAGTGGCATGGAACAAAGTCAATGAAAGAAAGGCGCTCAAAGAAACTGGCCTGAATACTGACGAGCACCGTGCCTTGTACTAGGGGTGAGGCGTATTTATCGGAACAGTGACAAATCACTGTTACCGAACAATTCTGAACAGTCACTGCTCCTGGCGATACGAAATACCTGTTACGAAAAATACTAGCCTGTGACTTGTCACAGTTCACGAAGAGGGGAACTGTGACTTGTAACTATCGCCATCTCGTTTCATTTGTAGGTGCTGAAACGAGAAGCACCTAGTATTAAAATACTAGGTGCTTCTCGTTTTAGCACGTATAAATAAAACGAGACGGCGATAACTATGATCTGTCAGTCTGTCTGTCACTGTGACTTTTTTTCCTTTCGTTTGGCAATCAGACTAAACACTGTGACTATTAAGTTTTTTACATTGTGGCAACCTAAGAACAAGGTAGCATGGCAAACCATGCGTGTCACCAGCAATGTAAAGCAAACAGTTCGTTAACAAAACGTTTTTTTATCACTGCGGAAGCCATATTATACATATATGCTGTGGATTTATGTTTTCTACCATAAAGTTCTTTTTCATTACATGATTTTTAGTTAATAAAAAAAATTAAAGTACCAAATCAAAAGTGGTTTCAGTAACATGCATTCGGAGGGTTGAAAGTTAATATTTTTCGTTAGCGATTTGAAAAAAAGGGTAGCCATCTCAAGATTTTTTTTAATTTGCCGCTGTTTTCGAGTGACACAATTGGACACGATTAGATTGCCAGACTTTTAATAAACAAGTTTAATGACTATTATTTTCTGCCATTATCAAATTACTTTATCACAGGCAGAACTTATAAACTACGAACGTCTTTTTTACACACAAAGGATTACTTCCTCTTACCTATTATAATATTATAATTGGTATTTTAAATATTTTTTTAAGAACCTTATTTAGGTACCTACATACATATATCCGAACACGTCGAAAATTACAACATCTTTTTCAACATTTTCCTCCAGCAGAACACTAAATAAAAGGTGGCGTTGGCTTATTAGATACTGTGGTTCTGGTCACTTATACAAACTCTCGCCCCACGGGATTTTGCGAAATTCAACTCCCAAGGGGGCGAAACAAGATGGCAAAGTTTGTATGAGAGAACGCGATGTCTTGGCCCGATTAAATTAATTTTTTTGCATATTATGACATAGTTTATTGGTAAAATACATAATTTAATAACATGAAATTCAATAAAATTAATTAAAACTAAACTAACAATTTTTTGCTAGATTATAATATGATCTCATAAAAATTACACCATAAAGTTAAAAAGTTTATAAGGATGCGAATGTGCTAAACAATATACGATTTAATCAAATCCATTTAGAAGTTTCATTGTAAATTTTAAGTACTTACAGTGTCCTGTAATATCATTAAAGTATTTAGTATTGTAGGATTTAGTATTATGACCATACTTAAGCTACGTGCGATAATGGTGAAGCAAGAAGAAGAAAACATTTATGGACAAAACTGTTAATGAAAATTAAATATCTGTTATGAAAAATACCTGTGACTTGTCACAGTCATTAACAGGGGAACTGTGACTTTATAGCCTGTTATGTCATCAAGTATTTCTATTGCCATCTTGTTTCATTTGTACGTGCTGAAACGAGAGGCACCTAGTATAAAATACTAGGTGCTTCTCGTTTTAGCACGTATAAATGAAAGGAGACGGCGATAACCTGTGATCTGTCAAGCAAGTGTCACTGTGACTTTTATAATTAGTATTTTTTTTTTACATTGTGGCAACTACTAATTCAATTTCAATGACTATATTAATATTTTCTGCCATTTGAACAACTTTGAAAAATTTCACCTGTTATTTAATAACAGGTATTGGGACCTGTTAATTCTTGGGAACAGAAACAGGCATAACAGGTATTAGATTTTACCTGTTATAACTCATCTCTACCTTGTACGCTGAAGCGCATAGAACAGCTCAGATACTATGTAGGATAGACAGGGATGCCTATATTAATAACATCTGCGGAGAGGTAGAGACATGTTCGGAAACAGCCCGCACTAGAGATAATTATGTTCCGACTTCAAGCCGAAACACTGGTCTATTCAAAGTGAAGCTGGGATAACTGTTGTCCGCTAAGATGGCAGTCCTGGAGAACAGGTGGAGAATATATTGTCAAAATCTATTTTGTGAGAACAGCGCGGAGAGGAACTTGTGGGATTATGCCGTTAAGGAACCTGACATCCTTAGACAGGAGATAGAAGAAGCAATCTGCAAACTGAAACCTAAGGCTTGCGGTGGTGACGGGATAACAGCTCAAATGCTGAATCTTATGGGGGAAAAAAGAATCACTTATGCATTCAATATGCCAAACAGTCTGGCGAACAGGACAATGGCCCGAAGACTGGACTAAGTTGATTGTGGTTCCTCTACACATGAAGGGATCGACACGTAAATGTGAAAACTATCGCACCATTTCATTTATTTCCCACGCCAGTAAAGTCCTCTTGAGAATCCTGAATAGGAAAGTAGAAGCATATTCAACTCAGCAGGTATCCAATGAGCAAGCAGGATTTATCAGAGGTAGGGGCACAAGAGAACAATATTGAACATCAGACAGTTTGATTGAGAAGTGTAGAGAACATAACATCAGTGATGCCCTCTGCTTTATTGACTACGCTAAAGCATTCGATTAAATCAACTGGGGCAAATTGTTCGGTGTTATGAATGATATGGGTATTCCGGATCATCTCACCTTTCTCGTGCAAAATCTGTATCTGACCAGCAAGTCGAAGGTCAGGCTAGAAGACGACTCGTCACACCCTTTTCATCCTGATTGAGGAGTACGTCATTGTTGCATTTTGTCACCGCAACTGTTCAATTTAATCGGTGAATACATAATGAGAAGGGTATTGGACAACTGGGAAGGAGGCATACGCGTAGGAGGCTATTTGCTTAGTAACCTGCGGTTTGCCGACCACTAAAATAGGCTCCTCTGAGGCGGAATTAGCTGAATTCGTGTCCAGAATCAGCAAAATAAGTTATACCGAATATGGCCTACTCATAAACCGGTCAAAAACAAAACTCATGTTCGTGGATAGAGCGGGAACACTACAACGAACGCACGAACTGCACGATTTAGAAGATTGCAAATATGTGACGATGGTGATTGTTGATTGGAAGTTGTCAGAAGAGCCCAAATAGCAAAAACAGCGGTTTACAGTCGCAACACCAAAAAGAAGCTAATGTTAGTTAGTTAGATATATATTATATAGTTGATCGTGGTCAAAAAACATGTCTCTTCACTATAGCAAAAAAAGTTTTGGCTTCCCCATACAAAATAGTAATGAGCTAGCTGGTCGGGTCACTCGGGTCCTTGTATGGGGAAAGAAGTTTTTTTGTGAGATTTTGATGGTTGGTCAAATAAGAAAAGTTGTTGTATTTGAGCAATGGAATCATCCCCTAATAGGTCGTAAACATCTTTTGAAATACCCTATAGTATAAGTTATAGTATTGTGTAATCATATTTTTAGCCAAAAACTATGTAAGCAATAAAGTTGAGCTTTAATTCATTGACAAATTAGGGACCAAAAGAGTTGTTGATTAAACTTATCCTACTTAAAATATAAGCTTTTCAATAAAAGTATTATATAAAAAGGCTTTTCTTCTATTAAAGTGTGAAAAAAATATGTTTTTCTGAAAAATAAGTAATTTATGAGTAATCTATGTTTAGTTTCAGATTTAGCCCGTTTTGGCGGCGTTTTTTTGGTTTTGGACAAATATATATGTTAAAATAATAATTAGTGATTATAATAATAATAAAATAAATTACTTTTATCTTGTTTTACTTAATTAATTTAAAAAAGCTAAAGGTTACCCGACTTTTTGCATTGTTCTGCTGACAAACTTTGAGAGAGTAAAAAGGAGGATAAACATTTATTATAACATTTTGTGATATCATATTTGTACACGAATATCAGCGCATAAGTTTATTACACGGTGTCATTAGGTTTTAAAATACATTTAAAAACGTCGATTTGAATTTATTACAAACAGCACCTTGCTAACATTTCAGACGAATAAAGCCGTAAGTGAAGACATAAAAAAAACAAATTAATAAATTTAGACGAATATAAAAATATTTTAGTTTTTCGTGTTTACTGAAATTACTAGAGAAACCCGCGCAACTTCGTTTGCGTTTATCCCGCTTTCCCGTGGGAATTTCAAAAAATTCTTTCTTATCGGTTGCCTACATCACACACCCAAATTTCAGGTCTCTACGGTCAAGACAAAACATTTTCATACGTATACATGATTATTTTTCTATTTAAATACTTCTCATTACAAACTTTGGAGTGGGCGTTTATGAAATAGGCTAGCCCGACCGGTGAAACTCTTACAAAATATTGACGTGAAGCAGCAATGCATTTCGTTCGGAGAGTGAAATATCCGCAATTCTTGTTTGCCACCTTTGTTGTATAAAAAAAATCTAACTCCTTCCTTATACTATTTCTCGCTATAAATCCTGTCTTTTCCTGTTATAGGTCGGCAACGGGTCAGGGACCCTTGAATCTATGTGCTCCATAGTCGACGATAATCACCTAATATCAAATGATCCAAATTCCTGAGCTTGTTTTACAACCACTTCCGTAAAAAAAATGTAAAAGAATATGGGTATTTCAATACCTACAACCTCAGCCTACAACCATCCCTACAACAACACTACGAAATATTAGAGCGAGTCGACGTAATGAGATTTCCTATAAGTGAGAAAGAGACAATATCAATATGCCATTTAACCATTGACCAATTTAACTTGAACCCTGTCAAATATTATAAATTTAATATTTAATTACTTACTGTTTATAATCGATGAATATGATTCAGTCCGCTTTATACATAGTTAGAATTTTAGCTGTTTTCCGAGATCACAAACAGAATAAATAGTACGACGACATTATGAAATCATTTTGGTTGAATATTCACAATTTATAAAAATATTACATGACAGATGACACACTTCACTTCACGGATGTGTCAAAATGAAATGTAATTGAATCAAAAGCTCTAAGGAGTATGAGTATTGATATCAAATCGAAGAAAATTACCCACAAAATACATATTTTTCAAGAATTTCAATAAAATAAGAATCACGTCTTCCATCAATTCTCTTAAACAATTTTTATGCAAAATTTGAAGTAGATTGGATCAAGGAATCAAGTTGTCCCATAGTAACTTTACCCCCCTTTTTCACCCCCTTAGAGTTCGAATTTCGAAAAATCCTTTCTTATCGGACGCCTACGTCATATAATAGGTCCACCTGCCAAGTTTCAGATTTTTACGATGAGCGGTTTAGGCTGTGCGTTGATTCTCAGTCAGTCAGTCAGTCAGTCAGTCAGGACAAAGCATTTTATATATATAGAAGATTATTGTATATTTTTCAGTATTATATATGACATATTAAAGCACAATTTTTTCCCTACCCAAGGATTTCCCTACCCATTTAATTTATAATTGCTCAACTACAAGAGGCGTAAAGACCATTTTAGTGTTTTTTGGCGTTCCTGTAAAATTTACTTTTTGCAATAACGGCTTTATTCGTTTGGTGTGGCGATATATAAAAATGAAACCCGTTTTCCGTTGTCACGACATAACAAGAAAACGGCTTGACCGATTTGGCTGTTTTTTTTTGTAGTTTTCTAATACTCTGTACAAGGTTCTTACGGAAAAAATATTAAGAAAATCTCTCAGAAAGATTGAAAAAAAAACGAAACAGTACCCGGGCGAAGCCGGGCCGGGCAGCTAGTACCTAAATAAAAATGTTCATATTGATTACGACTAGTATTCGATGTAACATTGAAATATGATTAGAGTTACCCAAATAACCTAGTTCTTACTTCTTTTGGGTTATGTATTTTTTTGCTATTGCATAGATTTTATCGCGGGCTTTGAGCGCGGCGACCGAATCCAGAAATTCCGTAACGAAAATAATTCAAACCTAACACCGATAAAATTAATAAAGTATTCAACCTTAATCGAACGAAATAAGACTCAAAATTCGATACGCAATTTAACAGAGTCCTCCATGAGGGATGAGCGGTAACTATTAAATTTAAATAAAAAATAATTATAATTTGCATAAGTTGATAAAAAATGCTATTCCATTTTTCCGCGGCAGTCCCCGAGTGCCACACGATTTTTTTAAATACAGTAAATATATGCGGACAAATAACATAAATAATTAGTTAATAAGAATACCTATCAAATAATTTTTATTATAAAATGTATTGTTTAATGACAAAATGGGCGTAACTGGTTTTCCGCCATTTCTTTTACCAGTGGTCATTTTGCATTTCTTTACACCTTACCAATAATGTAAATTGCGAAAGTATCACTTTTTGTTACGTGTTGGCACGATTGTGATGGAATTTGCTATTATACTGAGTACGACAACTTACTAAAACGACAACTTCCTAAAAACGACAACTTCCTTAAACGACAACTCGTTTAAATGACACACATTATTTTTTTTCAGGTCCATAATACAAGTGATTCCAGCAAATTTAAATCGGCGCTAAACAGTGACGCTGCATACCTCGCTGAGCATTTAATACGAGTACATACTCGCCATGGATCCAGGATACTTTGACATTGAAAGAAAACCTAATCCAAGGGAGAGAGCAAACATATTCTCATTATTAAGTTTCTGGTACGTAACTATCATACTTTTATTTACGACTAGCTTTTTTGCCGGCGACTTCGTCCGCGTGAAGTTCCGGACCCGTTCCCGTGGAAACCACATTGAATTTCGGGAAAAGCTATAGCCTATGTCACTCCCTGATAATGTAGCTTTCTACTGGTGAAAGAATTTTTGAAATCGGTCCAGTAGTTTCGGAGCCTATTCAATGCAAACAAACAAACCAACAAAGAAACAATCAAATCTTTCCTCTTTATAATATTAGTATAGATACATCTAAGCCCCTTCGCACACAAGGCGACGCAAGTCTCCGATACTCGGCGATTTTAGCATCCAACGACGCGAGTGTACGTACGAAACTCAATGGACTTGTATGGCGGTAGTCGCTTGGATACTAAAATTGCCGAGTACCGGAGACTTGCGTCGCCTTGTGTACGAAGGGGCTAATTATTATCAACTAGCTGCCCGGCCCGGCTTCGCCCGGGTACTGTTTCGTTTTTTTTTCAATCTTTCTGAGAGATTTTCTTAATATTTTTTTCCGTAAGAACCTTGTACAGAGTATTAGAAAAGTACAAAAAAAAAATCAGCCAAATCGGTCAAGCCGTTTTCATGTTATGTCGTGACAACGGAAAACGGGTTTCATTTTTATATATATAGATATGTATAGTTTGTCACGTTTTATATAATCTCTCGCTACCTACTCCAGCGGAGCAGCGAATGTACCTATTTATTTTAACTTTATTGACATACACTTCCGGACACTTGAATCGAGCCACCCAGCAGTTTCAACTTTGATTGCTGGTAACTTAACAAAAGTATATGATCAACGAAAAAGTTTTTATGCAATTTGGAAGCTGGTACACTTTACATTAATAAGGTATACTTAATTCCAAATTTAAATTTCAATAACTTGATAAAATTACAATTTTAAGTGAAACTTGTCCTGTATAACCTTTCTCAAAGACAAGACTCGGGTTAAATTTTGAAAAAAAAAAAGGAATTATTGGAAAAAAAAATATTCAGTAACTTGTATTGCCTCCGAGAGCGTTTATGATTGCAGTCATGCGATTTGGCATGGAGTTAATCAACGTCATTATGAAGTGTTGTGGAATGTTCTCCCATTCCTCCTCGATGGCAACTCTCAGCTCTTCCAAAGTTTGTGGTGCTGGTTGGTGAGCTCGAACACGCCTCTTTAATTCGTCCCATAGACGTTCGATGGGATTCATATCAGGGCTCCTTGCTGGCCATTCCATTGTCGTGATTCCAACATCATGAAGGTATGCCCTGACGATTCCTGCAGTGTGCGCTCTTGCATTATCATGCATAAAGATGAAGCCTTGGCCTACAAATCCAGCATATGGCATCACATGAGTCTCTAGGCAATGGTTAATGTATCGACGGGCATTTAGTGTTGGTAGACGTGGTCCTGTCACAACCTCTAGCCCAGTTTTACCATCGGCAGATATTCCTCCCCAGACTCTCCACGAGCTCCCGCCATAACTCACTCTCTCTTCAATACAACACTGAACAAAGCGCTCTCCCCGCCTTCGGTAGACCTTCCTCCTTCCATCATTACCATAAAGCATAATCTTAGTCTCATCAGTAAAGAGTACCTTGCTCCATTGGCGTTGAGTCCAATGCAAATGTTCGCGTGCAAACTGTAAGCGCGCCATTCGGTGAGCTCTTGTCAGTTTCGGCCCGTTGGCTGGCTTATGTGGGCTCAGACCACGTTCTTTAAGTCTTTGTCTAATTGTTCGCGCGGAAACAGCCACTCCATGAAAGTCTCGAAGCTGTTCTTGGATCTGTACAGAGGTGAGGTGACGATTTCGTAAACAGGTTGTCGCGATAAATTGATCCTGTCTTTCTGAAGCTACCCGAAATCGCGGTCTTCCTGGACGGCGCACGTATACACCAGTGTCGAGGTATCGATGGTTTACCCTTTGCACAGCAGAACGGCTTAAAGCAAGCTGTGATGCTACATCGCGCTGACTTCGGCCCGACTGTAGAAGCGCCACAGCTTGCGCGGCTAGAAGAGGCGGTGTATCCATAATTTTAACGTTTAAATGGCTCAAATTAAAAAAACAAAATTTATACGATGTCTTAATTTCAAAACAATTACGGTGAATTCAAAATTATGGAGTTAAATAAAAAAATTATGTTAATTTAGATCAACTTTTATTTTCAAAAGAATGCACTAATTTGGATTTTGTTTCGTTTTTCCATTTGATAAATTCAAAATTGGAACAACAGCACTTCAAAATCATTATGAATATACCAGCATCAAAACTGCATAAAAACTTTTTGATTAACTTAAGAATATTTTTATGTTCTATGTCATTACACATAAAAATGTAGGGTGGCTCGATTCATGTGTCCGGAAGTGTATTTGGGTACAAAAGTCGGACTTATGCTAATAGCATTATCTACTTATCAAAATCCCCGCCCGTCTAGGCGGAGAAGGTGGCAGACAATCTGGTTTTAGTCGGTATGTCCGTCATTGGCTAGAGAGGAAAGGGCTGAGCACACCGCATGCAGCGCAGCACAGCGCGTTGCAGCTAGGGTATAGAACCGGGAAATCCCGGTACCGAAAATCCCGGGAATTCCCGGTTCTTTTATAGCTGTAAAAGAACCGGGAATTGAAATACAAGAACCGGGATTTTCGGTACTTTCGGGATTTTTTTATTTATTCAATTATATGGCAAT
The DNA here is from genome assembly GCA_905163395.2 of Endotricha flammealis. Taxonomy (NCBI): domain Eukaryota; kingdom Metazoa; phylum Arthropoda; class Insecta; order Lepidoptera; family Pyralidae; genus Endotricha; species Endotricha flammealis. Next base: position 1,714,008 of record LR990882.1, on the reverse strand, counting down.
TGGCAACACTGACGCTAGTGACGCTACATGCGATCGAATATATTTTGATGGTCAACAAACGATCAAGTATGTTTTCAAGAAAAAGTAAAAAAAATATCTAAACTATGCCTTCTTTGCAATTTTGCCAAAGAAAATGTTGTCTTTAAAAACACCTATGTTTACAATGGTTTTGAAACGGTTTTTATGCTTCGAATCAAGATCACGAAGTCTCAATTTTCCCAAGAATTGTCTCAAGTCCTGTTAAGCTGCAAAAAAATTGCTCTTCAGTCTCCATGTTTGTCGAGGAAGCATGTTCTATGCGTTCTTTTTGGGATTTTGGTCTGGTGATTGCGCAGGCCAGTCTAAGATCGAAATGTCGTGCGTGCTCCTGAAACCAGCTGCTCACCACTCGCGCTGTCTGCTTACGGACATTAACACCACAACCCTTAACACAAACAACTGGTGCTCTGACAAGAACATTTGAAGAAACAGCATTGCCGTAACATTTAGCTGTTTTTTCGCATCAGTTAGCAAAAATCGGCCTTCGTGCGTATGGTCCTTGCGCTTCTGGCTATGGCATTCTTTCACTTACTTTCCCAGTAGCATGATAACATTACTTTAACCTTGATTGCCGCAAGCCTTGCGACAAGAGCAACTTTTTAGCATCATACCAGGACTTGGGTTATGTCGCCCAAAAAGATTTGATTTATGACATGAAAAATCGATGCAGAACCATTGTATGAATCATGGGTAGTGATGGGCGATTTCCGGAAATGTTCTCTTAGTGGAAACATTGCGGAAACGTTCTCGGAAAGGAGAGAATTTACGGAAATTTAAGAGAATCTAATCCACTTATGTAGACTTTTTAATTTTGACATAAAAATAGATGACTATGCATGTAATTTCAGTAGCTATGAATGCCATAGTGAAGATACATGTCAGGTAGGTAGTTATAATGACGTTACATTTGATTTTCTATATTTATAAAATTCAAAGTCAAAGCGGAAAGCGAGATATACGCAAATGAGTTGCGGTTTTACTGATCCGCTGGGTTTAGAGATTCCAAATTCGGAATGTAGGTTCCTTACGACATCTAGGGGTGTACCAAGAAAGGATTTTTCAAAATTTCCTCGGGAAAGCAAGATTGTGTGATTGCAAGACAAACGAAGTTGCGAGGGTATATCAACACACAGCCCAAACCGCTGGGTCTAGAGATTCTAATTTGGAATGTAGGTTCCCTACGACATCTAGGGGTGTACCAAGAAAGGATTTTTAAAAATTCCCACGGGAAAGCGAGATATACGCAGACGAAGTTGCGAGGGTATATCAACGCACAGCCCAAACCGCTGGGTCCAGAGATTCCAAATTTGGAATGTAGGTTCCTTACGACATCTAGGAGTGTACCAAAAAAGGATTTTTTAAAATTCCTAAGGGAAAACGAGAACGCAAATAAAGATGCAACGGTTTTACTGATCCGCTGGGTCTATTGATTCCAAATTTGGAACTTTAGGTTCCTTACGACATCTAGCAAACGAAGTTGCGAGGGTATATCAACGCACAGCCCAAACCGCTGTGTCTAGAGTACTCTATTGATTCCAACTACCTACCTGACATGTATTTGACTACTGGCATTCATAGCTACTGAAATTACATGCATAGTCATCTATTTCTATGTCAAAATTAAAAAGACTACATACTTGTTTAGATTCTCTTAAATTCTCCGTTCAAGAGAATGTTGCAGAATGTTCTCGTAACGGAAATGTTCTCCTGCCCATCACTAATCATGGGATATTTTATTGATAACTGATTTTTCGCATAATTGCAAAAAACTGCATATTTGTTTAATTTTTGTATCTATTTTCACTTTTTAAAAATATTTACGCAATAAATATAATATTATTTTACTTTTACATGTACCAATAGATGAGCTTTCTAAAAATAAGTATGTCTAACAAAAAATGTGTAAATTAAGCAAAATCAAAGCATCCCTAGGCGGTGTTGATGTATTGAAAAAAAATCCCGAAAGTACCGAAATTCCCGGGAAATCCCGGTTCCAGCATAGACCGGTACCGAAAATCCCGGTTCCTTGAGATAGTACCGGTTCTCTATACCCTAGTTGCAGCTTATGGCGTAATCTATGCAATATTATGAGAAAGGACACACCAAAAAACGCACGATGCTGTACAGCGCTGCGTAGCTACGCGTCGTGCGTTTGGTGTGTCCTTTCTCATAATATTGCATAGATTACAACGCCATAAGCTGAAAGCCGGACAGATCCTCGTCGCTTCCTCAAGCGGCGGTATGCAATGATTTTCCTGATTATAAACACAAAAAAAACGTAATCTTTATATCTAGGTACTGAACGGAAAAAGATCTAGGGAAACGTCAAGGATGCGATGGTCGCGCGACTTGACTGTCTTTTGTGGAGATTGGGATGAAATGGCGAGCGACAGAAATGCTTGGATGCGTACGGCTTAATTTTGCCCAGCTGCGGGTCCTGAATAGCTAAATAAAAAAATATTTTTATGTCATACAGTAGACAAACAAGCAAGCGGGCCACCTGATGGAAAGCGATCACCGCCGCCTATGGACATCAGTAACACCAGGGGCGCTACCAATGCGTTGTCCACCAAGGAGGTTAGAGGAATGGAAGGAGGAAGGGAAGGGAAAGAAGGAGGGGGAAAGAGGGGATAGGGAAGGCTCCTCACTCACCGAAAGAAACGCATTGCTGCTTCACGTCGATATTCTGTGAGAGGGTACTTCCCCGGTCGAGCTAGCCCATCTATACATATAATAAAACAGTAAATCCTGATATGTCTGTACATTGGACATATTTGGCAAAAATGGAGAGGGAACAGTTAGAGTAAGGTAATAAAAGCAAAAAAAATTTTTTTGGATTTTTTTGTCTGTCTGTCTGTCTGTCTGTTTGAACGCGCACATCTTCTAAGTTACTGAACGGATTTTAATGCTGTTTTCACCGGAAGATAGAGCTAGGGATGGAGCAGAATATAGGCTTTGTTTCATTTAAATCGCATGTCAGGAAAAGGAGTTATCCTTATTTTAACATTTCACGCGGATGAAGTAACAGCTCGTTTCATAATAATTGCTCTACCACTCCAAATAATTGAGATTCAATTTCTTTCAGGTACACATGGCCTCTATTTATGAAAGGTAGAAAAGGACAGTTAAGCATATCGGATATGTACAGGTATATTTCGTCCTATTATTAAATAAGTTAATTCATAGTTTACACTTCTCATCAGATTTTCATGTACACACTTTTTTTGAATTACAAACTAGATCTTATAATTTTTATTTTAGATTTAATTTTATGTTGAGACAAATTAATTGGCATTATTTATTGACATTCCGCGTACGTAATGTTGTATGTATGTACCTAGTTTTAAATTTTATGTTGAAAAAGAAAAGTACGATATATTTTTAAATGACAAAAAAGGCCGTAACTGGTTTTCTTTCGCCATTTCTTTTTACCAGTGGTCATTATGCTTTTGTTTCCGAAATGGTAGTAGTTTATAGAGTAGATTAATTTATACAAATCATTTATTACTGTATACTCTGACAAGAGAACGTGTTTGTGAAAACCTATTCTCTGAATAAAAGCTTTGTGAATTTAACCTGTATACTTTGTTGGCTTTCTATAATTTGATAAACATTTCTTTCATTTTATACTATACATGTGAAAATTTGGTAATGAAATTTGCAAATTATTATAGTAAAATCAATTCTAAAATACTTTTTAGATGCCTACCATCACATCGAGCAGCGCCGCGAGGCGACGATATATTTGAAGTGTGGGATAAAGAACTAAAAAAATTAGGTAAGTACTAAAAAAAAATAGGTAAACCCTGTTTTTCTTAACTTGACCAATGTAGTAAACAATCTTAGCCCGTTATCCGTAAACGATAAATATATGCTATCGCGGACTTTTTTGGAGACCTAAATAAGAAAAATATCCTATAATTTTTGTTTTGTTATATCTCAAAGGGTTTAGCCAGCGTTTTCGTCGACAGCTCCCAAGCGGGTTGATTTTTTCCGACACTCCCAACAATAATCTTTATATTTCAGCCAACTTACACAAAATCCTGACAAATTTTATACATAAACCTTCCTCATGAACCAGGCTATAAGTTGGTGAAAACCGCAAGAAAATCCGTTGGGTAGTTTTTGAGTTTATCGCGAACAGACAGACGCGCGGGAGGACTTTGTTTTATAATATGTAAGGATATAGTTAGAAATGGCATTTAACACAACACTCTTATTATTCTGGCGATTTATAGATTTTACACATGGATAATTGAATAAAAAGACACGCTACGATTGTTTACTACATTGGTCAAGTTAAGAAAGTACTTTTAGTGTGCTTCTTGATAAATAGTACTTAATAAGAAAGTCCTTTCAATACTTCCTACTCCGTCTAATATCTTTCTGATTAAATTCGTCGTTAGTTCCAAGACAGCTGTAGTTTCTCACGGACGTCAATAAGCTTCATCGCTTATTGTCAATCTGAGGTCGCCGTTGTCGAACCTGGCTATACAGGAGGCAGTGGAGATGTGTGGTGGGCTTTTCCCGATTTTATTTTTAATTTTTTTTTTCAGATAAAGGTGGCAAACCATCTTTGATAAGCAGTATATGGCAATTGCACGGATGGTATTTTCTTATAGGAAACACAGTTTTTTGTATTGTAGATAGTTGTAAGAGGTGAGACTTTTTGTTTAATATATTTTTTATTAATGTTTGCATGTATCCCGCATTCCTTTGGGACCTTTTATAAATTATTTAAATATATATTATTATATGTATAGGGACAATTCATATAGATTGAGCTAGCCCGAAAGTAAGTTCGAAACTTGTGTTATGGGATACTAAATCAACGATATTATATTTTATAACAAATACATATATAGATAAACATCCAAGACCCGAGGCCAATCAGAAAAAGTTCGTTTTTCATCATGACCCGATCGGGGATCGAACCCGGGACCTCCTGTCTGGCGTGGTAACCATAACGCTACGGAGGTCGTCGTTTATTAACTTACTGTACAGTCATTCGAATCCTATATACCTATTGCGAGAGGTAATGCCATTTCCGTTTCTGCGTCGGTAAAAGTATCTAATTTGACTTAAATCCCCACTGACGTATCCGGTTTCTAGTCCCATAAGTAGTTTGCGAGTTTTAGTACGGACTTACGGAGCCATTTTTAATTATTAAATGCTGCGGTCACATTAAGCTGATCGCACAATTGTCAGCAACGTACGCGCCGCACGCGCCGAACGCGCCGCAATTTAGAATTCGTTGTATGCAATGATGTGAAACCTCGCACATTTCACCCGCACCGTACGCTTCGCATTTCGTAAAGTGCGGTAGGCATTCTAATTTGAAGGAAGCATTCTGATGACGTCATATAACGCGGCGTGTACGGCGCGTGCTCAAATTGTCGGCAATACACTAAAGATTTGCGTACGGCGCGTGCGCGAATGTGTGAGGCTATCAAGAAATGCGGCGCGTTCGGCGCGTGCGGCGCGTACTGTTATACCCTTCCTCCGCTAGGGTTAATGCTGACGGCCAGGGACTGCTGAATCAGCAGCCCCCGATATCTCCCGAAGCTCGCAACGTCGCGAGCCTCGAGTACTCAGTCTGTATTTCACTCTCTCCGGGCGCGGTTGCCAAAGGGCTCACCAACTATTTCTATAAGTTTCCAGTTAAATAAATAATTCTTTTTTTAAAAAGGATTTCAATTCGAGCCCTATAACATTTTGGTGGCAGCGGTGGGATCGAAAATCCCCAGTGCTCGATAAATCCGCTCCGGTACAGACTCAAACTCTTAAAAAAAATCCAGTGATAAAGTGTCGTTCCTGTGAAGTGTTACCTACCTGTTCTACTTACCTACTCCGAGATCCTGGAAAGGAACTTACCTGATTGCATCCTGGTCCGCAATCGCCTAACACAGCCGACACGCTAACAACCTGCAAAAGAAATCCCGGAAAACTGCCCGTTTTCCCCAACAACCTTGAAGTGCCTGCCCAAATTCAGCATCCAAAACGGTGACGAAACCTGCATCGAGAAATATCTAATTGGAGAAACATTAGTTCGAGATTGTGTGCCTGCAGTGACTCATCGCTACATTATGCGTCCAGCTACTGCGCTTATCTGCATCGCCCACGCGTTCTTCGTACAGTAAGTCCTTGGTCACTGTCTAGTACTAAGCTAGGTTCATTTAATTAATATTGATAATTTTATTTGTGTTATAAAGTAGCGTTCACATTGCTTTAAATTTAAGATATTCATATATAATTATGCTGAAAGGGCTAAAGGAGGAGAAGGATACGTTAAATTTAAATATCGATATTCCAAGTTCAAAATCAAGCAGTGCCCCTAGCTCACCTATTCACTCAACTCGCTCCACTAAATCTACCGCATTTTCATTACATAACGAAATGGATTTAAACATTTTATTCAAATTTGTCAAGCCTTATGATGGTAATCGCGAAACACTTAATTCATATATCGTTAACTGCAATAATGCCTATGAGCTAGCCACGGAATCGCAAAAGCCTATATTATTCAAATATATACTAAGTCAGTTAAACGGCAAAGTGGAGGTTGCTTGCTCAATTAAGGAGTTCTCTTCCTGGGACCAGCTGAAAGAGTTCCTCCAAACACAATTTAGTGTTAGAAAACACTATACACACCTCCTGACTGATCTCCAAGAGAGCAAGCAAGGCCCGCAAGAGAATGTTAGCCAATATGCTTTACGAGTCGAAACTTACCTCTCACAATTGCTTACCGAAATTTCATTATCCGTAACTAAGGCAAAAGAATTACCAGGTCGTACCGCGGCTATGGAGGACCTTGCCCTCCATCATTTCCTTATGGGTTTACACCCCCGAATCTCAAATATTGTGAGATGTAGGTCAGTGAAAAACCTAAATGAAGTAATTAACCTAGCCGTATCCGAAGAACGGATACAGCAGACCCTATACAAACGTCCACCACCAGAACAAAAGGTTAATTATTCAAATAATAACAGCCGACCTAGAGCCGGCGCTCCGAACAGGCCAAATTTCACTACCTCAACACAGAGGACTCCTCAACCTGGATCCTCTGAACCTTTCTGCAGATACTGCAAAACCCCGGGACACGACATAAGTGTCTGCAAGAAAAGGGAATATAATAATAACAGATTCAGGGCATCCCAAAACGCACCAAACGCGTATAGGCTACCCCCACGCGTTAACTATTTAGAGCAAAACGACGATGACAACATCGGTCATGACGAAGCAGACTCAGAACCTGCTTTAAACGAATAAAGGGCTCCCGGCGGTGTCTCGTGAGCCCATCCAATCGATCTCCACTAAAAACCTATTCAAATGACACCCGTTTCCATACATGTGAAACCCAACCTCAGGTCCACCGACAGGGTAACCAGCCCCAAACTGAAGACCTCGTCTCTATCCAATCTCAGGTCCACCGACAGGGTAACCAGCCCCAAACTGAAGACCTCGTCTCTATCCAATCTCAGGTCCACCGACAGGGTAACCAGCCCCAAACTGAAGACCTCGTCTCTATCCAATCTCAGGTCCACCGACAGGGTAACCAGCCCCAAACTGAAGACCTCGTCTCTATCCAAGCTCGAGCCAACCGACAGGGTAACCAGCCCCAAACCGAAGGCCGCGAACAATCTAAATCCATCTCCAACATCAAAGTCTACGAGGTTAGCATAGACGCTACTAATAGGCTTCTACCTCATATCCTTGTGTATACACAAGTATCCGACATTCCACTCACCCTATTGGTAGACTCGGGTTCTGCCATTTGTTTATTAAAACAATCCAGTGTACAAAAAACACTCGCTCTTAAAAAAGAGCCAATCAAGTTGAAGGGTATTGACCCAGGCGAAGAAACAACGCCGACCCTAGGTCACTTCCAGCTGAAATTACAGCTATCCGAACATAAGCGAATTTCCCACACATTCCACCTTATCCAGGATATTAATCTACCTTATGATGGTATAATTGGATCAGATTTCCTCACATCCTTCGGGTGTAATATAGATTATACCCATGATATTATCAAAATGGGAAAAATATCTATCAAACTCCATTTCTTTGAACCATTTTATATTATTCCTCCACGTGCAGAGGCAGTTATCGAATGCACAGTCCAAAACCCTGAACTGAAAGAAGGTATAGTTACCGACCAACATTTGTCAGACTCTCTCTTTGTGTCAAACTGCATCGTAAAAGTGAAACAAAATCAACGAATCAACATAACCATCGCTAATACGTCCGAGAATCAAGTAAATGTCCAGGCTAACTTGAACCTTGAACTAGATCCTTTACCAATAAACTCAGTCCAGATTCCCAATAATCCAGTAGATGCAACCAGTCGTGTTGAACAAGTAATCAGCTCTCTACGAACATCTCATCTTAATAAAGAAGAGTCTGAAGCACTCGTCGATTTATGTACTCAGTACGGCGACATATTCCATATACCCAATGATAAGCTGACCTATAGTTCAGCATTAAAACATCATATTAAGACTAGTACAGACATCCCTATTCATACAAAATCCTATCGCTTCCCGGAATGCCACAAGAAAGAGGTCGAAACCCAAATTAACGATATGCTTGATCAAGATATTATCGAGCCTTCATCTTCACCTTGGAGTTCCCCTATTTGGGTGGTACCCAAAAAGGCGGACTCGTCGGGACAACGTAAATAGTTATTGATTACCGCAAACTCAACGATATAACTATCGGCGAAACTTACCCAATTCCTCAGATATCCGAGATCCTTGATCAACTAGGGAGCAGTAAATACTTCTCTACCCTAGATCTTACTTCTGGTTTTCACCAAATTCTGATTGCACCCGAAGATGCACCCAAAACAGCCTTTTCTGTACCTCAAGGTCATTTTCAATTTAATAGAATGCCATTTGGCCTCAAGAACGCACCTTCAACCTTTCAAAAACTTATGAACAATTGTCTTTCTGGGCTTCAAGGCTCACGATGCTTCGTCTATTTAGATGACATAGTTATCTACTCTTATGACCTCGAATCTCACATTTCTAACTTAAAAGCTGTTTTCAACAGACTCCGAAACTTCAATCTAAAACTAAAACCAGAGAAATGTGAATTTCTCCGTAAAGAAGTTGGCTACCTAGGTCACATCATCGGAGAAGATGGTGTTAAGCCTAACCCAGAAAAAACGAAAGCGGTGAAAGATTTCCCAGTTCCTCAATCCCCGAAGGACATCAAATCCTTTCTGGGACTAGTGTCGTATTACAGGAGATTTATAGCAGATTTTGCCAAATTAGCCAAACCCCTTACGTCCTTATTAAAGAAAGACGTATCATTCGAATGGCGAAATGAACAACAGCTCGCCTTCGAGTCCTTGAAAAACAAACTTATATCGGCACCAATCCTCGCTTACCCTGATTTCAATGCACCATTCCTTCTTACCTGCGATGCCTCAAATTACGCCATCTCAGCAATCCTATCCCAAGGGCCCATCGGGCAAGATAGGCCAATCGCGTATGCATCACGCACACTAAATAAGGCAGAACTCAATTACAGCGTCACAGAAAAGGAGTGTCTGGCCATAGTGTTTGGTACTAAAACATTCCGACCTTATATTTATGGTCACCGTTTCAAAATCATAACGGATCATAAGCCATTGCAGTGGCTTTTCAATTGTAAGGATCCGGGGTCTCGTCTTATCCGCTGGCGTCTTAAATTGGAGGAGTTTGAATACGACATCCGGTATAAAAAGGGGAAAATTAACGTTAACGCTGATGCTCTCTCTCGCTTCCCCGTTAATCCCATACATGCGGACTCTGGTGATCCCACTGTTTCTAACCCTGCTGGTGGTACCGCAGAACAACCTGTGCAAAACCCTTCCATACTTCAAGACGTTTCCTTACCCGAAGCAAACGTTGTAGGAGCTCAGCCCCCAAGTCAAGGCGGCACCACTCCTAACATAAACCCTACTGAGCTGGAACAATCACCACTCTTTAGTCCCATTACGTTAGAGGACCTCGACGTCAGGCTCCCTTTTAGTCCTTTAAGCAGCCCTCTAGATTTTGATATTAATGACTTACCTTCTGTCGGTCTACTTACGGATAGTAATGACTTACCGTCCATCGGTCTCCTTGAAGACAGTAACTTACCTTCCATCTCGTATAGTCCAACTGCGGATAATCCTCCAGAGACCGGATCCCCTGTAGAGGAACCAAATAACTTACCCGAAAACGACTCCATACCCGTTCCGTCATCCCCTAATAACGCTCCGCTATTTGCGGGTGATTACTCTACGCTGTTGAAAACGTTGTCCAATAAAAACAACATTTTAAATACTCAAATCATAGAGTACAACGAAGATCTTACTAAGACCAAATCCAGAATAATCCTTGTACCCACTTCAATTGATTTAGATGAGTCAAACCCCTACCTTCAGGAAATCCTAGGTAACCTGCAAAATCCGAACCAAATCTTGGAAGATGAGAGAGAACTCCACTCTTACCATAAAATTGAAGCCAACAATAAGATTTATTTTCTCCTATTCACCAGAGTGAATCATTTCGATGTAGCATCTTACCTCGAGATCTTCAACACTATTAAACGTGTTCGTGATGTAATAGTCACTCTTGAAAATGTTACCGAAATAAGTATCCCCGACTTTAGAAACTCATTTGAAGTACACTCATTCATTAAGATCTACAACATCCTCCTATATCTCTTCCACAACACGAATATAACAGTTAACATTTACCATAATAATATCACGTACCCTGCGCCAACTGAAATAAAGAAAATTCTACGAGATAATCATGATATTCCAATAGCAGGACATTTAGGTTCTGCCCGTATGTATAGTAGGGTGAAAGAACAATATTATTGGAAAGGTATGCGTACAGATATAGAGGATTATGTCAGACAATGCAAACAGTGTCAGGAAAATAAAGCATTAAGGAAAATTAACCGTGCCCCGATGCAAATAACATCCACTTCAACGGCCCCGTGCCAGCGAGTATCTCTTGATATAGTCGGTCCACTTCCTGAGTCTGGACCTGCAAAATTACGTTTCATATTGACCGTCCAAGATGACCTTACAAAGTTCTCGTCCGCTTACCCTATTCGTACTACCACGGCAGAAGAAACAAGCGAATGCCTGTTACATTATATTTCAATTTTCGGACTTCCGAAAATCATTCTCACTGACCAAGGAACAAACTTCACCTCAGAACTATTCAAGAAAACCTGTGAGTTCCTTAAGATAAAACAACTCTGGTCCTCACCTTATCATCCTCAGACTCAAGGCGCTCTAGAAAGGAGTCACTCAACCTTGAAAGAGTACCTCAAGTCATACGTCAACGAGGGTCAGGATAACTGGCCTCGTTATGTCTATACCGCCATGCTTGCATACAATACAGCTGTTCATTCTACCACGAATTACACTCCTTACGAATTGATGTTTGGTAACAAACCCGTGATCCCGAATTCTATCTTTGATGAAACTCCAGGTGCGACGTACCCCGAATATGTCAGAATGTTGCAAAACCGCCTGAAACACTCGCGTGAGAAGGCCATTGAACATATACGGCACTCTAAAGGCATATCAAAAACTTATTACGATTCTCGTACACGGCCTACCCAATATAAAGTAGGTGACTTCGTTTACCTTAAAAACCATCTTCGGCTACGAAAGGCCCTATCGCCCATCTGGAAAGGGCCATATAAAATTGTTAAAATACATGGTAACAATACCTTATCCTTGTTGATAAACCGGCGACACGTAAAACATCATTACGATCAAGTCAAACCGGCCCACACCCAGGATCCAGGGAATCCTGTAACATAAAGTAGAATTAGTCAGAATATAAAATAATATACAATAGGAAATAATAAAATAACTACATAAATATATAAATAAAATAAACATAATATAGGTATATAGTAGTAAAGTAAGTTAGATATACACTAGGTTAGGTCAAAGCAAGTATCAAAACAAACTAACATACTTACCGTAATTTATTTCAGTACCGCGCTGGAAGTACAAGGCCACACCGAATATATACAACAAATCAAATCAAGTCCTGGACTCTTCTTTGATTACCTAGGAAAACTTAAAGTAAAAAACGGCCAACTAGACGTCCTGATCCCCTTGGATCTATCTCACTTAAAATCTCACCTAGAAAATATAGACTCAGTTCTCAGAACCACGGAAACCTGGTGTCAGCAAACTGAAACAAAGGATTCATCCGAATGTCTCAGTGTGCTGGAACCTCTTGCTGTCCTGTACCATGACACGAATAGACAGTTTATGTCCATTTCACATTTGTTTATAAATAGAACCAAACGAGGTGCCTGGATAGGTGGATTAGGAACTGCTTTTAAACAAATTTTCGGTATATTAGACGAGGATGATGGAATTAGGTATAGCAATGCTATACGGGAGGTTCAGGATGATCAAAAGAAATTGGCTGCTATATTAAAAGAAAATATATTAGTAACGACATCAGCAATTTCCACCTATAATAAAACATTAAATAAAATTAAAATTAATGAGAATAAGTTAAATGACGCCATGGACAACTTATCGTATGTAGTAAAAAACATTTCTATAAAAACAGATGAATTGTTATTAAAATTTTATGAAACGGGATTACTTGATAGATTAGGAACAGCTATATTAGTTTTATCTCTCCAGTTGGAGGATATTGTAAACGCCATGTTATTCAGCAGTCAAAATGTATTACACCCGGCAATCCTCAGCCCTCAACAATTGTATCAGGAACTGTACGATAACCATAGATATTTGTCTAGCAATGTAAGACTACCTGTAAACCTAGATTTAAGCTCTATGCATTACATTCTAAATATTTCTAAATTAGTTTGTTATTTTGTAAACAATAGAATAATTTTTGTTTTACAAATTCCCTTAGTCTCGACTATGGATTTTATATTGTTTCACACTATCGCCTTACCAACCCCACATAATGTAACCTACCCTAACTCTTTTAGTTTAATTGTACCAGATTCTAAATATATAGCAGTGACCAAGGACAAGCTACATTACTGTAATTTGGACAATCTCGACAATTGTGACAGTGTTGAAAGTAACCTCTTGTGTGACGTCACCAACGTGTACGCCACAGATGCCAAATTCAGTTGTGCCAGTGAACTTATGTCTAAAGTAATAACAGTGACTCCAGTGCAGTGTAAAACTAGTTTTATTTACGGAAAGGTAGACATTTGGAAACCAATTAAAAACAATAAGTGGCTCTTTGTGCAGACGGAACCGAATAAAATATCTGTAGATTGTTTGAATTCTAAATTGTTTGAAAGTAACATCCGGGGAACTGGTATAATTACGATTCCTAATGGATGTACTGGATTTTGTAAAAGCACTATGTTAATACCGAAAAATAATATTGTAAACATAACCTCTCCAATAAGAGAACCCGATTTTAATCTCATAAACGATACTTGTTGCAACCTAATTAAGTTTAATAAAATAAGTAAGAATGTGCCGCACACTGAATTACTAAATATCGATCTAGATGAACTTACAACAGGCAAAGAAATTTTAACTTACAATAAAGACTTAGACCAAATTATAGCAAAACCACACATAGTTCAGTATGGGACACATTACTCTTCTTTAATTCTTATAATAAGTTTTATAGTACTTTTATATATAATTGTAAAAGTTGTAAAATCTGGACTCTTTGGCAACTTACGTAAATTCCGTAAACCAACGGAAACCGCTCAACCCTTAGAAACATCAGACGAACCCGAACCTGTGGCAGAGGCTATACCTCTACCCATTCTTAGATCCAGAATATAGAACCTTCTTTCATTGGAAGGTTCTCTTTCTTAGGGGGGAGGTGTTATACCCTTCCTCCGCTAGGGTTAATGCTGACGGCCAGGGACTGCTGAATCAGCAGCCCCCGATATCTCCCGAAGCTCGCAACGTCGCGAGCCTCGAGTACTCAGTCTGTATTTCACTCTCTCCGGGCGCGGTTGCCAAAGGGCTCACCAACTATTTCTATAAGTTTCCAGTTAAATAAATAATTCTTTTTTTAAAAAGGATTTCAATTCGAGCCCTATAACAGTACGTTGCTAACAAATGTGTGAGGCTATGAATAAATGCGGCGCGTTCGGCGCGTGCGGCGCGTACGTTACTGACAAATGTGCGATCACCTTTAGCACGATGCACATTGCGCCATCATCCGTAAAGGAAACAAACTATGCCCCTTCCCTTTCTCACGTATGACAAACAAGCACGGTAGACAAGGACGCCGATCATTTTTACTTCTCACTCTATTCAGCACCGTTGCGCTACAACGCGATGTCGCGACAGTGTGACTGCAGCATAAGAACATAAGAATAAAAGACTCTTAAGAATTATTAGAATAACAATTTAATTATTTTTTCTGGACGGCCCGGTGGTCGAGTGGCTAGCAATGGTCACTTTATCTCAAGGGCCGCGGGTTCGAATCCTGCGCAAGGCAAACATTTGTGTGCATGAACATGTCTGTTTGCCTTGGTCTGGGTGTTTTATATGTATAATAAGTATTTATTTACAAAAAAAAAGTATGTTTAAGTATAGTATATAGCTGCAGCAATCTTAGTACCCATAGTACAAGCTTAGTTGCTTAGTTTGGGACTAGATGGCGTTGTGTGATTTGTCCAAGATTTTTTATTTATTTTAAATTAAAATAAGTGATTTTAAATAAAGTTTTATCATTTTCAGACTAAGCATTCCTATATGTTTGGGAGGTCTTATAAATTATTTCACCCCATCGCACGGCGGAGTGACGAGAAACGAGGCTTACCTTTATGCTGTGGGAGTGGTCGGGTATTTACTTTTTTTTAAATAAAAATGCGTCTGATTTTCGTGCATGAACATGAGAAGAATTGAAGATTTAGTAAATACAAGCGTATAGATCGGCAATGCTTTGATTGAGGCGAGACCAAAAACAAAATACACTGGTGTGCGTGTAATGTACATGTGTGCAAGCAAGATATATAATTGTGTGGGTTTTCCTTTTTGTTCGAGTTACATCCAGGCACTGCACAGGTAACCATATTTAATCACGTCTAATTAACACCAAAACTACACTTAAAAACCGTAAATTTTGTAAAAATAAGTGGGATTTGTTTTTAACACGACTGACGTCAGTGGGGCAATTCACGTAACAAGAACCGATTCTAGTTCGATTCAACGACACTCGCTGTCTCACTCATACAAAATAGGAATTGAACGGAACAGCGAGTGTCGTTGAATCGAACTAGAATCGGTTTTTGTTACGTGAATTGCCCCACAGGCCGATGCAGGCCGATAGCGTGTATAGGAAGAATGGTCTCGCCTATCTATCTCGCTCTAACAAACGCGTATGCTATGATCTATCTCTTTTGCATTGCCGATCTATACGCTAGTAAGTATACGTTTACTAAATCTATGAGAAGAATATTTTTTCACCGTTTGGTAACTAGCTAATTAAAAAAAAAAAATGTAGTCACTATAATTTGCTTTTCTGCTTTTTCTTTTTATAGTTAACTAGCTGTTACCCGCGGCTTCGCCCGAATAAAAATTAGCCTATGTTGGGCTCTGTATCCCTGACAATATGTATACAAATTTTCATAATGATCGACTGCTTAGTCAAGCCATGACGGAATAACAAACAAACCAACTAGCTTTCTCATTTATAATATTAGTATGATTTAATCTTAAAATATTATGTATAAACATTTTTAAAACACTATGTACTTTTGTAAATATGGTATTTTAAAAAGGCTTACAGTTGAGTTTCTTGCGGCACTTCTTCACAACAGGCCAATCACGTCAGAAGTGCTAATGAGATGAAAAATATTGACGTTCAAAGTATTTCTTGTAAATCCACTTACCAAAATATATGTTTTTTGAAGTGAAAACTTCTTTAGCGGCACTTGGCACTTTTTTTAGATGGGTAAAAAATGTTAAACTCGCGTCAGATCCGTAGCCTGATCGAATTAGCGTAAGATTCCCTAACCATTTCAAAATATTCAAAAATGCACAACGTTGATGTTTAAGTTTTCACTTCTGCCGGCACTCCCGGAGTGCAACCAGTCCTTTTTTTATTATTTATAGCTGTGAAAGAAGAGCTATTTTTTCACATCTAAAGATCCACAGGAGAGGAGAGATAATTTTCAGGTTTTGTTAATAAATAGTTTTTTTCTACATAAATATATTTATTTTTCAGGTTGAACGTGTTAAACGCAGTTATGACGCATCCTATGCGTCTTTGGCTTTTGGAGATGTCATTAAAAGTTAAGGTTGCATGTTCTTCTCTCATATACAGAAAGGTAAGGATTAAAAGAAAAAAGATACACTTTTGTTTCAAAGGCAAAATTTAATATTTTTTTATTCAAATAGCCTATTTATTAAAAGCTCTTTCGATTTCTTTTAACCATAAAAGTGGGAAGCAAGTATACGGTCGCCCTGATGGTAAGCCGTCACCGTAGCCTATAGACGCTTGCTTGGGGGTATCACTGACACGTTGCCAACCCTCCGAACCCCCCAAAGTGGAGCTCTGGAGACCTTACTCGCCGTAGGAACACAACATGGCCGAGACCAATGCTGTTTGGCTACGTTACGATGCAAGGTGGAGGTCCAAACCCAGGCGGGCTGCTCGGGGCAGATTATCCGCTGTGCCCTACCTCTCTTAAAGTTAAAGTTTAGGATGGTGAATTCCACTTAACATTATTAATCTTTTTAATATAATATTTTTTTCTATTTACAGCTACTAAGACTAGACTTGACATGTGGTGGTAAAGCAACAGAGGGTCTAACCAGTCACATAGTAAATCTCCTAACAACGGATATGGGAAAGATTGACATGGCATCATTATATTTAATGGATCTATTTAAAACGCCATTAGAGAGTCCAATTATTGTATATTTGCTGTATAGACAGATAGGTGTTTCTGCTCTGATCGGTGTTGGGTTTCTGCTGTTATTTATACCTATACAAGGTAAGATTTCTTACTTTAAAAATGGGGGGGAGGGGGGGTCGAAAAATATCACGTATCTACGAAGATGTACAGACAGACTGGAGTGGTAGAGCAATTATTATGAAATAAGTTCGCTCGACCGGGGAAGTACCTGTCTCACAGAATATCGACGTGAAGCAGCAATGCGTTTCGTTCGGTGAGTGAGAGAGCCTTCCCTATCCCCTTTTTCCCCCTCCTTCTCTTCCTTCCTTTCCTCCAACCTCCTTGGTGGACAAGGCATTGGTAGCGCCCCTGGTGTTACTGATGTCCATAGGCGGCGGTGACCGCTTTCCATCAGGTGGCCCGCTTGCTTGTTTGTCCACTGTTTGACATTTTTAAAAAAGAGACAATTTTTTTTGTCTGTCTGTCTGTTTTATATAGGTACTAGCTGACCCGTGCCCACTTCGTTGGGCAAAATGTAAAAGCCTTTTTATTTTTCGGTTTTTTATATAACCTATGACACTCAGCAATAATGTGGCTTTCTATTGGTGAAAGAATTTTTAAAATCGGTTCAGTAGATCCCGAGATTACCCCTTACAATTTAACAAATACACAAACTTTACGTCTTTATAATATTAGTATAGATAGGGAACAATAAAGAAAATTACATAAAACGGATTAACATGTTTTTTTTTTAGATAGGTTATGTTCTGGAGGTCACACACACTACTTTTTATCACGGAAAAACGCTTTTCTACTTCAAATAAGGGGGGGGGGGGGAGTGTCGAAAAACATCACCAAATAACATCAGGGGAGGGAGGAGGGGAGTTTAATGGGGAATAGGGAGATAAATTAGGGTTTAATCTATATAAATATAAGGAAAAGCTGACTGACTGACCGACTGACATATCAACGCAGGGCCTAAACTATAAGTGTTAGAAACTTGAAATTTTGCACAGGGGTTCCTTTTATACCGTAGGGGAGCACTAAGAAAGGATTTTTCAAAATACCCACGGGAAAGCGAGATATACGCAAACGCAGTTGCGAGGGATTTACTAGTGATGAATACAGGAAGCGTTTAGGGAAGGCCTATGTCCAGACTTCTTGTGGGTGAAATAAAAAAAAATAAAAAAAATATATATAGGGACAATTCATACAGATTGAGCTAGCCCCAAAGTAAGTTCGAAACTTGTGTTATGGGATACTAACTCAACGATATTATATTTTTATAACAAATACATATATAGATAAACATCCAAGACCCGAGGCCAATCAGAAAACGTTCGTTTTTCATCATGACCCGACCGGGGATCGAACCCGGGACCTCCTGGGTGGCGGTCTGGCGTGGTAACCATTACGCCACGGAGGTCGTAAAATCGCCAAATCGAAATAATGCTATTTTATTTTATTAATTGCTAGGATGGCTTTCGTTGATTGGGTGTGGCGTGGTAAACCTCGTAGTGGACAAGTTTTCGACACTATGAAGGAAACAAATAAGAGTTTTAAGCGACACCTAAAGTTTTGTCAACAAAATGTAGATCAAATTAGCATGGATAGGTTAGCTACGGATCATTTGAACAAAAACTTTCAAAAATTTTGGAAGTCCGCTCAAAAGATGAATCCAAAGCCTGTGGTTCCTGTGAGCGTCAATGGTGTAAGTGAACCGAAGGAGATAGCAGAGCTTTTTAAATGCCACTTTAAGGTAGCCGCGCGTCAAGCAGTCGAAACTGATATTGATGCTGGGAGCGTCGTGTCAGGTGTGCCCACTCGAATTACTTCAAAAGAGATAAGTAACGTTATCAAATCGATGGCGAGAGGTAAATCACCAGGGCACGACGGTCTCAGTATTGAACATTACTTACATGCGGGCTCACACCTCCCTAGGGTTCTGTCCATGCTGTACGGTCTGTGTATGAGTCACTCCTATCTGCCGGAGGGGCTGATGAGGACTATAGTTGTCCCTATAATTAAAAATAAGACAGGAGACCTCTCTAATATGGACAACTATAGACCGATTTCATTGGC
Source organism: Endotricha flammealis (assembly GCA_905163395.2). Lineage (NCBI taxonomy): Eukaryota > Metazoa > Arthropoda > Insecta > Lepidoptera > Pyralidae > Endotricha > Endotricha flammealis. Next base: position 1,695,006 of record LR990882.1, on the reverse strand, counting down.
AACTATAGCGGCGAAAGTGCTTGACAGCGTGCTTGAGCGAAGGATCAGTGGACAGCTACAATTACACGATGCCCAATTTGGTTTTAGAGCGGGATTGTCCACTGAGACCGCTATTTTGGCGCTCAAGGGCACTGTTAGGTACTACACGGATAGAAATACACCGATTTATGCAGCGTTTTTGGACCTCTCGAAAGCATTCGACCTGGTTAATTATAACGTCCTGTGGTCCAAACTACACAAGTTGGGTTTACCCAATGAAATAGTCACCTTGCTACAATACTGGTATGGGCACCAAATTAACCAGGTCAGATGGTCGAGCGCATTGTCGGGACCGTATAGGATGGAATGCGGGGTGAGGCAGGGAGGACTAACCTCACCAGCCCTCTTCAGCCTGTATGTGAACCAGCTGATCCAGGAACTCAGCAGCACACAGATTGGATGCTCTATAGATGGTCAGTCGATCAACAGCATTAGCTATGCAGACGATATGGTGCTGCTGAGTCCCTCGATTAGTGCCCTTCGTCGGCTGCTTGAAGTGTGTGAGAGGTATGCTACATCCCATGGCCTTCTTTATAATGTAAAAAAAAGTGTAGTCATGGTGTTTAATGTCAGTGCAAAAAAGGATAGAGCAGTTCCACCGGTGTACCTCTATGGGAAACACCTGGATAGGGTGCCTTGTTTTAAATACCTTGGTCACATAGTCACAGAGAACCTCAAGGATAACTGTGACATTGAGAGAGAACGGAGAGCGTTGGCGGTCAGATGTAATATGCTGGCCCGCAGGTTTGCACGGTGTACCAAAAGCGTAAAAATTGCATTGTTTAAAGCATATTGCCAATCGTTTTACACATGCAATCTGTGGGTCAATTATACGCAGAGGGCCTACAACGCTCTTCGTATTCAGTATAATAATGCTTTCAGGGTGCTGGTGGGGCTCCCGCGGTTCTGTAGCGCGTCAGGCATGTTTGCGGAAGCGCATACTGACGGCTTCCACACTATAATACGCAAGCGAACTGCGTCTCTGATGCGCAGGATCCGGGGGAGCACCAACGGCATTCTGAAAATACTGGGTGACAAGCCGGACTGTCCGTTCCTGGGGCACTGGGACCGCATTCATAGTTGTGTTCCTAGTGCAACAGGTAACGGGCAGGCCGGTAGATATATGAATTAGACATTTATTACATAACGAGTGTCTAATTCATATATTATTTATTTAAAATAATGAATGAATGAATGTTTTGAATTATTTTAATTTTATTATTGTCTAATGCTATAATACTAATATAGTTTTTAAGTGTGCAAATGTTACTAACAAAATGGATAAATATCTGAAATAAAGAGATTATTATTATTATTATTATAATGTGTTAAAATATTTTTTTTTAGGTTATAACGGCAAAGTGACAGGTATTCTTCGTCGTAAAATCGCCATACGTACCGACCATAGGATCCGTCTTATGAACGAAGTTATACAGAGTATTGAAGCCATCAAAATGTACGCGTGGGAGAGTGCTTTTGGCAAATACATTGGTGAAGCGAGACAGTGAGTATTTCTTCTATTTTCTAACGTTGTTCTGTATCCTAAAGCAGCTTAAATGGTCGGGAAAAGTTGGAAACCATACTATTTTTTTTATTTTTGTTTTGTGCGGCTTTAATAGCTCTGCGACCAGGACTGGTCTATTGTGATCGCCACATGATTTGTTAGAGCTCACCGCTAAACCCTGCAGCTGTGATGAACCGCAGCATTTGCTTAGGGGGGGACTCCTTTAACTCATCTGGGCTTAATCATACTAATATTATAAATGAGAAAGTGAGTTTGTTTGTTTGTTATTCCTTCACGGCTTTACTAATCGGCCGATCATTATGATTTTTTTTATATATATTGTCAGGAGTACAGAGCTTAACGTAGGCTACTTTTTATCCCGTGAAAGTATGTCATTCCAATGAGAAAATATTTTTTCTACAATAGAGGGCCCTACCAACAGATGGCACCACAAGTCACGCTTTGGGTTGTTTTGTTGTCAAACGAGATCTATGTCATAAAATTAACGCGAGCGAAGCCGCGGGGAAAAGCTAGTTTTAAAATAAAAAAGCTTTTATTTTGGTTTCAAAATTATCCATAGTGTAGTTAGTAACATCAAAATATTCGAAATCTTGAAAACTTTGTTTAGTCCAGTAAATGTTAATAAAATCAGGGGAAATAATTCGTGTAGTTTTGCAAAATTGGCACAGTTATACCTTGTGGAGGCCAAATTAACATACTAAAAGCCCTACAGGGTGAAGGGTAAGATAAGAGAGGTAGGGCACAGCGGATAATCCGCTCAAATCGGAGCAGCCCGTCTGGGGAAGGACCTCCACCTTACAGAAGATCGTAGCCAAATAGCATTGGTCTCGGCCATGTTGTGTTCCTACGGTAAGTAAGGTCTCCAGAGCTCCTCTTGGGGAGGGGTTGCTCCTCTTGGGGGGGGTTGGGAGGGTTAGCAACGCGTGTGTGATACTCCTGGTATTGCAGGCGTCTATAGGCTGCGGTGAGGCTTACCATCAGGTAATTACGTACGCTTATTTGCCAACTTTGTAGCATAAAAAAAAATGGGTGTGCTGAGGGTGTAAACGGGTGATCGAAAATATAATTTAGCATGTTTATACCTAGTAACTATGCTATTATAATAATGATCTACTTTACGCACGTGTCCTAAACACCTTGCCCATTACAATAACTATTTTGTTACAGGAAAGAGATGAACATTATCAAAAAGGTCTCCTGGCTCCGAGCACTCACAATATCTTGTGTGAAATTGAACACTAAAGTCGCCATTTTTATTAGTATCGTTGCGTTTGTCTCTTTCGACAATGACTTGACAGCTGCCAAAGTTTTCGTCATATTCTCGTATTACGAAATGTTGAGATTTGCATTAGTGGATTTCTTACCGTTAGGTAAATAAAATCTATACAGGGTGACTTTTTAAGGGGTTGCCATTTTTGAGGAGGGACTAAGAATCCGGAGCTTAATCGATTGGCGTAAAAAGCATTTTTTTTAAAATACATATAGGTAATAAATTGCGTTTTTTAGTAGGGCCAGCCCGGCTTTTCGGCTTTATTGGAAGGACCGCCACTGCAAGTTAATGTTTTTCAAAAAATACTACGAATAAATATAATTACGATAAAGTCATATTTTTATATTGTTCTATGGAGCTTATTTTTTTAAAATGGCAACCCCTTGAAAAGTCGCCCTGTATGATTCAAAGATTCATTTTTTTTAAAGAATATGTACGTGCTCTTGTCAGAGAGTACATACAATAATAAATTATTTGTGTAATTAATCTACTTTATAAGCTATTACCATTTCGGAAATTTGGAGGTTGTGTTCTTTGTATGACATAATAAAGGTTTTTTCGAAATTTCCACGGGAATATAATAAAGAGTCTGCATTGAATAGGCTCCGAAACTACTGGACCGATTTGATAAAATATTTTACCAGTAGACCACTTTCATACAAGCCGAAAAGCCGGGCTTGCCCTACTAAAATCTTCTAAATTTAAGAGCCGCGCTCTTGTCGGTGTTGCACCCTCCATTTTCCTCTCTCTTGTGCCAGCTTCTTCACCTCTATAGTAACAAACAGAGGAGCAAATTATAGTGACCACAATTTTTTTTCTTTTAGGTATAATGTATACTTCTGAAGCTGTTGTTAGTTTTAAAAGATTTCAAGAGTTTTTATTATTGAACGAAGTTGATGACAAAGATCATTGTGATTTGAGAAAAATCGATGTATCTGTTTTCGAGAAGATTGGAAATGGGTAATAATTCATATAATATAGTAAATTTATTCTAATATAAAGTGTACACCATTTATGGCAGAAGTTTATATTATTATATTTTCCACATAACAGCGGATGGCAGAGACTTCATTTCCGAGAAATGAGGTTGGCATATACTCATTTGGCATACACCCAAAACGCAGAATTCAGGCTCCTATTTCTGGGTGTTCACTCCGTGTTCACGCAGTTTTATTCTATCTTATGAATAACAATAATTTAATTAGGTTCCGTAGGTTCGTTAATTCTGCCAAAAGTAATTATGATAAGTAAAATTCTGCCAAATGATGATTATGCTTAGTATTTTTTTCTTAAATATTCTTTGACGCCAACAACGATCCACCTCCTCAAAAAAAATAGGTCATAAATAAAATTTATGATAGGGACGTGTGGAGGGTGAAAGGGGAAGCTTTTGCCCAGCAGTGGGACATACATGGCTATTAAAAAAATATATAAATCAATATAAACAAAACTACCGCATACTCTATTCACATCAGCCAACAGGCTTACATAAGCAGTCAGAGCAATTTGGAGCTGCCTCAGCCGCAGTACGTGCTCTCGATGCAGAAGTACACGAGCCACTGGCGCGACGTCGACGCGGAGGACAAGGAGAAGTGCGCGCCTGCGCTGGTTGACATCAACTTGGACGTGAGTGATTTATAAATCCTTTATTTGTGACGACATCCGTGGCGTAATGGTTACCACGCCTGACCGCAACCCAAGAGCTCCCGCGTTCGAATCCCGGTCGGGTCGTGATGAAAAGCGATTTTTTTCTGATTGGCCTCGGGTCTTGGATGTTTATCTATATATGTATTTGTTATAAAAATATAGTATCGTTGAGTTAGTATCCCATAACACAAGTTTCGAACTTACTTTGGGGCTAACTCAATCTTTGTAAAAAAAAAAATTTGTAAAATGTGTGGTAAAGGCTTTATACGCCCTTGGTAGGAGAGCATGCGTTTGAAACATCTGCCAAACGCGTGTTGTTTGAAATCCATGCCAATACTAGCTAGTATCGACTTTGCTTAATTTGATCGTTTTAAAGTGACATAGCGACACTTTTAAATTCGAAAATTAGGATGAAGGGATTCCGAACCAAAGAGCACTCGACCGGATTTCGATAGGATGTGGGTTCGGATCCCACCTGTGGGCCAATTCACGTAACAAGAACCGACTCTAGTTCGATTCAACGACACACGCTGTCCCGTTCAATTCCTATTTTGTATGAGTGAGACAGCGAGTGTCGTTGAATCGAACTAGAATCGGTTCTTGTTACGGGAATTTCCCCCACTGGTGCAGATAAGTGAAAAAAAAATATTTCAAAACTATTTCTATACTATCTCCTCGTCTAGATAAAACCAGGGTCGCTGACGACAATAGTTGGCACAGTTGGAGCCGGGAAGTCGACACTACTGCAGGCGATGCTACGCGAGCTAACGCCGTCTTCCGGCACTCTACTCCGACATGCAGCCACGTCATACGCTGCACAGGATCCATGGCTCTTTGAAGCTTCAGTGAGTATAGCTTTATGATATTGATAAGTAAAAAAAAAAGAAAGACTATTAATTTGGTACCAATGACGACCTCCGTAGCGTAATGGTTACTCGCCAGACCGCCACCCAGGAGGTCCCAAGATCGATCCCCGGTCGGGTCATGATGAAAAACGAACTTTTTCTGATTGGCTTCGGGTCTTGGATGTTTATCTATATGTATTTGTTATAAAATATAATATCGTTGAGTTAGTATCCCATAACACAGGTTTCGAACTTACTTTAGGGCTAGCTCAATCTGTATGAATTGTCCCTATATATTTATTTATTTTAATAAAAAAATAAAAAAAACAATATATTACAATTTTTGGTACCTATGATGTAATTAACAGATTGTAGATCTCAAATGCTTTATTGGTGATTTTCCAAGGGTTTAGGATAAATTCTTAGTCGTGGGAGACATTTTAAGCGAATTATTTTAAAACATCTCTGTACCTACACATTATTTATTTATTTATTACTAGCAGACCCGGCAAACTTTGTTTTGCCTTAGAAGGACTACCCTACCCTACCCCTACCCCACCCTACTCCTACTTTACACCTACCCTACCCTACCCGCTTTCCCGTGGGAATTTTTTATTTTTCTCTCCGTAAGAACCATCCTCGTACTTCAAGGAATATTCTAAAAAAAGAATTAGCTAAATCGGTTCAACTGTTCTCGAGATTTGCGCTTAGCAACACATTTAGCGATTCCTTTTATTATTATAGATTGCTTATGTTTACAATACAATTAACATGAGTTACAGATAGACTATTATTATTAAAGTCTGACACTGAATATATCTGTAGATAACTCGAGAATTACATCCATTAATTTTTCGTTAATTCAGCATTTAATTCGGTTTACATTTTTTAAGTTCTTAAATGTAATCGTGGGACAGTGGTGGTTACAGGCCACTTCGCCAGCTATTAGCAATTTTGTACATTATGATGGAATTCGGATATATCCAAGATTATTATCTATATATATAAAAGGAGAAGCTGACGGACGGACTGGCTGACTATCAACGCAGGGCCTAAACTATAAGGGTTAGAAACTTGAAATTTTGCACAGGGGTTCCTTTTATAACGTAGGGGAGAACTAAGAAAGGATTTTTCAAAATTCCCACGGGAAAGCGAGATATACGCAAACGAAGTTGCGCGGGTTTCGCTAGTTACTCATAAAATCGCATCATAGTTCTTTCAAAATCTGAAAGAAAATAAAGTGTTCTAGTACTATGCACGCTGAAGACAGTAATGAATTGAGGCGCACCGCAAGGGCTGCGTTATCAAAAGACGTCATGAAACCACGACCACTCTGACAAGAGTGACGACTGATGAGCACTAGGCATGTCCCATGACTAGGCATTTGCCCTACGAGATTTATGAATGAGACCTAATCCCTGTATGTGACAGGTGAGACAGAACATCCTGTTCGGCCAGCACATGGACCTGCGCCGCTACAAGCAGGTGATCAAGTGCTGTCAATTAAAGACAGACCTGGAGATCCTGCCTCACGGAGACAAGACCATAGTCGGGGAGAGGGGTGAGTTCTGCAAAATGTATTATTATAAAAAATCTCTTTTTGCATAGTTTTTATCAGAAAAAAATACTACAATATTTTTGTTCTGCAATAGGCGCATCGTTGTCAGGCGGTCAACGTGCTCGGATATCACTAGCGCGCTGTGTGTATCAGAACGCAGATTTGTATCTGCTCGATGACCCACTCGCTGCAGTCGATGCTAAGGTAAATTGACTCTTTTGAAGCTTTTGACTGCGTAGACTATAGAAAAATCATTATTACACCTAAATTCTAGTGTGTAGTTTATTTGTATATTTATTAATAATATGTTATAATCATGATAATGAATAAACATAAGCATTTATGAAGTTTTTATCCAACTTAGTGTTAGTTTAGTTAAGGTTTACCACAAGGATCCACACTTGGTCCTTATTATTCTGAAATAGTTTCAACTTGTAGATAAATTCTGAAAGAATTTTTGTATCTGCTTATTTGTTATCTTATCCCTTTCGACGCCAAAGTTAACTTCCTTAAACATGATTCAACTTTTCTTAACATTGAGTGAAGGAATTCACATATTATGATATGTAATTACAAAGTTTTATAACGATTATTACATTAGCCTCAAAGTCTTTGTTCTTAACACTCCATCCTGCTTACCTCTATCATTGGTTGAACGTACGGTGGCCTCGAAGATAGGAGGACCATTTTAGAAAAAGATCGCTTGCACATCTTGTAAGTTGATTTTTTGTCAGCTCCGTTCTTTTCTTTGTTACCAAACAGGGTTTTTGTTTATTAGAGCCACATGTGTCCACTAGGATGTTGGATGTTGCAACCGAAAATCATCCTAAAGATGGCCCTGCTATCCTCGAGGCGACTGTACATGCTTCTAGCAAATAAATATTCTATTTTAAGGTAGCACAAGCGATATACGAAGATTGCATCCGTGGCTTTCTAAGGAATAAAGCAGTTGTTTTAGTCACACATCAAGTACAATATGCTAGAGAAGCCAACACTGTATGCGTCATGAGAGCGGGACGGGTGAGTGAACATTTGTGGTCGTTTCTTTATGTTCTAGTCTTATTTCATTATGAGCGGCAGGGGAGACAATTAAGACTATTTAATGGAATTAAGTTAATATATTTCTTCTTAGCCTTTCTCAATCTTTTAGATGTAGTTCTTAAGAGAGGTAGGGCACAGCGGATAATCCGCTCAAATCGGAGCAGCCCGTCTGGGGAAGGACCTCCACCTTACAGAAGATCGTAGCCAAATAGCATTGGTCTCGGCCATGTTGTGTTACTACGGTGAGTAAGGTCTCCAGAGCTCCACTTGGGGTGGTTGGGAGGGTTGGCAACGCGTGAGCGATACCCCCGGTATTGCAAGCGTCTATAGGCTACGGTGACGGCTTACCATCAGGCCGACCGTATGCTTGTTTGCCACCTGTGTGGTATAAAAAATAAAAAATAAAATAAAAAAAAACGAATTTTGCCACTCGTTCCTATTTTGCACTTTGTGTATCCATTTTGCTCCGACCATTACCAGCGCTTTTGTGGTCTGCCGGGTGGTTGTTTTTCTCCCCCAAGGCATCTACTCAACCAGCTTCTTATACCATGTTTGAGTGTTGGATACCTTATGCTTTATTTACAATACACAAACCAAAATACAGTAAACCCTGTTTTTCTTAACTTGACAAATGTAGTAAACAATCTTAGCACGTCTTTTTAATGAAAATAGACAATTAAAATTATCATTCACACCCAAATAATAATATAGTTAGAAATGGCATTTAACACAACACTCTAATTATTCGATTTGTCAATTTTACACATGGATAATTGAATAAAAAGACACGATAAGATTGTTCAACATTGGTCAAGTTAAGAAAAACAGGTTATACGTATAGACAATTTAGTGGTTGTAACAGACATTTTTACAAATTACAGATAGTAACACAAGGTACATATGACGAACTCAAGAACACAGTAGATGAGTTCCAGAGACTGATGGAGATGGGTGAGAAGGTTGAAGGGGAGAAACAGAAGGCCGCAGTCAGTTATCACAAACAGGAGTCTGTTGTATGTACTTCATATTGAAGTAGTTGAACCGGCAAACTTTGTTCTGCCTTAGAGGCACTATCCTACCCCTACGCTACCCCTTCCCTACCCCTACCCTAAAGTTTTTTAATCACCTCTTTGATTGGTACTGTACTCTCGCATTTCGAGAGGTCGTGGTTTCGAATCCCACTTGCAGCATTTTTCATTTGTCCTATAAATAAATATATAGGGACAAATCACACAGATTGAGCTAGCCCCAAAGTAAGTTCGAAACTTGTGTTATGGGATACTAACTCAACGATACTATATTTTATAACAAATACATATATAGATAAACATCCAAGACCCGAGGCCAATCAGAAAAAGTTCGTTTTTCATCATGACCCGACCGTGATCCGAACCCGGGACCTCCTAGATGGTGGTCTGGCGTCGTCTTCTATCCGTGACTAAAAACATTTTTTGTCCTTGTTTTTTTAGGAATTTAAAAACAAGCGCAACTTGAGTAGGTCCACATCAGTGACTTCACAAATGTCATTGAACTTGGATATGGATACTAAGAGTCCAGTGTATGAAGGTAAATATTTTTTAATTAATAACTAGGTTTTTTGCCCGCGACTTCGTCCGCGTGAAGTTCCGGACCCGTTCCCGTGGGAACCACATTGAATTTCGGCAAAAGCTATAGCCTATGTCACTCCCTGATAATGTAGCGTTCTACTGGTGAAAGAATTTTTGAAATCGGTCCAGTAGTTTCGGAGCCTATTCAATGCAAACAAACAAACAAATCTTTCCTCTTTATAATATTAGTATAGACTAGTGAAACCCGCGCAACTTCGTTTGCGTGTATTTATTTATGCACAGTAGCGCCATCTATATCAGATTTTTGATCAAATCCTAAGGGAATGGCGTACTTTTCGGGATGGAAAGTACCCTATGTGTTAATCCAAGGTATCAGCTACCTACATACCAAATATCATAGGTATCAGCTACCTACATACCAAATATCATAAATATTGGCCCCGCCATTTGAGCTTGAAGAAGTAACAAACATATTCACAACTTTTGCATTTATAATCTATATATATAAAAATGAAACCCGTTTTCCGTTGTCACGACATAACATGAAAACGGCTTGACCGATTTGGCTGTTTTTTTTTTGTAGTTTTCTAATACTCTGTATACAAGGTTCTTACGGAAAAAAATATTAAGAAAATCTCTCAGAAAGATTGAAAAAAAAAACGAAACAGTACCCGGGCGAAGCCGGGCCGGGCAGCTAGTATTAATATGAAAATGGTAATTCTGTTGTACATTTAACTAGACTAAACTAATTTTGACTGGACCAAAGGTGTTCTTGTCCTTCCTTGGTTTACAATTAGTGACAAGGATAGCAACACTTCTAGTCCTGTCAAAATTAGTTTAGTCTACCCCCTAACTAATAACCTTTATTCCCAGTAGTTCCATGTAGCTAGTTCCACATGGACCTTTAAACGTTGTGTAATGCGTAATAATACAATGTTTTGTCACTTTCACACTTCATTTAATTCTCATCAAGAAAGACAACATTGAGTAACTACGTTTATTAGTGAGGGGGCTAAACTCGAGGACAAACATAAAATGTCATCACATAAATCTTTGGCCCGAGCGGGAATCGAACCAGAGCACATTAATAAGTTAAATAAATTTAATATAATATAGGGACAAATCACACAGATTGAGTTAGCCCCAAAGTAAGTTCGAAACTTGTGTTATGGGATACTAACTCAACGATACTATATTTTATAACAAATACATTTATAGATAATCCAAGACCCGAGGCCAATCATAATAAGTTAGTTTTTCATCATGACCCGACCGGGATTCGAACGTCCCGGGTGCGAATTTACAAAACCTATACCATTAGAGAGAAAGTGTAAACTGAACTGGCTTAGCTTTTGTTTGCCAAAAATTTGACGAAACCCTAATCTATTACACTACAGAAATTTACTGAAATCGCGTAGACTTTGTTAGATAAATCCATTCTAACATTGTAGCAACAAATGCTATTCAATTTCATTCCGATATTAATCTATCTCTCGTAGGTTTATGATGAAATCAGGTTTCTGATCAAAAACCTAGGCTTTTGATCAAGATCCGTAAGAAGACAAAATCATTGCTTTGTTTTACCATAATCCTTGCAGGCTCATACTTTTAGCTACTTTTAGATATAAGACCAAATTGTATTAACCACACGAAGCAATAAATAAATGAATATGAACATGAACCTGAAAATATCCCGTTTTTTCATCAAAAACCTAGACTGGGTTAGTTTTATGATAGAACTAATGGCAAAATTCTCGACTGGTTTAGTTCTAAGATGGCTACAACGTGGAATCGTAAGAAAAATTCGCGCCTCACTGGCTTCGCTCAAAACCCTAACCTAACCCACCAATGTCTGTTTGAATATTAGTGGGTTAGGTTAGGGTTATCTCGTGATCATAACACCGCCGAGCTAGCGAAGCGAGTGAGGCGCGAATTTTTTTTAAAAGGTTCTATCAACGTATTGTCGCCTATTTTCCGCTTACCTATTTGAGTGAATAGTACTAGATTTTGTACGTGCATTTTCTTTTAAAATATCAAAACAAAAAGCTAATCTATTTGAGTAATTTTTTTTACTGAGATAGATTAGGAATTGTCGAGTAATATGCATGAACAAAAGCTCATCTATTAGAGACTGACTCGTGACTCAAATAGTATAGCCTTTGTAAATTCGCGTCCCGGGTTCGAATCCCGGTCTGGTCATGATATGCTCCTGGGTTCCATGGTAACCATTGCGCCACGGAGGTCGTCAAAATTAAATTTACTTACAGGTGAAACTCAAAAGAAAGGTGCCGTTGACAATAGCGTCTACTTAGCATACATCCGTAGCGGTGGCACGAAAGGGACAATGATATTACTGATCACTCTGTTTATTGTCGCACAAATATTCTTCGCGTCCACTGACATATGGCTGAAGGAATGGTGAGTTTTTTTTATGCCACAAAGGTGTCAAACAAGTATACGGCCCGCCTGATGGTAAGTAGTCACCGTAGCCTATAGACGCTTGCAATACCAACCCCCTGGTTGGGAGGGTTGGCAACGCGTGAGTGATACCCCCGATTAGCTCTATTTGGGGGGAGTGAGGGGGGGGGCAAGTGGAGCTCTGGAGACCGTACTCACCGTAGGAACACAACATGGCCGAGACCAAATGCTATTTGGCTACTACGGTCTAAGGTCGAGGTCCTTCCTTGAGCGGAATATCCGTGGTGCCCTACCTCTCTTAAATGCTAATAAATGCTGTGATGCTCTTTAACCACAAATCCAAATCCACGCGGGCGAAGCCGTGGGCACAGCCAGTTAAATAAATAAATTGTTCAAAATTTACACAGCGCCACTTGAAGCCAAATTATGAAAGCGTTCTTCTTTCTAGGGTCAATATGGAGGAGAGGAACAGCGCTGTGATGCGAGCCTTCAGAAGCCAAATCCCCGATGATGGGAATCGAACCGACACTAACACTACACAATTTAATGTTACACAATCTAGTGGTAAGGCCCAAATGCTAGCAGTGTTAGTACTAAGGCTAAGGCTGTGGAATGAGATCCCCGCCGAGTTCTTTCCTTTAGACTATAATATGGGGTTCTTCAAAAGGGGCATTAAAAGATTTTCACAGGGTCGGCAACGCGCGATTGATACCCCCGGTGATAACAGGTAAAATCTAATACCTGTTATGCCTGTTGCTGTTCCCAAGAATTAACAGGTCCAAATACCTGTTAATGAATAACAGGTGATATTTTTCAAACTCTGAGACTTGATAATGGCAGAAAATATTAATATAGTCTTTGAAGTTGAATAAGTGGTTGCCACAATGTAAAAAAAAAATTCCAATAATAAAAGTCACAGTGACACTTGACAGGTCACAGCTTATCGCCGTCTCGTTTCATTTATACGTGCTAAAACGAGATACACCTTGTATTTTAATACTAGGTGCTTCTCGTTTCAGCACCTACAAATGCAACGAGATGACGATAGATATCAGTCACAGTTCTCCTGTTCCTGACTGTGACAAGCCACAGGTATATTTCGTAACAGGTATTTCATATCGCCAGGAGCATTGACTGTTCCCAATTGTTCGATAACAGTGATTTGTCATTTTTCCGATAAATACGCCTCACCTAGTTGCAAGCGTCCATAGGCTACGGTGACCGTTCACCATCTGGCGGGCCGTAAGCTTGTTTGCCAACTTTATGGTATAAAATAAAAAAGTTTTCTATCCAGCGAGTAGATATCCAATAGAGACGTAATGTTTGTTATTTTCCTCGAAAATAATTGTCCGCAAATGTCAGTCATTTAGTGCGCGCGCAAACAAAATAGAGGTTGAAATTTTAAAATACGATTATATTTACAAAATACCAACACATTTGGACAGAGCCAATGGACTTGAAGGCGTCTATTCAAAATGGCTGCGTACACGCTGGTTTCATCTTATCAGCATCAGTGATGAAAAATTTAAGTTATTGTTTACTTATATATTTTCAAGTGAATATATCTGTTACCTCTAGTCAACAAAATAAGGCATAACAGGAATAAGTACTCGCTATTTCGTACAAATATTCTATTTAAATAAATAAATATATAGGGACAAATCACAGAGCTTTCACGATGAGCTATGAGGCTATGAATGTTGTAAGGCGTGTACAGTCAACAAAGGAATTGACTGACCCCCCCCCCTACCCCCCTCCCCCTGTGTAATGATTAGATTAGATTAGAATACGCTTTATTTGCAATACACATAATTATGATTAAAGATTTCTAAATATTGCGTGAAGGGATTTACTTTAAAATTTGTAATTACATAGTACAATATGAATACAATTTGACGACCTCCGTGACGTAATGGTTACCACGCCAGACCGCTACCCAGGAGGTCCCGGGTTCGATCCCCGGTCGGGTCATGATGAGAAACTAACTTTTTCCGATTGGCCTCGGATCTTGGATGTTTATCTATAGTTATATGTATTTGTTATAAAATATAATATCGTTGAGTTAGTATCCCATAACACAAGTTTCGAACTTACTTTGGGGCTAGCTCAATCTGTATAAATTGTCCCTATATTTTTATTTTTTTATTATTGATAAATAAATTTTCAAGTAAATCCCTGCACGCAATATTTAGAAATCTTTAATCATATGTACAGGGGGGTCAGTCAATTCCTTTGTTGACTGTACATGTTTCCCGTTGTCCCGTATGCACCATTGACCAGCGGGCCTAACATGCTTACAGTCGATATAGTTTCTCGCACGCGACAAAACTTCTTCGTCAATAGCAATGCCTGATTCGTCTACTGAAGACATAACCGAGATACGCTATTGGCAGAGAGGAGCGAGACAATTTTGTCGCGTTTGTCATGCATGTTAGCCCGGCTGCACCATCAATGGTGCAGATGATATGAGTGTGTAGCGAGAGCGATGGCGATGTGCTCGACCGCCACAAAGGGAAGATCTTCCTTTTAGGCTGGGTGTTATGCCTGGGGAACCGCGGCTCCGACAATGTATGTGTCGGAGGTTGTATATATATCTCCATATCGTAGAAACTTCGATAGCGTGATTCAGGATTTCTAAGTGTCGTCGTATATGACGTCATGTGTTCGCATTGTGAACTTTTTCTTCACTCTGTAGTTCTTCTGTATGGCGATAGGTGTCGCCACAAGTGCATGACCGATTTTACGATCGTTTCCAAGGTTACACACTGAAGTCAATTTTAATATTCAGATCTTTTTTGGAGCGATGGCTTAGGAAGGTTTAATAAATATAAAATTGAATTTGAAACCAGACGTTACGCCCAAGTTCTATAAACCACGATCAGTTCCATATTTGCTGTTGATTGATTTTATTTACTTATTGTTTTTGTTTTTCAGATGTTTTCCGTGATCTACCAAACAATTACTTCCATCTCACTCGCGCTCAATGCGTTTATATATATGCGTCTCTCATTGGCATATGTATATTCTTCACTTGGAATAAACTGGTTGTGTTCTACAATACATGTATAAAGGCATCTATTAACTTGCATGACTCTATGTACAGGTAAATATATTATTTACTAGCTTTTCGCTTCGCTCGCGTAAAATTTTATGATGGCAACAAAACCCATAGCGCGACTTGTGGCGCCATCTGTTGGCCGGCAATTGCGAATTGCAGCGCCATCTATAGTAGTAAAAACATTTTCCCATTGGAATGACATACTTTCATGGGATAAAAAGTAGCCTATGTTGGGCTCTGTACCCCTGACAATATGTGTACAATTTTTCATAAAGATCGGCTGCTTAGTCAAGCCGTGAAGGAATAACAAACAAACTCACTTTCTCATTTATAATATTAGTTAGGATTTATCTTTATTGACTACTAGCTGTTACCTGCGGTTCCCCCGCATGGACAAATAAGAATAAACTTTATTTTTTCCCTTGGAAATAAGATGTTTTTCCGTGATAAAAATTATCTTATGTCACTCCAGACCATAACTTATCCCCAAAAATCATGTCAATCCGTACGTTACTTTCAACGATTTTTCGACGTGAAAGAAAGACAAACAAACACTTTCGTGGCGACATCTATCACCACACACAAGAACTACAGTTAGCTAGAAGTTCACAATGCGGACTGAAGATGGCACCGTCAGGATTTTGAATCTCGCACACGTAATTTTTTCGATATTGAAATACATATAGATACAACCTCCGACGCAGACATTATCGGAGCCGCGGTTCCCGAGGCATCACCCCCAGCCTGAAAGGAAATTCTTCCATTATGGCGGTCGAGCACGTCACCATCGCTTCCGCTAAACTACTAATAGGATAAAATAGTAGGACGAGGAAAGAACGGGAAGATCTACTGTAGGCCCGGTAGTTTTTTTTTAACATTTTCATATATAAATTCTTGTTTTTAGAGGGGTAACAAGCGCTCCAATGTGGTTCTTCCATCACAACCCGTCAGGGCGGATCCTGAACAGATTCGCCAAGGACATGGGGCAAGTGGACACGTCATTGCCTATATCGCTTGTGGATTGCCTTGGGGTAAGTTTTACAGAAAACAAATACTTTTATTCAAAAGGCCTTCTACAAGCTTTTTTGAATCGTCTCAATTTTTGAAGTGAAAACTTCTTTAGCGGCGTTGTGCACTTTTTGGGATGGGTAAAAAATGATCGCGTCAGGATACGTGACCTGCCCCCTTACTCTTGAAGATAATTCCGCACGATCGCCATGTTTACAGCTAAACTAGCGCTAACTAAATACTAAACTAAATGAAATCGGATTGTAGGCTAACCAAATAGTTAGTAAAGTATAAAATTTTAATGGTACGAATTAGGATTTGCTGTTAATTTTGCATTTGAAATTATACAGAATTGAAATTAAAATCGCGATTGCTATGCAGAATGCAGAGTACCCTAGCTGATCGTAAATTCGAAAGACGGAAGGGGTTGTTTTAGTGACATCTATCGGTAAATATTGGAACTTTTAAGTTTACAGAGTTTGCAGTAAATCCCGTTAAGTGAAGTCAATAATTGTTGTAATGCCATTGAGTTAGACTAGATGGCGGTTACTAATACAATTCAAAAAATCGTGTATCATCTTCAAGTATTTCAGTATAGCACTTGTAAAAAATGCGTCTTCCTCAATACGCAGTTCTTCCTGGAAGTGGTGTCAATCCTGGTCGTGGTCTGTCTGGTGAACTGGTGGCTTCTGTTTCCGACTGCGGTGATCGCATTCCTGCTGTACTTATTCCGGGACCTGTTCCTCAGCACCAGTAGGGAGCTCAAGAGGATTGAGGCTATTGGTAAGTGAAGGTGTCCATATTCTATGATATACATGTAAATCACAGAGCACCCCCAATAGAGACCACATATCAGGGCCCCCGCTTCTGCCAAGCTTATGCAGTACAACTACTAATATTGATGACACGCCCACCAATCAAATTGCACCAATTTGATTTACGACATGACGTGCCTTTGACCTGCCCAATCAGAATATACATATAGGCGTTATGACACTTTTGATAGGTTTCTGGACTTGACGTCTCGCTGCCGCCTAGTGACTGTCATTTCCATAGATTTATTGTAACTTACTAGCGTTAGAAGATTGGCAATGCAAAAGAGATAGATCATAGCATACGCGTTTGTTAGAGCGAGATAGATAGAGGAGACCATTTTTCCTATACACGCTATGGGCTTGTATCGGCCTGACGTCAGTCGTGTTAAAAACAAATCCCACTTATTTTTACAAAATTTATGGTTTTTAAGTGTAGTTTTGGTGTTAATTCGACGTGATTAAATATGGTTAGCTGTGCAGTGCCTGGATGTAACTCAAACTAAAAGGAAAATCCACAAAATTATATATATTGCTTGCACACATGTACAATCCACGCAACTAGTGTATTTTGTTTTTGGTCTCGCCTCAATCAAACAAAGCCGATCTATAGGTACGCTAGTATATACTAAATCTATGGTCATTTCAGAAAACCCTTATTTCGTACCATAAACAACCGCAACTTCTATTTAACGTCTACAATAACATTGTAATGTTATGTTAAAGGTTGACGTGTCTGTAATGTTTTTAGTGTGAAATTGATTCAAAAGGATCCACATACACTTTATATATTTAATAAATAAATATAATATAGGGACAATTCATACAGATTGAGCTAGCCCCAAAGTAAGTTCGAAACTTGTGTTATGGGATACTAACTCAACGATATTATATTTTATGACAAATACATATATAGATAAACATCCAAGACCCGAGACGAATCAGAAAAAGTTCGGTTTTCATCATGACCCGCCCGGGGATCGAACCCGGGACCTCCTGGGTGGCGGTCTGGCGTGGTAACCATTACGGAGGTCGTCAACTGTCAATTGTCAATAAGTTGCCGTTAAATGGTACACGAATGCCCATATTTGGTACACCAGTGCCGATAATTGGAAATATCACCATAATCTTATTTTCTCATTCCCAGCTCGTAGTCAAGTACTGTCCCATGCTGCAGCGACAACTTCCGGTCTAGTGACCATACGTTCGGCACAACAGCAGCAGCGCACTCTAGCGGGGGAGTTCGACAAGTTGCAAGATCTACATTCGACGTCTTGGGCTGTCACTTTATATATCAAGAGAGCATTTGGATGGTGGATGGATATGATATGCTGTTTATATTTGGCGATCGTTACGTTCAGTTTCTTCCTGTTTGCTGGGGATGGTGAGTGTTTTTTTTTATGTATAGCAGGCAAACAAGCAAAATCTGACGGTGCAGGTGTGAATCTTGGTTTTTAAATTAATAGCACTATTTAAATTTAAATTCCTCGTATAATACGTAATGTTATATGTACACATCCTTACTCCTTACTAATATTATAAATAAGAAAGTGAGTTTGTTTGTTATTCCTTCACGGCTTGACTAAGCAGCCGATCATTATGAAAATTTGTAAACGTATTGTTAAGGGTACAGAGCCCAAAATAGGCTACTTTTTTATCCCGTATGTCATTCCAATAGGAAAATATTTTTTCTACCATAGAGGGCGCTGTATCGGCCAACAGATGGCGCCACAAGGCGCGCTATGGGTTGTTTTGTTGTCAAACGAGATCTATGTCATAAAATTAACGCGAGCGAAGCCGCGGGGAAAAGCAGTGTTTTATACTTTATCCATCTATCGATTACAAGCTAAATGCGGTGTCAGTCAACAAAAGAATGGGCTGGGTTTGGTTCTAGATGGCGTTGTGTGATTCGTCCAAGAATATTTATTTGTTTTTTTTTTATACCACATAGGTGGCAAAAAGCATACGGTCGGCCTGATGGTAAGCTTTCACCGTAGCCTATAGACTTTTGCAATACCGGGGGTATCACTCGCGCATTGCCAACCCTCCCAACCCCCAAGTGGAGCTCTGGAGACCTTACTCACCGTAGGAACACAACATGGCCGAGACCAATGCTATTTGGCTACGATCTTCTGTAAGGTGGAGGTCCTTGCCCAGACGGGCTGCTCCGATTTGAGCGGATTATCCGCTGTGCCCTACCTCTCTTAAAAATTATTTTTGGTTTGTGCAGACACCCTCGGCGGGTCCGTGGGGCTGGCGATCTCCCAGGTCATAGGTTTAGTGGGCATGTGCCAGTTCGGGATGAGGCAGACGGCGGAGGTCGAGAACCAGATGACCTCGGTGAGTTAAACATAACTTTCAGTACTCTTTCCTCTCCCCTCTATCCTCGCCATCTCATATTCTCCACTCCTCTCTAAATTAACTATTTTTAAGCTATTGCATAGCTTTTATCGCGGGCTTTGAGCGCGGCGACCGAATCAAGAAATTCCGTAACGAAAATAAAACCTAACACCCCCCACTCCCCGCGGCGTTGAAAGCCGTGCATCGTCTAACGTCGTTTCAGTTCGGCAGACTTCGGCACGGTGTTTGTGTGCGTGCGACTAGACGTATGCGTGTAGGCTAGCTGCTAACCGCTCATAACTGATTCTATCTCTTTTAGACACGATGCTAGGTGAGACAGCGTGCTTTTTGGCCGCGTCCACGAGTGAGTTCGAGCCCGCGACTATGCAATAGCTTTACCGCGGCAGTCCCCGAGTGCCACGTCTTTTTTTATTTCTTTCGGATTATACCATGTTTTTAACACTTAAGGTGCCCCTACACCGGTGTTATATAACTTTATTAAACAAGGACAAGTAAATACATGTTACGTGATATAAATGGTGGTGTAAAATTTTTGGCAGACCATAAAAATAAATGCTCAAGTCTAAAACTTACCCTTAATGTTATTTTTTCATTAAATTATTTTCTTCTTTAGGTAGAGCGAATATTAGAATACCAACAATTACCCGCGGAGGCGCCACTGGAGCCCGACACAGCGGCACTGAAGAGAAACCATCCTGGTCTAGACATTAACCAGTGGCCCAGCAAGGGTATGTTTTTAATTTTTAAGGGTATTAGACCATAGATGAGATCCCCACCGAGGTCTTTCCTTTAAACTATAATATGGGGTTCTTCAAAAGAGGCATTAAAAGATTTTCACTGTGTCGGCAACGCGCGTGTGATACTCCCGGTGTTGCAAGCGTCCATAGGCTACGGTGACCGCTCACCATTGTTTGTCACCTTAGTGGTATAAAAAAACTAATTGATATTATTTTTGATAGTGTTTTATTAGAACGTAGACGATTTTCCTTTTTTAGGGTTCCGTAGTAAACTACAAGGATCCCTTATAGTTTCGCCATGTTCGTCTGTCTGTCTGTCTGTCCGCGGTCTAGCGCCTAGACGCCTAATGCTAGAAAGCCGTAATTTGGTATGAATACACATATTAACAATGCCAACAAAGTGCTGGGACAAAATTTTGAAAAATATTTTTTTTGGGGACTATATCTACTTTACATGTAGGGGAGGCACCCCTACATGTAAAGTAGAAATGATATTTTTTTTCGCGCCCGCCCCATGTTGTGGTGTATCGTTAGATAGGTCTTTTTAAAACATTGAGGGTGTGGAAAGATCATTTTTCAATACAATCATCCGTTTCGGAATTATTTACATTTATCGTGTCAATTTTCGTTTTGCATGGTGGTCCCCCCCCTCTATCTCCAAAAGTCTTATGTTTAGAAATTTGAAAAAAATCATGTTAGTAGTACATATGCTGAACCTTCAATGAAAACTATAACGGTTAAGTAGGCTCTACAGTTAACGAGTAATAGCCGACGAACTGATAAAATTCTTAAGAGAGGTAGGGCATAGCGGATAATCCGCTCAAATCGGAGCAGCCCGTCTGGGGAAGGACCTCCACCTTATAGAAGATCGTAGCCAAATAGCATTGGTCTCGTCCATGTTGTGTTCCTACGGTGAGTAAGGTCTCCAGAGCTCCACTTATAGGGGAGTTGGGAGGGTTGACAGCGCGTGAGTGATACCCCCGGTATTGCAAGCGTCTATAGGCTACGGTGACGGCTTACCATCAGGCCGACCGTATGCTTGTCTGCCACCTGTGTGGTATAAAAAATAAAAAAAATAAAAATTCTTTGATTAAACTTCCAAATGTGATAGAATTTGATATTGGACTCAACGGAAAGCAAGCAAAGCACAGCAAATACGGAACCCTACTTTGTGCGTGGGTCGACACGTACTGCCCGGTTTTCTATTGCTCTGTTATGTATTGTATGTCCATGGATGTAAATAAAGAAATTTATCTATGTGTTCTTTACTAGGTGAAATAGTATTTGAAGATGTATACCTGGAATATGAGAGGCCTCCTAAAACAGAGGAGAACAAAGGGGATGACGTGAAACCCGAAGAGCCATCTTACGCGATACGCGGCGTCAGCTTCACCATCCAACCGGCGGAGAAGGTGGCCGTCGTCGGGAGAACTGGCGCCGGAAAGAGCTCACTCATTAGTGCTCTGTTTAGGTAATATTAAACTAGCGAAACCCGCGCACCTTCGTTTGCATGTATCCGCTTTCCCGTGGGAACGTGGAAAATTCTTTCTTATCGGATGCCTACGTCATAGAAAGAACCCACCCTCCCAAGTTTCAGCTCTTTACGATCAGCGGTTTAGGCTGTGCGTTGATCCGTCATTCAGGACTAAGCATTTTATACATATGTATAGACTTAAGTCAACTACACCATGGAGAAAGTGGCCTAGTGTGGAGATTTTAGTGTTGGAAAGAGTAAACTTATCAGTGCTTTGTTTAGTTGATATTAAATTCGAAATTAAGTCAACTTCTCCGTGGAGAAAGTGGCCGTGTTGTCGAGATATTAATGGTGGAGAGACTTCACTTTTATTAGCGGAGAAGGTGGCCGTCGTGAGACTAGAAAGATTTATAAATTAAGTTAACTTTTTAATAAAAGAAAGTCACCCACCAAAGCTGAATTTACCGCTGTAGGTGTTCGCAATATTACCCAATTGGCGTACTGTCTTGTGACATCAAGTCTTGCGCGTTTAAATGGTGGAAAATTCTACACAATCATACAACGCCACGTGGTCTTAAAGTGAGTTAGGTTTAATTTATGTGGCTAAAGAATGCGCCTGTGAGGGGTGTACACTCTAAAAAAACATCCCATTTCAGACTAAACTCCATAACGGGCAAAGTGAAAGTGGACGGCGTGACGGCCACCGAAGCCGGCCTTCGTTTATGGCGCGGGCGCCTCTGTGCGTTGCCGCAAAGACCTGCGCTGTTCGCGGCGGCGCTGCGGGACAACCTGGACCCCGAGCACAAGTACAGCGACGCCGCCATCTACAAGGCACTGGAGCAGGTAAGACAACGATGCTATTGAGGATGGTGAGAACTTGGAAGGGAAAGAATGGAAGTAATCAAGATGTAATGTATAAAGTGAGAGTTTTTACAGTGCGAGAGAAAGTAAATGAATGACAGTGTAAAATAGACATGCGTTTCAGCTTGTGTTCTGGGACAACTGGACCTTGACACTGTCCTCATACATGATACCTTCTCCATACAGACAGAAATAGTGCAGCCTAAATGCCTATTGAGACACTTTCTCCATATTCTTCAGCATGTAACTGACTATTAGTGGTAATTGGTATTCACAGCCCAATTTTAATCTAGCGCTCAAATTACTGACTTGATTTATATTCTCAGTATTCTCCAACACGAAGAACACAGAAGTTGATTTAAAGTAACATTCTCAACCTCAACCACTTCTAACTCTAGCGCTCACACTACTATGACTAGAGACATATTCTCCAACACGAAGAAGTTGACTTTATTATTCCCCAGGTGGAGCTGCGCGACGCGGTGTGCAGCATGCCGGCGGGGCTCCAAGCCCGTGTAGGCGACGGCGGCGGGAACCTGTCCTCCGGCCAGCGCCAGCTGCTGTGTCTGGCGAGAGCAGCACTGGCAGATGCCAGGGTGCTGCTGCTGGACGAGGCCACCGCCAACGTCGACCACGAGTCAGTATACGTCTTTTTATAGCACTAAGGTGGCAAACAAGCTGTGACTGGCGAGAGCAGCACTGGCAGATGCCAGGGTGCTGCTGCTGGACGAGGCCGCTAAAATAAAAATACCTTCACTAGATTAGTGCCTACAGAGATTCGGGATCAAAATAGTAAACAACAGCTTACAGTATTAGGTCCCAATAGTAATGCAATCGAGCTTCACTTGATTTGGATACA
The DNA here is from genome assembly GCA_905163395.2 of Endotricha flammealis. Taxonomy (NCBI): domain Eukaryota; kingdom Metazoa; phylum Arthropoda; class Insecta; order Lepidoptera; family Pyralidae; genus Endotricha; species Endotricha flammealis. The sequence continues at coordinate 1,671,925 of LR990882.1, read as the reverse complement.
ATCTGTCCCTCACGTAGTTGCTAAGGGCGTAAGCCCTTTCAATACTTCCTGCTCCGTCCAATTTCTTTCTGATTAAACTCGTTTCTGTTGATCCTGGGTCTACAGGAGACACTTTTGACCATATTAATGCCCTTCCAGGACCGACGAGCAGATCCAGCGCACTCTGCGCACGCACTTCGCTTCGGCCACGGTGCTGACCATCGCGCATCGGCTCAACACCGTCATGGACTACGACAGGGTCATCGTCATGGACAGGTGACATCATTAACCACTACTATTCTTACTAATATAATAAATACCAAAGTAACTCTTTCTGTTGCCTCTTCACTTGTATAATTTGTAATTATCCTTCCGGCTGCGCCATACCGACTGCGCCATGAATCCTTGCACCTTGTAATAAGAATAAATTTTACACATGATTAGAATATAATATTTTGATGGCGTTGTATTTTATCCAGTTTGATTGATTGAATAACTTAAAATAGTAATAATAATAAGAATTATTGAGAAATTTGACAGTTTCTGTTATAAAATATATTTTTTAAGTGAAAACTTCTTTAGCGGCGCTTGGCACTTTTTTTAGATGGGTAAATAATGTTAAACTCGCGTCAGATCCGTAGTCTGATGGAAAAAGCGTAAGATTCCCTAACCATTCCAAAACATTCAAATATGAACAACGTTGAAGTTTAAGTTTACACTTCTGCCGGCACTCCCGGAGTGCAACCCGTCCTTTTTTTTCTTAGATAGATAGATAGAATACTCTTTATTTGCATTACACACAGGAAAAAATACAAAAAAAAAACAATCTTACAAACTAGTGTAAATGCAACAAGGCGGCCTTATTGCTAAAAAGCAATCTTTTCAAGGCAACCTTAAGGTAACGAATTTCTGTATGGAGTGGGCAGGGCTAGCAAGACAAGAAAATAAATACTAAACAAGAGAATGATAGATAATTAGGACATCATCTCAATATTAAAACAAAATTAATAAATAACTTCAAATATTATACCATATTACTATACTTACTATAATTATATATAAATATTCATATTCATCGTACCATAAATACATAACAATACTATATTATACAATACATAATACCTAATAATAAAAAAATAAAAAGCTTAGTTGAGAGCAAAGTATGTATATGCCACAGTTTTTAGTTTATGTCCTGTTCTTTCCAATAATAATTGAGTTTATTTTATCGTGATAAGTGGTATATAAAAGCTATAACATTTTGTTTACACATGCCATAGCAAAAAAAAAATTCAAAGAGCAAAAAAATATTTTTTTAAATATAAATAAGTAAATATGTAAGGACAAATCACACAGATTGTGCTAGCCCCAAAGTACGTTCGAAACTTGTGTTATAGGATACTAACTCAATGATATTATATTTTATAACAAATACATATATAGATAAACATCCAAGACCCGAGGCCAATCAGAAAAAGTTCGTTTTTCATCATGACTCGACCGGGATTCGAACCCGGGGCCTCCTGGGTGGCGGTCCGGCGTGGTAACCATTACGCCACGGAGGTCATAATTATGTTTTCGTCGCCAGAATAAAGCAGTTTCCCTCATTTTAACTTGTGCACATTATGAAGATTCACACTGTATATTAATATACATTTATATATCCAGGGGCCAAGTGGTCGAAAGTGGTCACCCACACGAGCTGCTGACAAGGTTCACCACGGAGCAGCTGCCTCGCGCTCGAGGCAAGAGCCAGACCCAGCTGGCGATTCCCGAAGAAGGGGATCCTATTACACACATTCCTGGGTGAGTTAAAAGTGTATTTTTTATGACAGAGGACAAACGAGTTAGCGGGTTTCTGATGGTAAGCAATCATTGCCCATGGACATTCACGACTACAAGATCTTGGATGCGTTGCCCACCTATGAAGGAATGAAGAAGCAAGGTCTTGGGAAGGAAAGTGCAAAAGTGGAGGAAGCAGGAGGGGTATTTTTTTTTTTTTGACAATGTGCAAGCTAGTGAAGCGCTAACGGGATACGCTTCACCAGCAACATTAGTTTTACGTGGGCGAGATGTCAACCCGCCGCACAACCCCCGAAATGCTGGAGGACCACACCCGTCGTTGGTCAGCGAGTCCATCGGACTTAGCCGGTTAGTGTAGCTAGGCTGTACTACCGACCATTCCCCTATCCGCCACCTTGGGGACGCTCCCCTACGCTGTGAGGGCCAGCGCGGGGGCAGGAGGGGTATTAGGGGCTGCCGACTCACATGTCGTACAAAACACAGCATATCACCCTTATTTCACGTCGATATTCTGTGAGTACTGCCTTGAGCCAGTCCATTTACGAGCCACTACCAGTCCATAGTAGTGGCTACGCTCTACCGCTCTTAAAAATTCTAGTGTGTGGTATATTTTTTTTATACCACAAAGGTGGCAAACGAGCATACGGCCCGCCTGATGGTAAGCATCACCGTAGCCTATAGACGCTTGCAATACCGGGGGTATCACTCACGCGCTGCCAACCCTCCCAACCCCCCCAAGTGGAGCTCTGGAGACCTTACTCACCGTAGGAACACAACATGGCCGAGACCAATGCTATTTGGTTACGATCTTCTGTAAGGTGGAGGTCCTTCCCCAGACGGGCTGCACCGATTTGAGCGGATTATCCGCTGTGCCCTACCTCTCTATATTTATTTTTATTTTTTTAGAAGTAATATGAACGAGCCAGTGTGTTCCGGTTTCTTCAAGACGTTGGTCGATCAAACGGGAAAAGAGACAGCCGCCATGTTATACAAGATGGCTGAAGAGGTATGTTTTTTTATAAAGTCAAAATATTTTATTTTATTCAAATAGGCCTATTTCAAGTTCAAGGTTCTAATATTTATTTGCATGACAAAGATATACATAAATACATATTACATAGTGGTTTGATCGTGAGTAGTTCAGCTATCCATTCCTACTAATATCATAAATAACCAGCTTTTCCCCGCGGCTTCGCTCGCGTTAAATTTTATGATGACAACAAAACCCATAGCGCGACTTGTGGCGCCATCTATTGGCCGGCAATTGCGAATTGCAGCGCCATCTTTAGTAGTAAAAACATTTTCCCATTGGAATGACATACTTTCACGGGATAAAAAGTAGCCTATGTTGGGCTCTGTACCCCAGACAATATGTAAACAAATTTTCATAATGATCGGCTGCTTAGTCAAGCCGTGAAGGAATAACAAACAAACTCACTTTCTCATTAATAATATTAGTTAATAAATAATGACATTTGTTACTTCTTCACGCTCAAATGGCTGGTCCAATATTTATGATATTTGGTATGTAGCTAGCTGATACCTTGGATTGACACATAGGTTAATTTTAATCCCGAAAAGTACGCGATTCCCGTAGGATTTGATCAAGTCTGATATAGATGGCGCTGCTGTGCATAAATAAATATACGCAAACGAAATTGCACGGGTTTCACTAGTATTTTTATATAATGGGTTTAAAAAAAGGCTTACTGTTGAGTTTCTTGTGGCACTTCTCAACAGACCATTCCCGTCGAGAAGGTGTTAGTAGATAAAATAATATCGACGTGCAAAAGTATCTACAAAATCTACTTGCAAAACATTTTTGAAGTGAAGACTTCTTTAGCGGCGCTTGGCACTTTTTTTAGATGGGTAAAAAATGTTAAACTCGCGTCAGATCCGTGGCCTGATCGAAAAAGCGTAAGATTCCCTAACTATTCCAAAATATTAAAAAATGCACAACGTTGATGTTTAAGTTTTCACTTCTGCCGGCACTCCCGAAGTGCAACTCGTCTTTTTTTAATTTAATTACAATATAAATATTTATTTATTTTACAGAGCTACAAGAACATGTTAAAGAAGAAGAACTCCTGATGTTTCCATAATAAAAATGGCGATAGTACGAATTATTCACAAATACATTCACAAAATACAGTATTTTATTATTATTCTTATAAAAAATATATTTTTATACTTTTAAAAGTAGTTTAGATATTATTTTAAGTTAATAAATTGTGCACAATTCGAATTACGTGATCCCAAGTTAAGCAAAGCTTGTACTTGATGTAAAAATCGGCCAATGAAAGAGGTGAGCAGGGACGTAAAAATGAATCAAGTTTCCTAAATATTGCGTGAAGGGATTCATTTCAATTTTTATTTAACAATATTCATATGGTACTGTCTATATATATATATATATACAATTCTAAGTCCTGACTGACTTAACTACATATATATCAACGCACAGCCCAAACCGCTGGGTCTGGAGATATCAAATTTGGAATGTAGGTACGTACCTTAGGACGCCTAGGGGTGCATTAAGAAAGGATTTTTCAAAATTCCCACGGGAAATCGAGATATACGCAAACGAAGTTGCGAGGGTATATCAACGCACAGCCCAAACCGCTGGGTCTAGAGATTCCAAATTTGGCATGCAGGTTCCTTATAAGGATCGCATCGACCGGACCGGAACGGATCGGACCGGATGGAACTGTACCGTACCTTATTAGCATAAAAATCTTTGTTCTTTCTCTACCCTGCTCACGTCTCTCATTGGTAGATTGTCCTTAATGTGAGAATGAGAAATAAATTGTACTTATTATGTAAAATTTAGAACAAAAACTTGAGATTAACATTTTTACACTTGTGAAATGAAATGAAATGAAATGAAATCGTTTATTTCAGAAATTAGGCCTTCACAGGCACTTTTTCTTGTCATTTACAATTTGTATATATGTATAAAGAGAATATACTACGTTATATACTACCACCATTTCGGACACAAGCAAAATGGCCACCGGTAAAAGAAATGGCGAAAGAAACCCGGTTACGGCCTTTTTTGTCATTTAGCAATTTTTTTTTTCCTTTCACTCTTTTGTTACAATGTATAAGTACATTTATAAGAATAAATAAAATACAGATCCAGGTACATACAGAAATCAAGCTGAAAACGCGGGATGTCGATCCAAATAGCGCTATGGTCAAATCCTAAATATGTCGAATATGTAGATGTTAATAAAGCGAGCAGACCAGTCCCCCAAGATGACAACCACAACTGAGAGTCGGCCCGCCAGCCTCCATCACTGAGCTCACCATCAACAATATTATGAACAATATTGGAGGGAACACAGCGACCCGACTCCCGATGCGACCGTAATCCCGGAAGAGCCCATTCACAAAAACAACCCCGTCAAAAAGAATTAAAAGTAGTATAATGAAAATGCAGCACTATTTAGATGACACCACGACGTGTGTCCATTGATATTATGAGAAAAAATATGATAACGAACATTTATTATTTATGGAGTTTATCGAACATTGACTGGCTTTTAATGACAAGTTTGAGCATTTCATTTTCGCATAGGGGCCATGGAGACTTTTCATTTAAATACTCATTAATAGTGTAATAGGCTTTACTGATTAAGAATTTTTTAACATTTAATTTGAAGCTATTATTGGAGAGGTTTTTAATGTAATCGGGAATTTTATTATACATACGCAAGCCTTGAATAATAAAAGACTTTCCCGCTTTTCTCAGCCTAAATTTAGGAACAGCTAATTTGTTCTTATTACGCGTATTAAAACTATGAACATCGCACACCTGGTTATAATCATGAATGTTTTTACGAACAAACATGATGCTGTCAAAAATGCACTGTGATGCCACCGTGAGGATATTGGTGGCTTTAAAAAACTCGCGTAGAGACACCCGGTAACCAAGTTTATAAATAGAACGCACTGCACGTTTCTGCAGCACGAAAATCGTATCGATTTCCGCTGCTTTACCCCAGAGTAGAATGCCGTACGACAGCAAACTATGAAAATAACTAAAATAAACTAGTCGTGCCGTGTCGACATTGGTGAACAGTCGAATTTTCCTAACAGCGAAAGCAGCCGCACTAAGTTTACCTGCTAGGGTTTTTATATGATGATGCCATTGTAGTTTACTGTCAAGTACAATGCCCAGAAAAGTAGTCGTTTCAACCATTTCTAACTTTTCATCGTTAATAACGACTGATGACTGACTAATAGCTTGGGTTGCATTCGGGAGTGTAAAGGCTATGCATTTGGTTTTATTGGCGTTCAGTACCAGATTATTTACAGTGAACCATTGTAGTAGAAGAGACAGCGTCTTGTTAATGTTATCGACATTAGAATTTTTTCTGTCTACTTTAAAAATCAAAGAAGTGTCGTCTGCAAATAAAATAGTGTCGCATAAATTATGAGTTACATAAGGCAAGTCATTAATATAGACTAAAAAGAGAAAAGGGCCCAGAATTGAGCCCTGGGGAACGCCTATACTAGTAGGACAGCCTGCAGAGGTCGCTTCATTTACTCTCACTTTCTGAATTCTGGCGTTAAGGTAGGAGGACATGACACTGATTGAATAACTGTCCAAGCCATAGAATTTTAACTTCTTAACTAAGGTCTTGTGATCAACGCAGTCAAAAGCCTTGGAAAGATCGCAGAAAACACCAACAGCGTTCATGCTTTCCTCCCAAGCTTCCACGATAACTTTAAATAACATGGCAGCTGCATCCGTTGTGGATTTACCTTTAGTGAAACCATACTGACGCGGGTGAAGCAACCGATTATTTTGAAAATAGGGTAGTAGTTGGTCAAGTATTATTTTTTCAAAAATTTTACTGAGGGCTGGCAAAATAGATATTGGCCTAAAATTATTAGGATCCTTACTACACCCTTTCTTGAAAAGTGGTATGATTTTACTAACTTTCATTAAATCAGGAAAAATGCCAGCTGAAATACATTCATTGAAAATTAAAGCCAAATGTGGTGCTATGATATCTATAATATTACTTAAGATAGCTACAGATATTCCCCATATATCCTCTGACTTTTTGATGTTCAGAGATTTAAAAGTTTTGAGGATTGTATCAGCATTTATAAAATTAAACGAAAAACTTGTTGTAGGCTCGGGAACGTTCGACCTAAGAATTTCATCCGCAAGTGTGTGGGAAGAGTTCAAGAATTTAGTCGTTTGTATAGGAATATCTGCAAAAAAGTCCTGAAAAGCATCAGCTACCTCATCATCATATGGTTATTTATAAGGAGCGAGTACTTATTAGTGCTCCGCTTTGACTTGCCGGTTTCGTTGTTAATAATATTCCACGTAGTTTTTGTTTTGTTAGTGGAGTTTTTGATCTTTTTACTTAAATGAAGCGCCTTAGCGGCCGTGCACACGAGTTTAAATGTTTTAGAATAATCCTTCACATATTTATCAAATTGTGGACTAGGATTATATTGACGCTGATCGTATAAATCATAAAGATTTCTTCTACTAATATATATACCCGTCGTTGCCCAGTCACAAAATTTCATTTTATCGCGAATTATAACTTTTTTAATTGGGAATGTATCATTAAATTCCCTACTGATAAGATCGAATAAATTTTTAAATAAATGGTTAGGATCATTTGAAGTTACCGAAGGAATATCAGTTTTTTCTTTAACGTTACTTCTGAACTTATCTTTGCGTGATTGAGAAATTATTCTAAAAGATCCAATCTTATTTTCAGTAATACATTTGTCAAATAAAGAGATTTGTTGACCACAATGGTCCGATCCCAAACAGTTTATTATTTTCTCACCAGTGACTGCACAGTTACAAAAGATGTTATCAAGACAGGTGGCAGAAGTGGGCGATATTCTAGTTGGCTCAAGGAATACATTTTTCAAATTAAACGATTTAAACAAGTTTAAGAGCCTCATGCTGTTCGTTGACGAAACTAAAATATCTACATTAAAGTCACCACATACCACTACAGGTTTGCTAACCTTAGTAGCACGCTTTAAAGCCTCTTCCATGCAATTTTCAAATTCAAATTTCAAATTTTGTGTGTTTAAAACTATGAAGATTCACTCAAATACTGTTTTTTTACACGTTTGTACAACACTATAAAATATTAATTAAACGTATTGTGTTTCTTAAACTTTTGTGACCACAACACTATATATTTTTTTCACTTTTGTGGCAACACCACCGATTTATGAATTAATTTTTCACTTGTGGCAACATTATGAAGATTAATCGGTAGAGTTCGCGCCACGAAAGTTGTGGCAGCCGTGGCAGCCATCTTCGTAAACAAATTTACAACTTAGGCATACAGCCCACATATGTAAATGAAGCGAATGGGAATAGTGCGCGCGCGTGGATCGCGAACTGCACGCGCGGACTCTACGTTTTCTGGGAGCATTATAAAAAAACAAAAAAATATTTAAATACTTGTTTTTGTTACTTATGATCCTAAAGGACGACATACACGGATTGCTTGAAGCAGTCAGGATCAGTGGCGGCTGGTGGGTCATGGCAGTGGTGGTGCACTTTATCAGCTCACTGAGTACAATTCGAAATTGCAATAAAACAACATTTTGTCTTTACAAAGCCCAAAACAAAATAATGTATTGAGACGCTCACATCCACACAGCCATTTCTTTCTGTTATACATTTCACTTAATTTAAAACTTCGCGTAAATGATTTATTTTTCGATTTACACTCTTGTTTCATGTTAAGAAATGGCCTGGGCGGTCCAGCTGATTTTAAATCGATCTTTTGTTGAAAAGTTTTATTATTGCTTTTAATAAAGTCAATGTTAAAGTTAATGCTCATTTTAACAGCTATTTAGTCACACAACTGTCCCACACACAAAACGATAAGTTAGTTTATTATAATTTATAAATTCTATCACAAATCACAATGTAAACAATAACAAAAACAAACGCGCGACGCGGTCGGTTTTCGTTCGCCAGCCCTCGGTAAACTCCGGCTCGTGCGTGCGGCGCACGCGAGCTGTCTAATTTCGCCATACATTTTCTATTGGACTATCTCTGTCTCACGCGCCAGGCGTTTTAGCTCGTATTTCATAGACGTTGTATGAGTATTCGCCGTGCGCGTGGCCTAGCGCACGGCGAATTGTCTTTACAAGCGAAAATAATACTTTAGCCAAGAATTGAAATTGTTTTGTAACAATTGCGTTAATATTGAATAGATAGTCAATCGGATTATAAAGCATTTTTTTTTTCTGAACCTATTAAAATCTGGTAGTTCAGTGCACGAGCGCACTTAAGGTACAGCCGCCCCTGGTCAGGATGAACCGCTTTCAGCTGCGACTGTATCGCTCGAGCAGTCACAACTGCTTCGGGCGGTCATGCGGTCAAAGCTTCAAGCGGTTGGCTATGACTGCAAAAGCGGTCCGTGGATGTCAGCTCAAAAATTTAAATGATTCCTTTATGATAAGGTGCTATTATAAATGTACTTACAAATACCTATTTACGAATTTATCGTATATTATTACAATGTATAGTGTAAATGTATATTATGAATGTTAATAAAATATAATTATTAACAAAATATTTTTTTTTGTAGCAACCCCATATTAAAAATGTATTATTTGCTGCTGGCAATACTTAATAAATCATAATTTTAGTGGAATTCTGGGTGCGAGGCCAAACGAGCGTAATTTTGTGAGTTGTGAGTCGCGTAGTTTCGGTCACTTGTTCAACTGAATTTACAACTCATTTTGCGTCGTCGTGTGGCACCAACTGCCTTTTTTGTATGAAACCGAATGCAGCAGAATTTCTGCCACCGAAATTCTGCTGACAAAATTATGCTCGTTTGGCCACTAAAGATTTTTAGAAATCCCCACGGGAAAGCGGGGTACATATTAATCAAATAGGTTTTTAGAGTAAATAGTTTTTTTTCTAGGTGAGCGTGTAGCGTGTTTTTTCGTAGACCCCAAGGATGCTTACCATCAGGCACGCTGTTGTCAAACGCAAACCTATTTTAGATTTAAAAAAAAATACAATCAAATCAATCAATCAAATCAAAATATTTTTATTCAAATAGGCATATTACAAGCACTTTCGAATCGTCACTTTTTTCCCTACCACCAGTTCAGACGGCAGGTTTGTGCTAAGAAGAACCGGCAAGAAACTTAGCACTTGCTCTTTTAAAATGGTAATGACATAAGTTACAATTACGATAAATAAAACTAAACATTGAAACAAGAATAAAAAATAAAACTGCAATTTTAACAATAATAAAAGAAGGCGTATCAATATACTGGTATACATATATACATTTTAAGGTGTAAAAAAAAAAGGTAAACGGTTGTATATATAACATAAATATATGCGCAATATATTAAGTACCTTGCAGTAGGTAGACTTGTGTTTAGTGTCTGTGCCGAATTGATGATTCCAGCCTTATCATTTAAATAATCTTCAATTCTATAATAAGCCTTTTTGCCGAGTGAATGTTTAATAAAAGATTTAAACCTTTTATCTGGCAAATTCAGCACGTTTTCAGGCAGTTTATTATAGAGTCGAATACCATTTGCAACAAAAGATTTTGAAGTCTTGGCGACCCGGTGCCTAAGTAGAATCAATTTATGTTTATTTCTAAGATTTACATGAGAGTAATTGCTTGACTTTACAAATGTGTTAATATTTCTACGTACATCTATACTAATATTATAAAGAGGAAAGATTTGATTGTTTGTTTGTTTGCATTGAATAGGCTCCGAAACTACTGGACCGATTTCAAAAATTCTTTCACCAGTAGAAAGCTACAATATCAGGGAGTGACATAGGCTATAGCTTTTACCGAAATTCAATGTGGTTCCCACGGGAACGGGTCCGGAACTTCACGCGGACGAAGTCGCGGGCAAAAAAGCTAGTACATTATATCTTCATAAATATATTGAGATGCAACGTTCAAAACATTGATTTCTTTAAAAACTTCCTGTAATGATTCTCTGGAACCCATATTATAAATGAAGTTAATTTTTTTTAATGTCATACAGTAGACAAACAAGCAAGCGGGCCACCTGATGGAAACCGGTCACCGCCGCCTATGGACATCAGTAACACCAGGGGCGCTACCAATGCGTTGTCCACCAAGGAGGTTGGAGGAAAGGAAGGAGGAAGGGAAGGGAAAGAAGGAGGGGGACGCATTGCTGCTTCACGTCGATATTCTGTGAGAGGGTGGTACTTGGGGGTTGAGCTAGCCCATTTCGTAATAATTGCAAAATAAAATAAAACATGTAATAAATAAATAATTTATTTTTAAACTATTTCCATTAGCTACAGTAAAGTAAACCCTGTTTTTCTTAACTCGACCAATGTAGTAAACAATCTTTGCGTGTCTTTTTATTCAATTATCCATGTGTAAAATCGATAAATCGCCAGAATAATAAGAGTGTTGTGTTAAATGTAATTTCTAACTATATTATTATTATTTGGGTGTGAATGATAATTTTAATTGCTATTTTCGTTAAAAAGACGTGCTAAGATTGTTTACTACATTGGTCAAGTTAAGAAAAACAGGGTTTAGTTACAACACTCTATTCCTATTTGAAGTTAGAAAATAAAGACCACTAAGGTGGCAAGAAGACAAAGACATCACGCGCCAGCTGCAGGTCTTTATCAACCGATGCCTTCGCCGGATTCTCGGCATATACTGAGAAAATCTCCGACGTAGATCTCTGGGAGCGCTGCGGCAAGACTCCGATCGACCAGCAGATCAAACGCCGCAAGTGGAGTTGGATTGGCCACACTATCCGAAGGGACCAGAACCACATACCGAGGCAAGCCCTCGACTGGAACCCCAAAGGAAAGCGCAAACGTGGTCGTCCAAAACAGACTTGGCGGCGGACTGTAGCTGCAGAAGCGAAGGCAATAGGGAAAACTTGGAGCGAAAAAAAGCGTGAAGCTTAAGATCGATCGGGTTGGCGACGCACTGTGGACGCCCTCTGCCCCGTCTAGGGGACTTAGGACCTTAAAGTACTAAGGTGGCAAACAAACTTACGGCCCGCCTGATGGTAAGCAGTCACCGTAGCCTATAGACGCTTGCAACACTGGGGGTATCGCTCGCGCGTTGGCAACCCCGTAAAAATATTTTAATGTCATGGACATTACATAATTAAAGGCAAATACTATAGAAGACTAATACGCACAGCTTCGGAAGAATTCGGGCAAGACGCGACACTAGCGCCCCTACGGCATGAGGGCGGCATGAGGTGAACGATTTCAAAACTTTTGTGCGTTTTGTATGCAAAATGTCATAGCGCCCCTAGCGGCATGAGGTGAACGGAGGTTTTTTGTATGCAAAATGTTATAGCGCCCCTAGCGGCATGAGGTGAACGGAGGTTGCCAAGTCATTGTATGAGAAACGTCAAGAGCTGTGCGTATTAGTCTTCTATAGTATTTGTTAAAGGTATACGGAGTGTTGTATCCCTTTTTACGTATAAATCACTAGCGTTAGATTGGCAATGCAAAAGAGATAGATCATAGCATACGCGTTTGTTAGAGCGAGATAGATAGGCGAGACCATTCTTCCTATACACGCTATCGGCCTGACGTCAGTCGTGTTAAAAACAAATCCCACTTATTTTTACTAAATTTATGGTTTTTAAGTGTAGTTTTGGTGTTAATTAGACGTGGTGGTAAAATATTTATCTGTGCAGTGCCTGGATGTAACTCAAACAAAAAGGAAAATCCACAAAATTATATATCTTGCTTGCACACATGATTACACGCACACTAGTGTATTTTGTTTTTGGTCTCGCCTCAATCAAACCATTGCTGATCTATACCCTAGTATTTACTAAATCTATGTATAAATCAGTAATAACAAAAATAAAGAATTGGTAAAATAAAACATACGTCATTGGAAAGAATTATCACAGATTAGAAATTATTAAATAATATTTATTACTGTTATGCTTCGATCATAGTTGTATATGATCGAAGCTGTTATGCTTCAATATTATATGGCGTTGCTTATTGGTTATTAGCTGGATCCACACCATACGATCCGAGTTGGATCAGCTATCCTCAACGCGCGATCCTGGATCGCACTGGCTGTATGCGCTTGGACACGCGAGGCAAGTCCACATAAAACGCTCCATTGGATCCTGCCGCGAGCATTTGGATCGCATTGAATCGTCTGGTGTGGATCTGGCTATTGGTTATTGTGGCTCTCTTTGCTTTTTTCAGAATATTTGACGCTTACACAAACACTGAAGAGGAGGAAATGTATGGACATTGGCCTTAGAACCCATAACGGTAAGCGATATGTCGTTGGATGAGTTTTTTCATAATCTACAACTTTTACTGTGGCGGCAAATCTCGAATCGCTGTGGGACAAAAGTTATCTACAAATAGTAGATTTTACAACAAGTGCACAAAACGAATCATTTCTATCCGAGACTTTTAGCAGCCCGAGCTGAAGGCGAGGGCTGATAGTAATGTCGAGGATAAAAATGGTTTTGTGGACGAGTTATAAACTCTGCTTTTCACTTCGATTGCGAGGAAATAAATAAATAAACGCACGAAAAAACAAGACTTGTTTCCCGCCGCTTTTTTTAATTTATCTTACGACATTGATATTATTTTAGGCTTGGGCTGCAGACCTATACAGCCTACTATTAAATTAATTTTGTAATAAAATAATTTTCTTAAATTAATTAAATAACCTACCGTACTTTATTTTAAATTTTAATATCTTTTATGACTTAAAAAACACATTAGCCAAATAAATTAAAGTAAATATTATAAAATAACAAATTCTATCTCTGAACTTTTTGTTGTGTTTGGCTGTATGGCTTATTTCCTTTGCCTTAATATAGATACATTTATGAGTAGATACGTTTTTGCCCTTGTGCACAAAATTCGATTTTGTGCAGCCTATATCCTGCGCAAACAAGCATTTTCTGAGCATGAGAAGTGAAAAACCTATTATACAGTTGCGTCTTAAGTGCGACGCCCCATTAGTGCATTGCGTTGCGTCGCGTCGCTGCAACGGAACAACGCATGGTATGCCACACCACAAGAGGGTATGCACGCCGTCGCAGCTGCGTCTCAGTTTACCCTTCGAATGGACTGTCCGTCGTCGTCGCAGCGGAGCTCCGACAACGCAGCGCATTACCCTCCCCCCGCTTCGTCTCTTGTCCGTCGATCGCGCGCGACGACGCAACGGTCTAATGTGGCATGTCATAAAAAATATATGGAAAACGACGCAGCGACGACGCTGCGACGATGCAACGCAGCGCAACGCACTAATGGGGCATCGCTCTAACTCGCGCGGTTTGACGTACGATAACTTTTTTCCCACAGCAATACGAGACTTGCTGCCATAGTAAAAGTTGTAGATTATGAAAAAACTTTTCCAATGACATATCACTCAATGTTATTTGGTCATAAGGGCCAAACCGTCTGGCCCTCTAAACTCTTTCACAGGCAGTTTCGTAAGAATCGAAATCGTATTGATATTTGTTAATTTCCATAACGTTTGCCAAACACCCCAAATAAGCGAATACGCTACGTCGTAAGAAGTGTTACCATAAAAAAATATACACATTGTACTCATAATAGTCGACTACTTAAGAACATGACTGTATTGCCTTGATCACACGCGCCGAGTAGAGCGGCGAGACAGTGTCCTCGGCCGAGCGCTCGGTTGGTATGTACTCTCCGACGAGTACTCGGCCGAGCAAAATGGCGAGACAGTCACTCGGACCTAGTTTCGTTTACTAGGCCGAGTGCCCACACCCGCGCTCCCTTCAGCATACCCCTTACTGTCTCGCTCGCTCACTCGGCAAGTTTGAACCCATGCCGAGCGTCACTCGCTCGCTACTCGCTAGTTTGGCTCGCGCGCGTCGTGTGTTGTTTGTTTTGTTCCCGAATTTTAGGTGAACTGTCTCGCCACTCTACTCGGCGCGTGTGATCAAGGCATTAGTCTTGGTATTATTTATTTCCATGTAAAATTTACAGAACTGGAATTAGACGTTATTCCTATTTGGTTATAACAACTAATTCGCAATACGTCCAACATGCAAATTGTCCAGTTCACAATTCGTCCTATACGCAATTCGTCCAAAACGCATATTGTCCAATACGAAATTCGTCCAAACTTGACCATTTAGCTTAGGTATATATTCATTATAGGGACATGTGCATAGTGGTTTTACAATTTTGATTTCTCCTTAGTCAAATCTGGCCAAATTGTATATTTGTCATATTTCGGATTTCTTATCATCTTCTTTTCGACATTAATGTCTAAACATAGCCTTGTATCTTTGTTATATGGCTCCCATTCAATCTTCTGATTGTTCCAAGTTGGTTTTCTGAAATAAAAAAATATATATATTTCACACAACTCACTAAATTAAAATTTTCTGGGCGTCGCGTTTCGTGCTACACAACTCTTTGTATGTTATATGAATTGCTCGCAACTTTGCGATGGATTATGATGCGAGGAAAAGACGCGGCGAATTCGCTCTTTCTGAATTAACATTTTTTAATAGCATTGTCTCGGCCATGTTGCGTTCCTACGGTGAGTAAGGTCTCCAGTCCAGAGCTCCACTTGGGTTGGCAAAGCGTGAGTGATACCCCCGGTATTGCAAGCGTCTATAGGCTACGGTGATGCTCACCATCATGCGGGCCGTATGCTTGTTTGCCAACTTTGTGTTATAAAAAAATCTATATAAAAAAACGCTGCTCCAATGCGGATTAGCGGAGACCAGTGTTTTCAAGCCGCCAGAAGGCCAATTGGCTCAACGACCGTCATCTATTGACAACAGCCGGGAGCGAAGAACGAAACCCATCCAAAACCTGGCTACGTTGCTTAACTTGCGTGTTCGTATTAGGAGTGCTCCTCAAATTGAGTTTATGACAAACTAGCTGTTACCCGCGGCTCCACCCGCGCCGCGTGGTCAAGGGAAAATGTCAATAATTTTTCCCATGGAAATCTCTTTATCCCATGGGGAAAAATGTAGCCTATGTCACTCTCCAGACTTTAAACTATCCCCAATAAAAAAACATTCAATCCGTTCATTATTTTCGACGTGAAGGGAGGACAAACAAACACACTTTCACATTAAATTCATAATATTAGTATGGAATGCAGCTCCATCTATCATAGCATAACTGCTCAATCTATCTTTGTATAATAATTCAGTTCAGAAATAACAAAAATATTTTTTTTATAAATACTCACCCAGTCTTTGCAAAGTTACACCAAGTCTCAATCAAAAAGTTCGTCATATTCATATCATTTTCATCGCATTTCTTCATTTTATTCTCCCTGTAGTACTCATATTGTATAATGTCCCCATGGGTCGTCCCTTCAATCCCTAAATCCTTCATTGTTTTAATATTCAAATTACCTATATAAGAAAATTGATACATATAAACGTCTTTTTGGAACTTTGCCAATAATTCCGGCAGTAAAACTAAATCTCTATTAAAAAATACATCAGATATCAATTCTACAAATTCCTTTCTCATACTATCATTTACTTTTAGACCGTTAAAATAAACTTTTTTCAATTTATCCATTAATTCTATAGCTTTACTATCATTTTTATTTAAATTTAGATAATCTGGTATGTAAAAACTAAAATCATTCTCATATATAATTTCATCGCCATTTTTACGTAAAAATAAACCACCTTCGTACATACTAAAACCAACTAAAGTTGGTACTTTATCATAATTATCGCTAAGAAAATATTTTATGGGTAGTTCATCTAAAAATAATTCTATACCATCATATTTTTTCTCTTTTATTGGTGTCAAATATGGTCTAATAACATATGGAGGTTTACTAAGCTCCATAGCGAAGTAAGAATTGACCAAATCATCAACGTTTAAATCAATAAAAAAGTCATATAATTCCTTATTATTTTTAGCATCACTCCCAGCAATTTTTGCTATTTGTATGGCTTTACTTATATAATCATCTCTAGATGTCATGACATCAGCTACACAGTTGCCAGATTGTGCTATCAATTTAGTAAATAAACCTCTAGTCATTTTACTACATGGAAACGTGGATAATATGGCGGAACCAGCGCTTTCTCCAAACAAAGTAATATTGTTAGGATCTCCATTGAAATTTACAATATTTTTATGTACCCAATGCAAAGCTTTTGCGCTGTCTTTTAGGCCGATATTACCTGGAACTTCGGGCAAATCTAAACATAGGAAACCTAATATATTTAACCTATAATTAATTGTGACGAATACAACATCATTTCTCATAAAATGGTCCGGTCGATACCAATGGCCGTATCCTACTAAAAAGCTTCCGCCGTGCACGAAAAATATTACTGGTAGTTTTTTAATTTTTTCGCATGGCAACACTGGCGTGTATACGTTTAAGTACAAACAGTCTTCTGAGCCCTGTACTGTCAGGTCACTAAAATTCATCTGTACACATTTGTTGCCAGGTTTTGTAGCGTCGCGGACACCAGACCATTTTTCTGCGTCTTCGGGATTCTGAGAAAATAACAACAAAAATTACTGCAGTAAACTTAGATTCGGCTTTTTAGGTGTACGTCTCGCGACTTCGAATCATCATATCAACCCATAATCATCCCATTGCAGGGATACGGGTCTCCCTTCAATCGAAGGTGATTAGAGCGTACTCTGCCACGCTGCTCCAATGCAGAGGCCTGGAGGGCTACTACGAAACGTAAATCCGATACTTCGGCCGAAGTATCGGAAGAATTTAAACCATGAAATACAAGGTTTTTCATGGTTATTTTAGTAATTCCTTGAATTCTATAATATGAAATACATTGCACTTAATGATAATTTCAATAGTTCGTTGAATTATAACCATGAAATACCGAGTAATTCATGGTTTAAATTCTACCGATACTCTGGCCGAAATATCAGATTTACGTTTCGTAGTAGCCCTCCAGTGTTTTCATGCAGCCCGAAGGCCACTGGCTCAAACGACTGTCATTCTTCGACAACAGTGGTGGTTGCGGTATTCTAAATACCATAAGTGGATTATGACCTCATAATATTAGATTAGATTAAGGATTATTATCTGGTATTTGTTATTTTACGATTAGTTTTTAAATCAAATAATTATTTTTCACGCACACAATCTTGATAACAACAAAATTGCCTATAATTAACAATCTAGGTAATTCGATTAATAATTGTGATTTCTTTTTATGGAGGACATTGGCAATTTAGCTTGTATGGATGGATACTATAAAAATACTTATATTTCATTTATAATAGCTGTTACCCGCGGCTTCGCCCGCGTAAAAATTCGCCTATGTCGGGCTCTGGACGCCTGACAATTATACAATCCTTACTAATATTATAAATGAGAAAGTGAGTTTGTTTGTTTGTTATTCCTTCACGGCTTGATTAAGCAGCCGATAATTATGAAAATTTACATCCATATCGTTAGGGGTGAAAGTATGTCGTTCCAATGGGAAAATAATTTTTCTACTATAGAGGGCGCTGTATCGGCCAACAGATGGCGCCACAAGTCGCGCTATGGGTTGTTTTGTTGTCAAACAAGATCTATGTCATAAAATTAACGAGCGCAGCCGCGGGGAAAAGCTAGTATGCTATATTATATTACCAAAAAATTTAAGATTCTTACTAAGAACCCGTGCAAGGCGGGCCGCTAGTTCAAAAATATAAATTTCATAAACTTACTCTGAATCTGAGTTTTCCGAGTGGTGGCTTCGCATAAGGTATTCCCTCAAAACTATGGAACCTTTTCCCATGGTAAGCAACACAGGTCTTCCCTTGTAGCACCCCCTGTTCTACAGTGACTTGAGTTTGACTTGACATGTCCTGGAAATTATATTAAACAAAATTTTTATCCAGTATGAAATTGCAATAAAAATAAGTATAAATAAACTAGTAAAATACTCGCAACTTCGTTTGCGTATATCTCGCTTTCCCGTGGGAATTTTGAAAAAAATCTCTTTTACACCCCTAGACGTCGTAAGGAACCTACATTCCAAATTTGGAATCTCTAAACCCAACAGTTTGGGCTGTGCGTTGATATATAGTTAAGTCAGTCAGAACTTTGCATTTTATATATAAGGTCCTAATTTATTAATGAACTTCCTTTTAACTTTAACACATGACTATATAGGTTACATATGATGGTTTAAGCAAGGAAATAATGGTCTAGTATTCAGTAAAATAAAAATATATTGTATTGTAAGTAGTTAGAAAAATTTGCTTACTACATAAATTCATCCATATTCAACCTTTTTGATATGTGAGATGCGTTGACGCGCCCTTCGCACCGCACCCCTTAACCTTTTTTTTCTACTGACGGATGGCTGCCACAAGAGAGGCGCATTTTACCGAGCATTTCTAAACGTAATGCCCTTTTTTTACTGAATACTAGACCATTATTTCCTTGCTTAAACGATCATAATGTAACCTATATAGTCATGTGTTATTTATTTATTTATTAATCTACCAACTATTCATACATCGAAAAAAAATTACAGAGTAAGATATCAATAGCACAATTTAAATGTATAAATTAATTATAGGTAGATACAGCTTTTACAGTTTAAAAAAATACGAGTAGAAACAAGCCGTATGTACCTACTTAATCAAAATAAATCTAAAGTAAGACCGTAACAATGTATATGTAATACATCCATCATATTTGTTCCCATTTATAAATTATAGAAGCTTAAAAAAAAACACTAAACAAGTACTTATAATAAAAAACAAATCAAAAGTTTTAGGGAGAGAAGAAAACACGCTTGAAGGAAAGTGTGTTAAAGAAGTGTCATTAATAAATTAGGACCTTATATATTAAGTACATTTATATATAAACCACCATTTCGGAAACACAACAGTACACTACTGAAACCCGCGCAACTTCGTTCGCGTGTATCCCGCTTTCCCGTGGGAATTGCTTGTAACAAATAATTATAAGTGTATAAACATCCAAGACTCAGGCCAATCAGAAAATGTTCTAAATGAATAAATAGAATTTAAAAGTACCATTGTATTCAAATTACATTTAAATAAATTTCCATTGACTTTTGCAATTGCAAACAATGACATTTTTTTTGGTTAGGCGTTTTTTTTTTTTTTTTCTTGACGATGTTGTGCTAGCTAGTGAAGCGCTAACGGGATGCGCTTCACCAGCAACATTGGTTTTACGTGGGCGAGGTGTCAACCCGCCGCACAACCCCCGAAATGCTGGAGGACCACACCCGTCGTTGGTCAGCGAGTCCATCGGACTTAGCCGGTTAGTGTAGCTAGGCTGTACTACCGACCATTCCCCTATCCGCCACCTTGGGGACGCTCCCCTACGCTGTGAGGGCTAGCGCGGGGTGGTTAGGCGTTTACTGACGTGAAGTTTTGTGGGCGAAACGTTTGTGGGTAAAACATTATTTGGATAAAACGTTGATGAATCAATCGACTGTCGGTAAACGATTTCAGAATCGGGCATCTGATTTCTAAAGTTTCTTATTTATACTGTGGCATAGTCTATACTAATATTATAAAGAGGAAAGATTTGATTGTTTGTTTGAATGAATAGGCTCCGAAACTACTGGACCGATTTCAAAAATTCTTTCACCAGTAGAAAGCTACATTATCAGGGAGTGACATAGGCTATAGCTTTTCCCGAAATTCAATGTGGTTCCCACGGGAACGGGTGCGCAACTTCACGCGGCCGAAGTCGCGGGCAAAAAAGCTGGAATAAAATAAAATGATTAGTCATTCACGCGTCTGTAAAATCATACTAAAATACATAAAGTAATAATACTAAAATATTTATTTATTAGATAACTAGCTTTTGCCCGCGGCTTCGCTCGCGTTAATTTTATGACATAGATCTCGTTTGACAACAAAACAACCCATAGCGCGACTTGTGGCGCCATCTGTTGGCCGATAGCATCCCATACAGCGCCCTCTATAGTAGAAAAACTATTTTCTTATTGGAATGACATACTTTTACGGGGTGAAAGTAGCCTATGTTGGGCTCTGTACCCCTGACAGTATACATACAAATTTTCATAATGATCGGCTAATTAGTCAAGCCGTGAAGGAATAACAAACAAACTCACTTTCTCATTTATAATATTAGTATGAATTGTATTATGTATGTATTATTTATGTACTATATTATATATATTATATTTATTTAGGTATTATTGTGTCTTGCTGGTTTACGGCCACAAGGTCGCGTGTGTGTAATTTTTATAATTGTATATGCATATTATGTAATTTTATTATTAGAATATATTGTTATATATTTTCGCCACATACCTCGTCTAAATCTTATTTTCCACCTCTACTAGGTTGTCTGGAAGAGATTGCATTTGCGTTAAGACCGCCTTTTGTTCATTAATTTTGATATATTTTTTTTATGTTTTTTTTATTTTTTATTTTATTTATTGGGGTAAACTAACAGTGTCACAATAAATTAAACATAACAGTTTTACAATAAAATACGTTATAACTGTGTCACCAGCACCGTTTACCACGGTTTACTATAATACAATAATTTCTAGCAATTTGAGAGAAAGTTGCACTGAATTTAACAATTAAGTAAGTAGGTGTTTATCACTTAGGTAATTAGTTGACAATTCGTTGTGTATATGTATATGTTTGGCATCTGCTTATTTGATATGTTTATATTTTTTAATGGCAATAAAGTGTTTTGTATCGTATTGTCTAACAGAGAAAGGAAGAATATATTAATTAAAATGTGTAAATAGCATAGAACGGACTAAAAAGTATAAACAAGTGTCACTTTTTAAATACAGAAAGCTATGTATGTATGTATAAAAAAAACTGATGTGTTTTTATTACCTGCCGGTATACGCTTTATGGGCGGGCTTTATGGGTATCGGGCGGTTTGGTGTAGGAATGGCCCAAAGTATAGTTGATTGTTTTTGTCAATTTTTACTAACCCCTAGTTAATATACTAACACTATATGAGTCTTTGTTACTTAAATGAATAAATAATAATAATTTAACACTGTTATCCTCGAGCAGACTGTACATATACAAGTAACCTTACGACATAGCCGAAAGCTCTTCATGAATGTAGAAGATCAGTGTAGTATTAAATGTTTAAAGGACACTGATGATAGACGAAGGTCAGGGCAATGTTATGTAAGGACAATTGAAAAAATTAACAATAGATTGTATTATGGGCTTCATCCTAACTAATATTATAAATGAGAAAGTAAGTTTGTTTGTTTGTTATTCCTTCACGGCTTAACTAATCATCCGATCATTATGAAAATTTGTATATATATTGTCAGGGGTACAGAGCCCAACATAGGCTATCCCGTGAAAGTATGTCATTCTAATGGGAAAATATTTTTTCTACTATATAGGGCGCTGTATCGGCCAACATATGGCGCCACGAGTCGCGCCGTGGGTTTTGTTGTCAAACGAGAGCTACGTCATAAAATTAACAGCGAGCGAAGCCGCGCGGAAAAGCTAGTACTTATATAAAAATAAAAACTAACTAAAATCTAATATCTTAGTAAATGCTATGTACGCTGTGTATGTACGGCACTTCTAAGGTTTCTCTAAAAATTTTCAGGTTTTGGTCAGAGAGTCGACTTGGGGGTTCACTCGCTTATTTCGCGAAATATTGGCAAAACCAATAGCCCTTTTTCTTTTTTTTTTTTTGTTTAAAGTCAGGAAAATGCATTACTGCATGTCCCGCCACTTGGGGGAAGTGACGGGGGTCTGTCGGGCTCGCCTCTCTAAACCAATGAGGGATACCGACTAAAAACCTGACTGTCTGCCACCTTCTCCGCCTTCACGTGGCGGGGTCGCGGGCACTGGTGATACTTCCGCAACCCCGCCGGCGGGTGTTCGTGGACCCACCCATCTTAAAAAAAAAAAAAAAAACTAATAGCCCTACGAAGAAAGATTACTAAAAATATTTTGTAGTACATTTATTTAGCTTTCAATAGGGCCTAAAACGAAGACTGTGACATCAATAGTTCACTCACAATCTCAACAAAAAGAAGGAAAAATTATCGACTCGATTTATAACATTAATTCTACAAACTTTTTAGATTTAATAATAGTTAAAAATAATTTAATGAGTTGTTTATCACGAATATTAAATAAGTACATACCTCCTTATTCAACGACCAACTTTTTACGATGACTTTATCATATAATAATTAATAAAAACATTGTAGTAACAAGATAACACTTGCTTGCTAGCTATCTCCTAGTTCTCCTACAAACAAAGTACCTACATGAATATTTATTCTTGACTTTGACAAGTTGACAGCTATGGACTCTGATCTGAAACAAAATAAAGATTCCTATTTAGTAGTGATGCTCAAATTTTATCGATTTAGTTATTAATAGATTACTTTAATGGAAAACACAAAAGGGTCAAAATATTAGTATCAAATACACCTAAAATAGGAGCGTAGAACATGTATATTACATTAGTTTTTATTTTACTTCAATACATGCAGTATTTCCGAAGTAATAACGACGAGAAGTTTAAGTAATTTTTTGAATTTCAGAGATTACGCGCGCTCATACTAATACGTCACACCTCGTTCAGCCCGCGACCGCGACAGGCGCGGCGCTTAGTACAGTGCGTTTCATTTTGTTTCGATCGTCAAGTGTGCTTGTATTTCAAAGTAATAATATTATCCTATAAATCCGATTACACTAAAGTGAAACGTGTCAAGTATTGTGTAGAATGGAAGGTTTTCTAAAAGGTCTGTCGGAAAATTAAGTTTACTGTTTACCACGAAAACCAACGATAAATGCGGGCCGCGAGTTTGATACTTCTGACAAAACATTGACTTATTAAATATTTTCTTCCTACTATAATTAGTAGGAAGAAAATATTTCCATATGTATTTTTTGCGGCCCGCCAATACAGTCGGTTGAGAAGCACTGAACTGTGCTACTTTGTAAAAAAAAAGTAGTGGTATTTTTTAGGTAGGTACTGTTTCTAGTTTTCAGAATAACAAAAGACAACAGATGGTTAAATTCCTTTTTTAACACAATGAACAAAAACGTATGCCAATGTCGCCGTGTCCGCTCTCGAGCGCGAATTTACAAAGGCTATATATACTATTTGAGTCACGAGTCAGACTCTAATAGCTATATCTAATAGCTAATGAGCTTTTGTTTATGCATATTACTCGACAATAATAAATAAATAAATAAATAAATAATATAGGGACAAATCGCACAGATTGAGCTAGCCCCAAAGTAAGTTCAAAACTTGTGTTATGGGATACTAACTCAACGATACTATATTTTATAACAAGTACATATATAGATAAACATCCAAGACCCGAGGCCAATCAGAAAAAGTTCGTTTTACGTAATCTATCTCAGTAAAAAAAAATTACTTATATAGATTAGCTTTTTGTTTTGATATTTTAAAAGAAAATGCACGTACAAAATCTAGTACTATTCACTCAAATATATAAGCGGAAAATAGGCGACAACGCCTTGATTGAACCTTTTAAGAAAAATTCGCGCCTCACTCGCTTCGCTCGCTCGGCAGTGTTATGATCACAAGGTAACCCTAACCTAACCCACCAATGTCTGTCTGAATATTGGTGGGTTAGGTTAGGGTTATCTTGTGATCATAACACTATTTTCTCTTACGATTCCACGTTGTGGCCATCTTAAAACTAAACCAGTCGAGGATTTTGCCATTATTTTTTATCATAAAACTAACCCAGTCTAGGTTTTTAATGAAAAAACTGGATATTTTCAGGTTTATGGTAAAGCAAAGTAATGATTTTGTCTTCTTACGGATCTTGACTAAAAAGCCTAGGATTTTGATCAAAAACCTGATTTCATCATAAACCTACGACAGATAGATTAATATCGGAATGAAATTGAATAGCATTTGTTGCTACAATGTTAGAATGGATTTATCTAACAAAGTCTACGCTATTTCAGTCAATTTCTGAAGTGTAATAGACTAGGGTTTCGCAAGTTTTTTGGCAAACAAAAGCTAAGCCAGTTCAGTTTACACTTTCTCTCTAATGGTATAGGTTTTGTAAATTCGCCGCCCGGGCACTTACGAGTTGAAATATAGATAGTTCAGTGAAAACATACCCAATAATACCTACATAATCAAAATAATTGAGCCTTTCAGTATGCGAGCACTTTATTTATTTTTTAATAAGTTGGTATTTCGTCAGAGCTATTTACATAGTAGGTACTAGGCATCGAAATAATATTACTACGTATAGAACGGACACCGCGAACAAAATTTTTGTCCCCATACGTTGAGGCCAATAGACATCAACTCGTTTAGAAACTTGCCGACGCTCATCTTGATTGGTCCTCGGATTTATGTAAAAAAAAAAATTGGAAAATGCCGTCATGTTCAATAAAAACTTGTAAAAACCGTTCAACAGTAAGGAAGAAAGATAGCGTCATGACTTATCCACTCAGCAGTCCAGCTTACCCCAAAAAAACACCATCTTTAAGTATACAAAAAATTAAGTAAAACCAACCAAAACAATTTTTTTTCATTATTTTCTATTGCATCATAATTGCATCCGCCATTTCTATGTGAAAATCATAGATTATCAAAAAGTAATCGTACAGATGGGATACGTAGGTACTAAGCGTAGGTCAATTTTATAATATAATTTAGGTACATATTTCTGAAAAATTTTTTGCTTTTTTTTTTAACCGACTTCACAAAAGGAGGAGGTTCTATGTTTCATTGTTTTTTTTTGGAGGTCCGCCGATTACTCCTTCAATTTTGGACCGATTTTCATAATTCTTTTTTTAAAATAATATGTAATTTAAATATTGATTTTTTAAACTATATTTCCAAAATATTTTTATATAGTAGGTAAAAAATACGTAAATGTGGATAAAGTTACTAAGTAAAAAAAAATAGTTTCTAGAAAACAAAAAGATGGAAAACGAAACAGCATTTTAAATTTCGACCAACCATTTTCGAACAAATGAAATTCGGGCAAACAAGTTTCGGAGTAAAGATACGTTACCATTCAACAAGAGGAGTTGTCTTGTCTGGCAGGCGACCGTCTCCTAGTATTTGCATATATTACAAAATACTTCAATATATAAATAGCTTCATTATAAAGTTTTGATTTAATCTCAGTTTATTTTTGACTAATATTAAGTTAAGAACAAAAATGTAATGTAGCTTCCTACCTATAAAGCTAATATTATACCTATTTTCTATTAAGTTTATTCTATTAAATAAAATAAAATATTGTAATAAAATAAAATAATCAGTTAGATGTCCAATAGGCAGAATATAAACAAAGTGTCGCCCCTGCGTAGTAATGTCATATTCTATGAATCGGTTGGGGGCGGGGCCAGGGAGGGGCGCGCCCCGCACGGCCGAACGCGGCGCCAAAATTTGAAGGCGCTGTCATTTCTATACGTAGTAATATTATTTCGATGGTACTAGGTAAGATACCTGTTTGAACAATCAAAAGTACCTAGACAAGTACCTACGTACGTTATGTAGGTCAAATGTGGCGATGATAAGTATATCTAATTATCCTCGTCTCATTTGAAGAAGAAGAACTTACATCGAAATGGTCTTCACAGCAGTGCGCTTTAGTTATAAGGCCTATTGAATCAACTCTTTTTACGGCTTTCATCCACTTTTTCCTCATTTTTGGGTCCTCAGGCACATAAAAAAAGAGTTTATCAGGAGTTTTATCTGCCGAATTGAAGCACCGAGGCACAATACAGTAATATTTTTTCATTTTTACCACAAAAAACTTTATATTTTTCATTTTTACTGCGCACCGGCATGCGAACGAGAGCGCGATTGTCGAATGACGCGGGGTGTGACGTCATCGCATAGTAAGAGCCCGCGGGCGTTTTTAAAAACTTTCGGCTGGATTTTCGCACTTTGATCTTTGTCTCAGCCATTTTTTAAGATTATGAAAAAAGTAAAAACACAGTTTTTTTTTCTCGTAATTTTTTGTAGATTTATTTGGCATGTAATAGTAGATTTTACAACAAGTGCACAAAACGAATCATTTCTATCCGAGACTTTTAGCAGCCCGAGCCGAAGGCGAGGGCTGATAGTAATGTCGAGGATAGAAATGGTTTTGTGGACGAGTTATAAACTCTGCTTTTCACTTCGATTGCGAGGAAATAAATAAATAAACGCAAGAAAAACAAGACCCTGTTTCCCATTTCCCGCCGCTTTTTTTTTTAATCTTACGACTTTGAAATTAGGCTTGGGCTGCAGACCTATACAGCCTACTATTAAATTAATTTTGTAATAAAATAATTTTCTTAAATTAATTAAATAACCTACCGTACTTTAATTTAAATTTTAATATCTTTTATGATTTAAAAACACATAAGGCAAATAAATTAAAGTAAATATTATAAAATAACAAATTCTATCTCTGAACTTTTTGTTGTGTTTGGCTGTATGGCTTATTTCCTTTGTCTTAATATAGATACATTTATGAGTTTACTTTTCTGCCCTTGTGCACAAAATTCGATTTTGTGCAGCCTATATCCTGCGCAAAAAAGCATTTTCTGAGCATGAGAAGTGAAAAGTACGTTTGTCAGGTCCATTACCTAATTAGGTAAGTCTTTAATGTGTAGGTAGGTATAGTGTAGTACTTATTTACGATATTTTACGTAGATTATAAAAAATGTCGTCGTGGAGATCCAGAAAAACCCTGGACTTGATTTCCGATAGAGGTTCGCGCCGCAGTCAGAATGGTCGGCGGCAGCGCGCTGGTAAACGTATCCAGCGCGATGCGGGTCGCCGGCGGTATGGAGATATTTTTTGTTTTTTTTTTGGGTACATTATAGGTTAATTTAAAAAAATCTTTCAATAGTACAAATAAAACTTTACTTGACGTAAGTATATGTATAAATCAGTAGTGCCCCCGCCAAGACGAGCCAAGTGGAGCGCAAGGGCACTACCTACCTTTTCTCGAAACGTTTCGACGTTTTTTTGAACTCTAACTAACTTTGGTTTGGATGATGCTAAATAGTTTAAAATTTCAAGATATAATAACACCAGTACAATCACTAAACATACAAAGTTTGAATGTCGTAGCTATTATGCTTTAGATTTTATTAATGTCTAAAAACCCCCGATTTCGTCACTGATTCACTCACTCACTTACTGATCATCATAATTCTTAAGGTACTTCCTGAAGTCCTAGAACGCTGAAATTTGGTATGTAAGCTAATATTACTACAAAGACAACAAAAAAATCATAAAACTTGGAACTTTCATCCCCCAACCCTTTAACTTAGGGGATGAAAGTTTGTATGAGATTTCCGCTTCTTAATATCCTAGAAAGCTGAAATTTGGTATGTATGCTAGTATTAGTACACAAACAACAAAAATATCATAAAACGTGAAACTTCGCCCAAAAGAAAAAAAAATTATAAGCAACTTACAAAAAGAAATGAAATCCCACCAAAAACATTTTCATGTAAAAATGTTGCCAAGACGAGTCTACCTTAATCAAAATCTATGAAAAAGTGGTCAGATCTCATGTAGAGCCAAGATTCTTGATCTATGCGCACTTACTTTACCAGGCCTAACTTCACATACTCTACATTTTAGTCAAAACGTGTGGCTTGGCCGTTTTGCTACCGTTACGAAGATTTCATAGGCATTCGTTCATCGTGTGTAAAATAAAATTCGTTCAGCGTGTGTAAAATAAAATTCGTTCATCGTGTGTAAAATAAAATTTATTTTACACACGATGAACGAATGCCTATGAAATCTTCGTAACGGTAGCAAAACGGCTAAGCCACACGTTTTGACTAAAATGTAGAGTATGTGAAGTTCCTCATTCGTTCATCGTGTGTAAAATAAATTTTATTTTACACACGATGAACGAATTTTATTTTACACACGCTGAACGAATTTTATTTTACACACGATGAACGAATTTTATTTTACACACGATGAACGAATGCCTATGAAATCTTCGTAACGGTAGCAAAACGGCCAAGCCACACGTTTTGACTAAAATGTAGAGTATGTGAAGTTAGGCCTGGTAAAGTAAGTGCGCATAGATCAAGAATCTTGGCTCTACATGAGATCTGACCACTTTTTCATAGATTTTGATTAAGGTAGACTCGTCTTGGCAACATTTTTACATGAAAATGTTTTTGGTGGGATATAAGTACATACTTTTAGTTTTTTACAGGCAGACATTTGTGATTATCGTGAATGAGTATGCTTTTATTCACCTTTGTAGGATTTAAACGCGACCGCTTTGCAGTTATCACTAGTTCAGCTACTGAAAACAGTCTTTCGCTAGGCTTACTGATAGCTAGGATATATAAAAACGATCGCGCCAATCCTGCTAGCCATGGGAATGTTGTCTGTTTACTTTTTCAAAACTGGTAAATTTCGAAAAGGCTACAGTACCATAGATAGAACACATCCATACGCTACGGCAGATCGTACTTCTATATAATCTGCCGCAGCTTATGGATGTGGACCGAGGAGTACAATGCTTAGCGTTTGTAGACTATGAGAAAGCCTTCGATTCGATCGAGACATGGGCCGTGCTAGTCTCTTTAGCGGTGCCGCATAGACTACAGGTATATCGAAGCGTTAACGTGCTTATACAAAAACGCCAACATGTCATCTATCTGCCATTCAGCAGTGCCACAGGGCTCTGTGCTGGGTCCCGTTCTGTACACGATCTACACCGCTGACATACCCACCTCAGAAGTAGTAGTGACTGCAACCTATGCAGACGACACCGCAATCCTCTCATGTGCTAGAGATCCAAACACAGCATCTACTAAATTGCAAAAGTGCTTAGACAAAATTGAACTATGGATACAGAAGTGGAGAATCCGAGCAAGCCCTGCAAAATCTGTACATACATACTACATTCACTTTTATGAGGGGAGACTGCCCACCCGTAAAACTCGACGGTACCATCTTGTCACAACAGGTGACAACTAAATACTTAGGAATGCACTTAGATAGAAGACTCACCTGGCGAGATCATATAAAGAACAAAAGGATGCAAGTAGATAAAAAGTTTCGAAATATGTACTGGCTGTTAGGTAGACAATCAAAAGTGTGGAAAATAAACTCCATATTTACTAATGTGTTTTGAAGCCGATATATGGCATACAACTCTGGGAATCAGCGAGTCACTCAAATAGAAAAATCCTCCTGCGCTATCAGAATAAAGTACTGAAGACTTTGAGCAACGCGCCTTGATTCACACGAAACACTGAAGTCCACGAATACCTGGACATCCCAACAGTCAAAGAGGAAATAGACAAATACTCTGTGAAATACAAACTGAGACTGGAACTGCACATGAATCAATTGGCTACAGGCCTCTTGAATACAGATGGCAACATATTTAGGTTGAAAAGGGTGCGACTGGCCTTCATCTGAACCTTCGGGTTCACTGAAGTGAAGGGGTGAAAAAATAAATATATATATGAGACGACACATCGCTGGAAGTGCACTCGCAATACCTATGAAATTTACAACACATCTGATTATAGCTGCAAGGCTGATAGCAGATATATATAAAAAAAATGTCAGTTCGAGTATGGGAACAGAACACGAAGGCAATCCCATTGCACAGAGGCGTGAGACAGGGAGATGTTGAGATGTCATACCTCCGAAACTGTTCACACCGCTCTGGAAGATGCCTTCAAGCTTCTGGAATGGAAAGCATTCCGCATCAACGTCAAGGGCGAGTATATCACTCACCTGCGATTTGTCGATGACATTGTTTGTGGTCATGACGGAGTCGCTAGAGGACCTTAGCACCATGCTCGAAGGCCTCAATCTAGTTTCCCAATAGGTGGGTCTAAAGATGAACATGGACAAGACGAAAATCATGTCGAATGTCCATGTCGCACCCGCTCCGATCTTAGTTGGAAGCTCGACCCTCGAAGTTGTTGACGAGTAGGTACGTATACCTTGGACAAACCATCCAATTAGGTAGGTCCAACTTCGAGAAAGAGGTCAATCGACGAATCCGACTCGGCTGCCCAGCTTTCGGGAATTTACGACATATCTTCTCGTTCTAAATTCCTGAGTGCTTGAAACGAAGAACTTTTGAGCAATGAATGCAACAGGTCGCATTGGAAACGTTTGGGGGGAGGCCTATGTCCAACTGTGGACTTCTTGTGGCTGAGATGATGATGATGAAAGATGGTGTGGCCCGGACCTCTATTTTCGATACGGAGAGTAATTCTAATCACCTCTCCATTTTGTATTACTGCGGCACACAATTTCACACAGCATGTTTTAGTTTTAGTTTGTACTTAATTAAATTTTAGTTTATTATACATATAATTTAATTTAAGGTTTCATGTAATATTGTTTTGTGTGCTACAATAGGACAAATAAATGATTATTCTATTCTATTCTATTCTAAAAGTGAACAATTAGATGATATCCCGATAAAAGACTGTGGAGAGGTGAGTTTATGTTTTGATATTGTGTTTTTCCGTTTGCATTAAGTATCCACTGAGATATAAGCTCAAGTTAGCTTCATGCTTCTAGTAGGTACGCTCGTACTGGAGTTTCTTTTTTGTTCTTTCAGCAAAAAAAAAAATGTTGAGATTGAAGAACATCAAGAAAATATCTTTTCAATGCATAACTCAACAACTGAAAAGCAAGACATGGTACCACGGTACCACGAAGAAAATAAGTACACAAGTCTTGTACCCGATTATAATAGTGACGCAACTCTGAGTGAAAATGAAAATATAGGGAAAAACGACCCAAAGCTGTATAAATAATCAAGCCTTTTACATCTCCGAAAATCTTACAATTTCATCCAGGCATAGTAAACGTTCGCGGACCTACAGCTCGGCGTCTTCCAGCTCGTCATCTTCAAGCTCATCTTCATCTAGTTCCAGTTCTACTAGTTCATCTTCATCATCAAGCTCATCAAAATACCACATAAATTACATTGAACTTTAAATTCAAGTAGAACATTAAAGTGAGATTGTTAATGGAAACTTTTTTTAACTTTAAACGATAGGTAATTCTTAGATAAAATATTTTCTTAAATAGATATAAATGCTATTCCAATGTATAAAACCCTAAAATGAATAATTAAAAAAAGAACTAATATCAAAAAGCTAACAAAACTGAAACTTTTGTTTTAAAATTAAAATGATGATTTTCGACTTAATTCACGATTTTTTTACAATTGCAATAATAATTTTTTTGCATATACAGATTTAATTAAAATCTTTTTTTTTTGACATTAAAATTAACTTGGTAATTAAAATAGATTTTAACCAAAAAATTTTGTTATTACTTAGAAGTTGAAGTAACAAAAAAACATCATAGAAATTTTTAAGTTTTCATCCATAGACGCCACGGAAAAAGTGTAAAACTTTAAAACACTATTCCCAAAAGTTGTAATTTTTGTGATACATCTTCTTTTTTTTTAAGCGTGCCTTTATTTACAAAGGTAAATTCTGACGAAACAAAACGCATTGACATTGTTGACTGACGTCGCCACCTGACGGCGGTGGCCAACACTAAAAATGTCATGGCCGCCATATTTGCGATCACGTATGTAGCGTGACACTATAGAGACATGTCAGTTCTGTTCATGATACGTGAAAAATACCAATGGCAGATTCTTTCTTCGGGTTCGATACTTCGTTATCGGTAGGTTTATGTACAAATATATTAATTTCAAATAATATAACTTGCAAAAACACTTCCATTTACACTATGACGATGTGCCAGCATGTTAATGATTTGTACTTTTATTTTGTAATTTCACCTATTTTAAGCTTAAAAATCGTTGTTATTTACTTTTGAACACGTTAATTTACCTTTATATTTGTATTATAAGCGATAATATAGTATAAATAACATGAAAATTTCATGTTAATGTGAAATAATAGTTCTTGTTTGTGACACATTCATAAATGATTTTTAAGGCTATATTTTCATTTTTACAACCTCATACTTTATTCTATACTATACAAAATACTTTGTTTATTATCTTTACATGATTGTAAATGCATTTTATATAAAATTTTAGGTTTAACTATAACTTTGTTTTGATGTGTCATGTATCTACATGATATGTCCATCTGTTTATTAATTTCTCGTAAACGTAATGAGTCAACGTGCTTTTGTGAAAAACCTTACCCATCTATAGACTGACAATGTTGTGTATTCCTTACCTGAGTGTGACTATCACAACAAAGATTTATGTATAGAAAAATCATTCAGTCCGGTATCCAATCTTTGGTCAGAAAGTAGCCTTAGTTTCACCTTGGTGACAGTTCTAAGTGTCCGCAAGATCCTAGAGTGATTTCAACTCAGTAATTTTGTTTCTCGAGCATTAAAAGACAGGTATAATGTTTTAACGAAAATGGCACATGGTGGTGTTTTGGTAGTGGTCCTACTGGCACCCGAAAGCGCAGGTTCGATTCCCGCTCTGTGCAAACATGTGATAACATTTGTGTTGAGTCTGGGTGTTTTCAATGTAATATATTTACAATAATTTAGTAGAATACTTGCAACTTCGTTTACGTAACTCACTTTCCCGTGGGAATTTTGAAAAATTCTTTCTTAGTACACCCCTTGACATCGTAAGGATCCTACATTGCAAATTTGGAATCTCTAGACCCAGCGGTTTGGGCTGTGCGTTGATATATAGTTAAGTCAGTCAGGACTTTGAATTTTACATATATATGTAATATGTCTGTTGTCTGCTACCCACAACACAAGCAGGTAAACCTAGCTAACTTTGAGACCAGTGGGGCAATTCACGTAACAAGAACAGATTGTAGTTCGATTCAACAACACTCACTGTCCCATTCAATTCCTATTTTGTATGAGTGAGACAGCGGTCATTGAATTGAACTAGAATCGGTTCTTGTTACGTGAATTGCCCCACAGTGCTATCTGAATTAGAATAGAATAAAACTTTATTCCATTAAAAACTTAACACACATACTTTACAATTATATATTTTTTTTAAAGAACACGACACGTAACAGCCTA
Source organism: Endotricha flammealis (assembly GCA_905163395.2). Taxonomy (NCBI): domain Eukaryota; kingdom Metazoa; phylum Arthropoda; class Insecta; order Lepidoptera; family Pyralidae; genus Endotricha; species Endotricha flammealis. The sequence continues at coordinate 1,638,131 of LR990882.1, read as the reverse complement.
TGTGTGGTACAGCCACCCAAAAAGGTCATTAGTTCAGTGTAATCTTTCTTCACAGTTTTGTGTAGAATCGATTATTTATTATTATTCCTTTTTCAGAACTTAAATGATGACGAGGGAGGTGGAGAACCTTCGGAGGACGAGTATGATGCTCTCAACGATGAGACTTTTGGGCAGGACTGTGAGTACATTTAATATTTAAACTCAAATCATTTATTCAAAGAATAGGTCTTCACAGGCATTTTTCTCTTTATTTATGCCTTTTACTATTTTCTTCAAATATTGCAACTGAGGTTACTATTTTCTATTCAAATATTGCAACTAATGTTACTATTTTTTATTCAAATATTGCAACTAAGGTTACTATTTTCTATTCAAATATTGCAACTAATGTTACTATTTTCTATTCAAATATTACAACTAATGTTACTATTTTCTACTCAAATATTGCAACTAATGTTACTATTTTCTACTCAAATATTGCAACTAATGTTACTATTTTCTATTCAAATATTGCAACTAATGTTACTATTTTCTATTCAAATATTGCAACTAAGGTTACTATTTTCTATTCAAATATTGCACCTAAGGTTACTATTTTCTATTCAAATATTGCAATTTGCTACTAAGGTTACTATTTTCTATTCAAATATTGCAACTAAGATTACTATTTTCTATTCAAATATTGCAACTGAGGCTACTTTTTTCTATTCAAATATTACTCCTGTTTTGTTTGTTTCATACTTAAGGTAAATTTTGCATGAAGTGTTCGCCTCTAAATATCTGTGCATTTAGTTAAGATTTTATTTAATATTTATATAATTTTGTTTATTTAAGTTTGTATCAATGTTGGTTGTTGGTGATCCATTAAAGAAATAAACTGTACAAATCAACGCATTGTATTTTGGATGTTACTGCTCTCACTACGGTAGAAAAAAGAGACTGAGTCTTTATAGCTACTAATATTATAAACAGGAAAGATTCAGTATTTCTATTCAGTTTGGATTTTTGTTTGTAAAAATTTTTATAACAAAACAAACTCGATAACTACTGGACCGAATTAAAAAATTCTTTGACCATTCAATGTACAGTTGTAGAGAAAGCTGTCCCCCCAAACGAAGTAATAATTAGGTGTTCTGTAACCCCTGTGTTACAGTCTATATTTTAAAAATGAATTTCAAAATATGGCCGTAATCACACTCCTTTTTAAAATCAATAACAGTAGTGAAAAAGGGTAGTGTGTTTCTTAAATATGCCGAATGCAATCTAAAACTATGTTTATAAACAATGTAGTAGTTTATTTAGAAAATAAAGTTTCGATTTTACTCAAATTGTGTAAAATTTTGTTGCTAGGTAATTTTCGATTTCAATAGTCATGAACAGACTGACTAATTTAAAAAATCATAAACGCAACTTAATGGTGAGGTGGTCAACAAAAATGTGACTGACATGACAATACTAATATTATAAGGGCCCATCAGACGATGGTTGCGCGTAGGTACTACCTACGCGCAACGGATCTACGACCGGCCTACTACCTACTAGGTAGTAGGCCGGTCGTAGATCCGTTCTCGTATACATGCGTTCACACACTGCGCACCGGGGGTGGCGAGCGAGCACCGTACCAGGGACCCGATTCTACTAACACAAATGCACCAAGGGACTCTCAATCGTGTCTCAAAAGAATGCCGATAGTGTATCAGTGGAATAGTTTTTGAGATTTGTTATGGACTTAAACAATAACATAATGTTTAACTTATTGTTTAAGTCCATAACAAATGTCAAAAATTATTCCACTGAAACAATATAGGCATTTTTTTGTGCATTGGTGCATTTGTGTTAGTAGAATCGGGCCCCTGGAGGGCTACTACGAAACGTAAATCCGATACTTCGGCCGAAGTATCGGAAGAATTTTAACCGTAAAATACAAGTTATTTCATGATTATAATTCAATGAACTACTAAAATAACCATAAAGTACAAGGTATTTCATGGATAGAATTCAAGGAATTACTAAAATAACCATGAAATACCTTGTATTTCAAGGTTAAAATTCTTCCGATACTTCGGCCGAAATATCGGATTTACGTTTCGTAGTGGCCCTCCTGGTTGCGCGGTGAGCCGGCGTGTGATTGATTCCCATACAAAACTCAACAACTGAACGTAGACATGGTGTGACGCCGGACTGAGCTCCGGCGAGAAGCTGGCTTGTAAGCATGAGCAGTGTTGTGAAAGGAAGAAAAATAACTTGTTTGTCGTAATAATATGAATTCTTAATTTCTAACATTATTTTTTATAAGTAAACTAACTGACCCGACGTACTTTGTTCCGCTAGGCACTACCCTACCCTTTCCTATGTCCTTCTGCTTTTTCCTACTACCTCTCTACCAATTTTCAGCCAAATCGCTTCAGCAGTTCTTGAGATATAAATAGTGTAACTAACACGACTTTCTTCCATACTAGCTTTTCTGCCCACGACTTCGTCCGCGTGAAGTTCCGGACCCGTTCCCGTGGGAACCACATTGAATTTCGGGAAAGCTATAGCCTATGTCACTCCCTGATAATGTAGCTTTCTACTGGTGAAAGATTTTTTCAAATCGGTCCAGTAATTTCCGAGCCTATTCAGTTCAAACAAACAGACAATCAAAGCTTTCCTATTTATAATATTAGTATAGATATATAAATGGACATAATTCATGCCTACATCAAAATGGCCTCTTAGGCGTAATGTGGGGTGAACCACAATCCTGGTCTTCCGAGGATCAGCAAAATTTGTTCGTCCGTCCGTAGCGGGCGCGATTTGCTGATTTATAAATATGAAACTTTGTACAGCCGTAGACTAATACAGCCATTATGTGATGATAGGTTATTGGCTATTGAAGATTATTTCTATTACAGCGGAGGAGTTCGACTGGGAGGTGGAACACGAGAACCTCGCCCACCAGTTGGAGAGCAACAGGAGAAACCACAGCGGCATCGACGAGACGGCCAACACACAGCTCGGTGAGTGTCATCAATCTATTTTGACGACATCTGTGGCGTAATGGTTCACGCCTGACCGCCACCAGCGGACCTAACATGCTTACACTCGAGATAGTTTCTCGCACGCGACAAAGCTTCTTCGCCAATAGCGCCTGTTTTCTCTACTGTAGATATAACCGAGATACGCTATTGGCAGAGCAGAGAGAGAAAATTTTGTCACGTTTGTCATGTTAGCCCGGCAGGTCCCGCGTTCGAATCCCGGTCGGGTCATAATGAAAAATGATCTTTTTCTGATTAGCCTGAGTCTTGTATGTTTATATCTATACTAGCTTCTGCCCGCGGCTTCGCACGCGTGGCCTACTAAGAATTAGCATATTTTTCTTCAGAAACAAATTCTGGTCCGGTCCGGTGCCATCACGCGCGCTCGCTCGAATTACGCGCGATTTGACGAATAAACTCTTGACAAATTTATAAATTGCTCTATTTATATGTTTATTATAAGTAATTTTTGAAGTGAAAACTTCTTTAGCGGCGCTTGGCACTTTTTTTAGATGGGGAAAAAATGTTAAACTCGCGTCAGATCGTCAGATCCTGATCGAAAAAAATAGCGCGATTCAGAATTATCAGAAACTGCACAGCGCCATCTATTGAATAGTTTTTTGAAGTGAAAACTTCTTTAGCGTCCGCGCGGCGCTTAAAATGCACACGTTGATGTTTAAGTTTTCACTTCTGCCGGCACTCCTGGAGTGCAAACCTTAATTTTTTTATTATATGAAAAACTAATACGTCTTATTTTATTCAACAGAGGCGTCCCTATCGCAGTTAGTGTTGGACGAGACGGACTCGCCGCAGTCCCGCGCGTTCGGTTCGAGCGTATGGCGACACGACGGTAACGCATTCGCACCAACGCCTCGCACTGTAAGTATACTTATTTATTTTCAACCAAGCTTAGATAGAATATACTTTATTTGCAATTCACAATAGTTAGGACACAGTAAACATAAACACAACACACTAGTGAAATAGCAACAAGGCGGCCTTATTGCTAAAAAGCAATATTTTCAAGGCAAGCCTACAGCTATCATTACAGATGATTTATTTAATGCGACTAGCTTCTGCCCGCGGCTTCGCCCGCGTGGCCTACTAACAATTAGCATATTTTTCTTCAGAAACAAATTCCGGTTCGGTTCGGTCCGGTACGGTACGGTTTCATTCGGTCCGGTCTGGTCCTTATAAGGAACCTGCCAAATTTGGAATCTTTAGACTCAGCGGTTTGGGCTGTGCGTTGATATACCCACGCAACTTCGGGTATATTTCGCTTTCCCGTCGGAATTTTAAAAAATCCTTTCTTAGTACACCCCTATACGTCGTAAGGAACCTACATTATAAATTTGGAATCTCTAGACCCCGCGGTTTGGGCTGTGCGTTGATATATATAGTTAAGTCGGTCAGTCAGGACTTTATCTATACTAATATTATAAAGAAGTAAAGTTTGTGTGTTTGTATATTTGTTAAATTGTAAGGGGTAATCTCGGGATCTACTGAACCGATTTTAAAAATTCTTTCACCAATAGAAAGCCACATTGCTGAGTGTCATAGGTTATATAAAAAACCGAAAAATAAAAAGGCTTTTATGTGGTAGTCGGTTTTGCAAAGTGAACGCCTGTACTAAAAAAGGATTATTAACATTATGCCCAACGAAGTGGGCACGGGTCAGCTAGTATTTTATATATATCGATACGAAGGAGAATGATACAAAAAAAAATACAACGATCATATCTACTTGTTTTTGGTGCCAGCCCAGTATCAGGTTCGCAACGGTTTTTATAATGATTCCAATTAATAAAAAAAAATGAAATATAGCCTATGTTACATGGGGGAATGTATCTTCCCAACGGAGAAATAATTTTTGTAATTGGTCCAGTTGTTTTTGAGTTAATTTGTTACAAACAGAAATACAAATCTATACTATCTATACTTAATATTATAAAGAGGAAAGATTTGATTGTTTGTTTGTTTGCATTGAATAGGCTCGGAAATTACTGGACCGATTTCAAAAATTCTTTCACCAGTAGAAAGCTACATTATCAGGTAGTGACATAGGCTATAGCTTTTCCCGAAAATCAATGTGGTTCGCACGGGAACGGGTCCGGAACTTCACGCGGATAAAGTCGCGGGCTAAAAAGCGTCTGTGATAATAATAATAAATTCTACACGCATCTTGTTTGTATGCTTGTCTGTGTTTGAACGAAGAACGAAACGCATTTGCGGGGATTCCCCCAAGTAATGAATACGTATAGGTACTCTATTAGAACCGAGATAATCAATAGATAAACAGAATACGCGAAAAATGCATACCAATGTTTACGTAAACATGGGAGGGGCGTAGCACAGCGAGCTTTGCTTACTTTATAATTTCCTCCATAGGATGTCGTAGGAAACCAGGTCGAACGCTTGCGATGTGGGCGTGATCTCTCCTGTAATAACATTGACAAGTCTGTTTTTCAGGATTCGGTTCTTTGAAGGTGTGATTCTTAGACGTTTAACTTTCAACCACATTTCTACTTGATAGTAAAACTCCCCGTTTCTTTGTTCTGTGATTATTATTATATTACAATACAATATTCTTTATTGCCAATTAAAATATAAACATATGAAGTTAAAAATAACAAAAATAATGAACAAAAGGCGGTCTTATCGCAAATGCAATCTCTTCCAGACAACCTAGTGGATGGAAAATAAGAATTATAGACGGGGTATGTGGTGAAGATATATAACAAAATATTCTAATAATATTTATTATATATATTATTATACTTTTAAAAACCAAGTCAAAAACCACTTTTTGCTCCTTTAATTATACATTTACTTATTTACTTTTTCTTATAGCATTCTTACAAAGTACCTTTATGTATCCTTTCATATGTGAGTATATGTAAATATATATCTATATATATAAAAGAGAAAATCACTGACTGATTCATCACGAAATCTCCGAAACCACAAGTGCCAGGAGTCTCGAATTTTGCAAGGGGGTTCCTTTTTTGGCGTAGGTGCTCACTAAGAAAGGATTTTTGGAAATTCATCCCCTAAGGGGGTAAAACGGGGGTGCAAAGTTAGTATGAAACTTTGCCGTTTTTGAAGTTATTCAAATGAAATTCAGCATGAAGGTTCTTTACTGAAAAACATGAAGCATGAGTAAAATTTTTTTTTTAAATTCATCCCTTAGGGGGTTAAACGGGGGTGCAAAGTTAGTATGAAACTTTGCCGTTTTTGAAGTTATTCAAATGAAATACAGCATGAAGGTTCTTTATTGAAAGGCATGAAACACGAGTAAAATATTTTTCTCAAAAATCATCCCTTAGGGGGTTAAACGGGGGTGCAAAGTTAGTATGAAACATTGCCGTTTTTGAAGTTATTCGAATGAAATTCAGCATGAAGGTTCTATATTAAAAGGCATGAAACACGAGTAAAATATTTTTATCAAAAATCGTCCCTTAGGGGGTTAAACGGGGGTGCAAATTTCGTATGAAACTTTGCCGTTTTTTAAGTTATTTAAATGAAATTCAGCATTAAGGTTCTTTATTGAAAGGCATGAAACACGAGTAAAATATTTTTCTCAAAAATTATCCCTTAGGGGGTTAAACGGGGGTGCAAAGTTAGTATAAAACTTTGCCGTTTTGAAGTTATTTGAATGAAATTAAGCATGAAGGTTCTTTAGGCGATACGAAGTTCGCCGGGTCAGCTAGTATAATATATATTTCTATAATGTATATATGTGAGTATTTATTAATTATATAATATGGTATATTAAATATATAATATGCTGAAGTACTTACTTCACCTACTCAAATGAGTATTTATATGTGATCTTGTTTATATTTTTAATCTAAGTTTATTTTATTTTATTATTGCTAGCCCTGCTTACTCCATATATAGCTCTGTTACCCTAAGGTTGCCTTGAAAAGATTGCTTTGAGCAATAAGGCCGCCTTGTTGCCAATACACTAGTCTGTAATCTTTTTTTGTGTTTACCGTATCGTATTGTATTTGTTGTGTTCTAATGTTTACAGTCTGTGTGTTGCAAATAAAGCATATTCTATCTATCTATCTACCTAATAAAATTACCTAATATGCGTATACAATTACAAAAATCAAGGGCTATATTACTATATATTTTGTTTCAGCCGGTGCCTCAACTCAAGAATGTGTGCACCGTCGAGGAGTTGGAGCGTCAGCTGCGCCAGAAACAGATGGCGCAGCCGCCGATGTCCCACAACCAAACGTTCGCGAACCAGAACTATTTCCAGGTGATTATCGATGTTACCTTAATAAGTTTTAATAATATAAATTACACTATACATTGTAATAATCTATACTAATATTATAAAGAGGAAAGATTTGATTGTTTGTTTGTTTGAATTGAATAGGCTCCGAAACTACTGGGCCGATTTCCAAAATTCTTTCTCCAGTAGAAAGGCTATAGCTCTTCCCGAAATTCAATGTGGTTCCCACGGGAACGAGTCCGGAACTTCACGCGGAGAAAGTCGCGGGCAAAAAGCTAGTATAAAAGAAAGTCGTGTTAGTTATACTAGTAGAAAGCAACATTATCAGGGAGTGACATAGGCTATAGCTTTCCCGAAATTCAATGTGGTTCCCACGGGAACGAGTCCGGAACTTCACGCGGAGAAAGTCGCGGGCAAAAAGCTAGGATAAAAGAAAGTCGTTAGTTATACTAGTAGAAAGCAACATTATCAGGGAGTGACATAGGCTATAGCTTTCCCGAAATTCAATGTGGTTCCCACGGGAACGAGTCCGGAACTTCACGCGGAGAAAGTCGCGGGCAAAAAGCTAGGATAAAAGAAAGTCGTTAGTTATACTAGTAGAAAGCAACATTATCAGGGAGTGACATAGGCTATAGCTTTTCCCGAAATTCAATGTGGTTCCCACGGGAACGGGTCCGGATCTTCACGCGGACGAAGTCGTGGACAAAAAGCTAGTAAACGATAAATTCGTAACTATGTATTCTTAAGTATATTTTAAATAGCACCTTATCAACATACAAATATTATAAATGAGAAAGTGTGTTTGTTTGTTTGTTATTTCCTTCACGGCTTGACTAAGCAGCCGATCATTATGAAAATATAAATACATATTGTCAGGGGTACAGAGCCCAATATAGGCCAATTACTACGCGGGCGACCTACTAAATCTGTGTCCATTAAAAATAACATGATATTTTACTACGATTCTCATTGCAGAAGTAGAAGAATGAACATTCTTAAGAAGTATTATTTAACTGTATATTGTTCCAGCCAAGGTTCCCGCCAGTAATACTGCAACGCCCGCCTGGCCTCCAAGCGCCTGTACCGCTACCTTTCCAACAAACTATAACTCATAACCAACATAGCCAACTTAACAAAATCATCGGCCAATCCATCGGCCAACCTAGCCAACTGAGTCAACACATACTACCAAACATGAGCACAAATCAACATCAACTGAGTCAAAATGTGAATCAATTGAGTCAGAATCAAATGGGTTCAAATGTGAATCAATTTATGCAGAACGCCAACCAAATGAGCCAATATCAAAACAATCAAATCGGACAGAATAATATTATGAAAATGAGCATACATCAAATTGCTCAAAACAATCAAATGCTCAATCAGAATCAAATGTTGAATCAATCGAACTTGATGCAGACTCAATCGAATCCATTACTATCGAAATTGAATCAATCAAATGTCAATCAGATGAAGCAAAATGTTAATATGACACAGAGTATGAATCAATTAACTCAGAATGTCAATCAATTGGGCCCAAATACCAACCAATTAGGCCAGAGTGTCAATCAGATTCAAAACAACCAAATAGGGCCAATCAATCACATGAACCAAAACGTCAATCAACTAGGCCCGAATGTCAATCAAATAGGGTCAAAAGTTAACCAGATGGGGGTCAACCAATTGGGGCAAAATGTCAACCAGCTAGGCCCGAATGTCAATCAAATAGGCCCGAACGTCAATCAAATAGGGTCAAATGTCAACCAAATAGGCCCAAATGTCAATCAAATAGGCCCGAATGTCAATCAATTGGGTCAAAATGTCAATCAACTAAATCAAAATCAAATGATGCCGAATGGAAATCAGTTTAATATGAATCAGTTTCCTAGAATGATTGGACAACCTAGGATGATGGCGCCGCCGCCCGGAATGGGAATGCCTAGGCAGAACTTCAGCCCTAATATGCCGACTTACAATCCTACTTTTCGTGTAAGTATACAACATGAATTAATACATATTATAAACGAGCTGTTACCCGCGACTTCGTCCTCCTGAAATGTTCAAATAAGGATAACTCCTTTTCCTGTCATGCGATTTCAATGAAACAAAGCCTATATTCTGCTCCAAGCCGAGCTCTATCTACCTGTGAAAACAGGATTAAAATCCGTTCAGTAACTTAGAAGATGTGCGCATTCAAACAGACAGACAGACAATTGTTTTTTTTTTAAATCGCTTTTTTTACCTTTCTCTAACTGTTCCCTCTCCATTTTTGCCAAATATGTTCAAAGTACAGACATCGGGGTCTACTGTTTTATTATATGTATAGAAAATATAAAAATTAATCGCTGCATGTGTTGCCAAGTAGACGTCTTTTATCACGAAGCGGCCTTATTACTTACTGTTTTAGTGTGTATTTTTTGGGGCATACTTTTAATCTGGGCAGTATCTTGATGTTCCGATTTTAATTTGCCAGAATATTCCTTTAAGATGGTACGTTTCGGTCCGTGCGGGAAATTCAAATTTTTTGGGGGTTTTTACAAATTGCATCTCAATCATTGATGGAATTTTCTTGAAAATTGGTTTGGCGACAACAAATACAATATATCTACTGAATAATTATCATATAAATTATAAATATTGGCTCTTCTCATTATGAATGTGCATAATGCACGTTTATGGGGAAAAAGATGCATCGTGGACATTCATAATAAGAAGAGCTAATATTTATAATTTATTTTAAAAATTATTAAAAAAATATATAGACACAATTCACACAGATTGAGCTAGCCTCAAAGGATTCGAAACTTGTGTTATGGGATACTAACTCAAAGATATTATATTTTATAACAAATACATATATAGATAAACATCCAAGACCCGAGGCCAATCAGAAAAAGTTCGTTTTTCATCATGACCCGACCGGGGATCGAACCCGGGTCCTCCTGGGTGGCGGTCTGGCGTGGTAACCATTACGCCACGGAGGTCGTCACGGAGGTGTTCAGTAGATATATTGTATTTGTTGGTCGCCAAATCAATTTTCACGAATATTCTATCAATGATTGAGATGCAATTTGTGAAAAACCCCAAAAAAAATTTGAATTTAGCGCGCGGACTGAAACGTACCACCTTAAGTCTCAAGCTGTCTCTGTTCTCTTCTTTAGTTAGACAGTGGTGCTAATTCTGTTGTACATTTAACTAGACTAAACTAAGTTTGACAGGACTAGAAGTGTTGCTATCCTTGTCACTAATTGTAAACCAAAGAAGGACAACAACACTTAAGGTCCTGTCAAAATTAGTTTAATCTAGTTAAATGTACAACAGAATTAGCACCAGTGACAGCTATAATGTATCGCGTCATTAACTTTTAAAATGCGTTTTAGAAACAGGCTGTATCTGTATTCATCTTATTAATTTTACAGGGCCCAACAATTCAATCGAAACCCGAGCAACAGATCAACCAAAATATCATGGTCAATCAACAATTCCATCAACAAATCAAACCTCCGAACCAATCGCCTCAAATCAAACAACCCCAACAGCCCCAACAGACTCAACAACTACAGTCTCAACAACAGACTAAAATTCAACAACAGAAACAACAGAAAACCGATCCCAAAGTGCAGAAGAGTCGAGTATACAACAACTCGAAGACACAGAACATGACCTCGCAGAACTTAGTTCAGCTGATACAAAACACACATCCAATGTTACAGTTTAACAATAGTTTTCATAATGCAAGCCACCATCCTATGTTGAATAGGAATTTGTTTAATAATAACCCGTTGCTAAGCAACCATCTTATGTATCAGAGACATAACGGCACTTATAGTAATAATAGGTAAGTTGATTTTTTTTAATTTTTTAATGGTGCTAATTCTGTTGTAAATTTTTTTTTCACACAGATTGAGCCAGCCCCAAAGTAAGTTCGAAACTTGTATTATGGGATACTAACTCAACGATATTACATTTTATACCAAATACATATATAGATAAACATCCAAAATCCGGGGCCAATCAGTAAAGTTCGTTTTTCATCATGACCCGACCGGGATTCGAACCCGGGACATCATGGGTGGCGGTCTGGCGTGGTAACCATTACGCCACGGAGGTCGTCATTTAACGACTAAACTAATTTTGACAGGACTAGAAGTATTGCTGTCCTTGTCACTAATTGTAACCCAAGGAAGGACAACAACATCTTTGGTCCTGTCAAAATTAGTTTAGTACATTTAACTGTACAACAGAATTGGCACCATTGTCGTATTTCTTTTAATTTTATTCTTATTCGTCGACAACGTGTGCTTAGTTGATATGAACTGTTGGGTAGATGGCGCCACTGACTTAACTCAGTTTAAAAGTCACTTCACACATGACGTAGACGTTGCGTAGTCGTTCGATGAACGTATACGCTGCGCAGTGGTGCAATTATGCTAATAAATTATGATGTCGTTTTGATGTCAACTTGACATTACAGACTATTTCGTATTATGCTCTCCGAAATATGCGATATCAAAATCATATCAACTTAAACGCGTATTTACACTCCACTTTTTGACATAAAACAGTATCACGTAAATGTCAAAAATGAGATACAGAACTGATATAGCATAATACCATTTAAAAACAATGTCAACTTGGAATCAACATCATATTGACATCAAAACGACATCATTTATTGTAAGCATAATTGCGCCATAGACGCCGCGATACCGCGACGCACGCCTAGCGTTGTATCTGCGTGCTCTGCAGTTTACAAATGCGGCGTAGACGTCACACAAGTTTCGGTACTGTACATGCGTAATGATGAGTGGCTTATTGGCCCTGACCCCTGTGGCGTAATGGTTACCATGCCGGACCACCACCCAGGAGGTCCCGGGTTCGATCCCCGGTCGGATCATGATGAAAGACGAACTTTTTCTGATTGGCCTGAGTCTTGGATGTCGTCTACGTCTACGCCCACGCCATGTGTGAAGTGGCTCTTATTAAATTAAAATTTGGCCACCAATTACTTGTTTGTTTGTTATTCCTTCACGGCTTGACTAATCAGCCGATCATTATCAAAATTTGTATATATATGGTCAGGGGTACAGAGCCCAAAATAGGCTACTTTTTATTCCGTGAATGTATGTCAGTCCAATGGGAAAATATTTTTTCTACTATAGAGGGCGCTATTGGAATGGGCTATCGGCCAACAGATGGCGCCACAAGTCGCGCTATAGGTTTTTTTTGTTGTCAAACGTGATCTATGTAATAAAATTAACCGCGAACAAAGCCGCGTGGAAAAGCTAGTTACTAATATTCCCGGTCACTTAAAAGAGCACTCAGTCGGATCTCGAGAGGATGTGGCTACGAATCCCACATCAAGGTGAGATTTTCTTCAAAATAAATATTCCATCTATAGTTCCAGGCAAATGAACGGTGACGATTCGAGCATCACCAGCGATGACGAGTACGCTGGACTGATGACGCAAAGGGAGAAGCAATGGCTGATCAACATACAAATGCTACAACTCAACACCGGGACACCATACATACATGACTTCTACTATACTGTAAGTGAACTTTAAATCTTTTCGTTCACCGCAATTAGTGTCAATAGAGGGTATAGGCATCTCAATCTGTTCATTACTTTCGACGTGAAGAGAGGACAAACACACTTTCACATTTATAATATTAGTATGGGATAGATACGGTCCAACGGTTCTTGAAAATATTGTATTTCAATAGACAAATTCAAATTCGAAACTTTTATTCAGAGATTTGGTTTTCGCAAACACGTTCTCTTGTCAGAGTATACAGTAATAAATGATTTGTATAAATTAATCTACTCTATAAACTACTACCATTTCGGAAACAAAAGCAAAATGACCACTGGTAAAAAGAAATGGCGAAAGTAAACCAGTTACGGCCTTTTTTGTCATTAAAAAAAGACAGAAAATTTTTCCCTTCCCGCTCTAGGTCCCTGCTCTCGATATACGGCCGGGTGCTCCCGACGTATGACATTAAAAAAACTTTAAGATTAAAGTTTTTTTTTACATTTAAAAGGATAAGTTCATATTTTTTTTAGGTATTCCTAGAGAGACAGGCCAGTAAAGAGAAGGAGGGTGTAAAGGAAGCACACAAGGCCAACCAGCAGAACCATCCCTTCTACAGTGGGGGTAAGTATTAATTTAACATTAGCGAAATTCGTGCAACTTCGTTTGCATGTATTCATGCACAGCAGCGCCATCTATTTGTCTGCCTTGAAATGATTGAGAAAGCTTTTTTTTAATAATAATAATCCATTTATTTCGAGCAACGATAAATACATGGGCTCATATTACATATACCTTAACCTAGACATACAAACATTTTATATAATTACTTAAAAACTACACCTTAGGGATTTTTTTTTGCTGTCGGCTCCCTCTACCGTCTGTAGACGATTCCTTCAGGCCAGAAGAAATTTAAAATGTTCCTGCTATCGAGGCCACCGTACCCATATCTTGATCTACTTTATTGGCATTTACTACAAATATTTTTGACACTTTCAGGTGTGAAACAAGAAACGCATACACGCGAACGTCACAACTCAGTTCGGCACAACTCGACGAGCGAAGACGGCGCCGCGCCCAGAACTTACGTGCCCACGCAGTTCGAGAACTCGCTGGGCAAGTTGCAGGTTAGTTCACACCCCTTATAACGACAATTTCCTAAAACGACAACTTTCTAAAGGCGACAACTTCCTAAAACGTCTATTACAAAATAGAAAATATTATTATTAACTAGCTGACCACTGACCCGGCGAGCTTTGTTTCTCCCATGAGGCACTACTACCCTACTCACCCTTTTGAACCTTCCCTGGACTTCCACGAATATTCCAAGACTAAAATTAGCCAAATCGGTCCAGCCGTTCTCGAGTTTTAGCGAGACTAACGAACTGCAATTCTTTTATACTAATATTATAAAGAGGAAAGATTTGATTGTTTGTTGGTTTGTTTTGTCTGGCTGCGAAACTACTGGACCGATTTTAAAAATTCTTTCACCAGTAGAAAGCTACATTATCAGGTAGTGACATAGGCTATAGCTTTTCCCGAAATTAATTGTGGTTCCCACGGGAACAGGTCCGGAATTTCACGCGGCCGAAGTCGCCGGCAAAAAAGCTAGTTTTTATATATACAGGGCTAGTTTTTATAAATACAGGTTGAATTTTTTTCACCATCTAAATTTTAATATATTTTTCTGTTGTGAAAATCATGATATAACGTGTTTTTTCTTTTAGTATCACTTAGTACTAAAATAATATGTCAGCATCACAAAGTTATCTAAATTCATAAGAACCGCGCGCGCAACCTGGAAAATATTATTTAGAAAATTTTACCATAATTTTTTTTCATAAATAGGGTTTTAACCTTATACATAGAAAAAAAATATCCAATTTTTATTCTATGTATATAGGTGAAAAAATTTTACCCTGTATAGATAGATTACATACCGCAAAACAGACCTATCGCTCAAGTTTAGTTTCCAGACGAGCCTAGCTGTTGGCGTTGTGTGATTTGTGTAAAAGTTATCCGTTAATTCCAGTGTGGCAGTGTGACAGCACCGCGTAAGATCATCGACGTGGAAGTGGTGGGTGGCGAAGCAACGCCCAGGACGGCCAGGAACTCCAGGGCTCCGTCCAGGGCCTCCACTGCCAACCCCGCTGAGGTAGGCTTGAATGTTAAGTAAGGTGAAGCTTCAGTTTGAAAGCAAGGACCTTACATGTGCAATTTAAATAAATAAATAAGGACGGGTTGCACTCCGGAGTGCTGGCATATGTGAAATTAATTTTCTTACGTTTTTAACAAATTGCTGCTCTATCTTTCATTGCACGTTCATTAGAATGCGATACCCGACTATAAACACAATATATCTACTGAATAATCATCATATAAATTATAAATAGTAGCTTCTCTTTGTATTTGTGACAAATCGTCTCTTTTACAACAATACCGCGTAAGTAATTTTTGATAATTTTTCAGAATGAATATAATTATAATTAGGATTTGTCTCTTCTCAAAACTTGTTAAATTTTACTTGCAAGGTCTTGTTGTATCGTCTCTTTTACAACAATACCGCGTAAGTAATTTTTGATTTTTCAAGATGAATAAAATATAAAGTATTTTGTCTCGCCCGCGAAAACTTGTTAAATTTTACTTGCGCGGTATTGTTGTATAAGCGACGAAATGTAAGTTAAAAATGCATTTGTTTGCGGTTTTTTATATAAATACTGTCCAAACTAAACATATTATTATAAACATAACTTAGAATGAACCTAAAACTAAAAACCTTAAAAAAATATAATAAAATAACTATAATATATTATTACAAGGAGTCCCTTTAGGTAAGGTTCCGAAGATACTGGCAGCGTTCCCCCTTTGAATAGCTAAACTAATTCTTTGTCCGAGGTAGCTGCCAGCTCTTCGGTCTCCTGTGATGTCGACTATATTGTCTTGTCTCCACACAGGTACCTCGAGAGTTGAAAAGGACGAAGCAGCTACTTTTAGATATAGAGGCACTTTATCTGATACTCCTGCGATTGGAAGAGCTTAATGACCCGTTGGCTATCTCCAACGCGCTTATATTGAAGGTAAATTTTAATTTAAAACTTGCTCTTAAACCCTCTAGAACACAAGCGCGTTTTCAACGGTCGATAATATCGCATGCGTTATTGCGATATGCGTCCTGATTCCTTGCACACAGTTGCGTTTTTATCGTCCAATATTTCTTCGACAGACCTAACGTTATTATCGCAGGTGTGTGTACGCTCGTTTACGTCCTGATACAAAAACATTCAAGAACTCATATCGGAATATCGCAGGACGGAAAAACGCAGCGGTCTACTTCCATTGCGGCGTTATTATCGCAGCAGTGTGTTACTCCATGGCCATCCTAATACAAAATGTACTGAAAACTGATATCGCAGTAACGCATGCGATATTATCGATCGTTAAAAAAGCGCCTGTGTGGTAGAGGCTTAAACTAAGATAAGGATCCAGGCTGAGAATGACAACTCCCTAAAACGACAATTGCCTAAAACGAAAATTTTCTAAAACGACAACTTACTAAAATGATAACTTCCTAAAAACGCCAACTTTCTAAAAACTTCCAATTTACTAAAGCGACACTGTCTTAAAGGGATAATTTCCTAAAACTACAACATACAGTGTGACCGAGTTATTTGAGAAAAGTGAAAACCAAATCATAGTGCGATTTGTCTGTTGGTAATTTGAGCGATTGCAGCGCCATCTACTCTCCAAGTAATTTCAAAAAGTTTGAACATATTCTTCCGTTTTAGGAGAGAGAAGAGAAGCAGAAGCAATTAGAAGCGGCGCAGAAGGAACTAGAGAACGAACAAGAAGAAGATACTAATCTGTTCCTAAGAAATATTGAATCCGTACAACGCAGACCGAAGCAGGATAGCCCTAAAAGCGAAGGCACGGATAAAAGACAGGTAAGAAAGTGACGAGGGTGCGGGTTCTATTTTCGCTCGGGGAAAAAAATATGTGATGGTATTTGTGTTTCTTCTCGAGTCTGGGTGTTTTTTTAAATAAAACCTGGCAACAAAAATGATTTTTGAGAAAAGGTTTCATACCTACGTTTACGTTTCCCACTACCTGTGATGTCCCACGACTATAGTCCGGCAATCTCGTGCGCGACCGTCCCGCGGGGTGACAGACGGTGGCGGGGACGAGGTACCTAAGATGTCAGCGGGTAGCGGGTGGTGTAGCGGGGAAGGGAAACGCGTGCATCGCGCGTCAAATACGGCAGTCTCGGCTACGCTACCTCGTCCCCGCCACCGTCTGTCACTCCGCGGGACGGTCGCGCACGAGATTGCCGGACTATAGTACTACCCTACTTTAATAACAATGTAGAAAAATGCGATAAATATAGTTTTGGAGTGGTAGAGCAATTATTATGAAATGAGCTAGCTCGACCGGGGAAGTACCACCCTCTCACAGAATATCGACGTGAAGCAGCAATGCGTTTCGTTCGGTGAGTGAGAGATCCGGAAGCCCAACTCCTTCCCAATCCCGTCTTTCCCCCCTCCTTCTTTCCCTTGCCGTCCTCTTTCCTTTCCTCCAACTTCCTTGGCGGACAACGCATTGGTAGCGCCCCTGGTGTTACTGATGTCCATAGGCGGCGGTGTCCCCTTTCTATCAGGGGGCTCGCTTGCTTGTTTGTCTACTGAATGACATAAAAAAATAAAATAAAAATCTTATGTAAAATAAGTATTTATTTACAAAAAAAAAGTATATTTTATTGTATATGAAGATATATACTTTTTGTTTGACACAAGATGGCGTTGTTTTTAAGATTGATACATTTGTAGGTAGTGAATCTCGCAGTAAACCAGAAGCCGACACCAATTAAGAACCTTCTAGACGAGGACAAGGATGAGCTGATCACTAAGATGTTCCTCGGATTGTTGCATAGCGACCGTCTCCCTCAGATGCTCACTGTTAGAAAGGGACGGGTGAGTATTGTCTAAAAATATCAAATCAAATCAATCCTATTTGGTTGTTCTGTGTGGACGATGTTCTCAGCACGACCGAGCAAGAACATTGTTAACACGAACATCGAACCAAAAGAGTAAGGCTTGGTAGCCTCTTTTGTTCGACACTATGTTCTTGTTCGGTCGTGAACACACAAGTAGAACTAGGTTTGTAGGTGTTCATGTTCGCTTTTCTAATTTACGTCCAACACGTACGAACCACAAGTTCCGTGTTCGTGTGCGATGTTCACCATGTTCGTGTTCGGTCGTGCGTACACGCCTTTATATTCTCAAAAAAAAAAAAAATAACCTTAGTAAAACGCGTGCGAAGCCGGTCCTCTAGTAGTCAATATGATTAAAGATAATCTAAATATTGTGAAAATGGTTTTACCATAAAATTTGTTATAACATAATACAATATAAATAATATTTAGAAATAAAAATTCGAGAAATCCCTTAACGCAATATTTAGTTTTTTTTTACCGTCCTGGTCAACCCTTTCCTTTGTTGACCGTACAAGATTATATTACTTCAAAAATATATTAGTTAGTCGACTGTATTGTGTTGATAAAGGGAGGTTTATAATGGTCACCCACATGTGTGTCTCGTCAGACGCTGGTATGCCGCTTCCTAGCCCGCGCGGGCGCACCCAGAGCGCAGCTTCGTGCGCTCTGGTCGCGCGTTCTTCGTGCGTTGCCGAGTGCGGCGCGGAGGGACGACGGCACGCTCGCGCCGTTGGCCGAACATTATGCTAAGTAAGTATTAATGTCTTCATAGTAATCATAATCATATTGACAGACCCGGTGGTCGAGTGGCTAGCAATGGTCACTTTATCCCAAGGGCCGGCGGGTTCGAATCCTGCGCAAGCCAAAAAAAGATGTGTGATGTCTGTTTGTCTTGGTCGGAGTGTTTTCTATGTATAATAAGTATTTATTTACAAAAAAAAAAGTATTTAAGTAACTATATTGTTACGAGCGTGGGGTTCGTGATTTGGATTAAACACCGTTGACTTGTTAGAAGAATTTATTCAGCGATGAACAGGTCACAGATACACTCAACGTAGCCAAATCACACGAAGAATCGAAGTCCGTAGCGCGCTGAAGTCGTTGGTCCAATCACAGTATTCTTTCAAGTCGCAGAGTCGTCCGTAGTCCGTTGGTATCACAAAGGTCGCAGGTTAACTCTCTTTTGATTAGTCTTCGCAGTTATCGCTCCGATAGCTCACAATGAACCGACTGTGTCGGCCACCGTCGCGGTATTTATATGCCTCAATATACGCCTCGAATGTTCCCATTTTTTACGGCCCTTTTTTGTGACTTGTTTTGATCAAAACAACTTCAAGGTTAACACAACTTCTAATGTGTAAGCCATTTTGTACCATATAGAACAAGCATTAAAGATTAATGTCGCCTGTACCTCTGAATTTTACCTGACTTGCCTGTCACGCCGGTTTTGAATGATCACTTTTTCTCGATCCACGAATAGTTGTAAACAAGTGATTCCAGTGGCGACGCGAGACGTCGAGAACATTCGAGCACGTTCGCGACAATATTTATCAGCAATCTAGTACCAAGCTTAGTTGCTTAGTTTGGAACTAGATGGCGTTGTGATTCGTCCAAGAATTTAAAAAAGTAAATATTCCTAGTATTACCAGGCGTAATCTCTGGCCAAATGTTACCATGTGTGAAAATGAAATTCGTGTGCAATCTATGCATATAAAACAATACCATGATATGACTGACGGGTAACGCACAGCCTAAATTCTTGGACCTGTTAGACTTCAATTTGGAGAGAATGTTCCTTGAGTATTCTAGATGAGCACTAAGAAGGGATTTTTTGTAATTCCACCCCTTAAAGGGGCGAAATGTAGTGCCAAAGTTTCTATGGAGACTTAACTATATATCAACGCACAGCCCAAACCGCTGGGTCTAGAGATTCCAAATTTGGAATGTAGGTTCCTTACGACGTCTAGGGGTGTACTAAGAAAGGATTTTTTAAAATTCCCACGGGAATGCGAGATGTACGCAAACGAAGTTGTGAGTATTTTACCAGTTCATTATAAGGCGCGTGTTACATATCAAAATTATGTTGCGCTTTGCGTCACGAGTTGGTTTTTACATTATGTACTTTTTTGTCATTTTCATTTCTTTGTCACTTTTTCATCATTTTTTTTTCTTTTTGTCATCGCATACTGATTGTTAATTTTGAAACTATTTCTCCCCGAACCCCTTAGTTGCTAATTTAAATTAATGTTAAAAAATATGAAATATATTTTTTTATCTTACAGGTACATTCAAAATACAACGGGCTGGTCGTCCATCTTGGAATCTTGTAGTCTACTATCGGAGGCGTTCGATCCAGCAAGAACCCCTTATGCGTTAACAACAGCCGTATGTATCAATAATAAATTCTACTCAATTCCCAAATGTATCTATCATACTAATATTATGAATGAGAAATTGAGTTTGTTTGATAATCCTTCACGGCTTGACTAATCAGCCGATCATTATGTAAATTTGTATTATATTGTCAGGGGTACAGAGCCCAACATAGGCATTTTTATGCCGTGAAAGTATGTCGTTCCAATGGGAAAATATTTTTTCTACCATAGAGGGCGCTGTATCGGCCGATGGCGCCACAAGCAAGTCGCAATATGGGTTGTTTTGTTGTCAAACGAGATCTATGTCATAAAATTAACCGCGAGCGACTAATACTCTTCAGGGACCAGAGCCCTCTTGGGCGGCAGAACCTTCCAGGAGGCCGGCAGACAATAATAGTATTTTATACACACATTTTACAGAATCCACTTGTACTTGGATACTTCCATGAAAATAGATGTTAAAATATATTTTTTTTTACAGTTTACATTAAGCTGCGTGTGCTCATTAATGGAGAAAGCTTCTGGACTCGTCAACACACCAGAAGCTACATCAAATGAACGGCAATGGTCGAAATTCCTCAAGACATTAGCGAGGTCCTTGAAAAACACAACATTGACCGTAGCAAAACCCATAAAACCTATCCAGGAGACGAAATTATTGTATCATATGAGACAATTGGACTCGAGAAACACAATTGAGATATTGCAACGGGGCAAGACCACCGCAGAATACACGGACATGTCGAAGGCAGACGTCACCGAATATTTGGTCAAACATTTGTGTTGATGTTGGTTTGTTTGTCAATTTTTCAAATTGACAGGAAAGTTATTTGGTCAAATGTTGGCGTATTTGGCCAATGTTTGTTTTGATCGAATATGTATGGAAAGGTACAAATTATTTGGTCAGATGTTGGACATGGTATGGCCAATGTTGGCGTGTTTTCCCAATGTTTTTGATGAAAAATTTAGTTGATGCCCTAATGTTGGTGTCTGCAGTCACCAAATATTTGATCAAACATTTGTGCTGGATTCTCGAAGTGACTCGTATGTTTGACAAACACCGCAATACGTATCACAAACATTTTGTCAAACATTTAACAATAGACGAACATAATTTGTCTATTTACTGCGTCATTTGGTCGTTGACAAATATTGGCTTGAGTTTGGCCAATATCGAACGTGGTTGGCCTACGTTGGTTATGCTTAAGTCGACATTGTTAAAAAAAATAAAAATCGATAAAAAATTTGATTCATACAATCGATATTCTTACTCAACTTGACAACTTTTTATTTTATACTAGCTGCCCGGCCCGGCTTCGCCCGGGTACTGTTTCGTTTTTTTTTCAATCTTTCTGAGAGATTTTCTTAATATTTTTTTCCGTAAGAACCTTGTACAGAGTATTAGAAAACTACAAAAAAAAAATCTGCCAAATCGGTCAAGCCGTTTTCATGTTATGTCGTGACAACGGAAAACGGGTTTCATTTTTATATATATAGATAGTACACTAGTTATACCCGCGAAACTAGAGTGCATCCCGCTCACTCGTGTAAATTACTTTTTTTCAATCACTATTTTAAAAAAAACGCATCATAATCTGTTGCGTATTTAAAAAAAAGCATACATAGATACAGACAAGCGACATTTTATACTATACTAGCTGACCCGTGCCCACTTCGTTGGGCATAATGTTAAAAGCCTTTTTATTTTTTGGTTTTTTATATAACCTATGACACTCAGCAATAATGTGGCTTTATATTGGTGAAAGAATTTTTAAAATCGGTTCAGTAGATCCCGAGATTACCCCTTACAATTTAACAAATACACAAACTTTACCTCTTTATAATATTAGTATAGATAATATAAAGAAATGTAAACTTGTACAAAATTGGTACGAATTACAGTCCTACAATGGTGTTTATGGACGTGGCCGAAATTGGAACTACAACTTCCGTTCATATTGTACTAATAGCTTTAGCACGCGGCTTCGCAAATTAGGCGATTAATTTTATGTTTAAGATCACGTATAGCGCGACTTGTGGCGCCATCTGTTGGCCGGAAATTGCGTATTGCAGCGCCATCTATAGTAGAAAAAGTATTTTCCCATTAGAATGACACACTTTTACGGGATAAAAAGTAGCCTATATTGGGCTCTGTACCCCTGACAATATGTATACAAATTTTCATAATGATCGGATGATTAGTTAAGTTAAGGAATAACAAACAAACAAACTCACTTTCTCATTTATAATATTGATGTCACTTTTGGACAGTTCGCCTATGACAAAATGTATGAAAACATGCCACAGTAACCTATAAACGTCACTCACGTTCATATACCATTGTAGCACTGTACCACTGGCACACATTCCCGCTACTACTTTGTCAACTTTTATTTCTGTCATTTTGTGTGCCTTGTACAAACGTCGGAACCCAATATGCGACCTCATCCTTTTTCCCTATATCAGATTGAAAAAGTCACATTATGCATGTCTTTAACCAATCGATGCATTGTGTTTTTAATCTATGGTAGTAAACTACGAAACAATACGAATAATCGTCGATCGATATTAGTTTCGTCCGTGTGATCTATCTAAAATCAGATACATTAAAAAAATCGTTTGGTCAGAGTTAAAATTTCTTACTGTTTGCTTACCAGCATTTCCGAATCACCATTGACGGGAAGAAATGTTGATAGAAACCTCTGTCACACTCTGTTATTTACATAGTTAACTATTTACTAGTAGCTAGTAACTATTTTGCAGTACATCTAAAGTGTAACTTTTTATTAGCTGCAGTAAAATGACGTTTTGTGGGTTGCCGGACATTGCAATTTGTATGTTGAATGACATTTAGATGACATTTAGAAACGTCATTTTACTGCAGCTAATAAAAAGTTAGACTTTAGACTAGTTGATAAAAAAAATGTAGTAATAGTTGCCATTTTGAAAATCTATAAATTATTGGGACAATTACACCACACGTTCTCGCTGTTGTGTCTCCTGTAAACCCAGGATCAACAACGGCTACCTCAGATTGACAATAAGCAACGAGGCTTATTGACGTCCCGGACCGGCCCCGACGTCAATAAGCCTACAGCTGTCTTGGAACTCACAACGAATTTAATCAGAAATATATTAGACGGAGTAGCAAGTATTGAAAGGACTCTCCTTAGCAACTACGTGAGAGATATCAATTTGAAGCAAAAGGCATTATAGCCTAGAGAGATGGCAAATAAAGTGAAGCTAGCAAAATAGTTACTAGTAAATAGTTAACTACATATAGTTCACAGTTATTTAACCTCTGACAGGATGTAAAAACATTTTTAAAACACTTTAAACAAAAACCACAGCTCTTAAATCTATTTTAACGAAAGCTTATTTGCAATACATACAGCCAATTATAAATAAATATATAGGGACAAATTACACAGATTGAGCTAGCCACAAAGTTCGAAACTTGTGTTATGGGATACTAACTAAACGATAGTATTCAATTGAATTATAGATTTACATTTACAACAAGTTTACAACACTGAAAATAAGAACAGTCCATGTATGTCTGCTCACACATTATTTCTACTACAGAGTTATTCCTGTGACCATAGATTTAGTATATACTAGCGCATAGATCGGCAATGGTTTGATTAAGGCGAGACCAAAAACAAAATACACTAGTGTAATGTACATGTGTGCAAGCAAGATCTAATTTTATGGATTTTGTAAAAATAAGTGGAATTTGTTTTTAACACGACTGACGTCAGGCTGATACAGGCCGATAGCGTATATAGGAAGAATGGCGAGACTATTCTTTCTATCTCTCTCGCTCTAACATACGCGTATGCTATGATCTATCTCTTATGCATTGCCAATCTAACGCTAGTATATAATAAATCTATGCTTGTGACACTTATTTTGAGTGTTTTAAACCTGTCAGAGGTAAAATAACTGAATAGTCTTATATATGCTATGTATATTTTTTTTACTTACAAATTTTTACTCTGCAACTATAACGTTTCAAAATGGCGGCAATAGTACATCTGGTATATTTTTTATTTTGATATGAGCATTTGATATCTGTTCTAATATTTAAACAAAACAAAATAAGGGTGTAATAACGTAATTTCGTACTAAAATAAATTTAAATACAAGTTGTTGTTTAAACAACTTCTATTTGACGTTTACAAGTAACATTATAATGTTATGTTACAGTATGTAATGTTTCTAATGTGAAATTAATTTAAAAGGATCTATCAAAAAAAAAATTTTTTTTTTTTCATACTTAAAATTTGTAACCTCTTATTTTGTCCTTGACCAGTATATAAAAATGGTTTTTGTGAAAAACACGAAATTAATCGTTTGCTCATATCGCATGCTACATAAATAAATATGTAGGTAATCTGTTTTGTTTATTTTTTTGTGACATGGGATCTGACAAGAAATTTCTTCGTCAGTAGTAATTTACATTTTTACACATGGCAACCCTTATGTCTATGCTTAAGGTGGTTGATTCGTAGGGCCCGCGAAATTAAAATTTTCTTACGTTCTTAACAAAATGCAGCTCAATTTTTCATTGCATAAGAATGCAATTCCCAACTATAAACACAATATATCTACTGAATGATCATCATATAATGTAGATAGTAGCGCTTCTAAGAAAATTTGAATTGCCGTGGGAATCCATCCTACCCAAGAATGCAATTTTCAGGGTTAATCACACAAAATTAATAAAAATCAACCTCGCGGGCATTTAGACACGTCTTATACAATGTTATATATATTTTTCAATCTCCCAATATTTCGGAATGACCGTTGACGTGACGAAATTCCGGAAGACACTGTCTACCTTTCACTCGCTTTGAACCGAGCCGATTATTTTCTTCTAGAATTATAACTGCTTATGAATCAATATTAAAATCAGAATTAAAAGAAAAATGCATTATACCAATGTTTACGTAAGCATGGGGTGGGAAGCTTTGCTTACTTTTGCTGACAAGTGGGGGGGGGGGGGGGGGGGGGGTAATAAATCTGCTTACGTGTTTGAACATAACAACTATCTGAACTATACTATCAAATACCAGCAGACAATGGAACGTAAAAACGAGACGCATGTCATGTTCTCCCTCTCGCACAGTTTATGGGTGTCGTCACAAATACTTCACGTTGTTGGGTTACGTATGGATAACAAGTTTTGAGTGGGGATAGACCACTGACCTCTTGTAACAACGCAAGCAGTAGTCCAAATTATCGTCATTCATATCTATCGTTAGTTCCGAGTACACTCGCTGCTGCTCTCAGCGCCAAAATGGCGACAATCAAATTGCTTATAAATTTAACTTCAACAGCAAGTCCAGCGTACTATTACTAGAGATCAGTGGGACTAGACATTTATTATTAGCATTTTATCGACCGAACATATTTTCACATGCGCATCTCTATTGCAAAAGTGATCTATGGCATCTGCCACGAGCCTTTGATGCAGATGTTCTATTTCACGAAGTCCGCTCGGCTATGTATGTTGTAACATACTCATACATCCCTCGTAATCTCGATTACGCACACGCCCGAACCCAATATGCGTTCTCATGCGTTACAAAAACATTCATAGTCGAAGGCAATTCGTGAAATGCAATATTTGTAGTAGAAAATAACATTATTGGATTGCATCTCGAACTGTGGTTAAAAAAAACTTGGAAAAGAAAAAAAAAACACATCTCACCAGTGTTGACATGTATACAGAAAAGAAATAACACAAATATTTATTCGTACATGGCAACATTGTTTTTTTTTTAATTTAATCATTTTTAATATTGTAAATAATAAGAACAGATAATACAAAAAAATATCCATTTAGTTATCAATAATTTAATATGCTTTTAAATGTTGAGCGTAGAACACACAGATGACTGGACGGATGCGTGGGTGTCAGCATACACGAGAAAAGAGGACCGGCTAAAATGTATGAATGCTGGCTGGAATTTATAGAGAATAAAAAGTCCTTTCCAATGACATATCGCTCATCATTATTGGTCATAAGGGCCAATCTGTCTAGTCCTTCTTTCGTGTGAAGTTCACATAAGTATAGGGAATATGGTCCGCGCTTCTTCCGATCCGCTACTGTCGTTGGTTGTTCATCTCGCACGAGAAAGCACGATCGTGCGACTTGACACCGTACGAGAATTGCCTTTTTTTTGTTGTCAACTCGCACGGCTATGAAAATCTAAGGTAACCATGTACAGCTATAGAAAGCTTTTTTAAAACGTCAAAAATTTTATGACTGCTCTATAAAAATGTAATAGTTTGATAATTTAGTTTGAATATTTTTTACCTGACTACTATCCGTGCCACGAGAGTGAGACTTGATTGATTGCTCATTTGCGCAATAGACGATTTCTGATAAAAGGTGGTATAGAAATCTACTGCACAGTGTGAATCACGTGATACGTACGTTTGAGTTGACGAAAAAAATATAGGTAAAAATCGATTGGTGATCAGTCGCACGAACGTGCGACCTCGTGCGATATGACGAATAACTCCTTCTCCAATTGTCGTAACAAAAACATTTACAATCTCATGTCAATCTGAAGCGCCGTCTCACTCATACAAAATAGGAATAGTGCGAGATAGTGCGTAAGATGAGATTGAAACTGCTTTTGTTACGAATAAGGGGGGGCGCCTGTCGTCTGTGTGTTTCAAGCGTTAGTGTACACAAAATCCATGGAATTTAATAAAATAAATATGGAAGTATATGTTTAAATCCATAAAAAATCCTTGGATGAAACATTTTAATTATTTTTTCTTTTTTAGTAAAAAAAAATAAACGCTGAGGATTGATTTTTTCGAAAATTTTATTTGTTAATCTAGTTTCGACTGTGATCAGATTTTTTTTAAGGTTTCATAAAGCAGACAAGCGTAATTTTTTTAATTGTGTGACGTATTCTTCTTGGTCGTAACGCTCTACACAGAACGGTCGTGATTGTAGAGATTTTCCTCTGTGCAACGTATAAATGAATGAATTGAATATCCATTATTTGCAAACAAACTAGCTGATTCCCGTTACCCTAAACATATAAACTTTAGTCTTAAATCACTCTTAAAAAACTGCATTAAAATCTGTTGAGTATTTTAAACGATCTAACAGACAGCCGAAACGACTTCATTTTGCACTATGTAAAGATAAAAACAAGGGGGGGGGGGGGGGGGCAGCTGATTGTACACGTCTCACAAACTAAAATTACGCTATTCTGTAACGTATTCTAACACAAAAAGCGTTCCTAGGATCTCGTTTATTTCTCATGGGAAAAGTCAGTCCTCAGTCCCAAATCACATCGCTACATTTGTTTTAAGTTATGTGATTTTTAATTAGCTTATGTAATATAAAATAATGGCAACACTGTAATAAATCATTAATGGTGGGTTGCCCGTAATGTTTATTTTTTAACGAATAATAATATATAAATAAAAAAGCAGTGTTTTTTTGTACTGTATAAAAAATATGATTATTTTTGTAACTTGACGAAATGACAGCTCAAATAGATTTTACGTACAAGCCATCATGAATGATTGAAGTATTACAGTAAAAAAATATGTAGTTTATGTCACTGGTAAAATATCAAATATTGATATATGGGCCAATAATTTGTAAAATTTTGTTGCCTGAAATCAATAAAATAAATGTGGGTACAGACTGGTCTGTAATGCAACATATAATATCATACGAAATGAAAGAATTTCCCATACATATTATGCTCAGTTCGTGCGCGTGGTGTGCAAGGTTCGTGCGCGCAAGGCGTCCACACTATGGAAATTTTCTTACGTTACAGTCTGTACGCACGATTACACGTTTAAAACATCACACCAGGGGCGTAGCAAGGTACAAGGAATCAAAAATCAAATGCCTCGCAATAGTAAAATTTGAGAATAGTATCATGAATCCGCGTGAGCGCTAGCCTATGTAATAATGTATGCAAATTTCATTGATCTTCTTGTGATAATGGGTCTGTTTGCATTTTCATCAGTTTCAATGATGTAACAAAAAAATAAGTCTATGACAGCTAATAAGAGTGATGTTGGCTACATCTTTTTTTACTGTAATATTAACGCGCGAAACACACAGGGCACGAGAGGAGTCGGTCGCGGGATAGATGCGGAAATTCGAATCGAAAAGTTTTCAAGCAGACAGTTCTTCAATTGACAGCTTATCCGTTTCTCCACACTAAGGTCCACACAGTGCGACCCAGATGTCCGCGATACATTTGACCGTCCGTCGCGGATCCGCGCTTTTACTTTCTTCTTTTATCTAAGAAGAAATATGTGCATTTGTGAGATATCAATGTAAAGTTTCGGAATGACGCTTCGACTCTGCACTAGTATGAATTGGCCTTCTCGATCCGCGTCCTACTCGCGCCCAACACTCGGCCGTACTCTGTGTGTTTAGCGCCTTCGAAGTGTAGAAATTGTAGTTTTAAAAAAAAATTGTACATAAAGGTTATATATCAACTGCCAAGGGAATCATATTGTGACTCGATAAAATTGTTAAAAAAAAGTTTTTTGTACATTTTCCTTTCAGTTTTTCATAGCGGAAGATTTTTTTTTTACTATTAATAGTTTTTAGTTTTTTTATCCGTAAAAAATAAATAGAATTTGTTTATAGTAATGTGTGTTTTATTAAGGACAATACCCGATCCGTGCTTCGGTCCGGCTGTTGTTTGATGGGTGACAGTCGTTTAGCTAAGTTTTGGCCTTCAGGCGGCTTTGAAATACTGGCCTCTGCCAATCCGCATTGGGGCAGTGTAGCCACAGTGTAGCAGATTTTAATAGTTCCATCATAAAATCCAATCACTGCACTTTAACCAATGTTTGGTTTACTTTACACTATCAATATTATGAAACCTTGAAAACACAGACGATGGCTCAAAAAACTATTTCAAAATTTTTAAAAAATTGGGATTTGGGTCATATCCTTTACACGAGCTAAAGTTGACCCTATATCGGCCTTTCGGGTTGGCGGCACCACCATCGTCTACTTTTGCTACTATTTTGTGAGTCAGTACGAACGAAGTCGAGAAAAACACAGACAAAGAGTTAATCTGGGTCTCCTGCGACACTGTTTTGTGTTTTCTAACACCTAACATTAAACATCTTAACAAAATGTGGACGTGGCCTAAAGGGACCCGGAGACGGTCAAACGGTTTGAGCCAAACCTCACGTGTTTGACTAAACCGTTTGATGCGCTTTGAATTCGCATCAAACAGAAGCGCGCAGTATAGCATCAACGTTCAAACAAGAAAGTCCTAGTGCGCCTCAAACAAAACCAAAATATAAATTTCCATCAAACGAGCTTCAAACACGTAACGTTTGATCAAACCTGTCATACCAACGGGTAAACGATAAAATTGGTTTGACTCGAACCAAAATCTACGTGTTTGAATCAAACCGTTTGACCGTCTCCTTTAACTGTTTTGTTAGCTCAAACAAGCAAACATTGCTATCCCAGGCGGATGGAAAACATCCCCGCGTTCGCCTGCTGGGGAGGGATAATTTTATGTCGTTGTCAATATATTTATATCTGGTAATATCATTGTCAAAAGTTGTTCATAGTCTCTTTCTAAGCAATGAAAAAACGATTTCTGTCCACATATATCTTCCACCAGTAAGTAATTCTGCATAAATATTAAAAGTACGTCGCTGTTGGTCGAAATCGGTTTCTTTTTCTTGCTCTATGTAAAATAACTTCTAGAATATCGAGTACATCTTCTGCGTCCGAAATCATTTTGTCGAATATTTTGATGTTCGTGTTTTGTCGCAATGTTTTGCTAACATGTTTAGCTGACATGTTTAGCTGACATGTTTTGTTATTTTTTAGGAGCAGGAGGGACACGGCTTATGACAGCATGAATGAATAAAACGCTTGTGAATGATATAATAAAGTTTTCATAATGACACTGGCTAAATAATATACACACATTTCCGGGTACACGTCCCTGCCGTGTTCCGTCAGGGACGGGGAAATAATCGGTTACGTACATACAACATGTATGATCTTGTTCACACAGCTCCGTGTCAGGCGTCAGTGTCCCGGAGCACGCTCGGTCGCACGGAAGCACTGACAGTGCTATCCGATTTTTGTTAAAGTTGACGATATTTTCTGAAAGAACAGATTACACTGATACCGATTTCCCTCATATATGTGAACACTGACGGTAACACTGAAACGGACAACGCAGAACACAATACCATGACCCGGATATGTGTGGATAGCGCTTTATTGCATTGCAACCACTGACCCAGCACTGACCTCTATAATACAAGGTACTTGTACGAGGTGTACGTGTGATTGCCACGAACAAGAATGCAGAAACCAAAATTTTAAGAAGAAAAAATTATTAACTTTTTGATTTTCGCGCCATAAAAATCTTGCCCTCATGAAATCGATGTCGTCCAAAAATGTAAGTTTAGTTCACTTTAAGTTTGAGTTTTTATCTTATAAAATGATGAAATGTGACAAAATAATAAATCTTATTTTTACATTTTCTTTAATATTAAATTATATCTATTGAGAAAATAAATATTTTTTTTTATTTTACGTGCTGTTTCATAATAAATAATCTTGATCCGTAAATAATTCGGATTGATGATTTCCGAACGCAAGCTTCATTCATCGGGATCGGGCCGAGCGAAGTTGGTTGGCTTTTTGGAAAAACACAAATTTTGTTGATTTTATGAGTTTAAAACTCATTTATACTTTAAAAATCATTAAAATAATAGATAACCAATTATAAAATGGTAAGATAAAACAGTATTTATCATTATAAATTATTTTTTTGTCTTTAAAAATATGGCGGTAAGGTAATATCTTAACCTGTTGTTTTTAGTCTCACACGATTTTGCTGGTTCAGCCTGGTAATAGGCCAGAAACGAGGACCTATTCGGACTACGAGAGCGTAAATGACTGTATGGAGGGCGTTTGTAAGATCTACGAGGAGCATTTGAAGAGAAGAAATCCAAATACTCCTACTATAACCTATGATATTTCTCAACTGTTCGATTTTGTTGATCAGGTAAATTAAACGTGAAATGCTTTGCCTCTAAGCCGACTTAGACCTAGAATCTTGGTGACCGGTGGCACTTTGGCTGTGCCCCATGGCATTTTTACAAAGAAATAAAATTTACTAGGAACACACATTCATCATCTCGGCCACAAGAAGTGCTGGACATAGGCCTCCTTTACATTAAGAAACAATGATAATTGGTTTTCTGCCTACATTTGTACTACGCACGCGAAAATTCAAATGATGGAGAATTTCACAATATGTAACAAAAAATAAAATAATTACGGTAGCTTAAGGTAATTTTACTGAGCCCAATGGCATCTAGGATGGGTTTGAATGGTTTTTTTTCTTCTAAACAACCTGTAGCTGGCTGACTAGGATATATAAACTAGACAACTTAGGTTGTATTTACAAACCAAACCTTCCTGCCCCTAATGCGCTTCTCTGACATCACAAAGATGCAATTTATTCTCACTTGTTTGACTCATCTGTTAGATCGTCGAACAAGTGAGGATAAATATGAAAGATGTCATTGGACTTCGTAAAAATACCATAATCTACGGTAAAAATGCCATTTGACACAGCAAAGATGTGATCAGTCGCCTGGATTCGTCATATCAACCCATAATCATCCCACTGCGGGGATATGAGTCTCCCTTCAATCGAAGGGGAGTAGTATTCTGCCACGCAGCTCCAATGCAGATTGGCTGAAGACAGTGTTTCCGACTGAAGGTCAACGACTTGGCATATTCTCACTGGTTAGATGGTCTATCAAATGAGAAAAAAATCTCACTGGTATGATGATCGAATTAGTGAGAACAACGGGGCTTAACAACTGTTATTCATCGACAACAGCTGATTAATGATTGATGATGATATCCGCACGCCCAGACTGCCCCATTCAAAAACACTGCTTGCTGGTATCATTTTGGAGGCGTATATTATTATTATAGGGTGGGAAGCCTGCGGAGCACAGGCGGGTGTTCAAGTCGCTAATTGGACTCATTATACCCTTTAATTGTTACTAACAACTATGGTTTTACCAAAATAAATGATTTATTATTATTATTTCCATATTTCAGTTAGCAGATCTGAGTTGCTTAGTCTACCAAAAGTCGACGAATACATACGCACCTTACAATAAAGATTGGATTAAGGAGAAAATCTATGTGCTGCTGCGCCAAGCAGCTGGTCAAGGTGATTAAAAAGACTTGACAATTACTAATCGTTATTAAAAAGCTGTTTCATGTCCTAGTAAGTTCAAATTAAAAGCGCTGATAGACGATCCAATTTGGTCTGGCTCACACCGCTGAACCTGCGGTCAACGGACTACACTCGCACTGACTGTAGAGAAACATAGAGGTCTAACTGACCGAACTAATAATAATAGTAATGTTTGGCACACCGTGAGCTACTTGATCGAATATGGTGCGGTACCCGACGGCGTCCATAGTGTGGCCCAGACCAAATTCAATCATCTATAAGCACTTTAACCTATCTGTCAGGTACAAGTAGTTGCTTTTTCACTCACTCCCGTTAAGCTGTCTCGATCTGTACCGACAGTTATCTCACTCACACAATAGTCAAACTATAGTCAAAGTAGAAAAGCACAAATGCGTCCAAACAATCAAAGTCAAGAATTTATTCTAAGTTAAATTAGTTATTTCAAATTGTGTCCCTTTTTTCCCTCATCGAACACCTTCATAAATATCTTTATTTTTACAATATCTGACAGATAGGGACTATGAAACCTATACTAATTGTTAAATTACTTTTGTTTTTCTGATTCTATTCGTAATTATGCTATTTCGTAGCATTTATTTGTCATTGTATTATATATGATACACTCATCATTGTAAGGCGTAAAACATACATAAACGGCGTACGGGAAAGACGCGGACAGGCGGCCAAGCAATACAGCATGACTTCGCTTCAGTATAATTTACATTTGGCTTTCATACATTTGTATGAAAACGTTTCGAAGCGACATCGTGCCTGCGCCGCGCCTTCGCCGTTTCTGTGTAATTCAAGCCTAAGGAGTTTAGCAAATATATTTTTGACATTGTCTCTCCTGTAAATTAAGATGTTCATCATTTTCCTCTCGTGTGAGTCACATATGATACACGTTTTCCATGTTTACCTCTACAGTGACTTAGAGTCAATTCATACTAGCGCCAAGTCGAAGCGTCAATCAGCTACCTTACTGTTCTAATCGCAAATTCAATTTAAAATTATTGGCAAATGCTTCCCGTATGCGTACCCGTGAAATTTTATACTTTGTTATATGGATAGTGTACAATCATGAGGATTTCATTTAATTTGTGTTTAGTTAGCGCTAGAGTAACTAAAGAGGTAAACGTAACACTTCAATGCCGACCGAGCGGAATTATTTTCATAAGAGTAAAGCGGCAGAAAAGTAATGTCACGTTCCAGATTGACACGCTTTGACTCTACGCTAGTATAAATTGACCCTTAGCTATCACATTTAATATTATATCTCCCGTGAATCATATACAAATTGTAAATTTTTATCGACACAGTGACTCACATGACGTCATTTTGCCTCTCCAGCGGGTCATATTTGATACATTGTATCTCTATGTAGTGTATCGTAGGTGATACACGTTTTTCTCATTGAATCTGAATGGTACAGAATTGTGTGTAATTGTGTGAAAATTTCAAAAGTTTTATTATCATGAGAATAGCTCGTGATTTTTTTTTTCATTTATTTTCATTAAAAACATTTTTTTGTTACACCAAATAATTTAAGATACTTTTAAGTAAGTTTAAGAATAAATTCGTATAAATAAATGTGATTTTATTTTGATTATTCTGTAATTTAACCGTCCTGCTTCCTCTTACACTCCTTTTCATTCCTATAAGGTGGGCAACTTATCTAATATTCTCGTAATGGAAATCAACGAGCAGCGGTAAACCTCAAGCAGCTTATTCCTGTCAAAAATGTATATGAAATGAAATGAAATCGTTTATTTCAGAAATTAGACCTTCACAGGCACTTTTTCTTGTCATTTACAACTTGTTTAAATAAAAAAAATAAACTACGTTATATACTACCACCATTTCGGACACAAGCAAAATGGCAACCGGTAAAAAGAAATGGCGAAAGAAAACCGGTTACGGCCTTTTTTGTCATTTTGTACTTTTTTTTTTCTTTTTTTCCCACTCATTAGTTACAATGTAGGTATAAGTACATAAAAATTTAAAGGAGAATACGCGGAATGTTATACACAATGGTGTGGAATGAACAAGTCTTAAATCTACAATAAAATAAAAAGGCAGCACCCGTTCACGAGTTGACGCGAGAGTCAGCCTCACTAACCTCACTAACCGTTTCCATAGGTTTTTTTTTTCACCACATACCTATTATTAGACACGGACCACTCTCCGTTCAATGTTATTTTACCTCTTAACAGATGTATCGAACTGGTTTAAAACACTCGAAATAAGAGCGGTCAGTGTATGCTCACAAATTATTTTGCTACAGTTAAGGACCTAGAAAAAAGGCGGACGGAATCTTGGTAAGACAGAATTGAAGCACCCTAATGGCGGCGCCGGCGGCGTAACTATGTGTGAGTGTGAAATGGTTGACCGGAACGCACACATTCACACCATGTAAGCCGACCGGTTCGTACTTATACGCGAGGTGACTTACTTTTTAGTTTCAATGATGGTGTCCGCCTTTTTTCAACCGACTTCAAAAAAGGAGGAGGTTCTCAATTCGACCCATGTTTTTTTTTTTTTCTATGTTTGTTACGCGATAACTCCGCCAATTATGAACCGATTTGAACAAATCTTTTTTCGGCTTATAGGTAATACCTCAAGGGTGGTCCCATTTAAATTTAATAATAAAAAAAAACATTTGAAGTCGTTTTTTTTTTTTTTTTTTAGTTAATTATTCTAGGTCCATGGCTACAGAATTCCTTTGACACCTGATTAAGACTGTGATTAAACCATGGAAGTATTATGTACTATGGATTAAACCTAATTAAGACATCTGTCAGAGGTTAAATAACTGAACAGCCAGAGGATACGAAAAAAAAAGAGATCTCCGAAACGGAATTAAATAAAAACAAATTCACTTAATATGTTTTATTTTATGTAAGGAATAAAATCGAAATTTACATTTTCAATATACTAACAACAACTTATACTGCCTAATTAGTACCTACGTGTTGCCCTTCGATAGTCAACTATCGATAGTTTGAGAAAAAATAATAGTATCGAAACTATTGATAAAGAAAGTATCGATAGTATTCGTTTGAAATGAAATGATTTTATTGCATTAAACGTGGTACATTATGATATTAAGTAGGTACATAAAAAAAAATTCACACGTTTCAGTCATTGCTGACATGCTTATGGCAATGCCAGTGTTACATTATCTTCATCTGTTTCCAACAATATTATAATTTTAAAGTTATGTACTCGTTTACACAGTAGAAGCCCTTTGCCCTTTTTCCCTTTGTTTGCAATTATTACATACTAGCTTTTCCACGCGACTTCGCTCGCGTTAATTTTATGACATAGATCTCGTTTGACAACAAAAACAACCCATAGCGCGACTTGTGGCGCCATCTGTTGGCGGATACAGCGCCATCTATAGTAGAAAAACTATCTTCCCATTGGAACGACATACTTTCACGGGATAAAAAGTAGCCTATGTTGGGCTCTGTACCCCTAACAATATGTATGCAAATTTTCATAACAAATTTCAAAAACTATTCCACTGATACACTATCGGCATTCTTTTGAGACACGATTGAGACACCATTGAGAGTCCATTGGTGCATTTGTGTTAGTAGAATCGGGCCCCAGGTCTCCCTTCAATCGAAGGTGCTCTACTCTACCACGCTGCTCCAATGCGGATTGGCAGAGGCCGGTGTTTTCAAGCCGCTAAGGCAACCGACTTGGATTAACGACTGTGATCTATCAACAACAGCCGGGACCGACGGAAGCACGGAGATAGCTATCGATAATATTGTTCTTTATCAATAGTAGTAGAAACGGCTATCGATAGTCCTATTCGATGGTATGGCCTTTTTCGATAAAAATTATCGATAATCGAACTATCGATAATTCGGCAACACTACTTTGTGTTTTGCACAAATTACATCTATATAAAATGTATATACATTTCTACATTTACCTTATGTACCTAAGGTAACAAATATGATTAATAATCGCTTGCAAACAAAAGTACCACAGTAACCAGCTGGTAAAAATTAATTTTATTTACAAGCAACCATTTTTTAAAATAACCCTTAAAAAATAGATTATATTTATTTAAATGTTATCGTTTAATAATATTTACACATTTCTAAAAAAAAACATTGGAATAATTCGAGATTTGGTACTAATTTGAACAAAACGACCTAAGTGTGTTTACAATAAGATTTAATAAAAAACATATAGGGCGACTTTCAAAGGGGTTGCCAGTTAAAAAAAATAATCTCTACAATAGAACAATATAAAAATATGACTTTATCGTAATTATATTTTATTTGAAGTATTTTTTGAGAAACATTAACTTGACTGTGGCGGTACTTCCAATAAAGCCGAAAAGCCGGGCTTGACCTACTAAACGCAATATAACATTTTTTTTTGCTTTTTACGTCAATCGATTAAGCTCCCGATTCTTAAGTCCCTCCTTAAAAAATGGCAACCCCTTGAAAAGTCACCCTATTTCTTAGCACAGTCCCTGTGGAGTAGTCCCATGAAGTTTTTTTTTTCCCAGAGGTTCCATACTAGAACATTTAGCTTTTGTTTCCGAAATGGTAGTAGTTTATAGAGTAAATTAATTACACAAATAACTTATCATTGTATGTACACCCAAGAGAAAGTGCCTTCGACATAAAAGTAACGACAAGCTGCCCGGTACCGAGATATTGCGGCATTGCGATGGTACGCACGCACACCACAACCCTTCAGTCAGTTGCGAGCGAGCGACAGGGCAACCGGAAGAGGTTTCATATTAAAAAAAAAATTTTAAAAGTTCGACCATGTAGGCCAAATGCACCTGAACCTATGGGAAAAGAAATCAGCAGTCCCTAGTTGTATTATTGTTCCCGCAGCCCATCTAGGCGGATGAGGTGGTAGTCAGTCAGCTTTGTAGTCGGTATACCCCAAGTGGTCTATAGGGGGAGCCCGACGTAACCCCCGCCACTCCCCAAGCGGCGGGGCATGCAGTAATGCATTTTCCTGACTTAAAACAAAAAAGTCCCATCATGGGACTACTCCTTTTTTTATACCACTGAGATGGCAAACCAGCGTACGACCCGCCTGATGGTAAACAGTCACCGTAGCCTATGGACGCTTGCAACACCGGGGGTATCACACGCGCGTTGCCGTAGAAAGTGGAGCTCTGGAGACCTTACTCACCGTAGGAACACAACATGGCCGAGACCAATGCTATTTGGCTACGATCTTACTCTACTGACACTACTGGGAATTTAAGAGAGGTACGGCACAGCGGATAATCCGCTCAAATCGGAGCAGCCCGTCTGGGGAAGGACCTCCACCTTACATCGTATCGTAGCCAAATAGCATTGGTCTCGGCCATGTTGTGTTCCTACGGTGAGTAAGGTCTCCAGAACTCCACTTGGGGGGGTTGGGAGGGTTGGCAACGCGTGAGTGATAAGCCCCCTTTTTGCAAGCGTCTATAGGCTACGGTGATGCTTACCATCAGGCGGGTCGTATGCTTGTTTGCCAACTTTGTGGTATCACACGAATTGCTCTTCTATCCTATAAAACAATTACCGGCTCCCTTCCCACCATGATTATTAATAATTTGTGCACTAATAAGTATTTTTATTTTACAATAATATTACAGACATTTTATTTCACGAAGAGCGTTCGGCTAAGTATGTTGTCACACATGCACATTGCCTGTGTGCTTAACCTCGGAAACGCTCGTAAAATCGGTCACGTACACTAAAACAATGTGCATGTGTGACAACATACGTAGCCGAAAGCTATTCGTGAAATAGAGTATGTAGTCAAAACAAAATAAAGTCCACAAATTTTGTCTTTAAATATTTTTTCGGTGGTTCCTTTTGAATCAATTTCACACATAGATTTAGTATATACTAGCGTATAGATCGGCTTTGGTTGGATTGAGGCGAGACCAAAAACAAAATACACTAGTGTGCGTGTAATGTACATGTGTGCAAGCAAGATAATATAATTTTGTGGATTTTCCTTTTTGTTTGAGTTACATCCAGGCACTGCACAGGTAACCATACTTAATCACGTCTAATTAACACTAAAACTACACTTAAAAACCATAAATTTTGTAAAAATATGTGGGATTTGTATTTAACACGACTGACGTCAGGCCGATACAGGCCGATAGCGTGTATAGGAATGGTCTCGCCTATCTATCTCGCTCTAACAAACGCGTATGCTATGATCTATCTCTTTTGCGTTGCCAATCTAACGCTAGTATATAATAAATCTAAGTGTGTCAACCTGTAAGAAAACATTACAAAGTTATTGTAAATGTTAAATAAAAGTTGTATTTCTTTATTACGAAGTTACAAGCGGCCCTTATTTTTATTTTGACTAGTAATTTAAACCTACACATGTATATTATTCTATATTAGCTTTTCCCCGCGGCTTCGCTTGCGGTTAATTTTATGACATGGATCTCGTTTGACAACAAAACAATCCATAGCGCGACTTGCGGCGCCATCTGTTGGCCGATAGCCCATACAGCGCCCTCTATAGTAGAAAAAATATTTTCCCATTGGAATGACATACTTTCACGGGATAAAAAGCCTATGTAGGGCTCTGCACCCCTGACAATATGTATACAAATTTTCATAATGATAGTCAAGCCGTGAAGGAATAACAAACAAACTCACTTTCTCATTTATAATATTATAGTATGATAGGTACTTTTACTTCTATTTAGTAAGGAATAGTTACATGAAGCGGTTTGTATATAACAGGAGCTCAAAGGCTTCGCTGTGTGTCGCATTAAAACGAACATACAAGTTAAGCAAAGTCGACCCTAGCCAGTCTTTGGATGGGTTTCTTTATAGCGAGCCTCGTGAAAAACTGTTCAATACCATATCAACCCATAATCATCCCACAGCATGGATACGGGGCTCCCTTCAATCGAAGGTGATTAGAGCGTACTCTGCCACGCTGCTCCAATGCGGATTGGCAGAGACCGGCGTTTTCAAGCCGTATGAAGACCACTGACTTGGCCTATCATCGATAATAGCCGAGACCGACGGCTCAACATGCCTTCGAAGCACGGAGAAGCTTGAGATAACGAAGCCCATCCAAACACTGGCTAGGGTCAACGTCACTTAACTTGCGTGTTAAGAGTGCGACACACTGCAACGTAATAGAATTCCTCAGTTATAGCACAGAATAGATAATAGTACTACGTACAGAAGTTCCACTCCGAAAAATCAATTAAAGAAATTGGGACTCTCGCTACGATACAATAAGGTGCAATTCAGCTCGCACAGCGCACACAACTACAGTTATATTTGCCTCTCTTTCTATCGCTAGCGACGCTCGTGCCGGTTGCTTGAGACGAAGATACCCGCCGGGCAGGTCAGTGGGACCCCTGGTTATAGTAACAATCACGCCAATATTTAGAAAAGTTGAGTCAGACTTACGGTACTGTTCAACTCTTTCATTGGCTCACTGTTTAGTTTTACACATTACAAATAGCTTCATTATGTACAGACTATAACTTTTATGAAACTAACATTGTTATATTTAAAATATAGCTAAATTAATCTATTTATTTTTAATCAAAAAGTTAATAATTCTGATAAAAATAATATACGCTATAGGTACATAATTTTTCTTTTTACTATAAAATTTTATTTACATAATTATTTTTTATAACTTTTATGAAAACTATAAAAAATATTGGTGCGATTTAAAAAAGAAATGGCCGTAGGAGACTTTTAATCGCGCGAAGTTGACCGAAGTTGAACGAAGTATGGGACTTCGAACAACTTCGGTGAACTTCGTGTAGAACAGAGGTTGGCTATTAATCCATAGGTGCTTTTACCAGTTGTATTAGGATAAAAAATATAGACACGCAAAAGTATTTGCTGTTAAGGCCTACGCACATCGGGACGGGATGATATTGTATTTAATTTTTATTTATATCACTAAGGTGGCAAACAAGCTTACGGCCCGCCTGATGGTAAGAGATCACCGTAGCCTATGGACGCTTGGAAATCGGGGGTATCACTCGCGCATTGTCGACCCTGTAAAAATCTTTTAACGCCCCTTTTGAAGAACCCCATATTATAGTCTAAAGGAAAGACCTCGGCGGGGATCTCATTCCACAGCCTCAGCGTTCGCGGGAGGAAACTTCAAACATTTCAACTTCGAGACGACCTCCGTGGCGTAATGGTTACCACGCCAGACCGCCACCCAGGAGGTCCCGGGTTCGATCCCCGGTCGGGTCATGATGAAAAACGAACTTTTTCTGCTTGGCCTCGGGTCCTGGATGTTTATCTAAATATGTATTTGTTATAAAATATAATATCGTTGAGTTAGTATCCCATAACACAAGTTTCGAACTTACTTTGGGGCTAGCTCAATCTGTATGAATTGTCCCTATATATTTATTTATTATTTATATCTTACTAGTAAAACCCGCGCAACTTCGTTTGCGCGTATTTATGCACAGCAGCGCCACCTATATCAGACTTTTGACCAAATCCTACTGGAATCGCGTACTTTTCGGAATAAAAAGTACCCTATGTGTTATTCCAAGGTATCAGCTACATACATACCAAATATCATAAAAATTTGGACCAGCCATTAGAGCGTGAAGAAGTAACAAACTTTCGAATTTATAATTTTAGTAGGATCTCTAAATCGTACGTTTGTATGTCCATTATTTAGGCTGAGCGCAGATTGAAATCACGACAGTTTTAAGACAGACTTGTCTCACAGAGACAAGTCTGCTTTTATATAAAAACAAAATTAATTTGTCTACGTCGGGTCGCACACCTAAAACTTAACTGTCTAGTCACCGACGACGATAGCGTCTGCGTAATTTCGAATCAGTATCAAAATGAATTTCATCGATACTGTTGTTAGACTGATTTGTCGTTGATGTGCGCACCCGCATACATACAGAAGGGAAGCCGACAGTCGTTAGTCAGACTTGTTGTAGGCAGTAGACAACTCTGTCTATGCGACGTTTTGTTTCAAATGTGCGCATCTTCATAGATTTTGTAAATCAATATTCTGTCTTAAGACTGTCGTGACTTCAATCTGCTCTCAGCCTTAAAAATCTATCCCTTGTCATCCCGTCCCGATGTGCGTAGATCTTGAATATCCCACAATGGATAATTCACCCTAAGATTTCTTCTGTATTCCAATTTTAGTCGCTGTCACTCTTCGATCTACGCTTTCTCTTACCTTTGGGATGCGCTTTGTACACATGTTTCTGTAGATCTTTCGATTTTAAATACCTAAAAAGAAAAATAGATTTAATAAAAATAATAAATATATTCTAGACAATGCACATTTCGAACCATATAATATTATAAATGTGAAAGTGTGTTTGTTTGTTTGTTTCTCCTCCTTTCACGTTATTTAATTTCAATATAAAATTGACAACAAATCCTAATTCGTTCTCTTGAAACTTTACACTTTACTAATTTGTTATATTAGCTAGTTTAATAAGAGTACTTAAACGTAATAATTCCGATCGCTCAGGATTGGTTTCAGTGGCTTGTCCCAAATTCTAATTAATACGTCCAGGAATATATTAGGGTGGAACGCAGCTGCGTCAGTTGTTAAGCGTCCTTGGTGTCATTCGAGGACAACTGGGAAGTGAATTTGAATGCCTATAGTATTTTTTGCGATTTATCCAAGGCATTTGACTGCGTGAATCACGATGTATTACATAACAAACTTAAGTTCTATGGAGTGGATAGTTCGTCGATTGTTTTCATCTCATTCTACCTTTAACGATCGACCTCAGAAAGTAGACATTAATAAGACCCTATCGTCTGGCGCGATATTAAAAACGGGCGTGCCGCAAGGATCGATTTTAGGCCCATTTCCCTTCCTTGTTTAGTACTAGATCGTTAATACATGATTGAAGTGGAAAATAAAGTCGCTAGAATCCACTCCTGGATCTGATCTGACCTGGATCCAAATGGAAGGACATTTCGGCGTTTTACTGTCGTTATTTTTTGTAAATACCTGCAAGGGAACTGTTCGTGTACGAACTTGAAGTCCTCGGGATTTCTAATATTATTTGTGAAACACAAAGTTGACCGAAATAGAGCGAAGTATCATACATCGTGTAACTTCGGTAAACTTCGCGA
The DNA here is from genome assembly GCA_905163395.2 of Endotricha flammealis. Lineage (NCBI taxonomy): Eukaryota > Metazoa > Arthropoda > Insecta > Lepidoptera > Pyralidae > Endotricha > Endotricha flammealis. The sequence continues at coordinate 1,595,579 of LR990882.1, read as the reverse complement.
GTAAACTAACCTGCAAGGGCACTGCTCGCACACGAACTTGAAGTCCTCGGGGTCTCCGTGTTGTCTTCTCTCATGTCTTTCTAATATTATTTGTGAGACAAAAGATCGATGGCAGGTTCCACATTCGTGTGGTTTTGATGTACTGTGCGACTGAAAGAGAAAATAACATTTACGACACTATTATTTACACTCTCCGCGATTTTTTTGTTAACATAAAATAAAAATATGCCACAAAGATGGCAAACAATAGTAAGCATCACCGTAGCCTAGAGACGCTTGCAATACCGGGGGTATCACTCACGCGTTGCCAACCCTCCTAACCCCCCAAGTGATAATCTCCCCCCAACCTCTGGAGACCTTACTCACCGTAGGAACACGACATGGCCGAGACCAATGCTATTTGGTTACGATGTTCTGTAAGCTGGAGGTTCTTCCCAAATGGGATGCACGGGTGTTATTTAAATTGTATTCTTTCTTTGTATGTGTATCTATACTAATATTATAAAGAGGAAAGATTGGATTGTTTGTTTGTTTGTATTGAAAAGGCTCCGAAACTACTGGAGCGATTTCAAAAATTCTTTCACCAGTAGAAAGCTACATTATCAGGGAGTGACATAGGCTATAGCTTTTCCCGAAATTCAACGTGGTTCCCACGGGAACGGGTCCGGAACTTCACGCGGACGAAGTCGCGGGCAAAAAAGCTAGTTGCAAATAAAGCATATTCTATCCATATCCACATTTTTTATACTCACCACTCTCTTATGCCGCTTCAAACTGGAGTTAGTCCCGAAACTGGTGTTGCAAATTTCACATGTGAACGGTCTTTCGTTCCTATGCGTCCGTTCGTGTACCTAGATACAAAGATATATATACTTATTTATATTAATTAAGTAGTTAATACATATAACCCACTGTAATTAGCTTTTAAGTAGTACTGTGGAAATAAATGAAACATTTACTTTTTATCTCTCTCCAATCTTAATAATACAGACAGAGTATAAATATGAGGAGCTCGATGGCGTCGCTGTGTGTCGCACTCTAATATGAACACACAAGTCAAGCGACGTCGACCCTAGCCAGCGTTTGGATGGGTTTCGTTATCTCAAGATTCTCCGTGCTTCGGAGGGCACGTTAAGCCGTCGGTCCCGGTTGTTGTCAATGGATGACAGTCGTTAAGCCTTAGGGCGGTTTGAAAACACCGGCCTCTGCCAATCCGCATTGGAGCAGCGTGGCAGAGTACGCTCTAATCACCTTCGATTGAAGGGAGACCCGTATCCCAGCAGTGGGATGATTATGGGTTGATATGATGATAAAATCACTTATTTGTCTCTTCAATCTCAATCATATTGTTGTATGTACATCAAATTAAAAAAGAAAATATAAATAAATTAATATTGTGACTTAACATGCCCTCCGAAGCTCGAGATAACGAAACCCATCCAAACGCTGGCTAGGGTCGCCGTCGCTTAACTTGTGTGTTCATATTAGAGTGCGACACACAGCGACGCCATCGTGCTCCTCAAATAAATAAGTGATTTGATTGGGTTTAATTTACCTGCAGATTCCATGCCTCGAAGAATCCTTTACCGCAATACGTACAACGGAAGGTGGCGCCCCGCAGCGCCCTCTCGTGGCACTTCATGTGCATTTTGAGCAGTGCTTGCGAACCAAACATCTTTGGACATTGGTCACAACCGTGTGTCTTTTCCTGTAAGGAAATTATATTGACGAGATATTGTTGAAGATATTCAATAAATAAATATTCTTGGACAAATCACACAACGCCATCTAGTTCCAAATTAAGCAAACGTTGTCCTATGGATGCTGATAAATATACTTTTTTTTTGCTTTTTAAATCTACAATCGGTATTCTACCATAAGCAAATATTTTCTAAGAATAGGTCAAGTCAGTGCGTCCTCCATTCTAGATGATAAATATACATAAATACTTTTTTTTGTAAATAAATACTTATTATACATAGAAAACAACCACATCAAGACAAACAGACATGTTCACATTACTGTTTGCCTTGCGCAGGATTCGAACCCGCAGCCCTTGGGACAAAGTGGCCATTGCTAGCCACTAGCCCACCGGGCCTCTCCTAATTAAAATAAAATAGTTTTGAAGATCTAAGCATACATAAAAAAATAAAAAAAATAAAAAGTTATTTTCTTTTCTTAGAGCGGTTTCAGACTAGCGTTTTATACGCGCGTATTCGGTCATTTCGGCATACGAGCTCACACGCGCGCTACATTACGCGCTTCAAAAAACCGGACGCGCGTGCGTGCGTGTTTCGGCGCGTCGCTTTTACCGGTAGCACCGGCTCAAGGTTATACCAGCTTATAAGCGCGTCAACGCTCGTACGAATCGCACATGTGGCAAAAAGCGCCTACATGCGCTTCCAAAAACGAGCTCATACGCGCGTATGAAAACCGCTCACTAATTAACTATTGTTTAACTTAGATAGGAGTTACATGATACATAGGGACAGACAGGGGAAGCGACTTCATTTTATACTGTTTTTTATATTCTTTATTATGTCATACAGTAGACAAACAAGCAAGCGGGCCACCTGATGGAAAGCGGTCACCGCCGCCTATGGACATCAGTAACACCAGGGGCGCTACCAATGCGTTGTCCACCAAGGAGGTTGGAGGAATGCAAGGAGGAAGGGAAGGAAAGAAGAAAGGGGAAAGAGAGGATAGGGAAGGCTCTCTCACTCACCGAACGAAACGCATTGCTGCTTCAGGTCGATATTCTGTGAGAGAGTGGTACTTTCCCGGTCGAGCTAGCCCATCCTTACTAATATTATAAATGAGAAAGTGAGTTTGTTTGTTTGTTTGTTATTCCTACACGGCTTGACTAAGCAGCCGATCATTATGAAAATTTGCACTTTACTTTTTATCCGGTGAAAGTATGTCGTTCCAATAGGAAAATAATTTTTCTACTATAGGCCATGTAACAGATGGCGCCACAAGTCGCGCTATGGGTTGTTTTGTTGTCAAACGAGACCTATGTCATAAAATTAACGCGAGCGAAGCCGCGGGGAAAAGCTAGTTCATAACAATTGCTCTACCACTCCAAAAACATGTGTGTGTATGTAAAGAAGTATAAATGAAACCTTACCAAATGCGTATCCCGATGTTTGGCAAGCGAATGTGGATATTTGAATCTCTTAGGACAATCCGTACATTGGTACCCGGCCTCGCTCGTGTGACTGGCGACGTGTGCACGTAGCGCCATCCATCCGTACACAGTCTTTTGGCATATCTTACAGTTCCTTGCTCGTGTTGGATGGAATCTAAAATATAAAGATGAAAGAATATATTAAAAATACTTTTACACCATAGATTTATATACTTACTAGCGTATAGATCGGCATTGCACAAGAGATATGCGCATACGCGTTTGTTAGAGCGAGATAGATAGGCGAGACCATTCTTCCTATACACGCTATCGGCCTGCATCGGCCTGACGTCAGTCGTGTTAAAAACAAATCCCACTTATTTTTACAAAATGTATGGTTTTTAAGTGTAGTTTTGGTGTTAATTAGACGTGATTAAATATGGTTACCTGTGTAGTGCCTGGATGTAACTTAAACAAAAAGGAAAATCCACAAAATTAAATATCTTACTCGCACCCATGTACATTACACGCACACTAGTGTATTTTGTTTTTGATCTCGCCTCAATCAAACCATTGCCGATCTATACGCTAGTAAGAATTTACTAAATCTATGTTTTACACAGAAAGTAGGCTTCGACTACTCTTCTGTAACGAAATCGCGATTTCAATTTCAATTCTATCGAGGAGGTCGTTGACGTCGCTGTGTGTCGCACTCTAATATGAACACGCAAGTCAAGCGAAGTCGACCCAAGCCAGCGTTTGGATGGGTCGTTATCTCGAGCTTCTCCGTGCTTCGGAGGGCGCGTTAAGCCTTCGGTCCTGGCAACGCGTTAGTGATACCCCCGGTATTGCAAGCGTCTATAGGCTACGGTGATGCTTACCATCAGGCGGGCCGTATGCTTGTTTGACACTTGTAGTATAAAAAAAATTCAAAAGCCATAATTATAATATGTTCTTACCTCTGCCTATGATTCTTCAAGCTACTCTTCGATCCAAAAACTTTATCACAGTCGTTACATGGAATCACATCTTTATCAGTCGTTTCTTTGGTCTGACCACTCTTGCCGTTCCTTGAAACAAAATAAAATAAATATTTAGGTACAATCGCCTCGTGGATAGCAGGACCATCGTTAGGATGATTTTTGGTTGCAACATCCAACATCCTAGTGGACACATGTGGCTTTAATAAACAAAAAACCTGTTTGGTAACTAAGAAAGGGGATGAGCTGTCAAAAAATCCACTTACAAGATGTGCAAGCGATTTGATTTTAAAATGGTCCTCCTATCTTCGAGGCCACCGTACAAATCACACAGATTGGGCTAGCCCCAAAGTAAGTTCGAAACTTGTGTTATGGGATTAGTATCTCATATCGAACTTATAAAATATAGTATATTATAGAGTTAGTGCTCAACGATACTATATTTTATAACAAATACATAATAGATAAACATCCAAGACCCAGGCCAATCAAAGTTCATTTTTCATCATGACCCGACCGAGATTAGAACCCGGGACCTCCTGGGTGGCGGTCTGGCATGTTTACCATTACGCCATGAACAACGGAAGTCGTCGAGAAATAACTCAAGTTCTCACAGCTCAAGCTTGCCTTGATAAGATTGTTAGCAAAAAGGCCGCCTTGTTGCAAACACAGTAGTCTGTATTGATCACATTCTACTATTAGAAAGGTCGACTATCGAGTAGATGGCGCCTCTGTGACTAACATAGGAATGAAAAACGCCACCTTTACTAACCTTCCAATAGCTCAGCTGGAAAGAGTACTCGGTCGGATTTCGAGAGGAATCCCGCCTGAGATAGGTTCGAATCCTATCTGAGGCGGGTCACGTGAAATTGTTCTGTCATAAAAAACTATTAAATCAAAGCACAGACATAACAGACTAAACATAATTTTACATACACATAGACACAAGCTGAAAATATTGCTGTCACTTTTCAGCTAATTAAATTCGGTATAACCCTGTCCCTTTCTTTCATCAATAGCAACACTAACGCACTCAATTTGACAGCCGTGCCTTGTTTTGGTAAACGGACTTTGTATCATACGTAAAAGTAAACGGAAGATGGCGATTTGTTTTCGTATAAAAAGTGGCTTTTAAAGTAAAAATTTAGTGAATATAATATAAAATAGACAAAAATATAGGTGTAAAGTGCTGTGTAATACATTTTAAAAACTCTTCGTACAAAAGCAGCCAAGCAAGCAGTACAAAAGTACCCATTTGTGTCTGTGTGACTGACATTTGATAGTGTGCGTTTTTGCGAGACGATTTCTGATATGGAATGTTCTGTCTGTTATGTCTGTGAATCAAAGTTATGTTTTTAAGATTACTTTTAAGGTTTTTTAGGCTATTGCATAGCTTTTATCGCGGGCTTTGAGCGCGGCGAGCGAATCAAGAAATTCCGTAACGAAAATAAAACCTAACACCCCCCACTCCGCGCGTCGTTGAAAGCCGTGCACCGTCTAACGTCATTTCAGTTCGGCAGACTTCGGCACGGTGTTTGTGTGCGTGCGACTAGACGGATGCGTGTAGACTGAGAGCTCCTAACTGGTCATGCGTACAAAGCAACTAGTTAATAAATAAACAAACCTTGCGTCTCTCCTCTGCTTCTGTTTCTCCATCTTGACTCTCGCTAACTCTATTCTCCTGTCTTGTGTTAAACCGAACGAATGCCATTTTGTGTGGATGAGAAACCGCTTAGGGTGTTTCAAGAGTAATCCGCAGAGCGGGCATTCGTAATATGCATCTGTTTTTGTGCCTGGAATAAGAGTTTTATATTAATACTAGTAAAATACTCGCAACTTCGTTTGCGTATGTCTCGCTTTCCCGTGGGAATTTTGAAAAACCTTTACACCCCTAGACGTCGTAAGGAACCTGCATGCCAAATTTGGAATCTCTAGACCCAGCGGTTTGGGCTGTGCGTTGATATACCCTCGCAACTTCGTTTGCGTATATCTCGGATTCCCGTAGGAATTTTGAAAAAACCTTTCTTATTACACCCCTAGACGTCGTAAGGAACCTACAATGCAAATTTGGAATCTCTAGACCCAGCGGTTTGGGCTGTGCGTTGATATATAGTTAAGTCAGTCAGGACTTTGAATTTAATATACATATATACCCGCAATGGCAGCGGATCGCTAGGGACCGTGAAAGATGGAAGTCTTTGGAAGAGGCCTTCACCCTGAGGGGGGTTCCATAAAAAACAAGCCTTTACAGCCCTAGACGTCGTAAGGAACCTGCATGCCAAATTTGGAATCTCTAGACCCAGCGGTTTGGGCTGTGCGTTGATATACCCTCGCAACTTCGTTTGCGTATATCCAGCTTTCCTATATAAGTTTATCTCCATTTTATTCTTTTCCTTTCCTCACCATCCTCAATAGACGTCTAAGTTAGATCAGGAATAAAAAAATTACCATTTTTGACATGCTCCATCGCCTCACTGATACTTGTCTCGCCATCAAAGATCCTACTGTCCAGCACATCCTCCCGGAGTAGTCCATGCTTGTCGCTCAGGAATATCTGCATGTTCTCTGCCTCGCCCCATGGCATCTCCTCAATTTTTATAATCACTTCTCCTTTCTCCTAAAAAAATAAAATTAGAATCAGTCCCGCAAGCCTTGCGGCAGGAGCAACTTTTTGGCATCATATCAGGACTTGGGTAATGTCGCCCAAAAAGACTTGATTTATGACATAATCGATGCAGAACCATTGTATTAAGAGATTTTTAGCATAATTGCAAAAAACTGCATAATTTTTTAAATACAGTCCTTACTGGCATCATTATTTCACTTTTTCAATTTATTTCAAAAAATAATTAAAATATTCTATATATATATATTGTACATATATATATATATATATATCAATATATATAAAAATGAAACCCGTTTTCCGTTGTCACAACATAACATGAAAACGGCTTGACCGATTTGGCAGATTTTTTTTTTGTAGTTTTCTAATACTCTGTACAAGGTTCTTACGGAAAAAAATATTAAGAAAATCTCTCAGAAAGATTGAAAAAAAAACGAAACAGTACCCGGGCGAAGCCGGGCCGGGCAGCTAGTATCTGTATATATCTTCGACAAGTAAGAGTGCCTGTGAGGGCCTAGTTCCTGAATAAATTATTTTTTACTTCCCAACTAACTTATCTTTATACATTAAGGCCTGCAAGACCACGTCATCTGGGCATCACCTACCCGGAACCAGAGGACACACACACACTCACACTCAGGTATATTCAGATATATTCAGCTTGAAGGTATGTGAAATAACAAAAGTGGGACACAAGACAAGAGGTCCAGGTTTGAAGTGTCAGGATCTTTTTCATCCACTTCACCCACAAAAATAAAACACAAAAATGACTAAAAAGCCTCCAAAAAAATTTTTTTTCTTACCACCATTTTTCGGTTCAGTAGTAGGTCAATTCCAGGGTCATTTAGTATTTTGTTTAAAGTTCGAAAGAGCTTTAAGCTTATTTTAATAAATAAAAAATTGATATTAAGTATACCTTTGAAGGCCTTAAAGGTTTTGTTACCTTCAATAAAATAAGGAAACTTACCTTTTCATCATCATCATTAGCTTTCTCATCATCAACATCAGACTGTTCCGACATAGACTTATCTTCAACGTTCTCTTCCATAGCGTCTTCCTCCATATCGTCAATATCCTTCATCACATCATTCTCCTGACACTCGTTCCCGACTAAATCTTTCAACGATATCAAATCGTCATCTTTCCCTTGTTCTTCCGTTCTAGTCGTGTTAACTAGAATATTCTCAATCATTTTTATTGTGTTTTCGATTTTGAGTCGCCTATTAGCTTTCACTTCCTGAGTTTTCGTTGTCAAATCTAAATTTTCCGGTTCTTTATAGTTATCGTACATATTATAGTTGTTATAATGGTCAAGTCCTGTATGTTTGTGATATGCCTTTGTATGTACTTGGGGAATGTTTAATTGAGTTTTGACTTGATGGACGTCTTTTAATTCATTTTCATGACGTTTTTCATAATAATTAGGTATAGGATGTTGTTCATTTTGGATATTCAAATTCATTGGTAACATACCATTCTGCCAACTGTTATCCAGCAAGGAGTTTGATGGTTGTGGCACAAGGTTGGAAAATGGACTATGATAGTTTGGCATTCCACTTATTTGTGGTGGTATATTAGCTCCTGGATGGGGATATGGCTGGTAATTAGCTAGATTATAGTTCCCTGCAGACGATTGTGGCGGTGGAGTACTCATTTTACTCAAATTATTCAAGTTATGATGCATCATTGGCGCGGATATTTGTGTCATGTTTATAGGCGCGCCCATGTTACCTGGGGGTTCGTTCGGCCCGTAAGGGCCGCTGTTATGCAACATAATCACTTCAGCACACAATTTAACACTTTATTATACATTAGACGCTTTAACTTCCATAGAAATCGCTATATAAACAGACGAGACGAAAGCCATTTTGACATTTTCAATGTCCACCCAATACAATAACCGGTAAATGTCCAGGCACGCCACAGATAGAAAAAAAAATTAAGAGCATAACCGGTTTTTTGATGATTAATGGATATATAGCTTTATTTAAAAACTAAAAACCATAAATAAACCATAAACACAGAATAATTAAAAAAAACAATAATATCAAATCAAATCAAAATAGTTTTTACCACCTACACATAAGATTGAAAATTATATTATCACACTTTGAAGCATCTATTATTGACGTTTGACAGTTTATTGCTCGATTTTAATCTTTATTTCAAAAACAGGAAAGTCTGAAATTAAACACCATTACCCATATTTACACATACTACACAACACATACATAACATGTAAAATTGTAAATAATGTACTGTCAAAACGTTTACTGACAGCGTATTCCCTTCCTGCATTTTTTAAATTTATTTAAATAATTAGTCATAGAAGGTTTACTCATTTACTGTTACTGTAGCGTAGCTAATTTGTTTAGCTAAGATTATAACTTAATCTATTATGAAATAGACGTGTGATTGACTCATGCCTGTTCCATATTCATATTGAGGAAGTTGGTGTTCGTAGTAGTTCGTAGTAATGGCGCTAAGAGCAGCCGCGGAAGAATATTTTCGGACATTGAATCCGATAGCTTCGAAAATTCATGAGGACATTGTAGAAGCGACGAGTTCATACGAAAATATATGGGAAACGTTGACAGAGAAAGAAAAGGTGGGTTTTATTTTATATTTTCTTTGTAATTCACAAAAAAATAATATAATTAGTGTGTGAAACTAATTAAACAAAATTACTTTTTGATGTCTTCAATAATTGAATGTAAAGTGTCTTGTTGGAGCAATTATCATAAGCAAATATAAAAATTTCTTTTTAATCATTTATTGGTTAAAGAAACGGAATATTTCTTACTTGTCTGAGTATATATTGATTTTATTTTATTCAGTTATAAAATGTAATCAAACCTTACCTAAAAATGATTAAAATAATAACATTAACATTTAACTAAAAACTAAACTAACGTTAAAAATTAAACTAATACAAAATTTAAAACTGTATTATAAATTTATAAGTACATATATACAACAATAATCTAATGTGTAGTACTTTTATCACAAGTATGTTAAGTCCAGCTTACTATGGTACCAGGTGGTGCTATGTAGAATTGTGTAAAAGTTTTTTTTTTCTCGTCTTCTCCATCTATCCCTCTCTGGAAAGCATAGTCTGCTTCCAGATGAGATACAACAGCTCTCTCTGGAGCTCAGCACATCTGGAGTTCCTAGAAGCCGGTCTGGACAGGGAAATTTAAATAAAGGGCCACGAAAATTCAGTAATATGGTGGAAGCATTTTAAAGCCTACAGCAATTAAAAATAATAAATAATAATCCCTCTCTTCCTCCTCTCCCTTGGGAGGACTATGTTCGGAGGATTGCTGGACTGCAATGGCATCGCTAAGAACCGTAAAAGATGGACATCTTTGGAAGAGATCTTCACCTGAGGGGGGTTCCTTATAAAACAAGAAAATTAATTATAGTGCATGAGCAACTTGTGAACTTATAAGGAAATAAGTGTTTTTATTTTATTTATCTTCCTCCTACCAACTGCTATCGACTCCCGTCAGTTTGTCCGTTATTAAAATGGCTATACTTTTTTTAGGTGGAAATAATAAATGAATCTATAATAAAACCGGAAATAACACTCAAATATGCTCTACTGGACACTTTAGAGTTTGATTTGAACGATCCACCCGTACGGAAAGATGATCTCATGTCGTTCTTCGGTAGAGAACACGGACAGAGGATTATACAGGACGAGAATACATCTTATAGGTAATATATCATCTAACATTGATCAAAAATTGAGTCAGGGAATCCATCATATTCTTAACTATTATCTGCATCTTGATTTGATTAATTTTCTTTCTATAATTAAAAAAAATATATATTTACAATGATATACAAAATATAATAAGTAAATTTATTAGTGGATTATCAATTTATTAGACAACTTAGGGTTAGTTTAAACAGCGCGAACACATCACGCATGTATGTTGTGGACTGATCATCATTAAAGTTGAATTTTCGCATCGTCAAAACGCACCCTTTGGGTCCATTCGTACAAGCTGGCTCGGAGAGTAGGGCAGATTCTTATCACGTTGAAAACAGAGTTTTTTGTATTTGTAGTAAGGTTTATTTTTGCATGTGCAGTGCTTTTGTCATAGAATGCTTGAACGCGCTTGGTGTGAAATAATAAGAGGAGCTGACCGGCTCGCGTCCTCGCGTAGCCGTTCAGATCGCTTCCAGCCGGTCTATGTCAAATAGTTGGCGGCTCCGCTCCGACCAACTCCAAGCGTATACGATCCGGTCTGTGTGAAAAGAAAAATGCGCGCCGATGCTCTCCGAGCCGGTCTGTGTGAACGGCATCTGGTCAAATCTGGTCTTTTTAATTCAAGAAAGAAAATAAAAATAATTTCTTAAAAATGTCTGCCCCGGCTACATTCCAACCAAAAATTGACTTCAGGTTTTTTAATAAACTTATCAAAAGAGATCCCAACCTTTGTAATGAAACACTGAAAAACAATAAATATTTTGTATTTTTGATAACTCTGACAAGTCAAAATCACAGTACAGTATCATAATTACTGTGGGTTCGAATCCTAAATGTCATTACCATTTTAAAAGAGCAAGTGCTAAGTTTCTTGCCGGTTCTTCTTAGCACAAATCTGCCGTCTGAACTGGTGGTAGGGAAAAATAAGTGACGATTCGAAAGTGCTTGTAATATGCCTATTTGAATAAAAATATTTTGATTTGATTAAACAATCCAAAAACATATGTGAGTTACATTATTTATTAGCATAATTTTTTCTTTCAATGGCTGTACAATCTTTTTTCTCAACAGAGACGAACACTCAGCCCCGTTTTTATACCAAACGAAAAGTCAACTAAATCTATGCATACTAAGCTCGCATCGAACACCAAAGGAAGTTCCACCACCGTCCTCCCCGCTTCCTGTGATGTCAGAATTAGCTATATCCCATTCAAAAGTTGTATCGGAGCTTAAAAGCGCATTGAAGTCACACGAAGCTTTGAAAAGCTATAAGGAGGACGGTGTCACATCGCCCGGGTTTATTAGTAAATTTATTGGCAATTTTAAGAGTAAGGTAAGTGCTATTTTATATCAACCCATAATCATCACTGCAGGGATACTGTTATCCATACAATTGAGTTTATTGTCTGCTCACCCTAATGAACTGTCTTCCAAGCTGACAACACAGGCTTATAATAAGCGCCGTAGGGCTGACTCTTGCGTCAACTCGTGAACGGGTGCTGCCTGGGGGGACTGGTCTGCTCACTCTTGTCAGTACTGACTTTTTTTTTAAATTGTAGATTTAAGACTTGTTCATTCCACACCATTATGTATAACATTCCGCGTATTCTTCGTATAAATTTTAACGTACTTATACCTACATTGTAACTAATGAGTGGAGAAAAAAAAAGTACAAAATGACAAAAAAGGCCGTAACCGGTTTTCTTTCGCCATTTCTTTTTACTGGTGGCCATTTTGCTTGTGTCCGAAATGGTGGTAGTTTATAGCGTAGTATATTTTCTTTATTTAAACAAGTTGTAAATGACAAGAAAAAGTGCCTGTGAAGGTCTAATTTCTGAAATAAACGATTTCATTTCATTTCGCCTTAAAAGGAAAGACTTTATTCCTAAATTATTATGAGTAGAACTCCTCACTGGAGGGCACACTTTAAATGTGACTGCAGTTTTCATCACATCTCATTTAAAGCGCAAGTTATCCTTGATCGCATATATAATAACAGTAAAGCAAACAAAAAATATTGTCTAATTAACTAACATCCCGTTGTACCGTACGCACCATTGGCCTGCACCATCAATGGTGCAAATGACACTAATTAGTTTCGTTTGAAATAAAATGAAATGAAATATATTTATTTGCTGCAAACACGGTATAAAACAAATCATATACATATTTTATAAAATAAATAGTGCAAGCGTGTTGCGCTCACAACCGGCATGCAAATTTATTATGATTAATTACAAGATTTATAGATTACAATGTCATAGCAAAATTTAAATTAATTAATAAACAATCATCCATAAAAATAAAAATAAATAATAATTTTATAATAATAATAATCAATATAAATTTGCACCATCAATGGTGCAAACGAAACCGCGGATTTGGTATGGTCATCTGCACCATTGGGCTGACACTGTACTATCAATGCGGTTTTATGAACTTAAAAATAATTCAACGGCAACGCATGAGTGATATCCCCGGTATCGCAAGCGTCTATAGGCTATCATGCTTACCATCAGGCGGGCCGTATGCTTGCCAACTTTGTGGTATAAAAAAAAACATTTTCGGCTGTCAGCGCTGACGACGTTCAGCGTGCGGTCAGCGCTACTCTACAACCAGCCCAATACTTATACTTATTTATGGTTTTCTCTCCAGGACGAGGAACGCGAGTGTCTGGTACCACCGTCAGCGCAGAATCAAATCGTTGCCTCATCGGACAACTTCTTCCGGACGAATTTCAAGAGTCCATCGAGCGATGCCAAGTTCGAGAAGGACTACAGGAACAGTGTGGTCAAATCCAGCAGTGGTGAGTAAATAGCGACTTAGCGTCTCGTCCCGGCTTTGTACGGGTTTGACTAAAAAAAATGTAATATAGATGGAGGTAATGTACCTCTCTAATTCTCTAATACAATTTAATGTTTCCCCTTTATGATATTAGTCTACAGGGGTGTCCAACATAATTTTGCGGCGGGCCAGGTCAAGCATGTTTGCAACCATAGCGGGCCAAAGAAATACCCAATAGCAAAGTGAGCTTTAAAACATTAAAGAGGAGTAATGTTTTAAAGCTCACTTTGCTATTGGGTATTTCTTTGGCCCACTATGGTTACAAACATGCTTGACCTGTGGGGCAATTCACGTAACAAGAACCGATTCTAGTTCGATTCAACGACACTCGCTGTCTCACTCATACAAAATAGGAATTGAACGGGACAGCGAGTGTCGTTGAATCGAACTAGAATCGGTTCTTGTTACGTGAATTGCCCCACTGGCCCGCCGCAAAATTATGCTAGGTATAACTTAAAAAAAATTAACTAGCTAACTCGCGGGCCGTATATAGGGCCTACGTGGGCCGGATGGTGGCCCGGGGGCCGTATGTTGGACGGGCCTGACTAGATATTCGAGTTAACAGCGCGACAAATGTCAATTCAATTTATTTGAATTAATCATGGTTGATATGTATCAGGCATCTGGTTGAATCCGCCATTTGATTGAATGACGGCATTCAATGACTTGTCCAAACGTTGATTGAACTAGTTAGCTGATTGTAACATTTGATCGGTTAGGTTAGGGTTATCTTGCGTCCAGAGGATCTGCCATATTTCATGTTTTTTCCCGTGCGAATAAGATGTTTTTCCGGCATATAAAGTTGCCTATGTCACTCTCCAGACTTTAACCTAGCCCCAAAAAAGAGTAGCCTAGCCGTTGGCGCGTGTGAATTGTATGGAATTTATATTATACGAGCTGTTACTCGCGACTTCGTCCGCGTGAAATGTTAAAATAAGGATAACTCCATTTCCTGACATGCGATTTAAATAAAACAAAGCCTATATTCTGCTCCATTCCGACCTCTATCTTCCTGTGAAAACTGCATTAAAATCCGTTCAGTAACTTAGAAGATATGCGCGTTCAAACAGACAGATAGACAAAAAAATAAAATTTTTGCTTTTATTACCTTACTCTAACTGTTCCCTGTCTATTTAAATGTACAGACATATCGGGGTCTACTGTTTTGTTATATGTATAGATGGCTTAGCAAGGGAAGTTTGTTACGAGTATAGGTCCTTGGACAATGACTAATAACAAATTGCATACAATAAACGTGTTTTAAATTCATAATGAGTAATCTAACAATAATGTTTAGCTAAACAGATAAAACACGTCCTTAAGAATGTAAACATTGACTAATGTTAATTAGAACGTGGCCAGCCTTTTGTAATATTAAATCAAGCATTATTCGACTGCAAAAATAATATATTTATTTTAATTCTTTACTAGCTTTTCACCGCGGCTTCGATCGCGTTAATTTTATGACACAGATCTCGTTTGACAACAAAACAACCCATAGCGCGACTTGTGGCGCCATCTGTTGGCTGATAGCCCATCTCATACAGCGCCCTCTATAGTAAAAAAAATATTTTCCCATTGGAATGACATTCTTTCACGGGATAAAAAGTAGCCTAAGTTGGGCTCTGTACCCCTGACAATATGTATACAAACATAATGATCGGCTGGTTAGTCAAGTCGTGAAGGAATAACAAACAAACTCACTTTCTCATTTATAATATTAGTATGATAATGATAATATGTAATAACTTCGACTGCAATAATAAATTGTATGTATACAATTTACACAAGGCCGACTGATCCCATAGTGAGCTATCATTTTGTATATTTTTGCGATCACTAATAAACAGGTTTTTTTTGACGAATCACACACGCCATCTAGTCCCAAACTAAGCAACTAAGCTTGTACTATGGGTACTAGATTGCTGATAAACATACTTAAATACTTTTTTTTTGTAAATAAATACTTATACAATAGAAAACATTGAGACCAAGGCAAACAGACATGTTCGTGCACACAAATGTTTGCCTTGCGCAGGATTCGAACTTGCGGTCCTTGGGATGAAGTGACCTTTGCTAGCTACTCGACCAGGCCTGTTTGACAATTGGTTTTTTATGTAACACCTTTATGTACCTTCATCATATCAACCCATAATCATCCCACTGCTGGGATACGGGTCTCCCTTCAATCGAAGGTGATTAGAGCGTACTCTGCCACGCCGCTCCAATGCGGATTGGCAGAGGCCGGTGTTTTCAAGCCTCCCGAAGGCCACCGACTTGGCGTTACGACTGTCATCTACCGATGACAGCCGGGACCGACGGCTTAACGTGCCCTCCGAAGCACGGAGAAGCTCGAGACAACGAAACCCATCCAAACGCTGGCTAGGGTCGACGTCGCTTAACTTGCGTGTTCATATTAGAGTGCGACACACAGCGACGCCATCGAGCTCCTCTTATGTACCTTATTTTTCTCAAATTAATGATTTTATCTTTTCTTCTTATTACAGATCTATCAGAAGAGAACCGTGGTCTTCTATCATCGAGTCAGGCATCATCAACAGACTTCCAGTCAACGGAGACCTTGACGGACACATTACCAAAGACCGGATATGACTTCTTAGATAATTGGTAAAAGTCAAAAATGTCCCTAGTTCCATCTAGTTCAACTCACTTCTATCGTTGAACCAATGACTCGTTTTTCACAGTAGTTCAACTTAGTTACTAAAGGTTTTCACCACAGATATCAGAATACAAGAGATATGGTTTGTGTGCGGGGCGCATGTCGCCATTTTCTACACAATTTTCTGCACAAAATGTGCAGGAACTTGATTGTTCTAAGTCGCTTGTCGTCCTATTTCGTTAGGTGCCCGTCACTATAACAAACTTCTTACTCCGTGTTCGTAATCGAACTGCAAATTACGGGCTTACGATTTGTGTGAGAGTGACTGTCGAGATTATTCTATGAATGTGTTAAAATGTAATTGTGTGTGTAAGTGGCGACATCGGTTCCAGTACAAAAACCATCTAATTACATTTCTCCTTCTATTTTTTGAAAAACATTAACTTGAAAACAGTGGACCTTCCAATAAAGCCGAAAAGCCGGGCTTGTCCTACTAAAATACACAAAATATTTTTTTTTTTGCCTTTTACACCAATCTATTAAGCTCCTGATTCTTAGTTCCTTCTCAATTAAATAAAAGCTTTTAAAAAACGGCAACCCCTTGAAAAGTTTTAGTTACACTATTTATAACTCAAGAACGGCTGAAGCGATTTGGCTGAAAATTGGTGGAGAGGTAGCTTAGAACCAGGAGAAGGACATAGGATCAGGTAGAATAGGGCAGTGCCTCTAAGGCGGAACAAAAGTTGTCGGGTCAGCTAGTAACACATAAAGTTACTATGCTTCAAAATGATGCCGTGGCATCGAAATGATTTTTAACTTGTGTTATGGGATACTAACTCAACGATATAATATTTTATAACTAAGATAAAAATCCAAGACCCCGAGACCAATCAGAAAAAGTTCGTTTTTCATCATGACCCGGGACCTCCTGGGTGGCGGTCTGGCGTGGTAACCATTACGCCACGGAGGTCATTTTTCGAATTTACTTAGTAACTAAGTTGGAACTACTGGTGCTAATTCTGTTGTACATTAAACTAGACTAAATTAATTTTGACAGGACCAAAGGTGTTGTTGTCCTTCCTTGGTTTACAATAGGCGTGACGAAAGATTTTGAAAAAAATCTCTACCGTAATGTGGGTACACATTTACTATTAACGAAAAAAACTTTATTTCGGTAATAAACCTAAGTTTAACGAAGTTTAAAACCATTTTTCTAATATTATTCAAATAGTGCGCCAAAACAGCGGCAGGTGTCATGGCGTCGTCTCTGACGTCACTCTTTGGTAAGAATGTCATTGTGTCTATGGCGTAACGAAGAAAATGTTGTAATATTTACCGAAGTGTGACGTCAGAGCCGACGCCATGACACCTGCTAGTGTTTCAATCAAAATGGCCGATTGAGGTATTTTAATGTTTTATTTTATTGAAAATCTTAACAATCTGATCTTTTTAAACAAAACTAAAGCAATGTTTTATCTTTGTTTAATATGAATGTTCACCTAAAAACATTAAATTGACGATTTTTTGATACTGTCGTCATGCCTTTTAGTGACGAGGATAGCAACACTTCTAGTCCTGTCAAAATTAGTTTAGTCTAGTTAAATGTACAACAGAAATAGAACCATTGAAGCATAAAAAATGTACTCACGGATATTATTTCGCGAGAGTGATACCCCCGGTGTTGCAAGCGTCCAGGCTACGGTGACTGCTTACCATCAGGCGGGCCGTATGCTTGTTTGCCACCTTGGTGGTATAAAAATTAACTGGTAGTGGCACGTAAATTGACTGGCTTTATGAAATGTATAGGAACAATGTATAGGGACAATTCATACAGATTGAGCTAGCCCCAAAGTAAGTTCGAAACTTGTGTTATGGGATACTAACTCAACGATATTATATTTTATAACAAATACATATATAGATAAACATCCAAGACCCGAGGCCAATCAGAAAAGTTCGTTTTTCATCATGACCCGACCGGGCATCGAACCCCGGACCTCCTGGGTGGCGGTTTGGCGTGGTAACCATTACGGCACGGAGTCCGTCTAAATGACATAAAGTTGTAAGCATTGTACTGTTAGTATTAATTTTTGCCAAAAAATACTATTCAGTTAAGTGATATAATATAATCTCGTTTGCAAGACTGCTTTTTTAAAAATAAAATATATTTAATTTTTAAATATAAGGTCAGTTAGGGTAAGACAGACATACTTCATTGTGAATTTACTAAATCGGGTTTTATGCAGAAATTGTTTGACTTAGAGTTAAATTAAATATATAGGGATCTAAAATATAAATTAAGCTTTATAATATTATGAAGTTTTTTTTACAAAATTAATTAAAAACAGTAATAATAAGGAAAATGTAAAACCTGTAAACTGGTAGTCTTGCCCTGCCAATCGGGGTATGACTACCAGCTAGTTTTTTTTGGTTTAAATGTCTACTTTACTCATTTTTTCAAGAATAGGCACCCTCATAAAAGGAAAACGAATATTTTGAATCGTAGGTACAGCAGAAAAACCTTTTAGTTTTGTAGTAATTTAAGTAAATAAAAAAACGGGGCAAGTCCAACATATGATTTACATATATTCAAAGTCAGGGGTACAGAACCTATTAGAAAAGTTTTTTTATATCTTACAGCAGACAAACAAGCAACGGCCATTAAAGGCATTCAGCCGAGGCGTGTCACACTGGTTTTGTATTTTTTTTCTCAAAATAGGATAACCAATATTTCAAAAATACTTAGCTAAATACTTTCGATTAAATATGTTTTTTTTTACACAACATCTAATCCCAAACTAAGCAACCAAGCTTATACTATGGGTACTAGATTGCTGATAAATTTACTTAAATACTATTTTTTGTAAATAAATACCTACTTATTATACGTAGAAAACATCCAGACCAAGGCAAACAGATATGTTCATACACACAAATGTTTGCCTTGCGCAGGTTTCGAACCCGCGGCCCTAGGGATAAAGTGAGCATTGCTAGCCACTCGACCACCGGGCCTTTACTATCGAACAGTAGATTTTACAATAAGTGCACAAAATGAACCATTTTATCCGAGACTGGCGAGGGCTGATGTCGATGTCGAGGATAAAATGGTTTTGTGGACAATTTATAAACTCGACTTTTCACTTCGATTGCGAGGAAATAAAACAGTAGTACTTATAACATAACATTTATTTATTTAAAATTAAAAGTAAAATTAGTACAGTTTCGAATACTGAAGGAAATTGTTTTTCACTTCTCATGCTGTGAAATATTATTTATTTAATAGATTTTGTGCAGCCTAATATTCTACACAAATAAGCAATTTCAGAGCATGAGAAATGAAAAACAATTTCCTTCAGTATTCGAAACTGTACTAATTTTACTTTGAATTTTAAATAAAGAAATGTTATGTTATACTACTGTTTTATTTCCTCGCAATCGAAGTGAAGAGCAGAGTTTATAATAACTCATCCACAAAACCATTTTATCCTCGAGACCTCGACATTACTATCAACCCGAGCCGAAAATGGTTCATTTTGTGCACTTATTGTAAAATTAGAAGACGGTAGCGCGATGATTGTGCACTTTGGTATAGAAGCATGAAATTTCTACCATGGATAGTGTCCCACGGTGATCGTTTTAAGATGTGGAGGGAAGTCAGATTCTTCCTCTGTGAGTGGGGGGAGGGGGGCAAAGGGGGTGAATTCCACGTCTTGATGATTATTTTTTTACTGATCCGTTAATGTTACTAGGGCTTGTATGGTGTCGTTTTCATATAAACCGAATACAAGGAATTCATTTTTAACAATAAAAATGTATGGTCCCATACAAAAAAATTAAAAATACTGCCAAAAAGTATAAAGTTCCGCTACGTTTTTTTTGTAAGCACGTTATTTTTACTTTCAAATCCTATTTATATGAAAACGACACCATACAAGCCCTAGTAACATTAACGGATCAGTAAAAAAATAATCATCAAGACGTGGAATTCACCCCCTTTGCCCCCCTCCCCCCACTCACAGAGGAAGAATCTGACTTCCCTCCACATCTTAAAACGATCATTGTGAGACACTCTATCCATGGTAGAAATTTCATGCTTCTATACCAAAGTGCACAATAAGGCTCAAATATGGCGCTACCGTCTTCTACTACGAGGCGCGTTGACAAAATGAAAAATAATATTATCAATAAAATTCTGTAGAGAGTTTAATTTTGAATTTTGAAAACAAAGTTCAATGCACCGACACTCCTTACGGTCGTGCAAGACTTACTTTTTTTTATGGCATACGGCAAGCAAACAAGCAGGCGATCCACTCACGAAAAGTGATTAGGTGGCCAATGAACATCAGTATTAACACCAGGGGTGCTACCAATTCGTTGCCTACTACAAAGAAGGGAAATAGGAAGAAAAGTGTAGTAAAAGAGTTGGGCTTCCGAATCTCTCAATCACCGAACGAACGAACGAACGAAACGAAACTCATGCTGCTTCATAATATATTACTGTATGCTACGTACTAGGGTTTTGAAACTTGATACTTAACTTTAAATCACATATTATTTAATAGTATTATACAATGTTACACTCGCTCCACCATAACCCAGTCCGAAAACCAGACTAGGTATCTAATACTAACCTTTTTTTTTTTTTTTTTTTTTTACGTCAGAAAAATGCTTTGTGGCAGCCCCACCGCCCGGGGAGCACGCGGTGGGGACTGTGGAACTTACCACTAAAAAACTGACGGGATGCCTCTTGCCCTGTGTGGCGGGGCCACGGGAAACTGGGATACAACCGCGACCCCGCCAGGGCCGTCCGGCCAAGGTACCAGCCGGACCCGCTCGCCCCCGATACGCTCCGTCAGCAGTACACCGCATCCAGGTGCACTGCCGACACCGAGGACCATCGCTCCCTCAAGACGACGGGCCTTCCCCGGCCCGCCGTCTCGGCTGGGCTATGGTCCCCGTCCACTCGGCGATCGCACCCACTGTGCCGACCGCCAGCCAACGGCCACACCACACTTATTCAGCGTGGCGCGGCCGTCAGCTCCGCTCGTGATTTTTATAGAGGTTGTCTTCCTCGCGGCCCGGGCGGTTAAGCCAAGGCCCCCGGCCCGTGGGTGGAGGACCCACGGGTTACGGTATGCGCCGCACGCCGGCTGGTAAGGCCGGCGCCCACTAGGGCGTCCGCGTCAACCCGCGAGCCGAGCGCAGGGAGTGGACACACCCGTCCGCCTGCAACCCGCACCCGGCGAAACGCAGGGACCGGACCCCGCTCGTCCCCCTCAACCCGCGGCTCGCCGCAACTCGAGCGCAGGGAGGGGACCCACGTGTCGGGACTTCAGCCGCCGGCAAGGACGCGCCGGCGTTGCCCGGGGTGGACCACGTGGAGGTATCCCGACAACCACCCCATCTAATACTAACCTGCCATATTTAAAATAATTGTGTACAACACTTCTCAGTAGTATTCATTCGAAAAATGTTTGTTATTCCTGATATACAGCTAATTTAGCATATGTTATACTTACCCCGGGCTCACTGGTAGTTTTACCCCACTTGATCTTTTCGGGTTATGTTTTTTCAAAGTAAAATATTACAGAAACCTCTTTATTTTACGTTTAACAAGTTACATTATTTTAAAGCCCATATCTTTATGATGCTACCGTGTCCGTGACAACTCGATAGGAACGTTATTTTTCACAAAAAAATACAAAAATAAAACTATCTTACACCTTGCATTCTTAACTTTTCAAATGTCCGTTTTTATTTTCGATGTGGTGGTCATATTTGTGGCAGTAGTAGACTTCTGTGTTTTAAATGGAGATATTTACCGTGTCCGCTTTATAACTAGTATAACAAAATAGAATAGGAAGGTGTACTTCTCGAGTTATAAGGCACTGGTAGTCTTGCCTTGGTAGCTGCCTTACCCCACCTGACCTTATACAGAAAACCAATGAAATAGGTAACCAGATATAAAGAGATAGGGCGCAGCGGATAATCCGCTCAAATCGGAGTAGCACGTCTGGGGAAAGACCTCCACCTTCGTATCGTAGCCAAATAGCATTGGTCTCGGCCATGTTGTGTTCCTATGGTGAGTAAGGTCTCCAGAGCTCCTCTTGGGGGGGGTTGGGAGGGTTGGCAACGCGTGAGTGATACCCTCGGTATTGCAAGCGTCTACAGGCTACGGTGACGGCTTACCATCATGACATTGGCCTATGTAGTAGAAATAGGTAATTATTTCACGCGCGTTGTATGGAGTTGGGTGTGACCTTGGTTACGTCTTTCATTGCTTTACTGTATTACTAGAGATTCTTTTTAATTAGTAAAAATACTAAAATGCTCTCCCAATGTAATCTGCATTTATATTTTAGAAAAAATTGTGTTGTGTCCGAAGAAATTACTTATTAATTACCATAGGTATATTATTTAGTCGAAACAAGATAAGAGCCACAAATTTAGTCTATTAAAAATACTATACTATTAAGTGTCGGATAATCCGCTCGAATCGGAGCAGTCTGGGGAAGGACCTCCACCTTACAGATCGTAGCCAAATAGCATTGGTCTCGGCCATGTTGTGTTCCCACGGTGAGTAAGGTCTCCAGAGCTCCACTTGGGGGGGTTGGAAGGCAACGCGTGAGTGATACCCCCGGTATTGCAAGCGTCTGTAGGCTACGGTGACTTACCATCAGGCCGGCCGTATGGTTGTTCGCCACCTTTGTGGTATAAAAAAATATAAAAAATTGGTATCATTTTCTCACTAAATCATTGTAGACACTTCAACCTGTAACATAATATATGTTATTGTAAACGTTAAATAGAATTTGTGGTTAGTGGCCCTTATATTGTTTCGACTAGCATCTAGGGTATTTATAATTGCAATACATAATTATTTATGTAAGTTGTATACCATGTATCAAAATATAGATTTTAAATGTCATAATGTGTTTTATTTATACTCTACATGATTTTAAAGCCCCCTTATAACGCATTCACTCACGCAAAGCGTTTTCGTTACTTTCACCCAGTGCCTTGAACGCGTCTGTGAGTTCATATATTTTTCCGCGACTTCGTCCGCGTGAAGTTCCGGGCCCGTTCCCCCGTTCCCTTGGGAACCACATTTAATTTCGGGAAAAGCTATAGCCTATGTCACTCCCTGATAATGTAGCTTTCTACTGGTGAAAGAATTTTTAAAATCGGTCCAGTAGTTTCGGAGCCTATTCAATGCAAACAAACAAATAATCAAATCTTTCCTCTTTATAATATTAGTATAGATGTAGGTAGCTGATACCTTTGATAAACACACAGGGCAATTTTTATCTCAAAAAGTACGTTCCCGTAGGATTTGACAAAAGTTTGATAAGTCAATGGCGCTTTATGAAGTAGATGGCGCTGCTGTGCAATAAATACACGCAAACGTTGCGCGGGTTTCGTCAACGAAGAAAATAGGTATTTAAAAAATTAACAATTTATTAACAAATCAGAAAAATGTCACACATTTTCTTATTACTCTTAAAATCTAATTACAGTATGACATGTAATTTATTTATTTTAAAAAAATTAGATCTTTGTAAAGTTTGTGTATTACCGACAGAACCCAATTTGCGATGTTTCAAACGGTTTTTCTCTCTAAACTTATTTGTCACAAATACAAAGCGCTACTATTTATAATTAAGATTATTCAAAAATTAAATCCCACCAAAAACATTTTCATGTAAAAATGTTGCCAAGACGAGTCTACATAGCTTACCCTGTGAAAAAGTTATCAGATCTCGTATAAAGCCAAGCTCTAAAGACTACACGCTCTAAACGTACAAGCTCTACACTACACCTTAATCAAAATCTATGAAAAACTTTTTCATCATCAATCAGTGTACCAGTGACGAAATCGGGGGTTTTTAGACATTAATAAAATCTAAAGTATAATAGCTACGACATTCAATCTTTGTATGTTTAATGATTGTACTGGTGTCATTATATCTTGAAATTTTTAACTATTTAGCATCATCCAAACCAAAGTTATGAGAGTTAAAAAAAACGACGAAACGTTTCGAGAAAAGGTAGGTAGTGCCCTTGCGCTCCGCTTGGCTCGTCTTGGCGGGGGCACGTGGACAATCACACAGATTGAGCTCGAAAAAAAGTAAGTTCGAAACTTGTGTTATGGCATACTATCTCAACGATACTATAAATAAATAAAAAAGAAAAAGTTCGTTTTTCATCATGACCCGAGCGGCGGTCTGGCGTGGTAACCATTACGCCACGGAGGTCGTCAAATTCAATATTGTGTTTATACTCGGGAATCGCATTCTTAAGAATGTTAATAACGTAAAAAAAAACACGCGTCGTGAGTTGGCAACAACCTTAAGCGGGTTGCACACCAAGAGCTAAGTTAAGTCATTGCTAACTTAGGCTGAGTTGCACCTGTTGCGACCGCAGAGATGGAGGGGACCCTTGCCCAGCCGAGACGGCGAGCAATGGGCCTCGGTGTCGGCAGTGCACCTGGATGCGGTGTGCTGCTGACGGGGCGTTCCGGGGAGAGCGGGTCCGGCCAGTTTAACTTTGGCCGGACGGCCCTGGCGGGGTCGCGGATGTATCACAGTACCCGTGGCCCCGTCACTTAGGGGGCGAGTGGCATCCCGTCAGTTTTTTTGTGGTAAGTCCCACAGTCCCCACCGCATATTCCCCGGGCGGTGGGGCTGCTGCAAAGAATTTTTCAAAGGCTGAGTTGCACCATATTAGAAGTTATAGTAAAGGTTTGTGTTAAATTTGACATTAACAGTAACGCTGACTTTAACGGGTACAGCAAAATGTGTTGCACCGGCGAATTAATTAGCTTGGTTAAAGTTAAAAGTGTTGCAAGTCAAATGAGGTGTGATTTACCCCAAATTCGTTGGGGGTAACATTTTTAAATATGGCAACATCATCTAGCGCTGTCCAATAGTGTCAAATTTTTGACAGTTCGCTGTGTTTGTTAAATACTTCAACGCGTTTGACAGTTTGACGGATAATTTAACACTAACAATAGCACTAACCAGCGAAAAGTGAGCGGTTACGGTTAAAGTTATGACGTCATTTAAGTATTTGTCAACTGGTGCAACTCATTTTTAGCCTAACCGGTACTTTAACTGAAATTTCGTTGTTTGTTATTGTTAAAGTAAGATGGTGCAACTCAGCTTTAGTTTAGCTTAGTCTGCATAGCTGAAATGATTTTTCATACTTATGTGCAGACCACAACGCGTAATGTATGTAAAACTGTCTGGAAACTAACTTAGCTTATCTTTTGATATGCAACTCGCATTAAAGATACTCGTAATGTGACTTTTTCAATCTGACATAGGAAAAAAAGAATTAAGATCTAATCAAGCATATTGGGTTCGGTCGTAATTCCATGATGGAACTACTGACCCCCTATTCTCGTAACAAAAACCAATTCTATTTCGATTCAAATTCAATCGCTGTCTCATCCAAAATAGGAATTGAACGGGACAGCGAGTGTGTTTGAATCGAAACAGAATTGGTTTGTATTACGTGAATTGCCCCCCTGGTCTTTTTTCCCAGAGGTATCACTTTACAAAGCCGGGTCGAGAATGTATGCCGTCCCTCAACTAATTAATATCCATTGATAATCATCCCCTTTTCAACTTGATCAGCCTTCTCCTTGCCAACGAGTATTTCGATGAGGGATAGACCGAACCAGTATGCAGTTCCTGGACCCTGGAAAAAGACCAATCAAAAAGTTGGTAAAAAGCCACCTGGTCCCAAAGTTAGCTGCTTACGTTATGGGTATTAGACAAAGTTGGCAAACAAGCATACGGCCGGTCTGATGGTAAGCCGTCACCGTAGCCTATAGGCGCTTGCAATACCGGGGGTATCACTCACGCGTTGCCAACCCTCCAAACCACAAGTGGAGCTCTGGAGACCTTACTCACCGTAGGAACACAACATGGCCGAGACCAATGCTATTTGGCTACGATACGATGTAAGGTGGAGGTCCTTTCCCAGACGGGCCGCTCCGATTTGAGCGGATTATCCGCTGTGCCCTACCTCTCTCATATTTTCACATGAATTTATACATGCCAGCTTATGGCAAAACATGCGTTCCTTTAAGTATTTGTAATACAGTAGACAAACAAGCAGGCAGGCCACCTGATGGAAAGCGGTCACCGCAGCCTATGGACATCAGTAACACCAGGGGCGCTACCTCAGAACACAGAAAGAAGAGAAATGTAATAAGACAGTTTTTGTACCGGCACCGATGTCGCCACTTACACACACACAGTTACATTTTAACACATTCATAGAATAATCTCCGACAGTCACACTCACACAAATCGTAAGCCCGTGATTTGCAGTTCGATTACGAACATAGATGTAAGAAGTGTATTATAGTGACGGGCACCTAATGAAAAAGGGCGACAAGCATTATCGATAACTTTACCTCTCGATATTTTACAATAACAATTTATTACGGACTACAACTATGAACTATAATACCTATTTAATTTTAAATAATTAAAAAAGAAAAAAAAATTACCAAAGTTTTTAGTTTTTATTTATTTTATTTTTGGAAAATAGTAATTTTTATACAACCAATTAAAAGAAGGAACTTTAAAAAAATTAGTACATAATAACAAGCGATTTTTTTTAAACTAATCAAAAGAGTTTTTAGGTGAGCTACTTTCCCCTTGAGTTTGATCCAATACTTATGGGACTAGGACACCCTGTACAAGGAATGCACTGTAGTAAAAGTTTCAAATTATTATACTTTCAAAAATTAGAAATACAAAATTATCGATACTAAAATATTCTACTTTTGGCAGCACTACATGGCTTGTGCGACGGCCATTATTACTTTGACAGATCGCGGAAGCTACAAGCGGCGGTACCACGATATTTTCACAACATTGTAATTATCGTTACGTTTGCATTCCATTGTACGTGCATACCGCAAAACATTAAAAAACGCGTATCCAAAACAAGCAATGGACAAAATTTTTAACAGAAGTATCGACTATGCCGTATATTGTTTAATGATTTCTATGCCTCAAAAATATTTCGTTAATTTGTCATTTATATAGAAAAATATTAAATAAATGACTTACCTATGATAAGTAACACCACTATTACTTGACTTTACCGTATCACTGCGATTTTTGCACGTAATTAAAGCACAAGCCGGCATTTTTGTTGACATTCACGGACGTGTGTTCGCGGAAGCGTTGTTTTGTGAATGACTTAGAACAATCAAACATTTGTGCAGAAAATGGCGTCATGTGCCCCGCCCACAAACCATATCTCTTGTATTCTGATATCTGTGGGCGCTACCAATGCGTTTTCCACCAAGAAGGTTGGAGGAAAGGAAGGAAGGAAGGGAAGGGAAAAGAGGGGGAAAGAGAGGATAGGGAAGGAGTTGGGCTGCCGGATCTCTCACTCTAACGAAACGCATTGCTGCTTCAAGTCGATATTCTGTGAGACTGAGACGAGCTAACCCATTTCTAGCAAGTAAATAAAGTTAAATTTATATATTTTACATACCCTACTGGTAACAACGTTCCCATCAACAACAACCCTCTCCCCCTCAACGTATTTGTAGTCTCCTGGTTGTCCAGCAACTTTATCTTTGGTAGTGGGGTATGACGTCACCCGCTTCCTTTGAGCCACTCCATGCGCCACGAAAGCCGTTGGGGCTGTCAAATATTAAAAAAAAATGATCAGGGACTTTAAAATACTCTAACTAAAATAAATATATAAGGTCCTAATTTATTAATGAACTTCCTTTTAACACATGACTAAACCCTGTTTCTTTTGACTTGACCAATGTAGTAAACAATCTTAGCATGTCTTTTTAACGAAAATAGACAATTAAAATTATCATTCACACCCAAATAATAACAATATAGTTAGAAATGGCATTTAACACAACACTCTTATTATTCTGGCGATTTATCGATTTTACACATGGATATTTGAATAAAAAGACACGCTAAGATTGTTTACTACATTGGTCAAGTCAAAAGAAACAGGGTTTAAATAGGTTACATATGATCGTTTAAACAAGGAAATAATGGTCTAGTTTTCAGTATTAAAAAAAATTGTATTGTAAGTAGTTAGAAAAATTGCTTACTACATAAATTCATCCATATTCAACCATTTTAATATGTGAGATGCGTTGACGCGCCCTTCGCACCGCACCCCTAAACCTTTTTTTCTACTGACGGATGGCTGCTACAAGAGAGGCGCATTTTACCGAGTATTTCTAAATTTAATGCCTTTTTTTTATTGAATACTAGACCATTATTTCCTTGCTTAAACGATCATTATGTAACCTATATAGTCATGTGTTAAAAGAAAGTTTATTAATAAATTAGGACCTTATATATTTATTTTATTTAGAGTATTTTAAAGTCCCTGATCCAAGTTGAGTCCAAGTGAAGTTCATCAATTAATTAGGACCTTTTATGGGACAAATCACACAGATTGAGCTAGTCCCAAAGTAAGTTCGAGACTTGTGTTATGGGATACTGGTAGTGTAAATAATATCAGTAAACTAATGAGAATAGACTTTCAGTCGTCAAACTATATAGCAATCGAAATTATGAATGACTAGCTCTTAGTTACCAGCGGCTTCGCCCGGGTAAAAATTAGCTTATGTTGGGCTCTGTACCCCTGACAATATAATGATCGACTGCTTAGTCAAGCTGTGAAGGAGTAACAAACAAACTCACTTTCTCATTTATAATATTAGTATGAAATACAAGTACACTGATTAATTAGCTGCAAATGTAACTTTGTAATCCTATATATTTCTATGGGATAAGTTATTTATGCAGTTAAATCTAGAAAACTGGACCGACATTGAAAAGTATTTTAATTTTTTCTTAATTCATACACTAAACACTAATTATATTCCCCCTTTACTAAAAAACGTTATGTAAAGCATGTATAGTTATACAATGTTTTGTCCCTTTCACACTTCATTTAATTATCCTCAAGAAGGACAGTGACAAAACAGTGAATAACTATACAGGGTGACCGGTAATATGTTGCATTCCTTGCAAGGGGTTAAAGAAGAGCTCATTTGCAACTTATTTAGTCATATGACACTATGTCCGAAACTTGGTCATTTCTGAGTAATTCGAGTTTTAGGGATTTTAATCAAAATATCCCGATTTCGAGTTACAAAGTACCATTGTAGTGACTTATTACCAATTTTTTTTAATTCTTTTATTGTTTTCTGGTAGGTAAAGAACAACAGCATCACTTAGAATCAAAATAAGCTAGAAAAGAATGTTATTTTTTCATTTAAGACTAAAAATCTAAGCTACATTTTACAAAAAAAATATGTTCAAGCTCAAAGAATAATTATTTTGAAGAAAAAATGTATGGGATGTCGCATACAAATTACGTAACTAAATTCCTCAATTCATTAGCCATTCAAAAAGGTACAGGTGTCAACAAAAAACTTTGAGGGTTATTCACTACCCTGACAAGAAAGATCAAATCCGATTTTCTCAGTTTTCAAGTCACAATCCCAATGTACCGTTGTAGTGACTTAAAAGGAATTTTGTTTATTCTGTTGTTGTTTTCTGATAGGTAAATAAGAACAGCATCACTTAAAACCAAAATAAGCTAGAATATAATGTAATTTTTCATTTAAGACTTAAAAACTCTTAGTTAAAACTTAAATAATCAGATTTTCATAAAGATACAGTTTCAACAAAAAAAAATCGAAGCTTATTTACTACCCAGTCCAGATATTTTTTTAAACATTTTTTTTTATAAATCTTGTTCAAATTGTGAGCCCCGTTTCCTAATACAAGCTCGAAGTCTTTTTCTGATTTCTGTTTTCGTCACCCTTGTTGTAAGACTTCGTCGAATGTCTTGTGCTGCTCTCTCAATCCGCTCACTCACGGAGCTCTTCTTCGGTGTTGACAGGGGTGACGTAGACGAGATCTTTCATGTAACCTCAAAGAAAAAAATCACACGGCGTTAGATCGGGGCTTCTCGCAGGCCAAGGAATTGGTCCACCGCGCCCAATCCAACGAAGTGGAAATTCTTCATTTAACCATTGGCGTACACCGAGCCGAAAGTGAGCTGGACAACCATCGTGCTGATAAATAAGGTGTCTTCTAGTAGCTAAAGGGACATCGTCCAATAAAAGGTTCAGGTCGTTCCTTAAAAAAAAAATCGGATAGGAATCGGATTTGATCTTTCTTGTCAGGGTAGTGAATAACCCTCAAAGGTTTTTGTTGACACCTGTACCTTTTTGAATGGCTAATGAATTGAGGAATTTAGTTACGTAATTTGTACGCGACATCCCATACATTTTTTTCTTCAAAAGAATTATTCTTTGAACTTGAACATATTTTTTTTGTAAAATGTAGCATAGGCACAGATATTATAATACTTAACAGTACAGATAGCTCACTCCATACATTAAACGTAGCCGTTCTAAGTGCGCTTATTGCTCGGGCAATTTTTAGTACCAAAATGGAAAACTAGATGTCGCCCGAAAAAAACATCACAGACAACTAAAATGCTTTTGCGCTTACAGTCGAACCAATAGATGGCAGTAGTGGCGTAAAATAATCAGAGCACTAATCCGTTTTTTTTTCAAATTAGATTATAGGTATGTACTTACTTATTACTTAAATAATAAAATTCGAAAAAGTTCGTTTTTCATCATGACCCGACCGGGGATCGAACCCGGGACCTCCTGGGTGGCGGTCTGGCGTGGTAACCATTACGCCACGGAGGTCGTCTTAAATTACACATTTGTAATCGTACATCTTGCACGCATCAGGTAAATTCATATTTACGATAAGTAGAAAGTACCTAAGTATAGGTACTTACCTAATTACGGGCACTGCCATATTTTTAAAAAGTTAGTGTAAATAGGTAGTATAGTATCTACTTGATGGTCAATTTTATTATTGTCGTTTACAATGTTTTTATTTCTGCTTTTTGCCTATCTATTTAACCCATAATGTATCTACCTACTTAGAACACCGAGTGCAAATTAAGGTGAATGAAATGCGTTTCGGCGGCGAGGGAGGCGCTTTAGGGCGCGCGACGGAGGCAACCGCGCGAACGGCTTCTTGCGTGCCCGCACAGTACCGACGCCGCCGGCGCGCCGCGCCCCGCCGAGCGACGCCGCCGCATCGCGCCGTTGCTCGTCATCGTCGTCGCGTCGCGTCGTATTCGGCTTGTAGATTGAATCTTTAGCTAATATTGCCGTGCCGTTTTTCAAATAGTTATATGTAGGTAAATACCTACTTTTGATATTTCAAAAATAAGTTTTTAGGGTTCCGTAGTAAACTACAAGGAACCCTTATAGTTTCGCCATGTCCATCTGTCCGTCCTCGGTCCTACACTCATATTAACAATGCTAACAAAGTGGTAGAACAAAATTTTGAAAAAAATTTTTTTTGGGCCTACAAGGAAAACTATAACGGCTATGTAAGCTGTAGTTACCGAGTAATAACCGAGGAACAGAAGTAAAATTTCTTTGACGAAAACGTATAAATGTCATAGTACCTATTAGTGATGTAACGAATATCAATTTTTAAGCATTCGCGAATGCGAATGAGGATGCGAATATCTGCCGTCGATATTCGCGAATGCGAATGCGAATATCCAATTTCGAATTTGGCGCCATTCATCTATGGTGGTGTGCGCGGGCGAATTATTCTAGTTTCTTAAAAGAAGATTATGAGATCAAAATAATGGTAAATTTATGTAAATTAAAGACTGATAAAAGTATGAGAAGAATATGTTTTAGTTTATATTTTTTGTTTAGTAAATTCAAATATTTTGTTTTTGTTTCTAAAAGAAATTTATAATATTTTCTTTGTTTTGTTTTTTAATTATTCTAGTTTCATAAAAAAAGGTTACATAAAGTTTAAAATAATAGAAAAGATATTTAGAGGCTGATAAAAGTGAAGAAAGAAGAAGAATATGTTTTAGTTTGAATAAAAGTATAAGAGAAGAATATGTTTTAGTTTAATTATGTATCTTAAACATTATATTACTTATATTTTTTGTTTAGTAAATTCAAATATTTTGTTTTTGTTTCTAAAACAAGTTTAAAATGGTTTCTATAAGTTTTGTTTTTTAATTATTCTAGTTTCATAAAAAAAATTTTATTTAAAGTTCAAAATAATAGAAAATTTATTTAGAATCAAAGTGAAGAAAGAAGAAGAATATGTTTTAGTTTGATTATGTATCCTATACATTCAAATACATTGTAATTATACTTTATATTTGGTAAATTTTAATAGATGACAAGTTGAGTATACGTACAATACCAAATATTAAGGTGAAGTCTGATTATAATTAATATACAATTTATATAATTGCAAGGCTGTGTAAATTAGTTCTAGAAGGATGTGATGGGACGTTTGTGTGATTTAGTTTTGTAATAAATATTATAAGAAATTAATATTTTCTTTGTGTACCTTACCTTACGTTTACCTTTTGTCATTTACATTTTATAAAATTTTCGAACATTCATATTCGCAAAATATTCGCATAAAATTTTGCGAATGCGAATGCGAATACGAATGTCAAGAAATATGCGAATATTCGCGAATGCGAATGCGAATGCGAATATTCGTTACATCACTAGTACCTATATGGCATTGTACTCATCTGCAAGCAAGAAATGCGTAGCCAATACGGAACCCTGCATTGTGCGTGGCCCGGCAGGTACTTGCCCGTTTTTTTTAAATCGTTTATTCAAGGTAAAAAAAAAAAATATAACAACAAAAATGCCGCACCACAAAAGCCGCGCAGGCGCAGTCTGCAGATCTGAGTAGTCCTTATCCTTACGAATATTATAAATGCGAAAGTAAATTAAAAATAAAATATTTTTTATACCACTAAGGTGGCAAACGGTTACATACCGTATCACATGATTCCTAATTCGCTCATTTACTGGAACAACGTGTTTTCGCAAAAACAGCTACTTTACGTTTACAGGATAGCGTTTTTTGTGTTTTAAAAATTCATATAGTGTACAATAATTAGTTAATTGTGTATGTTAGCAGCACTTTTTTAGAAATTAACTAATTATTGTACACTATATGAATTTTTAAAACACAAAAAACGCTATCCTGTAAAGTAGCTGTTTTTGCGATAACACGTTGTTCCAGTAAATGAGCGAATTAGGAATCATGTTATACGGTAGATATGTAACCGTTTGCCACCTTAGTGGTATAAAAAATATTTTATTTTTAATTTACTTTCGCATTTATAATATTCGTAAGGATAAGGACGTTGCCGACTCTATTATAATAGTCAAGTGGGGCAACTCGGATACAAAAAACTGATCCGTGTCAGAGTTTACTACTTTCAAATTTTGATTTATGCGACTCGGACGATTTTGTAATTTAAAGTAGTAAGATGTATGTATCTATGTACACGTACCGTCAAGAGGCATCAGGCGGCCGTATGCTTGTTTGCCACCTTAGTGGTATAAAAAAACACGTCGACCTTTATATTGGATTTTGTGCCGTTCTTAAGTTCTATGTTATAAGAGCTATAAATGTAGGTACTGCAAGTATAAAGCTCGACGTGCACCTGACTTGGATTGTTTTTAGATTGGATTAGAAAATTATTTAGGATCATTAGGCTGTTGGAATTATACAAAAAACGAGGCTAAATTCGCAAAGCGTGATGTAGTTCTGCGTTTTTGGTATGTTGTATGGTAATGTTAGTTAGGGTAGTCTGAATTCAAATATGCAACTTAGAAAAAGTTGTGAAAACTGACAAAATCGATTCACTGTTCGCTCTCCAGGATCAAAGTGATTACATATTTATGGAGGTGACTGTACCTACCAGCGTTGCGCAACTACGCTACGCGCATCAATTCATTCCACGCAGAGATAAACCGAGCGCGCGAACGCAGAAGCAGGCGGTGTGGCAACGATGCGTAGCAAGCGCTTCGCGCCATGATGACGTTGTGGCCGTGTGGCAACGGCGCACGCGCCTCGTGATTATGACGTTGTTAGTAGGTACATAATTATTTAAAAAGCTTTCTATAATATGTATACATACTGTGCTTTTGTTTACGTCACTCCGCGGACGACTACGCTATTATGCGTGTATGTATATTGTATATAATATGTATATACAATATACATACACGCATAATACAGGAATATGTCCGTAAATTAAATACGTCAGTACATTATACTTCAATGCTTACTACTTAGGTACTTACCTATATACATACATACCAACTTTTACGAATTTAACACAATTATATTAAAAAGAAGTCTTCTATGAAAAATTAAAAATATTATTGAAATTTTGAAAGATAAAAAAACTCTTACAAATTGTAAAACAAAACGCAAAATGATAGGTAGGTAATATGAGATAATTTTGTAAAAGAAAAGTACTAGTAAATCAAGTGTTTAATACAATGCAAATATTAAAAATTAAAAGAAAAAATATATAGGTAGGTACTTAAAGATTTTTTTTAATTTTATTTTATTTTATTTTATATAATAATTTGATTTGCTTGTCAAGAATTAAATTTAGCGCCATCTATCTGTGGCTGATTAAACCTATCTTTATCTTTTTGTTTTAAAGAAAGCGACATCTGTTGTGAGTTTGTGACATCAAGTAAAATATTTAGTAATAAATTACGAAACAAAATTAACCAATTCTATTTTACAGTACATTCTTCGCTATTTTCAGGATTGTATTTCATTATAAAATTATAAAAACTATTAAAATATTGTTTTCAGTGCGTAATTTTACTTTATTTTGGATTTACATAATCTTCAATTACAATCGATACACTTAACGCCATCTATATTATTTAGGGTTGAACTACGTTTAGTTTATATGGAGTTGACCACCTGTGGCATAGGTTTTTAGTCTTAAATGAAAAAATAACATTCTTTTCTAGTTTATTTTGATTCTAAGTGATGCTGTTGTTCTTTACCTACCAGAAAACAATAAAAGAATAAAAAAAAATTGGTAATAAGTCACTACAATGGTACTTTGTAACTCGAAATCGGGATATTTTGATTAAAATCCCTAAAACTCGAATTACTCAGAAATGACCAAGTTTCGGACATAGTGTCATATGACTAAATAAGTTGCAAATGAGCTCTACTTTAACCCCTTGCAAGGAATGCAACGTATTACCGGTCACCCTGTATATATTTTATTTTATATAAAGGAACAATTCATACAGATTGAGCTAGCCCCAAAGTAAGTTCGAAACTTGTGTTATGGGATACTAACTCAACGATATTATATTTTATAACAAATACATATTATATAGATAAACATCCAAGACCCGAGGCCAATCAGAAAAAGTTGGTTTTTCATCATGACCCGACCGGGATCGAACCCGGGACCTCCTGGGTGGCGGTCTGGCGTGGTAACCATTACGCCACGGAGGTCGTCACGTACTCGTTATACTACGTTTAATAATAAACTTCTGGGTAAATTTGAAACTTCTATGCCTGCTAGAAGTGCCTTAGAATTTTGATGATCGGTCAGTCAGTGATAAAATTAAGAAACTTTGACTCGTTATAATTCTTGAAGTACTGGTTCAAATTAAATGAAATTTCAAGTATACCGGCTTTATTGAAAATTCAGGCTTCTAGTTTTATCCACAACGAAGTCATAGGGGGTCGAAAATGACCTGATCTGCTTCGAGAAAAGGATGGATACGGCCCCGCCGTGCCGCTTGTTTGCTCGACTTGGAGAGATACAAATATTAATTTTACCAGCACATATAGCGGCGATGATCTTTCCAGACTTCTCGTGCTCCTTCAGTAGTGTACCGACTACGTCCGATTTGGAGAGCCGCTCTGATCCTTCCAAGCCGCCGGGGAGGATAACCTGTTGTCAAAGACACACAATGTTTTCTAACTAGTGGTGTAAATTCTCGTGAAAACCCTCAGCGAGTGACGCCCCAAGTGTTGCAAGCGTCCATAGGCTACGGTGATCGCTTACCATCATGCGGACCGTAAGCATGTTTGCCACCTTAGTGGAATAAAAAAAAGTGAGGTGATACAAAAAAAGGCCGTAACCGGTTTTCTTTCGCCATTTCTTTTTACCGGAGGCCATTTTGCTTGTGTCCGCAATGGTGGTAGTATATAACGTAGTTTATTTTCTTTATTTAAACAAGTTGTAAATGACAAGAAAAAGTGCCTGTGTAGGTCTAATTTCTGAAATGAACGATTTCATTTCATTTCACGTATAAAGAAAATACTAACAGCATCATATTGAGTTTTCTCAGCGAGTGCATCAGCCAATGACTTGTCAGGTACGAGGGTGACTTGCCTCGAACACAACACAGGAGCGCTACTATCCAGACCGGCCATTATTACTGTTACCTGAATGAAAAAAATAAAATGAAAAAGCTTTTATTGAATAAGAAAAAAACATATTATTACCATATTTACCTTTTTTGCTAAAGATAATTTAACATTTTAATTTTAATAATGTTAATGAAAAAAAAAAATATTTAAAGGCCCATTTAGACCATGCCATTAATCCGATATTTCGGCCGAAGTATCGGAAGAATTTTAACCGTGAAATACAAGGTATTTCATGGTTATTTTTGTAATTCCTTGAATTCTATCCATGAAATACCTTGTACTTTATAGTTATTTTAGTAGTACGTTGAATTATAATCATGAAATAACTTGTATTTCACGGTTAAAATTCTTCCGATACTTCGGCTGAAGTATCGGATTTACGTTTCGTAGTAGCCCTTCAGTTTATTG
Source organism: Endotricha flammealis (assembly GCA_905163395.2). Classification (NCBI taxonomy): domain Eukaryota; kingdom Metazoa; phylum Arthropoda; class Insecta; order Lepidoptera; family Pyralidae; genus Endotricha; species Endotricha flammealis. Next base: position 1,558,923 of record LR990882.1, on the reverse strand, counting down.
TCTGTGGCCTACTCTATTTGAGACATAGAATAAGTAATAACCCGAGGACTTAGGCTTAACTCACACTGGCGCAGAGTCGAAGCGACGCGACGCGCGGCGACTCGCAATTCCACTCGACTCCAGCCGAGCGTCGAAGCGCAAATGCGCGCGTCGATGCGCGCTTCCATATTTACATAGCACAAAGTAATTAAATAACAGAACAATAAAGATGAATATGCTGTATGCGGGAAAATATGACGCGTCGCGTCGCCGTCGCTTCGACTCTGCGCCAGTGTGAGTTGAGCCGGCGTACAATGTGCTTTCTTAGGCTGACTATACTAATATTATAAAGAGGAAAGATTTGAATGTTTGAATTGAATAGGCTCCGAAACTACTGGACCGATTTCAAAAATTCTTTCACCAGTAGAAAGCTACATTATCAGGGAGTGACATAGGCTATAGCTTTTCCCGAAATTTAATGTGGTTCCCACGGGAACGGGTCCGGAACTTCACGCGGACGAAGTCGCTAGCAAAAAAGCTAGTAGACAAGGCTAAAAGTATCATTAAAAATTTTATTAAAATATTGTCTTGTTTTTGTTCAAAATTTATGTTTGTAATGTTCTTTTTTGCTTTTAGCTATGTTTAATAATAATAATAATAATAAATATATAGGGACAATTCATACAGATTGAGCTAGCCCCAAAGTAAGTTCGAAACTTGTGTTATGGGATACTAACTCAACGATATTATATTTTATAACAAATACATACATAGATAGACATCCAAGACCCGAGGCCAATCAGAATAAGTTCGTTTTTCATCATGACCCGACCGGGGATCGAACCCGGGACCTCCTGGGTGGCGGTCTGGCGTGGTAACCATTACGCCACGGAGGTCGTCGGTGTTTGACTATGTCAGCCTCATTAATAGGGAAGTTAATTGTTTTTTTTTTTTGGTTATTTATTGTTACTTGTAAATGTTACTTACACCAGCTCTCCTCAGCATATCAACAGTGATGACAGTCTCCATTTCTTCGGCTCCCTGCGCCAGGATCACCAATGCGTTGGACATTTTTGACGATTGAATCTGTCTGTTGGGATTAAAAATTTAATAAATAGGGACAAACCACATAGATTGAGCGAGCCCCAATGTAAGCTCGAAACTTGTGTTATGAGAAACTAACTCAACGATACTATATTTTATAACAAATAATAGACAAACATCCAAGACCAATCAGAAAAAGTTTTTCATCATGATCCGACCGGGATTCGAACCCAGGACCTTCTGGGTGGCGCATGGCGGTCCGGCGTGGTAGCCATTACGCCACGGAGGTCGTCAATAGACAAAATGCTTCTAATATCCTACTATTCTACTAATATTATAAAGGCAAAAGTTTGTGTGAATGATCATTACTTTTCAGTCAATTGGCAGGACCAATTTTTATGATATTTGGTATGTAGGTAGCTGATACCTTGGATTAACACACAGGGCACTTTTTATCCCGAAAAGTAAGCGATTCCCGTAGGATTTGATCAAAAATCAGATATAGATGGCGCATGGTGCATAAAATTAAACATGGGTAACACCGCGGGGCAGCAGCTAGTAAGATATATTTTTAGGTATGTCATCTCTTTGACCATGACCTCCTGATAGCGTTTTTCTCGGTCAAAGAGAACTGCAATTATTATTCACGATTTCCTTGGCTGGGAGGGTTTTAAATAAGTTTTTGCTGTGCCATGTTTTGAACAGAACAAAAATTCAAAAAATTCAAAACTTTTATTCAGAGAAAAGGTTTTCACAAACATGTTCTCTTGTCAGAGTATACAGTTGTAATAAATTGGGATTTGTTTATATTCATCTACTCTATATACTACTACCATTTCGGAAACAAAAGCAAAATGACCACTGGTAAAAAAGAAATGGCGAACATTGTTCAAAAATATAAATGAGGTGTGTGGCCTAATTGTTCTGTCAAACAAAAACACTTCTATTTATTTTCGACTTGTGTTTGCCAGAGTTTGTAGAAAAAGGAAACATCCCTCGCATTCGTCTGCAGGCAAAGGGGAATCGTTCATTTAATGTTTGATATTTTGAAATTGATTCTTTTTTAAAGAAAAATTTCACCCCCTCCCCGCAAGGTGGGGTTCTAACCCACGACCTCTCGATATCCGGCCGAGTGCTCTTTTTTCTTTAAAAAAAATCAATTTCAAAATATGAATGGCTAGTTGACCTAACAACTATAAATAAAAATTATAATGTTTGATACACAGAAAGACTGTTTGATGACGATTCACTCTGAATTAGTTTATTGAAATTTTTTATTTCTTTTGATGTCACTACCAATGTGAATGATGGATTGGAATCCAGAGACAACACTGGAATTAATTATTAGTCCAGGTAATGAATGTCTCAAAAGAGGTTATAGAGTATGTACAAACCTTTGTCACTGCCCTCCCTCTGGTTCACTTCCTAGACGTCAGGACTTTTAGTATATATCTCCCTAAGCACTCATATTGAAATTCTGAAGAAATCGCTTTGGTTCCCGCTCTCTCACTCTACAACTACATTACTGAATGGACTAAATGGTGATACGTGAAAGACCCATAATTTGGGATGCAATTTCAAGTGAAAATAAAACAAAAAGAGCAGATGCCTTCGCGGAAGTAGCGGAAATTGTGAGTACTACCTATTTCTGCAAATTAAGTATAGTCTGACACGAGATCTATTTCTTTTTCTTCTTCCGTAAACTAAACTAACAACAGCTAAAACTATTATAAGTCCTATTACGTCCTCCTCGTCCGGCACTGCTCATTTTTGCAAATGTGAAGTTTTGTACAAAAAAACTTTAGTTTACTGAACATTTTTTTTATACCACAAAGGTGGCAAACAAGCATATGGCCGGCCTATTGGTAAGCTGTCACCGTAGCCTATAGACACTTGCAATACTGGGGGTATCACTCACGGATTGCCAACCCTCTCAACCACCCCAAGTGGAGCTCTGGAGACCTTACTCACCGTAGGAACACAACATGGCCGAGATAAATGATATTTGGCTACGATCTTCTGTAAGGTGGAGGTCCTTCCGCAGACGGGCTGCTCCGATTTGCTTATCCGCTGTGCCCTATCTCTCTTACAATGCATAAATGTTCAAGAATAATGTTCAAAACATGGTGCAGCGGACAACGTAACAGCGGACCGGTAAACGACTCGACTCACCGGCAAAAAGAATAGTAATATTAGTAGGTACTCACCGGTCACGAGCCCACGTCTACAGTAGGACGTGGGCAAAAACTGATCGTCAGTGTCCAGCTGTACATACATACCTATTTACATAGTAACTACATCTTGGTTGAACTCGGTTGTTGAAGGTTACACATAAAAATTATCTTACCTTTTCTGCTTCAAAATAATATCGCGAACAATCAATTGGCTCTGAATTTGTGTTTTTGGGATTACTGCCAAACAAATTACTTTAAAATTTTGAGTTTTTATGCGGAACATCAAAACCGAAAATATAAATGCCCTTGCCAGCCAGCCAGCACTGACGTAAATATTATTTGTCCACTCACCCGCTTCTTATTTTTTCATGTAGCAACTTTTTAGTAGTGTTGTGTTTATTCCTGTTTACCGGTTTATTCGTTTTGTTTAGTTTCGTAAAAACGAAAATAAGGGAGGGAACGCACGAGCAACTTTGTCTCTACGACTTAAGGCCTATCCGAAGAATTCTTATACTTGGTCCTAGGTGCCGGCACTGTTGTGTGCGGATAGGCCTTAAGTCGTAGAGACAAAGTTGCTCGTGCGTTCCCTCACTCTTAAGCCCACCATTCACACGCAGATTGGTCCGGCGGATTGGTCGGCCATCGGACTAATCCGCCTGTGTATGGAAGCAACGAACCGGTACGCCAGACTGTCAAATGGGTTGGCGTCGGGCTCGCTGCGAGCCGCGAGCGCCTGTCGAACCCCACATGCCATACTTCGAGTGGAGGGTTCGTAGAGGGTTCGTGCAGTGTATGGGCAACGCCGGATTGGTCCGCGGTCGGGTCCGGGTTGCGAGTCGGGTCCGGGTTCGTGTAGTGAATGGTGGGCTTTATACTTGGTCCTAGGTGCCGGCACTGTTGTGTGCGGATAGGTCTTAAGTCGTAGAGACAAAGTTGCTCGTGCTTTCCCTCACTTATATCACAACCTTAGATTAGATAAGATAACCTGAGTATATTATAGATAAGCAACCACACCACAACACTCAAACAGAACGTCTAAAGAAAAGAGAGTTTCACTTCGAGGCCTTCGAGCACGCTAACGACGACGCGCGACGGCACACATTTTAACATTTTTTTCTTTTTTTCTTTCTTTCACTCTTTGGCATAACACTCTCGATCGATGTTAAGTGAAAATGAGAATGTGGACAAGCTTTTCCTCTGACTTCGCCTTTATCATTGGTGAACGCACGGTGAACGTCGCGAAATCAGAGCCAAGGTATTTTTGCCAAACATCGGTTTCTCAAATCATAGACAAAATATGTTTTAGGTTCACAACCCTACGACGACAGATGTTCGTTGAAAGAAACTCTACATTGTCTATGACAGCTTCCTTTCTTTCGCATTCATTCATTTTTCAAGCAATCGAAATAAAAATTTAGTAATTTCATTCGCTATAGTTACAAATTATTGTGATATATTAAAATTAAATCATATAATACGTTTATCATCAATTAATAATCAATTCCATAAATATATTATTGTTCATGTAAGTCAATTTACATTGTAAATATAGTGTTAGGTTATGACATGAACGTTAGAACTAGAAGAATGGGTGATTTTTTTTTGTGATTTTTTTATAATTTAGACAATCGCTTTGTTATAATGGATTTTGTGAAGAGAGAAGATCAAAATGTTATTGACGATGAAAATTACAAGGCTTTTAAGTATTCGGACATGGTAAATATTTCTATTTTTAGTATTTTTTGTAAAAAATATAACTTTTATGGCTCCAGAGGAAAGTTTTATTGAAATTACGCGGCCGGCCTGTTTGTCTGTCTGTCTGTCCTATGATATATTTATAGAAAAGTAATTTGATAATAATTTAATTATAAAAAAATTAAGTAAGGTTATTGGTTGTTCTTGCTTACAAAGTAATTTTTCCAAAACTATTTATTTGCTCCCAACATAATTGTCCAAATATTTTAGTGTGTCAAACTGTAGTGAAACATAATGGACCAACTACTACTACTAATATTTTATATACTGTAATTAAAAGTATTTTTTTCTTTTTACACAACATATTACAACAAGTTAGATTAAATTTAACGATAATTATAACTTATTAAATGATGCAGCATATATGCACAAACTGTACTGAACTTGGTTGGAGTGTAGCCTGAGGGCCACTCTGACGGGAATATTTTAAGAACCAGAAAATAGGAATTTCACAAAAAAAATTGGTCTAAAATGTTACCTAAATACTGGCTCTTTTTATAAAAGAATTATTATGGAATAAAAAAAGTTAAATTACTTTTTCTTACCAACAAAGAATAGAGAGGATGACTTGACAGTAACAATTTTATTAAGATCTTAAAACTGACCACTGTTTTGTCTAAATTGTACAAAACATTTAAACAAGTAGAGTGGTGATAAAGGGGTAAAACCTTTGCATAGCTGTGGGGCTCTATACCATAAGGCCATTAAAAAATGTCCGAAATCTTTTTTACAACAGAAATTTCATCTGCCATTCAGTCGTAAACAGATTTTATGTCTAAATAAAATCAAATTTTCTTTACAGTATCCAGAATCCCAGCACGCTCAAATATCAATGGAGCAGCTCCATCAAGCGATGCAGTCCTCCATGAGTTCATCAATCGTCCATAACCTCCAATTACCACTATCGCCTCGCCAAATATCTACTCTCATGCTAAAATCTAACCAACTAAGCCGAAACTTAAATTTCAATGATATACCAGCATATTTACAACGTAACCTAACTTCGGACCTTGATTTTGCACATAACCTAGAGCTACCGCAGAACTTGAGACACGATGATATCCGTAACATGGATTTGTCGTTGGCGAGGAGTTTGGCCAACGAATTGGAGATGCAAAACGGATTGGTACAAACGTTGGTGCCAAATTTGAATGAGGATTTGCGTATTGGTGAAGCATTGCAGAATATTAGAGATTTGCCAACGGATATTGGACAAGAAATTGATTTGTCTCATCATCTTAATAGGCATATAGAACAGGTAATGTACACGCGTCGTAGTGTCGTTCATAGTAGTGTTTCTTGAAGTAGCTCTTCGATCGAAAATCCATAATCTATACATATAATAAAACTGTAGACCCCGATATGTCTGTACATTGGACATATTTGGCAAAAATGGAGAGGGAACATTTAGAGTAAGGTAATAAAAGCAAAAAAAAATTTTTTTGTCTTATCTGTCTGTTTGTCTGAACGCGCACATCTTCTAAGTTACTGAACGGATTTTAATGCTGTTTTCACAGGAAGATAGAGCTCGGGATGGAGCAGAATATAGGCTTTGTTTCATTTAGATCGCATGTCAGGAAAAGGAGTTATCCTTATTTTAACATTTCACGCGGACGAAGTCGCGGGTAACAGCTCGTTACGTTATGAAAACACACATTTTTACAACGAATGTATACTTAGAAAAAAAAACTTTCACCAGCATAAAGTTGACGTACAAACGTCTTAAGAAATTTCTGTATTAAAAAAACATTTGGGATCATTACAAAAACCCGTGCATAGCAAGGGCCGTCCGCTAGTATCAAAATATTTATTTTTGATTTGATTCTTGATTCCAGGATTTATTACAAGAGAGACGCATGATGATACAAGACAGCCAAATATTGGATCAAACGTTCCTAGAACAGAATTTGGCCCAACGTATCGATCAAAACTTGGCCCAAAGGTTGGACCAAAACTTGGCTCAAAGGTTGGACCAAGCTATCGCTCAACGTATGGGACAGAGGTTGTTACATGATAGAGTCGATGAGCCTATACTGCCAATGCCGTTTCATATTAAAGCAGAGCAGGAGGACGATGGATACTTCTACGATAATATCAATCAAGGATTGGATAATGTTAATGCGTTGAATGGTAAGTAAAATCTATGTCCAAGATTGGTATAAAATAAAAATGGACTTGATATTTAAAACTTTTAATAAAATGGAGATATAAAATACAGAAAGCACACGTATTATAAGCTACGGTGTCTGACGAAGTCTGAGCGGCGGCTGCGGTGGTAGGCGCGGCCAAAAGCCGTCTGGTGAACCCCCGCGCGCCTGTATTCCCCGCTGTCGTCGTTCACGTTGCAGACGCGTGAACAATCTATTTTTTTTTATAAAAACCTAATTTAAACTTCAAATATTCTCTCACAAAAGGTTATGCCGCGCCTTAGTGATGTAATAGTTCACTTATAATATAAAAAATGCAAAAGTGTGTTTGTTTGTCTTTCCTTCACGTCGAAAGTAACTAACGGATTGACATGTTTTTTTTTTTGAGAATAGGTTAAGGTCAGGTAAATCAAATAAATCCTTACAGAAGATCGTAGCCAAATAGCATTGGTCTCGGCCAGTTGTGTTCCTACGGTGAGTAAGGTCTCCAGAGCTCCACTTGGGGGGGTTGGGAGGGTGAGTGATACCCCCGGTATTGCAAGCGTCTATAGGCTACGGTGATGCTTACCATCAGGTGGGCCGTATCCTTGTTTGCCAACTTTGAGGAAAAAAAAAAAACAGTACAAACTTCCATCCCACTTTTCACCCCTTTATTACCGGGATAAAAAAAAAAATCATTAAAATATTTTTGGAATAGTAATATTTATGTTATTAATTCCTATGATATTGAATTAGAATTCAAATTGAGTGACACAAAGTGACCTTTGGTGTGGTTTAAAAAAAAATCATTGATAAAACAAAATTAATATTTTAATTGTAAAAATATAAACTTAACGTAACCTTTACCCCCTAACAAGTATTTTACAAAGGTTAACATGTTTATAAGTTCACTAGTCTTAGCTTTCTATATAATTCTACTAGCGAAACCCGCGCAACTTCGTTCGCGTGTATCCCGCTTTCCCGTGGGAATTTTCGCAATTATACATACAAGGTGATTTTTTAGTCACCAGCAATATATAAATAGCTGATTTTTTTTCGCGATTTGACATGGGTCCCCGAAGTCCCCTTAGTAAAAGTTGGTCATATTCATGGGCACTTTGACCTTCTTCAATATTGCTGGTGACTAAAAAATCACCTTGTATAAACCTTTCTCTTGAATCACTCTATCTATTTAAAAAAACTGCATCAAAATCCGTTGCGTAGTTTTAGAGATCTAAGCATGCATAGGGATGGACAGACAGACAGCAAAAGCAACTTCATTTATATATGTATGTAAATATTCTATTGTAAAAAAAAACAAAAATAACTCGATTGTTTGCCAAGTTCAAGGCTATGTTTTAAATATTAAATTCTCGAGAGGCATTAATTTTATTCATAATGTGATGGATGACATATTACTTTTTTATAATATTCTTTTTTTTAAATATTTTATTTAAACCCAGTGTCTTTTAACTTGACCAATGTAGTAAACAATCTTAGCGTGTCTTTATTCAAATATCCATGTGTAAAATCGATAAATCGCCAGAATATATGAGTGTTGTGTTAAATGCCATTTCTAACTAAGTATATTATTATTATTTGGGTGTGAATGATAATTTTAATTGTCTATTTTCGTTAAAAAGACATGCTAAGATTGTTTACTACATTGGTCAAGTTAAAAGAAACAGGGTTTACGTATTTTCCATTTTAAATTAAAATGTGTGAAAAAAATATAATTGTTTTAATAGGGCAAAATTAAAGAGGTTACTTCTCGCGCGGCCCGCGAAATTAAAAAAATATTCTAGGACGAATCAAATCACACAAATGTTTGCCTTGTAAGGATCCGAACCGCCCTTGGGATAAAGTGACCATTGCCATTCGACCACCAGGCCTGTCAGAATGTTGTACATATTATTGAATGTTTTTTTTTTCCAGGTCATATTCCAGAGCATCCGCAGCATAACCAAGCACTACCTCAAGATAGCCAACTCTACTCAATCTACTCTCATCAATCACAAAACATGCCAGCATTAAACTCAATAGACCTGTATTCAAGGCCGCAAAACTACACTCAAAACTATGCTGCCAACATAAGAGAGAACCCACAGAATCTAGTCGTCCACAGACAATTTGACAATGCGAGCCCGTACGCGGATGACGTTAAGAAAGCGCGCGAAAACGCAACTGTCAAAAGTGACAGTTCGAAAAGTGAGGAGCCCAAAGAGAATATGAAGCCCACAGATAATAAATTCTATTCTGAATATCCTGTCTATGAGAGTAACGAAAAGAATGAAAACGATTCTAGTGCGACAAATAAGATTTATTCTGACGATTTGTCTATGGATATAAAAGGAGAGTATTCGTGTTACAAATGTAATTCGATCTTCCCATCGAAGAGATCACTAAAACAACACTCAAAAACCTGTTTAGATAATACAGAAACGGAGAAATTAGGCAAATTTTCATGTACACAATGCTCTTACCGTTGTCAGTCTCCGGCCATATTGAAAATTCACGAACGTACACACACCGGAGAAAAACCGTTCTCATGTACGTTCTGCGATTATAAATCCGGTCAGAAGAATAACGTAGCGAAACATATCTTAGTACATATGAAAGAGAAACCTTTCCGATGTCAGTACTGTAATTATCGTTGTGCCCAAAAGAATAACTTAGTCGTTCACGAACGGACTCATACTGGTTATAAACCTTTTGCATGTCCGTTCTGCGATTACAGAACAGTACAAAAACCAAATTTAGTCAAACATATGTATCTGCATACAGATCAGAAACCGTTTAGTTGTGATTTGTGTAGTTATAGGTGCGTACAGAAAACGAATTTGACTAAACACAAACAGAGGCATTTGAATGAGAAGGAAACGGAGAAAGTTGATGCTAAGAGTCAGATCAAACCGTATAGGCCTAGGCAGAAGTCTGTCAAATGTCCACACTGTTCCTACAGGTAACTACTTTTATCTATCTTAAAACAAATTAAAGGCCATTAATTTCGTACTTACTAATAACTATAAATAAATATTTATTTTTAACCAAACAGTTTTACACACAGGTTTCACTTTACGTCAAGGTGGTTTGTTGCGCTCGGCCCGCGAAATTCAAATTTATTTACGACCTCCGTGGCGTAATGGTTACCACGCCAGACCGCCACCCAGGAGGTCCCGGGTTCGATCCCCGGTCGGGTCATGATGAAAAACGAACTTTTTCTGATTGGCCTCGGGTCTTGGATGTTTATCTATATATGTATTTGTTATATAAATATAATATCGTTGAGTTAGTATCCCATAACACAAGTTTTGAACTTACTTTGCGGCTAGCTCAATCTGTATGAATTGTCCCTATATATTTATTTATTTATTATTTATTTACGTTTTTACAAACTGCTCAATCTTTCATTGCACATTCGTAAAAATGAATCTACTGAATAATCATCATATAAATTATAAATAGTCTTCTCTTTGAATATGTGAAAAAAGCATTTTATCTCCTACTAGCTTTTTTGCCCGCGACTTCGTCCGCGTTAAGTTCCGTACACGTTTCCGTGCGAACCACATTGAATTTCGGGAAAAGCTATATAGCCTATGTCACTTCCTGTTAATGTAGCTTTCTACTGGTGAAAGAATTTTTTGAATCGGTCCAGTAGTTTCGGAGCGTATTCAATGCAAACAAACCAACAAACAATCAAATCTTTCCTCTTTATAATATTAGTAAATAAACTGATATTTGCCACAAATACAAAGAAACGCAACTATTTTAGGGGGTTATGAGTCGCGAAATGTGTTGCTTCATGTCCCGCCGCTTACCGACTAAAAATCGAATTGAATGTCACCCCTTGCGCCATATAAGTGGCGGGGTCGCGGAAGTATCGCCAGTTCCCGCGACCCCGCTACTTACAAACCATTTGTTTCTTTGATTACAGATGCGTGCAAAAAGCGAGTTTAGAAAAACACATAATGTTCAAACACTCGGAGGAAGGTATGAACTTGAATACTAACGAGAATGAAATACAAAATTTGAGTGTTAAAAAAGAGATGTACGACCACTGCCAAGAGAAAGAGCCATTACAAATCCAGTCATAGTTTAAGGTGATAATGTAGATATTAAGTTGTATATAAATGAGTGAGTTATACCGTGGGCATTGATATAAAACATCGATTTTTGTTCATAAGACATTTAATTAAAAGTCCGCTCAAAGGCGTGTGAATTTTTTTATGCAAAATAAACCTATCATGTTTACAACTATGACTAGGGACCTACTAGGCGAGGAAAATACAAATACGTACTTCTATTTCAAACATTGATTTGAAAGTTGACTTTCAGAAAATATTTTTGAAAGAGAAATTTCGCCTCCGCTCTCCCAAAAAACACTAAATAAAAAAAGAGTGCTAATTTAACTTGTAAGACATTTTTTTTTCTAATAAATTGTGATACTAATTTATGTATTCAATAATCGTAATGGCGGATCCACAATAAAATTTTCCCGCCAAATCCGCGCCATTTTTTTGACATCTGTCATAGATAATATTTTTTTTTATTCCAGTGAACGAATTGAATGAACGAAATATTTTTTTACGATATCGATTTTTTATACCAATGCCAATTATACAAAATATATAATTAGTTATTAATTTTCAATCACCATGTTAGATTATCCGTCAGCTTTTGCGTCTTAAGCCTACGCGACACAACAGAAACACGTGGTTTGGACGCTACTTTAATTTATAAGGCTAGTTTTAGAGTCGCGCTGACAGCAAATTCCCGTCCGCGCTGATGACCCTTCGCACATATTATTGTATACCGCCCTACGTGGCTGAGATGATGATGATACCGCCCTTGTACAGTCACCTCCATAAAATATATGTAATCACTTTAGTACAGTCAAAAATTTATTTATCAATAGTATTCATATTGTACTATGTAATTACAAATTTTCAAGTAAATCCCTTCACGCAATATTTAGAAATCTTTAATCATATATACAGAGGGGGGGGGGGGGGGGGGGGGTCAGTCAATACCTTTGTTGACTGTACCTTGTCACTATAACACTATAACATTATTGACGTGTTCACTCATAATGTCATAAGTAATTGAAATGATATACGAAAGTACTAAAGTAATTACATATTTATGGATGTGACTGTACAACAGTTATTACTCCAGTTAGGGCGTTTTTCCACTACTCTGGCATCTGATTTTTATGGGTCCGGTAATTGCCGGTCCGATGTAGAAATTCATACTTTAGACATAAAACCGGATGCCGGAGTAGTGGAGAAGCGCGTATACTAAAGTATGAATTTCTACATCGGACCGGCAATTACCGGACCGATAAAAATCGGATGCCGGAGTAGTGGAAAAACGCCGTTAGGGTTGGCTGGAAAATATCTCTTATTCTCCATTTATGTGTAATAAATAACTAAGCGTTATTCAAAAACACCTTCCTAGAAGTTCATACATTTTCGGCTGTCAGCGCCTACGGCCAGCGTGCTGTCAGCAACTCTAAAACCAGCCTAATAAGAGAATTAGTGACTACTATGCCTATCAAAGACTTGTGACAGACAATGCCGTAAATCAATTTTGCAATAGTGATGCGTACACATAAAAATCGACTGTAGATATGCTGTAGATAAAATTCAAATAAATTAATGCAAATTCAAAACTTTTATTCGGAGAATAGGTATTTTCAAACACTCCTGTCAGAGGTTACATACAGTAATAAAATTTGTATAAATTAATCTACTCTATAAACTACTACCATTTTGGAAACCACCAAAATGACCACTGGGAAAGGACATTGCGAAAGAAAACCAGCAACTTGTTATCGATAAACATAACAACGTTACGTGCATCTCTAACGTCCGAACCCAATATGTGATCTCACCTTTTCTCCTACGTCAAATTGCAAAACTCACATCACGCGTCTTCATCAACCAATCAATGCATTGTATTTATGACGCAGATGTACAAAGCGGGGAATTCACTTACAGACATGCCCGTAGGCACGCCCGCGGGCATGTCCGAGCGGGCAACTTTACAAGAGGTTTGTCCTAAGTCTGTATGTGTGTGTCCATCGCATTAGGACAAACCTCTTGTAAAGTTGCCCGCTCGGACATGCCCGCGGGCGTGCCTACGGGCATGTCTGTAAGTGAATTCCCCGCTCAAGGATTAATGAACGTGAGTGACAGTTGTGCGAGGACGTTACTGTGGCATATTTTCATACATTTTGTCAAAGGCGAACTGTCAAAAAGTGACATACAATATGACAGGGAGTTGTAGTTCCAATTTCGGCCACGTTCATAAATAACCTTTTAGCACTGTACCCATGAATACTGCTACAATCAGTAACAATCATCGATAGAGGAAAGGATTGAGATCGCATATTGGGTTCCAGCGTAAGTATTTGTGACGTCATCCATAAACCGTATAAGTGCGAGAGTGTACATGATATGCGCTGTCTCGTTCTTACCCTCGCACCGTCTGCCACGAGTCTTTGTCAGCAGTATTATGCTAGAATAGAGAAAATTTACGCTCTCTAATAAATGGCTGGTTCCATTTTTAAGATATAAATTACGTAAAGCGTTACTTTTGTAACTTTAAAGTTATGTTTATTTTTAATTTATCACAAACATAATATTGAAATACTCTGCACAACAAAATATATGTGCAAACAAAAAATTTTTCGTTTTTGTGTAATAAATTATGCTGCGTAAAGAGTTAATTAATTTTGTTTAATTCATCACAAAATATAAATGTTTTCACTTATCACAATGATCATATTTGTAAACTAACAAAATAATTTAGTGCAAATTTAACATAATTTATGTTTATCTAATTTACGCTGCGTAAACTGCGTTACTATGTATAATGTTTAATTAACAAATGCTGTTTAAAACTAATGTAATTTTATGTTCATTCGAACAATAAAAAACTAAATTACGCTGCGTAAACTTAGCGTGATTTGACGCTGCGTATAATGAGCGATGTTTACTCTATTCTAGCTATAAATATACGGGCTACTTATGAACTTAATATAAGTCAAAACACTATAAGGGTTACTCGTTAATTTCGTACGATAAGCATATAATAAGTAATAACCCTCGATAAAGAATTTTGGATTCAAGTGGAAAAAAAAATCCATTGATGGATCAAATAATGGGTCCAAGTGGAAGGTGGGCGGTAGAATGGCCACTCTCCTTTCCGCACCTCTCGCGTTACCTTACCCCGGGCGGGTATCGAGGCATGCAGTCGCAAAGGTGTGCGCTTAGTGAACGAATGCGTATACGTGTGCGCGTACGTGCGCGCGTGTACAGACGACATTGGCCTATGTAGTCGAAATAGGTCATTATTGTATGGAGTGTCAGGGGTGTGGTTATGTTAAAGGTTGACGTGCCTGTATTGTTTCTAGTGGGAAATTGATTCAGAAGGATCCACCATTTTTTTTTTAATAGTTTTTAAATAAATGATGGCCCTTACATTGTTTTCGACTAGTGTTAAAGGTGTTTGGCGTGCGCTGTTCATTACGAGTTTTTAGAATGTGTTTCTAGAGAATGCTTCACGTGAAACGGAATGTAATTTAATTCAGGCTCTACACACGCGAAGTTGACCGAAGTCGAGCGAAGTTAAACGAAGTAGGACGAAATGTTTACTCTCGTTTTTGCTCGACTTCGCGAGTGCACAGCTCGGATTTAGTTTTTTACGATTAGTGATATTATATGGAGTTGTTTTTATTAACAAGTCGAACCAAAACGTTAATAATTAAAGGTCACTGTTTATGCAACAGGATAATACCTCGGACGGGACGGGGACGTGACTTTTTGTTCGACACGGCCACGTTCCCGTCCCGTCCGTGTATCCGCGACATATGCATATTCACATACATTTTGTATGGAACTAAATTTAACTTCCCGTCCCGTCCCGTCCGGGAAAAAACACGTTACGTATACGACCTTAACACAGAGCCATGTTAAGTTGAAGATATTAAGAGATTTTACGAACAAAGCAACAAATATTAATAACAAAATACTTCATCATACTAATAATATAAATGAGAAAGTGAGTTTGTTTGTTATTCCTTCACGGCTTGACTAATCAGCCGATCATTATGAACATTTGTATACATATTGTCAGGGGTACAGAGCCCAACATAGGCTACTTTTTATCCCGTGAAAGTATGTCATTCCAATGGGAAAATATTTTTTCTACTATAGAGGAGATGGCGCCACAAGTCGCGCTATGGGTTGTTTTGTTGTCAACTCGAGCGTAGCCGCGGGGAAAAGCTAATAAAAAATATATTTAAGGCGGCTCCCAATAAAATAAACGTGAAATTTTTGCCGTTTTTTTTTTTGCTTTATATTAATAACAGCAAACACGTTTGAAATATTCACAAAACAGTTGTATATTGACTTTGATAATATTTAAAAGGTGCAATGCAACAAACGTTACGGAACTTTGCTAGTTCTTTCTAGATGGTTCTCGCGATGTTACCCGCGTTTAATTTTATGCACAGTAACGACACCTATTTTATAACGCGCCATTTCTATCAGACTTGATCAAATCCTACGGGAATCGCATACTTTTCGGGATAAAAAGTATCCTATGTGTTAATCCAAGGTATCAGCTACCTACATACCAAATATCATAAAAGTTGGCCCAGCCATGAGCGTGAAGAATTAACAAACCATTAAACTTTTGCCTTTACAATATTAATAGGATATACAAGATATGTGAAAAAAAGAAGGGTCCTTAAAAACCAAATATCTTCTAAACTACAAAAATTTAGACTTAGATTTTTGGATATGTATTAATTCAACATATAATCGAAATTTTGGAAAGAGCCAAAACACGATTGTGACACATTTCCTCGATAGAAAAAAAATCCGAAGTAACCTCTGTTTTTTTTTCAGAACTCTTGTAACTTCTAAACGGTAAATAATAGAAATTTTAAACTTCATATAAAGAAAGACATTAATGTTTTCTAGATATTGTAAAGACAAATATTAAAAAACTCAATTAATGAATTTTAAATAAGCCTAAATGTGTTTTGGCGCTTACGGTGTTAAGAATTCGCCGGGTTCACGGTGTCCCATCTCTGTCTCTCGTAGCTGGGATTAATATATGCGTCGCACGGGCGGGGCGGGCTCAGTCGGCCGCAATTATTTTACGACGTAGGCCCTTAACTCCATGTAATATTATGTATATTTTATTTTATAAGTTAAAAAAAAATAAATAGCTTATGCCTATAGGCTGTGAGATATTATGATAATGAAATTAGTTTCTTAATGCTTAAATGTATGTTACCAAGAGATTTAATAATAGTTAGCCGTTACACATCTATATAAATAAAAGGAGAAGCTGACTGACTGACTGACTGACTATCAACGCAGGGCCTAAACTATAAGGGTTAGAAGTCGTCGTTTAGGCGCTAGATCGCGGACGGACAGACAGACATGGCGAAACTATAAGGATTCCTTTTAGTTCACTACGGAACACTAAAAAATCGATGTGTGACGGTTAGAAAAAAAATATGAATCACATTTTTTAACATCACGATAATAATTTGTATAGATTTATATAATTTTTAAGCTATTTTTATTGTGGATAATGTTTTTTTTTTGTTTTTTAATTTTTTTGTAATGTTCTTTTTTATAATTAAATGCCGCTTACCAAAGTGACTTATTGTTTTTTTATTTTACACCAAATTGCAATACATGATTATAAATATCCATTTCACGAAGAGCGTTCGCCTATGATTGTTGTGACGTTCACATGCATATTGTCTTAGCAAATACTATAGAAACTACCGAGTTAATACGCACAGCTTCGGAAGAATTCGGGCATGACGCGCGACACTAGCGCTACTATAGAAATAGGGCGGCATGAGGTGAACGATTTCAAAACTTTTGTGCGTTTTGTATGCAAAATGTTAACGCGACACTAGCGCCCTTAGCGGCATGAGGTGAACAGGAGGTTGCCAAGTCATTGTTTGAGAAACGTCAAGAGCTGTGCGTATTATATTTCTATAGTATTTGGTCTTAGTGTGCGGTAACCTCGGAAACACTTAAAATCAGTCACGCACAATAAAACAATGTGCATGAAGCAATGAACACGCCTTACATAGAATATCTTATCTGTACTTTATTATAATATATACTAATATTATAAAGAGGAAAGATTTGATCGTTTGCATTAAATAGGCTCCGAAACTACTAATCGCAAAATTCTTTCACCGTTAACAAGCTACACAATCTCCGGGTGACAGGCTATATTATATTTACAAAAAAATATAGGGTGCCTTACTAAAACTAGTGTAAAGCCGGGGCGGGGCACTAGTTAAAGAATATCATCATTCTGGGAACATAAAAACATTAAAATTGTTACTCCTTTTATGTAGGTGGGCGTTGACATGTGCAACACAGTTTTCATACTTATGCACGTGTCATCGTATTGTTGTTCTTATTTACATTGTTATTTTGTTCCAAATAAAGAATTATTATTTTTATTTAAAATTGGTTTTTCTCCTCACAATGAGGGTATTAAGCCATACGCGGGTCGAAACCAAGCGCATGGGCTTTTAAATGGTGAATGTCGCTGAATAAGTTGATGCTGTTAAAAATTTACGAGTTGTTCGGCAGGTATTGAGAATTGTGGCTTTTTGAATTAAATGTAGTATATAAGTGGGCAGCTCTAGAATGTCTAAACTGTTTTGTAGTGTTTTTGGTATTATTCCAGTGGATGACAGAACTATGGGGACTATGTGTACGGTATGTGCTCTCCATTGTGATTTAATTTCAATGGCAAGATACTTGCTTAATTTTTCGGATATTGTTGTTTGTACATTATGTGAGTTAGGAATGGCTATGTCGATGAGGTATACAGTTTTATTGTTCTTGTCGTGTACGGTGATGTCTGGTCTATTGAAATGAATGGTTTTGTCAGTCAGTATTGTTCTATCCCAGTATATTCTGTATTTAACGTCTTCTAATATAGTCTCTGGTGTGTATTTGTAGTAAGGTTTCTTTTCTCGTATGAAGTTATATCTGTGTGCAATGTGTTGGTGGATAATAGCGGCAACCTGATCATGACGGTGTTTGTAGTCTGTTTGTACTAAGGATTTACAGGCTCCGGTGATATGCTGTATGGTTTCGGACGTACTATTGCAATGTCTACATAGGTCAGTTGGTTGAGTTAGGTCTTTAATTATATATTTTCTGTAGTTGCGGGTAACTATAACTTCATCCTGTATTGCAGTCATAAAACCTTCTGTTTCCGGAAACAGTTCTCCTCTTTTAAGCCATAAGTTCGACTTCTCTTTGTCGACGTGTGGTTGGCTAAGATGGGCTCGGTGTCTTCCGTGCAATGATTTTGCTGCCCACGTGGCGACTTTCTCCCTAATATCCGTAAGGTGTTCATTCGTCTGTGTCTGTCTGTCCTGTAAGTTTAACGGTGTAAGTTTGGTATCTATTTCTACTATTTCTTTATGCAGTGAAGAATGATCGGTCTTGGAGTGAAAATAAGTTCTCAAATTCTTTATCTGTCTATTATGTAGGTTATGTATGTCTACCAATCCCCTACCTCCTTCTTGTCTTGGTAGTGTCAATCTCTGTATGCATGATTTGGGATGGTGTTTCCTATGTTTTGTTAAGTTAGTGTTTATAATGCGCTGTAGGTTTTTTAAATCTGTTCGTGACCATTTAATGATGCCAAAAGAGTAAGTAAGGATTGGGATAGCAAATGTGTTGATTGCTTTTATGGTATTTTTGGAATTGAGATGAGTTTTTAGGACAAGATTGAGGCGGCGCTTAAATTTTTTAATAAGTTCGGATTTCGTCTCTTTTTGGGTGATCTGTCTAGATTGGTTAAATCCTAAGTATTTATACATGTTGTTCTCTTCCATTGACTCAATTGACTCCCCTGACTCAAGTGTATATTGTTCGCTGCTTTTGACTTTACCTCTAACTACAGATAAGATTTTACATTTATCTACACCGAAGTCCATATGTATATCTGTAGAAAATTTTTGTGTTGTATCGGCCAATTTAAAAAGGTGTTTTTTAGTGGGAGCAAATAATTTAATATCGTCCATATACATTAAGTGTGATAAGTTAGATTGTGTATCGGTACTCGTTAATGGAACTCCAATGTCACTTGAATTGAGTAGTTCGGATAGAGGGTTGAGCGCTAAACAGAACCACAGTGGGCTGAGCGAGTCACCCTGAAATATTCCACGTGCAACATTAATCGGTTCAGTAGTGATTGTATCTGTGGCTTTCCTAATTTTTAGGCGGGTTTGCCATGTCTGCATTGTTGCTTGTAGAAACGTGATAATAGTTGGGTGTATCTTGTAGTGCTGCAAAACTTGAATGAGCCAGCTGTGTGGGACGGAATCAAACGCTTTACGATAATCAATAAACATGGCATGAATATTCTTCTTCTTCTTAACTGTATTGTTCATTATTATTGCATCTATAGTTAGTTGTTCTTTGCATCCCTGACTATTTCTTCGGCATCCTTTTTGTTGTTCAGCTAGAATATTGTATTTATTTAGGTGATTGTATATATTTTCGCTTAAGCATGCGGTCAAAACTTTGTAGATAGTTTGTAGACAAGTTATGGGTCTGTATTTAGATGGGTTTTTTGTGTCTGTAGAGTCTTTTGGTAGCATGTAGGTAATACCTTGAGTCATGAATGCTGGCATTATTTGTGGAGTTTCAATGAAAGAGTTTAAATGATTCAGTAGGTGTGGGTGTGTGCATGTAAATTTCTTATACCAGTAATTATGTATATTATCTGTTCCTGGTGATTTCCAGTTGTGCGCCCGGTCCAAAACACGTAACAATGTATCTGCTGTTATATGTTCAAACTCCATTTCTAGTATCCTATCTATACAATTCAGTTGTTTAATCCGAATTATTATTATTATTAATATACAAAATTGAACGCTGCTTATTGAGAAAGCAGAAAAGCATGCTTTCAAACTAAAAATGTTTATTAAATTACTAGCGCCATCTACATGTAGGCTAAAACTTTAAATGCTTTATAGTTTTGCCCCTGTACAATAGATGTCGTTGTTCCTAATTTAGCTATTCATCACTAGATGGCGTTCATTGACCCATAATCATCCAACTGCAGGGATACGGGTCTCCTTTTGTGTGCTTTGCCACGCTGCTTCAATGCGGATTGGCGGAGGCTGGTGTTTTCAAGGTGTCGCGTTGTAGCTGTGTGTCGCACATTAATAAACCCACGCAAGTCAAACAAGATCGACCCTAGCCAGTGTTTGGATGGGTTTCGTTATCTCGAGCTTCGTAGGGCACGTTATGCAATCTGTTCCGGCTGTTGTCAATGGATGACAGTCGGTTGTCGGAAGAGGAAGTCGAGACAAATCGGTGCCTTCTGCCCCCTTACTCTTGAAGATAATTCCGCTCGATCGCCATTGGATTGTTACTTTTAGGTACTCCTTATAGCTAGACTAGCGCTAACTAAATACTAAAATGAAATCGGATTCTATGCTAACCAAAAATTAGTAAAGTATAAAATTTCAAGGGTGCGAATTAGGATTTGCTGTTAATTTTGCATTTGAAATTAAACAGAATTGAAATTAAAATCGCGATTGCTATGCAGAGTAACCTAGCAGGTTTTTTACATCCCCAACTCGCGAGATAAAGTAGCCACTCAATTACGTAAAACACACAAAAAAGGAAAGTATCCTTAACCTGCCAGCGTTCATTTCAAACTTCCAATTCAGATTGCAAAATTTTGAATTCCAAAACAATTACGGCACGTCACTAGTGATTGACGTGCCTCGGGGCGCGGTCAAGCGCACTCCCAATTCAGGGAGTTTCCGTTTACTGGCAACACTTGATTGGCGGCATAGAGTTTTAGCTTTTTTTCAATTTACAAAAGCGAGGAAAATTTTATGGTTCTGTTTTTAACGCTTTGTTTTAATTCAAATTGATGTAATGGACGGGTTTATGTAAAATAACTCAAATAAAATACCTAAAGTGTTTTTCAGATAGCATGGATACGGTGACGTTTGAGTTATTTTCACGTATTTCATTTCACGCACGTTTTATTCGAAACAAAAAACCGCGAAGTACAAAAAGAAATAGAAAAAGAGTGAAGAATAAGCGACTAAAAAAAAGTAGTAAATTCAAATTTGCATTATTAATACAATTATTTTTAATTCCCTGTAAATTCCCTTGAAATACCAAATGTCACTGTACCCATTCTATCTGAAAAATATTGTAGGTACCTAGGTATTACATACAAACAGTAATATTAGGTAATATTGTTAAGTTAGTAAGTACCTATATTTTTGCCACATGGGTGGTACCTATGTGACAAAAAATATATAACAAGACTTAACATGTAAGTACCTACCACAGTATTACAATATTCTCCCTAGTACTACTAAGAGACTGCTGTATGTACCTACACATACCTAGATAGGTAGGTATTTTATTTGTAGTTCGTACGCCTTTTCTAAGTAGGTATACATTATAATAATTTATTTTATTTTCAGACAATTTGAGTCCTTGGTGTTAGTTACAGTGATACTTAATAGCTATGTTAGTAAAAATATATTAATTTCAATTTATAATATGTCATAGTAACACAAAAAAAAATCTTTATAAATAAAATAAAATTATACTACCTATATTATTTTTTCTCACTTTGTAAGTATGTTAATATTTTTAATGGCAATGAAGAGTTGTATTGCAGTCAACCAATGAAAGAGATGACCAGGGTATGGAACTAAGAACAAAGATTTTTAAGCCATTAATGTAAGCATCGTTATGAAACTCTGTAATTATATAGAATATGAATACTATTGTTTTATTAAAATTCGAGTAAATCCCTTCACGAAATATTTAGAAAGCTTGAATCATATTACGGCCCTGTCCTGCTCATATCTCTTTCATTGGCTGTCTGTATATCTCCTTCGTTATTTTAAAGATACTACAAGAACTATACGAAAAACTGGGCAAGTACGTGTCGGGCCACGCACATTGTAGGGTTCCGTATCGGCTACGCATTTCTTGCTTGCAAATGAGTACAATGCCATATTCTATGACGCATTTGTACGTTTTCGTCAAAGAAATTTTGCTTCATAAGTTCGTCGGCTATTACTCGGTAACTAGTAGTGCCTACTTAACCGTAAAGCCCACCATTCACTACACGAGCCCGGACCCGACTCGCAACCCGGACCCGACCGCGACCAATCCGGCGTACCCATACACTGCACGAACCCTCCGCCAACCCACCGCCAACCCTCCACTCGAAGTGTGACTTTGGTGAGCCCTGCACGTGTACTCATTTAATATGCCGCCTGTACTATCTAAGCAAAAGTAGCTTTAATCGTCGTCGGAATAATGATTTTATCTGAGAAATGAAAAAAGAAATGGTTTGTTATCGTCGAAAGACATTATAATAAAAAAAAACAAATAAAAACATGGTTTCGACACTGACTGAGTCGGCCGACCAATCTGACCTTGCACACACACGCGCGGATTGGTCGGGTCGGGCGAGGGTTCGGTTGGCGCTCGCGGCTCGCCGCGAGCCCGACGCCAACCCATTTGACAGTCTGGCGGACCGGTTCGTCGCTTCCATACACAGGCGGATTAGTCCGATGGCCGACCAATCCGCCGGACCAATCTGCGTGTGAATGGTGGGCTTTATAGTTTTCCTTGTAGGTGCACTATATGGACTACTACCATGAATTTTTTCAAATTTCTAAACTCAAGACTTTCGGAGATAGAGGGGGGAGGGGGACCACCGTGCAAAACGAAAATTGACACGTAGAATGTAATTAATTCGCGAACGGATCGTTCTATCGGAAAATGATCTTCCGACACCCACAATGTTAGAGACCTATCTAACGACACCCCACAACATGGAGTCGGTGCGAAAAAAAAATTTCATTCCTACTTTACCTGTACGGGGCTGTACGCCAAAAAAAATATTTTACAAAATTTTATTCTACCACTTTGTTAGCAATGTTAATATGAGTATACATTCCAAATTACAGCTTTCTAGCATCAAGCGTCTAGGCGCTAGACCGCGGACGAACAGACTGACATACTACGAAACCCTAAAAAGGGTTTTTTACGACATATGTATTAATATCGAGTTTCGTGGGGTCGTAACTAACTATTAGAATGAGATCCAAACAAATTGTTATAACAATAAATATATTGGAATTTTACGCACCATTAGTCGCCATTTTGATTTATGCATTTTTTAAATCCAAGGGTACCAACATAAGTTTGTTTATAGTTGATACACATTAGTGTCATTTTCGTGTTTTTTTAAAAATTAATTCTACAAAATTCGCTCCGCGCGCTCTTCGGTGCAGAGCCGAAGGTACCAACACAATACAACAATAAATATAGCTACTTCATGGACCTAGAAAAAAAGGCGGACACCATCACTGAAACTAAAAAGTGAAGCATAGTAAGCCACCTCGCGTATACGTACGAACCGGCCGGCTTACTATGGTGTGAATGTGTGCGTGCCGCTCAGCCATTTCACACTCGCGCATAGTTACGCCGCCGCCATTAGGGTGCTTCAATCCTTTTTTAGCAAGATTTCGTCCGCCTTTTTTTCTAGGTCCATGAGCTACTCTAAAAACTACCACCATTTCTTCACCATAGGTGTTACAGACAGTCCCCTGTGCAGAGCATGCGTGTCGGCAGAAGAAACTGCGGCACACATGCAGCTGGAATGCAGTGAGGTGTCAGCAATGCAACCTACCTGTGAACCTCAGGCAGTCTCCGGGAGGCACTCAGCAAGGTCCAGTCCGTGGCCGGCTTCCTGGAGGAATCAGGATGGCTGGAGTAATCCAGCTCCCAACTCTTCGCACCTTAGTATTTTCTTCAGGCTTCGCACGCACATAGGCTGCCTAATTGCGGAGAAGGCCCGCAAGACAACAAGTAAATTACCACCATTTCGGGAACAAAGCAAAATGACCACTGGGAAAAGAAATGGCGAAAGAAACCCAGTTACGGCCTTTTTTTAAATTCCATTTTAAGAATATTTTTAACAATGTTTTGTAATGTATTCAAATAAAAGCAAATTAAAATCACTTAACACAAGGTGTTTGACCTTTAAGATGAGGTTTAATATATTTAAGCAGATCATCAAAGTGTTCTGTTGACGACGGGCGCGTGCCGCCACGCGTCGCCACGTGCCGTATGGCCACCATATGGCAAACATCGATCCGAACATGATTTCGTAATGTTTGTTTTGATAAATAAATATATTATCTGTTGGGATATTTTTTAAATTTATTATTATACATACCTACATACAAACAAATACAATTCATTCCTTTCATTCTTAGAAAAAACGGTAGTGGTTTACAACATGAACGAAGAATTTTGAATGAAGCAATTGATAATAAATTAATAATAAATTTATTATTATTTTATTTGATACACACCAGTTTATTCTTTTACATACTTTTGTTTAAATTTTAACAAACATCTTCGGTTTAAAGATTCTTTATTCTTAAAACAAATAGCAGTCACTCAGATGAGAGAAATAATTTTCACTTATGTAATACATATTAAAACAGTTCCGTGGCGAGGCAATACACATCATTAAAACTTACACTACGATGTTTTAATTTAATTTTGATTTACTAGGTACATTATAAATAGCAATAAAATAATAATTTATAACTCACATTCTACATTTTACTATCAAATCTTTTAATCAGAGGTTTTTTAAAACACGTTCTCTTGTCAAAGAGTACATTACAGTAATATTTGTATTATTAATCTACTTTATAAACTACTAAGTAGGTACCATTTCGGAAACAAAAGCAAAATGTCCACTGGTAAAAGAAATGGCGAAAGAAAACCAGTTACGGCCTTTTTGTCATTTAAAAATATATCGTATACATTTTGTAACATAAAATTTAAAACTCGGTGCTTACGTAAAATGCAAAATCGGCGTTGAAGATAGGAGCAGACCTAAGACCAGGCACGCAAGACCGTTCTCGTGTATTCTCGAGTTGACGTGTGAGAGATATTCTTCCTCTTCTCTTTCATTAGTATGTACAACCACTTGTACTAAAATCGATGTTGACATTCAAATTGATAATTCCCGTGCTAATGGGCTAACAGGACAAGCCCACCACATATTCCCACCGCTGTGTCTCCTGTGTAGCCAGGATCAACAACGGCGACCTCAGATTGACAATGAGAAATGAAGCATAATGACGTCCCGGGAGAAACTACAGCTGTCTTTGAACTCACAACGAATTTAATCAGAAAGAAATAATACGGAGTAGTTGAAAGGAGCGTGCAAGCTAGTGTGCTAATTATTTTCGTGCGAGATGACGAACTCCGCTCTCTATTAGGTAGTGCCGGTAGTGCAGACCGGGAGTGACAATTTGTACAAGCAATGACGCAAAAATTCCACCTCTCATTCATTCCATTCGCCGTCTCGCTCGCACACCAGATGACGGTCACGTGACCAACACGCGGCGCACTTGTGAAGATTTGACATGCATTTGTGCGCACTGAATTACATTGGATTAATATTGCGTTTGAGTTTTATAAATATTTTGGAATCATTGATTTTTTATGTTCAATGCCTGCGCTAGATAGTTTAAAACATTGTTTTGGAAGCGAGGTATAAAACAGTGTAGACAGATGAAGAGAGGTAGAGCACAGCGGATAATCCGCTCAATTCGGAGCAGCCCGTCTGGGGAAGGACCTCTACCTTACAGAAGATCGTAGCCAAACAGCATTGGTCTCGGCCATGTTGTGTTCCTACGGTGAGTAAGGTCTCTAGAGCTCTACTTTTTCTACAGGGTCGGCAACGCGCGAGCAAGCGCCCATAGGCTACGGTAACAGGCGGGCCGTAAGCTTGTTTGCCACCTTGGTGGTATATATATTTTTATTTCTAATGCCCTGGGTAGCGTATATCTTTGACGCAGCGTCTAACACACTGAAGTGCGGAGTTGATTAACAAACGTGTAGCCGGCAACGCGTAACCTTAGCTCAATGACCGTGTACCGCTATTTAAAACTAGGCTTAAAACCGTACCTAAGTCACATTACAAATATGGTGTTTTATGGATTTTATACGTTGACTAAGCCCCTTCGCACACAAGGCGACGCAAGTCTCCGAAACTCGGCGATTTTAGAATCCAACGACGCGAGTGTACGTACGAACCTCAATGGACTTGTATGGCAGTAGTCGCTTGGATACTAAAATCGCCGAGTATCGGAGACTTGCATCGCCTTGTGTGCGAAGGGGCTTACATGTATAAAATCAACAAATCTCGCAAATATTACATACATCTCGATGATTTTATATCTTAAAAATATTAATAAGTAATCATTAATTTTAATAATAATGTAATAAGTACATACATGTTTTTATTATCTCCATAAATATGGTTTGGTAGAAACTGTAATTGGTTTTATTAGTTCTTAATGGAAACCAGCTCATATTTCCAACAATAGCACAGCAACCTGTGAGAAAAAGAAATAATTGCAAAACTCAGAAACTCAGATCATTTATTTAGAGACTCTTCTTCGTCGCTGCACTCTTGACAGAGTGATTTAGAGACTAGAAAGAAAGAAAGAAAGAAGGAAAGAAAGAAAGAAAATACATTTATTCTGTACAGCACATGAGACACAAGACAACAACAGCATTTTACACATACAAACAGACAGAAACATTTACACAAAACAGTTACACATTTAAACGAAATACAAGTACCTAGCCAATGAAAAAAGTCTTTAAGTGCCTCACAGCCGTACAGAGAAGGGGTAAAATTCAGCATGATGCCAGATAGCTTCATGCCAGATAGCTTCAAAAAACCTATATGGCGCTGATTTTCATTTGACTCCCTTTCCTAAATTTGACTAGGACTATTATTTCACACGCACCGAATTGCACCGACCGGTTACGGCCTTTTTTTTAAGTCGTTACAATAATAATTGCACAGTAACAAAAAAATACGGGGAAATCAATTCATTAGTGCATATTTTCGTTTGGTCAATTCCACTCGTTGTGTAACCATAAACAAACACACAAATTGTTTAAGTGACCCCTCGGGGGCACTTAACTGTGTATCAATTTACAATGTTAGCTCATAGGTATTAGATTTAGGGGTGAGTTTGGGGGTTCACAAAATGGATACGACATAGTAGAAAGAAATTTTGTTGTATCAGGAAAAATGCGAATATAATAACTTAAGTGTTACCTGCGTCTTTGCAGCGTGGTCAAGAGGAACCACCACTGAGTTGTCTATTTGTCTGTTACGCCTTCACGCCGATTGAGATGTTTGGTACAGGGATAGTTGGAGACCCGAGAAAAGACATAGGACAGTTTTTACTTCCGTAAACCACTCTTTAGTATGGTTAGTAGTTGTGCGGCTGTCATCGCGACTACAGACATAGGTAATTCGTCTCTCACATAAATGCTTGTAAAAACAATAATATTAAAAACAATAATAAATAATATTCTTTGTGAAAACTCATCATAACGTACACATATGTGGCGTGCCGTCACATAGGTATATTGTTTTTATTCAAAAGTTAATATACATAGCATAAATTATAAATAGTATTATTTAAATTCAACAATATATATTATTAAGATAGCATAGATTTTGTAATTACATATATTTCATTTTATTACTTTATAAATAATAAATAGTTTGTATGTGTACAAGCGGACGCGCATAAAAATGCTTTGCCTTAACCGATGATCGTAGAGACCTGGAGGGCTACTACGTAACGTAAATCCAAAACTTCGGCCGAAGTATCGGAAGAATTTTAACCATGAAATACAATACAAAGAATTTCATGGTTATAAATTCAACCAACTACTAAAATAACCATAAAGTACAAGGTATTTTATGGATAGACTTCATAGACTAAAATAACCATGAAATACCTTGTATTTCATGATTAAAATACTTCGGACACTTCGGCCGAAGTATCGGATATACCTTTCGTAGTAGCCCTCCTGAAACTTGGAGGATGTTTTCTTCGTATGACATAGGCATCCATAAGGAAGGATTTTCAATAATTCCCATGGGAAAGCGGGAAACACGCTAACGAAGTAGCGTTTCGCTAGTTCACAATAGAGAGCACTTATAAATAGTTACTGGAAGCGTTCTTAAACTTATATCACCCCTTTTGGAGGGGTTTAAAAGAGGGGCGGCATTGTGACGTCACACGCACAAGCATGTTATCATGCCTTTGATGTGCCGCTGCATATCTACAGTTGATACCTTTTAAAGGAAATGTTTTATAGATAAATAAATATATAGGGACAAATCACACAGATAGAACTAGCCCCAAACTCGCCAAAGTAAGTCCGAGACTTGTGTTAAATATGGGACACTAACTCAACGATACTATATTATTTTGTATTAAATAAATAAACTCTATAAACTACCACCATTTCGGAAACAAAAGCAAAATGACCACCGGTAAAAAAAATGGCGAAAGAAAACTGGTTACGGCCTTTTTGTCCATCAGGTATTTGTTTTTTTTTTCATTTTTACAAAAAAAAAAATACATATCAAAACAAATCAAAAATACTTTATTCTGTAGGTCCTTGCGGGCACTTAGAGAAGTCACTTACAATACAATGAATCTGTTATTAAATAAATAAGCTACTCTATAAACTACTACCATTTCGGAAACAAAGCAAAATGACCACTGGGGAAAGAAATGGCGACAGAAACCCAGTTACGGCCTTTTTTGTCATTCCATTTTTGACATGAAAAGATCCGCGGAATAAAAATTAAACCCATCCCAGTTTTTTTTAGAATACGAAGAAAATAAGTGCAGTATATATGTGTGTTGTTAACTAAGTAAGTATTTACCATACATAACATTGGCACTTCTAAATGATCACGCAGACGAAGCCGCGGCTATCAACTAGTTGAGTAAGTAATGTAAGTTTGTTTGCTGTGCAGATATATATGGAATTGTGTGTATCGAATGTTCGCAAATTGCTCCGTAACTAGATACGAGATGCGAATTTAACGAACACAGAGTCGGAGTTAGGGGTGAAATGTCGTAAACACTGATGAATAATCGTACCTAAATGGTTTACTCATATTCACGCGAAAGCGCAAACGAAGTGCAAATAAAAAGCGTGTATAATAATTTAGTTTCAATTTTGTATACCTGGCCGTACTTACTACTTTTTTTACGGGCTTGCGAGTGCGAGTGAACGACAAAAAAAAGGTAAATTGGCTATGTGGTATTAAGTCGCACGATCGTGGTAGTTAAATTAAGTGTCCAATATAGGTCTTGAATGTACTCAAGTTGTGTTATATTATTAAGATAATAAATGTACTTCATAATAAATTGTATAAGTATTGCGAAAGTATGCGGCTATGAAGTCACATTATATTTTTGTGCCCATAGCCGTGGAGACATTGGGTTGTTGGTGTGCTGAGGCTAAGATCTTAATCAGAGAGATAGGGCACAGAACAGAGGCGAGGAACGGCGACCCCCGATCTGCCTCATTTCTGGTGCAAAGAATGGGCATCGCCATTCAGCGCGGCAACGCAGAAACATTTTAAAGCCCTTTATTTTATTTTATTTATTAATATTTTCAATAATTGTATAAGGTATGTAGATCATTTAATTTTAAACATATTATTATAAATTGAATATCACCTTTTCCAGGTATCGCTAAATATTTGGGCGCGTGTAACTCTTCGTTCTAAAAACATTACAATTTGTTTTTATTTATTTTTTATTTCATACTTATCGATTATTTTTTGGTTTTAATTTATTTTTTATTTATATTCTAAATATCTTTTTTTCTCAAACAATGTTTAGTTTGAGCTACTATTAAAAGTTTGGATGCAATGTACAGCGCACTATCAAATGAGCACTGTTTTACGTCGGAATCCGGCCCTGGACACTCGTCAGTCGTGTTTACACGGTGTTCCCCCGACGACGCATACGGCACTATTTGATGACGTGTACACACCGCTTAATGTACATTCGCATTGTGTGAACTACGCCTAGCATTGCGACATGTTTGCGGCTTTGGATATGTGCACTTTTAGTTTTGGTAAGTATTTTAATGTACAGTGTAAATATGATTCAAATTTTCTAAATATTGCGAACTGTACGAAATAGTGTTAAGTTTTTTTATTTCTCAGGTAAGTAGTGGTTTTTATGATATGTAAGATGTAACCAAAAATTTATGCTTTTCGCAATTTTTCCTTTGTACTATAAAGACGATGCTTTGCGTTTTTCCTAGCGAGTGTCGAAAATGCGGCATAAACGGCTGTATCTTTTGACTGCGTTGTTGGCTTAGAAGTTTGATTTTTTCACAGCTCCTAGGGAAAGTAGATCTGAGTATTTAATATGAATTTCAATTTGAAACCTCCATGCGTTCCAGAGAAAAAGGGTCTTGACAGACAGACAGACAGACGGACAGACAGACGGACTGACAGACGGACAGATAGACGGACAACAAAGTGATCTTATAAGGGTTCCGTTTTTTCCTTCTGAAGTACGGAACTCTAAAAAATGCAAAATTTTTGGGGCTACTATCTATTTTATTACTAAGTAGGTAGAATATATTTCTTGGAATTAGATTTTTATGTTATTCTTTGTAAAACTTCCAAAAAAGAGTTAAATTGTTCACTATAAAAATGAAGTTTATATCAGAAAAAAAAAACGCAATAAAATTCCCACGTCAACACGTGCAATAGAAAAAACGCAAGTAGATCCATTACATTCTTGCACAGATTACGTTTCTTTAAAAAAAATGTAAATCCAAATGGCCAATATGAGAAGGCCACACGCAATGCACAGATAAAAAAAAGATAAAAACCCCAACCCCATATAAACAAATCACCCCTACGAATTAAAAAGAGGATCGAACGCGCGAACGCATCCGAAAAAAGAACAAAAAAGGTTTGACAATAACCAAAAATGGCGGACTAATATGACATTTAAAAACGCGCGAATTCAATTGTCACGTAATTTATTTGATAAAAAGTTTGTATTTTATTAATGATATTTTGTTGTAATTCATCCTTACGCGTCATAAATAATATCTTTTTGTTAGTTTACGCGCTACAGTAGCTTTTAAAGGGCGGTAATGTTTACAAATCGTCGTTCAGTACTGGTTTCAAGATGTTCTAATTAAACATTTTACGGTACATAAAATTTGTAAACGATATTCGTTCTTGATTTTCAAACGAGTTTAGTTTAAGGGGTACCAACATTATAATTTTTTATGTCATTCGAATCTATTTAGTGGATGTTATTATTGTAATTAGTTATAGAAACAGTAACAAAAATATAGGATCGGTTTCATTATTCAATTAGCATGGTGGTACGTTGATAGTGTGCTTACTTCGGCAACAGAGGACGCGAGTTTGATTCCCCCTCTTGGCAAATGTGATTGTCCTTGAGTTTGGCTGTTTATATTTTTCTGGTTGTATTTTTTTGAGCAAACAAATTGACTCTACCTCACTTAATGTTAAGCAGTAGTGGATTCCAGAAGTGAGACCCATCAGCACCGTGGACAGGTAGCGCAGTCACCGATCAGTCTCACCTTGTCGGCCTGAAAAACTTTGTCGTCCGCAAACTCGTCTGCCACTGTGACAAGTGAAGTGAACTTCGTGTAGTTCGGCACGACTGGCCGCCAATCTGCATTGAAGAAGCGTGGCAGAGTACGCTCTAATCCCATTCCATTGAAGGGAGACCCGTAACCCTGCAGTAGGATGGATTATAATAAAATTTCTTGTAATTACTACCAACATACAAAATATGAAATGTCCACCAATAAAAGTGGCATACGGGGCGTGAACTAAAGGCGCGAACGTTATTTATAAAGTGTACCCCGTACTCGTGTTTTTGACATGTCACACACGGCTTTATATTATTACCTGTGGCCGCCTACACAGTTTGAAAAAAGTGAATATTAAAAAATATATTTTTTTTAATGTCATTTTTTTTAACTTTATTGACCACAGTACAAAATTACTGATACAATAAGTTGCGTTCTCTACCAGTCAACCATTGTATATTTATCAGTTACTAGCGAAACGTGCATCCCGCTTTCCCGTCAGAATTTCAGAAAATCCTCTCATTATAGGACTGCGTACATCATATAAAAACACCCTCCAATTTTGGCTCAGGTGTCTACAATCTGCGGTTTAGGCTGTGAGTTGATCCGTCTGTCAAAATAAATAAATATATAGGGACAAATCACACAGATTGAGTTAGCTAAGCGGCCAAAGTTCGAAACTTGTGTTATGGGATACTAACTCAACGATACTATATTTTGTAACAAATACATACATAAACATACAAGACCCGAGGCCAATCGGAAAAAGTACGTTTTTCATTATGACCCGACCGGGATTCGAACCCGGGACCTCCTGGGTGGAGGTCTGGCTTAGTAAACCATTACGCCACTACAACCTTTGCTTACTTTGGGTCTGTTTTTTTCGTCAATTCGCATGGCTTATGAAAATCAGAGGCTATGTCAGTCAGCTACAAAAAGCCTTTTTGGGGTTTTGGCGAGAACTCGATAGCGTCGACTTGAGCTTGTGATTAGAAATTTAATTTCTGTGTGTTTCAATGTTTGATTCATGGAATAGTGATTGGAATTTATGACTAGGAACTGCATGCATTATCTTGTTGACTTCAAAATACGCCTTCACTGAATAAATTTTGCTATCATCTTTCTTCGTCTTGACTCAGAGACTGTATACTGAGTCGAAACATAATGAATACGCTGCTTTGAATGTTATAATTATCATTACATGACACTGGCTAATTGTATGGGATGCTATCGGCCAACAGACGGGGCCCCAAGTCTCGCTATGGGTTGTTTTGTTGTCAAACGAGATCTATGTTATATAAAAGCGAGCGAAGTCGTGGGTAAAAACGATTATAAAGATATTATAAAGGCGAAAGTTTTGTGTATGTTTGTTACTTCTTCACGCTTAAGCGGCTAAGCCAATTTACATGATATTTGGTATGTAGGTAGCTGATACCTAGGGTACTTTTTATCCCGAAATGTAGGATTTGATCAAAAGCCTGAAAGAAATGGCTCGTTATAAAATAGGTGTCGCTACTGTGCATAAAATTAAACGCGGGTAATACCACCGCCAGTAGTTAGTAAATAAATAAAATACCGTATTACTTTTTATAATCTTTTATTTCCACATAAAAGGTATGATTAGCTTACAAAGTCATCACAAGCTTACCGAGATCTATCGACATTTTACGTACATAAATATTTACATATTTCTTATTTGAGTTTTTGTAAATTCGTCAAACAGTTTTTTTTAAAATCATTATTTAATTATAGTCATAATGTCGTAGAAAAGAGATCCTGGAGTGGCTACTTACTTCGAAACGTAAATCCGATACTTCGGCCGAAGTATCGGAAGAATTTTAACTATGAAATATTTCATGGTTATAATTCAACGAACTACCAAAATAACCATAAAGTACAAGTATTTCATAGATAGAATACATTACTTAAGGAATTACTAAAATAACCATGAAATACTTGTAGTTCAAGGTTAAAATTCTTACGATACTTCGGCCGAAGTATCGGATTTTCGTTTCGGAGTAGCTCTCCTGACTAAACGGAGTGGAAAACTGGGAAGGAATCACAGCAATTGTCACTCCCCAGGAGTCAAGGGTAACAATTGAGAAAAAAAAGTACGGGTTGCACTCCGGGGGTGCCGGCAGAAGTGAAAACTTAAACATCAACGTTGTGCATTTTTGAATATTTTGGAATGGTTAAGTAATCTTACGCTTTGTTAGCTGGGTGACAACTGGGAAGAAAATTCTCACTTGTCACCCCGGGGGACAGTGCCAGAGGGGACAATTGGGAATAATGCTGACCTGATAGTAAGTAATCACCGCTGCCCAACTGCTACAAGAATCTTGGAGGCGTTGTCCACCTATGAAGGAGGGCAACGCCTCCTAGATTCTTGAAAGGAGGAGGAAAATGAGGAGTATGAAACAGGAAGTGGCTTCTTGTTCTCTAGATTCGTCAGTTTTATACACAGAAGTGTGCATTGAAATTGAATTCGACATAATATGACATAAAACAATAGTTTTTCCGTGACGAATTTACAAAAAACAAATTTTTATACTTATTAATAGTTTCGTACAGACTTTAGTTTAAGAACGGTATTATAATGTATTTATTCCATACAGACTTTCCATGAAGAAGATCTTCTTTATGAGACTTTCATCTTCTTCATGGTTAAAGTGCATAGTAAGTGGAATTAATTATGATCAGGAACTATTAAAATTGTATTAAAGTGTTGACTCCAAAATCCGCCTTTTCTGAAGAAATTTTGCTATCATCTTTCTTCGTGGCGTCTTGACTCAGAGACTGGAGGGCTACTACGAAACGTAAATCCGATACTTCGGCCGAAGTAACGGAAGAATTTTAACCGTGAAATACAAGTTATTTCATGATTATAATTCAATGAACTACAAAAATAACCATAAAGTACAAGGTATTTCATGGATAGAATTCAAGAAATTACTAAAATAACCATGAAATACCTTGTATTTCACGGTTAAAATTCTTCCGATACTTCGGCCGAAATATCGGATTAACGTTTCGTATAGTAGCCCTCCTGTATACTGAGTCGAGATAGCATGAATACGCTGCTAAACGTACACAATCGTAACTTGAAGATGGCACAATAGAATTTTTGTCTGAAGTCCGATTGCCAAATAAAAGAAATAAAAGATATTGACAGTGTATTTGTACAGGTGACCAAAATGACCTTGGTCATGACCTAGCATATGTCAGGGACTTCAAACATGGAATGTAGATGGCCAGCGTTACTTCGAACATATTATTTAATAATATTTATGCCGCTGTAATATGCAGACCATCGGGAATATCCGTATAGTGTATTCGACTTTACATGAATTCTGTAAGTCTTTTAAGAAAGCAGTGTGCGTCAATATTAGAAATCTGTGTTTTTTTACAATTTTCCTAAACTAAGTATTAAGTAGGTATATTACAGACTAGAACTTTTACATAGGTATACTTAACTTTACTTATACGTTTTTACATGCTTTAATTTTGACTTATTTTAAGATTGTATCCCATTAAGAGTCACGTCATACATGGTGTAGCGTAGGCGTTCGATGGATGTATACGCAGCGCAGTGAAGTCTACGCCGTTTCGGCGCCGCGCCGAGCCGACTGTGTGAAGTGTGAAAACTGCAAAAGTTGCGTTAGAATCGCGACGACGACGTCTTCACTGCGTATACGTTCATCAAACGCCTACGCTACGTTTACGCCATGTGGGGCTCCAAACGTTCTCCGGTTATTGCAATGAGAAATAAAAAATGTTTACAATTTTGTAACTATTTTTAAGTGCACAACACGAACAAAAGGAGCTTGTAGAACGCGAAGTATAAACCGTTTTGAAGTGAAGTGAAGTCATATGCTCATAAGGAATATCAATGCTTTTTATACGTTTCCGCCCTTCGCTATATGTGTTTCACGGGCCATCGTGTAAAGAAGCAATTAGAGCGATAGCACACGGCGCATTTTAAACGAGCACAGCGCGTTTTTCAGGAACGCACGTTTTCGGCACCTCTGTACGCGCGTTCGTGCTACATTGAGCTCTTTATATGTTAGACCTTATGATGAAATGATTGCAACTCCGCAATGGATAATATAATGCGGTAAAAACACGCGGCGAATTCGCCCTTTCTGGACAAGGTCTATGGCATTAAAACCTATTAATTACAATACAAGACACAAATACGTTTTTTTTACATGAGTATTATTTCAAAAATGCACTTTTAAACTATCTACATACTAGTTTAAGTTTGGCAAAACACGTCAAGTTACATTGATCTCCTCGTCGGAGGCGCTGGCATCGCTGTCAAAGTCATCCTCGTCGTTATTATACGACTGATGTTGGAAGACACCGGTTGTCATTTTGTCCTCAAATCTGTAACTGTCATTTGAGGTTGTCGCGTACATTTTCGATTTAATGTCATTTTCGTCTTCGTTTATGGGGGATAGTGGTGATAATTTCGACTTGTCGGCTTCTGCATCGGACAAATCTGGGTGTGGGTTGTTTTTGTTTGGCAACGTCTGCTCCCTTGAACCCCCAGAGGCTAAGAGTTCCCGTTCTTTCGAATTTCGCCATTTCATTCTTCGATTTTGAAACCAAATTTTTACCTGTGAACAAAAAATACAATTAGATATACATAGGTACCATCGTATGAAAGTAATAGCCATTGGAATGACATGATTTTTTACAGGGATCGCGAATAGTTTTAAACGTGATAAAGGATAGAAAAATATCATAAACCCACGGGAAGAAATTATGTAATAACACAGGCGCAGCCTCGGGTGATTGCTAATCAACAAAAAATACCTATTTCGTTTTATTGAGGCAAATCTTCGTTGCCGTTTCATTCAGGGCCACAACATTATGGGCAATATAAAAAAAATGCGGTCAAATGTCACAAATTTCCCGCCTACTCTCCCCCTGTCATCAATATACAAATGTCAAACGCACAATAAGCATTGCCATACCCCCAAAAACTGTTAGCATAATCAATAAATACCGATTTTTTCTACAAAAACGTTATAAAAATGAGAAATCGATACAACAAAAAAATCGTATTAATGTATTTTTACGCCATTGTGTCTTTTTTATTATTATCGCCTTTTTATTGTTAATTGTTTTGCTAAGTCATTGTATGAAATCGCATTATTCCTATTTAACCTATTTTGTTACTCATAAAGAGTTAATTCTATTTATTTCCGGGTTTCTTCGCCATTTCATTTCCAGTGGTCATTTCGCTTTCTTTACGAAATAGTGGTACCTAGTTTATTAGAGTAGCGAGTAGCTTATTTATTTAATACGAGCTGTTACCCGCGACTGCATCAGTATGAAATGTTAAAATAAGGATAACTCATTTTCCTGACATGCGATTTAAATGAAACAAAGCCT
The DNA here is from genome assembly GCA_905163395.2 of Endotricha flammealis. Taxonomy (NCBI): domain Eukaryota; kingdom Metazoa; phylum Arthropoda; class Insecta; order Lepidoptera; family Pyralidae; genus Endotricha; species Endotricha flammealis. The sequence continues at coordinate 1,521,855 of LR990882.1, read as the reverse complement.
ATATCCTGCTCCATTCCGAGCTCTATCTTCTTGTGAAAATTGCATTAAAATCCGTTCAGTAACTTAGAAGATGTGCGCGTTCAAACAGACAGACAGACAAAAAAACAAAATAATTTTTTTTTGCTTATATTACCTTACTCTAACTGTTCACTCTCCATTTTCGCCAAATATGTCGAATGTACAGACATATCGGGGTCTACTGTTTTATTATATGTTTAGATTTATGTACAGAAATTGTATTCACGATACAACATGACGACGAGTGACGAGAGAAAGTGAAGTGTGAAGGCCTACTATCTAAAATAAACGATTTAATTTCATAACTCTGATTATTAGAAATCTTTACAAAATGAAGTCGCTTATCCCCCGTCTGTTCATTTAGATCTGTTAAACTATGAGTAAATTTTAATGCTGTTTCGGCAAAAATAGAGTGATTCAAGTAGGATGTATTAAAAGGACATCCTTAGCAACTAGGTAGGTTACGTGAGAGACAGCAATTTGAAACAAAAGGAACCATAACCTGGCCTATCAGTAAATCTTTTGAAATATGAGAATAAAAAAAAAAATATGTAACGTCATTTTTGAAAAACGAATTCGCAAAGTGAATGACAAATAGTGCCGGCCGTGTCCAATCACTGGTTGATCGATGTATGCACGGCTCGATAACAAATTCGAATCATTTGTCAAAAGTTTTATAATCGATTTTTTTTTATATCGATAATTGAATCGTTAAAATAGTTGACGCTATATTTTTGATGATGGCAGATGGTTTTTTTTTAATTGTAAAGGTAAAGAAACTTTTATACGGTTTTCAATTTTAACATTATTGATTACTGAGTTTATTAATGTTTTTTTTTTATAAATCCTGTTCCTTCTAAGCAGACGGTGTCATGAGGTGTCGTCATATCGTAAAATCTTGAAATATGCGCATAGAATGAGAGAAATGTGCGGAGGACATTCTCAGTACCAACTTGTTTGTCACAAATTTATTTATTTATGGTTACATTACAATGTTTACATTACAATTTACAAAAGTTACAGATAGGTTGAGGGATGAAGCAATGGAGCCAAGTGGAAGGAGTGGGTATAAATAGACAATATTCTACCAAAAAGGCCGCTCAGCTATTGGCGGTACTACAAAACGTAAATCCGATACTTCGGCCGAAGTATCGGAAGCATTTTAATCATGAAATAAGTACAAGATATTCCATGGTTATTATATATGGTTAGTACAAGGTATTTCATGGATAGAATTCAACGAATTACCACAAGAACGAACGAATAACCATGGAATACCTTGTATTTCATGGTTAAAATTCTTCCGATTCCGATACTTCGGCCGAAGTATCGGATTTACATTTCGTAGTGGCCCTCCTGGAGTCACGCACGACGCTGGTTGGTATTGATTGGAAATAATTATATAAATAACTAATTAAATTGTGAAGACATTCAAAATTTAATCTTGAATAACAGCACTGGTGGCGACTAAGCACCACTCTGCTGCTGCTTCAAGTAGTCATTCTTCTGGACACTGAGACCCTCAAATGTTTAATGTTAGATTAGTTAAAATTTTAAACATTACCTACTTATTAGTTTAATCTTTGCAATGTTACCCAATAATAATAATAAATAAATAGTAATAATAAATGAAAGTAGTAGTAAACTATAAAAACACATTTAAAAAATTAAACCACTTTGTAACCAATTACAATACGCAGACGCAAAGAAGAAGAAGAAATCTTTATGGCTATCAAATAACCGTCTTTTCATTAGCATTTAGCAACTTTAGCACTCCCCCGAATTTTACGAGCGAATTCTGGAGTTCCCTTTAATATCTTTATTCCGTATAAATCGTAATAAAAGTGAATATGTCAAAAAGTAATTAATTCCGGCGGGGCGCACCCCTGTCTCTTGCTAGTGATGTATGTTTTGTCGATAAATTTATCGATAAACGTAATTATATTCCACTATAGTTGGCATAAAGGCTTTAAACAAACGTTCGATTTAAAGACCTATAAAACGATATAAAATAAATCATGAATCGATTGCAAATCAATTTTGTTTTACGCCTAGTCTAGGTTATTGGTAGTGCTTGTAATAATTAATTAAAAGTAGATATACGTCAGTGCATTCATGTTTTTGGTTAGCGATCTAGACTTGTAAATTTATTATATCGTACATTATGTTAAGATACTGTATACGATTGTTAACTGTTGTGTTTGCTAAATAAATAAATAAAATATTGCGATAAAGAAAACGTCAAACCACTATGAATTAAAAATAAGCCTTAGGGTATACAAGCTAATTCAACACAACCGTTGATTTTTACTGGAAATCTTATGCCAAGTATATTCGAATTGAATTTAAGAGAACGAACGCTGAGCAAGAAGAATTTTGTCCGTTGATTAGGTCAAAGGTCAAATTTTCTCTCTTTTAAAGATTCTAAGCTAATGCTTTGAATATTTATTCATAGTTATGAAAGCAAAAGCACTGGCATTCTGCGTTTTAAAACATATAATTTACGAATATGTGATGAGGAACTGAAATGTTCATTGAAAGTAACCTAAAATGTTCGATATTCAATTTCAGTAAATCGAATAAACTTTAGATTTTATCGATATTATTAACTCAAACATCACTAGCGCTCGGTAAGGGGCGGGGGTGCGTCATCTGCCGACGGATTGTCGCTAAATGCCGTCAGTGGCACGTGTTGTCAGCATATGGTCAGCTGAGATTAAGACTGTGTGATTAAAACTAAAAAAATAAGTCTATGTTACTTGTACAGTCAAGAGCACGTCAACCTTTACACATTGGGCTTTATACCATTCATGTTCTATGTCATAAGAGCCATAATTGTAATGCAAGTGTAAAGCTCTACGTGCACCTGACTGTACTTATAATAAACTAGCGTTTCCTCGCGTCTTCGCTCGCGTTAATTTTATGACATAGACCTCGTTTGACAACAAAACAACCCATAGCGCTACTTGTGGCGCCATCTGTTGGCCGATACAGCGCCCTCTATAGTAGAAAAATTATTTTCCCATTGAAACGACATACTTTCACAGGATAAAAAGTAGCCTATGTTGGGCTCTGTACCCCTAACAATAAGTATGCACATTTTCATAATGATCGGCTGCTGAGTCAAGCCGTGAAGGAATAACAAACAAACAAACTCACTTCTCATTTATAATATTAGTAAGTAAATAAGTAAAGTAAGTATTTTAATAGTATTATAGTAGTAGAATATTAGTATTAGTATTATTTATAATAAATAAATAAAAATAACTAATTTGTTTTTTTATTCCCATGGGAATTTTCTTAAAAGGACGACATGAAAGTTGACAGCTCTATGGTTCTTTGGCTGACCTAACCTATTTTGTCACTGTCATCCTTGAGGAGAATTCAATGACGTGCGAAAGAGACCAAACAAATTTTAGTTGAAACTTAGCTGAGCGTTGTTTATTAATAAGAGGGTTAGGTACGGTTTCATTTTGCGTATTTAAATCGCAATTACAATGGTATCTATTTAAATTAAACATATTTGCGTTACAATAATAACAATATCGAAAAAGGATTAATACAAATAATACAATTTAAATAACACACAAAAATATTTAAATAAAAAAGTACTTTTGTTGACTTTAACAAAGTAAACATGGCGGTCTGTCAAACGTCAGTGAGAAAAAAGCGCGCGCAAAAATCGAAAGAATTCATAAATAAAATGCAAATATTTGATTGGTACGGCCGTGAATGTAAACAGGGCGCATTTTGAATATTCATATTGAAATATGAATATTTGAATTTGGAAGCGACCGCGTCCGAGTCCGAAAATCAGATTCATAACGTATAGTGATGTACCACAATCCACAAGTATAAAGCGGTCAAGTTAAATTGATTCCTACAGGTTTATTATCGTAACAAAACAACTCAATTTTAGACTACACAAAACAAAATAATGGCTACAAGTAATTTCGTACTACATATAAACAAACATAATAACTGTTATTTAACGTTTACAATGTTTTGTCAGGACTGAAGAGGTTGATGTAAGTAAATGTATTGTAATGTTTCTTGTGTGGTTTCAAAATGATCCACCAAAAATTCTAGGACTTAAAATTTGTGTTTCCTATTTTGTTTTAATGAATGCTGCTAGCATTCATTGAAACTCACATGATATCATGTTAAATTCCATCGAGATCAACATATTATACCTCGATGCTTAGCCACGATGTTAAATTCAGATATTTTGACACCAACTACGACAGCGCCAACTTGAGCTCGATATTTAAAAAAAACTGTTTGATTTAAAGTTGTATGTGTAAATCTCAATCAAACATGTTTAAACTACTTACATAGTGTTTGGAGTTTATAATCAGAAACACTTAAAAATGCATAAAGTGTACTTCAAAATCCGGCTTTTCTGAAGAAATTTTGCTATCATCTCTCTTCGGGCCGTCTGACTTGACTTGAAGGATGACTTGACTGGAAGTATACATACAGCCTTTGAGTCAAGACAGACGGCACAACATAAATACTCTGGCAGAGAAGGCGAATTTTAAAGTAACACGACAAAAACCAAAAACGGAGCACACGCCCAATATGTAGGATAACAAATGCATTATTATTTAATTTATTGGTACTTTCCCTTTTTACGCGAAGCTCTTATATAAAGAAGTTATGGCTATTAGTAAAACAAAATAGGTAATTTATTTTATAGTGGCAACATTAAAAAAGTAAGATCAAAACTCCTTACTCATTTGAAAATCGACCATAAAATCGATTTGTAATAAAATGGACGTCCGCTAGGGTTGGCCAGCGCGTACCCGATACCCGCTAACCGTCGGCGTATCCGTGCCTCGTGTCGCAATCTTGCCGCGCTCCTTGCATTTGACATTAAATAATTGCTGGGCGCCGTCCGTCGAACGCGATTTCGGCTATGAATCTTAGAGGCGGCCATTTTCTATTTTTATTATAGTAATTTTACTGACTTAAATTGCAATTGGTTGAATAAAAGGTTGTTGATAAACTAACCTTATAAAAATTAAGTTCGAGAGAGGTAGGTAGGGCACAGCGGATAATCCGCTCAAATCGGAGCAGCCCGTCTGGGGAAGGACCTCCACCTTACAGAAGATCGTAGCCAAATAACATTGGTCTCGGCCATGTTGTGTTCCTACGGTGAGTAAGGTCTCCAGAGCTCCACTTGGGGAGTTGGGAGGGTTGGCAACGCGTGAGTATTGCAAGCGTCTACGGTGACGGCTTCCCATCAGCCCAGCCGTATGCTTGTTGTGTTTTTTTTTTAAGTTCGTTCGGTGCAGTACCACCTAATCACAGAATATCGACGTGAAATAGCGGTGATATGCTGCTGTATTTGGTACGATAAGCTCTAGAGCCGGAAGCCTAATACCCCTCATGCTTCCTACTCCCTTTTTCACTTTCCTTCCCCCGTCTTTCCTTTTTCTTTCCTTGATCATCCAAGATCTTGTAGTCGTGGATGTCCATGGACAGCGGTGATTGCTTACCATCAGGTGACCCGCTACCTCGTTTATCCTCCTTTCTCATAACAAAAGTGCGTAGCTCATAACAAAAGTGCGTGCGGCCACGCACGGACTCATCTGAAAGCTATTTCAGATGAGTCCAATGTAATACCCCGTCCACACGCACCCAATTTTTGAGCCAATTTGATCTATTATCCTGTTCTTGGTGATATCTAAAGAAAAGGACAGGTATACAAATTGGCCAATTAGATTGGGCCGTGTGGAAGGGTTGTTATCTAAACTTACTATAATGATCATAAAGATTTGAATTGATTTTATGATTTAATTTCTTACTTACTTTCTTACCAAACTCCAAACCAAGGTTCTACTATTTAATTTATAACTCATATTAGACTTATGACCGTGTCTATGAATGCATAAGGCTACAAGTGGGGGAGCGTGCCGAGTTGAATTTATTTAATGACAGCTCCCAGTTAGCGGGGACGGTATGTGAACCGCCTGTGATTATATCACCCACATCCTTACATCTTTGCGATAACGTTATCCAAAAAAGCAAGTTTTTAATTTAAATCTTAAGCTCTTTTGGGAGAAATTAATAAATTGTGTGGTTTTATTATAAATTCTCCTAAAAATCAAAATTTCTTATTACAAGCTCTTTCGAATAGTTTCAATTGTTTCCTACCTCGGCACATACCTACGGCAGATTTGTACTAAAAAGAATTGGCAAGACACTAAGTGCTAAGTTTCTCTTTTAAAATGACACTACATGATAATATTTATATTATTTTTGAAATTGATTATTTGAAAGAAAAATTTCACCTTCGAATCCCACCTGAGGGGACCCAGGTGGGATTCGAACCCACGACCCCTCGATATCCGGCCGTCGGGGTCGTGGGTTCGAATCCCACCTGGGGGGAGGATGTGAAATTTTTCTTTCAAAAAATCAATTTCAAAAATATGAATGGCTAGTTGCCTAACAACTATAAATAAAAATCATAAATATTTATATTAACTTCGATAATCTACACATAATGATAAAATATATAATATGTATCTGGTTTCAATTCACGGTATACCCCCTATAGAAATTTCCTAAGCCTAAGTACAGAGAAGGGATTCTGTGTACGTACACTATCACAAAATAGACGTCTATGAAATTAAGCAACCAGCATGTTCAAGTTAGATTAGACTCTCGTAACGAATTAATGAATTTGGCTATGAACTTCTACTACACCAGGAAAATTATGTGGCCGATATTGACCTTCATGCTCGAATTTAGAATATAATTTTAATCTTCTATGTCATTGGCCACCTCCTTAATAAGTATGTCGTGGAAGTAGAAGACATTACTGCTGATCCACTAGCCACTAACAAAATTATGATAAATTGAAGTCAGTTTATTTTATTTTATTCACAATAGGTAGGACAAATTTTTTACAAAAAATACAATCAATTTATCGACAATTTTAAGAGAGGTAATGACAGCGGATAATCCTCTCAAATCGGAGCAGCCCGTCTGGGGAAGGATATCCAGCTTACAGAATATCGTAGCCAAATAGCATTGGTCTCGGCCATGTTGTGTTCCTACGGTGACTAAGGTCTCCGAGCTCTACTACCCCAAGTGGAGCTCTGGCTTCCAATTCCAAATTGAATATCAGTAATTTAATTCATAACTTGCAAATAATCCTCAACTACTTTGAAAATCTGTGTACACTATAGTAGATTATAGACTAATTGTTATAACTATTTGTAATCAAAACTCTGTATTTTAATGTCTATGCCTGTTTGTGTGCCTTACTAATAAAAATTAAATAAAATTGCGGAGCGGACAACTCTCATCGCTAAAAACTTGTTCCCTTTCTGCAGTCGCTCTATAAAAATCTATCTTCAAATCATAAACTCTTCTACCCTAATTAATCATATGAAAACTGGACAAGACTAATAATAAAGAGTAAAACGTCCAAATTGTTTTTTTAAAAAAGCGTGTAATTTCATCATCTCAGCCACAAGGAAGTCCTTTACTGGACATAAGCACCCCCCAAATGTTTTCAGTGCGACCGGTTGAAAAATATAATTAAAATCATTTTTTTCCGCACAAAAACCTGACGTTAACATGAACATTTTCTATACGAAAACAACTCGTCGAAACGTATTGAAACTACCCCTAAAAGCAATAAGGCGAGCAATAACATCATAATCTAAAAACAAAAACAATATTTCCATTCTCCCCGGGCCAAATCGCCCGCCAAAACCATTCCACCCAATAATACTATACAATTTCGCAAAATGACAGTTAATAAAAAGAGTTATATGTATAAGCGATGTATAACGGATACGTCTTGAGACAATACAATACCCAACCCTATGCAAGAAAAGGATAGCATTATGTTCACAATTTCATCTTTAAATGCGTTTCTATTGGCCGATTCGTATCGCGTAGAAAACGGTGCGCCGCGATTGGTCGGTGCGATTTTACTTTTTAGAATACCCATACCCGCTATTTTCTTGTGAGTTCTTTTTTTATGATTTCTGAATTTTATAGGGCGTTTGCTGGTGCTGGTATTGAATGTTGTTCGAATTATGAATGTTTCAAGGCTCGGGTACGGATAGGGTTGCTCTGCGGATATTTCACGGATATTACGTTCCAAATTCCAACTTTATTTTTCTTTTACAGTCCGTAAACGATAATTCTATTGTGTTGGTATTGAGACGTCTTGTAAGGGTTGTATCACATTGATAAAATCCGTTATTATCGAGATTCTTTCTTATTTTTTATACCACAAAGGTGGCAAACAAGCATACGGCGCCGGCCTGATGGTAAGCCGTCACCGTTGCCTGTAGACGCTTGAAATACCAGGGTTATCACTCACGCATTGCCTCCTTGCATCATCTTCCTTGGGGGTGTCTTGACTCGGATGCTATTATCATATTATTGAGAAAATCCCGCTTTACCGTGTGAATTTCGGGAAATATTCGCAGCTATTAAATTCAAATTCAAAACTTTTATTCAGAGAATAGGTTTTCACAAACACGTTCTCTTGTTTGTATATTAATAAATGATTTGTATGAATTAATCAACTCTAACTACTACCATTTCGGAAACAAAAGCAAAATGGCCACTGATAAAAGAAATAGCGAATAAATAAGATTATAATGGTGCTAATTCTGTTGTACATTTAACTAGACTAAACTAATTTTGACAGGACTAGAAGTGTTGCTACCCTTGTCACTAATAGTAAACCAAAGAAGGACAACAACACCTTTGGTCCTGTCAAATTTAGTTTAGTCTAGTTAAATGTACAACAGAATTAGCACCAATATAAACCTTTCCCTGGAATCTCTCTGTCTATTTTGAAATGAAATCCGTTGAGTATAGTTTAAATAATCTAAGCGAAGGGATCCAGCGGAAATGACTTCATTTTATATACTACCTACTAGCTTTTTTGCCGTGAAGTTCCGGACCCGTTCCCGTGGGAACCACATTGAATTTCAGGAAAAGCTAAAGCCTATGTCCCTCCCTAATAATGTAGCTTTCTACTGGTGAAAGAATTTTTGAAATCGGTCCAGTAGTTTCGGAGCCTATTCAATGCAAACAAACAATCAAATCTTTCCTCTTTATAATATTAGTATAGATGTAAAGCAGTTTTAAATAAAGTTCTAATAAAAGTCTCTGTCAGTAAGTTTCTGAAACGTATTTTTAAAGTCTGACACATTAAATTGTAACTGTGGTGCTAATTCTGTTGTTACATACATATTTTGACAGGACCAAAGGTGTTGTTGTCCTTCCTTGGTTTACAATTAGTGACAAGGACAGCAACACTTCTAGTCCTGTCAAAATTAGTTTAGTCTAGTTAAATGAACAACAGAATTAGCACCATTGTCAAACTAAAGAAGGAAAAGAGAAAGTTTGAGAGTTAAATGTGGAATTCAATTATTAAATGCGTTCTAGAAAGTGTGTCCCTATTAAATTTGTCAGGAATCAAACCCACATACCCCCGTAACGGAAACCACACCCCTGTCTACCCTTAATTCGATAAACGAACGCAATTATGCAACCCCTCTCATCCCTCAAGATATCTGATGGCAAGTTAATCTGCTATGATTGTACAATGGCGTAAGCCTAAATACAAAGCGGTGATGGCTTAGTTAGTTGATAAGAAACTGGGTTATCAACCGACTGGTTCCTGGTTCAAACTCTGGTGTGGCAAACCGAATTGCTTTTTATAGGTACGTACATCTTTACATTTTTTGATTGAAGAAAGAAAAATATTTTATTTTTGTTTGTTTGTTTGTTTGTTTGTTATTCCTTCGCCGCTTTACTAAGTAGCCGATCATTATGAAAATTTGTAAACATATTGTCAGGGGTACAGAGCCCAACATAGGCTTCTTTTTATCCCGTGAAAGTAGGTCATTCCAGTGGGAAAATATTTTTTCTACTATAGAGGGCGCTGTATGGGATGGGCTATTGGCCAACAGATGGCGCCAGATTGATGACGACTGCCACAGGTTATGTTTAAACTGAATGAAAAGACCTTTTTCTTTTCTTTTAGGCTCTTTGGTCCATAAAAGTCAGTCGCATCGTAACTTAATCTAAACTTACACACACACACATATTTTAACAAAAATTAATCATTAAATATACTTAATTCAGACATACCCATAGAATATTAACTACTTTAAAACCTACTTGTTACCAAATTGTACAGTCTTTTCGCCTCAGTGGACGCTGTCTGGGCGCGCAAGCCATGGAAAGCACCCACGTCATGAACGTTAACTAAGACGGGCCCATACATTTTTCCTCCTGCCTGTCCTGCTGGAATGCAGTGAGGTGTCAGCATACCGGGCAACCTACCTGGGAACCCCGGGCAGTCTCCGGGAGGCACTCAGCAACGTCAAGTCCCTGGCCGGCTTCCTGGAGGAATTCTACTAAATATATGCACCAATGGACTCTCAATGGTGTCTCAATCGTATCTTAATAGAATGTCGATAGTGTAGGTATCTGTGGAATAGCTTTTGACATTTGTTATGGACTTAAACAATAAGTTAAACATTATGTCATTGTTTAAATCCATAACTAATGTCAAAAACTATTCCACTGATACACTGAGACACCATTGAGAGACCATTGGTGCATTTGTTTAGTATATAGAATCGGGCCCCTGGCCGGCTTCCTGGAGGAATTGGGATGGCTGGAGTAATCCAGCTCCCACTCTTCGCACGCACAAAGGACACATAGGCTGCCTAATTGCGGAGAAGGCCCGCAAGACAACAAGTAACAAGTACATTTTTCCTCGCGAAGCGACATGCAATCTTGTAGATATTTTAGTACGACGCCACAGTTTCGTATATAAGCCCCTTAATCCGACCCTTAAGTCGTATGAACTTGTCTGCCTTTGTCATCTTATCAATTTAAAAGAAAAAATATAGGGATGGGGGGGAAATGATTACTTCCTCATTTTTCCGGTAAATACCGATTCATTCGTGGGGTCCGAGTTTACTCCGACTCTCAGTTGTGGTTGTCATCTTGGGGGACTGGTCTGCCCGTTTCATCAACTACCTATTCTACATATTAAAGATTTGAATATAGTTATGCCATAGTGCTATTTCGATTGACATCCCGCACTTAGTGCTTTTAATTTCTGTACTTAAGTACCCACAGTCGACTCGAGGATAGCAGGACCAATTGTTAAAATGACTTTTGGTTGCAACATCCAAAATAGCGATTTTGTTGACCAATAGAATAGCCCGAAAGAACATCGCAAAAGGTTTAAAGTTTATGACTGCTCATTCATAAAATAAAACTTTATTTAAAACCCCTCTTATTATCTAGTGGATACATGTGGCTTTAATAAACAAAAACCCTAAAACTAAGAAAAGGGCGGAGCTGACAAAAATTCCACTTACAAGATGTGCAATCGATTTTGTTTTAACCTCCTGCGTACATCTGTACTACACAAAGTACGTAGGAAAAATATTAATCTGTGGTCTCTATTTTCATTATTACGGTCATTCTCGACATTAGGCGTTCTTCGCCTAATTACCGTACCCTTTTTTATTTTTCTCTAGTTTGTTTTAAAAGGATTGAAATATGTAACTCATGAAACATGCGAATGTAACAATTAAAATGGCATTCGTTTATTAAAAGCGGTTTCCGAGTTAATGAGACTTAAACATTTCATGGGTACGGTAATTAGATAAATCTATTCCTTAATGTAATGGTAATTAGAAAAGATCATTATGTCTATTTAAAATCATAATAAAAATGACATGTATAACATGTATAGACACAACTACACGATAAGAGGTATGAATGTTGATGCTAATTGGAAGAAAATGGCTAAAGCAATAAGAACTGCTGCAAAAGAAGTCCTTGGGGAAACACGAGGTGGGCGAAAATTGAAAAGGAAACGTGGTGGTGGAACGAAAGTGTCCAAAAAGCATTAAAAATCAAAAAGAGTGCATTCAAGGAATGGCAGAGTTACGTGACATGATCATAGGAAAACTGAATTGAGGGAGAGGTATAACGAGGCGAGGAGACGGGCAAAGGTGGTGGTTGCGAGTTCCAAATCCGGGGTAGAAGAAAAAGTATATAATGAATTAGATAATGAACTAGGTCAGAAAAAACTATACAGAATGGCTAAACAGCGCAATCAAAGATCGAAAGACATTTGTCACGTAAAATGTGTGAAAGACGAATGCGGTAAAACATTGGTAAAAGATAGTGACATTAGAGACCGATGGAAGGGATATTTTGAAAAATTACTTAATGTTGAGAATGATTATGATGGAAAAGAAAACATAATGACATAGATATAGGCATGATAGCTAAGGTAGATGAATTAGAGGTAAAGAACGCCTTGAGGAAAATGAAGAATGGAAAAGCAGTTGGCCCGGACACAATACCAATAGAAGTCTGGAAGGTTCTAGGGGATTATGGATGCAAGTGGCTCACTTTGTTTCTTAATGAATTGTTGGTTCAGGATGTCATCCCAGAGGAATGGCAAGACAGTTCCTTGGTACCTATTTTTAAAAGAAAGGGGGGTGTCCAGGAGTGCAATAGCTACAGGGGGATTAACTTGATGTCACACACATTAAAGCTGTGGGAGAAAATAATGGAGGCACAACAAAGTACAAAAGAGCACACAAAAACCTACATATGGTATTCGTGGACCTCGAAAAGGCCTACGACCGGGTCCCGCGTCAGTACAACATAATGCTTTTCTGTTGATGTAGGTGTGCACCAGGGTTCAACGCTCAGTCCATACTTATTCCTTCGGGTTATGTTGCTGGAGGATGCTGAGGTGGATGGATGTGTGGAGTGACGAGAAGGGACAAAGTCAGGAATGTACACATAAGGGGGAGTTTAAAGGTGGCGCCTGTAACCGATAAGAGAGGTCAGAGACTGAGATGGTTTTGCCATATGATGCGCAGGGTGGACAGTCTGGACAGTCATGTGACCCAGAGGGTGCCAAGAATGAATGTGGATGGATGGAAGGGCAGGGGTAGGCCAAAAAAGAGATGGAGTGATGGCGTGAGAAATGACATGAAATTAGCTGGAGTAATTGAGGAAATGGAAGGAGTTTGGAACTAAATCGGCACAGCAAAAGTTTAATAATCATACAACGGTAGTTAGAAATACATGGTAATTGGTATACGGTAATTAGAAAACGCCGATTTTTCATAAAATTTTCGAAAACCTACAGAGTATTGAAATACTGCATTACAACACTGTACTGAGACCAAAGCACTGTCTCTATTTATATAAGCAATTAGAGTCTACCTTAACCAATCTAGTATAAAATTAAGTACACGGTAATTAGAAAAGTTTTGAACGAAGGATACGGTAATTATATACTAACGTGCTTCATTGACTTATACACTAACGTAAAAGACCTGCACCTGCTGCAAGACCGCGGCAGAAACTGAGGGCTTGAGACGTGTACAAGTAGTTATGTGCCAAATATCATAATTAGGAATGTGCACCCTCGAAAAGAAAACGTCACGGCAATTATAACTTTAGTTCGGACATGCGGTTACTCAATGATAATTATTTACAGACTGATTTTATTGAGTGGATATTATTTCATGTGATACCCGTTGCCTAATACTCATTAAAATGTTGAATGCAAAAAATAAAATCCGTACATCATAAAAGTTACAAGCCAGTTTTAACCACATTTTGGGGTGCGGACAGGGCACGGTGCTTAGAGAACAGAGGTTTGTGAAATTAATTTAGCCAGATAACTATGTAATCGGGGCCTATGTTTTTGTTACCAGCTAGACATGGATGCTAACTAACATATAAAAATATTTCCCTTTTTGAATTTGATAATAATACGAATATACAAGCCCGGACGCACAAAATCTAGCTAATCGAAGAATGGCCGATTAGTTCTAAATATATGTTACTGGCGACATCTAGTGACTACACTGGTTAATACAAAAAATAAAACAACACATTTGACATCTGTCATTCTTTTGAAAATGGCGTCGGAAGGTGAGCGAGCGAACGTGCATTTACGCAGTAGTAAATTTATCCATGTTAATATTTTCTGTTTTTATGTGATTTCATAGTTTTTTGTGTAAAAACAGTTGTTGATAGTACAAACTAATTGTTCAAAGTAATATTTTACCAAAAAAATCAAATATTCGTAACCTAACCCTGATATTATCTTCTATGTCCTCTGCAAAGTACAAAAGTATGTAATTAATATATTTCACGTCTGTCTTCCCGAGTACTATATAAAGTACGTTAACAATTTCTTCATTTTTTTTGACTTAACACCTAACCTCATCGCAAAAGTTTTGAATGACTCCGATTTCGACTATTCTGGAGATGATTCAGGCGAAGATCCCGAGTTTCAACCACCAGAAACCAACCAAACAATCTGTGATCACCGTAAAAGCGGTTCCAGTAGTTCAAGCGAAGATGAAGATGATTTCGTTATTTCTGTACCTTCTCCAGCAACATCAGACAACTCGGATAGTCCTTCAACTTCGGCATACTTATTACGAGCAAGAGGACGTTCATGGGGAACATCTCGTGGGCAAAGTCGTGTTCGTAGCCGGGTTAGAGACCTCACAATTAATATGAAAAATACTGAGGATTGGAAGTTTAATTTCGCATCTTTTCGACCTAGCCGATGTAAATGCTTGGTTGCAGTATAGAATGGTAGAAGTAGAGAATGGTACACCAAAGAAAAATTTCGTACAAATGCGAGAATACAAGCTAAATTTAGGCACCAAACTAATTGATGACAATGAAGAAGAATCTGGTGATGATGGTGAAGTTGAATACGAAGAACTTGAGCCGAAACAAAACGTAAGATTTTAATTAAACCGTTCCTTCCAAAGAAAACTGTACCAATAGTGCAGCGTAGTTGCCAGCATATGGTACAAAACAATGTCGCTGCAGAAAGAATGCCTGTGATAAAAAAGCTACGGTATTTTGCAAGAAATTTACCTATGTTTTACGCCTAATCGGAATTTTTTTACTGATTTCCATGAAGACTTTTAATTCCCAGTTAACTGTTGAGTCCTACAAACTTTAATATAAATGTAAATGATTGATCTCTAATGTTCCTCGTATTAAATTACTATAAGTTTATATGAGAAGTTTTTTTTTTTTAATATGTTGTGAAGAAAAGTTTAATTTCTGTTAATTTTGAAACATTTAATAAAACTACTTAAAATTATACATCCAATCTATTATTGATTGCTCCTATCTGGTCACTACGCTACCAAAAATAGGCTACGTCCTTTAAGAAGCACATATTCGCTTACAGCATTTCGCATACAGTTTAGTTCCCTTGTACTTTGTATAGAACATAGTGAAAAACCAGGTTTTTCCTGTACTTGATTTTTTCTAATATTTTTCCCGTACTAAGTGATAGTCTAATAGTGCAATACAAAAGTTTCAGAAAGAAACAATAGAAAAAGGGTGTCTGGTACTCAGGAGGTTAAAATGTTCCTCACCGCCACCGTACACTGTTTTAAACACAAACATATAATTATCTCACGTTAAACCCTTAATTTAGTATATCCGTCTCCCTCGCACAATTCGAAATGTATCAAAATAATTTGATTTACACTTTTTTTTTTAAATAAAAGAGCAGAAAAAACCCGTTCGAACCGTATTCCTGAGTAATTGTTTTAAGCGCCTTCGGGGCCCCGCCCCCGACGGCTGTGTCTGACAGACCCCTTACGCTGGAGGGTAGCAATTTTTTGTAACACCCCGTGTTGCTAACCCCTAGCAGAGGTTTCGTTTAAGAGGCATACGTCACTGTTTATTCGAAGAATTTTTGAATTCATACTAAATAAACATTTTTAGGACAAATGTAGGCTGATGATGATGATGATGATGATGAAACATTTTTATTTGTTTATCAGGCAGCAGGCGTAAATATATTATTTGATCATGTTTGTATATTCAGAGAATTTTCAAATCCACACAAAAGTTTGAACCAGCTTTGGACCGTGACTAGTGGAGAAGGTTTGTCCAGCCGTGGGACCCATTTTATTTAACGTTTACATTGTATATAATATGAAACTATGAATTTTATTTACTAGCCGATTGTTTTAACCAGCCATTCTTGCGTAAAAGTGTAACAAATCATACATCCATTAACACAAATCTTCGCGTTTATAACATTGGTAACGAGTAAGGAGTTAAAAAAGGGACATTTTCAACTCTTCAATCATTCAATTAAAATACTTCTCGTTTCACACCATCCCCTTAAATTTTACATCGGCAACGCCACAAGCAATTTTCAATTTTATTCAAACGGTTTAAAGTTCGTTTTTGTTTGTGATTACAAATTAAAATAATTCGCTAAACGCCTATGGTGAAGTTTGATAGCATTAAATTGAGGCCGCCCGAGACGAAAGGGAGTAAGTATTGATTTCAATATTATGAGAACCGATTCCGGGCTTTGGACGTTAAGACGTCTGTCCCGGTATGTTGGTTGGATGACAGTTGTTAAGCCAAGTCCGTGGCTTGAGCACACTGGCCTCTGCCAATCCGCATTGGAGCGTGGCAGAGCACGCCCTAATCTTCAATTAAGAGGAGACCCGAATCTCTGCAATGGGATGACTATGAGGTTGAAATAATGAAAAAAAAACTAAATCTAGTAAGTCTGGCAACTACATAAATAGATTATTGTATTTATTGAGAGTAAACAAAATAAATAATAGTTCTTAAAAAAAATATATTAAACTAATATTAAAAACTTAAAAGACAAGGCTCGAGGCCGCCTGTGACGAAAGGGAGTAAGTATTGATTTCAAAATTACGAGAACGGAATATAGGACGTCCGGCAAATAGACGATTGAATCTCGCGTCATCTGAATCGTTATCGTTTTGGAGGACTGGTCTACTATTTTCATCACTTATCTATTTAACATCCGCCGTAACTGGTTTTCTTTCGCCATTTCTTTTACCAGTGGTCATTTTGCTTTTGTTTCTGAAATGGTGGCAGCATAATAGAGTAGATTTTAATTTCACAAATCATTTATTATTATTTTCTTGGAGAATATGCCAGTAAAGGCACTCTCTCTGAATAATTTTAAGAGGGCACAGCGGATAATCCGCTCAAATCGGAGCAGCCCGTCTGGGGAAGGACCACCACTTTACAGATCGTAGCCAAATAGCATCGGCCATGTTGTGTTCCTACGGTGAGTAATGTCTTCAGAGCTCCACTTGGGGGAGTTGGGAGTGATACGCCCGGTATTGCAAGAGTCTATAAGCTACGGTGATGTTTACCATCAGGGGGCCAATGGACTTAAACAATAAGTTAAACATTATGTTATTGTGTAAGTCCATAACAAATGTCAAAAACTATTCTACTGATACACTATCGGCATTCTTTTGAGACACGATTGAGACACCATTGAGAGTCCATTGGTGCATTTGTGTTAGTAGAATCGGGCCCCAGGTCGGCCGTATGCTTGTTTGCCAACTTTGTGGTACAAAAAAATGATTCTTTGATTTCCAGAAACATAAAATATCCCATAATGTAATTGCTGTAAAAAAAAATTATTTTTGTGTGTGGCATCTGCATACTTACTCTTTGCAATTTAGCCTATGTCAAGTAAAAATTAGCAACGTGTAATAGACATAAACGGAGTATGAGACAGACCTTTTTAGCATAAAAATATCATAATCTTTTCTCACCTGACTATCCTTCAGTCCAAGTTTTTCGGCTAGCTTCTTCCTGTCTGGCTTGGAAATGTATTTCTGGACTTGGAACCTCTTTTCTAGACCTTTCCTTTGTAGATCTGAGAACACTGCGCGTCTCATCATACCACGACGTGGTTTACCTGTTAATTAAATTAATGTTATTAGGATTAAGTAAATCCATCAAAACAAATATCCCGTGCAAACTTCGCTTGCACTTTTCATCCCTTTATGTTGTGGTTTCCGGGATAAAAACTAACCCATATCCGTTTTTGGGTCTCCAATTATCTCCACCGCCATACAATATTTTTAATCGGTTCAGTCATTTTAACGTGAAAGCGTAACCGACATTTAACATCATTTTTAACCGACTTCGAAAAAGGAGGAGGTG
Source organism: Endotricha flammealis (assembly GCA_905163395.2). Classification (NCBI taxonomy): domain Eukaryota; kingdom Metazoa; phylum Arthropoda; class Insecta; order Lepidoptera; family Pyralidae; genus Endotricha; species Endotricha flammealis. The sequence goes on along the minus strand of LR990882.1, from coordinate 1,503,795 downwards.
GTAACGACAGACAAAGTTACTTTCGCATTTACATTTATAAGAAGAATACGCGAAAGGCTCTACACAATGGTGTGGAATGAACAAGACTTAAATCTACAATAAAATAAAAAAAGTCAGTGATGAGAGTAAGCAGGCAGACCAGTCCCCCCAGGCAGCACCCGTTCACGAGTTGACGCAAGAGTCAGTCAGCCATCGCTGTGCTCAACCATATTAGAGGAAACTCAGCGACCCGACATACATACATATAGAAGATACAGATATTCTATAAATGTTGTTAGACGTGCACATTATTGTGCGTAACCGATTTTACGAACGTTTCCGAGGTAACGCACACATTAACAACGCACACATTAACAATGTATACGTACATTGTTAATGTGTGCGTGTGTGTACATGTGAACGTAACAAGATTCATAGCCAAATGCACTTCATTCAATGGAATATCTGTACCTATTAGTATTTATATAATACATACCTCTCGAACTATGGGCCCATGGGAAACCACCAGGCAGGGGGAACACTTGTGTATGCGCTTGCGCTGGTCTTACTGCAAAAAAAAAGTCAAATTGATAATTCCATCTATACAAATTATTTGACCTTCACCTAACAAATTTTTGAAGTGAAAACTTCTTTAGCGGCGCTTGGCACTTTTTTTAGATGGGTAAAAAAAATTAAACTCGCGTCAGATCCGTAGCCTGCTCGAAAAAACGTAAAATTCCCTAACCATTCCAAAATATTCAAAAATGCACCACGTTGATGTTAGTTTTCACTTCTGCCGGCACACCGGAGTGCAACCCGTCCTTTTTTTTTTAAAGATTGTAATTGAAATAGGCCATTCACAGAGCTTATTGTTGCCTACCACTAGTTCAGACGGCAAATTTGTAATAATAAATTTACTAAGTGGCTTAGTACAAATCTGCCGTCTGAAGGTGGTAGGATAAGAACTTGCACTTTTAAATGGTACATCAGATTTATAAAATTTTGGTGTCTAATGAATACGAGGTTTCAGTCATCACAGCCCAGAGAGATTGCAAATAATACATATTGTGATCTTCTAAATACGTTAAATTGCGCGCAAATACAAAAAGTAAATCAATAAAAAAAAACACCCACAAAAATTAACAAAGAAATCCACCCACAGATCATTCAAATATCTATACAAATCCAATTGGCAGTTTGTCTGTAAAAAAGAAAAAAAAATACAATACAAAGTCGTCAATAATTCGCGAACAATAATTTAATATGATAGCTTAGACCCTGTATACATGTACGCACGTTGGCATCGCGTTTCGTGCTACATTGGGCTCTTTGTATGTTAGAGCCCACGAAGAAATGATTGCAACTCCGCGATGGATAATGATCGACAAAAACACGCGACAAATTCGCCCTTTCTGGACAAGGTTTTAATATGATAGCTTATTGATTCACAACAATAGATCTGCAATAATTTTATTGAAAAAAGGGAGATAGAAAAAATACAAAAAAGACTTGTGCGGTTTTGGCCGATGGCCTTTTTAGTGTAATATGACGTTTCCGTCTTTTGATGCGATTTTGACATAAGTATAGATTTTTTATTAAATTCTTTGTGATTCAAGTGTCAATAATTTAAAAGCTTTATTAATAACTAACGTAAGTACTTATATGTTTTTTAATTATGTGAAAAAGAATTTCTTTTATGTGAAAAATTCATATTTCGCGGAAAAAAAAACAATAAAATTTCACTTTTTAGGGTTCCGTAGTAAACTACAAGGAACCCTTATAACTTCGCCATGTCCGTCTGTCTGTCCGTCTGTCCGCGGTCTAGCGCCTAGACGCTTAGTGCTAGAAAGCTGTAATTTGGTGGTTATATACATATTAACAATGGTAACAAAATTTTAAAAAATATTTTTTTTTGGGGTCCCTTACATGTAAAGTGGAAATGATATTTTTTTCCGCCCCCACCCCATGTTGTGGGGTATCGTTAGATAGGTCTCTTCAAAACATTGAGGTTGCGGGAAGATCGTATTCCGATACAATGATCCGTTTGTCCGGAAGTCTTGTGTTTAGAAATTTGAAAAAATCATGATAGTGGTTCATAATATAGTGAACCTACAAGCAAAACTATAACGGTTAAGTAGGCACTAGTCGGCACTACTAGTTACCGAGTAATAGCCGACTAACTTATGAAGTAAAATTTATTTGACGAAAACGTACAAATGTCATAGAAGATGGCATTGTACTCATATGTAAGCAAGAAATGCGTAGCCAATACGGAACCCTATTTTGTGCGTGGCCTGACACGTACTTGCCCGGCTTTTTATTTAAACTAGTGCTTGCAATTTATTGGTAGTAACTTGCAGGTTGCTTTCAGACACTATTTATTAAAAAAAATAAGATTTTTTTTAATCAATTTCAGCAGTTTATTACAAGTTTAAATGCGGTTTTGTTAATCCAGAAAAAAAACTTCGAATAAAGTTAGACAAAAAATACAAAAAGGACTTGTGCTGTTTTGGCCAATGGCCTTTTTACGTTGATATGACGTTTCCGATGGCCTTTTCATTTTGATGCGGTATTGACAGTATAGATTTTTTTTGAGTAAATTTCTTTGTAATTGAAGTGTTGAATTGAGTTTAGAGTTTTTATACTTTAAAAGCTCTATTAAATAACACTATGGTTTATTTTACTTTATGTGTTAGGATTTTTTATTATTATGTGATTTATCTAAACCTACCTCAATGAATGATTTATGTTATGGATGGTGGGAAATGTTAAGAAAATATTTTTAGTGGAAAAACTGGTATTATTATTACATAAACGAGTATGTAAATTATAAGAGAAGATAGGGCGAAAAAAGAAAGAAGTAAGTAATATGAAAAACATGGACAATTAAAAAATATAAAGATGTATAAAAATGGAGTTAAGTTTGCCACAACTTGTGTGGTACATACACAAAAGATTACAAATGCGAAAAATCTATACTAATATTATAAAGCTAAAGAGTTTGTTTGTTTGAAGCGCTAATCTCAGGAACTACTGAATTGAAAAAATATTTTTGTGTTGGATAGTCCATTTGTCGAGGAAGGCTTTAAGCTATTTAACATTACGCTGCGACCAATAGGAGCGAAGCATCAGTGAAAAATGTTGCAAAAACTGGGAAAATTATTCATATCGCGATAGTGTTTTCGAGAACCACGCGAACGAAGTCACGAACACAGCTAGTTTACAATAAGAAGAAAAAATCTATAAAATTTCGGTTTATTAAACTGCTTGCAATTTTATCGCGAGTGTACAAGTTACTTTCAAACAGAGAAATAACGGCCATTTCAGCAATTTATTGCAAGTTGAAACGCTTTTTTCCATTTATTTTATTAACCCATTAAAAAAATGTTACAATTTTAGCAAAACACCAAAAAGAATATCCTTAGACTTTAACAATACAATCTTAACTTTTTTATGTTACAAAAAATGTAACATCAAACAATTGTGTAAACAATATTATAGAACATGTTTATAATGGGTTGCTAAGCCAACCGCGGGGTTACGAAAGTTATTTATACAAAGCCATCCCATTGTTACGAAATGGGGATGGCCAATTGAACAATTGTTACATAATCTGTAACATAAACAACGTATGAAATACAGATTAATAATATAGAATGTTACACTTTAGTTTTATTTTGTGGTAGACTAACGAAACTGCGTACTTCGTTTACGTGAATCCCGCTTTCCGGTGGAAATTTCGGATTTCCACGGGAATCAAATGGATACTAGTACCAAATACTATAGAAGACTAATACCCACAGCTTCGGAAGAATTCGGGCAAGACGCGACACTAGCGCCCCTACGGCATGAGGGCGGCATGAGGTGAACGATTTCAAAACTTTTGTATGCAAAATGTTATAGCGCCCCTAGCGGCATGAGGTGAACGGAGGTTGCCAAGTCATTGTATGAGAAACGTCAAGAGCTGTGGGTATTAGTCTTCTATAGTATTTGCTAGTACCTACTCTAAAAAACCCCGCTTTCCTCGTGGACCAACTGACACGACCAAATTTTAACAAGTAAGCTATTCGGGTCAGTCTAACGGTCCTTATAGTTAACTAGCTTTTTTGCCCGCGACTTCGTCCGCGTGAAGTCCCCGACCCGTTCCCGTGGGAACCACATTGAATTTCGGGAAAAGCTATAGCCTATGTCACTCCCTGATAATGTAGCTTTCTACTGGTGAAAGAATTTTTGAAATCGCTCCAGTAGTTTCGGTGCCTATTCAATTCAAACAAACAAACAAACAAACAAATAATCAAATCTTTCCTCTTTATAATATCAGTATAGATATAGATAGATGCCTAACATTGCTCTTGAATCATACTTAATTAATTACCAATTAGCCTTTTTGAGATCTCTAAAGTGGGTTGTAGTCTTTTTGAAATAAAATTATTGCAAATCTATTGTTGTGAATCAAAAAGCTATCATATTAAAATATAGATTGTCCAGAAAGGGCGAATTCGCCGCGTGTTTTCATCACGTTTCATTATCCATCGCGGAATTGCAATCATTTCATCGTGAGGTCTTACATACAAAGACCTCAATGTAATACGAAACGGGAAGCCAACGCGCGTAACCCGCCGTCCACACGCACCCAATTTTTGGGCCAATTTGATCTTTTGTCCTGTTCTTGGTGATATCTAAAGAAAAGGACAGGTATACAAATTGACCAATTAGATTGGGCCGTGTGGAAGGAGTGTAACATGTTACGTTTACGTTACAGGATCTAACTAAGCTGTAATATTAAATTATTATTGACGACTTTGTATTGTGTTTTTTTCGTCTTGTCCGTCTGTCTGTCTGTCATCCTTACTAATATTATAAATTAGAAAGTGAGTTTGTTTGTTTGTTTGTTATTCCTTCACGGCTTAACTAAGCAGCCGATCATTATGAAAATTTGTAAACATATTGTTAGGGGTACAGAGCCCAATATAGGCTACTTTTTATCCCGTAAAAGTATGTCGTTCCAATGGGAAAATAATTTTTCTACTATAGAGGGCGCTGTATCGGCCAACAGATGGCGCCACAAGTCGCGCTAAGGGTTGTTTTGTTGTCAAACGAGATCTATGTCATAAAATTAACGCGAGCGAAGCCGCGGGGAAAAGCTAGTCTATTATAATTCTAGAAATCTTACCTGCCAAGTATGGATGATGACAATGCGCGAGTAAGTGCTGTAAGTGTTGGTGTTGGACAGGGATGGGTCTGCTTGCTATTGGCTTTGCAATGGGCCAGGGGCTGTTGATCATCGGCTGGCGGTATTCTGAAAAAAAGAGATGATGTTACATTTTTTTTTACAAATACTAACTTCTCCTTTGGCGTTTATAAAGTATACTAGCTTTTTCCACGGCTTTGCTCGCGTTAAATTCGGGGTAACACGGGTCCCCTTGCTACCTTGAAAACTGCAAAAAGTCCCATATAAAATGTCACCCCCTCTTTTAGGGGGTTAGAGGGAGATTTCAAAAAAAAAAAAATGCACGATTTTTTGGTTAAAATAGTCCGCATACCAATTTTTAGCTTTCTACCTTGAAAATTACGGAATGCTCTATACAAACTTATTAACCCCCTATTTTAGGGAAGTGGGGGGTTAGAAAGGGACAAAAAGTAGCCTATGTCACTCTCCATCCCTTCAACTATTTCAACTTTAGAAAATCACGACAATTCGTCGCTCCCTTTTGCCGTGAAAGACGGACACACAAACAGACACACACACTTTCCCATTTATAATATTAGTATGGAAGTATGGATTATTAACGCGATAGTACAAGTTAGGTATTATCGTAATTGAAAACATCCAGACTCGAGAACAAATAAAAAATTGCCATCACTTAAAAGTTTGTTCTGAGCACGAATCGAACACGCACCCTCCGGTACCGAAGGTAGAAACCAACGCACCACCAGGGTCTATATCTTCAAACGAATAATATTGACTAAATAAAACGTGTAACACAAAGACCCTAACGCAAAACGGCACAACTCGAAAATCGCGAAAATCAAAATCGAATTATTAATTAGTTATCATAGTACAATCAAAATAAAACCGTCTTGCACTGAACACCCTAATCGCATAACGGGACCATTATAAATACAATACGGGGCGAATATTCTCAATTGTTTGGGTACGGTGCAAGTTGAGAGCGTTGGCGATAATCGTAAAGATAAATATAAATTTATATGCAGAAAACATGAGTATTTACATTTATTATCTTAGGGTATGTCTTACGGTACAACATGTTTTGTCTTGTAAAAATAGAAACAAAATACACGTCATATATATAAGGTCCTAATTTATTAATGAACTTCCTGTTAACACATGACTATAAAGGTTACATATGATCGTTTAAGCAAGGAAATAATGGTCTAGTATTCAGTAAAAAAGGCATTAAATTTAGAAATACTCGGTAAAATGCGCCTCTGTTGTAGCAGCCATCCGTCAGTAGAAAAAAAAGGTTTAGGTGCGGTGCGAAGGGCGCGTCAACGCGTCTCACATATCAAAATGGTTGAATGTATGTAGTAAGCAATTTTTTCTAACTATTTACAATACACTCTTTTTTTTTACTGAATACTAGACCATTATTTCCTTGCTTAAACGATAATTTGTAACTATGTAACCTATATTATAGTCATGTGTTAAAAGGAAGTTCAATAATGAATTAGGACCTTATTTATATAAAATTCAAAGTCCTGACTGACTTAACTATATATCAACGCACAGTCCAAACCGCTGGGTCTAGAGATTCCAAATCTGGAATGTAAGTTCCTTACGACGTCTAGGGGTGTACTAAGAAAGGAATTTTCAAAATTCCCACGGGAAAGCGAGATATACGCAAACGAAGTGGCGAGTATTTTACTTGTACGTGATAAAAAGTATCCCATGTAACTTTTGTTAGTCGTTAGAATGGATACTTCAATTTATTTCCAAATGTCTTGTTCAACAAAATATCTCGAGACTTGCACCATACACGAAGCACCCCAGCGATTTCTTACCACCCCGTGTCAGCGGCACTCCGCCCTTAATATATTGTATAGCCTTTGTAATGCCATTAATCATACTGTGCGAACGTTTTGTTTTTGACTTTGCTTGTATTAATTTAAACTACCTATGAAGGGTGCTTAGATGCGAGTATCGATTTTATTTTATGTTGATGTAATAATGAGATTATAATGAGGCTGTAAATGAACAAGTGGTAAGAGTACAGTCAACATATGTAATAGGGACAAGCCCACAACACATTCCCACCGATGTGTCTCTGTAGCCAGGATCAACAACGGCGACCTCAGATTGACAATAAGCGATGAAGCATATTGACGTCCCGGGCGAGAAAACTACAGCTGTCTTGGAACACGACGAATTTAATCAGAAAGAAGATAGTCGGAGTAGGAAGTATTGTTCCCTCCTTAACAACTACGTGAGAGACAGCAATTTGAAGCAAAAGGCATTATACCTTAGAGAGATGGCAAATCAAGTGAGGCTCGATTGCCGAGCACCGCGATCTATTGTTACATTACTATTGGGACCTAATGCAACAATCAATCAACATCAACAAATGTAAGTGGTGACCAGCTAGGCTACTTTTAAAACTAATCCTGAAGTATTGAGGTATTCTTGAGAACCAGCTTTAACTAAATACTAAACTAAATGAAATCGGATTGTAGATAGATAGAATACTCTTTATTTGCATTACACACAGGAAAAAGTACAAAAACAATCTTATAAACTAGTGTAAATGCAACAAGGCCTTATTGCTAAAAAGCAATCTTTTCAAGGCACCTTAAGGTAACGAATTTCTGTATGGAGTGGGCAGGGCTAGCAAGACAAGAAAATAAATAATAAACAAGAAAATGATAGATAAGTATCTAGGACATCTAAATATTAAAACAAAAATTAATAAATAACTTCAATCAAATATTATATTACTATACTTACAATAATATATTATATAAATATTCATCATATTCATTGTACACTAACAATTTAGTTATTAGAGTTTCATGAGAACGAATTAGGATTTGCTGTTAATTTAAAATCCCACATGATACCACATATGTAATAACAAATTCATAAAAATGCTTGCCTTATTAGTGACTTTTTACCCTATGAAATATTCTACAGAGCGAATAACATAAACAGAATAAACAGCCTTCTACTTCTTTTCATGTGTTTCCTGCAATTAGTGTCAACTGCGGTAGATGTCAAGTCTGCGGTGTTTTCAAGTTACCTAACGGTCACTGAATTGACTTGTCATTCAGCCATTGTCAGTGGTCATCGTGAATTCCTAACATTTCATTCCTCGCACAGTAAAAATTGGGAACCAATTACATTCAGTAGTGTTTTCTATATATAATTTAGTGATCTTTAACAAACGAGCATATAATCCGACGAATGGTTCGACTTAGACATTGACTTATTTTGTACCGGTAACAGGTATGTAAAAAATTGCTACGCCAACAGATTATTCTCAAGTTAATAACTCTGATTCTCCATGTTATAATTTTGTATATTATGTATGAATTTCTTCTTTTCTTTTTGTACCACAAACACGCCACAACACATTGTAAAGTAATGAATCTACTTCCTTAAAATGTACCTAGTATTTCACTTTATTTAATATTACACTGTTTGGCGCTCTTTTTTCATATGCATGGGTGAAGGCTTCTAATTGGCATTGTTTTCGTTATTTTTATGTGTATTGTATAATTAAGCTGTAAGAATCCCAAATAAAATAAAATAATAATATCTATCCAAATTGCCAGTTAGTCCTATTGACTCCACGAGTGTACTGATCTCCAATCACTCACTATCAGGTGCTTCTGCCAAAATCTTCAAAAAAAAAACCCTACGCAATTGATTGGACAGAATAACACGGGTAAAACCCCGGGCATCTGCTATTGGGATAATAAGTCAATATCATCCAATTAAATAGAAAATCGAGGGGCAATTACTACCCTCAATTAATACTTAAAATTATAATCGGTGGAATATTTAAAGAGGGAAGTTTCCGGCGTGACGCCTCCCTCTCGTTTAAGGGTTCTTACCCCTAAGGAGATTTTCCAAGTTTATTTTGCACTTAAGGGATTTATAGGTCAGGAATCGTTGAGTTTACGGGATATATTTAAAATAGCCAACAGAGACTTAGAAATCTTTCTAGTGTTTGTTAATATCCTAATGTACGGAAAGGTCCTTTAAAAATAAGTATTTTATCGAATGAGCCCAAAGTATAATAGGGTGTTTTAAGAAGAGGGTATTTGTAGAATGAAAAATTTTGCGAATTAATCCAAAAACGACTGCAAGCCCTTTCCCGTTCAGGTCCAATTTCTACTAAACATTAGAATATCAGGCATTTAGACGGGTTTGCAATCTATATTACTAGAATCAAACCTAACCTATCGCAGTCCTAAAAGTAATGTAACAATAGACCACTGTGCTCGGCAATTGAACGTCACTTAGTCTGGATTTGCCATCTTTCTATGCCTAATCGCTGTCTCTCACGTAATTGCTAAGGAGGGAAGACCTTGAAACACTTCCTACTCCACCAATCCAAACACCATCCACCAAAGTTATTAAAAAGATACATTTTTTTATCTTTAAAAACATCTCACAACATTCCCACATGAAACCATACAACAATAATTTTTATTACAATAAAAATTCACGCCCATTTTATAACACTTGAAAAAACAAACGCTAAAATATAATTCTTCGGTTATGTTGTTTTGACAATGGGGCTTATAAATAAAAAATGGCTGCCGCGAACGATAATCCATAGAGAAAATATTGAGCGTTACATTCAACTTTAATGGTTAAAAGATACATTTTTTATGAGATATTGGCTCAAGTAATTTATTCACAATTGAACCGCGAAATCTCAGCAAAAAAATTATTATGATCTTTTAAAAAAATAAAATTAAACTGAATTCGTATACATATTGTCAGGGGTACAGAGCCCAACATAGGTTTTTTATCCCGTAAAAGTATGTCATTCTTATAGGAAAATATTTTTTCTAGTATAGAGGGCGCTGTATGAGATGGTGGATGAGAGGTCAATAGATGGCGCCACAAGAAGCGCTATATGTTGTTTTGTTGTCAAACTAGATCTATGCCATAAAATTAACCTAGTAAAAAGCTAAGTAGAAAAGCTAGTACTACATAAATAAACGGATTTAATATAGAAATATGTACAGCTACACATAAACCGTTCCAACACCAAAAATCAGTTTTCAATAGACCGCACCGGCCCGTGCGCCCTCCCAATCAATTATTTTCACACTTCCCTCGCAAAAATCGCCAGTAAATAGCTGCGACATTTCGTGTTAATAACTTTTACGGAACGGATTTTGGTTGTAACAGTTAATTATTAATGTTTAATAACGTTTTTATGGTCGTTTTTATTGTTTACTGGGGGTGAATTGGATGGAATTTTCGGATTACTAAAACATATCTTCATCATATCCACCATATAATCATCTCACTGCAGGGATACGGGTCGTAATTGGAAGAACCCAGTGTTTCCAAGCCGCTATAAGACCAACGATTTGGCTTAAAGACTGTCATTCATCGACACAGGCTAATTGCAAGGAACAAGAATTCAGAAAATATAACTTTAAAAAAAAAACTTAAACAATGTTTCTTTTAACTTGACCAATGTAGTAAATAATCTTAGCGTGTCTTTTTATTCAAATATCCATGTGTAAAATCGATAAATCGCCAGAATAATAAGAGTGTTGTGCTAAATGCTATTTCTAACTATATTATTATTATTTGGGTGTGAATGATAATTTTAATTCTTTAAAAAGACATGCTAATATTGTTTACTACATTGGTCAAGTTAAAAGAAACAAGGTTTACGACAATTTGCTAATTAAGAAACGTGAAATGGATACTAGTACTCTAAAAAACCCCGCTTTCCTCGTGGACCAACTGACTCGACCAAATTTTAACAAGTAAGCTATTCGGGTCAGTCTAACGGTCCTTATAGTTAACTAGCTTTTTTGCCCGCGACTTCGTCCGCGTGAAGTTCCAGACCTGTTCCCGTGGGAACCACATTGAATTTCGGAAAAAGCTATAGCCTACGTCACTACCTGATAATGTAGCTTTCTACTGGTGAAAGAATTTTTGAAATCGGTCCAGTAGTTTCGGAGCCTATTCAATTCAAACAAACAAACCAACAAACAATCAAACAATCAAATCTTTCCTCTTTATAATATTATAGTATAGATAATATTATTCTGATTTTCATTATCAAACTCAGTTCATTGGTTTGACAATAAAAAAACAATTGGCATCACCTTAAATTTTACGCACAAAATAATAAAACATTACCCCACTTTGCGTGCGAAATCGAGCAACACAGACTATAAAACGCACTTGTAAAAACAATCAGGAGCTCACCCCTCAAATAATACTCTTTTATTTCAGTCTTTCGATAATCGAATCGTTTCTGATCTCGATTTATCGACTTACCGATTTTTATAGTCGAAAAAATTACTCGTAACACAATTCATATTGAATAAACTTTAAATTCTAAGCGGCAAGGCACGAAATCGTTTGACAAGTTTCCATAACGATTCGGTTTAGTATTTGACTCGTTCGAAATTCCAATATTATTTCAATATGGCGTCGAATGACATGTTAATATGGGATTCGGGGGGCCGATATGCATAATTTTATAACTCGTAGGTTTCCAAGATTTTCCGAGTTGTGCCGCTTTGCCGTATGGACTTTTGGCACGTACCATCTTTATTGTTTAAGGTTGACTGTTTAAGAAGTTTTTTGATATTTTTACACTCAAGTATACCACTTTTAGGTCGTGTTGAAGAAATTATTTTTAATATTTAATTATTTTTATAATTTTATACTTTATATGTTACTTCTTCACGCTCAAATGGCTGAGCCAATATTTATGATATTTGGTATGTAGGTAGCTGATACCTTGGATTAACACATAGGGTACTTTTTATCCCAAAAAGTAGGCGATTCCCGTAAGATTTCATCAAAAGTCTGATATAGATGGCGCTACTGTGCATAAATAAATACACGCAAACGAAGTTGCTCGGGTTTCACTAGTTTATTATATTATTTTAAATCGTGCAGCTATTATCCATATTATATTATCCATTGTTAAAATGACATGGTGTTTATTAACGCACAAAACAGACATCGCTCCGGAAACCAGGCATTGTCACGGTGAACTCATAATGAATTTACGTGTTCATTGTCAACAGTAATAGTTCATTTTACGTAGTCATTTCGTGATTAATTGACTTATAGTGTGTTATGAAAACGTTTTTACAGGCGTTGCCTATTAACAGTTCCCGTAAGAATCGGTACAAGCTCACCACACATTCTCTTCCAAGCTAGTATCAACAACGGCGACCTCAGATTGACAGTAAGCAATGAAGCTTATTGACGTCCCGGGGGAGGAACTACAGCTGTCTTGGAACTCACAACGAATTTAATCAGAGAGAAATTAAAAGGAATAGGATGTATTGAAAGACATTGAAAGGATCTTGAGATTCTTGAGCAACTAATCAAATAAAAAATATTTTTATTCTGTAGGTCCTCGCGGGCACAGACACGTCTTTTACAACATAATTATAACTATAATATTTTAATTTATAATGTTGTATTTTATTTTAGAAATGTCTGATTTTATTTTATTAATTTATTTTATTATTTCTACAAATTTTAATTTTGTGAACATGGGTCTATGCTATCCGAAATAAATGAATTTTATTTTTATTTTATTTTATAGAATAGATAAGCTACCTACTCTATGAACAACCACCATTTCGAAAACAAAGCAAAATTACCACAGGTAAAAGAAATGGCGAAAGAAAACCGGCGAGATGGAAATTACGTGATAGACAGCAATTTGAAGCAAAAACCATCATAGCCTAGCTAGAGAGATGGCAAATTAAGTGAAGCTCGATTACCGAGCACAACGGTCTATTGTTACATTAATAAGGGCCGATTTCACCATTGTATTTTAAACGAAGCATTAGTTAACGACCTGTTAAAATTAACTGAGATTTTAACATCGCTGTTAATTTTCTGCGTTCCACACTTGAAAAGTAACAGAACATTACGTAATCGTACATCAAGCGACCGACTTACGAATCATTCATTCACATTTTAAGCCGCCTAAAACAAAATGTCATTTTTGGTAATGTGATTGGTTCCACGCGCTTCACTATTTGCACTAGGCGCATAATAAATGCCGTGTTAGGTAACTCGACTAAATTGAAACTTCATTCGCATTGTGTATTTCAATAGCAATGAAGGGGCTTTGCGTTTGGTCGGCTGGTTCAAATGTCATAAAATGTTTACTTCGTTCGTTTTAATGTTTTGTTTGGATTTGTCTGTTGAGGTTGAGCGAGATTTTTTCTGTCTGCTGTGTGGTATTTTCTTGTGTATTGTGATACAATGTCGAAGAAACCCCGTGGGCCCAATTTTTCTTCTAATGAGAAGGAAATTTTAATACATCTCGTTAGTTTTACTTACAGATCTGAGGGATATTCAAGTTTGTCTTCAATTAACTCCAAGACGTTTCGATAACCGAAACCTCGTACAAAAGTCTATGTCGTCATATTCTTCGAAATAATGACGACGTTCTTTGAAAATTCTGGGACGCCGCACTATATTATCTAAATTATCTAAATTTTCTAATACATCTTCATTTCCGAAAATAAAATCGTACGCGGAGTTCATCTTGGTTGACAGTCGCAAACAACCTTTGTGTATTCCGAAGTGTCAAATCGCTTGTTAAAGTATTTAACGGACCACTAGAGCAGTAATTAAATTTAACACCTCGTCAAGGGAAGTAATCATCTGTTAGAGTATGGTGGGACAATCACTAGCCTTAACAGACCGTCAAAATACTTAACGGGATGTTAAACTAACAAACAGAGAATGGTGAAATCGGGTCAATGACGTTGCTTGCATCCTTAACAACTACGTGATAGACAGCAATTTGAAGCAAAACCTTAGATCATATAAGATCTAAGAGAGAGAGATCTTATATGATCTAAGAGCAAAACGCATCACAGCCTAGAGATGGCAAATTGATGAAGCTCGATTACCGAGCACAACGGTCTATTGTTACATTACTATGACGTTGCTTATAGTGCGACACACAGCGACTCCATCGAACTCCTCAAATTTGTTAATAACCCCTTAATAGCGCTTAAATAACTATTAACAAATATTAAACGTAATTATTATGTAAACTTAAACCATACGTTACCGCACAACACTACACGGTGTTATATTAATAACGCCTGCTACACCTGTTAATATTATGTCGTATAACGTCATAATTACAAAATAACTCGTTTCGTAACGGTTTAGTTATAAGTTTTTATAACGTTTAAGTTTTTATGCAATTAGTATTTATCTGTAGTTCTCTCTCATATCGGAGGCCAAGACTCATTTTGGGTCCCTGAGCTGAGTAAGTATCTATAATTATCCGTGGTATCGTAGCAACCACAGATATGAATACTTAACAGGTAACAACTAAACGGATGAACCGAGGTTTTACGGGATAAAAAGTAGCCTATGTCGCTCTCGACACCTTAAACTGTCCGTTCAAAAATTAATAATTATTTATTCTGTGGCCTCGCGGGCACCTAGACACGTCTTTTACAATGATTTTTTTTAAACCAGCATTTCGAAACGATCATTGACGAGAAGAAATGCTGAAAGAAACATTGTAATTTTTTTTTAGTACCACAAATTGGCAAACTGCATACCTGCCTGATGGTAAGCATCACCGTAGCCTATAGACGCTTGCAATATCACTCACGCGTTGCCAACTCTCCCAAACCCCCAAGGAGACCTTACTCACCGTAGGAATATGTAATAATATAACATGGCCGAGACCAATTTGGCTACGATACGATACGATGTAAGGTAGAGTCTTTTTTTAATTACCATACAATAAAAAATTATTGACTACATTGAAAATAATAATATATGAAAACACTGGTCTCTGCCAATCCGAATTGGAACAGCGTGGCAGGGTACGCTTTAGTAGCCATCGATTGAAAGAAGACCTGTATCCTTACAGTGGAATGATTATGGCTTGTATATAATTCTTTACTTGTAACGTGAAAGGACAAACAAACACACTTTTAATTACAAATTTTGTAATAGTTTCTCTGTTAGATAACGTAAACACTACTCCAACACACGTGTAACCGCACACATTAATATACTACAGGTTACACGCGTTACACGTGCAAAATACACGCATTACACGCCTCTAATTCGTGAATAGTGCGAGCCCCCGACCGCAACGTGAATAGAATTTCAACGAACCGCCACTGCGGTCAACTGTTTTCGAATTTTACTGAAATTAACGTTTTAATAACGTTTATTGATTAGGTTAGGTAATTTTGGAACCTGGATTTGTATTTGAGTATAGTTTTTATGATCTTTCATAATTTATGTAAGTAATCTGTGTTGTAGAATAAATAAACTGACCCAATACGTGAAATTTGGACGTGAAAGTCCACCACACTTGACCTATGTGGAAATGTGGATTGGGGATAAGAAGTAGGCCATCTACTAGGCCTTAGTAGCAATTGTTTTACCCTAGTAACTTGGGTAAAAGAATTTTTGTTGTTGCGAGGGTTTTACTGATCCGCTGGGTCTAGAGATTCCAAATTTGGAATGTAGGTTCCTTACGACGTCTAGGGGTGTACCAAGAAAGGATTTTTCAAAATTCCCACGGGAAAACGAGATATACGCAAATGTTGTGAGGATATATCAACGCACAGCCCAAACCGCTGGGTCTAGAGATTCCCAAATTTGGCATGTAGGTTTCTTATAAAGACCGGACCGGACCGGAACGGATCGGACCTGATGGAACCGTACCGTACCGGGCGGTGCCGCCGGACCGGACCGAACCGAAATTTGATTCTGAAGAAAAATATGCTAATTGTTAATAGGCCATGAAATGAAATGAAATGAAATGAAATGAAATGAAATGAAATGAAATGAAATGAAATGAAATCGTTTATTTCAGAAATTAGGCCTTCACAGGCACTTTTTCTTGTCATTTACAATTTGTATATATGTATAAAGAGAATATACTACGTTATATACTACCACCATTTCGGACACAACATGCGGGCGAAGCCGCGGGCAGAAGCTAGTATTAGTATAAGACATGAACGCGGCCTATGGCAAACACACTTCCATCTTACAACGAAAAGTAAATAATGTGTAGTGTTATAATGTGTTATAATAAAACGCACAAAACTAATCAAGCAGAAACAACGTTAAAACCATTATCGCTCAACTAATATAACGCGTTATTACCAACAATTTTCTGAGAGCAACATCTTAATTTACTAACACAAAGTCGCAGTATGGCTACCGACTTTTTCAATAAAAGACGCAACATCTGGTCGAACACTTAAGAGGGGGAGGGGTGAGAGAGAAGGAGGATAACATAGTGCTAATGTTGGAAGAGGACAGCAACACCTGGGTAGTCCGACCGAAATTAATATGTCTTTTCTTGGCTCAAGTTGCTATATTATTTTATTATTGATGCCAGCATTTCTCTATTATTATATTTTTTTTTGTCTTCCCGACGATTAGGACATGATAAACGTTTCGTTCTAATTGTGTGGGGTCGATTGAGATAATATGAATTATATGGATCACCTTTTTGTACAACATTTTTGCTTCAGAGTATTTAATGAATCTGTGGCTAACCGAAATGCTTTTCATCATATCAACCCATCATCCCACTGCAGAGATAAGGGATTCCCTTCAATCGATGGGTATTATGCGTGTTGCAGACCAAGAGCTAAAGCTAAGTTAGTTTCCAGCTAGTGTTACATACATTACGCGTTGTGTTCTGCACATAAGTATGAAAAATCATTTCGGCTATGCAGACTAAGCTAAACTAAGTTAGCAATGGGGAAGAAAACTGCCAAGTTTAGCCGCTAGTAGCGCTGATATCGCTTGACTCAAAACAACGTTCAAGTTATGTCAAATATCATACAAAATTTTACGTCGAATGTGAAAAATATTTTTTATTACAAAAATGCCTCGTTGTGCTGTAATTGGGTGCAATTATAATGTTAACCATTCTTTTCCTAAGAATTTGAGAATGAGAAGACTTTGGGAGAAGGAACGAACAATTTGAGGTTATGTTCAGAACATTTTCTTGCATCTGATTATAAAGGCGACAGTTCTGCTATGAATAGACCATGTTGAATACATAGTTATCTTTGATCATGAAAAGAAATATTATAAACGCGGTAATGTGGCAATTTATGCCAAGAACTAAACAAACTGACAGGTGACAGATATTTACTTCGAGTCAAGCGAGCGCAGCGACATCTGCTATTAGCTTTGCGTTTTCTTCGCCATTATTAGCGTAGCTCTTGGTCTGCAACCCGCTTCAGAGCGTGCCACGCTGCTCCAATTCGGCGGTGGCCAGAGTGTTCAATTCGCCTGAAGACCGCCAACTTGGACGACTGTTACTCATCGACAACGCCGGGATCGACGGCTCTCCGAAGCACTTAATCGACTTAAAATTATTTGTACTAATAAAAAGCTACCATAACCCGAAAAAGCCTACTCGGGCAAAGCCGCGGACAACAGCTAGTTATAAATGAAATGACAATGATACCGCTTATCCAGATAATAGTCCTATACAGGCAAGTTCCTGATATCCTACTAATATTATAAAGGCGATAGTTATGTGCATGTTTGTTACTTCTTCACGCTCAAATGGCTTAGCCAATACTTATGACATTTGGTTTGTAGCTACCTTGGATTCATAGGGTACTTTTAGCCCGAAAATTGCGCTATTCCTGTAGGATTTGGTCAAAAGTCTGATATAGATGGCGCTACTGTGCATAAATAAATACACGCAAACGAAGTTGCTCGGGTTTCACTAGTTTAGTACAGTATGTTTTCCTACTATCCCACAAATATTACAAATGCGAAAGTTTGACCGAATTTGTTCTGTATTCGGAATAATAAATTTCGAAGTAAAAAATTGACACAAAGATCAACGATAAAGCATACACACTAGTTCAAACACCAACACATTTGATTGCACATATAACAACAATAAATATTAAATAAAAACATAATTAATTAACGAAAATCTTGACGTATCTCCGTTCCACGGTTTAACAAAAACTAATATTATTTATTTGTTTAATCTTTATTGCAAAAAGAAAAGTACAATTGGCGGACGTAATGCCTAAAGGCATTCTCTACCAGTCAACTATCGGGCAAGGCAGACATATTGTTGGCGGGTTAAAATTAAAACTAATCTGGTTAGGTACCTAATAACTAATTATATAAATACGGCTATAAAAATACACATATAAAGAAAATATATTAATAATAAACTAACAAATACTATACGTAATATATTATCATCCGTGCAAAGTTAATTGGTACCGACGGGAAGGTAATCAACAAATATTTTACTTCTAAAAACACGTGAGACTACTTCAATACTTCTAATTCCGTCTAAGACTGAGTCCTTTTAATACTTCCTACTCCATCTTATATCTTTCTGATTAAATTCGTTGTGAGTTCCAAGACAGCTGTAGTTTCTCCCCCGGGACGTCAATAAGCTTCATTGCTTATTGTCAATCTGAGGTCGCCGTTGTTGATCCTGGCTATACAGGAGACACAGCGGTGGGAATGTGTGGTGGGCTTGTCCCGATTCCTACAGTGGGATGATTATGGATTGATATGATAGATTTTTTTCTCTCTTTAATTGGCACAAAACATTACATGCATAATATGTTACATTAATCTTAAATAACTTTCCAACAGACAATGCCGAAAATCACCATAAATACAAAATTGTTATGAAATTCGTTGAAGTTGTTTAAATTACTTAATTCAACATTTATTGATTCAAAGCCGACAATTGTGGGGGCGTTGCATTGCATCCTCGGTTAGGCTGCAGGCAGGCATAATGATGAACGGAAAAGATAAAAAAACTGGGCAAGTGCGTGTCGGGCCACGCACTGTCTAGGATTCCATACTTGCTACGCTTTGCTTACCCGCTTGCAGAAGCACGGAATGTCATATTCTATGACATTGTTACGTTTTCTTCAATGATCTATTTCCTGAACTAAAACAAGGTCTCATTTCTTCTTTGAACGGGACAGATTCTTATAAGGAAGTCACAGTCATGATCGTGCGCGAAGCGGCCAATTTACATTGGAGCAGCGTGGCTTTAAGTCCCATCGACAACAGCCAGAACCGACGGCTTAACTTAACGTGCCCTCCGAAGCACGAAGAAGTTGCAGATAACTAAACCCATCCAAACATCGGCTGGCAACGTCGACTGTTGCTAAATTTGAGCCTTCTTTTACAGTTCATACAGCGACGCCATCGAGCTCCTCATCATAAGAAAATATGTTATGTGTTAATTCTGTTTAGTTTTATTGTCTTATAAAGGACAGGTTCACTTACATGATATTTAATTTTGTAATTAACATAGTTAACAATATAATGTAACGAATATGAAACGAAAAATAAATTCAAATTATGATCTACCCTGTCTACACAAGTCACTTCACTACTCATAATGTATCCCCAGACCTAAAACTAGAATTTTAAGTGTGCGAACTTCCAAATTCTTATTAGACCGCTACTGTCGAGATTGTGCCTGAATCCACCATCGTCTATTACAATTTCAAGCCATACAATGTACTTTTAGGTTTAGGTAAAGAACTTTAGTGACTCATACAGTCTAAAACTAATATTAAAAAAATAGTTATGTTAAAATTAATGAACGCTTATAGACAACACTATTAGACAATATGAAAAAACAATATAGTGCATATAGAACCCTTCACAATATTCTCTTGCTAATATACTTCTTCAACTTTTACTAGAACTATTTAAAATAAATGCAATAACTCACCGCTTGGGCTATTATTCTTCGCTGCACTATCTTCACGGTCGCCTAGAATAGCACTAACACTAAATTTCAACATGGGCTTCTTCTGTTCATGATTAAATTCATCACAACTCCTAACTATATCGTCCGTATTAAATTTTCCGTCTTTATCGATTTCATCACCCGAATTCTCATGGTAGCTTAGATTGAATCTCTTTTCTAATTCCTCTAAACGTCTTATGCCAGATTTCTTGCATGAAAACGGAGGACAATCGAAGGAACCACAACTTGTGCAGCGACGGCTAAGGTTGGGTATATTTAAAACCTCTTTTTCCCTTCCATCGTTGTAATAATCGTTATTATAGTAAACTTGCTCGTTTTTCACTGTATTGTATTCTTCCTCGTCTCTGCTCTTTGAATCCTCATCGTTTTCCATCTTCGCCTCTTCTTGGTCTTCCGTTCTATTCGCTTCGTCATCCTCTGCAATTTTCGTATCGTCGACTTCTGGAGAATTTTCCCTGGACCTTTCGATTTGTCGTTGCAACACATAGTTTTCTATCTGCTGATTAATGTACTGATTGTGAAAGTTAACAGTTTTTTGTTGATGCAAAATATTGTCGACCAAAAACGGGGAAGTCATATTAAAAGGCCCGTTAGTTTTATTATAACACAAGTTCTGTATAGTTTTCAACATAATGTTGTGGTCTAAATTTTTTTGATTGACAAACTGATTAAGTTTCAATGGTACATTTTTCAAATTGTCCGTTGGGTACATTATACGTTCATATTTAAATAACGCGTTATAACAACAGTTACACAAGTGTTATTTTTTTTAATCTGTGCGTTCTTTTTTTCGAATTGTCACATCACTCTAACTTTCGTCAATTCGAATTGGAAATGGAGCGAAAATTTTCGCAAGCACATGTGTTTCCCGCTAAAGCTATAGGACGACTGTTAGGGAGTGGTTCTTTACAAAGGGGCGGGTTTTGCTGTTCGGGGTGGCTTTTTAGCCGCGCTTTTGTGTGGTCACGTCCATTATACACTGACCTCCCCGCCTTCTCTCTTTTAAATAACATTTCGAGGAGGCTCCTTGAGTTGTACGTTAGAATAGGGGTCATAATAAAATAGCCACTTGAATGCCTTACAAATGTATTTGTGCGGTTGGCATTATTGTAAATTCGACTGTATTTCGTATAGAAATAAAGATGTAGGTTATTAATTTTGTTTGTTTAATTTAATTTTGTGAAATAATATAGATTTAGTCTAACTGTGTGCGGGTTAGACTGTATTATAATAAAAAGATTTGTAAGTTGATTTTTTTTTCTCTCTTTCCAGAATCATTGTTCTGTTCGTTAATTTTGCTGTAAAGGATTTTTCGCGATGTTTTTAAATGTTTTTATTTATTTAAAAATAGATCTTTTTAATACCGATAATTGAGAATTTTGAGCTCTATGGTGTGGCTGTGTTAAGCGACGTCGACCCTAGCCAGTGCCTAGGTTTCGTTAACTTTTTCGTTACCTCTAGGTTTTCCGAGCTTCGGAGGTCACGTGTCGGTCCCGGCCATCGATATATATGTAGTGTACCGGCTGTTTTCGATGGATGACCGCATTGGAGCAGCGTGGCAGAGTACGCTCTAATCTCCTTCGATTGATGGGTCCCGTATCCCTGCAGTGTGATGATTATGGTTTAAATAGATTATTATATTAATTTAAATAAAAATATGTTGACAGGCCTGGTGGTCTATCAACGGTCACTTTGTCCCGAGGGCCGCGGGTTCGAATCCTGCGCAAGGCATAGATTTGTGTTCACGAACATGTCTGTTTAAATAAATAAATATATAGGGACAATTCATACAGATTGAGCTAGCCCCAAAGTAAGTTCGAAACTTGTGTTATGGGATACTAACTCAACGATATTATATTTTTATAACAAATACATATATGTATAGATAAACATCCAAGACCCGAGGCCAATCAGAAAAAGTTCGTTTTTCATCATGACCCGACCGGGGATCGAACCCGGGACCTCCTGGGTGGCGGTCTGGCGTGGTAACCATTACGCCACGGAGGTCGTGTTTGTCTTGG
This sequence comes from Endotricha flammealis, assembly GCA_905163395.2. Taxonomy (NCBI): domain Eukaryota; kingdom Metazoa; phylum Arthropoda; class Insecta; order Lepidoptera; family Pyralidae; genus Endotricha; species Endotricha flammealis. Next base: position 1,481,804 of record LR990882.1, on the reverse strand, counting down.
TCTGGGTGTTTTCTATGTATAATGTGTATTTATTTACAAAAAAAAAGTATTTATATGTATTTATCAGCAATCTAGTACCCATAGCACAGATTACTTAATAGTTACTTCGTCCCATAGTGCAAGCTTAGTTGCTTAGTTTGGGACTAGATGGCGTTATTGTGTGATTCTTCCAAGAATATTTATTTAATTATTTATGTTTTAAAAATTGCAATGTGATGGCTATTTTGTTGTCTAACGAGTAACTCGTGGTCCGACTGTATAAGTGAAAATAGAAATTGAAACAAACGCGCACCCAATTTTTGGGCCAATTTGATTTATTGTCCTGTCTCTGTTCTTGGTGATAGAAAAGGACAGGTATACAAATTGGCCAATTAGATTGGGCCGTGTGGAAGGGGTGTAAATCTTGCAATCATCATTTATTTTCAGACATCATTACAATCCATAATTAAAACATACTTCAACCATAATTAAAAATTAAAATAAACATAAATTAATAAAAATAATGATACCAATAAAATTAAAATTAAAGCGTAAACAAATCAAATTAAAATAATTTTTTTTTTTTTCAAAATTCCCACGGGAAAGCGAGTTATACGCAAACGAAGCTGCGTGTATTTTACTAGTCTATAATTATAAAAGAGAAAATTACTGACTGATTCATCACGAAATCTCCGAAACTACAAGTGCCAGGAGTCCCAAATTTTGCATGGGGGTTCCTTTTGGGGCGTAGGTGCTCACTAAGAAAGGATTTTTGGAAATTCATCCCCTAAGGGGGTAAAACGGGGGTGCAAAGTTAGTATAAAACTTTGCCGTTTTTGAAGTTATTCGAATGAAATTCAGCATGAAGGTTCTTTACTGAAAAGCATGAAACATGAGTAAAATTTTTTTTTCAAAATTCATCCCTTAGGGGGTTAAACGGGGTTGCAAAGATAATATGAAACTTTGCCGTTTTTGAAGTGATTCGAATGAAATTCAGCATGAGGGTTCTTTATTGAAAGGCATGAAACACGAGTAAAATATTTTTCTCAAAAAACATCCCCTATGGGGTTAAACGGGGGCGCAAAGTTAGTATGAAACTTTGCCGTTTTTGAAGTTATTCAAATGAAATTCAGCATTAAGGTTCTTTACTGAAAAGCATGAAACATATGTAAAATATTTTTTTCAAAATTCATCCCTTAGGGGGTTAAACGGGGGTGCAAAGTTAGTATGAAACTTTGCCGTTTTTGAAGTTATTCAAATGAAATTCAGCGTGACGGTTCTTTATTGAAAGACATGAAACACGAGTAAAATATTTTTCTCAAAAATCATTCCTTAGGGGGTTAAACGGGGGTGCAAAGTTAGTATGATACTTTGCCGTTTTTGAAGTTATTCGAATGAAATTCTGCATTAAGGTTCTATTGAAAGGCATGAAACACGAATAAAATATTTTTCTCAAAAATCATCCTTTAGGGGGTTAAACGGGGGTGCAAAGTTAGTATGAAACATTGCCGTTTCTGAAGTTATTCGAATGAAATTCAGCATGAAGGTTCTATATTAAGAGGCATGAAACACGAGTAAAATATTTTTCTCAAATATCATCCCTTAGGGGGTTAAACGGGGGCGCAAATTTCGTATGAAACTTTGCCGTTTTGAAGTTAGAAAGGCATGAAACACGAGTAAAATATTTTTCTCAAAAATTAACCCTTAGGGGGTTAAACGGGGGTGCAAAGTTAGTATGAAACTTTGCCGTTTTGAAGTTATTCGTATGAAATTCAGCATGAAGGTTCTTTAAGCGATACGAAGTTCGCCGGGTCAGCTAGTCTATATATATAAAAGAGAAAATCACTGACTGATTCATCACGAAATCTCCGAAACTACAAGTGCCAGGAGTCTCAAATTTTGCATGGGGATTCCTTTTGGGGCGTAGGTGCTCACTAAGAAAGGATTTTTGGAAATTCATCCCCTAAGAGGGGTAAAACGGGGGTGCAAAGTTAGTATGAAACTTTTCCGTTTTTGAAGTTATTCGAATGAAATTCAGCATGAAGGTTCTTTACTGAAAAGCATGAAACATGAGTAAAATATTTTTTTCAAAATTCATCCCTTAGGGGGTTAAACGGGTGTGCAAAGATAGTATGAATCTTTGCCGTTTTTGAAGTTATTCGAATTAAAATTCAGCATGAAGGTTCTTTATTGAAAGGCATGAAACACGAGTATAATATTTTTTTCAAAAAACATCCCTTAGGGGGTTAAACGGGGGTGCAAAGTTAGTATGAAACTTTGCCGTTTTAGAAGTTAGTCGAATGAAACTCAGCATGAAGGTTCTTTATTGAAAGGCATGAAACACGAGTAAAATATTTTTCTCAAAAATCATCCCTTAGGAGGTTAAACGGGGGTGCAAAGTTAGTATGAAACTTTGCCGTTTTTGAAGTTATTCAAATGAAATACACCACGAAGGTTCTCTATTGAAAGGCATGAAACAAGAGTAAAATATTTTTCTCAAAAATCATCCCTTAGGAGGTTAAACGGGGGTGCAAAGTTAGTATGAAACTTTGCCGTTTTTGAAGTTATTCGAATGAAATACACCACGAAGGTTCTCTATTGAAAGGCATGAAACAAGAGTAAAATATTTTTCTCAAAAATCATCCCTTAGGAGGTTAAACGGGGGTGCAAAGTTAGTATGAAACTTTGCCGTTTTTGAAGTTATTCGAATGAAATACACCACGAAGGTTCTCTATTGAAAGGCATGAAACACGAGTAAAATATCTTTCACAAAAATCATCCCTTAGGGGATTAAACGGGGGTGCGGAGTTAGTATGAAACTTTGCCGTTTTGAAGTTATTCGAATGAAATTCAGCATGAAGGTTTTTTATTGAAAGGCATGAAATACGAGTAAAATATTTTTGTCATAAATCATCCCTTAAGGGGTTAAACAGGGGTGCAAAGTTAGTATGACACTTTGCCGTTTTTGAAGTTATTCGAATGAAATTCAGATGAAGGTTCTTTAATGAAAGGCATGAAACATGAGTAAAATATTTTTCCCAAAAATCATCCATTAAGGGCGGTAAAACGGGGATGCAAAGTTAGTATGAAACTTTCCGAGTCATATAGAAGAAGAAACTGACTGACATATCAACGCACAGCCCAAACCGCTGGGTCTAGAGACTCCACATTTCGCGCATAGGTTTCCTATGAAGTCTGGGGGTGCACTAAGAAAGGATTTTCAAAATGCATATCCTAAGGGGGTGAAACGGGGGTCCAAAGTTTGTATGAAGAAACTAGATTAGTTAGACCATTTTATTTGAAACTTCGCAGGAGAATACTCCTGGCGGTAAATGAGTAAGCACGTGTTTCAGGATTTTTCAAAATTCAATCCCTAGAGGGATGAAATAGGGTGACCTATGCGACTGCACGTGTTTTATGAGGTACGCTCAACTTAGAACGCTGAGATTTTGTATAGAGGTTCCTTTTATGATGTAGACAAGGATGAAGACGTATTTTTGAATTCGTTTTTTTTTTATGAAGTCGTTTTTTTTTAATTCCCACGGGAACGAACTTATTGGCATTTTCGCTTGGCGGGCGGAGTTGCGGGTAACAGCTACTAAAATAATAAAACTACAGGATTTTGTACATAGTAGGTAGCCAAGATTAACAGCGGCGATTGACGTCTCGGGGAAAACTACAGTAATAGGAGACTGTTAAATCCGTCTATACTACTTAATTAGTCACAAGTCCAATTTTACGCGGGCGAAGCCGCGGGCACAGCTAGTATTACATAAATCATTTACTGTTCTGACACGATTCGCCAGAACCTGGCATGTAAAAAATCATATTAGGTAGTACGAATGTCTAAGGTTTCAAGTCGCTACGATCAGTGGTTTAGGTTGTGCGATCATCCGTCAGGTAGTCAATCAGGACAAAGTATTTTATTGTTATCACAGGCTTTGCATAACACGCCATCTAGTTTCAAATTAGGATTTATTGATAACTAGCGAAACCCGCGCAACTTCGTTTGCGTGTATCCCGCTTTCCCGTGGGAATTTTGGAATGTATGATACTTTAAAACCTTCCCCTTGAATCACTCTATCAATTAAAAAAAACCGCATCAAAATCCGTTGCGTAGTTTTAAAGATTTAAGCATACAAAGGGACATAGGGACAGAAAAAGCGACTTTGTTTTATACTATGTAGTGATTAACATAAAATTTATTGGTATAATACTTGACTTACTTATTTGACTGGGCGGATTCGACCAAACACAAAGTTACACGAGTGTTACTATTCCGGGAATAATTTTACTCCTTGAATTTACCCTTGGGTATCTTCGTTCACGTTTTTCCAATGTACTCGAGGAGTACGTTAAACTCGGTATTGTTATTCTGCGGAGTAAAAATAATTATGAATGAATGTATAAACCGACAAAAAAGTCATTGTATTTGCATCTTCTAGCTTGCCTTGGAATGACGCAACAATTCAATTTTGTAGGATAATACAGTGAAATTTCAAATGTTGACAGCTTATTTTAACAAGTGACACCTCTGCTCTGACAATTGTTATTCTCAGATTAAACCTTACTCCGCCAAAATTGCCCGTGTAAATATTTACTCGCGTATAGTTATCTTATTCTTTGGTTAGTAATTGGTAGAATGCAAAATCTGCTTACTCTTAGATTAAGCAGTAGTTACACTTGAGTAAGGTCCTAAGTCCCCTCCTCTTATAAATTTTAATGTACTTATGCCTACATCGTAACTAATGAGTGGAAAAAAAAGGAAAAAAAAAAAAAGTACAAAATGACAAAAAAGGCCGTAACCGGTTTTCTTTCGCCATTTCTTTTTACCGGTTGCCATTTTGCTTGTGTCCGAAATGGTGGTAGTATATAACGTAGTTTATTTTCTTTATATAAACAAGTTGTAAATGACAAGAAAAAGTGCCTGTGAAGGTCTAATTTCTGAAATAAACGATTTCATTCCCTAGACGGGGCAGAGGGCGTCCACAGTGCGTCGCCAACCCGATCGGTCTTGAGCTTCGCTCTTTATTTGGCTCCAAGTCTTCCCTATTGCCGTCGCTTCTGTAGCGACAGTCCGCCGCCAAGTCCGTTTTGGGCGACCACGTTTGCGCTTTCCTTGGGAATTCCAGTCGAGGTCTTGCCTCGGTATGTGGTCCTGGTCCCTTCGGAGAGTGTGGCCAATCCAACTCCGCTTGCGGCGTTTGATCTGCTGGTCGATCGGAGTCTCGCCGCAGCGCTCTCAGAGATCTACGTTGGAGATTTTCTCGGGCCAGTATATACCGAGAATTCGGCGAAGGCATCTGTTGATAAAGACCTGCAGCTGGAGTGTGATGTCTTTTGTGATCTTCCATGTCTCACACCCATACAACAATACAGTTTTCACATTGGATCGGAATATCTTGCGCATAACTCTCCGTGTCAATTTAAGTGATTGCCATACGGGGCGGAGCTGTGCGAAGGTTGCTCGAGCTTTAGCGATCAAATAATACTAATATAATATAAAAATAATTAAAACTAACAATTCATATAACGCCTCGTCGTCCAGGGCAAGGTGGAAGGTACTACACCACTCGGAAGGTCACCCATGCGATGGACCCACCGAGTAAAATCTGCCGTGGGCGGTGCATGAATGCATGGCCTCTAACAGGGAGAAATGGCGAGATGTCGTGAGGCGCATTACATCTGCCCCAGGCCAAGTCTCTACATGACGATCACTACCGTTCTGTCAAGAGCGTTACGACCAAGAAGAAACTAACAATAATAATTAACTTTTTTTAAAAAATAAAACCGACTTCAAATGTTTTTTTTATTATTAAATTTAAATGGGACCACCCTTGAGGTATTACCTATAAGCCGAAAAAAGATTTGTTCAAATCGGTTCATAATTGGCGGAGTTATCGCGTAACAAACATAGAAAAAAAAAAAAAACATACGGGTCGAATTGAAAACCTCCTCCTTTTTTGAAGTCGGTTGAAAATTTAAAACTAAACTAACATTAAGAATAATAAAGGCATGGTCCCTGTGGCAGGGTGCCCAAAATGCTAGCAGCGTTACCTCGCTGAACGGCGATAGAGATCCGTTGAGCGAATTGGTCGTTCAGTACAGCGACGAATTCTGTCAAACGTGTTGTATAACAAAAACTGTCGACGCACGACAGCGACCAATTCCGTTGAGCGAAGTAACTGCCAGCCTTTGGGTAGTCACAAATTAGTTTGATTCGAAATCCTGATATTTAATATTTATTATTAAAACGGGGACAAATTGTTACAATAAAAGGACAATTTGACACACGTATTTTGGCGGGAGTCCGCACGTGACGCCATCTATTGTCCATTTCGTTACGCTTTCGTTTGTATTAGTCACGCAGATTTGGAATTGTCATAATTATATTTATAATATAATTTACGACTATCTATTCATTAATGAGGGATTTTATGCTTCGGTTTTATAATTTTATTCAAATGACACGCGCGGATTTTAATTTTGGAATGAATGGAATTTGTTTTGGTAATAAAATTATTACGGATCTGCCCGGCTTTGCAAGGATTTTAGCAAAGATCGCTAATTAAAAAAATTATAATAATATAGCTTAGGTCACCTATGTGTATGTAGCTTGCCAACGAACGGTAAAAGAATTTTTCAAATCGGTCCAAAAGTTTTTAAATTTTTTCGTTACAAACAAAAATTCTAATCTTTCCTCTGAATGAATGAATAAATATGCTTCATTAAAATTTGCAAAACACAGAGAGAGAAAAATACAGTAGGTATACAGAAAACTTACTGACTGTGTTTTCGCAACAAGGCTGCCTTATTGCTGATAGCAATCTTTTCAAGGCAATCTTACGTTAAAAATAGATCTCGCTCTTTATATATGATTAGCGAATCCCGCGCAACTTCGTTTGCGTATATCTCGCTTTCCCGTGGGAATTTTGAAAAATCCTTTCTTAGTGCTCCTCTACGATATAAAAGGAACCCCTGTGCAAAATTTCAAGTTTCTAACCCTTATAGTTTAGGCCCTGCGTTGATAGTCAGTCAGTCAGTCAGTCAGCTTCTCCTTCTATGTATAATATAGACTTATTATTTATCTTATAATGTTAGTATAATCACAGATATTATAATTCTTATGGTATAGTTATAAATAATGGAAAGTCGCAGGAAGCCGCTGGATGCAGGCTGCTGTCCGGTCATGCTGGAGACGTTTCGAGGCCCACGTTCAGCAGTGGACTTCTTGTAGCCGAGTTGATGATGATAAATAAAATGTTTGGAAAAATTCATTTTACTTATGCATTTATATTTTTTGTTTTATTACAAAAGTACATTCATTTGACTATCGTAGATACCTTTTGTTTCAATTTTATTTTTATTTAAAGAAGAAGTATCAACATATTATTACTTATATCCAAAGGGAAATTAAAAATCAACGACATCATTTCAATCCATAATCACCCCACCCCCCAGGGATATGGATATTTACAGATCGTAGCCAAATAGCATTGGACTCGGCCATGTTGCGTTCCTACGAGAGCTCCACTTTCTACAGGGTCGGCAACGCGCGTGTGATACCCCCGGAGTTACTATTAAGTATTCTGTGCCCCTAGTAATTGCAAGCGTAAAGCGTCTATAGGCTGCGGTGCGGCGATGCTTACCATCAGGGCGGGCCGTATGTTTCTTTGTCACCTTTTTGGCATTAATAAAATATGGTTCTCTCAACCCTCCTCCCTCAATCGAAGGGGATTAGTACTCTGCCACGCTGCTCCAAAGCGGATTGGCGGAGGCCAGAGTTTTTAAGCTGTATAACCACCAATTTGGCTCAACTGTCGTCCATCGAAAACAACCTACCGTCTGCTAAACTCCAAAGCAGAGACGCTTGAGATAACGAAACCTGTCCAAAAATTGGCTAGGGTCGACGTTGCTTTACTTGCGTGTTCGTTTATAGTGCGACACACTACAAACGAAGCCGTCGAGCTCCTCGATTTTGAAAGTATTTACCAATTTTTATATAAGTTGTAGAATAAATACACACATTTTTATAATTTCTAAAAAATGTAAAATTGCTTGAAGAAAAATAGCGCCATCTATCGGCAAGTAGCAACAACTTTTTATACTGCCATCTGTTGTCGAATAGTTAAAACTTTACAAATTTTGTCAAAAGATAGAGTAAGACAACACAAGTTTCTTTAAAATCCGCAAAATGGCGCCGCGCCACTCATTTCTGTTACAAAAACGGCAATGAGATATGTTGCCATTTTTCGCTCAAATCTCACGTCATCGAATGTATCGTATTATTTTACATTTTGAGAAGTCCATTTATATTTTTCATAACTTCTATTGTGTTATTTGTATGACTTACCCGATAAAAGATGGTTTGAAATTCCCATGGGAAAGCCGGATACACGCAATATAAGTTTAACTAGTAATCTATATGTACTAATATTATAAAGTGGAAAGATTTTTATTTTTGCTTATAACGAACTAGCTTTTCCCGCGGCTTCACTCGCGTTAATTTTATGACTTTAGAGATATCGTTTGACAACAAAACAACCCATATCACGACTTGTGGCGCCATCTGTTGGCCGATACAGCCCCCTTTATAGTAGATTTTTTTTTGCCATTGGAACGACATACTTTCACGGGATAAAAAGTAGCATGTTGGGCTCTGTACAACTGACAATATGTATGCAAATCATAATGATCGGCTGCTTAGTCAAGCCGTGAACCGTGAAGGAATAACAAACACACTTTCTCATTTATAATATTATTATTATTTATTTTTTTAAATTAGGTAAATTTATTATAAGACTTAATCATCACATACTAAAACTAAACTAAACATATTATTATAAACAAATTATAATGAACCTATTATAATATTATATTTGCTATTAAAAATGATTATAATATTATATATTATAATATTATAACGAATAAACTCAAAAACTACTGGACCAATCTTATTTATTTATACTCCAAGGAAAAATTCCTTCACCGTTGGAAATTTACACTACATATTACATATTCCCGGGTGACAAAGGTTTAAGAAACTTTATTATCTCATAAAGAATATACAAAATTCACTTACTGAGATAAAAACTTAAATAATAGGTTAATAAAATTACAAGACAGTGAGCGTATCCAGATACAAAATCAACAATAAAATATGTGTCGGGTAGTTCTCGCGTCTCTGAGCGCTCAAGTCACAACGACGAATTAAAGTTAAATATAAAATTTTATAACTTACCAGACATCAACCATTATAAAACAAGAACACAAATCAGTTAACTTCGCATTACAAAAAACAAAGAGCTAACAAACCACCTATTATACAATAATAATAACAAAGTTATTATTTATATTGTTTACGTTTTTATATCTCCCATTAGGGGGTAATATTGTCACTGTCGCGGGCTTGCGACGAAACGACAGCGGCTTTATGAAAATTATAAATATTAGAACAATATTATAATATTTTCGAAAAAATTAGGTAAATGAAATGAAATGAAATGAAATTGAAATGAAATTGAAATGAAATGAAATTGAAATTAATTTATTTGCAGTGAATGTGGTAACAATAATTATAGGTCGTAGTATTTTGATATGAGCCATAACATTCAGCCAGCTGGTGGCACGCAAAATTACAATTTACACAAAAAATACAATGTCATTATAAATAATATTAAATTATGTCAATTTTACAATTTAAATAATCCTTAACAGAGTAAAAACATTTCTTCACTAGCCATCTAAACAAAAGTGTTTTAAATGTTCTTAATTGTAGTTCCATTACTTTCTGTGGTAGTTTGTTATAAATTGTGATACAATTGCAGTAGCAGTTTCTATAAAAAAAATGCGTACGTATCTTGGGTAATAAAAGCCTTCCCGGATATCTGGTTGGTTTAAGTCGGTCAGTCTCTGCTTTACTTATAAATAAACCGGATTGAGTCTTGACAAAGATGCAACACTCAAAAATGTACATTGATGGAACAGTAAGCAAATTCAACCTTCGAAATAGTGGTACGCAAGTAGTCAACGGTGGTACATCACAGATTGCACGTATGCATTGCTTCTGGGATATGAAAACCCTATTTATGTCCGTTGAGTTTCCCCAGAGGAGAAGTCCATATTTTAAGTTTGACGAAACATAACCATGATATGCCATTAAAGCTGTTTTTTGGTTGACTTGTTTGGTTAAACGCCATAAGGCGTATGCAAAGCGGTTTACTTTTGCGCATACTTTTCTAAGGTATCCTTAAACCAGCGGGGGGCGGGGGCTAGTAAATAAATAAAAAGACAAAATAATCGAAACAAGCATTTATTTAATACAATAATCATTTTTAATAGCAAATATACAAAACATTTTTATTCACATTTTTCCATCTTAGCCAACTTTGGTCACACTCCACAACAGCCAAACAATCCTAGATACAAACGGGCAATCATAACAATGACCGGAGAATCAATACAATGACCGGACAATGTTGATAATAACTTATGTAACTATAGAAAACATTATCAACATTAACAGACAAATTTCTGAGACATTTTAATTCCACATTAAGTTACAAGCTCTCTTTTTTTCTTTATTTTTGGCAGTGACAGCTATAAATTTAATGTGTCGTTAGCTTTAAAAATGCCTTTCAGAAACTGCATGTAAATCGCCAAAAGCTTACTTACAAAAGACTGTATCGTTTTTGATGAGGTTTCAATATTTCAATCACCCGTTGCATCGCAAAACTATATACTTTATATTTTTTTTATACAATCATTTTTCTTGTTTATGAGATCCGTAAAACTAAATATACTCACCTTGTGAGAAACATAAATAGCTAAAATTAAGACTTATATTTGTGAGGGGGGGGGGACATCTATAAATTGCATTTTAGGGAAGTGGGGTCAAGTTTTAGGAAAGTTGGTTGGGTTTTAGTGAAGTGGGGTCAAGTTTTAGGGAAGTGGGGGGTCACTTTTAGGGAAGTCGGGTCAACTTTTAGGGAACGGTGTCACGTTTTAAGGAACGGGGTCATGTTTTAAGGTATGGGAGCAAACTTTAAGTAAGGTGGTTCGACTTAAAGTTTAAATTTGTAATCCATAGATGTCCCTTGGTAGAAAAAGAATTGAATAATTTTTTTTTATAATCACACAAAAAATTTCTTAATCTATAATTACGTACGGTCAGATATTAAACAACTATGAAATGTTTTCCACTAACTACAGTACTGTTATAGATACATCTTTAGAAAACTAACTAACTAATCTTCAACTTTTACATACATACATTAATTATAAATTATTTTTAGTTAAAAAGTTAACATCATAATTTTTCACTAACAAAAAATATGTATTGTAATGACAAAAAAGGTCGTAACTGGTTTTCTTTCGCCATTTCTTTTACCGGTCGCCATTTTGCTTTTCCCTAATAGTAGCTTAAAAAGTAGGTAATTTATTACGGTATGACGAGACAGTCTCTGTGAAGACTACTCTCTAACGTTTTGAATGTTTGTAAAAAAAATATTATTAACTTTTTAATTAAAAATATAAATTTACTTAAAAAACTAAATAGAAATTATTTATTTTACACTTATTTATTATTCTGATATTACATTATTTTATTACTATATATAAGCTGGAATTTTATCAATAAAAAAAAACAAATTTTATATGATAAAATTTCTTTTTTCTTTCTTCTTATACAAATGGTTTAGTGTACTGTTCTAAAATCTGGTTAAAGACATTTTTGATATTTTGTGATAAATACATAATTGACCATTTGTATAATTAATATATTTAATATTATTAAGCTGCCTTACATATTTTCTTTATATCGAACGACTTCACATAATTCGACTTCGCAACTACACGACTTCAGATGTTGGCCAGGGCCAGAGAGGGTTGGCCAGGGCCGTAAATAAAGATTAAAGATGTCTAAATATTGCGTGAAGGGATTTGCTAGAAAAATTATTAATCAATAGCATTAATATTTTATTCTATTTAAAAAGTATTTTATTTAAAAAAATTGAAATGTATTGTTACATGACAAAAAAGGCCGTAACTGGTTTTCTTTCGCCATTTCTTTTACCAGTGGTCATTTTGCTTTTCTCTCCGAAATGGTAGTAGTTTATAAAGTAGTTTAATTACATAAATAATTTCATACTGTAATGTAATCATTGACGAGGGAAAATGCCTGTAAGGACTTACTCGCTGAATAAATATTTAGAATTTGAATTTTTTTCATATTGTAATAGTAAATTTTTACAAATTTTCTAGTGGATCACTTCACGCAATATTTAGACATATTCAATCACATTTGTAGCCCTGGTCAACCTCCTTTGTTGGCTGTACAGTCAACTGTATAGTCTGTCGACAATCGAACGTCACCAAAGACCACCGTCTGGTATTAAAGATGTATCGAAAAAAAAATATTACTAGCCAAAATAAAATAAGTGCCACTTTTGAGTGTCTTAAGTAACGATAATTTTCTTTTTGGTGGATTATTTTACATAACATTACAATGTTATTTTAAAAATGCCATGAATAAATTATTAAGAGTTGCTACTATGAGCCGTTCGTATGAACTTGGGTGCGGGAGGGTGTTGTGCGGCACCCCCGCACAGCCCGACAATACGTGACGTCAGTGCCCAATTGAACGGGCTGGACCACCATAGATTCATTATATACTAGCGTAAGATTGGCAATGCAAAAGAGATAGATCATAGCATACGCGTTTATTAGAGCGAGATAGATAGGCGAGATCATTTTCCTATACACGCTATCGGACTGTATCGGCCTGACGTCAGTCGTGTTACAAACAAATCCTACTTATTTTTACAAAATTTATGGTTTTTAAGTGTAGTTTTGGTGTTAATTAGACGTGATTAAATATGGTTACCTGTGCAGTACCTGGATGTAACTCAAACAAAAAGGAAAATCCACAAAATTATATATCTCGCTTGCACACATGTACATTCCACGCACACTAGTGTATTTTAGTTTTTGGTCTCGCCTCATACAAACCGAAGCCGATCTATAGGTACGCTAGTATATACTAAATCTATGGGGCCCACACACGTTCAAGTAATCAAACAGTTTGATCATATTTGCATGAACGTGTGTAGCGAAATTTGATCAAATTTAATAAGTATTCAAGTGGCATGAAGAAATATGAATTTCTGTTTGATCAAATTACTTGGACGTGTGTGGCCGCTTTTAGTAATTTCTTCATGGTAATTACAAATGGCCCTTATTTTATTTAGAATAGTATTTGAAGCTTAGCTACCCCATAAGGATAATACTCAAATTTCTAATACATACAAAAAAAAACTTACTACCTATTTATTAAAAAGAAAACTTAATTTTTTCTCCAAGATCATATCACATGAGATTAAATGGAAGTTAATTATTTATTATTAAAAAAAAAATGGACAACATATTTTTTACACGTAAATTCGAAGAAATCACATTAAAAAAAACCTAACAGAAATTCTATTTCACGAAGTCCGTTCTGCTATGAATGTTGTAACGTGCACATTGTTACAAATTCGGGCGAAAATAATAGATCTTTCATTTTGACAATCAAAATTCATCAACGTAAGCTTTTTAACGGCGGGCACAAAAAATATCATACACTTCAAAGTTAGTACTCCAAAATTAGTTCACTTATTACAATCAATCTATATAAGAAAGTCGTGTTAGTTACACTATTTATAACTCGAGAACTGCTGAAGTGTTTTGGCTGAAAATTGGTGGAGAGGTAGCTTAGAACCAGGAGCAGGACATAGGATACTTTTTATCCCATTAGGGTAGGGTAGGGTAGGGTAGGGTAGGGTAGAGATAGGGTAGGGTAGGGTATGGTAGGTGTAGGGTAGGGTAGGATAGTGCCTCTAAGGCAGAACGAAGTTTGCCCGGTCAGCTAGTTATTAATAATAATTACTGTAATAATGAAAAATATAGGTCAACATTGACGCTATGAAGTATGAGACTGACAGATGTCAAATGTGATCTATTGATTTGGCCCTACTTATAACCATGGTACCTACAATAATATAATGCGCCCGGTACACCCTTCCCGTGTCTATGGCTCAAGAGGCCCAAGACCACGTCACGATCAGCGTGTCATATTCGACCTTATTATAACCGCACCACAGCCGATGACGTAATCAAGGGCCAATCACGTGACCTAGCTGTGCGAGCATGGGAAGGGAACATTTTCGTTAGACCGTGAACAATGTGCATGTGAACTTTACAACATTCAAAGCCGAACGGTCTTCGTGAAACAGAATTTCCGTATCTCACAATCAAAGGCACTTTTGTATAAAAATCAATTTGTGATATAAACACACGACGAATATGTAATCAAAGTTTTTGAGAAAATAATAAAAACTTTGAGGTAATGCAGTTTGTTATTTGTACAGGGTTGGCAACGCGCGAGTGATATCCCCAGTGTTGCAAGCGTCCAGTGACTGCTTACCATCAGGCGGACCGTATACGTGTTTGCTACCTTCACTACATAGTATAAAACAAAGTCGCTTTCTCTGTCCCTATGTCCCTTTGTATGCTTAAATCTTTAAAACTACGCAACGGATTTTGATGCGTTTTTTTTTAATTGATAGAGTGATTCAAGGGGAAGGTTTTAAAGTATCATACATTCCAAAATTCCCACGGGAAAGCGGGATACACGCAAACGAAGTTGCGCGGGTTTCGCTAGTTATGGTATAAAAAAAATAGCTCTAGTCTGACCTAACATGAAACTTTCGGCTGTGTCAGTCGTTTGTTTTTTCGAATTGGTCGTTGTTCGTGCTTACAGTTTTTATAAAAAAAAAGTTTCATAGAATTCGTCGCAATTCGTGACGTCGTCTACGTACTGTCGACGCACGACCAATTCGTTATATCACCCTGTACTTATTACATCGTCGTGTGAATACATAAATAGTCATATTATGTCAATAAGTTGTTGTAAAACGTGAATTAACGCGATCATACTAATTTAGGACAAGTTTATATTTTAGGCACCATATGACGCGTATTCGTTCCCCGCACGTGTCAAAGATTTTATGATGAAATTTGTTTTTGTTCTCCAGTCTGGGTGTTTACTATATATTAATAATAATACAAGGTGATTTTTTAGTCACCAGCAAAATTGAAGGAGGTCATAGAGCTCATGAATATGACCAACTTTTACTATGGGGACCCATGACAAATCGCGAAAAAAAAATCAGCTGATTCATACATTTTCATCGAGTAGGTATGAACATTTCGAATGAAACAGCTGGTTTTTTTTTGGCGATTTGACATGTGCCATAGTAAAAGTCGATCATAATTATGGGCACTCTCACCTCCTTCAATATTACTTTGGAACCAGATGGGGCTGTGTGAATTGTGTACGATATGATCGCGTTAATTCCCATTTTAATTAATAAGCCGACGTTTTTTTCTTGTGCATATTTTTTACTGCAAAGTATTTCCTGCATCAACTCACATTAGTGCAGAGTCAAAGCGTATTGAAGCGTCAATCAGAACGTGACATGGCAAATTCACTATTTACAATATGTAAAATGGATTTGCAATGTTACGTTTCATATTGGCGCTTCGACTAGGGCGCTAGTTCTCTATTGACTCTAAAGGGACCATCTCAACAAGCGAGCGAATCGCGACGACAATATCGTCGTGCCACCTAATTCTAAATATATACCTACTAGATATTACCCGCGGCTTCGTCCGCGTAAAAATTATGCCTGTGTTTGGCTCTGTACCCCAAACAATACGTATGCAAAATTTCATAATGATCGGCTGATTAGTCAAGCCGTGAAGGAATAACAAACAAACAAACTCACTTTCTCATTTATAATAATAATATTAGTATGATGAGAAAGTGAGTTTGATTTTTGTTATTCCTTCACAGCTTGACTAAGCAGCCGATCATTATGAAATTGTCAGGGGTACAGAGCCCAACATAGGCTTTTTATAACGTGAAAGTATGTCATTCCAATGGAAAAATATTTTTTCTACTATAGAGGGCGCTGCATGGGATGCTATATGCCTACAGATGGCGCCACTATGAGATCTATGTCATAAAATTAACGCGAGCGAAGCCTCTGGGAAAAGCTAGTTTATAATATTAGTCTTAGAACGTGTCTCCACACGACGAATTCATCGCGGTGTTCATTCGGACTCGTCACGATTCTCTCGCTCGTGTAGATGCTCCCAAATGTGTGTTTGCAAAATTGATTTTCATTTTTGGTTTGCGTCACTGTCTTTTGTCATAATATTTTGTCATATATGTATTGTTTACGCAATTTTAATATCGTCGCTTATACAAAAATACCGCGCAAGTAAAATTTTTATGAGGAGACAAAATACTGATTATATTTTATTCATATTTTATTATATTAAGAGAGGTAGGGCACAGCGGATAGTCCGCTCAAATCGGAGCAGCCCGTCTGGGGAAGGACCTCCACCTTACAGAAGATCGTAGCCTATAGCATTGGTCTCGGCCATGTTGTGTTCCTACGGTGAGTAAGGTCTCCAGAGCTCCACTTGTTTTATGTACCAAGGGGGGGTTGGGAGGGTTGAGTGATGCCCCGATATAGCAAGCGTCTATAGGCTACGGTGATGCTTACCATCATGTATGGACCGTATGCTTGTTTGCCAACATTAAAAAAAACATCCTTGAAATGTGTCTAAAATCATTTACATTGTTTTATAAGAGACTATGCAACAATACCGCTCAAGTAAAATTTAACAAGTTTTGAGGAGAGACAAATAATGATTGTATTCTATTCAACCTTGAAATTTTACATTACTTACGCGGTATTGTTATATAAGCGACGATATGGTAAGTTAGAAAATATTTTAAATAACATCTGAACTGTAAACAGATAACCAAAAGGCAATCCTGATATAATGGTACCCATAATATTAAGCTTAGCTTACTATGGGATCAGGTGGCGTTGTGTTGAATTTGTCATTGAAGTGAAAACTTCTTTAGCGGCGCTTGGCACTTTTTAGATGGGAAAAAAATGTTAAACTCGCGTCGCGATCCGTAGCCTGATCGAAAAAGCGTAAGATTCACTAACCATTCCGAAATATTCAAAAATGCACTACGTTGATTTTTAAGTTTTCACTTCTGCCGGCAATCCCGGAGTGCAACCCGTCCTTTTTTTTTGTATGATGACAAATAAAATATTTTCTCTCTTTATATTCAAATAAATGTCATATACTGAAAGGAAATAGTTTTAAAGCCACTTCTTTTCAGTAAAATTTTGGTATGAAAAGAAAAGTGACAATTTCAAACCGTTCATTGTTAACGCCTAAAACGATACACCTGGGGGTGTGGTTAGTTAATCTGTCCTTTCTTGCACAAGCTGTTTTGCGAGACTTCCGCAAGATCTTGCAAGTTCGTACAAAACTTACGGGTAAGGCCCATAACAGAGTATTGTTAAACAAAAAATTGTTTACATAATTTTTGTTTATAGATTAGTAGTTATAAGGCAAAAGCATTCTTGAGTGAAAGGCCCAAACGCCAGCAGTGTTCCATATTATCAGCATGACGAAAATGATCCCCGCCGAGGTCTTTCCTTTGGACTATAATATGAGGTTCTTCAAAAGGGGCATTAAAAGATTTTTACAGGGTCGGCAACCCGCGAGTGATAACTCCCGGTGTTGCAAGCGTCCGTAGGCTACAGTGGCCGCTCACCATCAGGCGGGCCGTATGCTTGTTTACCACCTTAGTTATAAACAAAAACTTGTTGTTTGCTTCAATATTTTCAAGTGATACACATAAAAATATTTAACATCGTTATCTTTTTTATAATTAAGCATAACATGTAATTAATACATTTTATCTGCTTAACCTCTTTACAATATTACTGTTGATAATTAGAACATGGCTGATAATTGAGCATTTCACTTTACTTTCAAATGAACAGTTAGTTACTTATAATGTTAATCAATAATCAACTTCAAGAACGTTTTTACCCCGTTTGTTATGTACCAAGTTTTTTTAACCCGACATTTATTTTTAACCCGTTTGTTATTTTTAGGCAGTATTTGTCCCTCACGCGACGCTGTTTTACTGTTTTAAAAGGCGGCTTTTGTACGTCACACGATGTTTTACAGCATGTTATCTTAGAAGACATAAGCAAGGCAATATACGTTATTTTTATACGCCTTTTAATTAATAAGGCCTTCGATCACAAATAAAAAAACTAGATACACAATAAACTATCAAAACGACGTATCAAAGTCTTCTTTTTGAGTACATTTGAATCAGTCGTTAGTCAGTTGACAGTACGAAATGTCAAAGTGCTCATTTTGTACCGTGTTTGACAAGTAGCATTAACATACCGACCGAGGAGCGGCACTGGTGACCTGTAAGACAGGTTCTTTCGAACCTTTTTCAGGCACCAGTCTCTCACAGGGACAATGTTTATTATGAATATGTTTAAATATAGCCTGCACATTGATTGTATGTAACCTAGAATTAAGTATATTTAAGTCCTTTGTGAAGAAAAATAAACGTTTATTATTTATTTATTTATACAATAGGCCCATATCTCGAAAATACACGAGAACGGTTGCTGCCTTGCGGGCCTGGTCTGCTCTTATCTTTAACACCGATTTTGCATTTTATATTTTAGATTTAATTTTATGTTAAAACAAATTAATAGCACTATTTATTTATTGACATTCCGAATTCACTATTTATTTATTGACATTCCGAATTCACTATTTATTTATTGACATTCAGAGTGCGTAATGTTGTATGTACCTTGTTTTAAGTTTTAAATAAAAAAAAACGTACGATATATTTTATGACAAAAAAAGCCGTAACTGGTTTTCTTTCGCCATTTCTTTTACCAATGGTAATTTTGCTTTCGTTTCCGAAATGGTAGTAGTATATAGAGTAGATTAATATAAACAAATCATTTATTACAACTGTATACTCTGACAAGAGAACATGTTTGTAAAAACCTATTCTCTGAATAAAAGTTTTGAATTTTGAATTTTTTTGAAACTGAATTATTATATGGGATTGTGCATTTATTTCTTTTATATGTGACCGAAGAATAAGGCACTATTATCTTCTTTCTTTACCTACATAACACTGTATTTACTTTTGATCCTATCCGTTTACATTTTCCCAGCGGTAATTATGCTTTGTTACCAAAATGGTGGTAGTTTATAGAGAATTATTTATTTAATACAGAATAATATATACAATATGAATGAGAGAACGTGCCAGTGAAGACATACTCTCTCGAAATAAATGATTTCATGTTGCACATAGTCTATTTTCACCATCCTGTTAGATAACAGAGGCATTTAACCCGACTGTAATTACACTTTTTAACCAATCTATTACATTTTTAACTCAACTGTAATATTACAGAATACTTTTTTACCCCGCCTCTTCTGTCTATTCTACAAAGCACTTTTTAACCAACCCTTTACATAAAACGGTTTTTTCCCATCTTTTATATAACAAAACCATTCTTACTGCGCCTGTTTCTTCTGTCTATTCCGATTTTCCGATAGGCGATGACGTAACGGACTGTCTAACCAACCTATTACATTTTTAACCCATCTGTAATATTACCAAATTTTTACCCCACCTGTTATATCACATGGCTTTTTTTACCCCGCCTGTCTCTTCTGTCTATTCTGATTGGTGATGACGTAACTGACTGTATCATTTCCGCCAATTGGGCGTCGACTCTTGGCTTTTGTAGCCTTTTCGCTGATCGCGTTCTGAACTTTGCCGATTCCTGATTGGATAGAGGGTTTGGTGTTAACTGCTTTATGCATCTGTGAAAAAATACGATAAATAAATAAATAATTTGAACACAATTCACACAGAGCCAGCTGGTCCCAAAGTAGGATTAAACCGGCTTGTGTTGTGTGTACCAGGCAATGTATTTATTATTATAGCTAGATAATCTGCAGATTTTCCGATACGATCCGTTAAAGTGTAAAATTTTAAGGAAACATGCTCATATTTGCACTTTACCTAGATAGTTTGCATAGTAACGAATTCAATTGCGACAGACAGTGACACTTTTGAAATAATTTTTATTAATAACCTACCTACCTTTCTGCGTGTGGGGTCACCTAAACCTAACGAACCTACTATTACACATTCCGTATTGGCGCGTTTGTTAATTCTAGTTCTAACTAGAGAAACGTGTTTCTCCGAAGTACGTTTAAACTAGAATTAGAGAACAAAGACACTACGCCAAAACGGAATGTTTGACAGTAGATTCATTAGGTTTACCTTGTGAACTCACACCCAGAAATTGGATTTTTAAGACTCAAACAACCTGTTTTATGGAATTTACCGTACGCCTGGTCGTTAGTCTGTAGATTACCTAGGAAGTCTGCAGATTAACTAGTTGATTTTTATTCTATCTAGTTGATGTAAGAAATGAATCATTTTTTTTCCTCTTTAACCGACTCAGTCAGATAATCTGCATAATAAATTCATTGTTAATCTGCAGTGTAACTGATTTACGCAAATTAACGGTAGTACAATATGTGTACTTGTTTATTTATATTTGATTATCTGATGTTATTTGTATATTCATTTAATGTTGTAGTTTTAGGGTTCCGTACGTCAAAAGGAAAAACAGCACTAGTACAAGAAAAATTTTCACAACTATACATCTTAAAAAATAGTCTATTTTCGGGAAAACCCCGGAAAAAAACTGCGCGGGCCGATTTCTGCATTATTTATAATTTCTACGTACGGAACCCTCGGTGGGCGAGTCCGACTCGCACTTGTCCGGTTTTATTCTTAATTTCTTTACCTTGCAGCATCCTGTAGCTTCCGAACCAGGAGTTCGTTCTTCATTTTAGCAGCGGCGAGTTCTCTTCTCAATTGCGATTTGCTCTTGTTACCGGATGGATGCAGTAATGAGTGTCTTCTGAGTTGCGCCGCTGATGGTCTCGCTGTGGGATCCGGGTCCACCATTTTCTGTTAAACAAAATGATAATCATACTAATATTATAAACGTATGGTGATTTTGCTTTTGTTTCCGAAATGGTAGTAGTTTATAGAGTAGATTAATTTATACAAATCATTTATTACCTATTCTCTGAATAAAAGTTTTGATTTATTGATTTTGAACGAGAAAGTGAGTTTGTTTGTTATTCCTTCACGGTTTGACTAATCAGCCGATCATTATGAAAATTTGTTTATATTGTCAGAGGTACAGAGCCCAACATAGGCTACTTTTTATCCCGAGAAAGTATGTCATTCCAACGAGAAAATATTTTTTCTACTATAGACGGCGCTGTATGGTATGGGCTATCGGCCAACAGATGGCGCCACAAGTCGCGCTATGGATTGTTTTGTTGTCAAACAAGATCTATGTCATAAAATTAACGCGAGCGAAGCTGCGAGGAAAGCTAGTAAGTATATAAACTTGGACGACGATACAACGCCATCTAGTCCCACACTAGGCAAAGCTTGTACAGTCAATGAAAGGTAATCATGGTACAGAACTATGAAAAATGTTTTTTTTTTGCTAATAATGTAAGGATCGTTATGAAACTACGTATTTTCTTTGTAATTACATCCTACTAATATTATAAAAGCGAAAGTTATGTATATGTTTGTTACTTCTTCGCGCTCAAACGGCTGGGCCAATATTTATGATATTTGGTATGTAGGTAGCTGATACCTTGTATTAACACATAGGGTACTTTTTATCCCAAAAAGTACGCGATTCCCGTGGGATTTCATAAAAAGTCTGTTATAGATGGCGCTACTGTGCATAAATAAATAGAGGCAAACGAAGTTGCGCGTTTCACTAGTGTACAGAAGATCGTAGCCAAATAGCATTGGTCTCGGCCATGTTGTGTTCCTACGGTGAGTAAGGTCTCCAGAGCTCCACTTGGGGGGGTTGGGAGGGTGGCAACGCGTGAGTGATACTCCCGGTATTGCAAGCGTCTATAGGCTACGGTAATGCTTACCATCAGGCGGGCCGTATGCTTGTTTGCCAACTTTGTGGTATAAAAAATAAAGTGTATACAAATCATGACGACCTCCGTGGCGTAATGGTTGCCACGCCAGACCGCCACCCAGGAGATACCGGGTTCGATCCCCGGTCGGGTCATGATGAAAAACTAACTTTTTCTGATTGGCCTCGGGTCTTGGATGTTTATCTATATATGTATTTGTTATAAAATATAATATCGTTGAATTAGTATCCCATCCCATAACACAAGTTTCGAACTTACTTTGGGGCTAGCTCAATCTGTGTAAATTGTCCCTATACATTTATTTATTTATTTCATTATATTTATCAATATTATGTGTACAGTTCGACAAGAGAGTGTCTGCGAGGGCATGGTCCCTGACTAAATGATTTTATATTTTCAATCATTATATAACACTTACCTTCAACAACTGATTGAATTCCCTGGACAAGTTCGGCAGTTCTGGCAGCTTCCCGTCCCTATAGTCATGCCATTGCTGTCCGTTCTTGGGCAGAGGACCTCCACCACCAGCTTCGAATAGGGTTAAACCTGAAATAAAATGTTTAATTTTAAAGAACATCTCGTCAACACCAATCAGGTTCGGGGCAAGCCCACCACACATTCCCACCACTGTGTCTCCTGTGTAGCCAGGATCAACAACGGCGACCTCAGATTGACAATAAGCAATGAAGCTTATTGACGTCCATCCGTGCGTTTGTATGATAATTTCTTTGAAAACCAAACTCGGTTCACTAAATTAGTGACGCAACGCGTATATAACGAACAGCGATTGTGTCAAACCGCGTATATGACGACGTGCGAACATGACCAAGTGCGAATATGACGAAATGCTTAAGTGACTAACTATGTAAATTTATATTGCGTGACAAACTGATTATGTGACAAAATGCGTTAGTGACATCGGGCGTCGAATCCTTCCTGGGAGAGAAACCACCACTGTCTCGGAACTCACAACGAATTTAATCAGAAAGATATTAGTTGGAGTAAGAAGACACATCCAATCTTTACTAATATTTTAGTAAAGATTGGTACTAACATCTTAGTAAAGATTGGTACTAACATTTTAGTAAAGATTGGTACTAACATTTTAGTAAAGATTGGTACTAATATTTTACTAAAGATTGGTACTAATATTTTAGTAAAGTTTAGTGTTGTCAATATTTTGGACCACAGTAGGTACAACCTTAGAAAATGAGGCTTCATAGGAGAACCATCCGACATTGCCTGTGACTTGTGAAACACTGTTGCTCCGCAGACGATGGGTCATCTCCTATGTTGCCCGGGTTATCCTACTGACTGTGCCAAGGTGGTACGTTACGGTCCGCGCGGGAAATTAAAATTTTTTGGGGGCTTTTACAAATTGCATCTCAATCATTGATGGAATTTTCGTGAAAATTGGTTTGGCGACAACGAATACAATATATCTACTGAATAATCATCATATAAATTATAAATATTGGCTCTTCTCATTATGAATGTGCATAATGCACGTTTATGGGGAAAAAGATGCATCGTGGACATTCATAATAGGAGCTAAACTTTTAATCCCGTGAAATTATGTCATTCTAATGAGAATATATTTTTTTCTACTATATATGGCGCTGCAATTGCGATGCTAACAGATGACGCCACAAGGCGCGCTATGAGTTGTTTTGTTGTCACACGAGATCCATGCCATAAAATTAACCGCAAGCGAAGCCGCGTGGAAAAGCTAGTCAACTATATTATCACAACATTCAACAGTAATGACGAAACGCAAAGATCAATGTACAATATACAATCTTATCAACTTTGAATTAAGATGATAATGTAAAAAAAAATTATTTAAAATCAGATATAGAATTTCCAGTAATTGTAACTGTTTTTTTTTATGATAAGAGGCAAAATTGGTGCTAAATATGTTGTACATTTAACTAGACTAAACTAATTTTGACAGGACCAAAGGTGTTGCTGTCCTTCCTTGGTTTACAATTAGTAACAAGGATAGCAACACTTCTAGTCCTGTCAAAATTAGTTTAGTTAAATGTACAACACACTTAGCACCAATAAATTATTTATATTATAGCGAATACATATTATCATTAAAATATTTATTCGCACTCTAATATGAACACGCAAGTTAAGCGACGTCGACCCTAGCCAGCGTTTGGATGGGTTTCGTTATCTCGAGCTTCTCCGTGCTTCGGAGGGCACGTTAAGCCGTCGGACCCGTCTGATGTCTATAGATCACAGTCGTTAAGTCAAGTGGCCTTCGGGCTGCTCGAAAACGCCGGTCTCTGCCAATCCGCATTGGAGCACAGATTTATTTTATTATTTATTTTTATTTGTGGTACAAAAAGAAAATAACCAAACGAAACCAAGAACTTCAACAGTATACAAATCACGTATCCACGTCACCTGATAATCCTGATATCTACAAAATATAAGATAACCCATATCCATATCATAATACTCAGTCGTCAAAATGGTGAAGGCACGTAAATACGTCGTGAAAAAGACATTCCAAGGTATCCCTAAGAGGGATGACTTTGAGATTGTTGAATATGATCTACCGACTATCAAGAACGGACAGATATTGGTGAAAACTGAATATGTTAGCGTGGACCCATATCAACGGGCTTATAATTCGAGGTAACTTTTCACATATATTTTAAGTGCACAAAAATTGTTTAAAATGCCGTAAATGTAAATGGTGCGCCATTTCTTTTACCGTAATTTTTTGGTCATCTTGCTTTTGTTTCCGAAATGGTAGTTTTTTTATATACCACTAAGGTGCCAAACAAGCATACGGCCCGCCTGATGGTAAGCAGTCACCGCGCGTTGGCGACCCTGTAAAATCTTTTAATACAACTTTTGAAGAACCCCATAACTTAACTACGAGCTGTTACCCGCGACTTCGTCCGCGTGAAATGTTCTAATAAGGATAACTCCTTTTCCTGACATGCGATTTAAATGAAACAAAGCCTATATTCTGCTCCATCCCGAGCTCTATCTTCCTGTGAAAGCAGCATTAAAATCCGTTCAGTAACTTAGAAGATGTGCGCGTTCAAACAGACAGATAGACAAAAAAATCAAAAAAAATTTTTTTTTGCTTTTATTACCTTACTCTAACAGTTTGTTCCCTTTCCATTTTTGCCAAATATGTTCAATGTACAGACATACCGGGGTCTACTGTTTTATTATATGTATAGATAATATAAAAATTAATCGCTGCATGTGTTGCTAAGCTGCAAATCTCGAGAACAGCTGAACCGATTCAGCTAATTCTTTTTTTAGAATATTCCTTGAAGTACGAGGATGGTTCTTACGGAGAGAAAAAAATAAAATTCCCACGGGAAAGCGAGATACACGCAAACGAAGTTGTGCGGGATTCGCTAGTACTTAGTCTATAGAAAAGACCTCGGCGGGGATCTTATTCCAGAACCTCAGCGTTCTTCCTACTCCAACTATCTTCTTTCTGATTAAATTCGTTGTGAGTTCCAAGACAGCTGTAGTTTTCTTCACCGGGACGTCAATAAGCTTCATTGCTTATTGTCTATCTGAGGTCGCCGTTGTTGATCCTGGCTACACAGGAGACACAGTGGTGGGAATGTGTGATGGGCTTGTCCCGAACCACAGCGTTCGCGGGAGGAAACTCCACTGAAACCGCGCCGCAGTACGTGACCATTTTGGTTCAAGCTTCCGCTGTGCCCTGCCTCACTTATATAATACTAGCTTTTCGCAGCGGCTTCGCTCGCGTTAATGTTAATGACATAGATCTCGTTTGACAACAAAACAACCCATAGCGCGACTTGTGGCGCTTTCTGTTAGCCGATACAGCGCCCTCTATAGTAGAAAAATTATTTTCCCATTGGAACGACATACTTTCACGGGATAAAAAGTAGTTGTAGTACCTATGTTGGGCTATGTACTCCTAACAAAATGTATGCAAATTTTCATAATGATCGGCTGCTTAGTCAATCCGTGAAGGAATAACAAACAAACAAACAAACAAACTCACTTTCTCATTTATAATATTAAGTAAGGAAGTAAGGATTGATATGTAAACGTTTAATATATATAATGTTATTATTAGTATGTTACTATGATGTTTTAAAACCGCATTCATGTATATCTGCACTACTAAAGGTTGACTGGTAGATAATGCTTTTAGCGTTAAGTCCGCCTTTTATATCCATATATTGTGGTCAATAAAGTTTAAATAAATAAATAAAAAATAAAAAAAATATAGGGACAATTTATACAGATTGAGCTAGCCCCAAAGTAAGTTCGAAACTTGTGTTATGGGATACTAACTCAACGATATTATATTTTATAACAAATACATATATAGATAAACATCCAAGACCCGAGGCCAATCAGAAAAAGATCGTTTTTCATCGTGACCCGACCGGGGATCGAACCCGGGACCCCCTGGGTGGCGGTCTGGCGTGGTAACCATTACGCCACGGAGGTCGTCAAAATCGATAAATATTGATCGACTTTGTACTTTTTAACTCTAAAACTATTTTTCTCTCTCTAGATACCCGACACCATACGACCAATTCGGATTCCAGCTGGCCGTTGTACAAGACTCGAAGAATCCAAAATTCCCTGTCGGTGCCAAAGTGGTCTCGCACAAGGGATGGGCCGATTACTTGGTCATCGATCCAAATGTGTCAACTTCACCTATGGATAAAGTCTATAAAATGCCTGATATGAAAGGACTGCCGCAGTCATTGAGTATAGGTAATTTATGCTAGTTTTTTTTAATGCCCCGATGGTGGCAAACGAGCATACGGTCCGACTGATGATAAGCATCACCGTAGCCTATAGACGCTTGTAATAACGGGGGTATTACTCACGCGTTGCCAGCCCTCCCAACGCCCCCAAGTGGAGCTCTGGAAACCTTACTCAAACATGGCCGAGACAAATTCTATTTGGCTACGATCTTCTGTAAGGTGGGAGGTCCTTCCCCAGACGGGCTGCTCCGTTTTGAGCGGATTATCCGCTGTGCCGTACCTCTCTTAAAATTTATTTATTTTATTATTATTATAGGCGCAGTCGGCATGCCAGGGGCAACAGCATATTTCGGCTTTCTAGAGCTTTGCAAACCAAAAGCTGGCGAGACGGTTGTCGTTACGGGGGCGGCTGGCGCAGTTGGCTCTCTGGTCGGTCAGATAGCGAAGATAAAAGGATGTAATGTCATTGGTTTTGCCGGATCCGATGACAAGGTACGAATTATGTTTTTACTAGCTTCTCCCCGCGGTTTCGCTCGCGTTAACTTTATGACATAGATCTCGTTTGACAACAAAACAACCCATAGCAAGACTTGTGGCGCCATCTGTTGGCCCATACATCGCCCTCTATAGTAGATTTTTTTTTTCCATGGGACCGACATACTTTCACGGGATAAAAATTAGCCTATGTTGGGCTCTGTACCCCTAACAATATGTATGCAAATTTTTATAATGATCGGCTGCTTAGTCAAGCCGTGAAGGAATAACAAACAAACAAACTCACTTTCTCATTTATAATATTAATAAGGCTTCTATCAATACTAATATTTTATAGAGGAAAGAATTGTATTTTTATATTTTTGTTAGTAAATACAAAAACTATTGAACACATAGATTTAGTATATACTAGTGTACCTATATATCGGCTTTCTTTGATTGAGGCGAGACCAAAAACAAAATACACTAATGTGCGTGGAATGTACATGTGTGCAAGCAAGATATATAATTTTGTGGATTTTCCTTCGTTTGAATTACACCCAGGCACCGCACAAGGTAACCATATTTAATCACGTCTAATTAACACCAAAACTACACTTAAAAACCATATGTAAAAATAAGTGGGATTTGTTTTAACATGACTGACGTTAGGGCGATACAAGCCCATAGCGTGTATAGGAAAAATGATCTCGCCTATCTATCTCGCTCTAACAAACGCGTATGCTATGATCTATCTCTTTTGCATTGCCAATCTTCTTACGCCAGTAAGTTATAATAAATCTATGATTGGACCGATTTCAAAAATTCTTTCACCGTTTGGGAGGTTCATTACCCCCGTGTAACATACGCTATATTATTTATATTCTTAAAATTGTTTAGTGCCCTACGTATTAATCCAAGGTCAATTTTTATGTTAGGTATGTAGGCAGCTGATGCCTACATACCAAACATAAAAATTGACCGAGCCATTTGAGCGTGAAGAGGTAACAAACTTACAATAAATAAAGAAATAAATGTATAGGGACAATTCATACAGATTGAACTAGCCCCAAAGTAAGTTCGAAATTTGTGTTATGATTTACTAACTCAACGATACTATATTTTAAAAAAATACATACATAGATAAACATCCAAGACCCGAGGCCAATCAGAAAAAGTTCGTTTTTCATCATGACCCAACCGGGGATCGAACCCGGGACCTCCTGGGTGGCGGTCTGGCGTGGTAACCATTACGCCACGGAGGTCTTCATTACAAACGTTCGCTTTTATAATATTAGTAAGATTAGCAACAAGTCGGCTTTACCTTTTCAAGGCAACCTTAGGGTAACATAGTTTAAGATCAAGAAATTTGATGCATTTAAGTAAGGATTTTTAATATCTACGAGCTGTTACCCGCGACTTCGTCCGCGTGAAATGTTAAAATAAGGATAACTCCTTTTCCTGACATGCGATTTAAATGAAACAAAGCCATAATTCTGCTCCATCCCGAGATCTATCTTCCTGTAAAAACAGCATTAAAAGCCATTCAGTAACTTAGAAGATGTGCGCGTTCAAACAGACAGACTGACATATAGACAAAAAAAATTTTTTTGCTTTTATTACCTTACTCTAACTGTTCCCTCTCCATTTTTGCCAAATATGTCCTATGTACAGACATATCGGGGTCTACTGTTTTATTATATGTATAGAAGATATAGATTATGTACTAGCGAAACCCGCGCAACTTCGTTTGCGCGTATCCCGCTCTCCCGTGGGAATTTTTTAATTTTTCTCTTCGTAAGAACCATCCTCGTACTTCAAGGAATACTCCAAAAAAAGAATTAGCGAAATCGGTCCAGACGTTCTCGAGATTTGCGCTTAGCAATACAATCAGCGATTCATTTTATATTATAAATTATTTAATTGTAAAAAAAATAACAAAATTCCTTTCTTTTATTTAAGGTTGCTTGGCTGGAAAAGGACTTGGGTTTCGACAGAGCGTTTAATTACAAAACAGTTGACGTGAAATCTGTACTAAGCGACGCCGCGCCTAACGGAGTAGACTGCTACTTTGACAATGTCGGAGGTGAAATAAGCAGTATAATTATAAATCATATGAACTTATATGGAAGAGTCTCCGTCTGTGGTAGCATCAGCGCGTACAACGACACGGAAATAGCGAAAGCGAGTATTTTACAACCAGCGATCGTTGCTAAGCAACTGAAGATTGAAGGCTTCTTAGTCCCAAGGTGGGCTGATAAATGGCCTGAAGCGTTCGCAGAACTGGTTAAGTGGATCCATTCTGGTCAAATTAAGGTACAGGAGCATGTTACAGAGGGTTTTGATAATATTTATGATGCGTTTGTTGGTATGTTAGCTGGTGATAATGTTGGAAAGGCTGTTGTTAAGATATAAAGAGTTGTTCAAGTCAAAGTAGCGTGGACATTTATGTATAACATATATTTTTGTGAATAGAAATATTGTATATTTGTGACAAGAGTTTTATTAAGCAACAATATCAAATATAAGTAATAAACTATTACCTAAGGAGTATTCCCTGCAACTTCGTCCGCGTGAAGATCCGGACCCGTTCCCGTGGGAACCACCTTGAATTTCGGGAAAAGCTATAGCCTATGTCACTCCCTGATAATGCAGCTTTCTACTGGTGAAAGAATTTTTGAAATCGGTAGAGCAATTTCGGAGCCTATTCAATGCAAACATACAATCAAATCTTTCCTCTTAATAATATTAGTGAATGTCTGCGACACGCGGGGCGTCAGCGTTGCGGACGCGATCACAATTAACAACCACAACACAACAGTGATGCAATTATGCCAATATGGAAGGACCTCCACCTTACAGAAGATCGTTAAGAGAGGTAGGGCACAGCGGATAATCCACTCAAATCGGAGCAGCCGGTCTGGGGAAGGACCTCCACCTTACAGAAGATCGTTAAGAGAGGTAGGGCACAGCGGATAATCCACTCAAATCGGAGCAGCCGGTCTGGGGAAGGACCTCCACCTTACAGAAGATCGTAGCCAAATAGCATTGATGTCGGCCATGTTGTGTGCCTACGGCGAGTAAGGTCTCCAGAGATCCATTTGGGAGGGTTGGGAGGGTTAGAAACGCGTGAATGATACCCCCGGTTTTGCAACGGTCTATAGGCTACGGTGATGCTTACCATGCGGGCCGTATGCTTGTTTGCCAACTTCGTGGTATAAAAAAAATTTCGTTTTGATGACAACTTGACGTTACAGACTATTTCGTATTATGCTCTCCGAAAAATGCGATATCAAAATGATATCAACTTGACATCAACTTACGCATATTACACTCCACTTTTTGACATAAAACAGTACCTATCACTTTAATGTCAAAATATAGTAACAGAACTGATATAGCATAATACCATTTAAAAACAATGTCAATTTGGGATCATTATTTTGACATCAAAACGACATAATTTTTTTTAAGCATAATAAAATTGCGCCACAGGAAGGAATGTGTGCATTACATAATAAATATTCTTGGACGAATCACACAACGCCATCTAGTCCCAAACTAAGCAACTAAACTTGTACTATGGGTACTAAGATTGCTGATAAATATACTTAAATACTTTTTTTGTTAATAAATACTTATTATACATTTAAAACACCCAGACCAAGGCAAACAGACATGTTCATGCAACACAAATGTTTGCTTTGCGCAGGATTCGAACACGCGGCCCTTGAGATAAAGTAACCATTGCTAGTTGCTAGCCACTCGACCACCAGGCCTGTCCATTGTACAGTACATCGCGGATATAAGGAAAAAAATCAAATTCCACGTCCCAGATTGACGCTACGACTCTGCGCTAGTATGAGTTAACCCTAGGTTACAATCTAATCGTTTGATTACGAAGAATTTTAAGATAACCAAGTTGGTTGATATAGTAAACAGATTAGTCATGAGTAGGTCGTGAATTTGATGCTTGTAATAATATTTTGTATGACTTGCAAATAAGTGAAAATCTATATCTGTTGTGTTTAATATATTTCTGATTAAATTCGTTTTGAGTTTAATGATCTTTTCAGTTTTTCATTACGTCAAAACCATTTATACAAGTTGATTTTTTAGTCACCAGCAATATTGAAGGGGGTCAAAGAGCCCATGAATATGAACAACTTTTACTATGGGGACCCTTACATTACATACATACATTTTTGATCGAGTAGGTATGAACATTTTGAATGAAACAGCTTTTTTTGGCGATTTGACATGTGCCCCCATTGTAAAAGTTGATTATTATCATGGGCACTCTGACCTCCTTCAATATTGCTGGTGACTAAAAAATCACCTTGTATAGATGAAACAATGTATATGTATAGGTAGTGATTCCTTCGGCACCATTCCTACGGCAATCGCGTACTTTTCGGAATAAAAAGTATACTATGTGTTAATCCAAGTTATCAGCTACCCATATACCAAATATCTTAAAAATTAGCCTTCATAATATCAGTGGGATTTATCTCCAGATCGGGAATACTCCGTGTGCGCGATTCAGAACTCTGACGGCGCCATCTTTTGTTCGCATTGCGAACTTCTTGGCGAACTGTATTTCTCGTGTGTGGCGATAGGTGTCGCCACATGATTTTATCGTTTTTTTTAAATTATTTTGACTAGTATAATATGTTTAAGATTACTCACCAAACGCAAATATATCGGCCTTGGTCAAATGTGTGAAGTTCTCGTGTAGCACTTCCTTCGGTAGGTATCTGCAGTCACCTTCTTCGACCGACGGCGATGATACGCATGTCACATGTCCCAGGTCACCTGTTGATGGTAATGACATTCATCATTTATATTATTTATTCAAAGTAAATCGTGTCTGACTAAATTAACGTTTTACGGCGCTGATAAAGCGCCTGAAGCACGCGTCTTCTACGCGTTTAAAATACGCCCTGTGGTTATCGCTCTTAGAGTCGATATACATGGATTGCTTGAAGCAGTCAAGATGAACTGCTTCAAGCTGCGACTGCATAGTCACAATGAACTACATACTAGAGACTATAGTCATAATAAGTACATTCTTCTTATAAATCTATATTTATAAAACTTAAAGTCCTGACTGACAGACTTAACTATATATCAACGCACAGCCCAAACCGGTGGGTCTAGAGATTCCAAGTTTGGACTGTAGGTTCCTTACGACGCATAGGGGTGTACTAAGAAAGGATTTTTCAAAATTCCTACGGGAAAGCGAGATATACGTAAACGAAGTTGCGAGTGGACGCACAGCCCAAACCGCTGGGTCTAGAGATTCCAAATTTGGCATGTAGGTTCCTTATAAGGACCGGCACCGGACCGACCGGACCGGACCGGATCGGACCTGATTGGACCGGAAGGAGCCGCACCGTACGGGGCCGTGCCGGACCGGACCGAACCGGACCGGAGTTTGTTTCTGAAGAAAAATATGCTAATTGGCATGTAGGCCACGCTGGCGAAGCCGCGGAAAAAAGCTAGTGCACTTATATATTGTAACTATCAAGTGGAAGAAAAAATGCAAAATGCCAAAGAAGGCCGTAACCGGTTCTCTTTAGCCATTTCTTTTACCGGTGGCCATTTTTCTTGTTTCCGAAATGGTGCTAGTTTATAACGTAGTTTATTTTCTTTATATATAGAAGTTGTATATGACGATAAAGTGCCTGCGAATGTCTAATTTCTGAAATAAACGATTTCATTTCATTACATACACAAATATACTGTCGTGCGGCAAGCTCGGGACAATCCCACCACACATTCCTACTGCTGTCTCCTGTGTAGCCAGGATCAACAACGGCGACAATAAGCGATGAGCGATGAAGCTTATTGACGTCCGGGAGAAACTCAGCTGTCTTGGAACTCACAGCGAATTTATTTATTTATTTATTTATTGCATTACATGTGACACATACATTATATTACTGTACATAATACATAGCAGTTATCTACATGCACCTTTTAAGGCATAGCAACTTGAGTAGAAAAAGAGAGGCAGACATTTAAATTAGTTTATCTTAAAGATATTCATTGACGCCATAGTACGCTTTATTAATTAGCAATTGTTTAACTGATTTTATAAATGAGTTGAATTGATCCATCGATTTCATTCTAGACGGTAGGTGATTATAAATTTTTACTGACATTGGCGACGACCTCCGTGGCGTAATGGTTACCACGCCAGACCGCCACCCAGGAGGTCCCGGGTTCGATCCATGTCGGGTCATGATGAAAAACGAACTTTTTCCAATTGGCCTCGGGTCTTGGATGTTTATCTATATATGTATTTGTTATAAAATATAATATCGTTGAGTTAGTATCCCATAACACAAGTTTCGAACTTACTTTGGGGCTAGCTCAATCTGTATGAATTGTCCCTATATATTTATTTATTTAAGTGTTCGAGCAGTTCCTCTATGTCGGCCCTTAGGATACAAATAAATTATTATTATTATAAATGATCTATCTAACTTACCGATCTTGTACGTATGATGCGTGACGATGACGTCATCATCCCCGTCGAATCCGTCGTCAGAGTCGTGCGCCCTCTCCCCGTCGCCGCTACATACAAATATGTTCCCCGGCTTGACGTCCATATGTACTAGCTCCATCGAATGTATGTAACTGTTGGAATGCGACAAAGAAATTATTACCTGTTCATATCCGCAGTTAGCATATCGGATCTGCCTTGAGGTGGGGTGGGGTGTGCGCGGCGGGAGGCAACGGCAAACTTGAGGCGGACGGGTAGTAAAAATTATATTTTATCCATATTTTTTTTAATACCGCCCTGGTGGTCTAGTATCTAGCAATGGTCATTGGTATCACTCACGCGTAGCCAACCCTCCCAACCCCCCCAAGTGGAGCTCTGGAGACCTTACTCACCGTAGGAACACAACATGGCCGAGACCAATGTTGTTTGACTACGATCTTCTGTAAGGTGGAGTTCCTACCCCAGACGGGCTTCTCCAATTTGAGCGGATTATCCGCTGTGTCCTACCTCTCTCATACTAGTCTTTAACCGTTTTTATTACTACAATAGACCTGCAAATAAATGTTTGACTGTACTCACGATAATCCATCAGCGATATGTGCCAACAATAATAACAGCTCGCTCTCCGCTAAGGGACCTTCCTCCATCTTCTGCTGCAGGGAGCCACCGTCGCAGAATTCGTTTTGTATTATCATGTGATCGTCTTCCGCCCACGCTGAGTAGTATCTGCGAAATAAAATATATTATTAAATCCTTGCTAATATTATAAATGAGAAAGTGAGTTTGTTTATTCCTTCACGGCTTGACTAATCAGCCGATCATTATGAAAATTTGTATACATATTGTCAGGGGTACAGAGCCCAACATAGGCTTTTTATTCAATGAAAGTATTACATTCTAATGGGAAAATATTTTTTCTACTATAGGTCGCGCTGCAATTGCGATGTCGGCCAACAGATGGCGCCACAAGTCGCGCTATGAGTTTTTTTTTGTAGTCAAACGAGATCTATGTCATAAAATTAACTGCGAGCGAAGCCGTGGGGAAGAGATGGGGAAGGCCCAGACGGGCTGCTCCGATTTGAGCACATTAACCGCTGTGCCCTACCTCTCTTAAACACATGCTATATCGTCATCTTTCACTTACTCACTTGGATTGTTATAAGCTAGGTTCGAGCTATAATGTTATATATGAGGGGGGGGGGGGGGGGGGGGATACCAACCTGACAACATGCGAATGCTTTCCTAGCGCAGCGTGAGCGTAGACTTCAGTGAGCGCCGCACGTTCTGCCGCCGATCCAGACACTGGTTTCAGCGATCTCTTTATTGCGTACACGCATCCATCAAGTTTGTTTAGGCACTTCGTCACACGTCCGAATTGCCCTCTACCTATTACGCCTAATTCTATGAACTCAATGTTGTATCTTGATATGTTTGATTCCTGTAAAAAAAACAGTAATGAATTAAATAAATTCTACGATTTTTTTATTTTTTTTACGCCAAATTTATGCCACTAGTTAGCTCCACTTTCGCAAGAGGTCTTCTCTTCTTCTTTCTTAATTAATGGCGTTTCTGTCGTGTCTTAACGACACATAGACAATTTCGCCAATGTCGAGTATTTTAAATGAACACTTTTTAACAAAAAAAGTACACTTTAAAAGGGCAACGTGGTACGGTGAGGACCCGAGGTCGCCATCTTGACGACCTTCGTTGACAAGGCGGCGATCTCGAATCTCCCATCAAATCATCATCATCATCTGGCAAGAGATCCCATCCATAATCCGCGCTGACAAAAGCGTCAACGTCAAAAAATCTGACACACGTCAAAAAAATCCGATACTCGAATTTAAGGGCGCTATGACACTTTTGACAGGTTTCTGGATCTGACTGTCTCAGTGTTGCCGCCTAGTGGGTGTCATTTCAGAAAACCCTCATTCAGTCATTTGGTCACTTAAGTCAAATACTGTAGAAACTCTACAGAGTTAATACGCACAGCTCTTGACGTTTCTCATACAATGACTTGGCAACCTCCGAAATAGCGACATCTGTCGGCACGAGGTGAACATTTTGCATACAAAACGCACAAAATCTTTGAAAAAGTTTTGAAATCGTTCACCTCATGCCGCCCTCATGCCGTAGGGGCGCTAGTGTCGCGTCTTGCCCGAATTCTCCCGAAGCTGTGCGTATTAACTCGGTAGAGTTTCTATAGTATTTGCTTAAGTACATTCAAAAACTTTTACTCAGAGAATAGGTTCTTATAAACACGTTCTCTTGTCAGTAAAGTACATAATAAATGTAGTACGGTAGGCTTAACCCGTATGGCGACGAAAAAAGGGTCTTGACAGACAGACAGACGGACAACAAAGTGATCTTTTTCCTTTTGAGTGGTTCCGTTTTTTCCTTTTGAGGTACGGAACCCTAAAAAAGCTCCTATATTGAAAGAATTTCTTTCGACATTTCGATTCGATAATAGACGAAATTCAGAATATTTTATAGAACACACACCCCAAGTTACGACCCGTCAAGTCAGTCATTCATGACAAAGCATTAGATACGTACCCTGAGTCTCTTCGCTGGCTGTTCGGGAGTCGCGTCCCACGTCGGTGTTTTTGATAATGCCCTCTTCTTCTTGTTAAGTGCTTGACCTGGGATGACAAAATAGTTGTTAAAGCCTTCGATCATACAATACAAAACACTTTATTGCACCAAAAACAAAAGGAATAATACAAAAAAAACTTAGTAATACACGGTACAATAGGCGGTCTTATCGCTAGGCGATTTCTTCCAGACAACCTAAAAGAATGGACAAGAAATCTTACACAGGTTGCGTGTTACAACATACAGTAATACTACTAATATAGTTAAAGCTGATAAAATGTAAATGTTTTGAAGCCGTCTGAAAGCCAACGACTGTCATTCATCGACAACAGCAGAGACTGGCAGTTGAATGTGCCCTCCGAAGCACGGGATACAACCCGAAAGAGCATTTTCAGAACATAAGCCCGAAAAAGCATTTATAGAATTTATTCGGGACAAGCCACATTCCCCCCCTTGTCCTGTAGATTCAAGATCAAAGGCGATCTCAGATTGACAATAAGCAATGAAGCTTATTGACGTCCCGGGGGAGAAGCTACATCTGTTTTGGAACTCACAAATTAAGACGGTGTAAGAAGTATTAAATGGTCAACAAGTCTATACTAATATTATAAAGAGATTGGTATTTTTGTTTGTAACGAATTAACTCAAAAGCCACTGGAGCGATTTCAAGAATTCTTTCACCATTGGGAAGATAAACTTTAAATTAAAATTTTTATTCCACAAAGTTGGCAAACAAGCACACGGCCCGCCTGATGGTAAGCATCACCGTAGCCTATAGACGCTTGAATATCACTCGCGCGTTGCCAACCCTCCTAACCCCCCCAGGTGGAGCTCTGGAGACCTCACTCACCGTAGGAACACAACATGGCCGAGACCAATGCTATTTGGCTACGATCTTCTGTAAGGTGGAGGTCCTTCCCCAGACGGGCTGCTCCGATTTGAGCGGATTATCCGCTGTGCCCTACCTCTCTTAAATTATAGAGACCCTTACTAAAAACCCGTGCAATACTACTAGTATTTAATAAACCAATCCATACCATCTGGTGTAAACGGATTGATATTAGCTTGAGGTCTGCGTGGAGCTAGTCTCGATTCGTCCATGTCGTCCGGTGGCAGACTGCCTAAAGCACTGTCCTCGTCCGTGGACGGTGGGTGGAGGTGGTGACTGGAGCCAGACGGCATGCCTGTAAAGAAAATTAATGGGTTTAGATTTCGAGGACAATGCCACCTGTACACAGGTCATGACAAAATTATTTCAATATCTGCTCGGAAAGGGCGAAAAAGTACGCGATTCCTTCCCTAAAATATGAGGGCAGAAAAAATGTATTAGGGCAACGTATTACACTATTATTTCATTTATTTATTTAACTATATTGACCGTAATACAAAGTAATGATGACAATATGTGGACTTAAATTCAAACTCAAAAATACTTTATTCCATAGATTTATTATAACTTACTAGCGTAAGAAGATTGGCAATGCAAAAGAGATAGATCATAGCATACGCGTTTGTTAGAGCGAGATAGATAGACGAGACCATTTTTCCTATACACGCTATGGGCTTGTATCGCCCTAACGTCAGTCATGTTAAAACAAATCCCACTTATTTTTACAAAATTCATGGTTTTTAAGTGTAGTTTTGGTGTCAGTTCGACGTGATTAAATATGGTCACCTGTGCAGTGCCTGGATGTAATTCAAACTAAAAGGAAAATCCACAAAATTATATATCTTGCTTGCACACATGTACATTACACTAGTGTATTTTGTTTTTGGTCTCGCCTCAATCAAACAAAGCCGATCTATAGGTACGCTAGTATTTACTAAATCTATGCTTTATACTGTGGACCCTCGCGGGCACTTAGACACGTCATTGACAATGAGTGTTACATAGAATAAGTCAGTGAATCGAGGCATAGAATAAGTAATAACCTGAAGATCGAGGCAGGTGCAGTAGCAAAGGTGTGCGTTTAGTGAACGAATGTGTATACGTGTGCGCGTGTACAGACGACATTGGTCTATGTAGTAGAAATAGATAATTATTTCACGCGCTTTGTATGGAGTGTACGGTTAGGAGTTAGGTTAGGAGTAAGAACTTACCCGTCGGCGCATTCAGTTTCGGTGGAAAGAGGCGTGATCTGGGCGGATGATGAGATGGCGTCGAGCATTTCTCCAGCAGACTCTTTGGAGTGTGCGGACTGTCGAAGAGCCTGCAAAAACAAGAAATACAAAATTATTATTTTAAAATAATTACAAATAACAGTTGGTCCATGATAAACACATGCATATGAGTTTCGTTATGATGTGTTCATCGTGGACCAAAGTGTTTTTGAGATAGCATGGGTACAGTGACGTTTGAGTTATTCCATTTCACGCATGTTTTATTCGAAACAAAAAACCGCGAAGTACAAAAAGAAATAGAAAAAGAGTGAAGAATAAGCGACTACAAAAAAGTAGTAAATTCAAATTTGCATTATTAATGATATTAATGATACATTTATTTTTAATTCCCTGTAAATTGCCTTCAAATCCCAAATGTCACCGTACCCATGCTATCTGAAAAACATTGTAACCATAGGGTATTCAGGTGTTTCCCATTACGTTGGTGTTTGTCGCGCCAGGTGGTCGAGTGGTTAGTAATAGTCACTTTATCCCGAGGGTCGCGGGTTCGAATCCTGCGTGGGAATGAGATGTGAAAAGTAGTTTGTGAGTCTCCAGACACAGACAGTCTCTTGCCAGTTCTTAGCACAAAACCATAGAATAAGTAATAACCCGAGGTAGAATGGCCACTCTCCGCCCCGCACCTAATCCCGTTGACTTACCCCTGGCGGATATCGAGGCGGGTTGCAGTCGCAAAGGTGTGCGTTTAGTGAACGAATGTGTATACGTGTGCGCGTGTACAGACGACATTGGCATATGTAGTAGAAATAGGTAATTATTTGGGACGAGTGTCTCGCTTGCACTACTGTATGTAATCCGCAGTATGGCATCTCTGTCTAACAGTAATATCTTGTTTAGGTGACTTTTTACGTATTTAATTCTATTGTAAGGTGCATTGCATGTTGTACCCACAAGAACAAAAAAATATATAATACCTAGAATTTATAATAAAATTCCTGATTGCAATACTTGTAGTAGTGTTAATGTTTTAAAATCAACGTTAAAGAAATCTATGTTAAATAATATAATATAACTTTATAACTTTAGATATATAAAAGCTCAAAAATGTATTTCGCCAACAAACTGTTATACAGTTTGGCGATTTTTAGTTATTAAGATATTATGTACATGTTTTGCTAAAATAAAATAAAATAAAAAAATTAAATTTAATATTTTTATAATACAGCGTACAGTAAAACAAAATTGTTTTTGTTGCGCTGATATTCATTTTGTTAACTAAATGTAACGTTTTATAAATAAATAAAATAAAATTTCACGCGCGTTGTATGGAGTGTACGGACTGTGACAGAACTGCCGTCTGAATTGGAGGTAGGAAAAAAAATGTGACGATTCAAAAGTGCTTGTAATATGCCTATTTGAATAAATATATTTGATTTGATTTACTTTCGACGTGAAAGAAGGACACACAAACAACCTTTCACATTTATAATACTAGACGTTGCCCGCAGTTTACCCGCGAAATCCCGTTCCACGAATGATATCCGGGATAAAAAGTATCCTATGTGTTAATCCAGATTATAAACGATCTGTGTACCAAATTACAAGCAAATCTATCAAGTCGTTTTTGCGTGAGAGTATAACAAACATCCTCACAAAATTTCGCCTATAATATTTGACGACCTCCGTGGCGTAATGGTTACCACGCCAGACCGCCACCCAGGAGGTCCCGGGTTCGAATCCCGGTCGGGTGATGATGATGATGAGAAACGAACTTTTTCTGATTGGCCTCGGGTCTTGGATGTTTATCTATACATGTATTTGTTATAAAATATAGTATCGTTGAGTTAGTATCCCATAACACAAGTTTCGAACTTACTTTGAGGCTAGCTAAATCTGTGTGATTTGTCCCTATCGATTTATTTCTTTATATTTATTATTAGTAGGATTAAGTAAGGATACATATTATATTACAGATATTTAAAAAAAACTGTGCCCACGACATAGTCGTACGACGCTTGATCATATAAGTTTTCTTAAAGTTGTTATTCCCAAATAAAGGGTCCTGTCCAGGTGTTAACATAACAATAGAATCTTGCAAGTGTGCAAACACGTGCTCTCAGGTGTGTATATGTGGTTCTGTTATTATGAAGTAGCTTGGTTCAAATCCTGCCGCATGTATTTAATAATTGGTGACTGATTGGTTTATTTAACAGAGTAGAACAAAGTGAACAAACAGCTCATCACGTTCTGTGGGAGTGTGATCTTTGGCATGACGAACGCGTAATCATGTTCTTTACATGTAACTTCGGGCGTAGTTTATTGTTCTGATCTCGTATCGAGAAGAGAGAATTATCAGGCATTTAGAAGGTTTTCCAATATTATTATTGGAATCAAAATAGTAAATAACAGCTCATAGCATTAGGTCCCAATAGTAATGTAACAATAGACCGTGTGCTCGGCAATCCCGGGAGTGCCGGCAGAAGTGAAAACTTAAACATCAACGTTGTGCATTTTTGAATATTTTGGAATGGTTAGTGAATCTTACGCTTTTTCGATCAGGCTACGGATCTGACGCGAGTTTAACATTTTTTACCCATCTCAAAAAAGTGCCAAGCGCCGCTAAAGAAGTATTCACTTCAAAAAAAAAAAGTTTGAGTGATACATATGTAGGTTTTTTTTTAATACCTATTGTTAATTTTTCCGCCAACACTTTGAATTTATGCATGCCTAGTACTTTTAATTATTGTAGGCGGAAAACCAATTTTCATTAATGTAATGTAATGTATGTGTTCTTGTTCATTTCGAAAACGCATGGGATCTTCCTCTCTCACCATACAATCCGGAACACGGCAATCCAAAACCACGCAAAAAATGTTTTTTTTTTTTTTTCAATTTTCAACAAAAAAGATTCGTAACAAAAAATACGCGAAATCTTTTACGATACACAGCTTGCGTCTGTCAGCAAAAAAACTAATCTTATTATGGAAAACGAGTAATGTATAACATACCTTATTGATAAGAAAATAAAGCGCACATTGCCGTAAAAGCTTATTTCTTCAATATAGTTGTAACATTACTCTAAAATGTATCTTATTTCATACGAAATAAAGATCATAATTACATGACAGATGAAAATCAGGTGATGTTCATAGTTTTCGTGGGCGTATTTTTTTGACGATCAGCTGCTAGGATCACATGTTCTATTGTTATGTGGTCTAACTGTGCTTAAACTGACATTCTTCAGGGTTTTCGAGAATAAGTTAAATTGATAAGTGTTGTTGATGTAAGATAGTCGAAGCCATAGATTTAGTATATATACTAGCGTACCTATAGATCGGCTTTGGTTTGATTGAGGCGAGACCAAAAACAAAATACACTAGTGTGCGTGGAATGTACATGTGTTCAAGCAAGATGTATAATTTTGTGGATTTTCCTTTTTTTTTGAGTTACATCCAGGCGCTGCACAGGTAACCATATTTAATCACGTCTAATTAACACCATAATTACACTTAAAAACCATAAATTTTGTAA
The DNA here is from genome assembly GCA_905163395.2 of Endotricha flammealis. Lineage (NCBI taxonomy): Eukaryota > Metazoa > Arthropoda > Insecta > Lepidoptera > Pyralidae > Endotricha > Endotricha flammealis. The sequence continues at coordinate 1,439,882 of LR990882.1, read as the reverse complement.
CAATAAGTGGGATTTGTTTTTAACACCACTTACGTCAGGCCGATACAGTCCGATAGCGTGTATAGGAAAATGGTTTCGCCTATCTATCTCGCTCTAACCAACGTGTATGCTATGATCTATCTCTTTTGCATTGCCAATCTTACGCTAGTATATAATAAATCTATGGTCGAAGCTTAATCACGTGGTCATAAATTGCTGATAGTGCGGTGGCGCGTTGGTAGTGGCACTAGAGTGCGGGATCGATTCCTGTACAGGGCAAACATTTATGTGATGGCATTTCTGTTTGGGGTGTGATTTCCGATAAAACGATATGAAATGACATTATTTTATTTCATTTCATACGTCCATATCAACCCATAATCATCCCACTGCAGGGATACGGGTCTCCCTTCAATCGAAGGTGATTAGAGCGTACTCTGCCACGCTGCTTCAATGCGGATTGGCAGAGGCAGGAGTTTTCAAGCCGCATGAAAGCCGCCGACTTAACAACTCATCTTTCGACAACAGCCGGGACTGACGGCTTAGCGTGCCCTCCGAAGCAAGGAGAAACTCGAGATAACGAAACCCATCCAAACGCTGGCTAGAGTCGACGTTGTTTAACGTGCGTGTTCATTTTAGAGTGCGACACACAGCGACGCCATCCAGTCTATGTTCTTTCTCAGTACATAGGTATACTCAATTTTTTTTTAACTCATCATTAATTATTCTATGTCTTTTCACTTCTTACTCAGAATATTAAATAAAACATAACCCTTAATTGCCTTGCGCAGTCGGATAAAAAAATTAAAATTTAATCGTCTCTAATTCAATTAAAAATGAAATGAAACTATTTTTCACCAACTCTTTAGAACATAATCTAGAAAATCTCGTTTTTTTTCGGAGGCTTTTTTTTTGTCCATTCAAAATATAAACGATGCGAAATGAGATTTGAACATGTTTTAACATGTTATTTATTCATGACTTATCTCTGATGCTGATTCATTGTTGTCAAACGAGTTTTGTGCTAAAAAATGTGACAGGTTTCTACAAGTTCATTCTAGTTTCGACATTCCTAAAGGGCCCCATATACGGTACGATCCGTCTGTACGATCGATCTGATGCAAATAGTGACGATTGATCGCAACAAAAATGACGCACATACACGACACGATCGGTCGCAACGATCGATCATTTACTTGAAAAAAATCAAATCGTTGATCGTAAAGAGCCGTAACTGTCGATTCATCGTTACGATATTCATGATCGCATCAAATCGCAAGGGGTTTTGTTGCGATCTGCGATATCGTGTTCGATGAAGTAAATCGTTAACGATCTGAACATACACTATCGATTCGTCGTTACGATCGGTCTGATGCGACGGATCGTACAGACGGATCGCACCGTATATGGGGCCCATAAAGGCCGATCGACGTAGGAGTAAAACCACGGTTTTATGGGTCGCCAGTCGCCAGTAAAGCTCGCAGGTCGATCAGTGCCAAACCGCGGTTTTAAAAACCGAAGAGCCTGGCTCGCGGCTCGTCATGTTTGCTATATATTTTACTCGGCTCGTCATGTAAAAAGAGATAGCGAGATACACAAAGCTTCAGATTCGGAACAAGACATGACTCTCAATGGTGTCTCAAAAGAATTAGTGTATCAGTGGAATAGTTTTTGACATTTGTTATGGACGTAAACAATAATATAATGTTTAACTTATTGTTTAAGTCCATAACAAATGTCAAAAACTATTCCACTGATACACTATTGGCATTCTTTTGAGACACGATTGAGACACCATTGAGAGTCCATTGGTGCATTTGTGTTAGTAGAATCGGGCCCCTGGGCCTTAATATCTTTACATAGTATAGTACAAAATGTAGTCTCGCTGTCTGTCTGTCCTTATGTAAGATCTTTAAAACTATACAACGGATTTTGACGCTGTTTTTTAAAATAGATATTATAACTTTTTTTATTTTTTATTTATTTATTAAGGACCACAAACATGTTCACAATATATTTTACTATATATAGTAGTTACAAAGTTGCCGTTACTAATTGTGGACTCAGCACAGTTGGTCACAATATTGTTAACAAGATTATTACAATATGGATCTTCTTGTATTACTTGTCCCAGTTTGCAAATTTTAAAGTTCAAAACAATCAATCAAAGAAACGAAGTTCAGCTGACCGAACCCACCCAATAGCAGCCCTACGGCGTTGTATCCTTGTAATCAATTTTATAGATTATTTAAAAACTAGCGAAACCCGCGCAACTTCGTTTGCGTGTATCCCGCTTTCCCGTGGGAATTTTGGAATGTATGATACTTTAAAACCTTCCCCTTGAATCACTCTATCAATTAAAAAAAACCGCATCAAAATCCGTTGCGTAGTTTTAAAGATTTAAGCATACAAAGGGACAAAGGGACATAGGGACATAGGGACAGAGAAAGCGACTTTGTTTTATACTATGTAGTGATAATAATATATAAAGCCTGTTTCTTTTGACTTGACCAATGTAGTAAACAATCTTAGTGTGTCTTTTTATTCAAATATCCATATGTAAAATCGATAAATCGCCAGAATAATAAGAGTGTTGTGTTAAATGCCATAATCTAACTATATTATTATTATTTGGGTGTGAATGACAATTTTAATTGCCTATTTTCGTTAAAAAGACATGCTAAGATTGTTTACTACATTGGTCAAGTTAAAAGAAACAGGGTTTAGAGGGACTCATGAGAAAGGTGTATATGTATAATTCCGAAATTCCCAAGAGAAAGCGGGATGCACGCATGCGAAGTTACGTGGGTTTATATGGGACGCTGCTGGAACTAAAAAAATTGCCAATCAGCTGTGAGATCCCTTCTACAGTGCGGCCGCCCGTATTGTTTTTTACATGAAGCTGACAAACTATGTTTAAATTAACTAAAATTAATACAAATTGTTAAATATAAATAAAATACAATTATTCGTGTCGCCTACACATGGGTAGGGTATTAACATGAAATTTGGAAGTATGATAACCAGTACTACATAGCTCGGGTCCATACTCAATGATCTGGTTCTTAAAAAATAAGTTTTCGACTGTTCTCAATAAACTCCAAAACTATTAAATGGATTTTCATGCGGTTTTCATGTGACATGCATTCAGATAGGTAAAAATAACATGAACCATGAGGAACATTTAGAAATATATATTGTGAAGGTTTTGTGTAACTTGAATGTATGAATGATAAATATTCTTGGACGAATCACACAACGCCATCTAGTCCCAAACAAAGCACCTAAGCTTGTACTATGGGTACTATATTGCTGATAAATATACTTATATACTTTTTTTTGTAAATAAATACTTATTATACATAGAAAACATCCAGAACAAGGCAAACAGACATGTTTATGCACACAAATGTTTGCCTTGCGCAGGATTCGAACCCGCGGCCCTCGGGATAAAGTGACCATTGCTAGCCACTCGACCACTGGTGAAGACATTTATTGAGGATGGTGAGAATCATAGTCATTGACTGCATTACCACCCGACTGTTTGAGCGGTCCGTGTATGTATGTTTGTAGAAGACTATAGTTCATAGCTTGAAGCAGTTCATTCTGAATGCTCCAAGCAGTCCATGACTGTAGGCTCTTAGAATGTTTACATTGTTTTCGACTTTTTAGCATCAGAAATCTCCGTCTTCATCATTATTCTGAAATAATATGGATCAGAGTCGCGTCAGGGGCAGGGCATGGCCTTAGGTTGAGTCTCTATGCTTGGTAGCCATTAGAATTATGTACAAAACATATTTTTCGAACAGGTTCATTCTTGTTTTGAAGAAATCCTGACACGAATTTATAGTTATATATCAAAATATAAGTAAATAATTGTATTATAAATAATAGCACATGCCATAAAAATGTAATAAACGTTAATAAAATTGTAGAAATAATGAAAGTTTTTGTAGTAACTTACCTTAGTGCTCTAACTCTCTTGTATGGTGGACTGAGAGACGGTGGCGCAGTAGAAGCATTCCTAATGCCCTCATCATCATCCAAACTACTAAAATCCAACTTCCGTGGCACTATTGAAGCCGGTATGGGACTTAAATTATTGTCCGAGAATATATTGAAAGAGTCCGAAATATCACATGAAGTTTCCACTGACAATTCCGATGAATTGTGCTTGTTATTGAATCCATTTTTCATTCTATACCACTCACTCATGTTTATTAAAACATCTAACACAATTTACAATAAGTTTAACACATTAAATTATAGTATTTTTCACAAACAAAGCGCACTTTCACTATTTTACTATAATGTAACGTTATGGCGGATGACGCATAGCACCTGTTTGACGGTGTAACCAATCACAGCGCGTTATACGACCGGTGAGATGAATACTTGAAAATGATTGGCCAACGAGTTTTTTTTTAATAGCTAAATTGCGCTCGCTAATGTCATTGGTTGACTTTAAAATGCATTAACACAATTTTAAATTTATGAATGCGTTCATTTGGTAGAATTTGAAAATTTGATATTTCGCTCTATGTATGTATTTCGCTTTGTAGATTGCTTTCAATGTCTAGTTTTAGAATATGTATACACTAAAGGGTAGAGACTGAACCTGTCTTTCTTGTTTTTCCTTTTTTTTTTCTCTATCTGTAATAATCTCTACAAAGGTTGTTTCACGTTCAATACCACTATCATTTTTACATTTGCATTTTACATGTCATCATGTATACAGTAAATTCGTCAGGCGAGTCGCGGGCCCTGCATTCGAAATTAAATGGACTAGCGAGTTCCCTGACATTACGTATTTTATTAAGCGTGAAATACTCGTAAACTATTAAGTTTTTTAGCCATTACGTTAGTTTGTGGCCATTATTCATAGAGAACTAAATCCGGAAGCCAACTACTTTAAACATTCTCCACACTTTTCTCCCGAATGACAACGGACGGACTCTTTCCTACTTAATCGTTACTTTTCCTTTGTTTTCTTTTTTCGCAATATAACCGTAATTTTCATTCTACTGACTGACGGAAACTTCTATGTCTATAACTGAAACAAACTTTAAAACAGAATCGTTGCCACATAAAAACAAGAAGAAATAAATAATATACTGACATCTGTCAATGTCAGATCAAAAAGTTAAATCAATCGACCAACCGTGCATAATCCTGCATTGCATGCAATTCTATAAAATATTTTATTAGACAGACAATATTAGAACCGGTAATTCCCCGTAAAATAAACTCATTGTTAGACAAGAATCAAATATATCACCAACAAATGTTATAGATTATTAGAAATGGCGGTCGCGGTGTTTGTTGTGTGCACTTTACTTTTTCCATTAATTTTTTGTTTAGAAACAAACGCTCGTGAAGAAATCATATTTCATTACAACAACACGTAAGTTATGTTATATATCATTATAATTAGCATACATTCAGTAATAAATAAACAAAATAGGTAGGTATAAGTGTTAACCACACAATATGTTATTTTTAAAAATATATTTAATTGCAAAATTTTAAGATAAAACTTCATATAAAGACTAACTTATCGCTCTTTTGTGTCGTCTCAGGGCGGGGTCACAGTACTTCCCTCCTAAAGGTACTCCCACATCCAAGTTTATATATGTTCCAAACAGTTTTGTTATGTGGAAAAATGATACATAAAGTTTTTTTGATAAAAGTTAACAAATGTGTTGTAACTGTCTGAAACTACATTATAGATCTAAAGATATCAATGTCATTATTTGTAGATACCTTGATAATGAATTTTAGCTAATATTTAAAACATTTTATGTTATATTTCTTTTTTGACGACCTCCGTGGCGTAATGGTTACCACGCCAGACCGCCACCCAGGAGGTCCCGGGTTCGATCCCCGGTCGGGTCATGATGAAAAACGAACTTTTTCTGATTGGCCTCGGGTCTTGGATGTTTATCCATATATGTATTTGTTATAAAATATAATATCGTTGAGTTAGTATCCCATAACACAAGTTTCGAACTTACTTTGGGGCTAGCTCAATCTGTATGAATTGTCCCTATATATATATAGACACTAGCAATACGGAGGGTATCACTCACTCGTTGCCAACCCTCCCAACCACCCTAAGTGGAGCTCTGGAGACCTTACTCGCCGTAGGAACACAACATGGCCGAGACCAATGCTTTTCCCTTTTTTCACTTTCCTTACGTCATTCCTTTATAGGTAGGCATCCAAGATCTTGTCTTCGTGGATGTTAATGGGCAGCGGTGATTGCTTACCATCAGGTGCTTACCATTGCTTACCATCATACGGCCCACCTAAAGATGGTATACCATGCATTAATAGAATCAAAGCTACGCTATAGCATCATGTTCTGGGGTAGAAGCTATGACTATAACATAAAGAAGGCCTTCATACTACAGAAAAGAGCAATACGGACCATAGTTCGCATCCGACAACAGGAATCTTGTCGAGAACATTTCAAAACTCTTGGCATAATGACCGTACCGTGTTTGTACATCTTAGTACTACTGCTGTGTCACTTATCGAAGCATATGCATGAAATCGAAACCGATGCTGAACGAAAATATAGAGAAAGTACAAGAAGGAAAGACTTGGTATCAAAAATGTCACCTAATTTAAATGTTGCAAGACACAACACGCTTTTTCAATCAGTAAAATTATTTAACAAATTACCCATGGAATGGAGAAGATAACAAGGTTACAATATTACACTTTTGAGTACGTAGAATAAAAGTCTACACCTTACACATTATTCTAGTTTTTATTTCACATCGATCGGTGCAATATTAACGAAGTTATTAGCTTGGGAAGTTTACGCAGGTTTTTTAAATCTCTTCGTCCCCGCGAACAGCGCGTGACGTCATCGCATCCATACGGAGCGTCGGGGGCGCCCGGCTCATACGTCCGTAGTACATTTTCGCGGGTAAAAGTTGCTTGCTCTAGTGCGCTCTGGTGTTTTTTATTGATTTTAAATAATGCTGATTAATTATGTAGTGTATTTTGTATATTATTGTTTGAACTAAAATGGAAGAAGGATTTAAAAAAGGCCAATCCGACAACCTTCCCAAAGTCCACGATATGATGGTGGCAGAATATTTTATAAGAAATAAAGATTTTGATGCAGCTAAAATTCGCGGAGTTAAAATGAAAAGGTAGGTAGGTACTTAGGTACCTATCATACTAATATTATAAAATGTGAAGTGTGTTTGTTTGTTTGTCCTTCTTTCACGTCGAAAGTAATAAATTTTTTTGGGGATAGTTAAAGGTGAGTGACATGGGCTACTTTTTTCCCACGGGATGAAGAGATTCCCATGGAAAAATTATTGGCATTTTGCCTTGACCACGCGGACGGAGCCGCGGGTAACAGCTAACTAGTAAAATATCATTTCTGCGAGGTATATGTATAGTCCGCGCGCATGTGCTAGTAGCCCATACAGGTGACTAGGTCTAGCACTTGTGCGCGTACTATAATCACAGCTGATATCGAGATTATTTGGAAATGATTTCGATTTCATACATAGGTACAATACAAATCGTCAGCTAGCGCCTGCTACCACCCTGCTAGCGACCGAGTCTACCACGTTCCCCGCGTTTTTACATTTTTTATACCTAGGTACCTACTTTCGTAATATTAAATCAAGTGTAAACAGCTGTTATAAATAAACCTAACTCAGTGTAAAAACTATACTTCATTCTGTGTTTTGTATTGTTTATAACCTGGACCCATTAGAATAGAATATAATATAGAATAGAATAGAAAATGAATGATCCTCACAACACAACAATATGCTGACGTTTGTAGTCCCAATGGATGTGCTCTTCTGACGAGAAGATGGATAAATGCGACGGCATTATCAATTTTTTTCTAATTTTAGGATTCTTAAGCACGTAAAAAACAACTTTTCGGGTGTTTTTGTGGCCGTATTTTTACACTGGGGCACAATACAATATTTAGTTAATGAACTCATGATGTTTTTATTGTTTCTTATTTAAAATTAACACAGTAGTTCCGCGCGCGACAGGCACATTCGGGTAAATGCTTGGAATCCCAAAGTCGCTCGCGCGGATATGGTCCTAGTGACGTCATCAACGATATCGCGCTCGCTCAGCGGCTCGACCGAAAATGGTAACTTTGCACTTAAATATCTCGGTCAGTTTTGAAGATAGAAAAATAATAAAAACACAGTTATTCTCGTAATTTTTTGTACAATTTTTTGGCATATAAAACTAAAAATGCTTTTCTTCTCCATTGAAATCTATTGTCTACTGTATTAAATTTAATAGTAAATTAAAACATTTTTTGATAACAAAGTGCTACTACTCCGTCAATGAATTTTTAGATGACACTGCTGGCATGCCTTTGATTTCAACTTAGTATATTATTTTACATTGTTGACATTTATATCTTATTATTTTTGGATTTTACTTTATTGACATTTATATTTTATTATTATTGAATTTCACATTATTGACATTATTTTATATTTTATTATTATTGTATTTCAACTTTTCAACACAATGTATATTGTTTGTGAAATAAATAAATGAAAATGAAAAGGTGAACCGCTAGCTCGTTTACGTTTACTTAATAATTATTTATGTAGATACCTATATATATAAAAGGAGAAGCTGACTGACTGACTGACTGACATCAACGCAGGGCCTAAACTATAAGGGTTAGAAACTTGAAATTTTGCACAGGGGTTCCTTTTATAACGTAGGGGAGCACTAAAAAAGGATTTTTCAAAATTCCCACGGGAAAGCGAGATATATGCTAACGAAGTTGTGAGGGATTTACTAGTCGGTAATAAAATAAAATGAAAATAATATATTTCAAGCAAAAATTACTCATATAATTTACTTAACTACTGTACTGTACTACTAATTACTGTAATTGCTATTAAGTTATAAAATATTCTTATCCATTTTAAATGAGGGTAATGTTGTGCAGTGAGCAATAAATAAAAAAAATAAAATAAATATATAGGGACAATTCATACAGATTGAGCTAGCCCCAAAGTAAGTTCGAAACTTGTGTTATGGGATACTAACTCAACGATATTATATTTTATAACAAATACATATATAGATAAACATCCAAGACCCGAGGCCAATCAGAAAAAGTTCGTTTTTCATCATGACCCGACCGGGGATCGAACCCGGGACCTCCTGGGTAGCGGTCTGGCGTGGTAACCATTACGCCACGGAGGTGACGACCTCCGTGGCGTAATGGTTACCACGCCAGACCATATTGCATTTGACGAAATGCAATGTGCTAGATAACTTATGAATAGACTGCTCCTGAGTTGAGTTCAAAATCAGTTGTATGTGTGAGTCAAAGATTCAAATCATTTATTTAGATTAGAGAGTACATCTTCAGACATTTTCTTGACAGGCCCGGTTGTCTAGTGGCTAGCAATGGTCACTTTATCCCAAGGGCCGCTGGTTTGAATCCTGCACAAGGCAAACATTTGTGTGCATGTACATGTCTGTTTGACTTAATCTGGTTTGTTTTCTATGTATTAATAAGTGTTTACAAAAAAAAAGTATTTGTATCTCAGCGATCTAGTACCCATAGTACAAGCTTTAGTAGGTGGTGTTGTGTGATTCGTCCAAGAATATTTATTTCTCTATCTTAAGAGATATAAATCTATACTTATATACTAATATTATAAAGAAGTAAAGTTTGTGTGTTTGTATATTTGTTAAATTGTAAGGGGTAATCTCGGGATCTACTGAACCAATTTTAAAAATTCTTTCACCAATAGAAAGCCACATTATTGCTGAGTGTCATAGGTTATATAAAAAACCGAAAAATAAAAAGGCTCGAAGGAAAAGTCGGTTTTGCAAAGTGAATCTGGAGAAAACCGGTCGAATGAAAGCGTTTCTTACGAACGCCTGTACTAAAAAAGGATTATTAACATTATGCCCAACGAAGTGGGCACGGGTCAGCTAGTTTAATAATATACAGTAAAGCCTTTATTTCGGACAGTACATAATTCATTTACAATATATCGTTTTTAACTTTTAAAACCGTCTGGATCCCACTTATTGACATAGGCCTTCTCCAACCTTTTCCATTCCTTTCTATCCCTTGCAATAATAATAATAATAATAAATATATAGGGACAATTCATACAGATTGAGCTAGCCCCAAAGTAAGTTCGAAACTTGTGTTATGGGATACTAACTCAACGATATTATGTTTTATAACAAATACATATATAGATAAACATCCAAGACCCGAGGCCAATCGGAAAAAGTTCGTTTTTCATCATGACCCGACCGGGGATCGAACCCGGGACAAGAGGTCCCGGGTTCGATCCCTTCGATCCGGGTGGCGGCCTGGCGTGGTAACCATTACGCCACGGAGGTCGTCAAAACTCAAAATTCTCATCCATGTGCCTCCTGCTACGGCATTGATATCGTCAACCCACCGTCTAAAGAGTCTACGCCGTTTCCTCTTCATGCCAGCGAAAAATGGTCAAAAGTGATAATGAATTGGTCATTATAACTTTTGACCATTTTTCGCTTCCTCTGACTGTGTGCGGGTAAGAGATATTTACAACCTGAGAAATATTCAACTGAGCGAGCAGTCGTATGTCATCGTTCATCTCTCACAACCATAAAATGGTGTATTCCATACAGCCATATATGTATACTGATTCCACAGCTCTGATATCCACACCTTTGTTGCAGATACAAATACAATGTCCCATACACGGTACAAGTTAACAAATACACGGAATACATTATGGAATTTGGGGGGGTAAGATCTTTTTAATCATTTCTATACAGCAATTTAGAGGAAGGAGTACAAGTTGTGACGGCAGAGCAACAATAAAAAAAAGAGATAGGATTGGCCCACATCTATAATCCACGCGTACGGAGTTTCGAGCACAACTAGTTAGAAATTACATTGTAAAGGATTCAAAAAATTTAATAAAAATGAAAAAAAATATAAATTTGGGTATATTTTTCAATCTCAATTTTACCATTGAATATCATTTAAAAATTAAAAATAAGCATATTTCCTATCTATTAATTTTTTTTAAATTACCATTTATATCCCACTGCTGGGCTCTCCAAGAAGACACAGCAGAGAGGGATAGTCCTCTCTACGATTCTACTTCCAGTTTCTATCGAATATCCTCAGTTCGGGCGACCATCTCTCGTATTAAATTATTTTTTAAATAATTTCGCAGGATCTGGAGGCTTACGACACGCCAGCCAGGGTGACGGTAGCGAGCGATTTCCCGAACAGAACATTCCCTTTGTTCATCACTGCTCGACAGCAGAAAGGTAATAAAATACAATACAAAATCTCTTTAAATTGCACGAATCAAAAATGGTGTCCGTAATATTATGGCCGCTATCCAAGGAAATATAATTTAATAACGTTTTAAAACGGTTAGTAACATTCTTCAACGAAACTTTATGTTACAAATTTGCACAAAACAATAAAACTGTTTGGTACAGTTGTAAACTTATGTGACCTTTACCTAATATTTCATAACATTTTATTTTCCTGCTGAATGTTACCATTTTTGAAATGCCGTTTTATAGCATCGGTTTATTTTAATTTTGTTGACTGTACCAAATGTAGCTCAACTCTTTCCCTTATAGGTGTATTCTCCTGGCAACTACCAATGCTCGTCCAGACGCCAATATCAGTAGAACACTTCACCAACATATCAAGAACCCTATGCCCACACAACAACCTCTTCGACGAAGACCAAGCAACTTGTGGTTAGTTATTATATTTTTATAATTGTAAAAAAAAAATTACCCTTTAGAAATAAAGAACAATGTGCTGGTAACACTGATATTAAAATTTTGACAGCACAATAGATTCTCAGCTCACTAACATCGATGTCTAAGTACCACTAGATAAGCTGACTCGTGAACAATTCATGCTCCATTTTTATTTGAATTGTAACTAAAGTCCGCTGTAGCGGACGTAAGTAATAATAGTTACAGAACTATAATTACTTGTTTAATCAATCATTATAAATACGCAGCACTGCAGCGCTAAATCTTTTTTAAGGTCCAAATTTCTCGCGACTAAAAGGACGTAAGAGCCGTCTATTTCGTGGCGCTTACGCGTCGCGTTCAACTCTCTATGGAGTAAGCGAGATGGTAATATCAACAATGCAAGATGGATTTTACAATATAATAATATACGAAATAAATAGTTACATACCAGAAACAAACTTAAAATACGTAAACAAAATGTGTCGCTCGCTCGCAACTGACTGAAGGGTAGTGGTGTGCATGTGCACAATTGCAATGCTGAAGCAAACACTGTTTAAAGTGCATAGTGATTGGAGCCATTTGGAGTTTATGACCAGGAACTTTTAAAAGTACATTATCGTGTTGGTTGACTTCAAAATACCATTTGGAGTTTATGACCAGGAACTTTTAAAAGTACATTATCGTGTTGGTTGACTTCAAAATACAATTTGGAGTTTATGACCAGGAACTTTTAAAAGTACATTATCGTGTTGGTTGACTTCAAAATACCATTTGGAGTTTATGACCAGGAACTTTTAAAAGTACATTATCGTGTTGGTTGACTTCAAAATACGCCTTTTCTGAAGAAATTTTGCTATCAACCTTTTTCGGGGCGTCTTGACTCAGAAACTGTATACTGAGTCGAGATAGCTGGCTAATTGCAACGAACAAGGATGCAGAAGCCACAACTTGAACAGAAAAAAAAAATAGATGGAAATAAAAAGTTGCCATAGCAAATGTATTCTTATAAAGTGTTACCACCTCCTAACTAAAATTGAAATGAAATTATGATTTTTTTTAATATGACAATAATACCACAGTGTTACCATTATACTTCATTGATCAGTGTTACCAGTACATTATAAAGTTTTATTCCCGATTATATTTTAATTTTTTATCTCTTTCTGTTCACGCTTTCTTAGTCAGTGGGGACTGGATTAAAGTCTACTGTGGCCCATTGATACGTAAATAGTATTTATTATAATATAGTATATATATCTTATGTACATTTGCGGAGTTTTTAGAGAGAGACAGAGTTTTTACTGTCACAGAATATTTAACAGTACGTACTAGTAGTAACGTAAAGTTACCCAATGATAGAGATAACTAGGGTCGTAAATATAAATAAATAAAATAATATATAGGGACAAATCACATAGATTGAGCTAGCCCCAAAGTAAGTTCGAAACTTGTGTTATGGGATACTAATTAAACGATTCTACATTTTATAACAAATCCATACACAGATAAACATCCAAGACTCAAGCCAATCAGAAAAAGTTAGTTTTTCATCATGACCCGACCGGGATTCGAGCTCGGCTCAAGTTTGAAACTTAAACACAATTATACTATGATAGCTGGATACAGGCAATAGGGTTGTTTCCAGGGTCAAAATAATTACATTATATTTAGTCCGTATTTTAGGTTATAAAAAAATATTGGACACGTATTTTTTCTTTTTTCGATCAAACAAAAAATAACAAAGATACAGAGCATAAAAATTTAGGAGTGGGGGCTTTGACGTCACCCCGTGCGAAAAAATGCCACACGGCGTGACGTCACACGTAACTTTAATGGGCTATATCTTTGTCATTTTTGGTCTAATTTACAAATGAAAAAATGAGTGGCCCTTATTTTTGAATAATCTAAAAGACGGACTAATTACATTTTTTACGGCAACAAGCCTATAATAATCAGTGACTAAATTGCCTGACTGAACAGAATATCATACTTAATATTATAAATGAGAAAGTGAGTTTGTTTGTTATTCCTTCATAGCTTAACTAAGCAGCCGATCATTATGAAAATTTGTATACATATTGTCAGGGGTACAGTGTCCAACATAGGCAAATTTTTACGCGGGCGAAGCCGCGGGTAACAGCTAGTATTAAATAAATAAGTCATTATGTATTGCATGAAGGGATTTACTAGAATTTTTATTTATCAACTAGCCGCGGCTCCACCCGCGTGGTCAAGTGAAATAAAAATAATTTTTCCCATAGGAATCTCTTCATTCCATGGGAAAAAGTAGTAATATCACTCAATAGACCTTAATTATCCCCGTTGAAAAAATATGTTATACTTTTTTCCCTGTGGGAATGAGATGTTTTCCGGAATAAAAAGTAGCCTATGTCACTCCAGACCTTAAACTATTCCCAATAAAAAAATCATCTGAATCCGTTCATTATTTTCGACGTGAAGAGAGAACAAACAAACACATTTTCATTTACAATATTAAGTATGGATGTATGGATATCACCCTTAGATGAGTTTGACACGCGTCATCATACGTCGATTCAAACGCGCGATTTTTTCTGACGACAAAAGCAAAGTCACTTGCATTCCTGTAAAATTCCGCAAATGTACGATAAAGTTTTTCGATAATGCACATAATAATATTGTTCACTGATTTATTTGTAAAAGCCACATTCGGATACGTTCGCTAATTTAGCTATACATACCCATTACTGTGTAATCGAGAGTTACCGAATATATTGAGGAACATTGATGTTACGGGTTAAAAAATAATTATTTTAGTTAAACATCAAAAGAAATACTTATACTTGGTGGAACATAACGACCGACACTGCCGAAATTGTTAAGAGATCTATACATATACTTTATGCTAATTCAAGAATTTTTGAAGTGAAAACTTCTTTAGCGGCGCTTGGCACTTTTTTTAGAAGGGTAAAAAAATGTTAAACTCGCGTCAGATCTGTAGCCTGATCGAAAAAGCGTAAGATTCCCTAACCATTGCAAAATATTAAAAAATGCACAACGTTGATGTTTAAGTTTTCACTTCTGCCGGCACTCCCGGAGTGCAACGCGTCCTTTTTTAGGGTTCCGTAGTAAACTACAAGAAAACCTTATAGTTTCGCCATGTCCGTCTGTCCGTCCGCGGTCTAGCGCCTAGACGCTTGATGCTAGAAAGCTGTAATTTGGTATGTATACTCATATTAACAATGCTAACAAAGTGGTAGAACAAAATTTTGAAAAAAATATTTTTGGGGTGCCTCCCCCCTACAGGTAAAGTGGGAATGAATTATTTTTTTTCGCACCGACCCCATCTTTTGCCGTGCGGTATCGTTAGATAGGTCTCTTAAAAACATTGAGGGTGTGGGAAGATCATTTTCTGATACAATGATCTGTTTGCGAATTATTTACATTTAACGTGTCAATTTTCGTTTTGCACAGTTTCGGAGATAAGAGGGGGGGGGCCCCCTCTATCTCCGAAAGTTTTGTCCATATAGTGAACCTACTAGGAAAACTATAACGGTTAAGTAGGCACTACTAGTTACCGAGTAATAGCCGACAAACTTATTAAGTAAAATTTCTTTGACGAAAACGTACAAATGTCATAGAAAATGGCATTGTACTCATCTGCAAGCAAGAAATGCGTAGCCAATACGGAACCCTACATTGTGCGTGGCCCGACACGTACTTGCCCGGTTTTTTTCTAAGTCTAATAGTTTCGGAGTAATTTAACATCAAACATTTGTTGTGTTTTCATTTCATCACCCGTTTGTTCTTTTTAATCGGACGTTTTTTTTTTTAAATCGGTCATTGACTACGATTTTATTTAACCTGTGTGTTGTTTAGTGTATTAAGTATTTTTTTGTGATTTTCCTCGATAATTTCCGTCTGTTTATGTAACTTTTTCGAATGCATTATTGCCGCGTGGAATTAGGGTTACCAATACGAAGAAAATTAACAGGTCAGTGCATTTTTTTTAAATAAACTATTTTAATATTAAACCTATGCAAAAGGCATGTCTCTAAGGTACCTAACATGAAACTTTCGGCTGTGTCCGTCGTTTTTTTTTCACCCTAATATGCACTTATGTTGACATTACAAAATATATTAATTTCTTACTTAATATTATAATGATTGGAGACTCGAGAAAGGCCCAAAATTTTGATTTAGGATATAGCATAGTTTTTAACCCACAAATCATCCGTTAGGGTTGAAAAGTGGGATGGTAATTTGTTTGTAAGAATATTACATCTTAAGAGCGGAGGTGAGAAGCCCCCGCCCCCGTTTCTCCTTACCATCCGGAAAATCTTTAAGCTTCTCAATGGTGAAAAAAAGTTTCTATTCAGTAGTTTAGTTTTATATAAGGTCCTAATTTATTAATTAATGTTTTTTTAACACATGACTATATAGATTACATATGATCGTTTAAGCAAGGATATAAAGGTCTAGTATTCAGTAAAAAACAATTAGATTGTATTGTAAGTAAAAAAAATTTGCTTACTACATAAATTCATCCATATTCAACCATTTTCATATGTAAGACGCGTTGACGCGCCCTTCACACCGCACCCCTAAACCTTTTTTTTTCTACTGACGGATGGCTACTACAACAGAGGCGCATTTTACCGAGTATTTCTAAATTTAATGCCTTTTTTTTACTGAATACTAGACCATTATTTCCTTGCTTAAACGATCATATGTTACCTACATAGTCATGTGTTAAAAGGAAGTTCATTAATAAATTAGGACCTTATATTCAATGCAAATTGCAAACGATCATATCTTTCCACTATAAATAGTTATAATGTTACAGATATATCATCACTAAACACACCGATAGTCCATCTGACATCATCATCACCAGATTACATAGAAGTAACAATAATGGTGGAGACCGTTGAGAATTTCTATATAAAACAGAATTCCATGACAAATTTAACGAGCTCACCGAACCAACCGAAGTACTATTTTTATCCGTTCAAGCAAGGACCGAATAATGAGATAGATCTCCCCATGCAGAACGTTAAACGGAAGTATACATGTAACCAGAAGTTGGAGGTAAGTGGGTATATTTATTATTATTACTAGCTTATCCCCGCGGCTTCGTTCGCGTTAATTTTTTCACATAGATCTCGTTTGACAACAAAACCACCCATAGCGCGACTTGTGGCGGCATCTGTTGGACGATACAGCGCCCTCTATAGTAGAAAATTTATTTTCCCATTGGAACGACATACTTTCCTTTCGGCAACTTCACGGGATAAAAAGTAGCCTATGTTGGGCTCTGTACCCCTAACAATATGTATGCAAATTTTCCTTACTCAAATTATAAATGAGAAAGTGAGTTTGTTTGTTTGTTATTCCTTCACGGCTCCACTAAGCAGCTGATCATTAAGAAAATTTGCATACATATTGTTAGGGGTACAGAGCCCAACATAGGCTACTTTTTATCCCGTGAAAGTATGTCGTTCCAATGGGAAAATAATTTTTCTACTATAGAGGGCGCTGTATCGGCCTACAGATGGCGCCACAAGTCGCGCTATGGGTTTTTTGTATTTTGTTGTCAAACGAGATCTATGTCATAAAATTAACGCGAGCGAAGCCGCGGGGAAAAGCTAGCTTATAATATAGATTAGGTAAAATTCTTAGACAGACCGCAAGCTGCGGACTGCAGCTGCAATCTGTAGTCTCTATATCTCTATGAAAGTGATTCCAAGCCCGCGGTCGCCACGCACCAGTGTGTCGCGAACAGCTGAACTGTCGATCGGTTCGGTAACTTCGATCGACTGAGGCATCGTCCTTCGCATTGTGCAGCCGCGTGCGTGCTGTCGCATATGATTTAGTTTCTCCCGGGACGTCAATAAGCTTCATCGCTTATTGTCAATCTGAGGTCGCCGTTGTTGATCCTGGCTACACAGGAGACACAGTGGTAATTTGTGGTGCCACTATACTTATGCACTGCATGTCATCGATACATGAAACTTTATTGTATTTTTTTTGACGACCTCCGTGGCGTAATGGTTACCACGCCAGACCGCCACCCAGGAGATCCCGGGTTCGATCCCCGGTCGGGTCATGATGAAAAAAGAACTTTTTCCGATTGGCCTCGGGTCTTGGATGTTTATCTATGTATGTATTTGTTATAAAATATAATATCGTTGAGTTAGTATCCCATAACACAAGTTTCGAACTTACTTTGGGGCTAGCTCAATCTGTATGAATTGTCCCAATATATTTATTTACTTTGTAGGTTGAAGAAGAAATGAAATTAAGACATTACTTTGTGACGAGTCACTTCAATAATAACAAATGGATGTCCAGACCCAAAAGTGTTATTGTTATGATAGAATCAGACGACGACATATGCGCTGTGGTGTCCATACAGAATTTCTCGGTGAGTTTCTAATAAAAAAATGTATATTTTAGACTCGCATTATGAACAAAGAGATAGATAGATTTATTTATTTGCGAAAATAAGGTACAAAATATGTTACAAATATAGTATACCAACTTATTCTGCCCTCGCTGCCCTTTCGTGCAAATATTTCTGTATATACCTACATTGTTTTTTAGTTCAACCATTCATAAATTTGTAATTCAAATATTCAGTATTGTTATAATTAGTTTTATTTAAGAGCCATTCATGCAACTTCTTAAACAATGAAAGTCTTAGAGTTTTAAACTCATCCGGTAAATGATTATAAATCTTAATTGCCATCAATAAAGAGAGGTAGGGCACAGCGGATAATCCGCTCAAATCGGAGCAGCCCGTCTGGGGAAAGACCTCCACCTTACAGAAGATCGTAGCCAAATAGCATTGGTCTCGGCCATGGTTCATACGATGAGTAAGATCTCCAGAGCTCCACTTGGGGGGGAGTTGGCAACGCGTGAGTGATACCCCCGGTATTGTAAGCGTCTATGAGCTACGGTGATACTTACCATCTTGCTTGCAAGCTTGTTTTCCACCTTTGTGGTGTTAAAAAAAACCACACACGTGGTCTAGGGGAGACACGCGAAACTCTGCCCATCTGTTATGCTACGTCCTAACTACTTTACCGATAAAAATGCAATTTGGTCCAGAGATAATCTAGAATCTAGAACCTGAGAAAAAACATAGGCTACATTGTACACCGTCTCTTTCTCACCATACGAAATACAACCGCATATCACATTTTGACAGGCCCGGTGGTCGAGTGGCTAGCGATGGTCGCTTTATCTCAAGGGCCGCGGTTTCGAATCCTGCGCAAGCCAAACATTTGTGTGCATGAACATGCCTGTTTGTCTTCGTCTGGGTGTTTTCTATGTATAATAAAAATTTATTTAGAAAAGTATTTATATATATTTGTCAGCAATCTAGTACCCATAGTTCAAGCTTAGTTGCTTAGTTTGGGACTAGATGGCGTTGTGTGATTCGTCCAAGATTATGTTTATATTTTACTAGCTTTTCCCCGCGGCTTCGCTCGCGTTAATTTTACGACATAGATCTCGTTTGACATCAAAACAACCCATAGCGCGACTTGTGGCGCCATCTGTTGGCCGATACAGCGCCCTCTGTAGTAGAAAAATTATTTTCCCATTGGAACGTCATACTTTCATGGGATGAAAAGTAGCCCATGTTGGGCTCTGTACCAGTGCAAATTTTCATAATGATCGGCTGCTTAGTCAAGCCGTGAAGGAATAACAAACAAACAAACTCACTTTCTCATTTATAATATTAGTAAGGATAGTAAGGAAGTAAGGATTTTACGTCGATATTCTGAAAGAATCTGGGTGGTACTGCTCCGGTAGAGCCAGCACATTTACTAGCCACTACCTGGGGCCGTACCATAAACGCTTAAAACAAAACAAGAATGGCTGAGTAAGGGAGACAGCGCAATACACGATGTAAGGCGACGTCTCGTTTATACAATCGTTTTAAGGATAGTTATAAACGGTCGTGGTACGGCCCCAGTTTATAGTAGTGGCTAGGTTCTACCACTCCTCCGAGCGGTTCGGCGCGCCAATTCCAATTGTGCTCGCCGCCAATAGTGCCGAACCCAGGGTCTTCGAACAAGCGCCGGCGGGGTCACGGAAATATCACAGCTCATCTAGTCGGATAAGGTGGTAGTGAGACAGAATTTTAGTCGGTATACCCTAAGAGGCATAGAGGGGGAGCCCGACATACTCCCGCCGCATACCCAAGCTGCGGGGCATGCAGTAATGCATTCTGGGGGCGCTCTAAAACGGCTACGTTGCAAAATGTAATTAGAACGGGCGTGTGCGCCTTTCGCACCTCAGTTAACATACGTCCGCCGCGTGTCTACCTATTATCCATGATATCACTTATATATAACAATGTACCTGGATCTGTATTTTATTTATTCTTATAAATGTACTTATACATTGT
The DNA here is from genome assembly GCA_905163395.2 of Endotricha flammealis. Classification (NCBI taxonomy): domain Eukaryota; kingdom Metazoa; phylum Arthropoda; class Insecta; order Lepidoptera; family Pyralidae; genus Endotricha; species Endotricha flammealis. Next base: position 1,419,736 of record LR990882.1, on the reverse strand, counting down.
AACAAAAGAGTGAAAGAAAAAAATTGCTAAATGACAAAAAAGGCCGTAACCGGGTTTCTTTCGCCATTTCTTTTACCGGTGGCCATTTTGCTTGTGTCCGAAATGGTGGTAGTATATAACGTAGTTTATTTTCTTTATACATATATACAAATTGTAAATGACAAGAAAAAGTGCCTGTGAAGATCTAATTTCTGAAATAAACGATTTCATTTCATTTCAATAGAATTTACTTATGTTTCGGATCCCTAACGCGTTTATGCACGATGGTAGACACGCGGCGGACGTACGGTAACTGAGGTGCGAAAGGCGCACACGCCCGTCCTAATTACATTTTGCAACTTAGCCGTTTTAGCGTGCCTACAATCATCCCCCTCTAAAAAAAACTTTGACTATAATAAAAAAATGGTTCAACCACTCCAAATTTATTGTTGAATGACTTTTGAAATATAAATTTTTCAAATCAAATCAAATCAAATAATTTATTTGTGATCCACAGGTAAATAAGATACAGATGTTACAAATACATTATTTTAGAGCAAGCTGTGATCAGCCTTATAGGCATACAAATTTGTTGCAAATACATAATTATGTTTTGTAATCATGCACTCAGTCGGACATCAACAATTTAAAATTTAGATTCCAGGAAGTCATTAACGGAATAGAATGCATGCTCAATAAGGAATCTATATAATTTACACTTAAAAAACCGTTGTACAGTGCAATCTCTTATACTGTGGGGAAGCTTGTTATAGACTCTAGGAGCCATAGTAAATATACTTTTGTCATACAAGGTGGTTTATCATTATTATACACAACTCTACAGTCATCTGCAAATAGTACCATTCTGTCATTAATTTCTTGTTTTCATTTAATTCAGTGTCCAGTCTTCGACAACGAACGCGATATATTATACGATGGTTATTATTTAACTATGACAAGAAGAGGTGGTATCACTCTTACGGTAAGTGTTTAGTATTTTCCACAGAGCAAGGAATTCTCAAGTCGCTCGCGCCCCGCTAGAGGCGAAAACAATAATAATACCGCGTGCCAAGACGCGCCGGCTGTAGGCGAAAGTCGCATACGCGGCGTGTCAGTTGCATTTCGTCCGTAAAAACATAAAAATGCCCCAATGTGCTGTGATATGGTGTCATAACTATAGTAAAAAGGTTAATAAACAAAATTCTGGTGTAACATACCACAGGTAAGTTGAAAAATAGCAGATTTTTGCGTTTTGTTGTTGTTAGCTTGAAACAGAGAACCTCAACAAATGGGCGGGGCTAAACAGTTAAGACTGTACAGATGCATCACATCTATAGTATATAGTGTGATAGTGTGAGTAAACGGTGACGCCCGCAGACACGTTTTGTATGAAATGTGTTGAGAAAGGCGCCTCTAGTGGCGACTTGAGAATTCCTTGCTCTGTGGTATTTACATTGTTTATATCACGCACTACAACGCTCAAAAATATTTTATCTCGAATTTGGATATTCCAAATTTCATTAAAACAAAAACTACGATTAATTAGATGTTTTGATATAGATTTTTCCGAATACTTACGATCTTTTCGCACTACGACCCCTCTGTGTCTAAACGGCTGAACCGAATGAAATGAAACGTCGGAAGTCAGACTCGAGAAAGGACATGTGATAATTTTTAACCCGGGAATCACCCCAAGGGGTCAAAAGTGGGGTGAAAGTTTGTATGCGATATTTTTTGTTTAGATTTACTTGAAATATAACTCCAGTATGACCAAAACCTACTCACCAAAGAGCACTTTTTCATAAGTATTCTAATAAAAAATTTTTTTTTCAGCAAGACATGTTCCCTCATGGATTTTACATAGTGTTCATAGTGAAAACTTCAGATGAGGATTGTCTAGAATCATCAACTAATACGACTCTACCAAAAATGGCCCGATACTTCGGTTGGGGGTCAAGCGAAACTATTGACGTCACAGCCGGCGATGGGCGTGTCAAGAGCTTCAGGTAATTATAAATCATTTGAGAACGACAACTACCTAAATACGACAACTTCCTAAAATAACATAAATGTTGAATTAACAGTAATAGATCCACTCTTCAGCTGTTTTTAGATATATTCACTGTGTCTAGCATTAACATGTACGCAAGTAGTGCAAATATTTTCAAAGAAATCAGCTTTAATGTCCCACAACAAACCCTACATGACAACAAGCTTTTTAAAAAATTCGGCGAATTTTTAAAAACGACAACTACCTAAAATCGACCACTTTAAGTTAAATTAGTAGTAAAAACATTTTTTTTTAGTTTAAATTAATAGAAACGATATCGTACCGTGAATACATGATAGCTACTCTCGCGGCTTTGAAATTCTTCCTCTTTCTACGTCGCGGCTTTGGTTGCTGTTCTGACACAGTCAACACCTGTTCTTAGAAACTACAACTTTCGAAAACTTCCTAAAAATGACACGACAACTTCCTAATACGACCTCTTCCTAAAACGACAACTTCCTAATAATGACAAATAACGACAACTTCCTAAAATGACAACTTCCTAAAAATGACAAATAACGACAACTTCCTAAAATGACAACTTTAAGTTAAGTTAGTTGTAAGATCCATTATTTTTTTCAGTTTCAAAGTAATAGAAACGATATCGTACCGTGAATACATGATAGCTGCTCTCGCGGCTTTGGTATTCTTCCTCTCTTTCTACGTCGCGGCCCTGGTTGCTGTACTATGTCAAAGACGGACACAGTCTACGCCTGCTCCTAGTGTCACCGAAGGTACGTAGACCCTACCTGGGGCTCAAGTCAGCTAAATACAAATAAATAAATAATAAATAAATATATAGGGACAATTCATACAGATTGAGCTAGCCCCAAAGTAAGTTCGAAACTTGTGTTATGGGATATTAACTCAACGATATTATATTTTATAACAAATACATAAATAGATAAACATCCAAGACCCGAGGCCAATCAGAAAAAGTTCGTTTTTCAGCATGACCCGACCGGGGATCGAACCCGGGACCTCCTGGGTGGCGGTCTGGGGTGGTAACCATTACGCCACGGAGGTCGTCAAATGCACCAATAGAGTGTTGATAGTGTGTCACTGGAATAGTTTTTGACATTTGGAGTTCTCAAATTTTGTTTAAGTCCAAGGCCATTTCATTGACACACTATCGAACTACTATTGATCTTTTCGGTAGTATCTTTCACATAAAAGCGATTTAACTGTAATAGTAGTTCATGGTAGATTTTAACTGTCGACCATTCCGTTCATATTCCACCGACACTCTATAGTCAATACATTGAAATACTAGTTAACTTTTAGCAGAATACCAAATTTGGCACTTTGGAAATATAATAACAATAGGGTAGTAATGGTTTAGCAATAGTTGGTCGCCTAATTTAAAATAGACTTGGACCCCTGGTTCTTTTTTTTTTTTTTTTACCACAAAGGTGGCAAACAAGCTTACAGTCCGCCTGATGGTGAGCGGTCACCGCAGCCTATGGACGCTTGCAACACCGGGAGCATCACTCGCGCTTTGCCGACCCTTGGTCGCCTAATTTAAAATAGACTTGGACCCCTGGTTCTTCTTCTTGTAGTGTGTATTTAGTGTCGATTGCGGGTAGCTGGTGTCAGTCTTTTCAAATAACCTAACGGTCACTGACCAATGGCTAAACGTGCCCTCAGAAGCACGGAGAAGCTTCAGATAACGAAACCCATCCAAACACTGGCTAGGGTCGACTTTGTTTACCCTGTCCGCCCGCAATCTGGCCCTTTTGCGAAAACCGCAGCGGGCCATGGCGGTCAGGGTAATAAGAGGTTACCGCACCATCTCCTTTGAGGCGGCGTGTGCGATAGCGGGCAGTCCGCCGTGGGAGCTGGACGCCGTAGTGCTGGCGGCGCCGTATAGGCTCGCCGCCGAAGCCCGCCAAGGAGGGGACCCGTTCCCGGATGGGGCTCTGCGCTGGAGGGAAAATGCCCAGCGGTCCCTCGTCCGGGAATGGGGCGCGCGGCTCGAGGAGACGGAGAGGAGTTCTGGAGCACCACGGCTGCGCACCGTGGACGCCATACGGCCGGTTTTAAACAATTGGTTAGGGAGGCGCCACGGTGCGTTGTCGTACCACGTTGTGCAGGTATTGTCCGGCCACGGCTGTTTCGGCTGGTACCTGCATAACATGGCGAGGAGAGAAAGAACGGCGGAGTGCCACGAGTGCGGCTGTGCGGAAGATACGGCGCAGCACACACTAGAGGAGTGTCCCGAGTGGGCTGCGCCTCGCGCCGCACTCGTGGCTGTTGTTGGCGACGACCTCTCGCTCCCGGCTGTTGTCAAACAGATGGTCGAGAGCGAGAGGTCGTGGGACGCGGTAGCCTCCTTCTGCGACGAAGTATTGACGCAGAAGGAGGCAGCGGAGCGGGTGAGGGAAGCGGATCCAGCCGCCCCCCCGCTCCGCCGAAAAAGACCGGGCGGCAGGCGTTTGGCCCATGCCCGGCGACTGCCACCTTAACGGGGGCTTCCGGGCGGCGGTTTGGGGAAACCGTCGCCCATCGGATCGGAAGTCCCCGAGCGGTGCGGCGCGCCAATTTTCAACTGTGCGCGCCGCCAATAGTGCCGAGCCCAAGGAGACGGGTCTTCGGGTCGACTTTGTTTAACTTGCGATTTCGTTTTAGAGTGCAACATACAGCTACGCCATCGCCTCGTAGAAATAAGAAAGTATAGTTTATTAATTACTAGCTTTTGCCCACGGCTTCGCTTGCGTACAATTCGGGGTAATACGGAAGCAAGGGGTGCTTCCTACTTTAAAAACTGCGAAAAATCCCATATCAAATTTCACCCCCTCTTTTAAGGGGTTGAGGTCAGATTTCAAAAAAAAATGATGGACGTTTTTTGTTAGTCACAAATAGCCCGCATACCAATTTTTAGCTTTCTACCTTGAAAATTGCGGAATGCTCCATACAAACTTCCACCCCTCATTTAAGGGTAGTGAGGGGTTAGAAAGAGAAAAAAAATAGCATATGTCACTCTCCATCTTTTCAATTATCTCCACTTAAAAAATCACATCAATTTGTCGCTCCGTTTTGCCGTGAAAGACGGACAAACAAACAGACACACACACTTTCCCATTTATAATATTAGTATGGACAAGAAACCCCCGCAACTTCGTTTGCGTGTATTTATGCACAGCAGCGCCATCTAGTTTATACCGCGCCATTGACTATTAGACTTTTGACCAAATCTTACAGGAATCTATATATGTGTTAATCCAAGGTATCAGCTACCTACATACCAAATATCATAAATATTGTCCCAGCCATTTGAGCGTGAAGAGGTAAAAACATACAAACGTCGCTTTTAAATTAGGTTAGGTCTTAGGTTTAGCTGTAATAAAAACTTTAATCATTTTAAACTATACCTACCTGTAATAATGATAAATATATAGGGACAATTCACACAGATTGAGCCCCAAAGTAAGTTCGAAACTTGTGTTATGGGATACTAACTCAACGATATTATATTTTATAACAAATACATATATAGATAAACATCCAAGACCCGAGGCCAATCAGAAAAAGTTCGTTTTTCATCATGACCCGACCGGGGACCCACCCAGGAGGTCCCGGGTTCGACCCGGGACCTCCTGGGTGGCGGTCTGGCGTGGTAACCATTACTCCACGGAGGTCGTCGATAATAGATTATACTATACCATACTGGTAACATTGCCTTTTGTAACTTAGCGATAAGAAGAGCGGAGGGTCCTGGCACAAGCATCCATATTGCTTAAAAGGAACCTCCAGCAATAATATATCTAAATGTAAATTTTGTTACCCAATAAAGAATTTTGAATTTTGATTTTTTTTGAATTTGAAATTATTAGTGGGATTTGATTAATTTTTTTCAGAGGAAGGACTCACACCCCCGCCAGTACCATACGACAACGCTAACGTACGTTGCCGTTCGAGACGCAGACGCGCGATCAACACGAGCGGCGAGAGCTCTAGTAAAAGGGGGGATGGAGATGTATCTAGAACATCGCCAGGTAAGCTATGTATTTTATTTGTTGGATTATCCTGAAATGCCACTGAATCCTCGTAGGAAAAATCTTACCGACTGCGCCATTTATTTATAGGATGTTATTATTCATCCTATTTTACATCCCAATCAATCCTCTTAGGAAAAATCTTACCGACTGCGCCATGTATTGTTTTATTTTTATTTTTTTTATTATTAAAACAATATTATAACACATTACAATTGTTATATTGTACCTTTAAACCTTATTAGGTTTGTGTAGGTACTCACATTCGTCATAATAACAAATTAATAATTATGCAGTGTAGATGTAAATACTTAAAAATTATTTGACAAAGGTACTTAAATCTATTATGAGTGAGCGAGCGCACAGCGCCGGCTGTTCCGGCAGGCCAGTGTAGAACCGGTTCTGCAGGTATAGATCGTGCAAAGTGCATTTTGTTGGATGCACAAAACTGATGTATGAGTAATGTAGTTAGCTTGGTGGTGGCCGAGATGATAGTTCGGTAGAGTCCGCACAGAGTTAAAAGGGTTGTGAGTTAAACCCCATGATGTTAAAATAATTCTCGTATAATGATATTATAAGTTACAAGTTATTTTGCGAACTAAACATACTTATTAGCTAGTACTTTATTTTATATGCAGCGAGCCGCGTAAGGCGCGGAGTCAATATGTACGTGAACCGTACATGCTCCCAAGGGAAAAGAATAAATATAATTGATACATGAAAAAAGTAAAAAACGGTTCCAAGAACTGGGAGTTTTATTTCCCAGTAGATATGCGGTTCGCTACAAATTCTATGCGAACCATATTTGTAAGTTAATCGTCATAGAACCAAGCCATCAAAAGAACCGAATCTTTTGATGGACAGTGTATTTTTAAAAATAAACCACGGATTCGCGAAGTCGAAGTGACAGTTTACAAATGAGACGTACAGATTTGTTACCATGCGAACATTGACCATGTGACGACCCCAATCCAACCCCGCGTCAGCAAGATGTGACGCCCATCGTACGACGGCCGGCCGCGGCCGATTGCACCACCACCGCGCACTTTGTCACCTACTTTGTACATTGTCCCTTCCATATATGTAGTTGTAATTTTAACTTAATTTTAATTAAATTTAATTTTCAATATGTCTAATCTTGTTATTTGCATCCTCGTCCGTTGCCCTAAATATAATTACTCATTTTCTTCTAGTATTCTGTGGTTAACGATGTTGGTGGCACAATGACCTAATATTAGATACCTTTTCAAATGTATTGTAACACAAATTGTGCTAACTGTTTGTTAACCTAAATTAATAAAAATAAAAATAAAAATGATTTGTCAATGTTATGACCAGGAAGATCACGCCCACATTGTCTATCTATTAGTTTCTTTTATCTATGGTTGTATGTTATTATTAATCCTATCTTAAATCCCGCTAAAGCCTCACAGAAAACATCCTACCGACTGCGCCATTAAATATATTTTTAAATGTTATTTTTTTTAATAAAACACTTTCTTGACAATATATATCTAAAAATGAAATGTTTTGCAGACGGCACTTCCTCGTCGGACACAGAGAGTGACATATCGACAGTCGACGACGCAAATGGAGATAAGGATGTACTATTGCTTGGCGGCACTCTCTGTGTTGCCAACTTGGCCAGGTAAGAAATAAATAAATCTATAGGGACAAATCATACAGATTGAGCTAGCCCCAAAGTAAGTTCGAAACTTGTGTTATGTGATACTAACTCAACGATACTATATTTTATAACAAATACATATTATAGATAAACATCCAAGACCTGAGGCCAATCATAAAAAGTTCTTTTTCCATTATTACCCTGATGGGAAAGGACTTACATCGTATCGTAGCCAAATAGCATTGGTCTCGGCCTTGTTGTGTTCCTACGGCGAGTAAGGTCTCCAGAGCTCCACTTGGGGGGGGTTGGGAGGGGGAAGGTTTGCATCACGTGAGTGATTGCAAGCGTCTATAAGCTACGGTGACCGCTTACCATCAGGCGGGCCGTATGCTTGTTTGCCACCTTTGTGTAATTTACTTTATCTTTTATATATATAAAAGATAAAGTAAATTTTATATTGTTTTATTTATATGCCATTTTAAAAAAAATAGCATATTTAAAAAAAATGGCAACCCGTTGAAAAGTTACCCTGTATATATTTTTTTTCTATTATCACCATAGACTTTTCCCCATACAGATGCCGCCCCCGGGTTTTGGCCGCCCGCTCCCAGATGTACTTGTGGAACGTGCTCACTGTTGCCGTCTTTTACACTTTGCCCGTCATACAAGTTGTTGTCACATATCAACTGGTAAGTAATCTTTTTAATGTGTACAAGCGTCATAAATATGTTGTACTTTCTCGCTTATATCATTTCAATAGGCTAGTTGCCGTAAAAAATGTAATTAGTCGCGTCTTTTAGATTATTCAAAAATAAGGGCAACTCATTTTTTCATTTGTAAATTAGACCAAAAATGACAGAGATAAAGCCCATTAAATTTGTGTGGCATTTTTTCGCACGGGGTGACGTCAAAGGCCCCCACTCCTAAACCCCAATTTTTATGCCTTGTATCTTTGTTATTTTTTGTTTAATCGAAAATAGAAAAAAAAACCTGTCTAATATTTTTTTATAACCTAAAATAGGGACTAAATATAATGTAATTATTTTGACCCTGGAAACATCCCTATTATCTATATATAAAACTAGCTTCTGCCCGCGGCTTCGCCCTCGTGGCCTACTAACAATTTGCATATTTTTCTTCAGAAACAAATTCCGGTCCGGTCCGGTTCGGTCCGGTCCATATAAGGAACCTACATGCCAAATTTGGAATCTCTTGACCCAGCGGTTTGGGCTGTGCGTTGATATACCCAACCCACGCAACTTCGTTTGCGTACATCTCGCTTTCCCGTGGCAATTTTGAAAAATCCTTTCTTAGTAGACCCCTAGACGTATCGCAAGGAACCTACATTCCAAATTTGGAATCTCTTGACCCAGCGGTTTGGGCTGTGCGTTGATATACCCAACCCACGCAACTTCGTTTGCGTACATCTCGCTTTCCCGTGGCAATTTTGAAAAATCCTTTCTTAGTAGACCCCTAGACGTATCGCAAGGAACCTACATTCCAAATTTGGAATCTCTAGACCCAGCGTTTTGAGCTGTGCGTTGATATATAGTTTAATCAGTCAGGACTTTGAATTTTATATATTTACTAGCTGCCCGGCCCGGCTTCGCCCGGGTACTGTTTCGTATTTTTTTCAATCTTTCTGAGAGATTTTCTTAATATTTTTTTCCGTAAGAACCTTGTACAGAGTATTAGAAAACTACAAAAAAAAATCAGCCAAATCGGTCAAGCCGTTTTCATGTTATGTCGTGACAACGGAAAACGGGTTTCATTTTTATATATATAGATTAACTAGCGAAACCCGCGCAGCTTCGTTTGCGTGTATCCCGCTTTCCCGTGGGAATTTTGGAATGTATGATACTTTAAAACCTTCCCCTTGAATCACTCTATCAATTAAAAAAAACCGCATCAAAATCCGTTGCGTAGTTTTAAAGATTTAAGCATACAAAGGGACATAGGGACATAGGGACAGAAAAAGCGACTTTGTTTTATACTATGTAGTGATATGTGTTATCTTGTTTCAGCTCTTAAACCAATCTGGAAATCAAGACCTATGCTACTTCAATTTCCTATGCGCCCACCCACTTATGGTGCTATCTGACTTCAATCATGTATATTCAAATATAGGATACGTACTCCTAGGATTCCTATTCCTAGCGTTAGTCTGGAGGAGGCAAAGCCAACATGCGAAGCATACTTTTGATCAAGTAAGTTTTATGAAATTTATTTTATTTATTTTTCTCTGACCCGGCGAACTTTGTTCCGCATTAGAGGCACTACCCTACCCTACCCTACCCACGTAACCCACCCCACCCTACCCTACCCTACCCTACCCTACCCTACCCTATTCTATGTCAGATTTTTTTGACGTTGACGCTTTTGAAAGCGCGGATTATTGCAGGATGGGACAGCTTGCGACAACTATTGACGTAAATTTTCATGAAAACCCTCATGATATGTTGTATGGAATTGTGTGCAATTTATTATTATTACTAGCTTTGCCCGGCGGCTTCGCTCGCGTTAATTTTATGACATAGATCTCGTTTGACAACAAAACAACCCATAGCGTCTTGTGGCGCCATCTGTTGGCCGACAGCATCCCATACAGCGCCCTCTATAGTAAAAAATATATTCTCCCATTGTAATGACATACTTTTACGGAATAAAAAGTAGCTCTGTACACCTGACAATATGTATAATTACTTACAAATTTTCAGGTGTACAGATGATTAGTCAAGCCGTGAAGGAATAACAAACAAACAAACTCACTTTCTCATTTATAATATTAAGTATAATGTACTTATACAATGTACTACTATTATATCGACGACCTCCGTGGCGTAATGGTTACCACGCCAGACCGCCACCCAGGAGGTCCCGGGTTCGATCCCCGGTCGGGTCATGATGAAAAACGAACTTTTTCTGATTGGCCTCGGGTCTTGGATGTTTATCTATATATGTATTTGTTATAAAATATAATATCGTTGAGTTAGTATCCCATAACACAAGTTTCGAACTTACTTTGGGGCTAGCTCAATCTGTATGAATTGTCCCTATATATTACTTACTTTATTACTATATTATTTTTTCAGCAGGAACTTGGCATCCCGCAGCACTTTGGTCTTTTCTACGCTATGGGTGTTGCCTTAGTGAGCGAGGGATTACTCTCCGCTGCATACCACGTCTGTCCGAATAGCATGAATTTCCAATTCGGTAAAATCACAATGATTTAACTCATAAAGTAATAATGACATTAAAATTTTACAGGAAACTAAACTAAAGGCTTTCCAAACCTTTTTTTTATACCACTAAGGTGACAAACAAGCATACGGTCGGCCTGATGGTAAGCCGTCACCGTAGCCTATAGACGTAAGCAATACCGGGGGTATCACTCGCGCGTTGCCAACCCTCCCAACCCCCCCAGTGGAGCTCTGGAGACCTTACTCAACGTAGGAACACAACATGGCCGAGACCAGTGCTGTCTGGCTACGATACGATGTAAGGTGGAGGTCCGTTCCCAGACGGGCTGGATTATCCGCTGTGCCCTACCTCTCTTCAAAAATTTAATTATTAATATCTGACATATGCACACCTATAAAGTTCTATAATAATGTTTTACTATAGGAACAAACTCATTCTTTTCTTTTTCTCCTTATTTCTACGTTATACCTGCCGCCACTAACTGATTGCGTCATTACAGACACGTCATTCATGTACGTGACGTCAGTCCTCTGTATGGTCAAGATATATCAGGCGAGACATCCAGATATCAATGCAAGAGCACACGCCACATTCGGAGTATTGGCACTTATCATATTTGTAGGTAAGTTGTTATACAGGTTGTCCCGTAAATAATGGTCCAAGCATAAGGGGCAGATAGCCTACATAAGTACCTAAAACTAATTTGAATAAAAAAAAATTAAATCGTAAGATTGCCAAAAAATTTTTTTTTCGATTTTGACCATTTTCACTACCCTTGTTAAGATTTTTTGAAGCTGTCGCTACAAATGTTAACATTACCAAAAATCAAACCTAAGAAATGTTAATATATTATATAATATGGATTTATTCGGCAGTATAAGGGTCCGTTCGCACAGACCGGCTCGGAGAGCATCGGCGCGCATTTTTCTTTTCACACAGACCGGATCGTATACGCTTGGAGTTGGTCGGAGTACGAGACTACCGATAATTTTTATTTTTATTATTACTAGCTGACCCGGCAAACTTTGTTCCGCCTTAGAGGCACTACCCTACCCTACCCCTACCGTACCCCTACCCCTACCCTACCCTACCCCACCCCTACCCTACCCTACCCTACCCCTACCCTACCCCCACCCTACCCTACCCCTACCCTACCCCACCCCTACCCAACCCCTACCCTACCCTACCCCTACCCCACCCCTACCCTACCCTACCCCTACCCTACCCCTAATAGAGTTTACATTGTTTTTAAGATGTATTCTGCTATTCGGGACGGAAACAAATCCAACAAATCAAAAACCATGGCAATCGGTCCAGCCGTTCTCGAGTTATAAGTGTTGTAACAAACACGACTTTCTTTTATATATAAAGATTAATAGCGAAACCCGCGCAACTCCGTTTGCGTGTATCCCGCATTCCCGTGGGAATTTTTGAATGTATTATACTTAAAAACGACGACGCCCGGACCATATATTTTGACATACGAACTCGATATTAAAGGTGCACAGTTTGATTATCGATGGATTTTTCAAATTTCTTACAGAATAACTAATAATATATAGGGACAATTCATACAGATTGAGCTAGCCCCAAAGTAAGTTCGAAACTTGTGTTATGGGATACTAACTCAACGATACTATATTTTATAACAAATACATATATAGATAAACATCCAAGACCCGAGGCCAATCAGAAAAAGTTAGTTTTTCATCATGACCCGACCGGGGATCGAACCCGGGACCTCCTGGGTGGCGGTCTGGCGTGGTAACCATTACGCCACGGAGATTGTCTGAAGAAAAACCTTCCCTTTGAATCACTACATCTATTTAAAAAAACCGCAAGTTGGTTAATAGTTTTAAAGATTTACGGTAGAAATTATGATAGAGTGGACCACGTGGTACTGAAGGATTTAAGTATACATATGACACAGACGCACAGACAGACAACAAAAACGACTTCATTTTATGTTATGTAAAGATAACAAAACCAGGTTAACTGAAATGAAATGAAATGAAATCGTTTATTTCAGATATTAGACCTTCACAGGCACTTTTTCTTGTCATTTACAATTTTGTATATATGTATAAAGAAAATAAACTACGTTATATACTACCACCATTTCGGACAAAAGCAAAATGGCCACCGGTAAAAAGAAATGGCGAAAGAAAACCGGTTACGGCCTTTTTTGTCATTTAGCAATATTTTTCTTTCACTCGTTTGTTACAAAGAAAAAAATTGCTAAATGACAAAAATTGGCCGTACTCAAGGACCAGCTAGATTACTCTGCATAGCAATCGCGATTTTAATATCAATTCTGTATAATTTCAAATGCAAAATTAACAGCAAATCCTAATTCGTACCATTGAAATTTTATACTTTAATAACTATTTGGTTGGCATACAATCTGATTTCATTTAGTTTAGTATTTATTTAACGCTAGTTTAGCTGTAAAGAGTACCTAAAATTAACAATCCAATGAAGGATTATCTTCAAGAGTAAGGGGGCAGGTGGCGCCTGTGTAAATTGTCTAAAATTTATTTCAAATTCAAATTCAAAATATTTTTATTCAAAAAAGCTCTTTCGAATCGTCACAATTTTTTCCTACCACCAGTTCAGACGACAGATTTGTGCTAAGAAGAAGCTGGCAAGAAACTTAGCACTTGCTCTTTTAAAATGGTATTAATAAGATACAAATTACAATGACAGAAAATATAAAATTAACACAAAATATCTGTAATTTCTGATGACGAAAAAAAAACAAAAGCAAATAATTAAAGATTAATAACACTATAAATGAAAAGAAAAAAAAACGCGTATTAATATACTGGTATACATATATACCTACATTTAAAGGTGTAATTTAATAATTGTCTGTCCGTATTCCAGGTCTGGTTGGCGTTCTAAACGCCAACTTCTACTTCTGGGTGGCGTTCACGGTGCTACACTTGGTCACCTGTCTTGTCATGACCTTCCAGATCTATTACTTGGGAAGGTTCCGACTGCGTAAGTATAAAAATGATAATTTGATTATTTATGACAACACTAGCTGTTACCCGCGACTCCGCCCGCGTGGTCAAGGGAGAATGTCAATATTTTTTCCCATGGGAATCTTTTTACCCCTTTGGACAAAAAGAAGACTTATGTCACTCTCCAGATATTAAATTATCCCCGTTAAAAAATAATGAAAAAAAGTTATTATTCTTTTTTTTCCCGTGGGAATGATGTTTTTCCGGGATAAAAAGTAGCCTATGTCACTCTCCATACCTTAATCTATTCCCAATAAAAAAATCATATCAATCCATTTATTGCTTTACGTGAAGGGAGGACAGACAAACAAACTGTCACATAATATCCATTTTAAATAATACGAGCTGTTACCCGCGACTTCGTCCGCGTGAAATGTTCAAATAAGGATAACTCCTTATCCTGTCATGCGATTTAAATGAAACAAAGCCTATATTCTGCTCCAAGCAGAGCTCTAGCTTCCTGTGAAAACAGCATTAAAATTCGTTCAGTAACTTAGAAGATGTGCGCGTTCAAACAGACAGACACTCTCGTGCGAGAGTGCAACCGCCATAAGGGTTTCTTGTTAATGTAAGTTCGAAATCCTAAAAATAACGTTTCTTTTCCAGGTGGCGGTATAATAACCCGTGCGGCCAGAGAGCTATGGTCGCGACCCCTGGCGGCCATAACGCCGACTCACTGCGGCAGATGCATATTGCTTATTATAGCCAATTTGGCTAACTGGGCCATAGCTGCTGTCGGGTGAGTCCTCATCATAATATCTATATTATGTATTTGTTATAAAGAAATTACAGATATTTGTGTTAATTTTATATTTTCTGTCATTGTAATTTGTATCTTATTAATACCATTTTAAAAGAGCAAGTGCTAAGTTTCTCGCCGGTTCTTCGTAGCACAAATCTGCCGTCTGAACTGGTGGTAGGAAAAAATTGTGACGATTCGAAAGAGCTCATATTAGGCCTATTTGAATAAAATATTTTGAATTTGAATTTGTTATAAAATATAGTATCGTTGAATTTGAATTAGTATCCCATAACACAAGTTTCGGACTTACTTTGGGGCTAGCTCAATGTGTGTATGTGTGTGTGTGATATCAACCCATAATCATCCCACTGCTGGGATACGGGTCTCCCTTCAATCGACGTACTCTGTCTCGCTGCTCCAATGCGGATTGGCAGAGGCCGGTGTGGTCAACGACTTGGCTTAACGACCAAGTCGGTGACCTTCATCATCATCATCATCATAACCCTCTAGTGGGTGTGGTTTCCGCACTTAGTCCTGTACTGGACTATTGTACGTGACGTCGGTGACCTTAGAGCGGGGTTCGAATCCTGCGCAAGGCAAACTTTTGTGTGCATGAACATGTCTGTTTGCCTTGGTCTGGATGTTTTCTATGTATAATAAGTATTTATTTACAAAAAAAAAGTATTTAAGTATATTTGTCAGCAATCTAGTACCCATAGTACAAGCTTAGTTGCTTAGTTTGGGACTAGATGGCGTTGTGTGATTCGTCCAAGGATGTTTATTTATTATTTTCTTAAAGAGAAAAACAAAACGTGGTATCAAAATATTTTTACGGGTCGGCAACGCGCGAGTGATTCCCCCGGCGCAGAGTATCTTTTTTGACCCAAAAAAAACGGATATCTTATTTTTATACGCTTATTTGATAGAAAAACTACGTGTAAAGGTCGCTGTATACGTAAAGTGTTTTTCCCTTACGGGAAGTTAAATATAGTTCCATACAAAATGTATGTGAATATGCATATGTCGCGGATACACGGACGGGACGGGAACGTGACGAACAAAAAGTCACGTCCCCGTCCCGTCCGAGGTATTATCCCGTAACGTATAAAGAGACCTTAAAACTCCCGAAGAAGAAAAAAATGTATTTAATTGCCGGTACGATATTCAAATTCAACTACTATAAATAAATAAATATATAGGGACAATTCATACAGATTGAGCTAGCCCCAAAGTAAGTTCGAAACTTGTGTTATGGGATACTAACTCAACGATATTATATTTTATAACAAATACATATATAGATAAACATCCAAGACCCGAGGCCAATCAGAAAAAGTTCGTTTTTCATCATGACCCGACCGGGGATCGAACCCGGGACCTCCTGGGTGGCGGTCTGGCGTGGTAACAATTACGCCACGGAGGTCGTCACTACTATTTTATAATAAAAATTAGGAATTATTAAAACCCGTACTAACCCTAGGTCCGCTAGTGATAGTCTATACTAATATTATAAAGAGGTAAAGTTTGTGTATTTGTTAAATTGTAACGGGTAATCTCGGGATCTACTGAACCGATTTTAAAAATTCTTTCACCAATAGAAAGCCACATTATTGCTGAGTGTCATAGGTTATATAAAAAACCAAAAAATAAAAAGGCTTTTAACCTTATGCCCAACGAAGTGGGCACGGGTCAGCTAGTGATAAATAACTTTGTTGCAGTCTCGCCCAGCACAGCCGCGACTTCGCCTCCCATCTTCTCTTGGTGCTGATGAGTAACCTCTTCCTCTACACGTTATTCTACATCGTCATGAAGCTACTACACAGGGAATCCATTAGGTGGTACAGGTACGTATTTTTAATATTTTTTTTATAAAGAAATGAATATTTTTATTTGAAACTACGTCTTTCTCTGATCATTAACAACTTGAATACTTAATTAGATTAATATAAAATAAACTACGACCATTTCGGAAAGCAAAATGGTTACCGGAAAAAAAATACAACAATTTAGGTACTATAATTCTATCAAAACTAAAGAATTAAGAGAGGTCGGGCACAGCGGATAATCCGCTCAAATCGGAGCAGCCCGTCTGGGGAAGGACCTCCACCTTACAGAAGATCGTAGCCAAATAGCATTGGTCTCGGCCATGTTGTGTTCCTACGGTGAGTAAGGTCTCCAGAGCTCCACTTGGGGGGGAGTTGGCAACGCGTGAGTGATACCCCCGGTATTGCAAGCGTCTATAGGCTATGGTGACCGCTTACCATCAGGCGGGCCGTATGCTTGTTTGCCGCCTTAGTGGTATAAAAAAAAATAGCGAAAGAACGTACCGCATTTTTTGTCATTAACATCATATATTTTAAAGAAACTAAATACATATTTACAACTAGCGATACCCGCGCAACTTGCGTGTATCTCGCTTTCCCGTGGGAATTTTGGAATGTATTATATTTATAAAACTTGAAATGAAATGAAATCGTTTATTTCAGAAATTAGACCTTCACAGGCACTTTTTCTTGTCATTTACAACTTGTTTAAATAAATAAAATAAACTACGTTATATACTACCACCATTTCGGACACAAGCAAAATGGCAACCGGTAAAAAGAAATGGCGAAAGAAAACCGGTTACGGCCTTTTTTGTCATTTTGTACTTTTTTTTCTCCTTTTTTCCACTCATTAGTTACAATGTAGGTATAAGTACATTAAAATTTATAAGAAGAATACGCGGAATGTTATACACAATGGTGTGGAATGAACAAGTCTTAAATCTACAATCACTACATAGTATAAAACAAAGTCGCTTTCTCTGTCCCTATATCCCTATGTCCCTTTGTATGCTTAAATCTTTAAAACTACGCAACGGATTTTGATGCGGTTTTTTTTAATTGATAGAGTGATTCAAGGGGAAGGTTTTAAAGTATCATACATTCCAAAATTCCCACGGGAAAGCGGGATACACGCAAACGAAGTTGCGCGGGTTTCGCTAGTCTACAATAAAATAAAAAAAGTCAGTACTGACAAGAGTGAGCAGACCAGTCCGCCAGGCAGCACCCGTTCACGAGTTGACGCGAGAGTCAGCCATCGCTGTGCTCAACCATAAACTTCCCCTTGAATCACTCTATCTATTAAAAAAAAAACGCATCAAAATCCATTGCGTAGTTTTTAAGATTTAAGCATACATAGGCACACACAGACACACAGACAGACAACAAAAACGACTTCATTATAATACTATGTAAAGATAATATCCGTTTGGTGCCCATAACACAAGTTAAGCAGTACTTTGGGACCAGCTGGAGCACTATGTTCATTTCGTAGAATTTGTTATTATTCTCATTACCATTTCAAATTACCATTTTTGTAAATGTTTGCAGTACTGTGTTGAATTGAAATGGTAATGATAGACATAATTTATTATCATTACCATTTCAAAAAACAGAACGGGTTGCAATCCGGGAGTGTCGACAAAGTGAAAACTTAAACATCAACGTTGTGCATTTTTGAATATTTTGGAATGGTTAGGGAATCTTATGCTTTTTCGATCAGGCTACGGATCTGACGCGAGTTTAACATTTTTTACCCATCTAAAAAAAGTGCCAAGTGCCGCTAAAGAAGTTTTCACTTCAAAAATGGTATTTTTTCTGTTCACAGCTGGGTATTTATAGCGCTGACATATACAGTATGGTTCTCATCGAGTTACTTCTACTTCGACCAGAGCACTAACTGGGCGGTGAGTATTTCAAACTGTATATTTTTTCCCATGCAGTCTTTTTTTAGAGTCACTAATATGAACTGGTCACTATTGATAGATTACGTTAATTTTATTATTATTGAACGCAACCGTAGAGGTTGCTGCCCTGTCTCTTCCTCTTTGCCCGGTGTTCGCGTATGTGTACGGTCGAACCTAATTGCAATATACCTACTTTTATATTAATTTCTCTGGCGTATTTCATTATACATAATTGCACCAGTCCACGATTCCTTTCAATTATATCAACCCATAATCATCCCACTGCAGGGATACTGGTTTCCCTTCAATCGAAGGTGATTAGAGCGTACTCTGCCACGCTGCTCCAAAGCGGATTGGCAGAGGCTGGTGTTTTCAAGCCGCCCGAAGACCACCGACTTGGCTTAACGACTGTCATCTACCGATGACAGCCGGGACCGACGGCTTAACGTGCCCTCCGAAGCACGGAGAAGCTCGAGATAACGAAACCCATCCAAACACTGGCTAGGATCGACGTCTGCTTAACTTGCGTGCTCATATTAGAGTGCGACACACAGTTGTGAAGGGACTATTAATGAAAGATGTATTTACTTAAAATATTACAATATTTTAAGTGAATAAATATGTTAAGTTTAATTTTAATTCCAATTAAATATCGTTTTCTTTACAGTTAACACCAGCGCAGTCGAGACGAGACAATCGTGTATGCTCACTCCTACAATTGTACGATGCACATGACATATGGCATTTCATGTCGTCGACCGCTATGTTTTTTTCGTTCAACATGTATCTAACAATAGACGATAACCTTGCAGACACACCGCGGAAGAAGATTATGGTGTTTTAAATACATTCCTGATGCGACGTCGCATTTTTAAGTTAAATTGGACAACACGACAAAAAAGCTGAGCAAGTGCGAGTCGGACTCGCACATGAAGAGTTCCGTACTATCTATACAATATTAGAATATAAAGCATAAAACGGCAAAAAAACACGTTTTAGTATGTGTTGTTATAGCAGCAATAGAAACATCTGTGAAAATTTCGACTGTCTATCACGGTTCATGAGATACAGCCTGGTGACAGACGGACAACGGAGGTTTGGTAATAGGAACCCAAAAAAGGTGTAAATTTTGTCGTTTTGTCCATTGTAGTCAAGGTAATGGTAATGAGTTAGGTAGGTGAAGATTTGCCCTTGTATGCGACGTCGCATTGTAATGACTTGTTGAAATATCCTATAGATGGTAATGAGTGTATAACACGTGGTTGCGAAGTCGCAATAAAAAGTTGACGAATTATTCTGATTGTAAAAGTGGGAGAGAGAATGGTAATTATCGAATTATTCTGATTGTTAAATATAAGAGAGAATGCTAATGATATGTGAAGCTATAACACTTGTTACGACGTCGCTATAAAATGGTTTTTACGAATTATTCTGATGGTAATGAGAGATCATAACGGTAATAAGTGAGACCACAGTACATTGCTAGATCAGGGGCCTTACTTTTAAAAATAATTCCGCTCGATCGGCATTAGATTGTCATATTTAGGAGAATTTTGGCGCCAACTACGATAGCGTCAACTTGAGCTGGTAATTAGAAATTTGATTTCTGTATTTCGAGGTTTGATTCGAAGAGTAAAGATGACGTGTGTTAAGATGCATCCCTGTTGTCATATTTAGGAGAATTTTGGCGCCAACTACGATAGCGTCAACTTGAGCTGGTAATTAGAAATTTGATTTCTGTGTTTCGAGGTTTTATTCGAGAAGTAAAGATGACGTGTGTTAAGATGCATCCCTGTTGTCATATTTAGGAGAATTTTGGCGCCAACTACGATAGCGTCAACTTGAGCTGGTAATTAGAAATTTGATTTCTGTGTTTCGAGGTTTGATTCGAAGAGTAAAGATGACGTGTGTTAAGATGCATCCCTGTTGTCATATTTAGGAGAATTTTGGCGCCAACTACGATAGCGTCAACTTGAGCTGGTAATTAGAAATTTAATATCTGTATTTCGAGGTTTGATTCGAGGAGTCAAGATGACGTGTGTTAAGATGCATCCCTGTTGTCATATTTAGGAGAATTTTGGCGCCAACTACGATAGCGTCAACTTGTGCTGGTAATTAGAAATTTGATTTCTGTGTTTCGAGGTTTGATTCGAAGAGTAAACATGACGTGTGTTAAGATGCATCCCTGTTGTCATATTTAGGAGAATTTTGGCGCCAACTACGATAGCGTCAACTTGTGCTGGTAATTAGAAATTTGATTTCTGTATTTCGAGGTTTGATTCGAAGAGTAAAGATGGCGTGTGTTAAGGTTAAGATGCATCGCTGTTTTGTGGTCTCACTTTATAGTAATAATTATGGTTGCCTTACTTTGCAATATTCAAATAGAATAAAAGTAAATTTCTCTCATACTTTAGGCGTAAAATATACAGAAAGGGCGTATAGGGAAGGCGACTATGCGGCATACGGCATGCCTGCGCCGCGTTGCTTCATTATAATTTACATCGCGCGTCGCTAACATGCATTTTAAAATGACAGGCCCGGTGGACGAGTGGCAATGGTCACTTTAACCCAAGGGCCGCGGGTTCGAATCCTGCGCAAGGCATTTGTGTGCATGAACATGTCTGTTTGCCTTGGTCTGGGTGTTTGCTATGTATAATAAGTATTTATTTACAAAAAAAAAATTAAGTATATTTATCAGCAATCTAGTACCCATAGTACAAGCTTAGTTGCTTAGTTTGGGACTAGATGGCGTTGTATAAGTATACATGTTTGCCAACTTTGTGGCATAAAAAAAGTTTTTATGAAAACTTTTTGAAGCGAATTAATTGCCTGCGCCGTGCCTTCACCGTACGCTCATTCTGTATAATTCAGACCTTAGAAATATGTATCCATAAATTTCTGTAGCACTTCGTCCACACGCACCCAATTTTAGGGACAATTTGATCTATTGTCCTGTTCTTGGTGATATATAAAGAAAAGGACAGGTATACAAATTGGCCAATTAGATTGGGCCGTGTGGTAGGGGTGTAACTAAACCTGGTAATTATCTACAGTATGGTAATTATGATGTAGTAAGAAACAAAATTCTGAGATTATTTCATGACAAAAGTTAATTTTAATCTTAAGTTTTATTTAATCGATTTTAATTTTTTTATATTTTATTTTTTAAACTATACCACAGTGTAAATATATCAAATTGCTTTAATAAATAAATATTGATATATAAGGTCCTAATTTATTAGTGAACTTCCTTTTAACACATGACTATTTAGGTTACATATGATCGTTTAAGCAAGGAAACAATGGTCTAGTATTCAGTTTAAAAAAAAGATTGTATTGTAAATAGTTACAAAAATGTTGCTTACTACATAAAGCCATCCATATTCAACAATTTTGATACGTGACTACGTGAGACGTGTTGACGCACTCTTCGCACCGCACCCTTAAACCTTTTTTTCTACTAAAGGATGGCTGCTACAAGAGAGGCGCATTTTACCGATTATTTTTAAATTTTATGCCTTTTTTTTAC
Source organism: Endotricha flammealis (assembly GCA_905163395.2). NCBI lineage: Eukaryota > Metazoa > Arthropoda > Insecta > Lepidoptera > Pyralidae > Endotricha > Endotricha flammealis. The sequence continues at coordinate 1,397,857 of LR990882.1, read as the reverse complement.
TGAATACTAGACCATTATTTCCTTGTTTAAGGTTTCGATTCGATTCATTTTACGATTCGGTCCGCGCGGGAAATTCAAATTTTTTGGGGTTTTTTTTACAAATTGCATCTCAATCATTGATAGAATTTTCATGAAAATTGATTTGACGACAACAAATACAATATATCTATTGAATAATTATCATATAAATTATAAATATTGGCTCTTCTCATTATGAATGTGCATAATGCATGTTTATTGGGAAAAAGATGCATCGTGGACATTCATAATAAGAACGGCTAATATTTATAATTTATTTGATAATTATTCAGTAGATATATTGTATTTGCTGTCGTCAAATCAATTTTCACGAAAATTCTATCAATGATTGAGATGCAATTTTGTAAAAAACCCCAAAAAATTTGAATTTCCCGCGCGGACCGAATCGGATCACCTTAAACGATCATATGTGACGTACATAGTCATGTGTTAAAAGGAAGTTCATTAATAAATTAGGACCTTACATACAAAAAAATATACATACGAAAATTATGGTGTATTCTGCCTCAATAGGGAGGCACGTTAGAGTTTTTCTATTACTAAAAAGAAAATATGGGCCATTCGTAATTACTATAAATAATCACAACTTCTAATTAAAGTTTACAATAACATTGTAATGTGATGTGTCTAATGTTTCTATACCCTGTTTTTATTAACTTGACCAATGTAGTAAACAATCTTAGCGTGTCTTTTTATTCAATTATCCATGTGTAAAATCGACAAATCGCCAGAATAATAAGAGTGTTGTGTTAAATGCCATTTCTAACTATATTATTATTATTTGGGTGTGAATGATAATTTTAATAGGGTTGTCTCCAGGGTCAAAATAATTACCTTATATTTAGTCCGTATTTTAGATTATAAAAAAATATTGGACACGTATTTTTCCTTTTTTCGATTAAACAAAAAATAACAAAGATACAAGGCATAAAAATTTAGGAGTGGGGGCCTTTGACGTCACCCCGTGCGAAAAAATGCCACACGGCGTGACGTCACACGTAACTTTAATGGGCTATATCTTTGTCATTTTTGGTCTAATTCACAAATGAAAAAATGAGTTGCCCTTATTTTTGAATAATCTAAAAGACGGACTAATTACATTTTTTACGGCAACTAGCCTATTGTCTATTTTCGTTAAAAAGACGTGCTAAGATTGTTTACTACATTGGTCAAGTTAAGAAAAACAGAGTTTAGTGTGAAAGTGATACAAAAGGGACATTGATAAAAAAATTTTTTTTTTGTGTAAACCAAATAATTAATTTTAATGATTAATAAAAATTGTGGTGATTCGAAACCGGGACCTCCTGGGTGGCGGTCTGGCGTGGTAACCATTACGCCACGGAGGTCGTCGAAATGATAACATTAAACCAACATGACATTATTATAAGTTTGATCTCAGCAAATTTTTTAGATAAAATTATGTATTCCATTCCAATATGCTTGTCATAAAAATTCCAGTGAAATTCAAAACTTTTATTCAGAGAATAAGTTTTTACAAACACGTTCCCTTTTCCACATTTCACTAATATTATAAAGGTGAAAGTTTTTATGTATGTTTGTTTTCACGCTTAAATGCTGCCCGCGGTGTTATCTGCGTTTTGATTTGCACAGCACCTACTCTAACGCGCCATTGACTATCAGACTTTTGACCAAATCTTACGGGAATCGCATACTTTTCGGGATAAAAAGTACCCTATGTGCTAATCCAAGGTAGACACTGTAAATTTTTGGCGGTGAGAGCCCTACGCTCCCGCAACAGTCCGGTGTCCGCAATACTAGCGTACCTATAGATCGGCTTTGGTTGATTGAGGCGAGACCAAAAACAAAATACACTAGTGTGCGTGGAATGTACATGTGTGCAAGCGAGATATATAATTTTGTGGATTTTCCTTTTAGTTTGAGTTACATCCAGGCACACAGGTAACCATATTTAATCACGTCGAATTAACGCCAAAACAAAACCATAAATTTTATAAAAATAAGTGAGATTTGTTTTAACATGACTGACGTTTGGGCGATACAAGAACATAGCGTGTATAGGAAAAATGGTCTCGTCTATCTATCTCGCTCTAACAAACGCGTATGCTATGAATAAAAAGTATCCTATTTCCTTCTCCTGGTTCTAAGCTACCTCTCCACCAATTTTCAGCCAGAACCATTCAGCCGTTCTTGAGTTATAAATGGAGAACTAACACGACTTCTTATAAAAATATAGATTATTTGGAGCTTTCGTTTCAAGTATATTGGAATGGAAAGAAAAGGCTTTCTATAGCGTACTAAGGTGCTAAAAATAAATATTAAATTTACGAATTTCTTAAATTGCACATTTTAATGTAATTATAGAGCAAAATGAGATATATAGATAACAGAAAATTGTACACAATTCGCACAGCGTCAACTGGTCCCAAAGTAAGCTGGACTTAACCGGCTCGTGTTATGAGTACCAGACAACTAATATATCATTGTAAATATTGTCGCAAACGTGCTAGAATGTTGTCGACGTCTCGCGTCGCCTCTAGAATCACTTGTTCACAACTATTCATAGATCGAGAAAAATAAGTGATCATTCAAAACATGCGTGACAAGTCCGAAGCACAAGCGACATTGAGCTTTAAAGCTTGTATTATAAGGTACAAAATGGTTAACACATTGGATGTTGTGTTGATTTTGAAGTTGTTTTGATCAAAGTTATTTGTAAACAAGTCACACAAAAATGTATGTAAATAAATACCTTATAAGACATGAAAAACCCCCAGACTCGAGACAAACAGGTGACAGGCCCGGTGGTCGAGTGGCTAGTAATGGTCACTTTATCCCAAGGGCCGCGGGTTTGAATCCCGCGCAAGGCAAACATTTGTGTGCATGAACATGTATGTTTACCTTGTCTGGATGTTTTCAAAGAATAATAAGTACTTATTTACAAAAAAAAGAATTTTAGTATATTTATCAGCAATCTAGTACCCATAGTACAAGCTTAGTTGCTAAGTTTGGGACTAGATGGCGTTGTATGATTCGTCCAATAAAAAATAAAACATAACTGCCATCACATGTTTGCACCGAGCGGGAATGGAACCAGAGTTCTCTGGTGCTGAAGGTAGGATTACTATTTTCTGTTATCTAAGTCGTGTTACGAATATATACTGCGCCTTGTATATTTCCGTGTCAATGGCCCAAGAGGCCCAAGACTACGTCACGAACAGTGTCTAAGGCATTGACCTAATAGGACGCGAATTCGCGATCATCGCGCGAGTAAGCGATGACCGTTCTCGTGTACGCGTGATGGCCAAAACTGAGTGTCCTAATTGATCATCGTTCATTCGCGCGAATACCCGACGCAGGTCGCGCGAATTTCAATTAGGACACCTATTCGAATTCAATGTTTGATCGCGCGTTCGTACGAACTAAGTTCGCGCGAATGGAGTTACAAACATTTGAGTCGCGCGATCGCGTTGTGCGATTGTCAGTTAGGTAGGACACCTATTCGAGATCAATATGTTTGATCGCGAGTAAAATTCGCGCGAACCAACGATCATCGCGCATTCGCGTTCTGTTAGGACGATGCCTTATTCAACCTTATTATAACTGCACCACAGCCGATGACGTAATCTTGGGTCAATCACGTGACCTAGCTCACGGGACGAGAATACCTTGTTTTGTTATACCATGATAATATATGCACGCACATAGATGACTACAAAATGGGGGGACTCTATACAAAATTTCAACGAAATATCGTAAAAAAAATAAGTATTTGCTAGTGCTAATCATCGGCACATTAGTGCCAATTATCGGCGCATTAGTGCCAATTATCGGCGCATTAGTGCCAATTATCGGCACATTAGCGCTAATCATCGTCACATTAGCGCCAATTATCGTCAACTCGTTCCATTTATCGGCAATTTAATACCAAATTATAGGCAGTAATATTCTAGAGATTAAAAAAGAAATGAAGATGCTAATAAGATGCCTTTCACAATAAATATTTTTTTTTACGAAATTTCGTTAATCTTTTGTCGACACCCCTTGGACTTGAAGTGAGATGCATAAATAGTTACTATACTCCTAGTCTTTGTAAATACAGTGCTTTTTATAATGTCTTTGTTTTAATTATTAACCTTTCCCATTATTTTTCACCGCCCACTGCTCGACATAGGCAGATCTTCAATGCTTCCTACACAGTCTAATTTATTTCTGTATAAATTCGTTGTGAGTTCCAAGACAGCTGTAGTCTCCCCCGGAACGTCAATAAGCTTCATTGCTTATTGTCTATCTGAGGCCGCCGTTGTTGATACTTTACAGGAGACAACTGTGGGATGTCCTTTATGAATATTACCTCCTTCTGGATCCAGAATGAAAATTTTCCATTCCAATTTCTCTGTTCGTCTTGTCTCGCCGATGAAAAAGCAGTTAGGAAGAAGAAAATTCCGTAATACTTCTATCTAAGTTACTATGTTGAACTAGGTACTGAGAAAAAAGGTCTCACCAGAAAACTAGGCGAAAATTTGATAATAAAAAACAATAATTTGTAATATTTTTATTGTGTATATTTTCTTTGTCAGCTACGTCTACATAAAAGCCGGGGGGTAGAATTTTGTTAAGTAAATTGTATATTACAGATCAATATTACAAACAGCGTAGCACCCGAGACAGGCGCTTAAAGCTCTCAATTTTATTTTATTTTCCACTCACTGGGCCGTGTCAGAATATTGACATAATTGTGTCATAATCTTAACATATTACAAAATAAAGTCCTCCGCGGCTGTATTATACTAATTGAGATTGAAATAAAAATAATTACTTTTGCATTTCGGAATGAGTGGTTCATATTATATATTATGTCTGTCAGAATATTGACATAATTGTGTCATAATGTATACTAATTAAGTTTGAAACAAAAAGAATCATGTTTACATTTGAGAAAGGCAGGTTCATATATTATGTCTGTGTCAGACTCCGAATATTGACATATTTCTGTCATAATTTATACTACCTACATAAATAAATTCAATCAAGTTCTTGGAAGGATGTGTAGCTAGCGTTCGTCCGGTATTGAATAGGCGTAGACTACGCGCCGACTATCAGCTCTGACATAGCGCCTAGCTTTACAACAGATAAATCAGAATAACTGTATAAACGGGTCACTTTCTGATAGGCATTTTGACAGCTATAAGAAAAATGTTATTAATTTTAAAAATGCTTAACAAAAAATGCCTGTAAAATTAGTAATTTAAATCGATTTTTACATTGGGTGCATCCCAGTAGTACTCCATACAAGTAGTTCTATAGAACTATTGAGGCCTCATATTAAGTATTTAGCATGTTCTACAGAACTACAGGTATGTATGGGGCACCCCTTACATTTTCCGGCCCAGTGCCTGCATAAAATTTACTTAATTTTACAAATTTTACTTACGCTGGTTTTCGAATCGCGCTGACAGCACGCTGACTGTCGGCGCTGACCGCCGAAAATGTATGAACTTCTAGGAATCGTTTTTGTCTAACGCGTTGTTGTCAGCGCTGACGGTCAGCGCGACTCTAAAACCAGCCTTATATTTTATAAATATTTTTTTTTGGAGATTTTTTTTTGTTACAAAGATACATTAGAACTTCATAAATACAGGATTTTTTTTTACAAAAAATGTCGAGATTCTTTATATTTGGCAGAAATGCAGTCTGTTGATGTGTGAACCGAAATATTGCTTTGAGTTCTCTGCCTTCTCGCGGAAAACGCCGATTATCACTTACCAACTAACGTTTCGGGGAATTTTAATTCGCAGAATAATCATTTCCCAACTTTTCTTTTAATTTTGTTTTATATCCCAACCTCAACAGTTGCCAACTATACGTCTGACCTGCTTTTCATAAGGACACTTCAAAATGCCAACTTTCGAGTATAGTCCATTCACAGTTATATTACTTCTGACAGATGGTTTAAACCAAGTTTAAACCATAGATTTAGTATATACTAGCGTACCTATAGATCGGCTTTGTTTGATTGAGGCGAGACCAAAAACAAAATACACTAGTGTGCGTGGAATGTACATGTGTGCAAGCAAGATATATAATTTTGTGGATTTTCCTTTTAGTTTGAGTTACATCCAGGCACTGCACAGGTAACCATATTTAATCACGTCGAATTCACGCCAAAACTATACTTAAAAACCATAAATTTTGTAATAAGTGGGATTTGTTTTAACATGACTGACGTTAGGGCGATACAAGCCCATAGCGTGTATAGGAAAAATGGTCTCGCCTATCTATCTCGCTCTAACAAACGCGTATGCTATGATCTATCTCTTTTGACTCAAAATAAGTGTCACAGGAATAATTCTGTTGCAGAAAATGTGTGAGCCGACATACGACGGATTGCTCGAGCAGTTAGCCATTGGTCAACTTACATGGACCGTTCTTAGTTTGAGTGTTTTAAACATGTTTTTGAAGTGAAAACTTCTTTAGCGGCGCTTGGCACTTTTTTTAGATGGGTAAAAAATGTTAAACTCGCGTCAGATCCGTAGCCTGATAGAAAAAGCATAGCATCCCTAACCATTCCAAAATATTCAAAAATGCACAACGTTGATGTTTGAATTTTCACTTCTGGCGGCACTCCCGGAGTGCTCCTTTTTTTTACATCTGTCAGAGGTAAAATAAATTTTGTATGTAGCGTAATGTTTTAGGGCTGCCACACAACTGCAAATTCGCATCGCATGGCTACATCTAAAAGCTCACGACACGCATCGCTTTTAATATCGAAACCCACAAAATATTTACCGATAATACAACAATATTTCGGTTCGCACATTTTCAAAGAAAATAGGTAAACATTTTGACATCAAGGAAGTATGGGATAGTTTTTATCCCAATAGGAACGGGAGAAAATCGCCGCTCGCTAGTAATAAATTTTAAGAAGAGCTTTATTTTGTGATTTTTTTTCAAGATTTTAATTTAATGTCAAGCAAAAGTATTTTTCCGTATATATTATTGTCTGAATACAATATTATTAGACAGCTTTTTTTAATTATTATTTTTACAGTGTTTTATTTACACGGTGCTCGAGTTATCGTGTATTAATGTTACTCATCAACCCATAATCATCCCACTGCTGGGATACGGGTCTCCCTTCAATCGAAGGGGATTAGAGCGTACTCTACCACGCTGCTCCAATGCAGAGGCCAGAGTTTTCAAGCCGCTTGAATGTCATCCATTGACAACAGCCAGGAACGACGGCTTAATGTACCCTCCGAAGCATGGAGCACGTGACTTTAAACCCATCCAAGTATTGACTAGGGTTTTGCTTGACTTGCGTGTTCGTTACAATTTGACACGCACAATGAGACCATCGAAAAGAAAAGAAGACCGAAACAATTCGTTGCCAACCTTTTATACTGAACGCCAATTCTTCTGGTGTAGTCACAAAACGAAGTTCGAAACTAATATTTTATTACTCAGTGCATAACGACAATAAATTTTCAATAGTTTTGAGCCAGAAGCTTTGGAGTTGCGCATAGGTAGACATTTATCAGTAAGAACTCATTCCGCCATTATAGTACGCGCCAAAATTTGGGGTTTTTAAAACGATTAAAAATCTGTTATGCTACGAGTAATAAGTAGGACTTTCGACTTTGTTTTACGTCTGCGCGAGCCAGCCGCGTTGGCGACTAGTATAGTAACATTAATACACAACAAATGTCTATTGTGTAGATTACTAGTAAATATTTTTTATAAAAATATAGTAGTAAATGCATTTCGTTATTTCCATTATGGCAACCCTAGAAGTCTATGCCTAGAGCTGTAACTGTCAGGCCATTTTGAAATGGATTAACCGCTTCATGGTTTAAAATCCAGTTTGAGAGTTGCGCATTGTAGGTTACACGGACCCTACTACCAAGGGTGTTTGACCAGCCGGGCTAACATGACAAACGCGACAAAATGTTCTCGCTCCGCTCTGCCAATAGCGTATCTCGGTTATGTCAACAGTAGACCAAACAGGCATTGCTATTGGCGAAGAAGCTTTGTCGCGTGCGAGAAACTATCTCGAGTGTAAGCATCTTAGGCCCGCTGGCGTAATGAGGATTTTCTGAAATGACACCCACTTGGCGGCAACACTGAAACGTCAGGTCCAGAAACCTGTCAAATGTCATAATGCATAGCGCCTATAAATTCATGTCTGTTTATCTGTCAAATGTCATAATGCATAGCGCCTATAAATTCATGTCTGTTTTTTTTGACGTTGACGCTTTTAACACATTATTGGGGGGACCTCTTGCCAAAGTGGCGACGACTAGTCGCGTAAATCTTCGTGAAAACCCTCATTGAACATGCTGGACTATTGCTGGGCAACTTTTAGTAATTTCTTCATAGGTCTAAAGGCTCCTCTTCACAATGGGCCATGATGGGCGACTAAAGGCACGCACTTTTTTTTATGGACCTAACGCTTCGGTTGTACTTACACCCTATACTGAGACACCGGACTGTTGCGGGAGCGTAGGGCTCTCACCGCCAAAAGGCACGCACGATAGTATAAAGGGCTTATATGTCTATGATCGGCCATCATCGCGTATGATCGTGCGGAATCGGCGTTGTGTCGGTACATCAAAGGGATGATGGCCCATGATTGCGTGCACGTCTACACAATCGCCGATTACTGTTGGATTATTACAGACAATAACGTAGTTCTGATATCCGCCACCAGAGGGCGCTGTTTTTATCTCTGAATTCACGATTGTGTAGACAGTTAATCGACGAGATGGACAATCATGAGATGATGATGAGGAGCCATCATGGCCCATTGTGAAGAGGAAGCATAACATACATAAAGCTCAATTTAGCGCGAATAGTGACGCTTACGCGCGTAAATGTGTACAGCGTCTACGACAAAGGGCGTCCTCTGCACTTTTGAAATACGCCGTGGCTCTCACCGAATACGCGCCGCGTTTCGTGTGAAATCTATACATATAACTGTAAAAGGGCCAATTCTGTACATTGAAAAAAAAACCTCCAGGAGTCTTCCCAAAGGCAACAGATGCCGAAAATGCGACTTTTGAAATCATTCATATAATCTTTACATATAATAAAACAGTAGACCCCGATATGTCTGTACTTTGAACATATTAGGCAAAAATGGAGAGGGAACAGTTAGAGAAAGGTTATAAAAGCAAAAATATTTTTTTTTAATTTTTTGTCTGTCTGTTTGAACGCGCACATCTCCTAAGTTACTGAACGGATTTTAATGCTGTTTTCACAGGAAGAACTCGGCTTGAAGTAGAATATAGGCTTTGTTTCATTTAAATCGCATGTCAGGAAAAGGAGTTATCCTTATTTGAACATTTCACGCGGACGAAGTCGCGGGTAACAGCTCGTCATTTATAAATACAGACGCACGCCGCGCCGCTTCCGTGTGCTTGGTCATATCCATGTTTTAAATTTACAAAAACTTATTTTTTTCTATAATACAGCAAACAAAGAACTTTTTTTTTCCAACAATATATTTTTTTACACTCATCACCATAAATCCTAAATTAATTTTTCTTTTTATTTGAAATTCTGCAGTTTTTATTGTAATATTGTACCTATATTAGACAAAATAATATAAGGGACACTCGAATTTCTTAATATATAAGGTCCTTATTTATTAATGAACTTCCTTTTAACACACGACTAATATAGGTTACATATGATCGTTTAACCAAGGAAATAATGGTCTAGTATTCAGTAAAAAAATATTAGATTGTATTGTGAGTAGTTACAAAAATGTTGCTTACTACATAAAGCCATCCATATTCACTGAATACTAGACTATTATTTCCTTGCTTAAACGATCATATGTAACATATATAGTCATGTGTTAAAAGGAAGTTCATTAATAAATTAGGACCTTATATAAACAATCAGACTTCTATATTACAATAATATTGTAAAGTTACAGATTGATATGCCTGTAAATCTAGTGTGAAATTTTTTCAAAAATAAAAAATAAATCGTTTTTATACCAGAAGGTTGGCACACAAGCATACACAGTCTGATGGTAAGCCGTCACCGTAGCCTATAGACGCTTGCAATACCGGGGGTATCACTCACGCGTTGCCAACCCTCCCTACCAAAAGTGGAGCTCTGGAGACCTTACTCACCGTAGGAACACAACATGGCCGAGACCAATGCTATTTGGCTACGATACGATGTAAGGTGGAGGTCCTTCCCCAGACGGGCTGATCTGACGCGGAGCGGATTATCCGCTGTGCTCTGCCGTATTTAGCTACGATACGATGTACGGTAGAGGTTATCTTTAAATCGCTTAAAATTTGTGTCTCTCATATTATTTTGTCTAATCTATAAACTGCTGTAAACAAACAAATCTTTAATTTGTAAAAAATCTGTTAATTATCATAATGTGATGTTTAATTAATTAATTAATAAAACAATAAAAAAAAATGAGAAAATAAATAGTTTTAACGTAACAAGTATAAACTAATGATTTTGAATTATATAAACGCTTATAATATTAATCAAGCTTGTATTCCACTGCTGGGATACGGGTCTCCCTTCAATCGAAGGTGATTAGAGCGTACTCTGCCACGCTGCTCCAATGCAGAGGCCAGTGTTTTCAAGCCGCCTGAAAGGCCACCGACTTGACTTAACCACTGTCATCTTTCGACAACAGCCGGGACCGACGGCTACGTGCCCTCCGAAGCACGGAGTGGCGCGTGATAACGAGACCCATCCAAACGTTGGCTAAGGTCAACGTTGCTTAACCTGCGTGTTCGTTATAAGGCGTTATATAATCAAAATAACTTAATAAATTGAGTCGTTACACAAAAAATTTACACAATAACAAATTAGATTTTTAAAAAAACAGTTACGACGCACTGTCGCTTCATATCATGCCATCTCCCTCCCTCTTTACGCGTTAGAGTGAGAAAGCATACGCTATTACCATTTCGTTTATCTAGCCTTTCTATACATGTGAGTGTTTTTTTTTAAATTAGAAACATTACGATCCAATCTTATTAAAATAAAGTTTTTGGCAAGCTAAGGCTGCCTATCCATTTGAGCTGAGTGGAGAAAAGTGTGAGTATTCATATTAAGTCAACAAGAACATCAAGAAATCAAGTTTTTTATAGTTGTTAGGCAACTAGCCATTCTTATTTTGATACTAACCTTCCCGGCTTAGTGGTAGGAGCATTCGGCCAGATATCGAGGGGACGTGGGTTCGAATCCCGAATCGAAAGTGATATTATTCTTATAAGACTTGTTAATTCCACACCAATGTGTATAACATTCCGCGTATTCTTCTTATAAATTTTAATGTACTTATTATACATTGTAACTAACGAGTGGAAGAAAAAATTACAAAAAAGGCCGTAACCGGTTTTCTTTCGCCATTTCTTTTTACCGGTTGCCATTTTGCTTGTGTCCGAAATGGCGGTAGTATATAACGTAGTTTATTTTCTTTGTTTAAACAAGTTGTAAATGACAAGAAAAAGTGCCTGTGAAGGTTTAATTTCTGAAATAAACGATTTCATTTCATTTTCTCCACTCGGTTTCAGTGGATAGGCAGCCTTAACAGTTCTCTAATAACATCGATGGGTAATATCATGGTTTAGTTACATCATTTTACATTTTAAAGTAGGGCCAAAATAATATGACTAGTAAATCCCTCGCAACTTCGTTTGCGTATATCTCGCTTTATAATTTTGAAAAATCCTTTCTTAGTGCTCCCCTACGTTATAAAAGGAACCCCTGTGCAAAATTTCAAGTTTCTAACCCTTATAGTTTAGGCCCTGCGTTGATATGTCAGTCAGTCAGTCAGCTTCTCCTTTTATATGTATAGATAGATTTGACACTTCATCAAAATTCATCAGTTTTTACGGGGAACACAAAAAAAATATTTTTCAACGTTAAAACTGCAAAGTTCACTTTTTACAATCATTAATAAAAAAATATTGTAATAACCCTACTAATATTATAAAGGCAAAAGTTATGTATTTATTTGTTACCTTTTCACGCTCAAACGGCCGGGCCAATATTTATGATATTTGGTATGTAGGTAGCTGATACCTTGGATTAACTCATAGGGTACTTTTTATCCCGAAAAGTACGCGATTCCCGTAGGATTTCATCAAAAGTCTGATATAGATGGCGCTGCTGTGTATAAATAAAAATACGCAAACGAAGTTGCGCGGGTTTCACTAGCGAATAATATTGACATTGACGCTATGAAGTATGAGACTGTCATATTTATGTCAAATCTGTTATTTTGGCCCTATTATAATTAATATCATTTTACATTTTAAATTGTCGACATCGCGCCACTAACGCCATCTAACGCCGTCAACCGGTACTAGCGTGACTCTGGGATTTCTGCTCGAACATGGCCGCCATATCACGTATGTTGAATGAGGGGGAGACTTTTTCTTTTCTGAAAAAGAAAATATAAATATAGGACAAATTACACAGGTAGGGCTGGGCGGATAATCCGCTCCGCATCTTTCTTGTCTGGGGAAGGAGAAGAAGACCTTACAGAAGATCGTAGCCAAATAGCACTGGTCTCGGCCATGCTGTGTTCCTACGGTGAGTAAGGTCTCCAGAGCTTCACAGGGGGTTGGGAGAGTTGGCAACGCGTGAGTGATACCCCCGGTATTGCAAGCGTCTATAGGCTACGGTGACGGCTAACCATCAGGCGGGCCGTATGCTTGTTTGCCACCTTTGTGGTATAAAAAAAAAACATTGACTAGTCCCAAAGTAGGTTCGAACTTGTATCGAAAAAAAAAATGAAATGCATGATACAGTAATATAATATACTAGCTTTTTTGTCCGCGACTTCGTCCGCGTGAAGTTCCGGACCCGTTCCCGTGGGAACCACATTGAATTTCGGGAAAAGCTATAGCCCATGTCACTCCCTGATAATGTAGCTTTCTACTGGTGAAAGAATTTTTGATATCGGTCGTACCTCTCAAACTCTTTCCTTCTCACCTCCCTTTTCTCTCTCTCCGGACTAGTGGGAGACGGAATCGTGTCCAAATTGTGACTACTCCTTGCTAAGGAGAACCTCATTCTCTGCCCCAAGTCCACTGTGTTTCTCCTCTCGAATTTCGGTAGTTCTTCTTTCAATCTGAAACACATCATACTAATATTATAAATGAGAAAGTGAGTTTGTACATACAACGCGCGTGAAATAATGACCTATTTCTACTATATAGGCCAATGTCGTCTGTACACGCGCACACGTATACACATTCGTTCACTAAGCGCACACCTTTGCGACTGCATGCCACGATACCCGCCCGGGGTAAGGTAACGCGATACGCTGCGGGGCGGAGAGTGGCCATTCTATCTCGGGTTTACTTATTCTATGGCCGTGCGAAACGAACGACATAAACAGACAAAATTAATAATCTATGGGTGAATTCAATCTCGGATATTTACGTATAAAAATGACACTTTATGTCAAAAAATTTATTGTATTTTTAATCATAGACGGCAAAAAGTCTATCCGGATCGATTATAAATTTTGGGTGTAAGACATTAGATTGTGCACTTTCAATCTTCATCATCATCATCTCAGCCACAAGAAGTCCACTGCTGGACATAGGCATAGACTTTCAATCTTGATAATAAATAATAGAAATTTTATTACCTCTCACAGTTTTCTATCACATCAACATCCTTTTTAATCTTAATCCTAGTCAGCTGTTCTGGGTTACTCCTGAAAGATTGAGAACTATATTTCTCCCTTAAAAAGTTCCTTCTTTCCTCTTTGTATTTCTCTATTCTCTCTCTGCTTAGTTTTTTATCATCATCTCTCTGTATTAGACTGATTTTATTCTCAGTTGTGGGTGTAGTGATTTTAGGTACATTCTCTTCTGTATTTAGATTCAAATCTGGTAAGAATTTAGCTTGCTTCTCTCGTTCTCTGACTTCTAAACTCTTTCTCCTGTCATTACTTTTATCCCCAAATTCTTTGACAAACGCATTCTCATCTAAAGATCTTGCATTCGCTGAGTTTTTGGATAGTTTATACGTTTTAGGCGACACAGGGGGAGGTAGTTTCGTCTCTTTCTTTCGTTCGCTAACTCTCTTGTCGTCCTCTTTCCTCTCGAGGCTCGGATATTTGATTTCAGCTTTGAATTTTTCGAAAAACGGACCTTTTTGTTCCGTCGGACTTTCAAATCTTATAGCTAACTCCCTAACGTTCAAGTTTGTTTTAGTTTTGATTATATTCCCGTTGTCCCCTTCCGTTTTCTGTCCGTTCTTCTGTTCGTTATCGATATCTTCGTTAATTTGTAGTTCTTTATCACAGATTTTTAACGAATCAACATTTATATCGAATTCCTGTCTCGCTTCAGCAAAGGCTATATTCTCATAATGCCTATTGCCATCTCGCTCTGGCGTCTCTAGAACCATAGCGTTGACTTCCTCTATGCTCTTTTTGAAGAATTTCACTTGGCTATAGACAACATCGTCAAATTTCTGTTCGGTTGGTGTCTCTAGAATAATTAGATCATCAGTAAAAGGTTGGTACGCTTGTTGTGTTGGCAGGCTTGCGTCTGCTTCGGGTACAGAAGCATCCTCTACTATAGACAAGTTCTTCTCCAAATCAATATCTTCATAGACAGAATCTCTTTCGTTCGTCGGTGTGTCTATATTATCTATGATTTCGTAATCATTTTTACCTTTAGTTGGAGATCTAAATGTTATGCTTATTGTGGACTTTAAAGGACTTTTTAATGGACTTCCAGGCGAGCTTTTACTGCTAGACGATTGTAAATTTATATAGTTAGGTCTTGTAAAATTGTAGCTTTCATAATCGTCTTGCTTTAAGCTTACGTTTGAATAACTTGACGAGCTTTCGTGCGAAGAAGTCATAACTTTCAAGTCGCAGTTTTCGTAATTCACATCTTTCTTTCTATCTGAATTGGGTTCGGAATTAGATGAAGTCGACACAGCGGATAGTCTGTTTAGATTTTGATAACTAATATCAGAATGTCCCGGACTTTCAGGTGTGTCGTGTAGTTCGAACCCAGTAGTTTCTTGTACATCAAATTCAGTTGCGTCGTGAAGTTCGAAATGCGTCTCAATGAACTCACTACTAACATTCTCATAATCAGTAGCTTTCAATTCACATTTTAGACACTTTTCTTCGGTACAATTTTCACAATTATTAACTTTAATCGTATGTCTATTCTCACTGACTTCCGAGTCACTTTCCAATGGGTCGTATATAGGTGTAATAGGTGTTATGGGACTAGAATTTATGGTACTAGTCGTTAAAGACGAGTTCTCCGGCCAGTCTATTTTGATCAGTGTCGAATGTCCGTCTTTCCCGTGCCAGCTTAATCGCGAGTTAATTGTCACTTTTTCTTCGAGGTTTATCGGATGATGTAACCCGCTGTATCGTGATGAATTTTTCGTTTTTCTTGGTGAGTTACGTTCTCTGTAAACAATGGGAATAATGAGTATTTAATTAATAAAATTCTCAATTAAAGCAGTCGTCCACATATTCGCATCGTACGCATCGCATTCGTTGATTATTATAGAATCGTGCGATCCGTACGATGCGGATATGTGGACGACTACCTTAACAGCAAATTCATCATATACCACCCATAATCATGTCACTGCAGGGTTACGGGTCTCCATCTAATTGCATTACTGACTAGTGAAATTGCACTCAAGTATTACTGATAAGCGAAACGAATTCCGGTTCGGTCCGGCGCGGCCCGGTACGGTACGGTTCCATCCGGTCCGATTCGTTCCGGTCCGGTCCGGTCCTTATAAGGTACCTACATGCCAAATTCCGAATCTCTAGACCCAGCGGTTTAGGCTGTGCGTTGATATACACTCGCAACTTCGTTTGCGTATATCTCGCTTTCCCGTGAGAATTTCAGAAAATCTTTTCTTATCGGATGCCTACGTCTTACAAAGGATCCATCCTCCAAGTTCCAGGTCTCAACGATCAGCGGTTTAGGCTGTATGTTGACCCATCAGTCGGTCAGTTATTCAGGACAAAGAATTATATATGTATAGATGAAAATATGCGGCAGTAACCATTTTCCATCAGGTTGTCAGCTTGCTTGTTCGCCTGTGGTATGTCAAAAAAACAATTTAATAAACTTACCTCAATTTAACATTGTTGGTAGTAGCTTGGAAGTCGGATAGAGATGCCTTTGGGCTCTCTCTGTCCTTGCACAACCTGCAAACGATAACATTTTTGTATGTTTAAAAAAAAATAGCCGTTTTTTGACTTGAAAAATAGTCATTAAAGTAAGTTTAATTAAAGTCGTGCCAGCCTATTTACGAGCCACTACTATTTTGTAGAGTTGATTGACTGTACTACCCGGTCGTGCCAGCCTATTTATGAGCCATTACTATTTTGTAGAGTTGATTGAGTGTACTACCCGGTCGTGCCAGCCTATTTATGAGCCATTACTATTTTGTAGAGTTGATTGAGTGTACTACCCGGTCGTGCCAGCCTATTTATGAGCCATTACTATTTTGTAGAGTTGATTGAGTGTACTACCCGGTCGTGCCAGCCTATTTATGAGCCACTACTGTTTTGTAGAGTTGATTGAGTGTACTACACCCGGTCGTGCCAGCCTATTTACGAGCCACTACTATTTTCTAGAGTTGATTGAGTGTACTATCCGGTCGTGCCAGCCTATTTATGAGCCACTACTTTTTAGTAGAGTTGATTGAGTGTACTACACCCGGTCGTGCCAGCCTATTTACGAGCCACTACTATTTTCTAGAGTTGATTGAGTGTACTACCCGGTCGTGCCAGTCTATTTACGAGCCACTACTATTTTCTAGAGTTAATTGAGTGTACTACCCGGTCGTGCCAGCCTATTTACGAGCCACTACTATTTTATAGAGTTAATAGACTGTACTATCCGGTCGTGCCAGCCTATTTACGAGCCACTACTATTTTCTAGAGTTGATTGAGTGTACTACCCGGTCGTGCCAGCGTATTTATGAGCCACTACTATTTTTTAGAGGTCCCATTTCGATCTAGGTGATTCGAGCCCTACCTTTTAGCGACGTCAGCCCTCGTAGGACTGGGAGCCCTGGCACTGCAGTGCCTCTTCTCGGGAACGGCGCGACGGGCTCTCGGAGATTCACCGTCGATGTAGCCCAATTGGGAGAGCTGCTCTTCCAGGGCGAAGCGACGTCTGCGAAGAGAGGGAAATTGCATTTAGTTTTTAATTGTACGTATGTTAATCAGTGTAAATAAATATATAGGGACAAATCACACAGATTGAGCTAGCCCCAAAGTAAGTTCGAAACTTGTGTTATGGGATACTAACTCAACTATACCATATCTTATAACAAATACATATATAGATTAACATCCAAGACCCGAGGCCAATCGGAAAAAGTTAGTTTTTCATCATGACCCGACCGGGGATCGAACCCGGGACCTCCTGAGTGGCGGTCGGGTGTGGTAACCATTACGCCACGGAGGTCGTCAAGTGTTGTTGAGGATTCCTCTTCGGCATCCTCATAATGCGGAAGTTCCGCAATTTTTAACATTCATCAATCGCTTCCACATAAAAGAAAATTTTTGCATCTCAATCATTGATAGAATTTTCGTAAAAATTTATTCGGCGACAACAAATACATTTATACTGAATAATCATCATATAAATTATAAATATTGGCTCTTCTCATTATGAATGTGCATAATGCACGTATAGGGAAAATGATGCATCGTGGACATTCATAATAAGAAGAGCTAATATTTATAATTTATAGGATAACTAGCGAAACCCGCGCAACTTCGTTTGCGTGTATCCCGCTTTCCCGTGGGAATTTTGGAATGTATGATACTTTAAAACCTTCCCCTTGAATCACTCTATCAATTAAAAAAAACCGCATCAAAATCCGTTGCGTAGTTTTAAAGATTTAAGCATACAAAGGGACATAGGGACATAGGGACAGAAAAAGCGACTTTGTTTTATACTATGTAGTGATTATTCAGTAGATATATTGTATTTGTTGTCGCCAAATCAATTTTCACGAATATTCTATCAATGATTGAGATGCAATTTGTTAAGAAACCCAAAAAATTTGTTGTCCCGCGCGAACCGAGACGTACCACCATAAAAAGAAACGTACCTGTCGGCCATTTCGTTCGCCGCGTCGATGTCGACGCGTAGATTCCTTCTCGGGCTGGGTTCGACGCTGCACAATCCGGATTCGGGTGGCGTCGAGCAGAGTGAGTCGCCCTGTGAATATATCTATATATAATAATAATATTTATTCAGCAAAAAATACAGATACATTCCACTTAAGCAAAAATGATCCGCTCTTCAATGGTTGAGTTTACAATAACAACTGTAATAAAAAAAATAAAGAAATGCAAGATCAAAACTAAACTATAATGTACTTATATCAAAACTAAACTAACCAAATTATTACATAACTCTGAAACTAAAACTAAATATATATAAAATTCAAAGTCCTGACTGACTTAACTATATATCAACGCACAGCCCAAACCGCTGGGTCTAGAGATTCCAAATTCGGAATGTAGGTTCCTTACGAACTCTATGGGTGTACTAAGAAAGGATTTTTCAAAATTCCCACGGGAAAGCGAGATACGCAAACGAAGTTGCGAGTATTTCACTAGTTTCGATACAAAATACTGAGTGAAAATTTAGTCACCATAAATTTTTTTCTATTTACAAGGTATCAATAAAAAACCCGATTTAGGAAAAAAAAAATGTAGGTCAAATTTTCATATTAATAATATTTTACCGGGTTGCGCGCGCGGTTTCTATAAATTAAGATAACTTTGTGATGCTGGAACTTCATATTTTAGTACTAAATGATACTAAATGAAAAAACACATTATGATTTTCACAACAGAAAAATATATTTTAAAAATGGTGATAAAAAATTCACCCTGTATGAATATAAATATTCTTGGATGAATCGCACAACGCCATCTAGTCCCAAACTAAGCAACTAAGCTATGGATACTAAGATTGCTGATAAATATACTAAAATACTTTTTTTTGTAAATAAATACTTATTATACATAGCAAACACCCAGACCAAGGCAAACAGACATGTTCATGCACACAAATGTTTGGCTTGCGCAGGATTCGAACCCGCGGCCCTTGGGATAAAGCGACCATTGCTAGCCACTGGACCACCGGGCCTGTCTATATAATGTAATCTTAGCGGATTCTTCTTCTTCTTCCTCAACGCTGTATAAATGGCCGCGTCACCGAGGAACGGGTTTCACTTTTTGCGTGGCGTTCGGATGCGACGACTTACGATAGTTAGATTGTTTCTTTAATTATCTTTGTAGATTTTGAGTGTTAATTATTTTGTATTAAGAATTCAATTGTAAGTAATTAAATAGTTAGGTGCATTATCGTGTCTTTTTTTTTAAAAGCCTTTTCACTTCTGATTTGTAAATGTAATATATTGACCTGTTCGTGCACGTTGAGCTGCGTGTCGTCCTCCTCGCTGAACATATGTCTGTCCCTTTCCTGCGGCGAGAGGCGCAGCCGCATGTCGGCCAGCTCCGCCTGCCAAGGCTCGAAGTACGAGTCGCACGACGACGACCTGTACGTACAAATTTAAATAAATAAATAAAACTTATGACATAGTTAGTTTTAGAGTCTTTTATAGTATTTGGTTTTAGTTAGTTTATCTTAATTAATGGCTTCTGTCGTGTCTTAGCGACACATAGACAATTTCGCCAATGTCGAGTATTACAAATGAACATTATTTAGCTAAAAAGTACACTTTATAAAGGCAACGTGGTACGGTGAGGTTCCGAGGTCGCCATCTTGACGACCTTCGTTGACAAGGCGGCGATCTCGAATCTATGACATAGTTCCCGGCAAACTTCTCGAGCAAAAGTTTTATTAGTGGGGGGAAACTCCGCGCATCGTACACTTAACTGACCAATGAGTGACGCGCACGTGACACGTTGCTACCTGAACTGACCAATCGCGCGCGGAGAAGATATTCCCCGCCGTCGCGCCCCGCACCCCACCACCAATAGGACCTAAAAAACGCCACTGCGCAGGTTTTTTTTTGGTCAAGATGTTTGCCGGCAATTATATATGTCTTGATTAGCACGAAGTAATCATACTTCATACTAATATTATAAATGAGAAAGTGAGTTTGTTTGTTTGTTATTCCTTCACGGCTTGACTAAGCAGCCGATCATTATGAAAATTTATATACATATTGTCAGGAGTACAGAGCCCAACATAGACTACTTTTTATCACGTGAAAGTGTGTCATTCCAATGGGAAAATATTTTTTCTACTATAGAGGGCGCTGTGGGAAGGGCTATCGGTCAACAGATGGCGCCACAAGTCGCGCTATGGGTTGTTGTGTTGTCAAACGAGATCGATTCATAACGCGGGGAAAAGCTAGTTTATAATAGAATCGAGGAGCTCGATGGCGTCGCTGTGTGTCGCACTCTAATATGAACACGCAAGTCAAGCGACGTCGACCCTAGCCAGCGTTTGGATTTCGTTATCTCTAGCTTCTCCGTGCTTCGGAGGGCACGTTAAGCCGTCGGTCCCAACTGCGGTCAATGAATGACATTCGTTAAACCATTCGGTGGCCTTCGGGCGGCTTGAAAACACCGGCCTCTGCCAATCCGCATTGGAGCAGCGTGGCAGAGTACGCTCTAGTACCCTTCGATTGAAGGGAGACCCGTATCCCAGCAGTGGGATGATTATGGGTTGATATTTTTTTTTTTTTTTTTTTGTAGCATACTAATTGATATTATTAAAATACGCTAATATAATTACAATCTAGCCTAAATACAGACTAATGAGTAATTTTACGTTGACCTAGTTTTATAAAGTTGTAATATAAGAATGTGTCCATCGGCACTTTTCTTACTGTCTCTATTAAGGGGAAGTCACTTTGTTCATGTGTCTTTGTTTACACTATATTAACACTGTTATATTGTTACTAATCACTACACTAGTTCGAACGGTTTGGTTCTATTGAGTCTACGCACTATATCCGTATTATCGAGGAGCTGGATCGCCTCGACATTCACATGATGAAGCAGTCTATATTCGTGTGCTTCTGCATATTTTTTTATAACTTTATTGACGAACTGTATATTAAGGTCCCGGTGCAGGTCGTCGTTTCTTATATACCAGGGAGCATTCACTATTGCTCTTAGCACTTTATTTTGAAATCTTTGGATAACTTCGGTATTACTCTGTTTAGTACAGCCCCACAACTGTATCCCATAGGTCCATACGGGCATGAGGACTTGTTTGTATATAAGTAATTTGTTATATACTGATAGGCTGGAGTGTCTTCCAAGCAGCCAGTACATTTTTTGGAACCGTAGTTCCAGTTCTTCCTTTTTTTTTTTGACATGAGCTTTCCACCGAAGCTTAGCATCCAGCGTCATGCCTAGGTACTTGGCGGAATTTTCATGTGGTATTATCTTTCCATTTATATATATAGGAAGGTACTGTTCATGTTTGTTTGTAAAATTCACGTGAATAGATTTTGTTTCGTTCAGCTTTATTCTCCATGTCTTTGTCCAATTGTGAACTCTGTTAACAGCTAATTGAACCTTTTCTGCAGCTTCAGCATGGGTAGTTCCAACCGCCATTAGAGCCGTATCATCCGCAAAGGTTGCAATAGTGTTTTCTTCTAAGTCAGGGATATCACAGGTGTATAAAAGGTACAGGACCGGACCTAATACACTTCCCTGAGGTACTCCAGCTCTTATTTGTTTAATGGCAGAGTAAGCTTCTTCTTGCTTTACTCTAAATACTCGATTTTTTATATATGAAGATAATATGTCTACATAGCTTTTAGGTAGCATTCTTTTTAGTTTTATGATTAGGCCTTCATGCCAGACTTTGTCAAAAGCTTGCGCAACATCTAAAAAGACTGTAGAGCAAACTTTTTTATCTTCAAGACATTTTTCTATTATATTTGTAATCCTATGTACCTGATCTATTGTGGAATGTTTTTCTCTGAAGCCAAATTGATGTTCTGGAATGAGGTTCTTGGCGTTTATTATAGGTTTTAATCTCTTTAATAGAAGTTTCTCGAATAATTTGGACATCACAGGCAACAAAGAGATCGGTCTGTATGAAGTTGTCTCATTTGGCGGTTTTCCTGGTTTCGCTATCATGATCACCTCAGCGATTTTCCATAGATCTGGTACATATTTCAGTCTCAGTGCTGCGTTAATAAGATTAGTCAGCTTAACTATAGCTTTTCTCGGGAGTTTGTGCAATAACTCACCAGGTATAAGATCAAAGCCTGGTGACTTTTTAGGGTTGATTTGATGTTTAATTTGTTGTAACACTTCTCTTGGTGTTACAAGTTTAATCTCTATTTGTTCCTCGTGGTTGCAATTGATGGGTTCGTCACCAAAGTTTTCATGATTTGGTTGACTTTCGTTTGGTTGGAAAATGTCCTCCAGATATTCAGCAAACCTTCCGGCTTTCTCTTCATTGCTAATTGCCCACTTACCATGATCCATTTTTATTGGCGGGATTTGTGTCAGTGGCTGCTTCGTGCGTTTGGTAGCTTTCCAGAGTGAATAGTCGGTATTTCGATCACTGGTTAGCTTTTGGAGGTACATGCTTGTACAATTATCAACATAACTTTGAATTAATCTTCGTAGACGTTTTGTGAGATTATTCAACTTTTTCTTGTCTACTGGTGACCTAGTTTGGTGCCAAAGTTTACGTTGTCTTCTTTTTTCGGTAATCATATTTCTAATTTCTAATGGGTACATATTTTTCGCTGTCCTCTTTTTAATAATGGGTGTATTGTCCCAAGCGGTTTTTTGTACTAATTTAATAAAATTTTCTAAATCTATATTTAATTGATCTGGAGTTTTTAATGGTACTCTGAGATCAATTTTATTAACTAATTCCAATTGAAAGTTCTCCCAATCAGTGTATCTATTAATTAAACTTAAGTAACTTTCCTTATTCAGTACATTCTCCATTATTTCTAAATATATGGCTGAGTGATCTGAACTCATGTCATAACTTTGATAGGTTCTTATATAGTTAGATGATAGGTTCTTATAAATAAAGAAGTCTATTAGATCAGGGATTTTATGCGGATCAGTAGGCCAGTAAGTAGGTGATCTTGTCGATGCAACATCACACTTATTTTCATTAATGGCATACATAAGTTCTCTTCCCTTTTTATTCGTTAAACGGGAACCCCAATGTATATTTTTGGCATTAAAGTCACCGCCTAGGACGAATCTGTCGCCGAGTGTTTGTAAAATATCTAAATAAATATCTTTTTCTAGTTGATGTTTGGGTGGGCAGTATATTGCAGCCACAGTAAGTGGATACTTTTTAGTGTTTAGGCAAACTGCTACACATTGCACCTGCGGAGTTTCGTATTTATTAAATTCCTGATATTTAATATTTTCCTTAATAATAACAGCACTCCCGCCTCTTCCTTTGTTTGATGGGTGAAGTGCGTGATGGACTTTGTATCCTTTGAATTTAACATATGTTTGATTTGTAAAGTGTGTTTCTGATATTAAGCACACATCAATATCTTCTGTGTCTAGGATCACTTGTAACTCATTCTGATGTTTAAGTAATCCATTGCAATTCCAAGCCATAATCTTAGGGTTGTTAATCATTTTTTATTCTTAGGAATAGTTGTTGTGCTATTTTCTATTACCTTTAGACGCTTGTCAAAAGATGTGATTAGCTTGAGAATTTCATCTAACTTATTCTCATTTGTGCTGGTTGGCTTCTCGCGTTGAGAATGTGAGTTTTTAGCAGCTGTCTGAGCGTATGAAATGCTATTAGTCACATTCGACAAAGGCTTATCTTTGGGTTTTAGCGGATTGCTCGGAGCTTTTTTATCATCGTGTGCTACTGTATTTTTGTTGGTTCTATTTCTTAGCTTCTGCATTTCTTTGGCTATCATACAACCTCTGTAGTTAGCCGGGTGTGCCTCCCCGCAATGCACACATTTCGGTTTTTCTGTTGCTGGTTTATTGCAATCTTTGGTTAAGTGTTTACCTGTACATTTTACGCATCTCGGTTCTTTAGCACAGTACATATGAGTATGTCCATAAGCTTGACACCTCTTGCATTGTGGGATCAGTTTTGAGGATTTTAGGGGTTGTATATCAACAACACATCCCAAAATAGATTTAATTTTGTAAATTTGACTAATCTCCTCTTTGTTGTTGAAAGTCAACATGAACATATTTAGGGGCTCTTTGCTTTTCCAGCTTAATTTATTAACCGCATCTTCAATTTGCAGTCCTTTTGATTTTAAATCTTCAATGATTCTCTCTGGCTTGCAAGACGACGGGAGTTTCTTAGCCATTACTCTGATTGGTCTCTCTTGTTTATTTTCGTAAGAGTGCCAAAGACAGTTGTTACCAGAAAGTAGTTTTGTAATGCCGCGATATGCTTCTTCATTACAAGCATTTATTTTGACGCTCTTACCACTGAGCATCTTAACAGTAAAATTGTCTGGTGATTGATCACTCGACAAGAAGTCAAAAATTTTTTGATAGTTTTCCACACCATCCACGATAATGGGAGGTGGTGGGGAAACTTTCTTTATCTTTTCTATTTCACGGTTATTTTTTTCCGTAGGCGTGAGTGTGGGTGACGTGTTCATCTTCCTTTTTTTCCTAGATTTTGTTCTTATCCACTCTGTCTCTTTCGCTAAATCCTCCTCATCCGTGGCATAATCATCACGTGATGATGCACGTGCATTGGAGGTTTCCTCATTTTGGGTAGTTGGGACCGTTGCTTTTGCCTCAATAGTGCATTGCAACTGCTGTTGTAGTGTCGCAACTTGCGCTTTAAGTTCTTGGATAAGGCTCTTTTGTTTTAGCCTTTCTTCGTTTTCTTCCTTATACAGATTGTAAAGGTACCGCTCTGTTTCTGTTTTGATGGTAATTGATTTTGATGGCGTACTCATTGTTAAGGCCGGGGATAACGTCGCCTTAACAATTAAATAATGTAATTATCCAATATCGTAAACATACCATAATGCAGTACAGTGACTCACCAATCTAGGTCATCTCGGCCGGCTGCAGGTACGTGACTACGATTGGTTTTGTTATGATGTGTTAGCACTTTCACTGCACTGTATATTTATACATATGCGCGTCATGTGTACGTGAGACACAACTGTTCTAATCGAAGATTGAACGAACAATGAATGGGTTGATATGATGATGAAGAATTTATAATACTACAATGTTTTTCAGATAGCATGGGTACGGTGACATTTGGGATTTGAAGGCAATTTACAGGTAATTAAAAATAAATGTATCATTTATATCATTAATAATGCAAATTTGAATTTACTACTTTTTTGTAGTCGCTTATTCTTCACTCTTTTTCTATTTCTTTTTGTACTTCGCGGTTTTTTGTTTCGAATAAAACATGTGTGAAATGGAATAACTCGAACGTCACCGTACCCATGCTATCTGAAAAACACTTTACGCGCCAACAACGCGACTCACAGTTTGTAAAACAACTGGTAATACCCTCGCAACTTCGTTTGCGTAGAATTTTGAAAAATCATTTCTTAGTACCGCCCGGTAAGTCCAATTTACAATTTTTGCCAAAAATTGGCATTGGCAAATATTCAAAATGGTGAAAATCAAAAATTAAATTAATTAATAATAATAAGAGTCTTAAGTAAAATTAAGTTATAATAAAAAAAATGGGGGGGGGGGGGTTTGGCAACGCGCGAGTGATACCCCCGGTATTGCAAGCGCCTATAGGCTACGGTGACGGCTTACCATCAGGCCGGCCGTATGCTTGTTTGCCACCTATGTGGTATAAAAAAATTAAATCTATAATAATTTATCATTTAACTAACCAGTCACACTGTAATTAGCATTTTCTTCTAATTTAGTATAAAAACGTTTTGAAGCGACATGACATCGCCTTTGCCGCGCCTTCGCCGTACGCCATTTTTGTATAATTCAGGCCTTATAGGGGCCTTTTTAGATATTTTTTTTTATATGTGACCTATGTATCATCCCTCACCTGGTGTGATGCTTGATGGTGGGTCCGCCGCGATCGTTCAACGGGGCAAGAGTGTCGCAGTCGGAGGCCAGCGACTCGCACGACTTCACGGGGCGAAGACCGACTACGCCCAGGGGCAGGTCCAGCTGGTGATAAAAGTTTATCATATCTTTGTTACTTCTTCACGCTCAAAATGTTTTGACTAGTATATAAGGTCCTAATTTAATAATGAACTTCCTTTTAACACACGACTATATAGGTTACATATGATCGTTTAAGCAAGGATATAATGGTCTAGTATTCAGTTAAAAAAAAAGGCATTAAATTTAGAAATACTCGGTAAAATGCGCCTTTCTTGTAGCAGCCATCCATCAGTAGAAAAAAAGGTTTAGGGGTGCGGGGCGAAGGGCGCGTCAACGCATCTCACATATCAAAATGGTTGAATATGGATGAATTTATGTAGTAAGCAACATTTCACATATCAAAATGGTTGAATATGGATGAATTTATGTAGTAAGCAACATTTTTCTAACTACTTACAATACAATTTTTTTTTTTACTGAATACTAGACCATTATTTTCTTGCTTAAACGATCATATGTAACCTATATAGTCATGTGTTAAAAGGAAGTTCATTAATAAATTAGGACCTTATATAATAATATGTTCGTGTCACTTGTGTTTGTATGCGTACGTTCATACCTGCGGCGGCGGCTCGGTGGGCGGCGTGGGAGTGAGCGGCTGCGCCCGAGGCCTCTGCAGCTTGCTCCGGGAGAATAATCCTCGCCATCCTGACGGAGAACGCTTCAGACCGCGCTTAGCACCTTAAATACGAATTGTTTTAATATATAAAGGTATATAGTGACAAATTAAGGTATTTATTGACAGAAATAAATAAATGAAAATAATAAATAAAATTGCGTGTGTATTTGTATGTCGTGGGAATATGTGCATTCAAAGTGTCAGCCAGCTTCTGAAATTTTAATTCCACATTATACTATCGTTTTTTTTTCATTTGATAGTGACGGCTATTGCGTCTGTAAAAAGAAGAATGCGTCGTCAGCGTCGTCGTCGAAAAATATCACATAACATTCAAATTAAAATTATAAATTGTTGCCAATTCTGTTGTACATTCAACTAGGCTAAACTAATTTTGACAGGACCAAAGGTGTTGCTGTCCTTCCTTGGTTTGCAATTAGTGACAAGGATAGCAACACTTCTAGTCCTGTCAAAATTAGTCTAGTTGAATGTACAACAGAATTAGCACCATTGTCGAACTAATTAAACATTCGTCGTTATGGCAATTAGTCTAGTAATTGCTGATTAATATAGTTCCAAAAACTTCACGTTTTCAAAAAAATTGCGCAGCCATGTGCTACACCATCTACAACAAAGTCCCAAATGACAGTGAGCTATTGCCTTTTAATGCTTTTAAGCTTGTGCTTCGTAAATGGTTGTCGGAAAGGCTTTTCTATTCTATAGATGATTTTCTTAGGTTAAAAATGTCTTAATTGTATATTATTGTAGTCGTTAGATGCTTGATTTGTGTGTAAATTATGTTTATTTTGTATGTTACCTTGTGTGGCTAAATAGGTATAAGCGACATAATAATGTATACCACCTAACATTTTAATGTAACACCCTATTTAAAAACAAATAAATAAATTGTATTGTATTGTATTGTCAGTAGAAAAGGAAGGAGGACTTCTGGCCGCAGAGAGTCGTATTCCGGAGATTCCGAGGCCGACTGCCAGCGGAGACCGCGCGCTACACGTCGCCAACACTACGTGTTAATAGTTAATTTTATATTAATAAATTATATAATATATGTATGTTAGTCTGTAAGGTATTTATAATATGAGCCCGTGTGAACTTTGTTGTACCTGTTGCTCGAAATAAAGATTTATTATTATTAAAAGTCCTGTCAAGTCAATGTTGTCTTTGCTGTCAAACCTGTGTGATCAAGGTGTGTGTGTATATGCGTGTGTGTGTTAACATTATGACTTTGACTGGAAAGAAAGAAATGGATAATTTATAAATACCTGGTAGTGGTAAATCGAGCACGGTGTGATATTGAGGTAGATTGTTAGGTCCGGAGCCGACCTGCAAACAAAATAGACTTAAATTATTAATTCTTACTTACATTGTTTTATTCTTACTAATATTATAAATGAGAAAGTGAGTTTGTTTGTTTGTTATTCCTTCACAGCTTGACTAAGCAGCCGATCATTATGAAAATTTGCATACCTATTGTTAGGGGTGCATAGCCCAACATAGGCTACTTTTTATCCCGTGAAAGTATGTCGTTCCAATGGGAAAATAATTTTTCTACTATAGAGGGCGCTGTATCGGCCAACAGATGGCGCTACAAGTCGCGCTATGGTTTGTTTTGTTGTCAAACGAGATCTTTACAGTCATAAAATTGACGCGAGCGAAGCCGCGGGGAAAAGCTAATGTTTTATATTTTGTACTAGCGAACCCCGCTTTCCCGTGGGATTTTTTCTTTCCGTAAGAACCATCCTCGTACTTGATTGAAGGAAGGTTCAGCTGTTCTCGAGATTTGAACTTAGCAACCATAGATTTCATATATACTAGTGTACCTACAGATCGGCTTTGTTTGATTGAGGCGAGACCAAAAACAAAATACACTAGTGTGCGTGGAATGTGCATGTGTGCAAGCAAGATATATAATTTTGTGGATTTTCCTTTTAATTTGAGTTACATCCAGGCACCGCACAGGTAACCATATTTAATCACGTCGAATTAACACCAAAACTACACTTAAAAACCATAAATTTTGTAAAAATAAGTGAGATTTGTTTTAACATGACTGTCGTTAGGCCGATACAAGCCCATAGCGTGTAAGGGAAAAATGGTCTCGTCTATCTATCTCGCTCTAACAAACGCGTATGCTATGATCTATCTCTTTTGCATTGCCAATCTTCTTACGCTAGTAAGTTATAATAAATCTATGTTAGCAACACATTTAGCAATTCATGTGTGTCTTATACTTTGTATTTTCAAGATTGGATAGAAATAAAATAAGTTTGTTCATTAAATTATTTGTATAGTGAAATACTGTGAAGGTATTATAAATACTTTTATTACGTTTAAAAAAAAAATTGATGCCATTGTATCACTCCACAATCATCCCACTGCAGGGATTCTTCAATCCAAGGTGATTGGAGCTCTGGCACGCTGTTCCAATGCTAATTGGCAGAGGTTTTTATTTGAATCAATGTCATTAGAATGATTTGTTCATAATAATTTTTAAACTTTCGCGTTGCATTATTATAAATTAATAATATACCGTTAATTAACGCGATCATAACTTGATATTGCCTGACGTTTCGACCAGGCGAACTGGTAACTGCACACGTCATGTCTCCATATCCGAGGCGGAATCTTCTTCCACCCTCATATTACCGATAGTCCACCCACTTTTGCACACAACACTCACAGTGTCCATATTACGATCTCTAACCGACTGCGACAACGTAAAGGGAGGTATATCATGTATAACTAATATATTATTATAGTAAACTTACTACTCGGTCAATGATTTTTTAAATGATATGAAACTGAAGTGACATTTTATTTTGTTTGATTATTAAGATATTTAAATTGCAATATGTACTAAAATTATGTAATTTATGTAGTAATTCTAAATGACATTGTTAATTTTGCACGCCAAATATGTTGGCAAAATATGTGAAACTTTTAACTATTTATTTCAACATCCTTGTATCAACCATATTTTATGCAAATAAATATATTCTATTCTATTCTATTTGTCTTTGCCACTATTGGATTCTACGCAGATGACAGCTTAAAACCATCCTCTCGATTGAAATTGTTTGGATGTTTTATAATTTCAATTGCTTCCCGAACAAGTCGCGAGTAATAATGGCGGTCGGTGGCGAGTATCTGCGTCTGGTGAAATTCCAACCAGTCGAAACCTGGGGCCCGATTCTACTAACACAAATACACCAATGGACTCTCAATGGTGTCTCAATCGTGTCTCAAAAGAATGCCAAAACAATAAGGTAATGTTATTGTTTAAGTCCATAACAAATGTCAAAAACTATTCCACTGATACACTATCGGCATTCTTTTGAGACACGATTGAGACACCATTGAGAGTCCATTGGTGCATTTGTGTTAGTAGAATCGGGCCCCTGATCGAAACGTCAGACAATATCAAGGTATGATCGCGTTAATTCCCGGTATATTATTGATTAGTTCATGTGTCTGACCTCGATGTACTTGGGCCTGAGCGTGCCGGTGGGCCTGAGCTGCGTGCTGGCCGCCGCGGCGATGGCGCCCGACGGCGGCAGGCGCGGGCTGACCAGGGGGGCTCGCGGGTTGCCCCGGCGACGGGCCTCTTCCAGGCTGCGAATATATATACTTATACATATAAGGTCCTAATTTATTAGTGAAATTCCTTTTAAAACATGACTTGATCATTTCAGCGAAAACGAACACTTTTTACGGCGATAGGACCACCACTCGCATGTATAAATAAACAGCACAGACAGTTTCCAGGCCGTGTTACGAAAAAGAGTTGCATCCTTGTGGTCACGGGTAAGGAGCAGTACCAACACACTCCTGAAGGTGTTGTCGGAAAAAATTGACAGTCCAATTGTTAGACACTGGTCGTCCATTCATGTGCAAAATAATGCTTGTTTTAAATTTTACTAACATAATATTGTATAAGTTTCCTACTAACATAATATGGACTTGTATTTAAAATGTGCAGTCTGAAATAAATATTTTCATTTCATTTTCATAAATAAAATGCGAGATCATTTAATCACTTTAGACTTTTATTTTAATTAATTTTGCAGAGCACGATGTGGTTAGGTACGGAGAGATCGGAAGAGAGCCTGTGGTGTTGCCATGCTAAAAGGTTCACAGTCTTGTTACATTAAGAGTGGCAACCACAAATTAATTTACATTATTAATTGGAAAAATTACAGAATTAGGTATATGTTTAGAAATTTATCTGAACAGACTTGATTCTGACGACCTCCGTGGCGGACCAAATATAGCTAATTCAATTCTCCAAAGATCTCATCGAGCTCAAAAGACTAACAGGACACTGCAAACTCAATAAACATCTGTTTAACCTGAACAGACAGTCTGCGATGTGCAAATTCTGCCGAGAAGAAGAAGAAAGTACCATACACATTCTCTGCTACCGCGGACCACTCATGTATAATATATATGTTGACGACCTCCGTGGCGTAATGGTTACCACGCCAGACCGCCACCCAGGAGGTCCCGGGTTCGAATCCAGTAAAGGGTCATGATGAAAAACGAACTTTTTCTGATTGGTCTCGGGTCTTGGATGTTTATCTATATATATATTTGTTATAAAATATAATATCGTTGAGTTACTATCCCATAACACAAATCTCAAACTTACTTTGGGGCTAGCTCAATCTATATGAATTGTCCCTATATACATAGGAAAGCACATTCTGCTTCCAGAGGAGATACAACAGCACATCTGGAAGTTCCTAGAAGCAACCGGTCTGGACAGGGAAATTATTAAATACATAGATTAAATATTTGGGACGAAGTCTGATAGGGTTGGGTGTGTCATGCTCGCTTAAACGTCCAAACTGGTGGTAGCGTTCCCTCTAATATTGTTGAGCACAACGATGGCTGACTCACGCGTCAACTCGTGAACGGGTGCTGCCTGGGGGGACTTTTTTTAAATTGTAGATTTAAGACTTGTTCATTCCACACCATTGTGTATAACATTCCGCGTATTCTTCTTATAAATTTTAATGTACTACATTGTAGTGGAAAAAAAAGGAGAGAAAAAAAAGTACATGACAAAAAGGCCGTAACAGCTTTTCTTTCGCCATTTCTTTTTACCGGTTGCCATTTTGCTTGTGTCCGAAATGGTGGTAGTATATAACGTAGTTTATTTTCTTTATTTAAACAAGTTGTAAATGACAAGAAAAAGTGCCTGTGAAGGTCTAATTTCTGTAATAAACGATTTCATTTCATTTCAAAGGGCACTACTAAAGGTCAGAAAGGCCGAAGCAGTATTTTAAAGCCCACAGCAACAAATAAAAAATAGGGAGCACACAGATTAATGTATGAGATAACCATTACGCCACGGAGATTGTCACTTAGTACTAAAATATAAAGTTAATGGAGACCGCGCGCGCAACCCGGAAAAGGATTTTATTTTGAAAATTTCACCTTCTTTTTCATAAATATGGCCTATTCGGTTCAAAGATCTTTATTTTTCTCATTACAACATAGTTAATTTACATTAGAAACAAATATTTTACAAAAACTTTTGTGGGTAGAGTTAAATTAGTTAGTGTTACACTTCAACATTGCACATCTGATTGAAATACAAGTCAAGTTGCGCGCTCAATAAACAAAGTGTGGATATCGCGGAAAGTCAATTTATTTAAGTAGATTATCATCGTTGAGAATATAATATTTAAGTTTATTTTTAAATATATTTATACCTTATATTGATATCTTATACATAGAAAAAAAAAAAATGGTGAAAAAAAAAAGCTTCATCCTGCATTAATTACCTCAATAACTTCGTTGGTGGATTCAAAGGCAGACTCTTCGGTCTTCTGCCGGAGTCGCGGTTGCGTAGTTCAATCTCACACCGTTCCTGAAAAGATAATAATTTATATTCAGAATAGTTTTTATTTTCAGATGTATGTATTACCGGAGGTCACCCTAAAACTACCAACAGTAATGTGATTAATTCTAATCCTTACTAATATTATAAATGGGAAAGTGAGTTTGTTTGTTTGTTATTCCTTCACGGCTTGACTTAGCAGCCGATCATTATGAAAATTTGCATACATATTGTTATACAGAGCCCAACATAGGCTACTTTTTATCCCGTGAAAGTATGTCATTACAATGGGAAAATATTTTTTGTACTATAGAGGGCGCTGTATGATGGACTATCGGCCAACAGATGGCGCCACAAGTTGCGCTATAGGTTGTTATGTTGTCAAACGAGATTTATGTCATATAATTAACGCGAGCGGAGCCGCGGGGAAAAGCTAGTAATAAAATAATAATAATAATCTTAAAATAGTTTTACTAAACAATTCAAATGGGTCACGCACTATACCACTACGTTATTAAATCTAACTAACCGAACCATAGATTTATTATATACTAGTGTTAGATTGGCAATGCAAAAGAGACAGATCATAGCATACAAGTTTGTTAGAGCGAGATAGATAGGCGAGACCATTCTATACACGCTATCGGCCTGCATCGACCTGACGTCAGTCGTGTTAAAAACAAATCCCACTTATTTTTTACAAAATTTATGGTTTTCAAGTGTAGTTTTGGTGTTAATTAGACGTGATTAAATATGGTTACCTGTGCAGTGCCTGGATGTAATCAAACAAAAAGGAAAATCCACAAAATTATATATCTTGCTTGCACACATGTACGTACATTACACGCACACTAGTGTATTTTGTTTTTGGTCTCGCCTCAATCAAACCATTGCCGATCTATGCGCTAGTATATATTAAATCTATGAACTGAACTATATGTAATTTATGGATCGCATTTGGTGGAAGGCATTCTGAAAGGCATAGGCCTAATTTTGTATGAAGTATAGAGTCTGGCTAATGAAAGTAGACACTGATCTATTAATGCAAACTTTTTTCTGGCAATGTTAAAGTGAATGTCAAAGTCACGTTAATCACGTCAAATCGAGTTGTCAGTTTGTTGTCAGTGAATTTTGTGATCTTGTTTTAACATTTCTCAGATCAGAAACATGAATAAAACTATTAAAAGCGGCGTGCGTAAGATATTGTTCTGTATGATTTTAGTCTCTACTTTCATTAGCCAGACTCTAGCAGAAGAGGACGTTACGGCCTTTATTGTCATTTAACTTTTTTTTATTACTACAAACTATAATTCACAAAATATACATACGGACGGTATGTTATGTACTGTTCAGTGAGCAGTCTTTTTCCTTATATTTTTGTTACATATTTATTACCTTTTGACATTTTAGTATAAATTTAAACAGTACGCCTACAAACTTGTCTAAACACTGCTGGATATAGATTCAGCAGTGAGTAGACAGGCTGATGATGGTGTAATTTATGTGACTTTTAAACTGTTATTTTATTTGTATTCTCAATGCGTAATAAAACATTTCTAATTGTAATTTTTTTCTTGATTTTAAATCCATATAATTTATTGTTGTTGCTTTAAAAACGCATGCAGTCTTCACCTGTAAATGTAATAACATCAAAGGTCGCTGTATACGTAGTGTTTTTTCCCGGACGGGACGGGACAGGAAATTAAATATAGTTCCATACAGAATGTATGTGAATATGCATATGTCGCGGATACACGGACGGGACGGGAACGTGGCCGTGTCGAACAAAAAGTCACGTCCCGTCCGAGGTATTATTCCGTTGCTAATACAAAGACCTTTAGCTAGAAATGTACATCGACCGATTCAGTTTGATGTAATAGTGTATCTATATATATAAAAGAAAGTCGTGTTTGTTACAACACTTATAACTCGAGAACGGCTGGACCGATTGCCATGGTTTTTGATTTGTTGGATTTGTTACCGTCCCGAATAGCAGAATACATCTTAAAAACAAGGAAAACTCGATTAGGGGTAGGGTAGGGGTAGGGTAGGGTAGGGGTGGGGTAGGGGTAGGGGTTGGGTAGGGTAGGGTAGGGTAGGGGTGGGGTAGGGGTAGGGTAGGGTAGGGGTAGGGTAGGGTAGTGCCTCTAAGGCGGAACAAAGTTTGCCGGGTCAGCTAGTTTTAAATAAAAAAGAAATAAATATAGATGTCACCTGTTCCAAGGAGTCTGGCCCCGAGTCCCCCTCGGCGCCCTGCTCCTGCGCGAACAGCTCCTCCGCGTAGCAGATCAGGAACTCCGTCACCACCGCCTGGAGACGACAATCCCAATTTAAGAGAGGGAGGGCACAGCGGATAATCCGCTCAAATCGGAGCAGGCCTGGGGAAGGACCTGCACCTTACAGAAGAGCAAGGGTCTCCGGAGCTCCGTGATACCCCGGTATTTCAAGCGTCCATAGACTACGGTGACCGCTCACCATCAGGCGGGCCGTATGCTTGTTTGCCATCTTAGTTAAAATTAGGCTTGGGCTGCAGACCTATACAGCCTACTATTAAATTAATTTTGTAATAAAATAATTTTCTTAAATTAATTAAATAACCAACCGTACTTTAATTTAAATTTTACTATCTTTTATGACTTAAAAAACACATAAGGCAAATAAATTAAAGTAAATATTATAAAATAACAAATTCTATCTCTGAACTTTTTGTTGTGTTTGGCTGTATGACTCATTTCCTTTGCCTTAATATAGATACATTTATGAGTAGATACGTTTTTGCCCTTGTGCACAAAATTCGATTTTGTGCAGCCTATATCCTGCGCAAATAAGCATTTTCTGAGCATGAAAAGTGAAAAATTATTTTTATTGATATGAAATTATATTTTTTTATGACAAATTATCTCATTTAGTTTCCATAATTATGAAACGCCAGTTGAATGGAACGAAACGTCACGTTTTATACATAACATTTTAAATAGGTCGGGGTTTTAATGTGTCTAAAAACAATTACCTGTACAGCAACACCTTGCAATGCGTGCTGTGGTCTCGGTGACCTGAGTAAATTAGGTGCCCATACTATGGCCATGTTCCTTGCCGTCATGCCCGTCTGTTCCCCTAATAGGGAGACTCTACGTAGGTGACGCATCAGGTAGGCTAACGTTCTGAAAAATAGATAAATTCATAATTCATTTGACTAGCTTCTTCTTCTTCTTTTCGAGTCAATGATTACACACAGCTCAAATCAGATTTGCCCAAGACCTGGCAACGGCAACATCCTTATCGGTTGCCATGAGAAGATCCTCCCGAGTGCAATCAGCCGGGCACATTACCCGCGGTATTGCCCGCGAATTCCCGCTCTTCCCGAGATTTAGTTAAAATATATTTTTTTATTCAAATAGGCATATTATCTCGAATAGATTTGACAAACATGTGATCGCGCTTTCGCACGAGTAAAATTCGCGCGAACCAACGATGATCGTGAATTCGCGTTCTATTAGGACGATGTCTGTAAGGGTCAACTCACCTGTAGTGCGGGTGTCGTCAAGTGTATAGTGCAGGGGTGGTCAACTCGCCACTCACCTGTAGTGAGGGTAGTCGTCCAATCACCTGTAGTGCAGGGGTGGTCAACTCACCTGTAGTGCGGGTGTCGTGAAGTCACCTGTAGTGCAGGGGTGGTCAACTCACCTGTAGTGCGGGTGTCGTCAAGTCACCTGTAGTGCAGGGGTGGTCAACTCACCTGTGGTGCGGGTGACGTCAAGTGTATAGTGCAGGGGTGGTCAACTCACCTGTGGTGCGGGTGACGTCAAGTGTATAGTGCAGGGGTGGTCAACTCGCCACTCACCTGTAGTGAGGGTAGTCGTCCAGTCACCTGTAGTGCAGGGGTGGTCAACGCACCAGTAGTGAAGGGGTGGTCAACTCACCTGTAGTGCAGGGGTGGTCAACTCACCTGTAGTGCGGGTGTCGTCAACTCACCTGTAGTGCGGGTAATCATCCAGTTACCAGTAGTGCAGGGGTGGTCAACCCACCTGTAGTGCGGGTGTCGTCAACTCACCTGTAGTGCGGGTGTCGTCAACTCACCTGTAGTGCGGGTGTCGTCAAGTCACCTGTAGTGCAGGGATGGTCAACTCACCTGTAGTGCAGGGGTGGTCAACTCACCTACAGTGCAGGGGTGTTCAACTCGCCTATAGTGCAGGGGTGGTCAACTCACCTATAGTGCAGGGGTGGTCAACTCGCCTATAGTGCAGGGGTGGCCAACTCACTTGTAGTGCAGGGGTGGTCAGGTCAACTCACCTGTAGTGCGGAGGCGGCAGTTTGACGACCGTGTCCCTTACTGCGCGAAGTCTGGCCGCTTCGTCGGGCGCTTGCACTGCTGACACGAAGCTCTCGTACAGTTGGTATGTGCATAAGGGGTTTGGTAGCTCACTGGAAGACAAAAAGTCGAATATTTTTATTCAAATAGGTTATTTATATTTTCTTTTAGCAATAAGGCGGCCTTATTGCTAATTCACCAGTATGTTAACATGTAAAGTTTCAATGTAATATAATATTTCTGTCGTTGTTTGCTAATACAGTATATTCTATCAAATCTATCTACCTATTAAAAGCTCTTTCGAATCAGACGGCAAATTCCTACTAAAAAGGAACTGGCAAGAAACTTAGCACTCGCTCTTTTAAAATGGTAATTTAAAATATATCAGGAGTCGTCAACCATTTTTGCTATACACAGTCAGGGGTCGTCAACCATTTTCGCTGTACAAAGTCAGGGGACGCCAACATTTTTAACACTTACACTTCTGGTATCAGCAACATTTTTGCTATACCTAGTGAGGGGTGGTCAACCATTTTTGCTGTACAAAGTCAGGGGCCGCCAACATTTTTAACACTCACACTTCTGGTATCAGCAACATTCTTGCTATGCCTAGTGTGGCAAACCGAACTCTTTTTATAAACCTTTTTGTAAATAGTTTTTGTTTCCTTTTTCTTTATGGTGTTTTTATATTCTTTTTGTCATTCACTTTCTCTTCACTTTTTCACGTTCGCCCACCAAACCATATTTTTCCTGAATATAAGTTTTCTTTATCCCTTCTTCCTCTTTTTCTAACCTCTCCATCCTCTCCATCCTTAATACCTAGTGAGGGGTCGTCAACTCACCGGAAGTACATCTTGAGCAGGCTGGGCACGGCGTGCGGGTCTCTGGCGACCTGCGGCGCGGCCAGGTCGGGCGCCGAGCCCGCGTCGAAGGCGGCCCGGAGACGCTGAGTGAGCCCCGAGCCGCCGGAGAGGCGGTACACGCCGTCGGCGGCTCCGCGGGCTTCGATCGCGTTGGCACATTGCTCGAGGACTAGCGGCACTATAGAAAAAAAGACACATTTCGTTTTTGATACATGTATTTTTGTATAATTAACATATGATACTACGTGTAACACGTGCATTTTTGTATCACATTCTTCTGATTCCACCTGTTGATGGGGTTATAATTATACAATAAGATTCGCTCGGATTGTGATGATCACAAGTCACAAATCAAACATAACACTTGACACTTTGACACTCAAAGGACAAGCAAGCTAGCGGGGTCATCTGATGGTAAGCATGCTACAGCTTCTCCGTCTTGAAGTTCTGGACAGGATCAAGTTACAAAACTTATTTTTATACCACTAAGATGGCAAACAGGAAGGCTCGCGTAATGGTAAGTCACCGCAAATTATGGACACGTTTTACTTTCTTAGAATTAGATTCAACAAGACATCGATTTTTAAATTTTTCTTTGA
Source organism: Endotricha flammealis (assembly GCA_905163395.2). Taxonomy (NCBI): domain Eukaryota; kingdom Metazoa; phylum Arthropoda; class Insecta; order Lepidoptera; family Pyralidae; genus Endotricha; species Endotricha flammealis. Next base: position 1,359,428 of record LR990882.1, on the reverse strand, counting down.
ATTTTTTTTCTTGCAATTTGTTTCGACAAAATATATCTTTTTTTTTTTTACTTTTTTATACCACTAAGGTGGCAAACAGGCATACTCCCCGCCTGATGGTAAGTCACCGTAGATTGTAGACGCGATTTTTTTATTTCCTTTTTCTTAGAATTAGATTCAACAAAAAAAAATGTTTTTATTTATTAATTTTTTTACCGCGTTTTTTTTTTAAATTCGATTCGATATAAGACATCGAACTTTATTCTTTTTTCTTTTTTTTTCTTAGTATTAGATTCTATTGTACAAAACACATACCCTCATGTTCACAGTTAAGCAGATGCTCGCCTAAATCACATCCGAACACTCTCTCTCTTAGTATTCCCTGCTGTTTTAGACTTCGTCTCGAAGGTCTTGATAGGATGAAGCTGCGGAACAAGGAGATCAGCTTCCCGTGTTTACGGAGTACCGGTTTGATTGGGGCCACTGCTACTGAGCTGTAAAATGAATTAATATATTACTTTTGATTTTGACGACCTCCGTGGCGTAGTGGTTTCCACGCCAGACCGCCACCCAGGAGGTCCCGGGTTCGAATCCCGGTCGGGTCATGATGAAAAAAAAGAACCTTTTCTGATTGGCCTCGGGTCTTGGATGTTTATCTATATATGTATTTGTTATAACAAATAATGTTATAAAAAAATATAGTATCGTTGAGTTAGTATCCCATAACACAAGTTTAAAACTTACTTTGGGGCTAGCTCAATCTGTGTGATTTGTCGCTTTATATTTATTATGAACTTTTGAAAGAAAAAAATGGTGAGCGAAGAAGCGCACCATCTTTTCTCAAAGCAATTCTGGCCATTTTCGACCCTATAACTTTGTTGTGGATAAAACTAGAAGCCTGAATTTTGAGTTACCAAGCAGGCATCTTATAAGACGGTTTATTTCAAATTTCATTCAATTTGAACCAGTACTTTAAGAATCATAACGAGTCAAAGTTTCTTAATTTTGTCACTGACTGACCGATCATCAAAATTCCTGTAATCAAAATTCTAAGGCACTTCTAGCAGACATAGCAGCTTCAAATATATACATTATAAAGAGGAAAGATTTGATTGTTTGTTTGTTTGCATTGAATAGGCTCCGAAATTACTGGACCGATTTCAAAAATTCTTTCACCAGTAGAAAGCTACATTATCAGGGAGTGACATAGGCTATAGCTTTTCCCGAAATTCAATGTGGTTCCCACGGGAACGGGTCCGAAACTTCACGCGGACGAAGTCGCGGGCAAAAAACCTAGTTTAGAATATAATTAGTATTTAGTGTATGAATCAAGGAAAAAACTGAAATATTGTTCAATGTCAGTCGGTTTTTTTTCACGTTACATTTTCATAATGATCGGCTGCTTAGTCAAACCGTGAAGGAATAACAAACAAACACATTTTCTCATTTATAATATTAGTATTTATTTGCTTGTGGCAACACTTACCCAACGATAGGCGGCGGCTGCGTCATATGCCTCGGGACCTTGTCTCCAATAACCGCGACACAGTGATGCGGGAAGAAACCAACTCGGAAACCACGTTTGCCGCGCCACCATAGAGATTCTTGGGGACCTAGACAAATAAATGTTAGATAGATAATGTTTTATTTGCAATACACAAAAAATTTAATCTACCAGCCCATGATCCAATTTTCATGGTCCTTCGAGCCGGATTTTTTCGACATTCAAAATTAAATGTTGCAAGTTTTGCTAAGTTTGCAACTAGATGGCGCTGTGTTATTCTTCTAAGAATATCCATCACTCACCCGGCATATCAATAATAGATATCATATCCCCAACTTCGAAACTAATCTCGTCCCTCGCTTGTGACACATATTTCCTGACGGAGTAGGCAGCGGCTACTGCCGGAGTGTTGATCGACGAGGAATCTTCGTTCGCTACTAATAGTTTGTGACCTGAAATCAAACATAATATGATTAATAATAATCAAATAGGTAATCTTCATTCATCGAATAGTAATATTAGGTTTGCCATCATCTACCTAAACCGTTTTTCTTAGGTTGACCAATGTAGTAAACAATCTCAGCACGTCTTTTTTAACGAAAATAGGCAATTAAAATTATCATTCACACCCAAATAATAATAACATAGTTAGAAATGGCATTTAACATAGCACTCTTAGTATTCTGGCGATTTGTCGATTTTATACATGGATAATTGAATAAAAAGACACGCTAAGATTGTTAGCTACATTTGCCAAGTTATCCGCGTTTTGATAACGCGCGTTTACAACTACATACATTTTATTACGCGCGTACAACTACATACATTTTATTACGCGCGCTTTATAGCATGCGTACGGCCTGAATAAAATGTATGTATGTATGTTGTAAACGCGAGTCATCTGAACTTGGTCTAATTCTAAGAAAAACAGGGTTTATATCACGTTCGAGTGCCATGTGTGTGTGTTGTGTATAACTGTGTTTAATGTCGTACTTTTCTTTTTTCTTTTCTTTTTCAACATAAAATTTAAAACTAGGTACATACATACAACATTACGTGCGCAGATAGGAGCAGACCGCCGGCAAGGCAGCAACCGTTCTCGTGTATTTTCGAGCTGACGTGATGATACAAAAACAAGAAGAAAAAGTACCTTTATTATCCATCTGCAACCAATTCAGTACTGGTCCACAATTAATAGAATCGTCCGCAATGATAGACAAATGGTGCACATAGTCGGCAATGAGACTGCGGTATTCAGCCTCGTCTCGCGCTAGCATACACCTCGTTTTTTCCGCCAAGTTGGGTAACCCTGACACTTTTCTGTCGTAAATGCATCTGCAAATTATTATTAGGACATAAATAAATAAAAAATAAAGTTTTAACATGACACCTATCGTCATACAGAAGAACTACGGAGTGAAGAAAAAGTTCACAATGCGAACACATGACGGCGCCACTTTCTGAATCACGCTATCGAAGTTTCTACGATATGGAGATTTATATATATGACCTCCGACACATACATTGTCGTAGACGCGGTTCCCCAGGCATAACACCCAGCCTAAAAGGAAGATCTTCCCTTTGTGGCGGTCGAGCACATCGACATCGCTCCTACAACTATTGAAATCTGGCAGATAGGTAATAAAAAAATTATGATTTTATTTTTTAATACCAAAAGTTCCGTAACTTGTTTGCTTGCCATCCATGAGAATTTCGAGAAATCCTTTCTTAGGCGCGTATTACTACACGATATTCAGAGTCCAACAAAAGAGACGGCGCAATATGAATAAGCGAGAAGCACTTACAACTTCTCACTTCTTAGTATTGCACCATCTCTTTTGTTAGACTCTGAATATCGTGTAGTGTAATACGCGCTTTATCTGATGCTGAAATGCCAATAAAGCCGAAAAGCCGGGCTTGTACTAAAATACGCTATTGCGCATTTTAGTACAAGCCCGGCTTTTCGGCTATTATATTTAATATATATTAAAAAATACGTTTTAAGCCAATCGATTAAGCTCCTGATTGTGAGTCCCTCCTCAAAAAATGGCAACCCCTTGAAAAATCACCCTGTATATTTACAATAATATATCCGTTGTCTGGTACCCCATAACACAAGCCGGTTAAGCGTAGCTTACTGTGTGGATTGTGTAGATTTTTTTTTAAATAATATCTTGTCTCACCTATGCAGCATATCGTCCAGCTGCTGAAAGTTATCCCTATTCCTCGTCAATGTCCATTCTCTGACGTCACTCGCCTCCGTCCAACTTGTCGTCAGATTTTTAGAGTCGACCGACTCGTCGTAAGACGAGTTGACGTGCGAGCGGACTTTCAAGCAGATCCAACCTGTAATAAATGCACTTACTTATTAATAAAACTAAGATGAGCGTAGCTTTAACTAATACTTGTTTTGTCACTTTGAATCACAGTGAAAGTTCAAGAATAATATATTCGGATTAAAAAAACCGAAGATGAGCCACAGTTTATCTAAAACTTTGAATCACAGTGACAAATTGTTCAAGAAATTTTTATTGAACACAACTTCGTTTGCGTGTATTTCTGCACAGCAGCGCCATCTACTTCATAAAACGCCACCTATATCAGACTTTTGACCAAATCCTACGGGAATCGCGTACTTTTCGGGTTAAACAGTATCTTCTCTATGTGTTAAGCCAAGGTATCAGCTACCTACATACCAAATATCGTAAAAATTTACCTAGCCGTTTGAGCATGAAGAAGTAACGAACATACTGGCAAACTTTAAGAGAGGTAGGGCACAGCGGATAACCCGCTCTGCATCTTTCTTGCCCGTCGTCGGGGCAAGGACCTCCACCTTACAGAAGATCGTAACCAAATAGCATTGGTCTCGGCCATGCTGTGTTCCTACGGTGAGTAAGGTCTCCAGAGCTTCACTTGGGGGGGTTGGGAGGGTCTATCTATAGTCTACGGTGATGCTCACCATCGGGCGAGCTGTATGCTTGTTTGCCAACTTTGTGGCATTAAAAAAAACTTTCACCTTTATAATACGACCTCCGTGGCGTAATGGTTACCACGCCAGACCGCCACCCAGGAGGTCCCGGGTTCGATCCCCGGTCGGGTCATGATGAAAAACGAACTTTTTCTGATTGGCCTCGGGTCTTGGATGTTTATCTATGTATGTATTTGTTATAAAATATAATATCGTTGAGTTAGTATCCCATAACACAAGTTTCGAACTTACTTTGGGGCTAGCTCAATCTGTATGAATTGTCCATATATATTTATTTATTTATTTAATAGTGGGATATTCATACCTTCCCCAGGATCAGTACATTTCTCCTCGCACGGCACCGTCTCTATACAGAGTCCGCCTAACGTCACTCTCTCGTAATGGAAGTGCGCACAATCTTCTAGTTTCGGGAAGCGACAGGACGGTGGTGGCGCCGGCTGTTGATGAGAGAAGGAAGGTTTTAGAATAGCATACATACTGTGATGATATGAATAAAAATCTGGTTTACAAACTATTACTTTATTTACTTTACAGTTGCACACAATGTATTACCTCTCTACTAGACGACATTAGCCGGAAGAAGGAAGATTACTTTTATTTTTTTTTGACAACTTCTAAATACTTATGTTTCTATATTGCCAGTGACAAAATAGTTTTCTATACTAATATGTATTACATTGAATATTAACACATACAAAATTCAAATTCAAAATTCAAAACTTTTATTCAGAGAATAGGTTTTCACAAACACGTTCTCTTGTCAGAGTATACAGTAATAAATGATTTGTATAAATTAATCTACTCTATAAACTACTACCATTTCGGAAACAAAGCAAAATGACCACTGGTAAAAAGAAATGGCGAATTTTATACAGCCAATTTCTGACGCGCGAGTGATACATTCATTTCTTCTCGTTCATTCCGAAATGCTGGCAACTTTAATAATATATTTAACACTGTTACCCGCGGCTTCACCTGCGTAAAGATTAGCCTAAGTTGGGCTCTGTACCCCTGACAATGTATACTTTTCATAATGATCGGCTGCTTAGTCAAGCCGTGAAGGAATAACAAACAAACTCACTTTCTCATTTATAATATTAGTATGATACATAGTAGGAATCATTTTCATGTTTCACATATAAAATTACAACGCCATCTAGTGAAACATATCAAAACTACTATTAAACTAAAAAGCAATACGAACCTATGGCGCTATTATTTTACAGAGTGAACTTTTGATAAAGATAAAATAATATTTTAATATTGCAGTGTCTTAAGTGTCCGATAGTGCATAGAGAATAAAGGGTTTTTAAATTTTGATTTGGGGGAGCCCTATGTCCAGCAGTGGACTTCATGTGGCCGAGATGATGACGATGATTTTGATTTTACTCACCATGTCCCCCAAATCGAATGTTGCCGAAGCGGGCGGCGCCGACTGGCTCATTGTGGAACCTTGCGACATCGGAGTCACCGTCAGTGCTGTCAACGATATCGACCCTGGAAACATGACAAGATTATGATGCATTAAAAAAATTATTGCATTTACAGTTGGTACTTTTGCACGGGTTTTTATTTATCGGTAGGTTCGCATTTATTCCGTGAAAGTATCTGCCATGAATATATATCATGAACCGAAAATATAGACTGACGTTTAGTTGAATTCTAACCCGCTTTGAGTCTTGTTCTAACTAGTAATGTCTTTTTTCACAGGACTACGTGTTTCGTTGTTCCAGATGGACACTTTTATGGTTGCCCCTCTGATTCTAACGGGAAATCGAAAAGGCCGCGTTTTTCTATACTACATGCTAGATGGCGCTGCAGTTGCCAAATCTTAATTTATAAGTCGGCCAACAGATGGCACCGTAAAAGTATTTCATTGAAATTAAATTGAAAAAAAATGTATAACTGATTTATCTGCTACGACCATAGATTTATTATATACTAGCGTAAGATTGGCAATGCAAAAGAGATAGATCTTAGCATACACGTTGGTAAGAGCGAGATAGATAGGCGAGACCATTTTACTATACACGCTATCGGACTGTATCGGCCTGACGTCAGTCGTGTTAAAAACAAATCCCACTTATTTTTACAAATATTATGGTTTTTAAGTGTAGTTTTGGTGTTAATTAGACGTGATTAAATATGGTTACCTGTGCAGTGCCAGGATGTAACTCAAACTAAAAGGAAAATCCACAAAATTATATATCTTGCTTGCACACGTGTACATTCCACGCACACTAGTGTTTTTTGTTTTTGGTCACGCCTTAATCAAACCAAAGCCGATCTATAGGTACGCTAGTATATACTAAATCTATGGCTACGACATACTAGTCTACTTCCTCAAATTATCTCAATAAAACGAGATCTACATCACTGAAAATCTACACAAAGTGACGAGACAAAAAGGGCAAAGCCACAGCTAAAAGTTAGTTATAACTCACCCGATGTCTCTCGTTTGGTCTCCAGTTCATTATTACTGGCTTTTGGTGTTCCCCGAGAATCTGAACTGAACCGGACAGATCTGGAATCAATAAAAAAAATTGGTTAACAGAAAGTTGCTGAAATGAATTCAAATTACACATAGTCTCGAACTATCTCTTTTCTTCTTCTTTAGTTTGACAGTGACAGCCATTTTTTTTTTTTTTTTTATTGGACTTGAGATGTATAAGACTAGTAAAATACTCGCAACTTCGTTTGCATATAAATTTTTAAAAATTCTTTCTTAGTACACCCCTAGACGTCGTCGTAAGGAACCTACATTCCAAATTTGGAATCTCTAGACCCAGCGGTTTGCGCTGTGCGTTGATATATAGTCAAGTCAGTCAGTCAGGACTTTGAATTTTATATATTACTAGCTTTTTTGCCCGCGACTTCGTCCGCGTGAAGTTCCGGACTCGTTGCCGCAGGTAGGAACCACATTGAATTTCGGGAAAAGCTATAGCCTATGTCACTCCCTGATAAAACAGCTTTCTACTGGTGAAAGAATTTTTAAAATCGGTCCAGTAGTTTTGGAGCCTATTCAATGCAAACAAACAAACAAATCTTTCCTCTTTATAATATTAGTATAGATATAGATCACGCCTGTATTCTTCGATGTGATACCTGTGGAGCCCCGAGCAGTGCGTCATCTCCTTGTCTGGCTCGGCGAAAGCGCGCGCCGCCAGCGACTGACACGACATCACCGAGCCGTGAGGGGAGCCCTGGTGAGCAAAAGAGAAATACATTTTATAAGAAATCGATTGTTTCTGCGGAAATATGCGAAAAAGTATGTGCAATTGCCAATTACTACTACACTTTTTGACTATGTTACATTTAGTTTTAATTACAAAGAACATTTAATATAACAAAATGGACATTTTGCGAAAGGAATGTTTTTCGAATGAGATGGTGAACACGACATCGCCGAGCCGTGAGAGCCCAGATGAAAAGAAAATACATTTTATAAGAAATCGTTTTTGCGATAAATTGTGGAATTACTACTACACTTTTTGGCTGTTACATTTAGTCAAAGAACATTTAATAACAAATGGACATTTTGCGAAAGAGATATTTTGCGAAAGGGGCGTTTTGAAAATGAAGGATATTTTGCGATAGGGGTATTTTTCGAAAACATTTTGCAAAAGAGACATTTAGGTAAGGCATTTTGCGAAGAGGACATTTTGCGAATAGTATATTTTGCGACGACATTTTACAAAACAACATCAAAATATTTTAAATGAATTTCCTTCACGGAACTCGATTGTATTTCGTTAATTCTGTTCGTGAATGGCTTTCGTTGTAATATTTTTATGGGGCGTAAAAACCCGGAATGTAGGTTAACTACTGTCTCTATGTAGATCATAAATCTTGTACAGTCAGCTGCAGATATTGAACCCCCAAACCAAGAAGTGCAATAAGATTCAACAACATTTCATCTGTGGTACGTCTCTTATTTGTTACTACCGGGATTTTCCACGCACTGTCTGATAGAGTCAAAATAAAATATTTCGTATCACTAGGGTTTTTAATTTTTATTTCTTGCCCCAAAAATTGTCGTCCCGGTCGGTCAGTGCGCAGTAACTTTGGGGCAATTCACGTAACAAGAACCGATTCTGGTTCGATTCAACGACACTCGCTGTCCCGTTCAATTCCTATTTTGTATGAGTGAGACAGCGAGTGTGGCCAACTACTCGTTCATACTTCACTCACATACACAAAATCGAAAGCGAATCATTTACATTTAACGTGTCAATTTTCGTTTTGCGCGGTGGTCCCCCCCCCCCTCTATCTACGAAAGTCTTGTGTTTAAAAATTCGAAAAAAATCATGGTAGTAGATCATATAGTGAACCTACAAGGAAAACTATAACGGTTAAGTAGGCACTACTAGTTACCGAGTAATAGCCGACGAACTTATGAAGTAATTTTTTTTGACGAAAACGTACAAAGTCATAGAATATGGCATTGTATACTCATCTGCATGCATGAAATACGTAGCCAATACGGAACCCTACATTGTGCGTGGCCCGACACGTACTTACCCGGTTTTTTAAATTTATTAACAAACATATTATATTTTTTTGCAAAATGAAGAATGAATTAGTCCGAAATAAAGAGATTTATTATAAAAAAGTTAAGTGAGGCTATTGTAATCGTAACCACTTGAGATAAGGTAGAAAAACCTCGTTAAATAATCATAAACACTTCAAACCACTTGTGTGTTTGTTTATCTATTACCATATTTTTGATAAGTATCATTGGTTCTACTTAACCAAAACGAAGCCTACAAATACGTTTTTTATTCCGCCAAACCAAATATTTGATCGCAAATTCTTTTTTTTTATGCCACAACATACAGCCCGCCTGATGGTAATCATCACCGTAGCCTATAGACGCTTGCAATACCGGGGGCATCACTCACGCGTTGCCAACCCTCCCAACCTCTGCTCTGGAGACCTTACTCACTGTAGGAACACAACATAGCCAAGACCCATGCCATTTGGCTACGATCTTCTGTAAGTTGGAGGTCCCCAGACAGGTTGCTCCAATTTGAGCGGATTGTCCGCTGGGCCCTACATCTCTAAGTGGCGACTAGCTATTACTATGAACAGGGTGTGGTTTGTAAATGGCCTGGCTCAACCGAGGTACCGCCCCACCTCACAGTATAATCAAAGTTAAATTAATATTGTGTAATGTTAGAAATAACACTGCATGCAAAACATTCGATGCACATGCTGTGAACATTATGAAGAGATGATAATGATTCTAATCTATATATGTATATAAAAGAAAGTCGTGTTAGTTACACTATTTATAACTCATGATCGGCTGAAGCGATTTGGCTGAAAATTGGTGGAGAGGTAGCTTAGAACCAGGAGAGTAGTGCCTATAAGGCGGAACAAAGTTGGGTAAGATAGTATTTAATATAATAAATTATGGGAACAGTGATAGAATATTATTTTTCTATTTCATAAAGGAGAAGGGACTTCACCCATTGTACTGTACATAAAGTGCTGCCAGATAATCGTACTTGTTCCGGTAGAGGACCATTGAACCGTCCGGTATCAGACCATATTCATTGACCACACGGTAGAACTACCAGATCAAGTTCGGTCGTCTGGCAGTACCTACACTGTGCATGTAACGTATTATTCAGTGTTAAAGTATGCAGCAGTAATGGGCCATTTCGGAAAGCATTGTTTCATAAAAAAACAAAAAAAGTCATATAAATAAAAGATTTTTGGATGTTTGAATTATGTTTACCATCCTCATGGTATGTAGGTTCAGTGGGCAGAGTCGTAAAAGAAAAAAAAATGGAGATTCCTTGAATTAATAATAAATAATCACCTAAAACTATTCCTTGAAGGCACCTTTGGCACTGTATAAATTTATTTTATTCATATTCACTAACAAAATAAATTGTTGCGAGTAATACCCCCGGTGTTGCAAGCGTCCATAGGCTACAGTGACCGTTTACCATCAGGCGGGATTGTAAGCATGTTTGCCAGCTTAGGTGTATAAAAAAATTACACCTGCCACAGGTGCAACACAGATGCACTTCCGGAAATAGTTAAGGTGTGTTCAAACAAAGTTTTGTACAAGGAATAGGACCTCTCAACTCAAAAATGTTTTAAAAAGCAAAGAAAAGGAAAAAAAAACAACAACATACAGACAACACATAGTGCGGCTACACATTAGAGCCTCACATTCTGACCGCATAACAGCCAACTGTCCGAGCAGACTCCGAAAACCCGACGCATTGTGATGGTACCACTATTACACAATGTACACACTTCTGGCTAAAAAGCCTCGTTTCCGATACTGTATTTTATATTAAAAAACATTATAGAAACCACAGATTAAAGCACTTTAGATTTTTGTCACACTTTTGTCTAAAAAGCATTGTTTCTGATACTATATTTTAGATAAAAAAACATTATAGAAACCACAGATTAAACACTTCAGATTTTTGTCACACTTTTGTCTAAAAAGCCTTGCTTCTGATACAATATTTTAGATTAAAAAACATTATAGAAACCACAGATTATATTATAGCACTTTATATTTTGTATTATTTTAGTCTTTTAAAAATTTAAATGTACAAAAAATTTTTTGTTATCATTTTTACTAAAAAACTAATTCATGTCCCAAATAAAATGTTCTCTAAGTTTCTCACTATTTAAATTTACAATATTAGTATTCATTGCTTAAATTCTTTTATTTAGGCATCAAACATTTTAATTGCCTCAAAGAAACTGTTATCTAGAAAGGCATTTTAATTTAATTCCAATGCCAATGGCTTTTTGAATTAAAAGAAACTTCAAACACTGGCACAATATTCTTTTATCAATAAAAAAGAAACAAGTATAACACGTTCTTTAATTGATTTTTATAATTTCACATACATTTTGGTGATAATTTCGTAGACACAAAAATTTATTGGTACATTTTTATAAACCACAAACACTTTTGACGAGTATCGTCGACATAACGTTGAAAAATATCTTTTTAGAGCAATATAACGCAACATTTTCACGGTCGATCGCTTCTAGACGATACGAAAACGTAATATTGTTAGAAAAAAAGCCATTGCAATAGCATTTCAACACTAAAAACAATAATATGCTAACTGGGGCTTAAAAACAAAAATAGACTACGTCTGTCCGACACCACTGTCCGTCAAACTGAAATAATGTGACGATATTCCGTGTTAATAGGCAGTAAATTTATTCGCGAATGTTTATAGAGTGTATTTATATAGAAAAAAGCTTTTTTTGTGATAGAAATAATAGCGATAACTCAAGATGAAAATGATTCGATTTGACAGTTCCCCTCCCCGCGCGCGCCGCTGCTGTCGGCGGTCGATCGTGGTGTTGCCATACCTGGGAAATTACCCGGATTATTTGGGAGATTTCACTATTGATTTACCATAAGTTTGCGCAAATGTAATCATGTTATCTCTATATTCATCCTTAATTAGATAAAGACAACATGATATTTCATGTGTAATTAACTTTAGTGATGCAACTCAATGTGTAATAGAACTATTTATTTTTTATTAATTAATGTTTCAGCAGATTAAAATGAAATCGTTTACTTATTTAGAGAAAGATCTTCACAGGCATTTTCATTTAACAATACTTAAAATAAATTGTAAAAAAAGCTCTACAAGCTACCACTACTGTTCAGGAAATAAACGCACTGTCTAAAAAAAATAGCGAAGCACAAAATAATATAAAATAATATAGTTGGGTTAATGCAACATTAAATTCTATTAATTCTTCAGGAAAACAACAAACTAATATTCTTATAAATTAATAATTAATTAGTTATTTACGTCATCACATAAGTTTTTAAGAATTAAATATCCTGGCAATTGTCTTCTAATGACCTTCTACGACTTATCTATACTAATATTATAAAGAGGAAAGATTTGATTGTTTGTTTGTTTGTTTGCATTGAATTGGCTCGAAAACTACACTGGACCGATTTCAAAAATTCTTTCACCAATAGACAGCTACATTATCAGGGAGTGACATAGGCTATGGCTTTTTCCGAAATTCAATGTGGTTCTTACGGAAACGGGTCCGGAACTTCACGCCGACGAAGTCGCGGGCAAAAAAGCTAGTAACTTATATATTAACAAACGACGATAAAGCTTTCCTGACTATAAAAAAAGATGACAACTGTCCCTGACAACAACAAGACAACTATCCCTGTGGGAATATCTATTTTCTTTCTGATTTCGTTGTGAGTTCCAAGACAGCTGTAGTTTCTCCCCCGGGACGTCAATAAGCTTCATTGCTTATTGTCAATCTGAGATCGCCGTTGTTGATCCTGGGTCTACAGGAGACACAGCGGTGGGAATGTGTGGTGGGCTCGTCCCGATATCCCTGTCGGAATGACGCCTTGTGTTTCAAAAGAATCCCCCCCATTTTCGTTCTAATTGTACGACTATTTTAGAACGATGCAACACTATTTTGGGTTTACGACATTCTGTAACGCTTATCTGTTTTCGATCAGATGTTGCGTGTAACTCGGAACTCCATTCATTTCATAATTTCTAAGTGTAAAGACACATCTACACGAAGATGTTGCCGAAAATAAACCAGTTTTATGATTCTTTCAAATGAAGTCGCTTCCATTGTCTGTTCGCAATCTTTTAAACTACTCAATGGATTTTAGCATTAGATAGAGTGATTCAAGAGGAACGTTCATATCCCACTAATATTAAAAAGGAGTTTGTGGGTATGTTTGTGACTTGTTCACGCTCAAATGGGTGGGCCAATTTTTATGATATTAGGTATTCAGGTAGCTGGTAGGTATTTTTATCTCGAAAAGTACTTGATTTCCGTGGGATTTGGTCACAAATCTGATATAGATGGCTGACGCATGACTGGCTGTGTATCAAATTAAACGCGGGTAACACCGCGGGCAGCGACTACTCTAAAATAAAATAATCTTAGTATCAATAAGAATACTAAGATTATTTTATTTTAGAGAAGATAGTTAAAATGTGCTAAGTTGTTTGTGGAGTAGATTTCTTTCAAATTATTATTATCTGTGAGAAAATTACTGTCAAGACCTACAATGGGCGCCAACGCTCATGGCCTGTGCAGTCATAAAACAATTATCCAGCGCCTCTTAAACATAATTTTATTTAATTACTAGCGAAACCCGTGCAGCTTCGTCTGCGTTTATTTAATGCACAGCGCAACAGCGCCATCTACCTTATACAGCGCGATTGACTATCAGACTTTTGAGCAAATCCTCGGGAATCGCGTACTTTTCGGCATAAAAAGTATCCTATGTGTTAATCCCATGTATCAGCTAACTACATACCAAATATCATAAAAATTGGACCAGCCATTTGAGCGTGAAGAAGTAACAAACATAAAACCTTCACCTTTATAATATTAGTAGGATTACACTGGGCGCTAACTCTCCTGGAAAGCGCACGCAGCCCTAGCGCTTCATTGTTTTATGACTGTGCCAGGAGCGTTGGCGTCCAGTATAGTCACTGAATATACAATTTCATTTCGTGACGTTCGACAGGTGTGTCACTACAGTTACCATAAGTAACATAGTATTTCAAAAGCTACGAGCAAAACTTTATAAGAATTTGAATGAATATAATTGTTCATATTGAGAACAAAAAACGTATAATGATTACTAATTTGCATACTATATTTGGCACACAAGACTAAGAATACGTATGGAATTTAAAATACGTAGTTTTTTCTCGTATTGTTGGTGTAATAGGTGTCCATTATGATAAATTCGAATAATAAATATCTATACTAACATTTTAAGAGGAAAGATTTTGTATATTTTGTTTAACGAAGGATGCTCCGTATCCCTTGGACAACATTTCGGACAAACGTCTCCATACTGGGAGAACTGAAAATCTTCTCGCAACTGTCATCCGAGTGTCTACGTAGAAGCCTAGAATACTTTGGTCATATTGCAAGCAAAGAATGTGACAACCTCGAGAACGCCCTCCACACCGCCGGAGACAGAATATGATGGAGAAAGATCATACGGGAGAAAGTGATGTCACGACCCACAGCAATGAGGAATACGACGCAAGGAGGAGGTTTAACGAAGAAATTCAAAACTACTAGACCGATTTGAACATTTCTTTCACAGTCGGGAAGCTAGCTACGCTATGCGCGGGTGACATAGGCTATGTTTTATTTAGAATAAATTAGGGAACTCACAAAAACCCGCGCGAAGCTGGGACGAAGCGCTAGGTAATAATAAAGTTGTACATAATTCGCACAGCGCCTGAACCCGAAGCACAGCCCGAACACTCCATTCAACGCGCGTGAAATAATTACCTATTTCTACTACATAGGCCAATGTCGTCTGTACATGCGCACACATATGCGCACACATTCGTTCACTAAACGCACACCTTTGCGAGAGGGCTCCTCGAGGGGCTCCCGGGGTGCGGTAACTCGGCCCAGTGCGGAGAGTGTCCATTCTACCTCGGGTTATTACTTATTCTATGCCCGAAGTAAGCTGTTTTAAGCTTGAAGGCCACCCACTTGTTATCTATCAACAAAAACAGGGACCGACTGCTTAACGTGTCCTCCGAAGCACACTGTGCTTAGCACAAAGAGGCTCGAGATAACGTAACCCATCCAAACACTTGCTAAAGTCGACGTTGCTTGACTTTTATGTTCGTTTAATATGCGACACACAGCGACGTCATCGAACTCCCCCATTCGTAACAAAAATTCCCGGATGTAACTTGAGGATTTCTTAATGGTATAATAAAACTTATCTTATTTACATTGTCATGTCGATTTAACAAGTTATTGCGTATAAACCGGATGACACACCGTAATTTCCGGATGAGATTAATTTCAAAATCACACAGAAAGTAATAAGGTTGACAACTTAAGTTATTAGTTGAAAAAAAAAAATTACATTCTTTAAAATTATATAGATGCGCAATATTTTAACTAGCAACCCGAAAACTCAGAGCAACACATGAAATCACGTTTGTCGTATTGGAGCTTCCCTTAAATATTTTAGACAACTCTAATTTTAGTATTTGTTGTCATAGCGGCAACAGAAATACCTACATCTGTGAAAATTTGATCATGAATAATCAAATAGCTGGTAACAGGCAGACGGACGGACAGTGGAGGTACCATTTGGGTACGTAACCCCAAAAACGAATTAATTTCGTGGCAACATTTACTAATTTGATTTATCAATATTAGGCATTAAGTCCGCCTAATTGTACTCTCAATCGTGCAATAAAGAATAAATAAAACATTACATAGTGGCAATCGTAAATAATTATTTGGCAACCCTTCGTTCACAAATTACCAAACGAGTTTCGTGAACATGGTAACATTTTCACGTGCCGTCAATAAACGCGGGAAACCGGATTCATTTCCTTCACTCCTGGGCGTCGAGGAAAGAAAACAGACTTGGTAATTACACCATTCATCATTTAGTACGGTTGTTTTTTTTTTTAAACCGCAATTTCCGACTTACCCGACACTTCAGATAGAATTATAAAGCTTTTAGATGGTTTTGATAACAATAAAATATTTTTATCACTAGTCTAACAGCCGAATAGGTCGTTGGAAAACTATAAAAATACAATTCAAAGTCCTGACCGACTGACTTAACTATATATCAACGCACAGCCCAAACCGCTGGGTCTAGACTCCAAATTCGGAATGTAGGTTCCTTACGACGTCTAGGGGTGTATTAAGAAAGGATTTTTCAAAATTCCCACGGGAAAGCGAGATATACGCAAAAGAATTTACGAGGATTTTAATAGTGGATAATAATAAAGAAGACTAAATCCGCAGTGTTATGTAGTTCTGCATTTTTGGTATGTTGCATGGAAATGTTAGGTTAGGGAAATCGAGTACAAAAGGGATATGTACTCGAAGGTTAGAGGGTAGTGTGAATTAAAATTTGCATTTTTGAAATTGATTTTTTCAAAGAAAAATTTCACCTCCTCCAGAGCACTCGGCCGGATATCGAGGGTTCGAATCCCACCTGGGGGGAGGAGGTGAAATTTTTCTTTCAAAAAATAAATTTTAATATATGAATGGCTAGTTGCCTAACAACTATAAATAAAAATCATTAAATTTGCATTTTCGAAAACCCTTTGGAATCAGAAAATCAAGAAAAACTGCGATAATTTTTACCTTCTTATCGATTTGTTTAGATTGTGAGTGAACTATTAGTGTCACAGACCACTAAGGCAACATAACATTGTTGACATGTTCACTCAAATGTCTTATGTAATTAAAATGATATATGAAAGTGTCAGGGTACTAAAGTGACTTCATATTTATAGAGTTGACTGTACGTACGGTACTACTGTACTGAAGTTTGGATATTTAAACCGTGAAGCCGGCAACGAGTAAATAAATAAAATAAATAAATATATAGGGACAATTCATACAGATTGAGCTAGCCCCAAAGTAAGTTCGAAACTTGTGTTATGGGATACTAACTCAACGATATTATATTTTATAACAAATACATATATAGATAAACATCCAAGACCCGAGGCCAATCAGAAAAAGTTCGTTTTTCATCATGACCCGACCGGGGATCGAACCCGGGACCTCCTGGGTGGCGGTCTGGCGTGGTAACCATTACGCCACGGAGGTCGTCGTCATCGTCATTGTGAGTGAACTATTAGTGTCACAGACCACTAAGGCAACATAACATTGTTGACATGTTCACTCAAATGTCTTATGTAATTAAAATGATATATGAAAGTGTCAGGGTACTAAAGTGACTTCATATTTATGGAGGTGACTGTACGTACGTACCTACTGTACTGAAGTTTGTAGATTTAAACCGTGAAGCCGGCAACGCGCAACTTTTGTGACCTGTTTCAAACTGTGTCTATAACCACGGCTACACGTAAGCTGACAGAAGTTGTTCGTCGTCATGGCAAAACAAATGAAACGCAATATGTCCCACAGTTATTACGTCATCACATGTTACACAGATATGCCCGTTTTTGTCCACAACACCCGTCAGACGAGACGCCACTTTGTCAGCTTCAGAGTCGGACAGAGGTCGTACCATATTATATTGTTACCTAATCAAATTGCTACTGCTTGAAAAATTCGCGTGGGGTGACGTCTGCAAGTGAAAAAATCCGGCAAGTACGTATCGGGCAACACACAGTGTAGGGTTCCGTATTTGCTACGCTTTGCTCGCTTCCAGATAAGCACAATGTCATTATTCCATGATATTTGAATTTGTATGATTTAATAAAAAATACAAAAATTCGTCGGCTATTACTCGGTAACTAGCAGAGCCTACTTTACCGTAATAGTTTTCCTCGTAGGTTCACCATATCAAGTACTATACTATGAATTTTCAACTTTCTAAACACAAGACTTTCGGAAATAGAGCCCCCCCCCCGTGTTAAACGAAAATTGGCACGTTAAATGAAAATAATTCGCAAACGCATCAATTGTATCGAAAAGTGATCTACTTACACCCTCAATGTTTTTATGAGATCTAACGGTAGATCCACACGATAGGGTGCAAAAAAAATTACCCACTTTTCATTTTGGGGTAGTGCTCGACGCTAGACCGCGCCGAGGACGTACGAACAAAAAGAAATAGCGAAGTAAGGTGAGCCGAGCACGAGCCAAGCCAAAATTCATGTAGTGTGGACCGACTTAACAGCCTCGAACCACACTTGTCACCGCGAGCAGAGCGGCTCGGCTTGCGCTCAGCTTGTGCTCGGCTCCTCTAGCGTAAACCCACCTCAAGGGTTTCTTGTAGTTTGTCTTATGTGGGATTCGAATCCATGCCTCTTGCGATAAAGTAGCCAAGCGTCAAGCAGTGGAAAAAGTAACACAGTACAACATAATTGACAAGAAGCCTAAGAACTTTATATGTATTATTAGCGAGAAAGTATTATGTTACCTCGACTACCTGAAGGCATGTTTCGAGCGAGGAATTTTCAAATCACCGGTAAACAGCTGTCATTAACTTTTTTTTATGACTGACAAGACACCTGGTCTAATTGATACAGCATATGGACTGTATACTGCTTGGACCTGATGTTAAGCGTTCTACCACTGCACTGATGCAATTTGATTTGCCATCTGTGAACTAATTTTTCATTCAAATTGCTGTCTCTCGCGTAATTGCTAAGGAAGTCCTTTCAATACTTCCTACACCGAATTATTTCTTTCTGATTAAATTCGTTGTGAGTTCGAAGACAGATGTAGTTTCTCCCCCGGGACGTCAATAAGCTTCATTGCTTATTGGCAATCAGAGGTCGCCGTTGTTGATCCTGGCTATGCTAGGAGACACAGCGGTGGGAATGTGTGATGGGTTTGTTCCGATAGTGTGCGACAATTTAACATCATATCCTCATCATATCATCCCTTAACCATCCCACTGCAGGGATACGGGTCTCCCTTCAATCGAAGGGACTAGAGCGTACTCTGCCACGCTGCTCCAATGCGGATTGGCAGAGGCCGGTGTTTTCAAGCCGCCCGAAGGCCACCGACTTGACAACCACTGTCATCTACCGATGACAGCCGGGACCGACGGCTTAACGTGCCCTCCGAAGCACGGAGAAGCTCGAGATAACGAAATCCAAACGCTGGCTAGGGTCGACGTCGCTTGACTTGCGTGTTCATATTAGAGTGCGACACACAGCGACGCCATCGAGCTCCTCATCTATATATATAAAAGGAGATGCTGACTGACTGACTGACAATCAACGCAGGGCCTAAACTATAAGGGTTAGAAACTTGAAATTTTGCACAGGGGTTCCTTTTATAACGTAGGGGAGCACTAAGAAAGGATTTTTCGAAATTCCCACGGGAAAGCGAGATATACGCAAATGAAGTTGCGAGCGATTTACTAGTCATTTATATAGAGTATCTATAATTTATTTATACACAAGGATTAAATCGTTTGTAGACATGACAGCACAAACTGATTAACAATTAAAACAAACACGGGTATAACAATAAAATATTACGTATTAGCAATCATTGATTCATTACGAGTGACTCACAATCATAGGTGGTTCTAACAACTTTACCGACATGATTTTTAGCACAACATCGATAGAATCAAATGTTGAGTTTTGAGATACTATATAGGCCAAAGATTTAGTATATACCTACTAGTGTAGATCGGCAATGGTTTGATTCAAGGCGAGACCAAAGACAAAAACACTAGTGTGCGTGTAATGTGCAAGCAAGATATATAATTTTATGGATTTTCCTTTTTGTTTGAGTTACATCCAGGCACTGCACAGGTAACCATATTTAATCACGTCTAATTAACACCAAAACTACACTTAAAAACCATAAATTTTGTAAAAATAAGTGGGATTTGTTTTTAACGCGACTAACGTCAGGCCGATACAGCCCGATAACGTGTATAGGAAGAAAGGCCTCGCCTATCTATCTCGCTCTAACAAACGTGGAATGTAGGTGCCTTACGACGTCTAGGGGTGTACTAAGAAAGGATTTTTCAAAATTCCCACGGGAAAGCGAGATGTACGCAAACAAAGTTGCTAGTATTTAACTAGTTAGAAATATATATATAAATCTGAAAATTTAATTTTAATGGTTCATGTCCACAGCAGAACACTGGTTCGTTATACTTAGATGTGTATCTATGGACACAGGTCTATAGCAGCTTCATAAAAGAACAATACTTATTTTAAAAAAAACACCAGTATCTATAGAAATGATCTGTCATAATTTTAAGAAGTCATGCTGTCAGTTTAATAAACTGTATAGCGATGAGTAGGTAGTTTTAAAATGATATTACCGTTATAAAATAGTTGTCCATTGAAACAGAAAACTGGTGAAGCAATATTTTTTTATATCATACGCCAAACATACAAGCAAGAGGTTCATCAGTGGTCACCGCCTATAAACATCAGTAACTCCAGGGGCGTTACAAAGAAGAGTATAGGAAGAAAAGGGATAGAAAATAAAAAATAT
This sequence comes from Endotricha flammealis, assembly GCA_905163395.2. Taxonomy (NCBI): domain Eukaryota; kingdom Metazoa; phylum Arthropoda; class Insecta; order Lepidoptera; family Pyralidae; genus Endotricha; species Endotricha flammealis. The sequence goes on along the minus strand of LR990882.1, from coordinate 1,338,990 downwards.
TCCGACGAATCACACAACGCCATCTTGTCTCAAACTTGTACTATGGATGGGGACTAGATTACTGATAAATTTTAATACACTCTTTTTTAAAAGTGAAAACTTCTTTAGCGGCGCTTAGCACTTTTTAGATGGGTAAAAAATGTTAAACTCGCGTCAGATCCGTAGCCCGATCGAAAAAGCGTAAGATTCCATAACCATTCCAAAATATTCAAAAATGCACAACGTTGATGTTTAAGTTTTCACTTCTGCCGGCACTCCCGGAGTGCAACCCGTCCTTTTTTTTTAAATAAATACTTACCTATTATAAAAATAAACATCCAGACCAAGGCCATTGCGATATAGGATAGGTAAACATCCAAGACCCGAGGCCAATCAGAAAAAGTTCGTCTTTCATCATGACCTGACCGGGATTCGAACACGGGATCACCTGGGTGGCCGTCCGGCGCGTGGTAACCATTACGACACGGAGGTCGACCATCATCGTCGAAAATCAATGCATTGCTACTTTATGCCGATATTATGTGAACTTTTACCTTCACCGAGGCACCTTACTCACCGTAGGAACACAGCATGGCCGAGACCAATGCTATTTGGCTACGATTTTAATTTGCGAATTTTGCAGGAGGTCGGGCACAGCGGATCAGCGTATAATCCGTTCAAATCGTAGCAGCCCGTCTGGGGAAGGACCTCCACCTTACAGAAGATCGTAGCCAAATAGCATTGGTCTCGGCCATGTTGTGTTCCTATGGTGAGTAAGGTCTCCAGAGCTCCACTTGGGGGGGGGTTGGGAGGGTTGGCAACGCGTGATGCCTACCATCGGGCGGGCCGTATGCTAGTCTGCCAACTTTGTGGTATAAAAAAAAAAAACATGCGAACCATAAAAACGTAAGGTAAGTGATCCATTAGGAATGAGAAAAAGCATGTAACAAGCAAACATTTAACATATTTCTTTCCATGCAAATATAACGGTATCTCGATACAGTGAGTGAACAATGTGAGCATGAGTATTCTGTTATGTATTTCTAACGTTATTTAGTCTATCATTCTAACTCCGGTTTTCATATCAATCGTAATTTGTAAAAAAAAAAAATTTTGTCAAATTTTTTTTTATTGAATAATTCTTAATTGTAATTAATTAACATCAGTTTTGGTCTTAGAGAGCAAACAGTGAAATAGGTCTTAAAATTTCGAAGTTTTCTCGAATTTCGCAAGTTTTCACAGTTTTTTCGAAGAAGCAAATTAGAATTCACACTACCCTAATATACTTCTTTTAATTTTTTTGAGATTGTGTGCGAATTACATGAGTAAATCTGAAAAGTTTAATTTTCGAGATAAATTGGTCATCTTCGAAGTGGCATAACTTGGCGCCTACGAAATCAATAAAACTGCGATAAATTTGTAGGTAATTTAATACAGTTTATATGTGTAGTACACATCATTCGCAAAAAATTGCATGGTTTTGGTCCTAGAGAGCAAACAGTGAAATAAGTCTTAAAATTTCGAAGTGTTTCTCAATTTTCGATAGGGTTTTCGAAGTTGCAAATTTGAATTCTCACTACCCTGACATATCCATATCCATACAGAGATACAACATACCAAAAATGCAGAATGTTGGACTCGTCGTCTACCTATACGTCAAACCCTATGAGGGTATTTTGTATGAATGTTCCTTGAATACAGTTGTGTGCGTACAGAAACGTATTATTTTCTACTGATGTGTATCAACACAGAGCAGTACATCATTTAAGCGAATTTAATGTCTATTTCTGACGGATCACATCATTTAATGTACCTACAATTTGTGTAATGTCTAAACGGCCCACTATGATGTTAGAATGAGATACAGATATTCACGAATAGCATTTGGCTGTGAATGTTGTTACGTTCACATGCAAATTATAGTAGTGTGCGTAACGTCGGAAACGCTCGTAAAATAGCTCACGCACACATAGACAATGTGCATGTACACGCCTTACGACATTCATAGACAAATGCTTTTCGTGACATAGAACGTCTGTAGTTTAAAAGTATAATATCTCATTCGACGCACGCAACAATGTGCGGAAGTCAACATATGTCACGCAATGCTTCGGGGTAATTTTGACTGTGTTACTGGCAACATTAACAAAATGCGTTTATGGAGTATGTTTCGTTTTTTTTTTTTTACAATATTTTTAATTGATTATTTAGCAGCGATGACAGATTTCAATAAGAGAGGTAGGGCACAGCGGATAATCCGCTCAAATCGGAGCAGCCCGTCTGGGAACCTCCACCTTACATCATATCATAGCCAAATAGCATATTGCGTTCCTATGGTATGTAAGGTCTCCAGAGCTCCACTTGGGGGGATTGGGAGGGTTGGCAACGCGTGAGTGATACCCCGGTATTGCAAGCGTCTATAGGCTACGGTGATGCTTACCATCAGGCGGGCCGTATGCTTGTTTGCCAAATTTGTGGTAAAAAAAAGAGAAGATTTTATAGCGTTAGTTAGTACACGGCGTATTTTAAACGCGCAGATGACGCGCTTTAATTCAGATTTTAACGCAACTAAAGCCCGTTTGTACTGCGTTTATATACGCGGCGCCTATTTCGATACACGGCATCTACAGCGCCGTAAACGCGCGTCCACAAACACTTTTTTTTAAATAATCTATATATATATATATATATATATATATATATATATTTATATATATATATATATAAAAGAAAGTCGTGTTAGTTACACTATTTATAACTCAAGCACGGCTGAAGCGATTTGGCTGAAAATTGGTGGAGAGGTAGCTTAGAACCAGGAGAAGGACATAGGGTAGGGTAGTGCCTCTAAGTCGGAACAAAGTTCGCCGCGTCATTTAGTGAAAATATAATTAATTTATCAAAATAATACAAGAATAACTAGCTTAATTAATTGCAGTTATTAAAATTGTCACGTTTTATTATTTTTGCTAATTAAATAAAACGGCCAAAATACAGATCAGTTAAGAAAATTCAAAAGTAAAATATTACCTAAACTAAATAAAACATAAGTTTTTGATATCTCAGGGCCGTAGGTGGCTGCTATGAGGCTTTGTAGAGAAGTAGGAAAAAAAATAGAATTCACTTCCCTTTTTTGAAGGTGATAACGCTTTGGAAGAGTTCATCCGTATAATTAATTCAAAATTTGTCATATTATTATGTCACCCAAATGGACGGTGTAGCCCCACTGGCGATACTTGAAAGACGCATCAGTTATGTGACTTTAAATTGCACAATTGTGTGCACATAATTGCACAATGAGTTATTTAACGCAGAGTATAATACCGGTCATTTTAGCTAATCGACTAATCGCAGAAATGCTGCTCGAATTACGGACAAGTCAGCCACACATTCAAGTGGGTACATTATAAATCAACATCCTCATCTTGGCCACAAGAAGTCCACTGCTTCCCCAAACACTTCCAGTGCGACTGGTTAGCAGCGGCATGCATCCACCGGCTTCCTTAGGTCACCTTAGGTCGTCTGACCACCTTTTATGCAGCCGTCCTACCCTTCGCTTCCCGCTATTTATGAACAGTAAACGGGAATAACCTCAAAACACTGATGGATTTTATAAAACAATGCTAACAGTATCGTACAGTTCATACCTACGTAGGCCCGACCTCACCACAACCGGTTAGCATCGTCTGCTTTCTACATCAAATTAATACAAGTTTAACATTTTAGAAAAAAAAAACTTTGAGGTCACAAACCTTGAATTATTAAACAGTTTCCTATTGCACGAATTTGGCCTAGCTAAATAGTGAAATGTTTTTATAATTTCATCATCGCAAACCACTATAAAGTGATTAGAATCAGAACTATTACCACCACATCTTCCCAATATAATAATATCTGGCAGTGCCCGCGACTAAGTTCCCTCACCCATCCTCACACCTACCCATTTTGCAATTTTTTGTTACTGGAATCAAAGTAGTAAACAATGTAACGATCTTAGAGTAAATAACAATGTATAGAGGGAGTGTCCCTGCACCCGTTTTGATGCACCGCAACTGGTGCCACTGGCACCAAACGCCGAACTTTGCCGAACCGCTTCGTAGTTGTCGATGTCAAAGCGCACCAAACGTGTCTCCCAGAAAAAAAAATGGCGGTTTGTGCTATCAAATCGTGTCACAACACGACTGAAAACCCAAAGAAATGTAATGATATCACTTTTCGCAGGAAAGTTTTAAATATTTCATAGTAATTTGTAGTTAATTATGAAAAAGAAATAATACGATTTTAACGTATTTTTTTAATGCTCGGTGTTGCCCGATTGTGAAAATTGTTTCCCATTTGTGGTGCTCGGCAATCGAGCTTCACTTGATTAGGCAGCTTTCTACGCCTTTGATGCCTTTTGTTACAAATTGCTGTCTCGCAAGTAGTTGCTAAGGAAAGTCCTTTCAATACTTCCTACTCCGCCTAACTTCTTTCTGATTAATTTCGTTCTGAGTTCCAAGACAGCTGTAGTATGTCCTCCGGGACGCCAATCACGCTTCATTCCTTATTGTCAATCAGAGATCGCCGTTGTTGATCCTGGTGTTATAGGAGACACAGTGGTAGACTTGTACCGGATGTTCTGTGAGTCGTACTGCCCCAATCTAGTATTTCAAAAATTGTTGTTCTAAAAGGTGATGTTGTCAAAACAATGTTGCCGTGCCAAAACCGATTTCCCCAAAATTAGGGTAACGTGTTCGTATTTTTTTATTTTTTTTATTTAAATAAATATCTAGATTCTAAATAAATTTTTCTCATCAAAATAAATATTGATTTTGTGCGACTAAGCTAAGCTGTCAAGGTGGTCCCAAGTGAGACTTCATTACGATACACAATGCAAAGTTTATGTTAAATATATTCGCACACAGTCATGTGTACCACTGACCGACATATTTGCTTACAATTTACATAATTATAATTTTAAATTTAATTTGTAAATGAATGTTACAAATTGCGATGATAACCCAGTGAGTATTGAGGCATATTAACCCAGCGGTCCATGGTAAAACCTGGTTTAAAAATCAAGCTTAGAGCAGAGGGTACGTAGAGATAATTTTTGCTGGACGTACAGTACGAAAATCGTTGAACGCACGGATTCAAAACTCTACGCAAAATGGTGAAGCGTTCCACATATTTGCAGGTTCGTTTGTCATTATTTTAATTCAGTTACACCCTACAGTACAACAACACAAACTTTGACCACTGTATAACATTAGTATGAAATAGACGATTAGATAGGAAAAGTATGTAAAAAATCAAGTTTTTTTTTGTATCAAGACTATTTTTATTACTAATCTAAATATAAATATATTCAGCATAATTTAAAATTTATAAGCCTGCGTTCGCTTATTGAGGTAGCCGTTACCCTAATTTAGAGGAAACCGGTTTTGGCATGGCAACATTTATTTGACAACATCACCTTTTTACAACGACCATAAACACTGTACAAATTTTGTTTTAGTCTGATAGACTGTTGTTAATGACGCTTCTTGCCAAATATCTTCAATCGCAACAGCCCGGTAGTGAAATGAAATGAAATCGTTTATTTCGGAAATTAGACCTTCACAGGCACTTTTTCTTGTCATTTACAATTTGTATATATGTATAAAGAAAATAAACTACGTTGTAAACTACCACCATTTCGGACACAAGCAAAATGGCCACCGGTAAATGAAATGGCGAAAGAAACCCGGTTACGGCCTTTTTTGTCATTTAGCAATTTTTTTCTTTCACTCTTTTGTTACAATGTATAACTACATTTATAAGAATAAATAAAATACAGATCCAGGTACATACAGAAATCAAGCTCTAAACGCGGGATGTCGATCCAAATAGCGCTATGGTCAAATCCTAATAGTGCATTGATAATAAGCCTGCCTTTGGTCTTTGGCACCAGAGGGCGCTCGGGGCAAACATTTATGTGAGTGATACCATTATCTACATAAAAGTAAAGACAAGCTATCAGGTAATTTTTATTAAACAGATCGTTTTTTTTATACCACAAAGGTGGCAAACAGGCATACGGTCGGCCTGATGGTAAGCCTTCACCGTAGCCTACAGACGCTTACACTACACGCAAACGTATACACATTCGTTCACTAAACACCTTTGCGAATGCACCCGCCTCGATACCCGCCCGGGGTAAGGCAACGCGATTCGGTGCAGGGCGGAGAGTGGCCATTCTACCTCGGGTTATTACTCGTCATGAATCTTCTTGAAAAACATCACCACAAACGCAGCCGCGGACAATCAAGTTACATTAAAAAAAATCTCGTTTAAACATTCTACAATGTTTTATTTTATTAAGTAGTTTTCTCATTCGTACAAGTCAACTTACCGCTACAGGTTAACCACTATGACCTTTTATGACAACTACATTACACTCTTAACAGCATACATATAAGAACTATAATACAATATCAAAAGTCAAATGACATTGTAAATTGGCATCCTTATTTCAATACACATAAGTGTCATAATTGTGAAAGGAAAGTTCGCTATGATTGTAAATTAGAATTCGCGACTCTATGCAAATGCATATAAGTTTTAATTTACTATGAGTTATTTCCCACGTGTCATGCTAACGGTGTGACATTAGTATTTTGTATGTGGGATTTTTTAAAAGTAAGTTTAGGGTTGCCAACCAAAGTTTAAAAGTATTTTTTACTAAGTTAAGTTCTTGTTACTGTCTTTTCAGTTAAAGTTAGACTTTAAAATCAGCTAGGTCACTCTGCATAGCAATCGCGATTTTAATTTCAATTCTGTATAATTTCAAATGTAAAAGAGCAATGCCCATGAGCCTTACAGTGTCAGGCCCAAAAGTGAACAGTTAAAAATTATACAATTTCCAATTGTATTAATTAGCTCAATATTTAAAATAACAGAAAAATCTATTAGGAAGTCTGCCATTTCATTATTTTTATTAAAAAACGTCTATTACTTTGTATCGATTATTATTTTCTCAGATTCTATTTAGCATCGCAGCGTCATTTACCCTTTAAAAAATCGAATAATAAATGGTTACATAACTTACATATTATTATTACCTATATATTTATTATTACTTAGGTTTACTTATAATGTATCGTATTTAACATTGCTGTTATCGTATTTAATGATTAATGAAATGACAGATGGCTGGCTGACGGCTGCTCAAACGGCAGACTTTTGGTATTGCCATGTTTAAAAAAAAAAGTATCGATTTTAGTATCGATTATATGAATAATACCGATTGAGTGTGTTTTTATACCGGGAGTCGGTATGTTAATAAACTAGTTATACTTGCACATCATACTTTATTATAAATAAACTATTGTACGTTGTTTCAGCAGGCAGTTTGTGCAACTGATTAATGCCTGTATCCAGTTATAATTATATAACTGGATACAGGATAATACCAACGAGATATCGATTTATTATTTTTTCGTTTTATGACTGGATCAAAAAGATTGTTGTTGGCAACATTTTTTTATTATGTGCAGTTAATTATCATAATCATTACAAATCCTAATAATAATAATAAAATAAAATAGATAACTGGCACACTTTTAATAATAGCCAAAAATATTATTATTTATTAAATAACTAAGTTCATAATTCAGATATTTATTTTCGTATTGTCCACGAGTGGGCCTGAAATGGGCATTGCTCTTTACAGCAAATCCTAATTAGAACCCTTGAAATTTTATACTTTACTATTTGGTTAGCATACAATCCGATTTCATTTAGTTTAGTATTAAGTTAGCGCTAGTTTAGCTATGAAGAGTACCTAAAAGTAACAACCCAATAGCAATCGAGTGGAATTATCTTCAAGAGTAAGGGGGCAGGGTGACGTTAGATTTGTGTTTAATGTATTATTCATATTCATTTATTGCTACAATAATGTGTACATAGATTTTAAAATTTTATAAAGAATCATTATAGAGGGTTGTCGGGCTCCGCAATTTCTGATGGAGGAGGGAAGGTAAAAAATTAAATTATTTAGTTCTTATCTTATCGAGCTCGGTATTAATCTACCCACCCACTATCCCATGGGAATTTCGAAGAATCCCGTCTTGTCTACATTCTAAAGGGACCTCTGTGCAAAATTTCCGCTACTTTCCGGCCAAGCCGACACATTACCACTGCTGTGTCAACTGTATAGCCAGGATCAACAACGGCGACCTGTGATTTGATAATATAAGCATTTATATATAGACTAGCTGTTACCCGCGGCTTCGCCCGCGTAAAAATTAGGCTATTTTGGGCTCTGTACCCCTTACAATGTGTATGTATCCAATTTTCATAATGATCGGCTGCTTCGTCAAGCCGTGAAGGAATAACAAACAAACTCAATTTCTCATTTATATATTAGTATAATTGACAAGGCTTATACCCAGCAGTGGGTCGATATAGGCTGATGATGATGATGATGATGATAATTGACAATAAGCAATGAAGCTTAGGGTCGTCCCGGAGAAGAAACAACAGCTGTCTCGGAAATCACAACGAATTTAATCAGATAGATATTACACGAAGAAGGAAGTGTTGATCGGTCTTCCATTGGAAATCGACTACAATACATCGACATAAAAATATAGACAAGCTGTCCGGTACTGAGATTTTGCGGCATTGCGATGGTGTACATGCACGACTTCAGTCAGTTGCGTTGCGAGCGAGCGACAAAAGCAGCGGTGTCCAATTGACAATTTTTATTTAACAGATCGTTTTTTGTCATTTGGACACCACTGCTTCTGTCGCTCGCTCGCAACTGACTGAAGGGTGGTGGTGTGCATGTGCACCATCGCAATGCCGCAAAATCTCAGTACCGGACAGCTCGTCTATACTTTATGTCGATGATACTAGATGATGATGAGTTAGGACTATTTTATAAGATTCGAAATATTGGCAACCCTGTATGAGATGGTCAAAATGCGTTTACGGTCCGCTGGAGTTAATGGTTGTTTATTACTCTTAGATTAGTCAGAGCAGGATACGCTAATAGCATTCTTTTTTACATCAATGGTAACAGTTTCGATTTTGGTCAAAAACATCTAGTTTTGGCTATATAAATATGAATGACTAGTATTCGTAAATTCTCATATTTAAAACATTAGCTTCTGCCCGAGGCTTCGCCCGCGTGGCCTACTAACAATTAGCATATTTTTCTTTAGAAACAAATTCCGGTCCGGTCCGGCATGGCCCGGTACGGTACGGTTCCGTCCGGTCCGATCCATTCCGGTGCGGTCCGGTCCTTATAAGGAACCTACATGCCAAATTCCAAATCTCTAGCTACACTTAGCGGTTTAGGCTGTGCGTTGATATACACTCGCAACTTCGTTTGCGTCTATCTCGCTTTCCCGTGGGAATTGTAAAATCATTTCTTAGTACACCCCTAGACATCGTAAGGAACCTACATTCCAAATTTGACGACCTCCGTGGCGTAATGGTTACCACGCCAGACCGCCACCCAGGAGGTCCCGGGTTCGATCCCCGGTCGGGTCATGATGAAAAACGAACTTTTTCTGATTGGCCTCGGGTCTTGGATGTTTATCTATATATGTATTTGTTATAAAATATAATATCGTTGAGTTAGTATCCCATAACACAAGTTTCGAACTTACTTTGGGGCTAGCTCAATCTGTATAACTTGTAAAAAAAAAAAAAAGAATGTAGATAGACAAAAAAGGCCATAAACGATTTTCGTTCGCCATTTCTTTTACCGGTGGTAATTTTGCTTTGTTTCCGAAATGGTAGTATATAGAGTAGCTTTATTACAATCTATACTAATATTATAAAGAAGTAAAGTTTGTGTGTTTGTATATTTGTTAAATTGTAAGGGGTAATCTCGGGATCTACTGTACCGATTTTAAAAATTCTTTCACCAATAGAAAGCCACATTATTGCTGAGTGTCATAGGTTATATAAAAAACCGAAAAATAAAAAGGCTTTTACGTGGTAGTCGGTTTTGCAAAGTAAATCGGAGAAAAAACGGTCGAATGAAAGCTCTTACGAACGCCTGTACTAAAAAAGGAAATAATCCTTTTTTAGTACAGGCGTAACAATGCCCAACGAAGTGAGCACGGGTCAGCTAGTACAGAATAATATTATTGTGTTGTATTGTAAAAAAATCTAAGTATCCGCGAGGGCCTACTGAATATATCTATCTCTTGCATTGCTAACCCTACCCTTTCCATAGCGTGATAAATTTTTACCGTAAGGTTGCCTTGAAAAGATTGCAGCCAGCAATAAGGCCGCCTTGTTGCAAAAACACTACATTATTTTTATTATATTATTTATACATTTATTATATACTAGTGTTAGATTGGCAATGCAAAAGAGACAGATCATAGCATACACGTTTGTTAGAGCGAGATAGATAGGCGAGACCATTCTATACACGCTATCGGCCTGCATCGACCTGACGTCAGTCGTGTTAAAAACAAATCCCACTTATTTTTTACAAAATTTATGGTTTTTAAGTGTAGTTTTGGTGTTAATTAGACGTGATTAAATATGGTTACCTGTGCAGTGCCTGGATGTAACTCAAACAAAAAGGAAAATCCACAAAATTATATATCTTGCTTGCACACATGTACATTACACGCACACTAGTGTATTTTGTTTTTGGTCTCGCCTCAATCAAACAAAGCCAATCTATAGGTACGCTAGTATATACTAAATCTGAGTCCGTAAGTTTTCTGTATTGTACCTACCTACTGAATTGTTTTTTTTTCTGTGTTTTGCAAATATGTAATTCATTCATTCAATAAAATATCTTTGACTTTGTCCGTCTGTAAATAGCAAAATGATTCTATCCCCACTAATAAAAGACGAAACAAGTGGGCGGAATCAATATGAATTCGTCCGTCATAAGCGTCCTCAGCCCACAGAGCATCACACGTTAATTGACATCGAACGGAAACGACAATGAACTTGAGCGGGAAGCGAGTGTATTTTATTTGAAAAATATTAAGAATAGCTTTTTTTGTTGCTAATTTTAGTTTTGGTTCTGGCAACAGAGAAATTATTGCTTTTATAAAAGACAATATTTGTCGGGGTAATTTTAGTTTTGGTGCTGGCAATAGAGAAGTTTGACATAAAAACAATAAACAATTGAATTAACATTTTTACATATTATTTTCGTCAATGTAATTTAGTTTTGATTCTCTTCTCTATAAATTAAATTCTCAAAATTTTAAAAATCAATCATTTTTTTTACGTTCCGAAAACAAATGATTGATTTTTAAATTAATTTTCACTTCATGTTTGAAACAAAACAATTGAACATCATTTTTCGTACGCAAAAATGAAATTAGTCAGACAATATTTTCATGTCTTAAGTCTTAAAATCACATACATATTATTTATTAAGTAATATATTAAAATACCAACCCAACACTCTGCTAATAAATGCATAATAGATTTATTCATCTTTTCAATTGAAAAAAAAACCGGTCTTTACTATTTACATACAAAAAAGGTGGTCTCATATTAACAAAATTGATTTATGAATTACTTGTCTTGTTAAAATAGATAATAATCTGAGCTGACAAAAACTATACAACTATTTTTATCCGACGCGCGACGTGACGTCAACGCTTCGGAGAGTATATGGTAAATTCGCCGCTCTTGTCACAAGCCCGGCTAGCTCAGTCGGTAGAGCATGAGACTCTTAATCTCAGGGTCGTGGGTTCGAGCCCCACGTTGGGCGCATTCCTTTTTGCATTTTTTTTACACAATTTTTACCGTTACTTTTTGTAATAACATTCAACTTTTTATTATTTTTTTTATAAGTTTTTTTCTTTAAATTATCATTTCGGAAACTGGTACTGTAGTATTGTATTGCTAATAATTCCTTTGAATAGAAAAGATTTTTTATTTATTTGACGTACATAATTTAAAAAAAACACAAATTTTAACAATATTAACATTAAACCTTTACCTACAACTATTTTTTTAATACAGAAGGATGATGGTAAACAATTACCGCTGCCCATGGACATTCACCGCTACAAGATCTTGGATGCATTGCCCATCTATAAAGGAATGAAAAAGAAAGGACAGGGGAAGGAAAGTGAAGTAGGAAGCAGTCATCCAAAATATAAAAAAATAATTTGTTCAGTTTTTTCATAAACTACCCAGATTCCTATGGGAAAAAGAGACAGTGACGTCACACGTCTAGTCTTTGTGTCGCGACGTCTAGCCGAACGGACGGTCACCCTCCTATCCCATCCGAATCGAAATAGGTAAATAAAAGGTGTCATAGGGTTGACACACACCTCTTTTTATTTTAGTTTTATTTTATGACAAAGGTGGACAAATGAGCCAGCGGGTCAACTGATAGCAGGCAACCACCGCTGACCATGAACAGCCACGACTACAAGATCTTGGATGCGTGGCCCACCTATGAAGGAATGACAAAATTTAGGACTTTTTTTTAAAAAAAAATTAAAAAAAATTGTACAGTCAACCTATGAAAGAGCTAGCCAGTGTCGTAAATGTGATTCAAGTATTCTAACTATTGCATGAAGGATTACTCGAATTTTTATTATCAATAAGTATTATGAATTTTCATGATCTTTCCATATATTAGCATAAAAATCTTTTATTGAAGTGAAAACCTCTTTAGCGGCGCTTGGCACCTTTTTTTAGATGGGTAAAAAATGTTAAACTCAGATCCGTAGCCTGATCGAACAAGCGTAAGATTCCCTAACCATTCCAAGAAATTCAAAAATGCACAACGTTGATGTTTAAGTTTTCACTTCTGCCGGCACTCCCGGAGTGCAACCAGTCCTTTTTTTCCCAATTCTATTCATATTTTACTATGTAAATACAAAGTTTAATAAAAATGTTTACATTATTAGTATTATGATTGATGGCTTCTCACGCAGCACTTGCAAATTTAAAAATAATCTAAAGCTTTTGATTTGTAGTCGTAACTAAAATTAAATTTAATTAAATTTTCAATTGATATTCTATTTATGTGGTTATTTATATGGTATCTAATTAATAAACTAATTGTAATGCTGATCTCAATTACCATATACTGTCACTATTTTTCACACATTTTTATTTTTTTTATTTTTTTTATATTTTTTTATAGGGACAATTCATACAAGATAGAGCTAGCCCCAAAGTAAGTTCGAAACTTGTGTTATGGGATACTAACTCAACGATATTATATTTTATAACAAATACATAAATAGATAAACATCCAAGACCCGAGGCCAATCAGAAAAAGTTCGTTTTTCATCATGACCCGACCGGGGATCGAACCCGGGACCTCCTGGGTGGCGGTCTGGCGTGGTAACCATTACGCCACGGAGGTCGTCGACATTTATTCTAATATTATTGCTGTGCTTTATTGACATGTTGTTTACGTCTATAATTGAGGCGGCACTCTATATTGTACCTATTCAAGTGTTTAATTTATATTGAATGTATTAGTGTTCGCTTTGTTGATGTGACTAATAAAATAATAAAAAAATAAAAAAAAATGTTTTCTGCCCTTCTCTTTCATTTGTTGCAATTGCCAACCCTACACAGTTTGGGGGTGACTAATAATACCTTGGAAAAGGGGGAAAAAATCTCATCCCCCATTACCGTGACATTTCCTAGAAAATGGTAACAATCACAATGGGAGTCTATTTCTACGTTGACTCACTGATGTCGTAAAAAAAACTTTTTTCGTCTACATTGTTACAAATGCTATTTTCGAGTTTATATTTGGTGACGAAATACTATGACATTTAGGTACGGCTTAATTCCCAGCCGTGGAACATTTATGCGAATTTTTAATATTTGTCTACTTCTGTACATGTTAATGCTAGACTAGAGATGCAGTGAACATAACTAGGTATTAGGTGAAGAGTGGATCTATAAAATTTTCGTTAATTCAGCATCAAAAACAAAGTTGTGATTTATTTTTTATTTATTTATTTATTCTCTCCACAATTACATTAGAGCACTTACAGCCTATCAAAAATGACATGCAATAGTAATAACAAAAAATACATAATAAATATTAAAATTAAACAAGTAGTAGGTACTGTTAGACTGGTGATAGCAAAGAAAGTTATATATAAATGAAACATTTGAAATTGTGGAGAACTGGCGCCTGAACTAGGTATCCGAAGAACCTGTATCACAGGTCACCAGGTCCCCACCCGGTTTGTTAACATAAAGAAAATCCAAGAAATCTCGAGTAGAATTTTGAGAGAATTGACAAATTATATTACAAAAGTGATTAATAAAATGTAAAAGAGTTTTAGTAGGTATATGAACAAAAAAAGAACTCTGAAGAAACAGTATCCGTGATTTAATCTTCAAGACGGTGGGTATTTAAAATGAATTTTATAAATATATATGGATTAGATGGATCCCAGGACATACAGGCCTAGAAGGAAATGAAATGGCAGACGAACTTGCAAGGACTGGTGCTGACAACCCTCAGGCAGGACCGGAAAAATTTGCGGTATATTCAAAAAACTCAGTGTGACCATATGGTAAAGGAACTATGGAAATCTGTCTCCGGACAAACACATGGCCCTGATAAATGGTCACAAGATAAAAAATTCTCCAAAGTACTCATCGAGCTTAAAAGACAGAAAACTAGTGCGGTGACAAGAATACTAACAGGACACTGCAAACTCAATAAACACCTGTTTAACCTGAACACAACCAGTCAGCGATGTGCAGTTTCTGCCAGGAAGAAGAAGAAAGTGCCATGCGCATACTCTGCTCCTGCGGACCACTCGTGTACAAGAGAAGTGTACATATAGGAAAGCATATTCTGCTTCCAGAGGAGATACAACAGCTCTCTGCCCAGCACATCTGGAAGTTCCTAGAAGCAACCGGTCTGGACAGGGAAATTTTAATAAAGGGCACTATTAAAGATCAGTAATGGTCGAAGCAGTACATTTTGAAGCCCAAAGAAATCAAATAACAATAATAATAATTTCAGCATCCATATTTTAATATATTTATTTAGAAAAAAGTCCCAACTATCTAGGCGTGGGACAGCATTTTGCAGGCAACTACGCCAGCTATTAGCAAGTCATACAATATGGATTATCTAAGTTTATTATCGTTAAATAATATCAGAACTTGGGTTGTTATTTTAGATTTGATTTGTCTTTAGGACAGTAGTTTTAAAACCAATAATTCTTTTACAACGTACGATAGAGCTTTCAATACTTCCTACTCCGACTATCTTATTTCTGATTAAATTCGTTGTGAGTACCAAGACAGCTGTAGTTTTCTCCCCCGGGACGTCAATAAGCTTCATTGCTTATTGTCTATCTGAGGTCGCCGTTGTTGATCCTGGCTACACAGGAGACACATCGGTGGGAATGTGTGGTGGGCTTGTACGAAAGATACGTTTCGTGTTAACTTAAAAGGAGGACTCCGAAACATGTAATTTATAGTTTGTAATAATGAAGAAATTTTGAATTATTCTTTTTAAGAGCTGATCTGGAAACGGTATTTTCCTTTTTAATCGTATAGTCCATCCCACCCTCGTCGCCAAATTGTTATATCCTAATTTGGTAATTTATTAATACACTATTAGAATATTTGTTATATTTTATTTGTGCTAGAAAGAATTACAATAATGAATAATCAGACATGAACCAAAAAGTACGCGCGCTCTACAGATTAAAAAACCAACGCCGTCTCTAGTGACATTTTGGGTTGCCACATTCACAACTAAACACAACACATTTAGATATTGTCTATAGTTCATAATACGTCCGGGGAGCGTCTATAGTGATGTCATCCCGCTCCCAACAGTCCCACCCCACCTTGACCTAGATTTGCGAACGTCGCATTGCGTTCCGAGTGGCGTCCAAGTATACATAATACATGAACTTATTTAAGTGCTCATTATGAAATTTCGTACCTGTTTCCCCAAAATCCGTACTTCCATATCCATACTAATGTTATTGACAGGCCCGGTGATCGAGTGGCTAGCAATATGGTCACTTTATCTCAAGCGCCGCGGGTTCGAATCCTGCTCAAGGCAACATTTGTGTGCATGAGTCTGTTTGCCTTGGTCTGGGTGTTTTATATGTGTAATAAGTATTTATTTACAAAAAAAAAAGTATTTTATCAGCAATCTTAGTACCAATAGTACAAGCTTATTTTAGTTGCTTAGTTTGGGACTAGATGGCGTTGTGTGATTCGTCCAAGAATATTTATTTATTTATAATGCGAAAGTGTGTTTGTTTGTCCTTCTTTCACGTCGAAATTAACCTTGAAAATTGACATGATATTTCTTTTAGGGATAGATTAAGGTCTGGTAAGTGACATAGGCTAATAATATTTGTCTCGTAATTAGATGCTTTTCCGAGATAAGGTCTCTCACACAAAACTTCGATGCAACGCGATGCGAATTCGCAACACAGAGAATTGCATACGAATTGCTGCAAAATGCTCGCAGATATTTGCGATGCGATGCGAATTCGCAATTATGTGCGGCAGCTTAAAAGTAGAGTACAATCACCAGATTTTTAATTACATTATCTAAAAAAAATCAAGTCATCCGTTCATTACTTTCGACTAGTTTCGACGGTGTTTTTTCGTAAACATTTGTATGTATCTTGAGTAAAAACACATTTTCTTTAAAAAAAAAAAGACTATATACAAAAATTATTACATCTTGTTGCATGCTTGAAAAATGACAGAATACAGAATAATGCGGAACCGGAAAAGTAAGAGTAAAAAAACCAGCACAGATTTTAAAAAAAACTTCTTCTTCTCTTTTACTGTTGGCAACGTTCGCGCGTGAACACACGGGAAACAAACGCTTTTACATTTTATAATATTCTTCGTGCGCTTCCCTTCCTGCAATTGCTATCAACTGCGGGTAGCTGGGTGTCAATGTTGTCAAGTCACCTAACGGTCACTGACTTGACGACTGTTACCTATCGACAACAGTCAAAACTGACAGCTTAATCTTCCCTCCGAAGTACGAGATATTTTAAATCCATCCAAGTATTGATCAGGGTTTCCGTTGCTTAACTTCCATGGCCGTTTCACTTTGACACGCACGACGCAATCGAGCTTATGGATGTAGATTGTAGACAGTTAAGTCGTTCTTGTTACTTCCGCGAGGTCAGGTGCAAATGGGGTGAGGTCATGGGCTTGCCTCCGCGAATGAGTCAAGTTTAAAGTAACCAATGTAAATATTTTTTATATAATAGGTACCAGCTTTTCGGTTAATAGGCTAGTTGCCGTAAAAAATGTAATTAGTCCGTCTTTTAGATTATTCAAAAATAAGGGCAACTCATTTTTTCGTTTGTAAATTAGGCCAAAAATGACAAAGATATAGCCCATTAAAGTTACGTGTGACGTCACGCCGTGTGGCATTTTTGCGCACGGGGTGACGTCAAAGGCCCCCCACTCCTAAATTTTTATGCCTTGTATCTTTGTTATTTTTTTTTTAATCGAAAAAAGAAAAAAAACGTGTCCAATATTTTTTTATAATCTAAAATACGGACTAAATATAATGTAATTATTTTGATAATAGAAACAACCATATTTTATGACATAGATCTCGTTTGACAACAAAACCACCCAAAGCGCGACTTGTGGCGCCGTCTGTTGGTCGACATTGCAATTGCAGCGCCACCTACAGTAGAAAAAATATTTTTCCATTGGAATGACATACATTCACGGGATAAAAAGCATCCTATGTTGGGCTCTGTACTGTACCTATGACAATATGTTTACAAATTTTCATAATGATCGGCTGATTATTCAAGCCGTGAAGGAATAACAAACAAACTCACTTTCTCATTTATAATATTACTTTGACGTGAAACACAAGAGCAAATCACGCTATGCCTTAGCTATACAAAATAAAGAATCTATCTATCTACCTCTCCTCTCCTCTCCGCTTTGGAAACCGGGCCTTATGTCGCGATCAGTCAATACAAAACATTACGCGGTCAATATACACTTCCGGACACTTGAATCGAGCCACCCAGCAGTTTCAACTTTGATTGCTGGTAACTTAACAAAAGTATATGATCAACGAAAAAGTTTTTATGCAATTTGGAAGCTGGTACACTTTACATTAATAAGGTATACTTAATTCAAAATTTCAATTTCAATAACTTGATAAAATTACAATTTTAAGTGAAACTTGTCCTGTATAACCTTTCTCAAAGACAAGACTCGGGTTGAATTTTTGAAAAAAAAAAGGAATTATTGGAAAAAAAAATTATTCAGTAGCTTGTATTGCCTCCGAGAGCGTTTATGATTGCAGTCATGCGATTTGGCATGGAGTTAATCAACGTCATTATGAAGTATTGTGGAATGTTCTCCCATTCCTCCTCGATGGCAACTCTCAGCTCTTCCAAAGTTTGTGGTGCTGGTTGGTGAGCTCGAACACGCCTCTTTAATTCGTCCCATAGACGTTCGATGGGATTCATATCAGGGCTCCTTGCTGGCCATTCCATTGTCGTGATTCCAACATCATGAAGGTATGCCCTGACGATTCCTGCAGTGTGCGCTCTTGCATTATCATGCATAAAGATGAAGCCTTGGCCTACAAATCCAGCATATGGCATCACATGAGTCTCTAGGCAATGGTTAATGTATCGACGGGCATTTAGTGTTGGTAGACGTGGTCCTGTCACAACCTCTAGCCCAGTTTTACCATCGGCAGATATTCCTCCCCAGGCTATCCACGAGCTCCCGCCATAACTCACTCTCTCTTCAATACAACACTGAACAAAGCGCTCTCCCCGCCTTCGGTAGACCTTCCTCCTTCCATCATTACCATAAAGCATAATCTTAGTCTCATCAGTAAAGAGTACCTTGCTCCATTGGCGTTGAGTCCAATGCAAATGTTCGCGTGCAAACTGTAAGCGCGCCATTCGGTGAGCTCTTGTCAGTTTCGGCCCGTTGGCTGGCTTTTGTGGGCTCAGACCACGTTCTTTAAGTCTTTGTCTAATTGTTCGCGCGGAAACAGCCACTCCATGAAAGTCTCGAAGCTGTTCTTGGATCTGTACAGAGGTGAGGTGACGATTTCGTAAACTGGTTGTCGCGATAAATCGATCCTGTCTTTCTGAAGTTACCCGAAATGGCGGTCTTCCTGGACGGCGCACGTATACCAGTGTCGAGGTATCGATGGTTTACCCTTTGCACAGCAGAACGGCTTAAAGCAAGCTGTGATGCTACATCGCGCTGACTTCGGCCCGACTGTAGAAGCGCC
Source organism: Endotricha flammealis (assembly GCA_905163395.2). Lineage (NCBI taxonomy): Eukaryota > Metazoa > Arthropoda > Insecta > Lepidoptera > Pyralidae > Endotricha > Endotricha flammealis. The sequence goes on along the minus strand of LR990882.1, from coordinate 1,319,777 downwards.
ACAGCTTGCGCGGCTAGAAGAGGCGGTGTATCCATAATTTTAACGTTTAAATGGCTCAAATTAAAAAAACAACAATTTTACGATGTCTTAATTTCAAAACAATTACGGTGAATTCAAAATTATGGAGTTAAATAAAAAAATTATGTTAATTTAGATCAACTTTTCTTTTCAAAAGAATGCACTAATTTGGATTTTGTTTCGTTTTTCCATTTGATAAATTCAAAATTGGAACAACAGCACTTCAAAATCATTATGAATATACCAGCATCAAAACTGCATAAAAACTTTTTGATTAACTTAAGAATATTTTTATGTTCTATGTCATTACACATAAAAATGTAGGGTGGCTCGATTCATGTGTCCGGAAGTGTATATCAATATTACTCGATCAAGCACCTCAATATGGATTCACAGTGTTAACTGATCATGTTTAGGGCTAATTAGCTAACCGATCCACTGTTCCACTGCGCCAGATTAATTTGCAAATTACAACATTTACATCACTAATATGGAAAGTGAGTTCGTAAATTCACACGTAAGTATGACTCCGTCTGTGGGTCGATTTCGCTGGTAGATCACGCATAAACACCAAATATTACACCGCTTCGGCATAAATAACAAGAAAAAAAACCGGTAAAGTGCGTGTCGGGCCACGCGCAGTGTAAAATGTGTTTTTCTTGACTTGACCAATGTAGTAAACAATCTTAGCGTGTCTTTTTATTCGATTTCTGGTATACATAATGTATACCAGTATATTAATACGTTTTTTTCTTCTTTATTTATTGTTTTATTAAGTTTTAATTATTTGTATAATTTTTTTCGCCATCAGAAATTCCTGATATTTTGTTTTATTTGTATATTTTCTGTCAATAATTTGTATCTTATTAACACCATTTTAAAAGAGCAAGTGCTAAGTTTCTTGCCAGCTTCTTCTTAGCACAAATCTGCCGTCTGAACTGGTGGTAGGAAAAAATTGTGACGATTCGAAAGAGCTTATATTAGGCCTATTTGAATAAAAATATTATGAATTTGGAGATAGAGGGGGCCCGGACTACCGTGCAAACCGAAAAACGACACGATTAAATGTAAATTAGGCGCTAGACCACGGACGGACATGGCGAAACTATAAAGGGTTCCATGTTTGACAGACAGACTGTAAAGAGGGTTGCAGGGCCATAAAAATGATTTAAGTTATCTAAATATTGGGATGATGATCAATAGTATTCATTCATATTTCAATTCAATTAATTTATTTAAAACTATATAGGTACTATATAGGTACATCCGACTGCTGGGATACAGGTGTCCCTTCAATCGAAGGTGATAAGAGCGTACTCTGCCACGCTGTTCCAATGCGGATTGGCAGAGACCGGTGTTTTCAAGCCGCCCGAAGGCCACCGACTTGGCTTAACGACTGTGGTTACATCACTTACGTTTTGTACGTAGGTAGGTATATAATACCTACATACAGGTTTGTACGGAACGCACTTGGCCGTTTTTTTTTAAACATAATTAAATTAATTATTTATTTCACATTTCTGATGATGTTAGCAAGTTACAGGATACCTAATATCCTGGTAGGTAACCGCATAACCGCGTTGTGGTCTAGATCGAACAGAATATCAAGGGCTTAGTATGACTAATATTTGCCTGCGTGTTTCCACGTTATTTCGTTTCAACTAAACGAAAATCTGGCAACACTGTATATTCATAGTTCAAAATTTGAGGATAGCAACACCGTTCTGTGTTGCTAATGTTTTTGTAGAGATCCTACCTTCGGCACTTAGAAGGCGCAGGTTCGATTCCCATTCGGGCCAAACATGTGATAGCATTAGCATTTGTTTTGGGTCTGTTATCTTTATAAACAAGTATACTAGCTGCCCGGCCCGACTTCGCCCGGGTACTGTTTCGTTTTTTTTTCAATCTTTCTGAGAGATTTTCTTAATATTTTTTCCTTAATTATATTTTTAGATTAAAAAAAAAATGACGCACGATCTTTTTGTTAGTCACAAATAGTCCGCATACCAATTTTTAGCTTTCTACCTTGAAAATTGCGGAATGCTCCATACAAACTTCCACCCCCCCTTTTAAGGGAAGTGGGGGGTTAGAAAGAGACAAAAAGTAGCCTATGTCACTCTCCATCCTTCAACTATCTCCACTTACAAAATCACGTCATTTCGTCGCTCCGTTTTTCCGTGAAAGACGGACAAACAAACAGGCACACACACTTTCCCATTTATAATATTAGTATGGATAATATCCGTTGTATAGTACCCATAACGCAAGCGGGGTAAGCCTAGCTTAAAGGCGCTGTCCCACTGCTGCGCACGAAGAGGCTACGCACGTGTGTTAAGCTTTGCTTTGCAAGAGGATGTACGTGATTGTTTCCACTGCAACCCACGGACACGTTAACCATCAAGTGACGTCATTGATACACGCGTGGCTTGCTCAACATAGCTCAACGCTGTCAACGTCATGCACGCAGTAAATGCGGTACACAGCTTGTTCCACAAAGCGTGCACATCGCTGCGCACGCTGTGCACGAACACGTGGGCCACGTCGCACATTACAAACCAAAAACTATGACAATCAATGCGTAGCCTCTCCGTGCGCCGTGGTGGGCCACGCTACAGCTGTACGTAGTCGTGGTTTTATATTCGTGTATAGCTTGTACTGCAGTGGAAACGTAGACCCACGTAGTCATCCACGCAGCTGTAATGTGCCACGTCACGTGGCCCACGTATTCGTGCGCAGCGTGCGCAGCAGTGGGACCGCGCCTTTACTTTGGGACCTGTTGGCACTGTGTGAATTGATTCACACTATTTGAATTGGATATCTCACTAGACTAGGGTATTGCTTATTGTCAATCTGAGTCGCCGTTGTTGATCCTGGCAACACAGGAGACACATCGGTGGGAATGTGTGGTGGGCTTGTCCCGATATTACGATCGGATAATGAATCAAAATGGCCACCGTATTGCGAAAGCTTTGACTCGACTTAGATTAAGCTATTAAAGGACTAACCAACAACAAATTGAGACTAATTAATCTGTCGGAATCATTAAAGAAAGTAGAATGAATTGCGTCATTGTGCGAATGAGACGGAAGACAAATTCATTACGTTGAAAAGGGACGGTTGGTAAACAATGCTTTGTTCTTTTCAATTATTATCATTGTGTTAGGAGCTCGATGGCATCGCTGTGTCGGACAAGTTAAGCAATGAAGCTAGCCAGTGTTTGGATGGGTTCCGTTATATCGTGCATCGTAAAAGGTACTATTACATCTAGTATTAATTGAAATCTCATTAGAATTTCGAGTACCTTAAAAACCCCTGCTTCGTTTGGGGAATCAGGGGCCCGATTCTACTAACACAAATGCACTAATGGACTCTCAATCATGTCTCAATCGTGTCTCAAAAGAATGCCGATAGTGTATCACTGGAATAGTTTTTGACATTTGTTAAGGACTTAAACAATAAGTTAAACATTATGTTATTGTTTAAGTCCATAACAAATGTCAAAAACTATTCCACTGATAGAATATCGCCATTCTATTGAGACACGATTGAGACACCATTGAGAGTCCATTGGTGCATTTGTTTAATAGAATCGGGCCCCAGGTTTCTGTGCACTTGTCAGTACGTCAGACAAGGAAGGGTATGTTTTTCTTTATCTCACTTAATATTATAAAGGCTAAAGTCTCTGTGTATGTTTGTTACTTGTTCACGCTCAAATGGCTGGGCCAATTTTTATGATATTTGGTATGTAGGTAGCTGATACCTTGGATTAACACATAGGGTACTTTTTATCCCGAAAAGTATGCGATTCCCGTAGGATTTGGTCAAAAGTCTGATAGTCTAGCACTTTATAACGTAGATGGAGCAGTGCATAAAGACATGCAAACAAAATTGGGCGGGTTTCTCTAGTAATATTATATTACCAAAAATCGGGCAAGTACGTGTCGGGCCACGCACAATGTAGGGTTCCGTATAGGCTATGCATTTCTTGCTTGCAGATGAGTGCAATGCCATTTTCTATGACATTTGTACGTTTTCGTCAAAGAAATTTTACTTCATAAGTTCGTCGGCTATTACTCGGTAACTAGTAGTGCCTACTTAACCGTTATAGTTTTCCTTGTAGGTTCACTATATGGACTGACTACTACCGTGAATTTTTTCAAATTTCTAAACTCAAGACTTTCGGAGATAGAGGGGGGGGGGGGACCACCGTGCAAAACGAAAATTGACACGTTAAATGTAAATAATTCGCAAACGGATCATTGTACCGGGAAATGATCTTCCCACACCCTCAATGTTTTTAAGAGACCTATCTAAGGATAACAAGATGGGGTCGGTGCGAAAAAAAAAAATATTTTTCAAAATTTTATTCTACCACTTTGTTAGCATTGTTAATATGAGTATACATACCAAATTACAGCTTTCTAGCATCAAGCGTCTAGGCGCTAGACCGCGGACGGACAGACGGACATGGCGAAACTATAAGGGTTCCTTGTAGTTTACTACGGAACCCTAAAAAAGATAGATAGATAGACTCCTTACTAAAACCCGTGTGTAGTCAGGGCCGGCGGATAGTATATAAAATTCACATAGAAACACTATGATTCAGCGTGCGTCCAGCCAGTTTCGCGTTGCACGTTCGCAACTTTCCACTTTCGTTTCGACGTGCAAGCTCATGGAATAAAATATAGTACATGGTGGCTATTTGTTAGTTTTCAGATAGATTTGTTAATTTATTTTAAACTAGCGAAACCTTGCGCGGGTTTCGCTAAAGTTCTTCGTTTATATCCCGCTTTTTCGTGGGAATCTACTAATATCATAAAGCTGAAGAGTTTGTTTGTTTGAAGGATACTACATATGTATCGATGGTTTGAACGCGCTAATCTCAGGAACTACTGGTTCGAATTGAAAATTTTTGCGTTGGACAGTCCATTTGTCGAGGAAGGCTTTAAGCTATATAATATTACTCTGCGACCAATAGTAGCGGAGCATCAGTGAAAAAAGTTGCAAAAACGGGACAAATTATTCAATCGCGATAGTGTTTTCGACAACCACGCGAACGAAGTCGCGGGCATAGCTAGTGTATTATATATATAAACCTTTCTTTTGAATCACTCTATCTATTTAAAAAAAACCGCATCAAAATCTGTTGCATAGTTTTAAGGGTCTATCTAGCATACATAGGCACACATAGACAGGGAAGCGACTTGATTTTAGACTATGTAAAGAAGAGAAAGAAGAGCGAGCTTACCAACGGTGAAAGGTTTTTTTCAAATCGATCCAGTAGTTTCGGAGCCTATTCAATGCAAACAAACAAATATCTGCTAGATAATATTATCGACTACAAAAAACTAGCGTCTAACTAAACTGGTAACGATTGTATGTTTTGTAGGGGGCTAGGGGGTAATCTCTGGTTCTACTGAAACGATTTTGATAATTCTTTTGTACCACACCTGCGCGGTAAGTGCCCCATTTCTCCCATCAAAAGTAGCGAGAAGGTACGCGATTCCTTCCCTAGAATATGCGGGAGGGAAAAATGTATGAAACTCCTAAACTGCCCTCCGTAGGAAGGCAGAAAGGATTTTCATATATTTTTTCCTCCCGGGTGTCCGTCCGGTCGACGATGACGTCATCAACACAAGTGAATATCGCGTTGAATTCCTCTCTGTCCTTTCCTTGCAAATATAAAGTATTATGTAACTTTCGGGAATAAAGTGCGATTTCCACCTCAAGAGTATTTCGGCTCCCTCGTCGGAAAACGGTCACTTTACTCCCTTGGTGAACAATGTACTATTACCAACAGATAGATACCTTATTTGTGACTGTCATAGACTTTAACCTGAGAAAGCCCACGCGGGCTAAGCCGCGGGTCACATGTACGTACAGTATATAAATAAGAATGACATGAGAATTATAACTGTTTTTGTTACTATCATAGAATAAGTAATAACCCGAGGTATAATGGCCAATCTCCGCCCCGCACCTTACCCCAGGGGCCCGATTCTACTAAACAAATGCACCAATGGACTCTCAATGGTGTCTCAATAGAATGTTGATAGTGTATCTGTGGAATAGTTTTTGACATTTGTTAAGGACTTACAATAACATAATTAAATTATAACATAATGTTTAACTTATTGTTTAAGTCCATAACAATTAATGTCAAAAACTATTCCACTGATACACTATCGGCATTCTATTGAGACACGATTGAGACACCATTGGTGCATTTGTTTAGTAGAATCGGGCCCCAGGCGGGTATCGAGGCGGGTGCTGTCGTCGCAAATGTGTGCGTATAGTGAACGAAAGTGTATACTTTTGCGCGTGTACAGACGACATTGGCCTATGTAGTGGAAATAGGTAATTATTTAGGCTTTGGTTACTACAACTACTTGGGGCTACTTTTGTCTCTTCCATCAAACCTACACTTCGTTATTTAACTCATGATTGGTTTACGTGATGACACTCCAAAGCACCTATTACATACGTAATTAGTTCGGAAATGGACTGACGGACGTGCAGCGCTATATATTATAGTTACATTGATCGAATTGCATTAAATATATCGCTTTTTAATAGCTACAAGCTTTTACCCGCCTGCATAGACAAGGGGAGAGCCAATGGGGTACAGAATGGAATCCCATAGGACTTTTGTTACACAGACTCTCTGTGTACATTTTTTGTGCAGATCGTCATAATGTGATCCATACATTGAGTATATCAACGGACCATACTAATCCTAATCCTATCCTAACTAATATTATAATGAGAAAGTTAGTTTGTTTGTTTGTTATTCCTTCACGGCTTAACTAATCAGCCGATCATTATGAAAATTTGTATATATATTGTCAGGGGTACAGAGCCCGACATAGGCTACTTTTTATCCCGTGAAAGTATGTCATTCCAATGGGAAAACATTTTTTCTACTATAGAGGGCGCTGTATCGGCCAACAGATGGCGCCACAAGTCGCGTGGGTTGTTTTGTTGTCAAACGAGATCTATGTCATAAAATTAACGCGAGCGAAGCCGCGGGGAAAAGTTTATATTATAAAGGCGAAAGTTATGTGTATGTTTGTTACTTCTTCACGCTCAAATGGCTGGGCCAATATTTATGATATTTGGTATGCAGGTAGCTGATGCCATGGATTAACACATAGAGTACTTTTTATCCCGAAAAGTCTCGAAAAGTATGCGATTACCGTGGGATTTGGTCAAAAGTCTGATATAGATGGTGCTGCTGTGCATACATAAATACACACAAACGGACTTGTATGGGTTTTACTAATTATAATTATATTTTAATACCACAAAGTTAGCAAACAAGCATACGGCCCGCCTGATGGTAAGCATCACCTTACCACCAAATAGCATTGGTCTCGGCCATGTTGTGTTCCTACGGTGAGTAAGGTCTCCAGAGTTCCACAGGGGGTTGGGAGGGTTGGCAACGCGCGAGTGATACCCCCAGTATTGCAAGCGTCAATAGGCTACGGTGATGCTTACCATCAGGCGGGCCATATGCTCGTTTGCCACCTTTGTAGCATAAAAAAAAAGAAAACACCCAGATCCCATCTCATTCATGTTTGCCTTGTGCGGGAATCGCACACACATCCTCTGGTGCCAAAGTTCATTACCAACACTCCACCGAGCTGTCTGTCTAGATCAGTCTGTCCTTAAAATTATCTATTCTATTGTCATAATGAACACAACAATTAATTAATTAATCATTTTTAATTGTCATTAGTCTTGAGAACGTGTCCTCAATAATTTTCCTGTTATTATTAATAGATATTGACCAAGAGCCACCCAGGAGGTCCCGGGTTCGAATCCCAGTTGGGTCATGTTGAAAAACAAACTTTTTCTGATTGGCCTGGGTCTTGGATGTTTATCTAAATAAATATTTGTAAATGTAGCATCATTGAGTTAAGTATCCCATGACTCAATCTGTGTGATTTGTCCCTATTATATTTATTTATTTATCTTCACTCTTTTAAGAGAGGTTTTTTTTTATACGACAATGTTGGCAGACAAGCATACAGCCCGCTTGATGGTAAGCATCACCGTAACCTATAGACGCTTGCAATACTGGGGGTATTACTCACGCGTTGCCAACCCTTCCGACCCCCCCAAGTTGAGCTCTGGAGACCTTACTCACTGTAGGAACACAACATAGCCGAGACCAATGCTATTTGGAATTTATGAATTAATATTATAACAGCAACCTCATCTCTGTTACATCTTGTGGAGACAACAGAATGTATCACAATAATATTAGGTAACATTCTACAACTTTTGTGACTTCTCAATAACTTACTGTTATAAAATGTTGCCCACTAACATTTGGAAACGTTGCTCCACAAAAAGTAACTGCGTTGTGGATCCACTAACGTGCAGAACATGTGGGGTAAACGAGGAGAAAATGCTTCACCACATTAGCTAGTGCGGCAGGACTCCTAGACAATGACTCAACAAGGACAGACATACCCAAATCCAGAGGACTGCAGGTTTCAACGCATTTGGTGGAGGATTATGTCCAGCAGTGAGTCCAATAATTGCCTTAAGTAGCCTTCTTGTGGCTAAGATGATGATGAAGGCAATAGTCGGTTAGATATTTGTCTAGAATTCTGGGTCAGTCGCTTTAGGGGCTTCTGACATTCTGACTAGAATATTTATCTACCTACTATAAATAAAATTAAATCGCATTTTTTCGCTATTGTTTGATTAAAAGTAGCTTACATTACACTGTATATTTTTAAGTGTTCCGAATAAACATTTATTTCTTTATATTTGTAAAACAATATCCATAATTTAATTATTTAAATAATATATTCACGTCCTATATCCCAATGGGATAAACATAAGAGTTTATAAATAAACTTACCGTCAAAGCAGGAGGTCGATATCAGACGAAATTATACACATCCATAACATATCACAAATCACAAAAACACAAAAATAAAAATGAAAAATTCACAATTTCGTAGACATTTAGCGATACGTAATGTACATATCTCACAATAATAGCAGGAAATGGTCAAACACTTCGGAATAACAAACAGGCTTCAGGATTTTTGAAAAAATAACAAAAAAAAATACACTATATTAGATACACAAATATTGATTACACGCATATATTATTAAAATGCAATTATTAATCATATTATTACAGTTTCCGTAATTTAATTATTTTAATTTAATTTCGTCGTGCGAACGAAAGTAACACCCAGAGTCAACAACCGTTTGACGTTTACACGGCTCGGACGCGACGCCAGTTTTGGTACAATGTTGCTGTATAAAAATTATATTTTCCCATTTAAAGAAAAAGCAATCGAAAATAAAAATAAAGAAAAAACTAAAAATGTTGAGGAAATAAAAAATAAAACAAAATATAAAAAATAATTGATAGCAAATAACAAATATTTCAAAATTTTACAATTTATGTAGTGCCATCTATTGAGTATTACATTAACAAAGTATTTTTTTTTACATGATTATTTTTTATATGTCCCTTTAATATTTATTGCTATTCCATTACAAGAGATGTCGCCACTATAATTTTAAGATATTACAACTTCTAGCAGTGGATCCCTCATTCCACTTAGATTGTGTTTAGAGCTGCGACAATTTTTTTTATACCACAAAGGTGGCAAACAAGCTTACGGTCCGCCTGATGGTGAGCGGTTTTGATGTTATCTCAGAGAAATGTGTAGGCACAGATATTATAGTACATAACAGTAGTGTAGGTAAATGCCACTATCCACAAAATACACTTAACAGTGATTTTTGTATACAGTGGGCTAGTGAAAAACACAAAGGTATGTTAGAAATTAAAAGATAAGTACCAGGAATGTTCATTGTTATATTTATTTAAATACATTTAAATATATACTTAATAGAATAAACATTTCATTGTATTTTGATATGATAACTATAATACTATTCATTACTAGATTATACATTTTCATCTAATTACTACAATGTGTTTAAATATGTAATTACGTCGATCACAAATAACATGAAAATAATGCAGTCTCACAATTCATAGGAACAATAGCTTAAAAAATAATAATTTCAACGCCATCTAGCGGGGAAGAAAAGAAAATACAGTATTGAAACTATTGTATTATTTCCGGTGAACGCGTTCACCGATTACCTATTAAATTTTTAAACTTATGTAAATTCTTTAAAAATCGAAATACACATGTGTTAGTTCAAAGTAGAACACAGATTGGGATTTTTTTTTAAAAATCTAGTTTAATTATTGAATTAGAAATATATTTTTTTTATTCATCAAAATAATATGGTAACATTTTAATATTGAAAACAACGCCATCTATTTCCGTTATTCGGTATTAAACGTACTTTTAATAAAATTAAAAATTGTTAGGTACAGTCGCCTCGAGGATAGCAGGACCATCTTTAGGACGATTTTTGGTTGCAACATCCAACATCGTAGTGGACACATGTGGCTCTAATAAACAAAAACCCTGTTTGGTAACAAAGAAAAGGACAGAGCTGACAAAAAATCCGCTTACAAGATGTGCAAGCGATTTTTTCCTAAAATGGTCTTCCTATCTTCGAGGCCACCGTACCTATATTAAAAAGCTTATCAATTATATTGCTTACATTTATAATCACAGAAAAAATAATACTTTTATTTCATAAAATAATCATAACCATAAATCATAACCTTAATAATTAAAGCACAGCCGAAAAAAAAGTCTTACAAAATTCACAAGCCTGACTAGATGTGACTATGTGAGTCTATCGATCGATATAGATCTATACCATAGATTTAGTATATACTAGCGCACCTATAGATCGGCTCCTGTTTAATTGAGGCGAGACCAAAAACAAAATACATTAGCGTGCGTGGAATGTACATGTGTGCAAGCAAGGTATATAATTTTGTAGATTTTCCTTTTAGTTTGAGTTACATCCAGGCACTGCACAGGTAACCACGTCACCACGTCACGTCGAATTAACACCAAAACTACACTTAAAAACCATAAATTTTGTAAAAATAAGTGGGATTTGTTTTAACATGACTGACTTTAGGGTCTAGGGCGATACAAGCCCATAGCGTGTATAGGAAAAATGGTCTCGTCTATCTATCTCGCTCTAACAAACACGTATGCTATGATCTAGAGTCTGGCTAATGAAAGTAGAGAGTAAAATCATACAGAACAATATCTTACGCACGCCGCTTTTAATAGTTTTATTCATGTTTCTGATCTGAGAAACGTTAAAACAAGATCACAAAATTCACTGACAACAAACTGACAACTCGATTTGACGTGAATAACGTGACTTTGACATTCACTTTAACATTGCCAGAAAAAAGTTTGCATTAATAGATCAGTGTCTACTTTCATTAGCCAGACTCTATCTCTTTTGCATTGCCAATCTTCTTACGCTAGTAAATTATAATAAATCTATGATCTATACTAATATTATTACAAGAGAAGATTTTTTGTTTGTAACGAATAAACTCAAATACTACTGGACCGATTTCAAAAATTCTTTCACCGTTGGAGAGGTACATTACCCCCGAGTAACATAGGCTATATTATATATTCAAATATATTAGGAGTCCTTAGTAAAACCCGTGCGAAGCGGCGGTCCGCTAGTAAATATATTCAATTAGTCAAAACAAAATGACCTCAAAATTAAAAAAAAACGATAAAAATCAAATTAATTTCACACTAGCAACATTACAGACGAATCAACCTGTAATGTAACATAACATTACAATGTTATTGTAAACGTTAAATAGGTCCGCTAGTAAATATATTCAATTAGTCAAAACAAATGATCTCATAAAAAATAAAACAATAAAAATCAAATCAATTTCACACTAGCAACATTACAGACGAATCAACCTGTAATGTAACATAACATTACAATGTTGTGAAGTTGTGATTGTTTATAATACGAAATAACGAGTGGCCCTTATATTGTATGACTAGCATTACAGTCAGGAGCACGTCGAGCTTACACTTGCAGTAGGTACAATTTTGGCTCTTATAACATAGAACTTAAGAATGGTACAAAGACCGAAGTGTAAAGCCTCTACCACAAAGGCGCGTTTTTAACGGTCGATAATATCGCATGCGTTATTGCGTTTTTTTCGTCCGATATTTCTTCGACAGACCTAACGTTATTATCGCAGGTGTACGCTCGTTTACGTCCTGATACAAAAACATTCAAGAACTCATATCGGAATATCGCGGGACGGAGAAACGCAGCGTCCTACTTCCATTGCGGCGTTATTATCGCAGCAGTGTGTCACTCACACACAAAATGTACTGGAAACAGATATCGATATGCGATATTATCGACCGCTCGACCGTTAAAAACGCGCCTGTGTGGAAGAGGCTAAGGCATTGTCCTAATAGGACGCAAATCCGCGTTCATCGCGCGAGTTAGCGATGCGACCATCGCGTGTCCATAAGCGTGCGCCCAAGCGTCGCGCGATTGTCAGTTAGGACACTTAGGGCGGATTCGACCAAACACAAAGTTACACGAGTGTTACTATTCCGGGAATAATTTTACTCCTTGAATTTACCCTTGGGTATCTTCGTTCACGTTTTTCCAATGTACTCGAGGAGTACGTTAAACTCGGTATTGTTATTCTGCGGAGTAAAAAGAATGATGAATGAATGTATAAACCGACAAAAAATCATTGTATTTGTTTCATCTAGCTTGCCTTGGAATGCCGCAACAATTCAATTTTGGAGGATAATACAGCGAAATTTCAAATGTTGACAGCTTATTTTCACAAGTGACATCTCTGTTCTGACAATTGTTATTCTCAGATTATCCGCCAAAATTGCCCGTGTAAATATTTACTCGCGTATAGTTAGTTATCTTATTCTTTGGTTAGAAGTTGGTAGAATGCAAAATCTGCTTACTCTTAGATTAAGCAGTAGTTACACTCGAGTAAAGACTTACTCAAGTTTGGTCGAATCCGGCCTTAATCGAGTTCAATATGTTTGATTGCGAGTTCATACGAGTAAAATTCGCGCGAACCAACGATGATCTCGCATTCGCGTCCTATTAGGACAATGCCTAAGGTGGTGTTCTTGATTGTGTAGCGGGAGCGATGGCGATGTGCTCGACCGCCACAAAGGGAAGATCTTCCGGCCAGGCTGGGTGTCATGCCTGGGGAACCGCGGCTCCGACAATGTATGTGTCGGAGGTTGTATATATATCTCCATATCGTAGAAACTTCGATAGCGCGATTCAGGATTTCTAAGTGTCGTCGTATATGACGATAGATGTCGCCACAGTACTCCCCTCCAGGATCGAAGGTCCGATGAGATGATGATCAGCAGTCTGTGCTTCTCGTTAGCTTGCCCAGTGAGTCGGGCTTGAGTGTGCGTGCTCCAAGTGTCCCAGTGAGTCGGGCGTGAGCGTGCGTGCTTGATGTATCCCAGTGAATCGGGATGAGTGATGTCCCAGTGAGTCGGGATGATGCATGTCCCAGTGAGTCGGGATGCAGAATATCCAAGTGAGTCTGGATGAGGAATATCCCAGTGAGTCGGGATGAGGATTATCCAAGTGAGTCTGGATGAGGAATATCCCAGTGAGTCGGGATGAGGGTTATCCCAGTGAGTCGGGATAAGGGGCGCAGGAACAGGTAGCTCGGTGAGTCGGCTGCGATGAACCTGATTTTCCCCGTAGCTGGAGTGCTGTGAGACTGCTGATGATGAGGCTTCAAAGTTGAGGAGTGAAGAATGTGATGATATCAGAGCTGATGAGGAGATATGATGGAGAAGGCTGCTTCCAATCACGTCGGGGTCACCACTGTAGCGAGAGCGATGGCGATGTGCTCGACCGCCACAAAGGGAAGATCTTCCGGCCAGGCTGGGTGTCATGCCTGGGGAACCGCGGCTCCGACAATGTATGTGTCGGAGGTTGTATATATATCTCCATATCGTAGAAACTTCGATAGCGCGATTCAGGATTTCTAAGTGTCGTCGTATATGACGATAGATGTCGCCACAATTGTACCTACTTTTGCATATTATACAATCTAGAAAACATTCTTTATTCTATAATTAAAGCCATCAACTTAGATGATTTAGTATCTTCTTCTACTCCAGGGAAAACATAACCCCTCTTAGCCAATTCCTGATAAGAAATCTCATGGAGATCTAAAAACCCAGCCTTCTTTGCGACAATTTGTGATGCTGCCGCGGTGAAAACTGTGGCGGTGATTTTTATACCCAACGCTTTGCATAGTGGGATCCTGTAATGAGAAAACATTATAGTAAATTCTACACAATAAGGTGTTCTTCCTAATTCTTTCTTAATTAATGGCGTTTCTGTCATGTCTTAATGACACATAGACAATTTCGCCAGTTGAGTATTTTAAATGAACACTTTTTAACAAAAAAAAATACACTTTAAAAGGGCAACGTGGTACAGTGAGGATCCGAGGTCGCCATCTTGACCTTCGTTGACAAGGCGGCGATCTCGAATCCCAATAAGGTGTTAGATTCCTGAAAATTTATCACAGAAAATATAAGATTTCAACGCGCGAGTAATACTCCCGGTGTTGCAAGTATACAAATTCTACGTACGGTGAACGCTTACCATCAGGCGTGGCGTAAGCTTGTTTGCCACGTTAGTGGTATAAAAAAACAGGAGATGCAGGCATCGGACGCAGTCACAAGAATAGCAACAGATATTTATTTCACGAAGAGCGTCCTGTTGTAACGTTCACATTCACATTGTTTTAGTGTGCGTAACCTCCGTTACACTATGCCACTAATATGCCACATAAATGTGTGGCCGCGCCGTCCCGTCTAGTGTTGAGTTGACGGTAAGTGTAATTAGTAGTAAGTAACTATTCTATTAATTCGTGCCACCGGATTGAAAATTAAGTGGGTAATTTTAATTTCAGCTGGCAACATTGAGTCGAATTCGTTGAGAGAAGTTGGAATTGGTTTGAACTATGAACAGATCTCGTACATGTTATAAACAAAATAATAAGCAATGAAGTTTATTGACGTTCCGGGGAAGAAACTACAGCTGTATTAGAACTCACAATGAATTTAATCAGAAATAAATTAGACGGAGTTGGAAGTATTCAAAGGACTTGCCTCACAACTACGTGAGAGACAGCAATTTGAAACAAAAGGCCACCTCAAAAAAGTATTTAGCTTATTTACAACTAGCTTTTCCCCGCGGCTTCGCTCGCGTTAATTTTATGACATAGATCCATGGAAGTAATAAGTACTACGTAGTACTTATTACTTCCATGCATAGATCTCGTTTGACAACAAAACAACCCATAGCGCGACTTGTGGCGCCATCTGTTGGTCGATACCCCGGCCTTTATAGTAGAAAAAATATTTTCCCATTGAAACGACATACTTTCATGGGATTAAAAGTAGCCTATGTTGGGCTCTGTACCCAGTCTGTGACCCCTAACAATATGTGTGCAAATTTTCATAATGATCGGCTGCTTAGTCAAGCCGTGAAGGAATAACAAACAAACTCACTTTCTCATTTATAATTATTAGTATGAAGTATGATAATATGATGATAAACCTATTTATATTATTAAATGTCAAATCGACCCTTGACACTTGATATCAGACGAGTGACAGCGACATTTCTAATTTATTTTACGTTTTTTCTAAGTACTTATACATATTTTTAGAATTAATTTTACAGTAATTATCAAATAAATAAAATGGTTTTTAATACACCAAGAAAAAAACAGAGAAAATGCATTTGTGATACTGTGAAGCAATTGAAAAAGATCACTGGCGAGCCGGCTGCTTTGAATCGAACTGAAATTAATCAAATAAAACTTAGCCTTTTTACAGAGAGGAATTCAGATGGTTCTGGTAAATTGGTTTTGAGGGGTAGGCACATATTTTCAGATCTTTATTTTTATCATTATATTATTTTTATTTTGGATTTTTATTGTTACACAAATCAAAATCGTGAGAAGGCCAAAAGTGCAGTACCTAATAATGTTGTTCTCTAACTGCAAAACAATTCTGCGTTATTTTGAGTTTAGATTACTTTAGATCATGGCAATCTCTGAAAACTAGAAAAAAATGTAGTTTTGCAGAAGAACAACCGGTTTTCACATAATTTTCGTCGTGGTAGAGTGCCTCCATTGTGTTTTTAATTAGAAATAAGGTTTTTTAGATTGTTTAATAGTTTAAAAACATTTTTTCTTTTCTTCTAGGTAAAGATATACACGATAGATATAATAGAAGAATTAAAAACGCTGATATTAAAGCTATATGTTTGTATATAACCCAATCTCCAAGAAGAATTACTACTTTAGACTTATGTTACAACAAAATAACGGACACAGGATTCAAGAAATTACTTAAAAATACGTTAATAAAAGGCAGATCGAGTGTGAATAATTTGAATATTATGAATAACGAATTAACAGAGAAATCATTATTATTATTAGCAAACTACGCTAAATATATGAAGCTTGTTTATTTAAGATTGAACGGTAATGATTTTGGTGTGAAAGGATCGGAATATTTCGCTAAATTTATAAGAGACAACAAAACTGTCAAGTTTCTCGATCTTGGTGAGACTTCGATGACATTGACAGGAGTGGCACAGATAATAACAGCTTTGAGAATCGATCACGGTGCGAATACGACAGTGAAAGTATTCGATTTTAGTAGAATAGTGCCGCTATTTAATCGATACACGTACGAATCGAAATGGCTGGCATACCACATAGAATATTTGCTGGAGAGAAATAATTCTATTATAGAATTACATTTGCAAAAGAACCAATTTTTGCCGCATGATATGGAGTATTTTGCTAGAGGTTTGCGAAGGAATAATTCGTTATTATACCTGGATTTAGGTTACAACAAAATCGGAGACTACGGTGCGATGTTACTGGGTAAATATTTAGCGGAATCTCCCCAATTGTTGCTATTAAATATCGCTGGCAACACTATTTACGACACAGGTGCAAGGGCATTGAGTTTCGGTATGCCTTATTCAAAATTACGCGCGTTCGATATTTCACAAAACAAACTAAATGACCGTGGCGTCTTAGACATTTTAAATACAATTAAGAAGCCATTTTTTATGAGATTTCTGAATATTTGGGGGAATAAATTTGGACATAAGACATGTGAAGTCATCCAACGTATGTTGCTAAGTGGTACGTTATTTCAGCATACAATCGATGTGAGAATTTACGAAGTTGATGAGATTTTATGTGCAGCCTATTATCCAAATCCAGCAGATAGAAATAAACATCTGTACTATTGTGAACAAGATTTCGATTACGCATTACCCATTACACATATTAAAAGGAATGTTATGCCTGAAGAAAAGAAATATAAAGTCGATTGTAAACAAAGACATAGACTGGACAAAACGAATAGAAATGATTTTTGAGTTTCTTTTTTGTAAAATAAATTTTTGAATTTTGATTATGAGTTTTCATTGCAAAAGCCTTGGGTTCAGGTTGTTGTTGATGGATGACGGTTAAGTCAAATCCGCCTTCAGGTGGCTTCAAAACACTGGCCTCTGTCAATCCTGCATTGGAGCAGGAGGATGGAAAAGCGTGGCAGAGTTCTAATCCTCTTCGATTGAAGGGAGACCAGTGGTACAAGTACAATTTTATTATGCTTACAAGTTATGATATCATTTTGATGTCAACTTCACATTATAAACCATTTCGTATTATGCTCTCCGAAATATGCGATATTAAAATGATATCAACTTGACATCAACTTAAGCGCGCATTCCGTCCACTAGCTCCGCTATTGAAACGTTGTTTCGATAAATAACGCATGGAAAACAAAAACGGCCGTTTTTTTTCTCAATTCGTTTTTTATCGAACCAGCAACATTTGAAATGTCAACAAAGCGAAATAAATATACTTCATCGTCTATTCTAATGCGTAATAGAACATTATTTTACTTTTTCATCTACATTTACCAGCTTTTACTCTCGTTCCAATGGCGGCGCTAGTAGACGGAATGCGCGCTCTTAAACGCGTATTACACCACTCCACTTTTTGACATAAAACAGTATCACGTAAATGTCAAAAATGAGATACAGAATTGATATACCATAACCATTTCAACTTGGGATCAACATCATATTGACATCGACTTTTGTATTCATAATTGCGCCACTGTATCCCTGTAGTGGGATGATTAATTTATAGGTTGATATGGTATGCCTGTATATAGCTCAGAAGAACGCTCGTTAAAATATCTTTTTCTTGATTGAAAGAACATTCCAACGCGGTGGGACACGCCATAATGACATTCGCATTAAATTGATGGAAAACGGTCTTTTATTCTGACAGCCATTTTTTGAAACGTATTTTTAAAGTTGATGACATAAAATCATAAAAATATAGCCATTGTAATTCTGTTGTTACATTTAACTAGACCAAACTAATTTTGACAGGACCAAAGGTGTTGCTGTCGTTCTTTGGTTTACAATTAGTGACAAATAGCAACACTTTTAGGCCTGTCAAAATTAGTTTAGATATAAGTAAAGCTAAAGAGATAGCTTGAGATGAGACAGTGGAATTAAAATGTGTTTTAGCGCCATTTGACTATTAGACTTTTGACCAAATCCTATGGGAATCGCGTACTTTTCGGGATAAAAAGCATCCGTTAATCCAAGGTATCGAGCGTGAAGAAGTAACAAACATTATCGCACACTTTCGCCTAACTAGTAGGTGGGATTGGAAGTCCCGTAAATAATGGTCCAAGCTTAAGGGGCAGATAGCCTACATAAGTACCTGAAACTAATTTGAATAAAAAAAAATCGTAGGATTGCCAAGATTTTTTTTTTAGATTTTGACCATTTTCACTACCCTGGTTCAGATGTTTTGAAGATGTCGCTACAAATGTTAACATTACTAAAAATCAGACCTGAGAAATGTTAACATTTGTAGCGACAGCTTCAAAAAATCTGAACCAGGGCAGAGAAAATGGTATAAAATCGAAATTAAAAAAATATTGTTGGCAACCCTTTTTTTTATTTTTATATTATCGTCAGAAAAATGCTTTGCAGCAGCCCCACCGCCCGGGGAATATGCGGTGGGGACTGTGGGACTTACCACTAAAAAACTGACGGGATGCCACTCGCCCCCTAAGTGACGGGGCCACGGGTACTGTGATACATCCGCGACCCCGCCAGGGCCGTCCGGCCAAAGTTAAACTGGCCGGACCCGCTCTCCCCGGAACGCCCCGTCAGCAGCACACCGCATCCAGGTGCACTGCCGACACCGAGGACCATTGCCCCCTCAAGACGACGGGCCTTCCCCGGCTCGCCGTCTCGGCTGGGCAAGGGTCCCCTCCATCTCTGCGGTCGCAACAACGTGCGACCGCTGGCCGGGCTCTGCGAGCCACCGGCCCCTCTTCTTCAAATTTTTAACGAGGTTTTCTTCCTCCACCGCGCCTCCTGCGCCACTCCAAGTGCCACAGCGTCCACTACGTACTTAGTGGACTCTGTGACACTTTGCGCCACCGCGCACTCCCTCTTCCAGGGTGGTCTCATTCGCCCATGTGACCCAACCCTTAACGCCCCCCGCAGTGTCTGGGTTGGCGAGACCCAGTGTCTGCAGGGCCTCCGCGTTCCACCATACGGAGGTCGCCCCCGGTATCAACGGGTGGAGTAGGCCCGGACACCAGTCGGGGCGAAGACGCTTTTGGGGAGGATCAGCGAGCGAACGAGTCCACCACCGCTCATCATACAGCCGGCCGAGCCAAGCGCGGCCGGCTCCACCTCTTGTTTTTTAACGAGGTTGTCTCCTCAGTCGCTCCACCCCCAGCACCAGTACGGATGCAAGGGGGAGCGGATTTGTCCGCATCCCACGTACTCCATCCAAGGTAGGAGCACGGGGAGCAGACCCACCGCGTCGGGAATTTGGCCGCCGGCAAGTAATTCCAGAGTTGGGTCCAGAAACTAAGGAATTACTCGCCGACGTTACCAGGGTGGACCGCGTGGAGGTATCCCAACTCCCCACCCCATTGTTGGCAACCCTACGATAATTTTTTTTTACTACCTACCCTACCCTACACCTTCAGAACCTGCGCGTCGTCTGCCCGCCCGGAGAAGCCTAGCTAAGTGTACCAAGGAACTTGCAAGTGACTCTCTACCACGCACCCTGAGACTAAATAAATATTCTATTTGATTCTTGTTCTTTCTCTTATCTCTTACTCTACTCCTACCTTGCTACGTTGTTGGCTTCCCCGGCAACGTAACACTGCCCCTTAAGCTTGGACCATTATTTACGGGACACCCTGTATTCCAAATAACATAGATATCTAAAACCCCCGAAGAAATCAATTAAATGTTAATGTGAATTCCATTTTATTGTGAACTGGCCAATACCGCAATAATGCGGTCGCTATCGGAATTCCAGGTATTTAATATACCATCCGAGGAGCTCGATGGCGTAGCTGTGTGTCGCACTCAGAACATTGAAGTCAACCAACGTCGACTCTCCAATACAAAACTCTTTATTGTCATTAAAAACACAAACATACAAATTAAGTAATAAATAACAATACATAGTGAACAAAAGACGGTCTAATCGCAAATGCAAACTCTTCCAGACAACCTATAGATGAAAAAAAAGAAATAGACGGGGTATGTTGCGAAAATATATAACAAAATATCCCAAGTCAAAGTCAAAAATATTTCGTCGGGGTTAGTGCAAATCCGCGAATGTACATGTAAGTAGGATGCGCGGATCTACATTCCAAACAGTTTTAGAGGAGAAAGTTAAAACTTTACAATCTTTTTACTATAATAGATTTTGGTAATTTTTTTTTGCATAAGGATATTTATTTGAATTCCGTGCAATATTAACAATAGAAAATGAATTAAAATAATGAAATCAGTCTCTACAACAATACAAAACGAAATTAGAATTTGGCCACATTTGTCAGATACGCGGTATTATCCAGTGCTAGTTACGCGGCTTTTCACTATCCCCGACGAATTTTTATTCTTTACTCTTAGTCTTTTACAACATAAATTATAACGGCCATTCTTCGATTAGCTAGATTTTGTGCGTCCGGGCTTGTATATTCGTATTATTATCAAATTCAAAAAGGGAAATATTTTTATATGTTAGTTAGCATCCATGTCTAGCTGGTAACAAAAACATAGGCCCCGATTACATAGTTATCTGGCTAAATTAATTTCACAAACCTCTGTTCTCTAAGCACCGTGCCCTGTCCGGACCCCAAAATGTGGTTAAAACTTGCTTGTAACTTTTATGATGTACGGATTTTATTTTTTCCATTCAACATTTTAATGAGTATTAGGCAACGGGTATCACATGAAAAAATATCCACTCAATAAAATCAGTCTGTAAATAATTATCATTGAGTAACCGCATGTCCGAACTAAAGTTATAATTGCCGTGACGTTTTCTTTTCGAGGGTGCACATTCCTAATTACGATATTTGGCACATAACTACTTGTACACGTCTCAAGCCCTCAGTTTCTGCCGCGGTCTTGCAGCAGGTGCACGTCTTTTACGTTAGTGTATAAGTCAATGAAGCACGTTAGTATATAATTACCGTATCCTTCGTTGAAAACTTTTCTAATTACCGTGTACTTAATTTTATACTAGATTGGTTAAGGTAGACTCTAATTGCATATATAAATAGAGACAGTGCTTTGGTCTCAGTACAGTGTTGTAATGCAGTATTTCAATACTCTGTAGGTTTTCGAAAATTTTATGAAAAATCGGCGTTTTCTAATTACCGTATACCAATTACCATGTATTTCTAACTACCGTTGTATGAAATTATTAAACTTTTGCTGTGCCGATTTAGTTCCAAACTCCTTCCATTTCCTCAGTTACTCCAGCTACTTTCATGTCATTTCTCACGCCATCCATTTTTTGGCCTACCCCTGCCCTTCCATCCATCCACATTCATTCTTGGCACCCTCTGGGTCACATGACTGTCCAGACTGTCCACCCTGCGCATCATATGGCCAAACCATCTCAGTCTCTGACCTCTCTTATCGGTTACAGGCGCCACCTTTAAACTCCCCCTTATGTGTACATTCCTGACTTTGTCCCTTCTCGTCACTCCACACATCCATCCACCTCAGCATCCTCCAGCAAAATAACCCGAAGAAATAAGTATGGACTGAGCGTTGAACCCTGGTGCACACCTACATCAACAGAAAAGCATTCCGTTGTACTGACGCGGGACCCGGTCGTAGGCCTTTTCGAGGTCCACGAATACCATATGTAGGTTTTTGTGTGCTCTTTTGTACTTTGTTGTGCCTCCATTATTTTCTCCCACAGCTTTAATGTGTGTGACATCAAGTTAATCCCCCTGTAGCTATTGCACTCCTGGACATCCCCCTTTCTTTTAAAAATAGGTACCAAGGAACTGTCTTGCCATTCCTCTGGGATGACATCCTGAACCAACAATTCATTAAGAAACAAAGTGAGCCACTTGCATCCATAATCCCCTAGAACCTTCCAGACTTCTATTGGTATTGTGTCCGGGCCAACTGCTTTTCCATTCTTCATTTTCCTCAAGGCGTTCTTTACCTCTAATTCATCTACCTTAGCTATCATGCCTATATCTATGTCATTAAGTTTTCTTTTCCATCATAATCATTCTCAACATTAAGTAATTTTTCAAAATATCCCTTCCATCGGTCTCTAATGTCACTATCTTTTACCAATGTTTTACCGCATTCGTCTTTCACACATTTTAAGTGACAAATGTCTTTCGATCTTTGATTGCGCTGTTTAGCCATTCTGTATAGTTTTTTCTGACCTAGTTCATTATCTAATTCATTATATACTTTTTCTTCTACCCCGGATATGGAACTCGCAACCACCACCTTTGCCCGTCTCCTCGCCTCGTTATACCTCTCCCTCAATTCAGTTTTCCTATGATCATGTCACGTAACTCTGCCATTCCTTGAATGCACTCTTTTTGATTTTTAATGCTTTTTGGACACTTTCGTTCCACCACCACGTTTCCTTTTCAATTTTCGCCCACCTCATGTTTCCCCAAGAACTTCTTTTGCAGCAGTTCTTATTGCTTTAGCCATTTCCTTCCAATTAGCATCAACATTCATACCTCTTATCGTGTAGTTGTGTCTATACATGTTATACATGTCATTTTTATTATTATTTTAAATAGACATAATGATCTTTTCTAATTACCATTACATTAAGTAATAGATTTATCTAATTACCGTACCCATGAAATGTTTAAGTCTCATTAACTCGGAAACCGCTTTTAATAAACGAATGCCATTTTAATAGTTACATTCGCATGTTTCATGAGTTACATATTTCAATCTTTTAAAACAAACTAGAGAAAAATAAAAAAGGGTACGGTAATTAGGCGAAGAACGCCTAATGTCGAGAATGACCGATAACAGAACTTTAAAATAGATAAGCTACCTATACTCTATAAACTACCATCAATTCGGAAACAAAGCAAAATGACCACCGGTAAAAGAAATGGCGAAAGAAAACCGGTTCCGGCCTTTTTTTTGTCATCTACACATCATCTATTACATTTTTTTTTATTAACATAAATTACCGAAATGCTTAGACTAAAAAAACCCAGCCAATATTTGCATTTCGTTATCTCGAGCTTCTCCGTACTTCAATACTCAATATATTTATTGCACCAAAGTTACATAATCTTAATGCTAAGCTCTTACAGCTAAGGTTTTGGACATTGGACCCTGTTGGGCACTACGTATCTTCTTCATGGGCACTACAACAGTACTTCGGAGGGCACGTAAAGACGTCAGTCCCGGGTGTTGTCAACACTGGGGGAAACTTACGCAGCGGAGGGGAGAGTGGCGCAGTTCGGTTGACAGGGCTGTTACTGTTTACGAACAGAACCGACTGGAAGATCTTGATTCAAAACGCCTTCTTGAAAAGAATCAACCTAAGCCCACTTACATTTACACCTACAATGCTTCCGGCCAACTTCATTGTGTTTGGTCTCATGTATAGGACTTTTAAGACGAAGTTTAGTCACATAAGTAAATAAATTCCGTGGTTTTATTTACTCATGTGGTTTGGTTATGCCAGTCACCTTCGCTCTCATAACCGAATTTGTTAAAGTTCGCCATAGATGGATACGTCAGAGAGGGCTATATCTTCTTCATGGGCACTACAACGGTACTTTGGAGGGCACGTAAAGACGTCAGTCCCTGATGTAGTCAAAATGTCGATATAAGATTATGACAGTCAATTCGGTGGTCGTCGGCGCGGGTTGATAAGACTGACCTCCGCCAATCCGCATTGAAGCAGCATGGCAGGGTATGACCTAATTGCTGGCGGGGCAGCGGTTGTATCATTGTTCCCGCAGCCCATCTAGGCGGATAAGGTGGCAGTAAGCCAGGATTTTAGTCCGTATACCCCCAGTGGTCTATAGGGGGAGCATGACATACCCCCGCCACTCCCCAAGCGGCGGGGCATGCACTAATGCATTTTCCTGACTTAAAACAAACCAGCACTTTGTTAACATTGTTAATATGTGTATACATACCAAATTACAGCTTTCTAGCATCAAGCGTCTAGGCGCTAGACCGCGGACAGACAGACAGACAGACAGACGGACATGGCGAAACTATAAGGGTTCCTTGTAGTTTACTACGGAAGCCTAAAAAGTATGATCTAATCCTCTTCGAATAAAGGCAGACCCGTATCTCTGCAGTTGGATGATTGTGGGCTGATATGATGATACGGAGTTTAATACGGATTCTTATAAATGTACAATATTAACTAACCTTGCTTCCAGTATCTCCTTGCCAATCTTACAACCTCTCCACTCACGCGGAACGACCAATCCATATGCAGTTAAGTATTTATCAACGTTGTAAGTTGAGAATATGTCAACACTTTTACCTACAGTCTCCACGGCACCGAACAATGCGGCCCAGACTTTGTCTTCTGTCTGAAAATTAAATACATATTTCGTTTATTCAGAGATAAGGCTTTGAAATGAAATGAAAACGTTTATTTCAGAAATTAGACCTTCACAGGCAGTTTTTCTTGTCATGTACAACTTGTCTATAATATAAAAATGAATCGCTAAATGTGTTGCTAAGCGCAAATCTCGAGAACAGCAGAACCGATTTCGCTAATTCTTTTTTTTAGAATATTCCTTGAAGTACATACGAAGTTCTTAAAAAACAAGAAAATACGTTGTAAACCACCACCATTTCGGACACAAGCAAAATGGCCACCGGTAAAAGAAATGGCGAAAGAAAACCAGTTACGGCCTTTTTGTCATTTAGAACTTTTTTCTTTCACTCGTTAGTTACAATGTACTTACATACAAGTACCTACATTATAAGAAGAATACACGGAATGTTTTTTTTTATGTCAAACAGTAGACAAACAAGCAAGCGGGCCACCTGATGGAAAGCGGTCACCGCCGCCTATGCACATCAGTTACACCAGGGACGCTACCAATGAGTTGTCCACCAAGGAGGTTGGAGAAAAGGAAGGAAGAGAAGGGAAGGGAAAGAAGGAGGGGGAAAGAGAGGATAAGGAAGGCTCACTCACCCGGTCAAGCTAGTACATTTCATAATAATTGGTCTACCACTCCAAGAATGTTATACACATAATACTTCTGCAACCCCAACGGCCGGGTGTTCTATAAAACTATATGTATACATTGTTCATTACTCGATCAAAATGTATGAATCAGCTGATTTTTTTTCGCGATTCGACATGGGTCCCATAGTAAAAGTTGATCATTATCATGGACACTCTGACCTCGTTCAATTTGGATAGTGATAACAATTTCACGCTGTTTAATATTTACCGTTACCTACTACTTACATGAAATGGCTCTTCTTTATCATCCTTGCACACAACAGTCAGTACATTTGCTCCAACTATCTTGCCCTCATCATTGTCTTCGACACACACCAAAGAAACTTTGTCATTTAGTGTTGTCCTCCATAATTTCTGAAGTTCAGCAACAGCTGTCGGATGATTGTTGATTCCTAAAAAAATATTCATTTTATTAGTGTGTGCCTACTGCGAAATGATAGTGACCTTTCAGCACCAGAGGGCGCGCGCGATTCCCGCTCGCGACAAACATTATGTGATGGCATTTTATTCGTAGATGTTCTCGATTCTGGGTGTTTACTATGCATAATAAGTAACAATAATATATATGTTGTCCGTTATCCATATACAACCAGGTAAAGCCAACCTTAGTTTGGAACCAGGTGGCGCTGTGCAGAATTTGTAATTTATGAATCTCAGGTGACACTGATATGGAAATGTGAAACTTATTTTTTTATACCACGAAGTTGGCAAACAAGCATACGGCCGGCCTGATGGTAAGCCGTCACCGTAGCCTATAGACGCTTGCAATATCGGGGGTATCACTCACACTTGCCAACCATCCCAACCCCCCAAAGTGGAGCTCTGGAGACCTTACTCACCGTAGGAACACAACATGGCCGAGACCAATGCTATATGGCCACGATCTTCTGTAAGGTGGAGGTCCTTCCTCAGACGGGCTGCTCCGATTTGAGCCGATTATGCGCTGTGCCCTACCTCTCATGAAACCTCGTGAACTTACCAATATATTTGCAGGGTGGTTCATCCCTAGTAAAATAACGAGTTAGCATCTCAACAGTTGGTTCGTACATATCCTCAGTCAAGTCCTGAATACGAAGATTAATCGCTACTCCATCACGTACCACCGAGAAACGCTTCCATACTGATGGATAGGGTACAGATTTTGGGCGAATGTACACCATTGTCTGGAAGAAATTGAACACGTTAGAACCTAGATTTATAGGTGTTACGAACAGAATCACAGACACATGAAGAGGCCACACTAATTCAAAGAAAAACTAAATAATAGATTGTATTTTTTTTAAATCCTTTTCGTAGAAAAAAAAATTCACAGATTTCGTGCCTCACACGACTATCGTGCACATTGGAAATGAATCTACGGAATTTGAAAAAATATTGTCGCTGAGCGACGAGGAGCTCGATGGCGTCGGAGGAGCTCGATGGCGTCGCTGTGTGGCGTGTCGCACTCTAATATGAACACGCAAGTTAAGCGACATCGACCCTAGCCAGCGTTTGGATGGGTTTTGTTAACTTGAGCTTCTCCGTGCTTCGGAGGGCACGACCCGTGGGTTTCCCTTTCTTTATAAGGCAGCGGGAATATATTTCCCACCATATTTTTTTTATTTTTTTTTTAAACGAAACTAGTGATCGAAAATATTCCTATGGCAACAAATTGTGGATTTCATATTAACATTTTTTATCTAGGAGTTAAGAACGGACGTCATAATATTTTTTTATCTGTGACAGTTACAAGTTTAATAACTTAGCGGTCCCCCGACGTGATGACGCTTTGGAAGTATTATGACTAACTACTATTAACTAATATAAATATTATAACATAAAATTAAAAGGTCGAATAATTATTATTTATTTATTTTTTAGAGGTTTCGAGTCGGGGGTTTTTAAAATTTAAAATTTAAGTTTTATTTGACGTTTTTTATAGTTTCGTTCCTACTTTATTCTAATCTCTATCCGTTTCATTTGTATTTTAGATATGTATGAGAGGTATTGCGAAATATGAATGAGTGTATTGCGAAATATGTATGAGAGTTATTGCGGAATATGTATGAGGGTATTGCGATATATGTGTGAGAGGTACTGCAAAATATGTATGAGAGGTATTGCGAAATATGTATGAGAGCGAAATAGGTACGAGAGGTATTTGCGAACTATGTATTAGGGTATAGCAAATTATGTATGAGAGGTATTGTGAAATATGTATAAATGGTATTGCGAAATATGTATGAGAACTCGATGGTGTTATGTCGTTTAATTACTGAGTTCCTATGGCCACCTTCCAGCTCCATCATCAGACCCTGGTAACCATCTAGCACCAAAGTACACAGATACACACGTCAAACTTACAACACCCCTATTTTTGGGTCTGGAAAAAAATATAGCGCGATAGCAATAAACATTAAGTATGACGAGCGAAGCCGCGAATCCAGCTAGTGAATTATACCTATAAATGAACTATTCAATGAGACCATTCCAATGAGCCCAAACACGATACATCTGCTGTTATTTGACGAGGAGTTGAGTGTACTGCAGGTTCCAGATGATGCTGCAGCATCAGATCAAGTTTACCATATTCTTGCAATATCATGACAGTTACAGTATACTAAATTTCAAATCGTTCTAACCAGTGGAAGTTGTTCATTTCATCAAATAGGAAAGAGCTGGTGATCTTCAAATGGCTGAACAGATTTTCATGAATCATAGCTAAGAACACTCCTGCACAGGTCACCTTTCAAACAAAAAAAACTACATCAAAATCGGACCAACCGTTTGGTTGCTACGATGCCACAGACAGATACACAAATACACAAATACACAGATACACACGTCAAACTTATAACACCCCTCCTTTTGCGTCGGGGGTTAAAAACAACTGAATTTCGACACCTGCTGTTAAATCTTTATGCATCTTCAAATTTTGCGACTTTCGAAAGATAAGTTGTTATTAAACTTAATGTCTAAATGTATATTGCATTTGGAATAAGTTTAATTTTTCATTATGTATTTACGAGGCTTTTCTTACACGCTTTTTTTGTGGTGGTAAAAATATTCCCTTTGCCCGTGGGGTGACCAAATTCAAATTCAAAACTTTTATTTAGAGAATAAGCTTTCACAAACACGTTCTCTTGTCAGAGTATACAGTTGTAATAAATGATTTGTATAAATCTCGCACGAGACGGAGCCAAGCGGAGCGCAAGGGCACTACCTACCTTTTCTCGAAACGTTTCGTCGTTTTTTTGAACTCTCATAACTTTGTTTTGGATGATGCCAAATAGTAAAAAATTTCAAGATTATAATAACACCAGTACAATCATTAAACATAAACTATGAATGTCTTAGCTATTATACTTTAGATTTTATTAATGTCCTAAAACCCCCGATTTCGTCACTTGAAGGTGTAGAGTTTGTGAAGTTAGGCCTTGTAGAGGTAGGGAGTGTAGAGTTAGAAGCTTGTCTCTACATGAGATCTGATAACTTTTTGACAATGCGAGTCATTATGGTCTCGTCTTGGCAACATTTTACATGAAAATGTTTTTGGTGGGATTAATCTACTCTATATACTACTACTATTTCGGAAACAAAAGCAAAATGACCACTGGTAAAAGAAATGGCGAAAGAAAACCTGTTACGGCCTTTTTTAGCATTTATAAATATATCGTGGTGTTTTTTACCATAAAATTTAAAACTAGGTACATACAACATTACGTCAATAAATAGTGCCATTAATTTGTCTTAACATAAAATTAAATCTAAAATATAAAATGCAAAATCGGTGTTAAAGATAAGAGCAGACCAGGCCCGCAAGGCAGCAACCGTTCTCGTGTATTTTCGAGTTGACGTGAGAGTCAGCCTGCCAGCCCCCATTACTGGGCTCACCATCAACAATATTATGAACAAATTTGAAGGGAACAACAGTAACCCGACCCACAACGCCACCGCCAGTTTGGACAAAATGCGAGTATGGTGATGACGTGCCCGTACACATTAACATCCTTGTCACCAATTATTTAATCTAAATTATATTAAAATGTAAATAATATAAAAAACAGTCGCATTTGGATGATACTACGACGCGTGTACATATTACAATATTGAAAAAAAAAAATTTATTTATATAATTTATTGAACATTGACTGGCTTTTCACGACAAGTTTTAGCATTTCACCTTCGCAAGGGGTCCAGGGAGACCTTTCATTTAGATACTCGTTGATAGTATAGTACGCTTTACTGGTTAAGAAATTTTTGACATTTAATTTAACGATTGAGCAATTTTTTTTATATATTCTGGAATTTTATTATACATAATGCAAACTTTGAATCATAAATAACTTGCCCGCTTTCCTAAGCCTGAATTTAGGAACAGCTAATTTATTTCTGTTACGCGTATTGAAATTAAGAATATCCACACCTGGTTATAGTCATGAATGTTCTTACGAACAAACATGATGCTGTCAAGAATGCACTGTGATGCCACCGTGAGAATATTAGTGCTTTTGAAAAACTCGCGAAGAGACTCTCGGACCTCGTTAAGCCTATTTCCTTTTTTGCTTATTACAGACTATCTGGCAAATGAGTAGGAGTAGAAAAATACTTAACGACTAGCAGTGCCCGCGGCTTCGCCCGAGTGGAATTGGGCTTATGACTACTAGTATAGACGGATTTAACAGTCTCCTATTACTACTGCTATAGTTTTTCCCCGAGACGTCAGTGTTCTTTATTGCTCATTGTTTATTTACTCACCGCTGTGTTTTATTTAATTTTATCGTACCTAACCAAAATATCTAATGTAAAATCAGTATGAAAAATTAAAATTATATTTAAATTGAAATGGTCAGCTCAGTTATACTAAAAAACTTTCATAGCGCGATTCAGAATCTAACAGTGCCATCTAGTGAATTTTAGAGGAACAAAATTTTAAATGGTTAACTCAAGTAAAAAAAAACTTTCAAACATAGTGCTACAGAATTTAAAAATGGTCGTTATGAGATATCGGGCGATTCCGACTCAGCAGTGAGTGACAATTTAAAAATTCTTAGGCTGTTGAAAATTTAAATGAAGTAACTTCTATTCCTGACATCCGGTCCGGTTCGATTCGGTTCGGTCCGGTTCGGTTCGGTTCGGTTCGGTCCGGTTCGGTCCGGTCCGGTCCGGTCTAGTCTGTTATGGTGTACCAAGTCTCAAGTTTGTAAGTGCGAGAAATATTTTTCTTCTTACATAGACAGGGTAGAGACCTTTAAATGACCATAACTTATTTTCCTGATATCCTATTTAAATGCGACAAAGCCTATATTCTGCTCCAAGCCGAACTCAACTCTATCTTCCTGTGAAAACAGCATTAAAATCCATTCAGTAATTTAGAAGATGTGCGCGTTCAAACAGAGAGACAGACAGACAAAAAAATAAAAAAAATTTTTTTTTGCTTTTATTACCTTCCTCTAACTGTTCCCTCTCCATTTTTGCCAAATTATGTTCAGACATCGGGGTCTACTGTTTTATTATATGTATATAGATTTACAAATAGTCAACGAATTGGAAGACATATTTTGTCTTCCCGATGTATCTGATGATGGTTTTGAATCTGTTGAAGACGAGGTTCGTACAATACGTACTGTATTGAACGATCCTAAAAAACTATGACGATTCAATGACGGGCCTATGGCACCGACACCTGATCCACCTAGCAGCATAATACCTCTCGAAAGTCGAACCTAGCAGTTCATCTGTTGATTTTTCATCTAGCCCTCCGTCCTCCATCGTCCCATCTCAACGCGATCGTTCTAGGCGGGCAGCAAGATTTGAAATTTTACCCAATATATCTGGTACTCAGCAGACCTCAGAACCTCAAGCCACACGGGCAGAGGGAATATTTTTACCACCGTGTTTTTATTTTTATTTTTTGAAAAACATAAAAAAAACAATCTAAAACCATAGTTTTTTTTTTCATCTACCCTCTTATGCCCTATAAAGGGTTAAGCCATCGGTCCCGGCTGTTAACGATGGATGACAGTCGTTAGGCCAAGTCGGTGGCCTTAGGGCGGTTTGAAAACACCGGCCTCTGCCAATCCTCATTGGAGCAACGTGGCAGAGTACGCTCTAATCACCTTCGACTGAAGGGAGACCCGTATCCCAGCAATGGGATGATTATGAGTTGATATGATGATGATGATGAGCGACGATAAAGTCGGGATAAGGAAAAGGTTACAAAATAAAACTACAACGTTTTTGACTTTGTTCAAAAAGGTTAAGCTACAGGGCAAACCCTTATCCCGATCATCTTTGTTTTAGGCTCAAATTATAGCTGACTAAATTGTCCAGACGAGTTTTTCTCAAATTTTTGATATCATTCTTCGTTTAAAAAATATCGAGCGCCAAAATCAAAAATTCGGAAAGAAATGATTTTTATTTTCACAATTTCGGCTATAACTTTTTTCGTTTCTGACTTTCTTAAATAATTCTTTTTGCACCTTACAGCTCTCGTGAATACGCGTCTTTTGAGCCTTTTATGAATATCATATCTTCACAACTCTCCGAGATATAAGGGGATCGCACTTTTTCGTGAAATCGAAGCCTATACTGAAGCGAACGAAAAGACATTTCCAATGTCAAAAGACGGGTTGCGCACCGGGAGTGCCGGCAGAAGTGAAAACTTAAACATCAACGTTGTGCATTTTTGAATATTTTGGAATGGTTAGGGAATCATACGCTTCTTCGATCAGACTACGGATCTGACGCGAGTTTAGCATTTTTTACCTATCTAAAAAAAGTGACAAGAGCCGCAAAAGAAGTTTTCACTTCAATAAAATAAGAGAAATACAAAATTACTTATAAGAGAGCAGAATTTCAAATAATATCCATTTATTCTGATGTCCATACTTACAAACTGTCGCGTTTATAATACTAGTAAGGAATAATTGTACCATGAATCTTTCAACATTCTTAATAGGTTACCTTTTTAGATCCTGTCAATCCGTCTGATATATCTTTCTGATTAAATTCGTTATGAGTTCCAAGACGGCTGTAGTTACTCCCCCGGGACGTCAATAAGCTTACTTGCTTATTGTCAATCTGAGGTCGCCGTTGTTGATCCTGCTTTTACAGGAGACACAGCGGTGG
The DNA here is from genome assembly GCA_905163395.2 of Endotricha flammealis. NCBI lineage: Eukaryota > Metazoa > Arthropoda > Insecta > Lepidoptera > Pyralidae > Endotricha > Endotricha flammealis. Next base: position 1,287,040 of record LR990882.1, on the reverse strand, counting down.
TAATGTTTGGTAGAATAATTCTGATAGTCTTATAAAAGTAACATAAAACACTTGATAGAACATTGTGTTGTCAAACAATACGATTATTAAATGATGTTGTTACATTAAACAGTAATTAAGTATATATTTTAATGTTCCATTATTAATTTTCCATTAATTTGGAAATAAATTTACTTATATTATGTATATACCTAATGATAATAGTGCATAGGTAGGTACTTATGTGTACTTTATAAATAGCTAGCTTTTACCCGCGTCTTCACCCGCGTGTTCCAGAGGATTTGCCATACTTTATTTTTTCTCGTGAGGTTAAGATGTTATTTCGGGATAAAAAGTAGCCTATGTCAAAATTCAAAAAATTCAAAATTCAAAGCTTTTATTCAGAGAATAGGTTTTCACAAACACGTTCTCTTGTCAGAGTATACAGTAATAAATGATTTGTATAAATTAATCTACTCTATAAACTACTACCATTTCGGAAACAAAAGCAAAATGACCACTGGTAAAAAGAAATGGCGAAAGTCACTCTCCAGACCTTAATATATTTTCAAAAAAAGTCAATCCGTTCCTTACTTCGACGTGACAAACAAACAAACACACTATCACATTTAAAATATTAGAGAAACTTACTTATTTGCAATTAATTTGCTAAGTAATTGTTTGCTAACATAATAATTAAAAAAAATACTTACGTCTTAACGAGATGAAGAGATAAGCTCTCGTCTAACCACCAACACAGAACCCCGACGAATGAAGTTCCTAAGGGTGGGTAAAGGTAGGAATACACTTCGTACAGGGTATTAGATAAAATATATTAAGCAGTAACACAATTTGATAAATATAAGCAAAAATAATACAATACAATACAATATTCTTTATTGCACCAAAAAAATAACAACAAATTAAAAGTACAAACAGGTAGGTAAAGTACAACAGGCGGTCTTATCGCTAAAGCAACCTCTTCCAGACGACCTTAGGGTAGAGAAATAAAATTGAAAAAAAATTAAAAGTAAAAATAATATAATTTAAAAACAAGCTTTTATTTAATTGCGCTAAAAAGAATAAAATAAACTTTTCTTTTAAAATTTTAACTATCAACTTATAACGTCATTACACAATTTATATGACATAAAAGCTTGTCGCGAGATTTAATTACTAACATTTACCTACTCGTAGTACGAATAAATGTTAGTTCGATAATTATGTTTTCTTAAACATGTAAATCTCGCGACAAGCTTTTATGTCATATAAATTGTGTAATGACGTTATAAGTTGATAGTTAAAATTTTAAAAGGAAAGTTTATTTTATTCTTTTTAGCGCAATTAAATAAAAGCTTGTTTTTAAATTATATTATTTTTACTTTTAATTTATTTTTTACTTTTTAGTTATCACTGGACAGGTTTCGCAGTGCCATCTATTGTCGAGAGGCGGTACTAGTCTAATGAATTTATTTGTTATAACTAGCACCAGCAATTTGAATACCTATATAATTTCCTGATTATACTACAGTCACCCTGCGACAAACTAAACGGGTCTATGTACCCATCAAAATAAAATACCGACCAAGGACAAGTAGAACTCGCGCGTGAGGGTTCCTTCCCATAATCATACTAGTCATACTATCATACTAATGTTATAAATGAGAAAGAAAGAAAAAGCCCAGAAATTTGAATACCTATAATAATTTCCTGATTTTACTAGAGTCACCCTGCGACAAACTAAACGGGTCTATGTACCCATCAAAAATAAAATACCGACCAAGGGCAAGTAGAACTCGCGCGTGAGGGTTCCTTCCCATAATGATACTAGTCATACTATCATACTAATGTTATAAATGAGAAAGAAAGAAAAAGCCCAGAAATTTGAATACCTATAATAATTTCCTGATTTTACTAGAGTCACCCTGCGACAAACTAAACGGGTCTATGTACCCATCAAAAATAAAATACCGACCAAGGGCAAGTAGAACTCGCGCGTGAGGGTTCCTTCCCATAATCATACTAGTCATACTATCATACTAATATTATAAATGAGAAAGTGAGTTTGTTTGTTTGTTATTCCTTCACGACTTGACAGTTTGATCATTATGAAAATTTGTATATGTCAGGGGTACAGAGCCCAACATAGGCTACCTTTTTACCCGTGAAAGTATGTCAATCCAAAGGGAAAATATTTTTCCTACTATAGAGGGCGCTGTATGGGATGCTATCGGCCAACAGATGGCGCCACAAGTCGCGCTATGGGTTGTTTTGTTGTCAAACGAGATCTATGTCATAAAATTAACGCGAGCGAAGCTGGGAGGAAAAGCTAGTAATAGATAAAATACATTTTAATTCAAAACCGGTATAAAAAGAGCCATGTACCAATGTAAAATGTACCAAGGGTAGGGTCACATTATATTGGATGTCTAAAAAAGAAGAAGTAACTACAAATTAACGATTTTCAGATTTATTCCTGTACTTGTGCTACATCATTTTGCTTCTTGCCAAATTTCATGATTCTAGGACAACCGGAAGTACCCTATAGGTTTTTGGTCGGAACGGTTTTGAACGAAAAACGGAACACAAACGGCTGTATCGTAATTTTGTTATCATAATATTGTATTGTCATCTGATCTACAGTTTTAAGCAAAATTTCAGCTCAATCGGTCTTCGGGAAGTGGTTCAAATTTTCGTTCCAAGATTCCACCCTTACATACATACATACATACAGGTCAAGTTAAATAAAAGCTTTTAACAATAATAAAAACATAATATGATAAAAAAATAACAATAATAATTAGGGGCTAGGTCCATACAGACGCGTCCGCAATACACCCACAGTTGCGGGCGCGTCCCGTAAAACATGTCAATCTATAACTCAGTCAGCCAACGATAGAGATGAGCTGTCTGAGCAAAGCCGTAAATAGTTAAATTTGCAAAAAAATATATTCCACTAAGGTGGCGAACAAGCATACGGCCCCGTCTATGGAAGCTTGCAATACCGGGGGTACCACTCGCGCGTTGCCGAGCCTGTAAAAAGTGGAGCTGGAGACCTTTATCACCGTAGGAACACAACATGGCCAAGACCAATGCTATTTGGCTACGAATCTTCTGTAAGGTGGAGGTCCTTCCCCTGACGGGCTGCACCGATTTGAGCGGATTAATCGTTGTGCGCAAATATACATACCAATTGAATTCGTTCAGACGTTATGATATGGGCTAGTTGAGTGTTTAGGGCTAGTTTTTTCTGGTCATATTCGAAAGTGTTAACAAATTGACCAAATTGATAAAAGTTTCAAAGTTTACATCAACGTGATCAATATACGTACAAAACACTTAACATCAGGGGTCCGATTCTACTAAACAAATGCACCAATGGACTCTCAATGGTGTCTCAATCGTGTCTCAAAGTCTCAATAGAATGTCGATAGTGTACCTGTGGAATAGTTTTTGACATTTGTTATGGACTTAAACAATAAGTTAAACATTGTGTTATTGGCCCCAGGTGACCTGCATGCTCGTTTGCCAACCTCTAACATAAAAAAAACTTGTACGAAGCGGTTGATCTTTCTCATACTAAATCCTAAAGCGCTCGTATTCGAACGAGAGGTAAATACTCATACGAAGCATTCTACAACATTTTTCTCTGCCAATCCGCATTGGAGCAGCGTGGTGGAGTATGTATAATTCCTTCAGATTGAAAGGAGACCCGTATCCCTGTTGTGGGATGATTATGGCTTGATATGTTGACACTGCTTTATATATTTGCCGGTGGCTGTTTGAAAAGAATTTATGGTATGCGATCCATGGAAGGAATTATCGTGTAATTGCATATTTTTACTCGACTGCGCCATCTGCACAGCAAGAATAGGGCAGTGCTGAACGTCGTACCAGCCATAATCATACCACTGCAAGGATCAGGTCTCCTATCTTCAAAATTCAAAGCTTTTATTCAGAGAATAGGTTTTCACAAACACGTTCTCTTGTCAGAGTACACAGTAATAAATGATTTGTATAATTTAATCTACTCTATAAACTACTACCATTTCCGAAACAAAAGCAAAATGACCACTGGTAAAAAGAAATGGCGAAAGGAAACCACTGACGGCCTTTTTTGTCATTTAAAAAATTAAAAGTAAAAAAAATATATTTAAAAACAAGCTTTTATTTAATTGCGCTAAAAAGAATAAAATAAACTTTTCTATTAAAATTTTAACTATCAACTTATAACGTTACACAATTTATATGACATAAAAGCTTGTCGCGAGATTTAATTACTAACATTTACTCGTAGTACGAATAAATGTTAGTTCGATAATTATGTTTTCTTATACAGGTAAATCTCGCGACAAGCTTTTATGCCATATAACTTGTGTAACGTTATAAGTTGATAGTTAAAATTTTAATAGAAAAGTTTATTTTATTCTTTTTAGCGCAATTAAATAAAAGCTTGTTTTTAAATATATTTTTTTTACTTTTAATTTATTTTTTACTTTTTAGTTATACTGGACAGGTATCTATTGTCGAGAGGCGGTACTAGTCTAATGAATTTATTTGTTATAACTAGCACCAGCAATTTGAATACCTATATAATTTCCTGATTTTACTACAGTCACCCTGCGACAAACTAAACGGGTTTATGTACCCATCAAAAATAAAATACCGACCAAGGGCAAGTAGAACTCGCGCGTGAGGGTTCCTTCCCATAATCATACTAGTCATACTACATATCATACTAATATTATAAATGAGAAAGTGAGTGTGTTTGTTTCTTATTCCTTCACGGCTTGACTAATCAGTTGCTCATAATGAAAATTTGTATATGTCAGGGGTACAGAGCCCAACATAGGCTACCTTTTTACCCGTGAAAGTATGTCAATCCAAAGGGAAAATATTTTTTCTACTATATGCTGTATGGGATGCTATCGGCCAACAGATGGCGCCACAAGTCGCGCTATGGGTTGTTTTGTTGTCAAACGAGATCTATGTCATAAAATTAACGCGAGCGAAGCCGCGAGGAAAAGCTAGTAATAGATAAAATACATTTTAATTCAAAACCGGTATAAAAAGAGCCATGTACCAATGTAAAATGTACCAAGGGTAGGGTCACATTATATTGGTTGTTTAAAGAAGAAGAAGTAACTACAAATTTACGATTTTCAGATTTATTCCTGAACTTGTGCTACATCATCTTGCTTCTTGCCAAATTTCATGATTCTAGGAGAACCGGAAGTACCCTATAGGTTTTTGGTCGGAACTGTTTTGTACGAAAAACGGAACACAAACGGCTGTATCGTAATTTTGTTATCATAATATTGTATTGTCATCTGATCTACAGTTTTAAGCAAAATTTCAGCTCAATCGGTCTTCGGGAAGTGGTTCAAATTTACGTTCCAAGATTCCACCCTTACATACATACATACATACTTACTTACATACATACATACATACATACATACATACATACAGGTCAAGTTAAATAAAAGCTTTTAAAATATATCGTATTTTTTTTTACATAAAATTTTAAAACTAAATAAGTAGGTACATCCAACATTACGTACGCGGAATGTCAATAAATAGTATCATTAGTTTGTATTAACATAAAATTAAATCTAAAATGCAAATCGCAATTCATGCAATGCAATCGAAGGAGATTAGAGCCTACTCTGCCACGCTGCCGTAATTCGGATTGGCGATCAGTAGAGCTTAGATGATGCTTGGAGAATAACTCTACAGTATTTTCAAATCGCCTGAAAGCTAGTTGACATAATAGTTGACATATCGGGACAAGCCCACCACACATTCCCACCACTGTGTCTCCTGTGTAGCCAGGATCAACAACGGCGACCTCAGATAGACAATAAGCAATGAAGCTTATTGACGTCCCGGGGAAGAAAACTACAGCTGTCTTGGAACTCACAACGAATTTAATCAGAAAGAAGATAGTCGGAGTAGGAAGTACTGAAAGGACTTCCCTCCTTCCATTGGCGATCAGTAGAGCTTAGCGAATAGCTCTACAGTATTTTCAAGCCGCCTGAAAGCTAGTTGACATAACGACTGTCATCCATCGAAAACAGCCGTGACCGCAGCTTTAACGTGCCCCCCGAAGCACGAGATAATGAAACCAATCCAAAAACAGGCTAGGGTCGACTTTGCTTAACTTGTCCATTTTTTATAACACTAAGGTGGCAAACAAGCTTACGGCCCTCCTGATGGTGATAGCAAATACTATAGACGAGTAATACGCACAGCTTCGGAAGAATTCGAGCAAGACGCGACACTAGCGCCCCTACGGCATGAGGGCGGCATGAGGTGAACGATTTCAAAACCTTTGTATGCAAAATGTTATAGCGCCCCTAGCGGCATGAGGTGAACGGAGGTTGCCAAGTCATTGTATGAGAAACGTCAAGAGCTGTGCGTATTACTCGTCTATAGTATTTGGTGATAGTTGCCGACCCCCATTTAATCTAAAGAAAAGATCTTGGCGGGGATGGCGCGGTGATCTCATTCCACAGCTTCAGCGTTCGCGGAAGGAAACTCCTCTGAAACCGCGCAGTACCTTTTTTTTTGTTTAAAGTCAGGAAAATGCATTACTGCATGTCCCGCCACTTGGGGAAGCGACGGGGGTCTGTCGGGCTCGCCTCTCTAGCCAATGAGGGATACCGACTAAAAACCTGACTGTCTGCCACCTTCTCAGGCGACCATTTTGATTCAGGAGTGTGTAAGGTCGGTAGTGTGTGTACTTGTCCATAAAAATAAAATATATCGCGCTCGGTGTCTCACAGCTCAGTGTAATGTCGTCCGGATTTAATCACTGGGTTATAATGACGTTTATTCTATCGCATTTCATCCGCAGACTCAGCGTTTATAATCTTAGCACTCTTTTTCTCACCACAAAACGTTATAGATTAAATATGCTTTATTAAATTCAAATTCAAAATATTTTTATTCAAATAGGCCTATTATAAGCTCTTTCGAATCGTCACAATTTTTTCCTACCACCAGTTCAGACGGCAGATTTGTGCTAAGAAGAAGCTGGCAAGAAACTTAGCACTTGCTCTTTTAAAATGGTATTAATAAGATACAAATTACAATGACAGAAAATATAAAATTAACACAAAATATCTGTAATTTCTGATGACAAAAAAAAAAACAAAAGCAAATAATTAAAGATTAATAACACTATAACTGAAGAGAAAAAAAAAAGCGTATTAATATACTGGTAAACATATATACCTACATTTAAAGGTATTTGCGAAATACAGACAAAAAAAACAGTAGGTATATGAAAACAGATAGCTTACAGACTAAGACTAGTTTCAAGATTCAATATTTATAGTTTTATCCAGAGAATAGGTCTTTGCAAACACTTCTTTTGTCAGAGAGTACATAAGTGGTGTAATTAATCTACTCTATAGTACCATTTCGATGTTTCGGAAACTGAAGCAAAATGGCCACTGGTAAAAGAAATGGCGAGGTGGAAAGAAAACCAGTTACGGCCTTTTTTGTCATAAGAATAAAAATATATCGTAATATTATAATACTATGTTATGGTAGGGTCTATGTTATCCTGGGGTCCGGTCCCTGCGTTTCGCCGGGTGCGGGTTGCAGGCGGACGGGTGTGTCCACTCCCTGCGCTCGGCTCGCGGGTTGACGCGGACGTCCTAGTGGGCGCCGGCCTTACCAGCCGGCGTGCGGCGCATACCGTAACCCGTGGGTCCTCCACCCACGGGCCGGGGGCCTTGGCTTAACCGCCCGGGCCGCGAGGAAGACAACCTCTATAAAAATCACGAGCGGAGCTGACGGCCGCGCCACGCTGAATAAGTGTGGTGTGGCCGTTGGCTGGCGGTCGGCACAGTGGGTGCGATCGCCGAGTGGACGGGGACCATAGCCCAGCCGAGACGGCGGGCCGGGGAAGGCCCGTCGTCTTGAGGGAGCGATGGTCCTCGGTGTCGGCAGTGCACCTGGATGCGGTGCGTTCCGTCAGCAGTAGCTGACGGAGCGTATCGGGGGCGAGCGGGTCCGGCTGGTACCTTGGCCGGACGGCCCTGGCGGGGTCGCGGTTGTATCCCAGTTTCCCGTGGCCCCGCCACACAGGGCAAGAGGCATCCCGTCAGTTTTTTAGTGGTAAGTTCCACAGTCCCCACCGCGTGCTCCCCGGGCGGTGGGGCTGCCACAAAGCATAATTCTGACGTAAAAGAAAAAAAAAAAAAAAAAGGGTCTATGTTATCCTAATCCTATCCTAACTAGTATCCTAATCCAATAAATGAGAAATTGAGTTTGTTTGTTATTCCTTCACGGCTTAACCAATCATCCGATCATTATGAAATTTTGTATATATATTGTCAGGGGTACAGAGCCCAACATAGGCTACTTTTTTTATCCCGTGAAAGTATGTCATTCCAATGGAAAAATATTTTTACTACTATAGAGGGCGCTGTATCGGCCAATAGATGGCGTCACAAGTCGCGCCGTGGGTTTTGTTGTCAAACGAGATCTATATCATAAAATTAACCGCGAGAACTGCCATTTCCATCACTTGATCCATGTAACTTCTCGTCTCGACCAGTCTTTCCGACTTTCCCTTCTACACTGTATATCTATTTCCTACAAAAAAATGTTTCTGATAAACTCGTCGTGTCGTTTAAGATGTTCCAGTCGCGCTAGTTCCCCGTCTAGTCTACTTCTTTCATCAATATAATATAGACGACCTGAAAAACAATACAATATCCATTTTAAAAACATTGAAAGGATAATCAGGGAGGTCCTTGTACCGACTCCGATAAATCTTTGTTCTTGTAAGGGCAACTGAGTGTTGTTTGTATTGAACAAGGTAAACATACATGTTATTTGCCACTATGGTATCTTATTTACATGTGGATCACAAATAAGTAAATTATTTAATTTTGAACTGTACGCGCCAACAACGCGTGAAGACACAAAACAATTGAAAATCTATTGTCGTATGCACTCGGTAAAGTATCAGTTCGAACTTCGTTTTACACCGGCGCGAGCCTGAAACACACAGAATTTTTTCTAATCACGAGCCCAAGTGGACGCTATCGTTGTTGGCGCCAAAATCCCAAAAAATTTAAAATCAGCTTAAGATCCAGAGATTACTACCAACAACCCAACAAATTATACCTCTTTACAATTGTAGTACAGCTTGGCAAAAAAGAGTTTCAGGTACACAACACAGTTTGCTGTACATAAATGAGTGATCTCTGTCTATTCTAAATAAAAAAGATCATTCAAGCGCCCTGATTTTCTCCAAGATCTTTTTTTGCCAGACTACTTATTAAGGTCTTTTTTTGCCAGGCTGTACTTATTGTATAGCTAATAGTTTAATTCAATTCCAGGTGTATATAACAAGTGACCAATGCTAACACACTTTACCCTATAACCGGACACATGCAACGAACTTCGTACTTGGCTACCCGCCATATTGGCATGATTCCAGGACGCTTGGGTATCCCAAACCACGCACAACAGTCCACATTGTGCTAGAAAACCGTACAGACGTTTTAATTTACTTAAATAAAACAATTTAAAACTAAAACAATCAAATTCCTAAATCAATATTTTCAATAAATTCTATTTTGAGGTTATAAACTGTCAATTGGATTTGACAGCGCGGGTAAATTACAAATAGTTTTTTTTTTAATTATTAGACAAAGGAGTTGTGTTGGTTTTTTGTTTATTGGAGTTTGGACTTGCATCTACGCAGATATAAAGGTATGTAAGCTTCTTCCACAGTGAATTTAATATTTTTTCATTTTACTTTCTGTGTTACATAAACGAATTTTTAGAGTTCCGTTGTAAACTAACAAAGAACCCTCATGTCATGTAAAGTGGTAATGAATTTTTTTTTCGCGTCCACCCCATATTCTGGTGTATCGTTAACCGTCTTCAAAATAATCGTCTTCATCGAGGGTGTAGAACGATCATTTTTCGAGTCAATTTTTTGTTTTGCACGGTGGTCCCCGATACCTCCGAAAGTAAAACTAAAAAAATCATGGTAGTAGTCCATATGCTGAACCTCCAATGAAAACTATTACCTACGGTTAAGTAGGCTCTATTAGTTACCGATTAATAGCCGACGAACTTATAAAATAAAATTTCTTTGATGATAACTTACAAATGTCATAGAATATCCATAGAATATGATATGGGTATGGGACTCATTTGCAAGCAAGCAAAGCACAGCAAATACGGAACCCTACACTGTGCGTGGTCCGTATCCGACACGTACATACTTGACCGGTTTTTTAAATTTTGTTGCAAAATATTTTTCTTTAACATAATGATTCATTTGGAAGCTTATATTAACTTTTCCGTCATCGATTCTTTTGAAGAGTTTCTCTATTTATACAAATTGGAAATTCTAGTTTATTTTAGCAACACAAAGAAAATGGTTAACTACGTTCTTTTCTAATATGAAATGACACATAACACGGTGTCATCTGCTGATAGTATTTTCAAAATGCTTAGTGCGAGTAGTCACATTCGAACATGTTTACGAGTCGATCACTCCGTATCCCCTCGTCTTATTTTGAGTTGTTTTTATGAAAACATTAACACCAATTAACAAGCATTTGACACCAATTGCGAGAAGAACTATAGCTATGAGACACATGCGAAGGCTCAAGGTCACCCAGCGAGTTATAAAGAGCTATGCTCGGTGATTCTCTACGAGATCATATCAGGAATGCGAAGATCCGTAGCAGAACGAAAGTAATCGAATTAGCTCAACGAATCAGAAAACTGAAGTGGCATTGGGCAGGACACATAGCAGAACCGATTGCCGGTGGGGCAAGAGTGTTCTGGAATGACAAGCGCCGGCAAAGTGGTCGTACGACCTAAGGAAAGTCGCAAGAATCCGCTGCATGCAGGCCACCACTGCCAACCGGTCATGCTCAAGACGTTTGGGGTAGGCTTATATCCAACAGTAGACTGTCTGTGGACTTCTTGTGGCTGAGATGATGATAAAGAAACTCTTGCTTATTTTTAACTTCATTTTCACCAACTCAAGAGACATTTCTTTCGAGATCTCTTAGCTGGAAGACAGTTTATTGACAAAATTATTAGTTAGGAGACGGATAGCAAATGAATTCGGGCTCCAAAGCTTTAGGAATCAGCTAAGTACTTAAGTGACAGTTTAGTGGTGAAAACCAAATTCTCGTTAAGGGTAAAAGCTGTTAGGCGACTTAAATTAGTAAAATATCAGCAATATTTAGCAAGTCAAGGGCACGGGTCGACGATCGCCTATTTCCGTCCATATTCGTTTAATGTCGGCGTGTGTTTAACGTGTGTTTCCATTTGGTTTATTTATGGACACGGCCAGTTATAAACATCAGTTATAGGCACCTGTTCACAAGTTGACGCGCCAGCCATATACACAGGGATATAACTCTCATTCCACTTGAATTTTGATATTGTGAGAGGTAGGGCACAGCGGATAATCCGCTCAAATCGGAGCAGCCCGTTTCGGGAAGGACCTCCACCTTACAGAAGATCGTAGCCAAATAGCATTGGTCTCGGCCATGTTGTGTTCATACGGTGAGTATGGTCTCCAGAGCTCCACTTGGGGTGTTGGGGTTGGAAGAGTTAAACCGCTGTCCATTGGAACAGAAGTCCTCGAGTGTTGCGGCGCGCCTAGTCGTGAGCGCGCCGCCAACCGTGCCGTAGCCCAACAAGGGAGTATTCGGACGACCGCCGGCGGGGCAGCGGTTGTATCATTAGTCCCGCAGCCCCGCCCATCTAGGCGAATGAGGTGGCAGTCAGTCAGGTTTTTAGTCGGTATACCCCAAGAGGTTTAGAGGGGGAGCCCGACATACCCCCGCCACTCCCCAAGTGGCGGGGCATGCAGTCATGCATTTTTCTGACTTAAAACAAGAAAAAAATGGGAGAGTTGGCAACGCATGAGTGATACCCCGGTATTGCAAGCGTCTATAGGCTACGGTCATGCTTACCATCAGGTGGGCCGTATGCTTGTTTGCCAACTTTGTGGTATAAAAAAAACATGGATCCACTGCTCGATCCCAAAGTGGATCCTAGTCGACTCGTTTCCCATTCAATCCATCGGTGGTGGAGCTATAGTATGTAGATTAAGTATACCACTTTCTCTTGTCAGAAACTACATAAATAGTTTGTGTAATTTATCTACTCTATAAACTATTAAGATTTTGGAAACAAAAGCAAAATGACCACTGGTAAATGAAATGGCGAAAGAAAACCAGTTACGGCCTTTTTTGCCATTTAAATATATCGTCCAATTTTTTACCTATAATTTAAAACATACAACATTACGTACGCGGAATGTCAATAAATAGTGCCATGAATTTGTCGTAGCATGAAATTAAATATAAAATACAAAATCGGCGTTGATGATAAAAGTAGACGACAGCAACCATTCTCGTGTATTCTCGAGTTGACGTGTGAGTCGGCCTGCCAGCCTCTATTACTGAGCTCATCATCAACAGTATTATAGGGAACAACAATAACCCAACCCCCAACGCCACCGCCAGTTTGGACAATTTGCAAGCATGACGTGCCCGTACAAATCAGAAAGTAATCTCCACAAAATATATTTTTTTGATATCAATCCACGAAATGCACTGGCTCCCCTTGACCGGTCTGGCGAACGAATTAATAAGGTTGCCAATTTCCCTTTATCCCACCTAACAAGACTTATAAGGCAGGGTACCTTGGCGACTGTTTCTAAAAATGAATGGCCTAGTTGATAGGCTGACGTAATTCATCTGTCAATCTGATTCTCATTGTGTGTGATTTTATTCATTCGATTAAATTCTTATTTATATACTTATATTTTATAAATTTAACTTTTTCTCATTGGCATGGCCTGCCTTGGATGTTTATCTATACATAATATGTATTTGTTATAAAAATATAGTATCGTTAAGTTAGTATCCCATAACACAAGTCTCGAACTACTTTATTTTGTAGGCGTAGGCTATCGCGGGCACTTAGACACGTAATATACAACATATAACCATTTTGTATTAAAAATAAAATAAATAAGCTACTCTATAAATTACCACCATTTCGGGAACAAAGCAAAATGACCACTGGAAAAGAAATGGCGAAAGAAACCCAGTTACGGCCTTTTTTTGTTATTAAATTTTTATATTTTTTAACATTGGAAATGTTTTTTCGATCGCTTCTGCAGGGGCCCCGTTTTCAACAAAAGTGCGACATATATTTCCGTTATTTCTAGGTTAATATAACTAATATTTTGACACCTTAGTTAACTAATTAAGGTGTCAAAATATTTATATTGACGAGATTAATATACAAAAAAATAGAACTGACATAGTCATACATTTCTTTCATAAATTAATAAAAATGCTCTAACTCGGTAATTTTTTGGTGTACCTTGTGGGCCATCTACTCTTATTTATGATATTTTTTTACATAATCACAACATGTACATATTCAGAAAGGTTATATCTCGGGATGTTTTTCGAAGTTTTTGAAAATAATAATAAATTTGGGAGTTATGATGATTTCAAGATCTAGGTTTGTGCGTCTCGAGCGCGCGGGTTTTCAAACATGTTCTTACAACAAAACTGTAGACTACGCATACTACTGTATTTTCCATTATGAATTATTAAAATAAAACGTTTTGTTTTTTTATTACCGAAGTTCATTTTTTACAATGTTTGATAATATTATTTTTGGCTCAATAACATATTACATCGTCCAATATTTCAAACCGGACGTGATACTGAAATTCAAGATGTACGACTCGACAGCCATATTATTTATAAACGAATATAAATTGGCAGGATTATAAATATTTCTTATTAGATAATATTACGTAATGCCATAATGACAAAAAGGCCGTAACTGGTTTTCTTTCGCCATTTCTTTTTCCAGTTGATAAACAGCCTAAAGGCCTTTAAATACTTCCTACACCGACTTATTTCTTTCTGATTAAATTCGTTGTGAGTTCCAAGACAGCTGTAGTTTTCTCCCCCGGGACGTCAATAAGCTTCATTGCTTATTGTCAATCTGAGATCGCCGTTGTGATCTTGGCTTACAGGAGAAACGGCGGCGAGAATGTGTGGTAGGCTTGTTCCGAGTCTAAACCGCTGATCATAGAGACTTGAAACTTTGTGGTTCTATGTGTGACGTAGGCATGTAATAAGAAAAAAAATGTTGAAATTCCCAAGGCAATTGTAGTCCTAATATAAAATGTTATATTATCTCCGCAGTATGCAGACATGTGAGATTTTCAATGCGTAGATAGACAATTGTTTGTAAATAATATCCACGTGGCGCCATCTATAGTTCAATCAAGGTCATTGGCCCATATCAGCTGACATAAACCAGTATAACCAGAACTCTCTACACGATTATTTAATGTAAATATCATTAATATGTAGAGCTCAACATTTTCTGATCGAAAGATTTTGGTGGATTGCCAAAAAGTTTTTTTTTAAATTGGTAGGTAAATATTTTTGATTCTAGATTATTCTAATGTTAGAATAACCTTGTGTTTGTATGTTTACTATAAAAAGGAGAGTTTTTGCGTATTACACTGAATAATAACAAGTTTGCAGTGTCCATAGGTATATTTATCTAAACGCAGAAACATTTTCAACAATGTTTTCATTTTCTGTTTTAAAAAAGTAAAACACTAAGAAAATGTAACTGACTTCTAGATTAATATACTTTACAGATTAACTATTATTATTACTTTACAGATTTTTTAAACTGCTCAACGGATTTAAAAAAAATACAATGAATTTTTAAGTGACAAAAAAGGCCGTAACTGGTTTTCTTTCGCCATTTCTTTTACCAGTGGTCATTTTGCTTTTGTTTCCGAAATTGTATAGTTTATATAGTTGATATCATTTATAATTGTATGCGCTGTGACTAAAGACCGTGTCTGTGAAGAATCTTTGATTAATTATACTTAAAATAAATTATTGACGGAACACGTTGACAAGTCAGTCATGAGATCACAGTGCGCGACAAAAAAGCGTCTGCCAAAAATGGGCTCATATCCAAAAACATGGTCTTATCCCTTGCCAAATTAAACTGACGTCAGTTTCTTTGAATTTATAAGGAAAAAATAATTATGACAGTTTATACATTCCAAAGAAAAGCGAGGCTAATTCCTTAAGTTAAGTGTCCTAACAGTTTTCTATGTCCAAATCCTTATTTTAGGTACACGTGTATGACATACAAAATAAACGATAAAAATACGGTTTCTAAAAATCGATAATTTTACAGACATACTTACTACATGTTTTTGATGTATACCATAAACAAGGATTTAGACAGAGAAAGTTGTTAAGAGACGTTGAAGTAGGAATTGTTGGTGCAAACACTATTCAAATCATTGTAAATGCTTAAAGTATAAATTTGATCGGCTTGTAGACGATAACACGTTCGAATTTGACCAAAAAACTCTGGGAATATGCAGTTAAAAACGAGCACTTCTAACTTCTCCTAAAAACACGAGGTCTCATACGCACTTCATTGAATAATACGTTGTTTGTAACTATTAATAAAATAAAACGGTTTTCTACGCATAGTATAAATAATGATAAATGTTATATACCGTGTCGGGCAAATTGCCCGGCGTCCGTTCGTCTGTTAATGTCATAAATCAGACTAGCTTGTTACACGCGGCTAGGTCCTCGTGGACGGGGACATTGTAAATAACACATAAATTGTTAATAATAAAAAACCCGTGGAAATAAAGGTTTTCCGGGATAAAAAATAGTTTATGTCACTCTCCAGATGCGTAGTAACAAACAACGACCGCTCACAGACATAAGGTCCCAAATAGTCCCAATAGTAACGTAACAATAGACCGTGGTGCTCAGCAATCAGGTTTCACTCAATTTGCTTTTCTTTCAAATCTTTTTGTTTCAAATATCTGTCTCTAACGTAGTTGCTAAGGAGGGAAGTACTTTTAATACTTCCTTTTCCGTCAATTTTTTTTCTGATAAAATTCGTCGTGTGCTCCAAGACAGTTGTAGTTTCTCCCCCGGGACATCGACAAGCTTCATTACTTATTGTCAATCTGAGGTCGCCGTTGTTGATCCTGGTTCTGGTGTACAGGATACACAACGGTGACAATATATGGTGGGGTTATCCAGTCATGCGCTGTACAAATACGACAAAACTCTATCAACGATTAGTAAAACAAGCTTTTTTTCGATTAGTCCAAATAATAGCCAGTTAACAGTGTTCGGTGGAAAATTGTATTCGTGGATTTCACGTAAAATAACTTAATTTCCAAGAAAATGTTTATTAAACCTGTTTTTACTGACTAATTGTTTTTTGGCGTCTGTATTCAACAAAGGAAAAACTGTGCCAAGTTCATCGACACTCTATTTTAGTTTGTTACTTCATAAAATACACAAATTAAATAGAGATTACGTACAGATTAAAATAAAACGGACACTTTTACTTTTTTATTTCGACGAACAGTCCAATGGCGAATGGGCTTTACGGGAACGGTTACAGAATCCTTTACATGCATTTTATCTAGTCAAAGAGTAAACACAGTAATAAATAATCTGTGTAATTATTCTACTCTATAAACTACTACCATTTCGGAAACAAAAGCAAAATGAATACTGGTAAAAAAATGGCGTAAGAAAACCAGTTACGGCCTTTTTTGTCATTTAACATTTGTGTCTGATGAATGATGAATGACATGTCTGATGAATGACAGAAAAACAAATAATTCGTTGACTTCATGACGAAATCATAAAATTGAGATTAGATTTAAAGAGCTTAAATTTTACAAATGGTTCCCTATAAAATGCAGACAAATAAAACGTGTATTTTCTTAATTCCCACACAAATGAAGTTCAAGTATTTTCGTTTTCGACATTTCGTAAACACTTTTAAAATGGTCCAATTAAACAACATGTTGTCCTGTCTTCACCCTTTTTATATCCGGATAAAAACAGGTATAAAATAAAATACAATCAAATTCGGAACACATCTTTGAAGCGAGGTTAATCCAGGATTTATGGGTTTGCCAAAAAGTTTTTAGCGCGTATTCAAGCGCCATTTCGTTTGATTTTGACACGATCTCTAAAGAGGAATAATACATGTAAGGCCGTTCACCAATGACGCGATTCACAAGCGACTCGGGCAGCATACTCGTATCCTACTAGTCGCTAAGCTTTGCTAAATACGCCTATCTCCGCACACGACACAACGCGACAGTCGCGCAAGAAGTCTTCTCTTGCTGGTTGCACGCTACTCGATTCGCATCAAAATGGCGATCGATATAGTAGTATGTGGATGGTTCAACGAAAAATTAACGAATGTAAGTCGTATGTAGATTGCGCCGTGTGCAAACATAATAGTATGAGACTTGGTTGCGTCGCAGTCGCGTCGTTTCATTTGGGTAGCGTCTTGGGAGAACGGCCTAAGGCCGCATTTACGTTTGTAACTTCTCGCGGAAGAACTTACTTGATCCAGAGGAAAATATTTTTATTTTATTTTTTATGCCACAAAGATCGCAAACAAGCAAACGGCCCGCCTGATGGTAAGCATTTCCGTAGCCTATTGCATAGACGCTTGCAATACCACTCACGCGTTGCAAACCCTCCCATCTTGGGAGTGGAGCTCTGGAGACCTTACTCACCGTAGGAACACAACATGGCTCGGCCATGTTGAGACCAATGCTTTTTGGCTCCGATCTTCTGTAAGGTGGGGGTACTTCCCCAGACGGGCTGCGAAAGATGCTGAGCGAATTATGCGCTGTGCCCTACCTCTCTTAAGATAATAGTAAATAATGAGTTTCCTTTGGACTATGACATAAGACTATTTAAGAGGTACATTAGACGTCAGAGGTGGACAACGCATGTAGCGCCACTGGTGTTGCTGATGTCTATAGGCGGCGGCGACCACTTCCCATCAGGTGGTCCGCGTGTCAGTTTGTCCAGTGTATAACATAAAAATAATAATAATAGTATGGTTTATAAAATATTTGTCCTCAGATGCCGTCAGAAGTGATATCAGAGAAGTCGATGCAGCGGGAGCTGGCTGACTCCATCATTAGGATGGTGCCGCTGGACGAGATAAGGATCCTACTTGCGTGCGGTGCTAAGGTACACTATCAATACTTCCTACTCCATCTTTCTGATTAAATTCGTTGTGAGTTCCATAGACATTTTTTTTTTTTTTTTTTAATTTATTAAGGCAAAGGCCAAAATGCCATCCGCCTGAACAGATACAATATTAATTATTAAGGACAATTTACACAAGATACAGAATAAACAAAATATCCTTAATTCTATAGTTACATAACGTAATTAAAATGAAAAGATAAAATAAAAACACTGAATTTAAAAAAAGAGAAAAAAGGGAAACAAAAAGAACAAGAACAACCCTGTAGCAGGAAAGTCAGACAGACCTTCCAACTACAAGGATCCCGCAGTATTAACTAAATAATCATAGATGCATGAATACACCTTGACATGCCTCAGCATCTCCGTGACCGAAGAGAAGGCTAATCCCAACCTCTCCCGACACATACCCATAAAAACTTCTCGCTGAGAAGAAAATTCGGAACAAACAAAAAATATATGGTGCAAGTCACAGAAACTACAATCATTACAAAAGTGACAAGATGAGTTAGTAACAAGATTAATCCGGTATAAATGAGCGGGGAATTTACAATGACCTATTCGCAATCTGCTTAGAGTGGTTATAAAGTGCCTACCAGGGAACCGCGTATAAGCCTCGAACCAGGCCTTAGTAGAAGGCTTAGACACAACAGCCTCCAACCATTGACCCTTAACAATTCTAGTGAGTTCTAAGTCCGCGGACCAGCGTTGAATCATTATTGACTTCAAGTACGGAACCAAATCAGAGGAAGGAACTCTGTAATTAGTAAACGTCAAGGAATCAGAAGACCTGGCCAAAGTATCCACTATCTCATTTCCCAGAATTCCTGAATGTCCAGGAACCCAAGAAAACTCAACAGAGACACCAATTTTACAAAGATGAAAAATTAACTTTTTAATTTCAAGAATTAGATAACTGCATTTGACAGATATCTGCTTCGCACTTAAAGCCAACAATACACTCAAGGAATCTGATAAAATTAAAATATGCTTATGAGTATCGTACTTATGATCTAAGACATATTCCAGAGCATGTAAAATAGCCAAAGCCTCTGCCGAAAATACAGAAAAGTAGTTGTTACATTTAAGTACCTTACCATATTTCAGAAAGGAGTCGTAAAACGCCAAACTAGTACATTTCGTAGACTTAGAACCATCAGTATAAATTTTAATAGATTTCGATTTAGAGCTCAAAAATTCCAAAAACTCAGCATTATTTTTAAATTTCGTAAGATTAATTGAGACATGACTAAAGTTAATAAAATAATCTAAACTGTAACAAGGTGGATTACTAGACCAATAAACTACGTCCTGAAATTCAAAGTTCAAATTTGATATGGAGGTACCCATGTTAGTATCTTCCAAATAATACTCAATATTATTATAGTTAGGTATAACAAAATTTTCCAAAAAACGGCATATCACCGGATTATCATTGCTTATCAATTTCAAACACATTTTGTCAATAAGATAATACCTTCTAATTCGTAAAGGCACAATTCCAGTCTCCACCTCAAGAGAATTAATAGGAGACGATATCATGGCTCCACATATAATTCGCAAAGCTTTATTTTGAATGATATCCAATCTTCTCAACAATTTAGTGGACGCATCAGAATAAAACATACAGCCGTAATCAAAATGACTACGAACAGTTGCAATATAAAGAGTTTTCAGAGTTTTAGGATCAGACCCCCACTTGAGACCAACCAAAGATTTCATAATATTAAGACCTAGCTCAGTCTTCTTACACAGTAAATCGATATGAGAATTCCAAGAGAGTTTAGAATCCAAAATGATTCCCAAGTATTTAATATGAGATTGGGCAGGAATTAAAACATTACCGTAAAGGACAGAAGAACAAAGGTAAGTATACTGTTTAGAAAAAAGAATAACTGAGCTCTTATCTACATTTACTTCCAGTTTCAAATGTTCATTCAGCAAATCATGAAGCGTTCTCAAACAAGAGTTCAGTATCAACTCACCCTCCACAACATTATCACACTGAGTATATAAGACAAGATCATCAGCAAAAAATAAATAATTTACTGATTTAGGAATCAATTTCATAAGATTTACCAAACTAAGAATAAATATAAGGGGTGATACTACAGATCCCTGAGGAGTACCTTTGTTTGTACTTCTAGGACCATGCAACCTGTCTCCGATTTTCAAATAAACATTGCGGTTGCTCAGGAAGTTATGGATCCAGTGTAGAACATGACCAGGGAATCCTAAAGAATGTAAACTCTTAATCAAATACAAGTGATCTATGTTATCAAACGCACCTTTTATATCTAGAAAAACAGCTAACGTAGATTTGTCACACAGGAAACTATTACGAATGTCACCTATTAAGCAGCTAAGACTATCCATTGTACTCCTGCCCTTACGAAAACCTGACTGATTATGAGGAATTAAAGACTGACTTTCCACATACCAATCTAATCGAGTTTTTAACATTGTTTCAAAAACTTTGGAGAAGCAAGAAGTAAGAGAGATGGGCCTATAAGAATCTACACTGTTAGGATCTTTATATGGTTTTAAAATAGGAACAACATATTGTTTTTTCCAGCTTTCAGGAATAATATTTACGATCCAGAGCTGGTTGAATATTTGCAATAATAATAATTTAGCACTGTTCCATAGACAGTGACACATCATTGTGCTGCTTCACTTGTTTTGCCATCTCTCTAGGCTATGATGCCTTTTGTTTCAAATTGTTGTCTCTCACTCAGTTGTTAAGGAGGGAAGTCCTTTCAATACTTCCTACTCCATCTAACTGAGCTCTTATCTACATTTACTTCCAGTTTCAAATGTTCATTCAGCAAATCATGAAGCGTTCTCAAACAAGAGTTCAGTATCAACTCACCCTCCACAACATTATCACACTGAGTATATAAGACAAGATCATCAGCAAAAAATAAATAATTTACTGATTTAGGAATCAATTTCATAAGATTTACCAAACTAAGAATAAATATAAGGGGTGATACTACAGATCCCTGAGGAGTACCTTTGTTTGTACTTCTAGGACCATGCAACCTGTCTCCGATTTTCAAATAAACATTGCGGTTGCTCAGGAAGTTATGGATCCAGTGTAGAACATGACCAGGGAATCCTAAAGAATGTAAACTCTTAATCAAATACAAGTGATCTATGTTATCAAACGCACCTTTTATATCTAGAAAAACAGCTAACGTAGATTTGTCACACAGGAAACTATTACGAATGTCACCTATTAAGCAGCTAAGACTATCCATTGTACTCCTGCCCTTACGAAAACCTGACTGATTATGAGGAATTAAAGACTGACTTTCCACATACCAATCTAATCGAGTTTTTAACATTGTTTCAAAAACTTTGGAGAAGCAAGAAGTAAGAGAGATGGGCCTATAAGAATCTACACTGTTAGGATCTTTATATGGTTTTAAAATAGGAACAACATATTGTTTTTTCCAGCTTTCAGGAATAATATTTACGATCCAGAGCTGGTTGAATATTTGCAATAATAATAATTTAGCACTGTTCCATAGACAGTGACACATCATTGTGCTGCTTCACTTGTTTTGCCATCTCTCTAGGCTATGATGCCTTTTGTTTCAAATTGTTGTCTCTCACTCAGTTGTTAAGGAGGGAAGTCCTTTCAATACTTCCTACTCCATCTAAGTTCTTTGTGATTAGATTCGTTGTGAGTTCCAAGGCAGCTGTAGTTTCTCCCCCGGGACGTCAATAAGCTTCATTGCTTATTGTCAATCTGAGGTCGCCGTTTTTGATTCTGGATTTACAGAAGACACAGCACAGTGGGAATTTGGCGCTCTGTGTAAATTGTATACAATTTACTAATTTAATTTCAACGTGAACTTAATTTCCAATAGGTCAATGAACCAGTAACCCAGGGTCTGCGTCCCCTGCATTACGCTATCTGGCAGCGATACTTGGAAGCGACCAGACTTCTTTTGGTACGAGGGTGTGACGTCAACGCGAGAGACGATTGTGGATATAGCGCTCTTCATTTGTCTTCTGAACATGGGTAAGATTCCAGTACTAATATTGAGGAATTCGACAACCCTAGCCACCGAGAGATTGTTGCGGGTCGCGGATAGCAGAGATTAAAGAAAGAGACAATTAAAGAAAGCCACTATTTCATTCACCAGTTTGGCAAAAATCGTAAAGTAAAGAATATATTCTGACTTATAAGTCACAGTCTGCTCACTCTTATCAAATTCTCTCACTCACTTAATTCATTCAATATCTGGCCGCTCTAGGCCCGGGCCTACATGAGCCTTAAGGTAAATCCGTAAAAGTAAAGTATCAGTTAACGAGTATAATAAATTATTTTTTTCAGATACAAGGAGCTAGTCAAGTTGCTCCTGGACAGCGGAGCAGCTGTCGACTACAGGCCGGATACAGGCGAGGAGTTTCCGAGGACCACACTCTGCGATGAGCCACTACGACTTGCTATCAGGAATAAGCATTATGTAAGTTTCAACCTCTAAGCCAGTATTTTTCATGTCCAAATCCTGTAAATCTAGGTGGCAAAAAAGCATATGGCCCGCCTGATGTTAAGCGGTCACGGTGCCTATGGCTTGATAACACATCACTCGAGCGTTGCAAAAAGTGCTATAGAAAGTGGAGCTCTGGAGACCTTACTCTCCGTAGGAACACAATATGGCCGAGACCAATGCTATTTGACTACGATCTTCTGTAAGGTGGAAGTCCTTCCCCAGAAAGACTGCTCTGATTTGAGTAGATTATCTGCTATGCCCTACCTCTCTTTAAGCTACACCGTAGCCTATAGACGCTTGCAATACCGGAGGTATCACTTACTCATTGCCAACCCTCCCAACCCCCCAAGTGGAGCTCTTGAGACCTTACTCACCGCAGCAACACAACATGGCCGAGACCAATGCTATTTGACTACGATCTTCTGTAAGGTGGAGGTTCTTCCCCAGACGGGCTGCGAAAGATGCCGAGCGGATTATCCGCTGTGCCCTACCGCTCTTTAATGTTATGTAGTAGTGTTTTGTTTTGTTATCCAAATAAATTTATTCATCTACCAGAAAAAGTCGTGTAACATTAACATTAATCTATTGTCTTGTCTTGAAGCCATAATTTTATAATTTCAACAATCTACAATATATTTTCTACAGGACGTAGCACGTCTTCTTTTAGAACATGGCGCCGATCCAAATAAACGTTACTTCTTCGGTTCGGAGATCAATTTGGTCTCTGATCCTGAATATTTGGAGTTGCTCCTGACCTTCGGTGCGAATCCCGACTCCCGTGATCGAGCTGGTCTGACGCCACTGATGAAGGCTGCTCGGCAGAGGAAGGTATGCTTTATACTAATAAATAAATAAATAACATTATTCAGCATAAATATGACAGAGTATTATTTTATTTTGGCTTCTAGGGCATGGATGCTGTTCTTCTTCTCATCAGCTACGGTGCGGATGTCAATGCTATGGCAGACGCCAGGAACGACTACAGGACGGTTATGCATTATGCTGTACTTAGCGGTAAGGATTTTTAAGGTTATATAGACCCAGTTGTTAGTAGACAATTTATTCTTAAAACTAGTGTTAAATAAAATAAAATAAAACTTTTTTTTTATTTCGAAATAAAAATGCTCGCTCTCAGCCGTAATGTGAATCATCTCACAAAAATTTTTAACCCGTAGAAAAAGGGGTTTTCCGATATAAAAAATAATTTATTTACCAAAAATAAAAATACGCTCGTTCAGAAATAATAATAATAACAAAGTGTAAAAAGAAATAACTCCTTCATAGTTTTCATACGCGTTTTTTTACAGGCAACACTGAGGTAGTGAATCTTCTAATAAAGCAAGGTGCCAGAGTCAACTACGAATGTCCAGAACTAAGCAAGCCTAGCCCTCTTGACCTGGCGATCCTGAAGGGAGATGTGGCCATGCTACAGCTTTTACTGTCCGCTGGTGAGGGTGTGAACTTTGCAAAGCTTCTGCGTAACGCTTTGGGTATGAGCTTTTAGTTATAATAAGATCATCGTAGGGGCTTATTGTTTGTTTACTTCACTACTACATCATTCAAAGCAGCGTATTCATGATGTATCGACTCAGTATACAGTCGTTATAGACGACTCGAAGAAAGATGCTAATGATCACGAGCTCAAGTTGACACTATCGAGTTGGCGCCAAAATCCCAACACTATGTTCAGGAAGTCCGTAGAATTCATGTAAACAAACCATAACGGTATATTGTGACGCCCGTTTCGAATCTTATTATACATAGATGGCGCTGGTTTATTTTTCGTTTGTTTTTTTATGTCATACCATCACAGGCAAACGGGAGGATTTTGTAGTGTTCAGCTTTTTAAATTATCTTTTGTGTTGTGTTTCGCTTTTTGTTTAATCTATGTAGTTTTAAGGGCCAACGCTAAAACTCGCGCGGGTCCTGCCAGCGTGTTTGTTTCTTAAAAATGTATGAGCAGCGCCATTAATTTGGCCATTTTTTGGTAAAGAACACGTTTGATAGAATTCGTTGCTGTTTGTGCGTCGCTTACGTAATGTCGACGCACGAATGTGCACGTGTGCGGAGGGTTTTGACGATCAAACGAACGGTTCAGACGCTCGTTCCGTTCACCCGCGCTAGTATTAGCGTTGACTCTCTAAATGAAAAATTTAATAGAAATAAGAAAACAAGGAGCTCGATGTCATCGCTGTATTCAGAGTTTCGGAGGGCACGTTAAGTCTTCGGCCCCGGCTGCTGTCAATGAATGACATTCGGTAAGAGCGCGCATTCCGTGCACCAGCGCCGAATTTTGAACGAGAGTGATAGCTGGTAAATGTAGATGAAAAAGTAAAATAATGTTTTATTACGCATTAGAATAGACGATGAAGTATTATTTATATCGCTTTGTTTATATTTGAAATGGTGCTGTTTCGATAAATAACGTGTTGGGAAAAAAACGGCCGTTTTTGTTGTCAATGCGTTATTTATCGCACCAGCAACATTTGAAATGTTAACAAAGCGATATAAATATACTTCATCGTCTATTCTAATGAGTAATAGAACATTATTTTACTTTTTCGTCTACGTTTACCAGCTATCACTCTCGTTCCAATGGCGGCGCTAGTGCACGGAATGCGCGCTCTTAAGCCAAATCAGGCAATCAGGCGGCTTGAAAACACTGGTCTCCGCCAATCCGCATTGGAGCAGCATGGCATACTAATCCTCTTCGATTGAAGGGAGACCCGTATCCCTGCAGTGGGATGATTAAGGGTTGATATGAATGTTTGTTAATTTTATTGCAGGTGCTCAAGTGAACGCATCCAGTTCGGTTATCGGGTCGCCTCTTCATGTCGCCTGCTCCGATAATATAACGAACAGAAAGGAAATCGTTAAAGTAAGTAGTTACATCTATAATAAAATTCAAAGTGCTGACTGACTTAACTATATATCAACGCACAACCCAAACCGCTGGGTCGAGATTTCAAATGGAATGTAGGTTCCTTACGACGTCTAGGGATGTAATAGGAAAGGATTTTATAAAATTCCCACGGGAAAGCGAGATATACGCAAACGAAGTTGCGCGGGTATTAATAGTGATAAGATGAAAAAACACACAGTTAAGCAATCACGAACCCGGCTTGTATTTAGATGGATTGAAATCATAGACCTTGAAAACTCGCTCTACCTGAAACTCCTGTATTTAAATTCACTATACTTGACACAAGGTTTCCAGAGAAATTCAATGATGGTTTTTGAACTAGTTGGTCAAACCTTATTGGAGTAGTACAATGTTGTGTGCTTTATTGAAATAATATTATTTCTCCTCTAAGTTTGCTGTTTTCGATTAAAAACAGTCGAAATAAAAACACTGACCACCTACTACCTCGCAGGCAACGCGGCAAAAAGGAAAAAAAGAAACTCAAATGTGCTATTTTTACTTCCAGATCCTTCTAGAAACCGGAGCTGATCCAAATCTTAAGGTTTACAATGACGAAGATGGTACACAGCTTAGGCCAGCACTGGCTGAATATCTTGCGAGCAATGTGGAACCCAGCACTGAAATTGTGGCCATGCTACTCAGATATGGAGCGAGGGTAAATAATTTTTGAAGCTAGCAACACTTTTAGCGTAACTTTTAGGGTATTTTATTTCGCAACATTTTTAAAATTTGTGTAACTTTAGGAGTTTTATTATGGCAACATTCATAAGGAAATTATTTTATTTCTGCCTCTGAACAATAAATTATTTGTTCTGAGATTTCTGCAGAAGGTATTAATTATTTATTTAGATTGCACATGTAATAAAGTGGCTTAAATCTAAGAACTACGCTAAGACTTGGGCCGGACAGGGTGTGGCATTACTAAGTTTTAAAATATAATTACGTATTGCGTATACGTAATTATATTTTAAAAGTTAGTATAATTTTGTTATTCTTTTACATCGCATAATTTTATTATTCTTATTATTTTTTACAGGTCATTATGAAAACTCAGTTCCGTGACCCCGACGGTATTCTGAACCACCTCCAAAACGTCACATCGGCTGAATATCAGCATATTTTCTACCAACTCTTGGAGGCTGCAGAAGCTTTCGACCTTTGTATGATAAAAAGAAACAATCTTGTAACTGCCGCGCAAAAGGAAACCTTAATCCATAGAGCTAAAACACCTATTTCCTTATTGGCACAAAATAGGATATACCTCCGCAGACATTTCGGTACCAGCCTTATTGATATTGTTAAGAAATTAGAAATACCTACAACACTGCACCGCTATTTGCTGTTTGAATGCAGTTAAATTTTTCATGAGAAACATTATGGTTTAATTGGCTGATTTACAGGCAGTTTCCTTTGCCTGATTATAAAATTAAGAAGAAATCCAGTGTTGCCAGTATTGTGAGGCTTCCCATAATATAAGGGAGATGTGATTTTTGTCAGATATGTAATCGATACGATTATTTTTTAAGTAAATTGATATCATAAAATAAGCAATTTGTAGATTATGATTATCTCATACTTTTTTTGTGAAGAAATGTTCTTATATTTACATTTCACTATAATATTTTGTCGTGAATATTGTGTAATAATAAGGCCGTTACACTGTTTTGTATAAGTATTAAATTGATTATTTTAAATACTTATTTTGGTGCAGGAACAGGATTAGTTTAATAAACTATTAAAAATATTCTATAAAAAGTACTTAGAATTAATCCTAATGATTACGAAAATATAAAAATATTCTAAATACATATTTAAAAAAAAATTTATCTACACATTGTAATACTTAAATTACTTCTTTTTATCAATTTTATTGTAAAGAAATTATGCATTTTAGAAATATATTATTGGCTTTGCTTTGCAAATTGTTAAGAGAAAATATCGATTGTAATGTTATTTAGAGGAAATTATATTAAATATTACTTTCATTGAAGTTCATTGCATAATAAAAGAAAAAAATATGTACTTACTTTTATTATTGATATATAAACGTCTAAAACATATAACTAGATATGTGATACGATGTGATATGATTTTAGTTTATAAGATTTTTCGAAAAAGATCATACTTTATGTAAACCATGTAAATGCATGATGTATGAGTTTCCTTTTATAAATAAATACTTGATACGTAACCTGTGTAATTATTTTCCTTACATAAGTTAGTAAATTTCCTTATATGAAATAAAGTAAATAGTGTTTATTGTGTACCTACCTGATTATATATTTATCGCGCCAATGCTGTTATGCGGACTACCTACCTACAAATTCTATAGGTCACCTTAGAACTCTTTCACACGACGATATTTTGTAGCGCACTCTGCGCGTGACGCGCGAGAACATGCTGTTTTTGAAGCCAATGTGATACGTATTTGACGTCTTTTGCAGTGCAATAAACTCGTATTTGTAAATAGTCAACTATACTGGAAAAAGTCGTCGCATGAGATCTTTTTAGATTTTAGCTTTTATCCCTTTCTGGTGCTTAGGAATATAAAAAAATAATAATTGCGAGATAGCTCATCGAGAGCCCTCTCTCCCTTTTATGTAGGGTGACCAAATATTTTTTAGTAAGTAGGTAGGTACCTAAATAAAGAACCTCATTTTGTATTAAGTACGATTTCTTTTGCGTTTTAATTATATTTTTAAAGGACTAACCACATTGAGGCGAATCCAGTTGCTATTGAATAAAGCGGCACCCTGTATATGCAAAGAATTGCTCGTTTAAAGGTATTACGTAGATGATGGGATTAGGATTTTTAAAAAAAACGAGATTTTAGAAGTAAATCGTAAACAATCCATCATATTACGAGTACACGTCCGTACGATCCATCGGTTGCGATGGATCGTTTACGATATCATTGACGACGGATCGTACCGTCAGTGGGCCTTTAAGCTGTCGGTCCCGGTTGTTGCCGATAGATGACAGTCATTAAACCGAGTCAGTGACCATAAGGTGGCTTGCAGCGTGGCGGAGTATGCTCTAAAAATCTTTCGAATGACCCATATCCCAGCAGTGGGATGAGTAGGTGATGTTGATGATTTAAAAACTTCGTACTTTATATCTACATACACCTATTTGAGCTGTGAAAAAAAACTAAGGCAAAATAGTTAACAGAACAAATGCAGAACAATAAAAAATCAGTTCAGTAGATCTAAAGTAACAAATACATCCCACCAAAAACATTTTCATGTAAAAATGTTGCCAAGACGAGTCTACCTTAATCAAAATCTATAAAAAAAGTGGTCAGATCTCATGTAGAGCCAAGATTCTTGATCTATGCGCCCTTTTTTTTTTTTTTTTTTTACGTCAGAAAAATGCTTTGTGGCAGCCCCACCGCCCGGGAAGCACGCGGTGGGGACTGTGGAACTTACCACTAAAAAACTGACGGGATGCCTCTTGCCCTGTGTGGCGGGGCCACGGGAAACTGGGATACAACCGCGACCCCGCCAGGGCCGTCCGGCCAAGGTACCAGCCGGACCCGCTCGCCCCGATACGCTCCGTCAGCAGTACACCGCATCCAGGTGCACTGCCGACACCGAGGACCATCGCTCCCTCAAGACGACGGGCCTTCCCCGGCCCGCCGTCTCGGCTGGGCTATGGTCCCCGTCCACTCGGCGATCGCACCCACTGTGCCGACCGCCAGCCAACGGCCACACCACACTTATTCAGCGTGGCGCGGCCGTCAGCTCCGCTCGTGATTTTTATAGAGGTTGTCTTCCTCGCGGCCCGGGCGGTTAAGCCAAGTCCCCCGGCCCGTGGGTGGAGGACCCACGAGTTACGGTATGCGCCGCACGCCGGCTGGTAAGGCCGGCGCCCACTAGGGCGTCCGCGTCAACCCGCGAGCCGAGCGCAGGGAGTGGACACACCCGTCCGCCTGCAACCCGCACCCGGCGAAACGCAGGGACCGGACCCCGCTCGTCCCCCTCAACCCGCGGCTCGCCGCAACTCGAGCGCAGGGAGGGGACCCACGTGTCGGGACTTCAGCCGCCGGCAAGGACGCGCCGGCGTTGCCCGGGGTGGACCACGTGGAGGTATCCCGACAACCACCCCTGATCTATGCGCCCTTTTTTTTTTTTTTTAATTATCGTCAGAAAAATGCTTTGCAGCAGCCCCACCGCCCGGGGAATATGCGGTGGGGACTGTGGGACTTACCACTAAAAAACTGACGGGATGCCACTTGCCCCCTAAGTGACGGGGCCACGGGTACTGTGATACATCCGCGACCCCGCCAGGGCCGTCCGGCCAAAGTTAAACTGGCCGGACCCGCTCTCCCCGGAACGCCCCGTCAGCAGCACACCGCATCCAGGTGCACTGCCGACACCGAGGACCATTGCCCCCTCAAGACGACGGGCCTTCCCCGGCTCGCCGTCTAGGCTGGGCAAGGGTCCCCTCCATCTCTGCGGTCGCAACAACGTGCGACCGCTGGCCGGGCTCTGCGAGCCGCCGGCCCCTCTTCTTCAATTTTTTAACGAGGTTTTCTTCCTCCACCGCGCCTCCTGCGCCACTCCAAGTGCCACAGCGTCCACTACGTACTTAGTGGACTCTGTGACACTTTGCGCCACCGCGCACTCCCTCTTCCAGGGTGGTCTCATTCGCCCATGTGACCCAACCCTTAACGCCCCCCGCAGTGTCTGGGTTGGCGAGACCCAGTGTCTGCAGGGCCTCCGCGTTCCACCATACGGAGGTCGCCCCCGGTATCAACGGGTGGAGTAGGCCCGGACACCAGTCGGGGCGAAGACGCTTTTGGGGAGGATCAGCGAGCGAACGAGTCCACCACCGCTCATCATACAGCCGGCCGAGACAAGCGCGGCCGGCTCCACCTCTTGTTTTTTAACGAGGTTGTCTCCTCAATAGCTCCACCCCCAGCACCAGTACGGATGCAAGGGGGAGCGGATTTGTCCGCATCCCACGTACTCCATCCAAGGTAGGAGCACGGGGAGCAGACCCACCGCGTCGGGAATTTGGCCGTCGGCAAGTAATTCCAGAGTTGGGTCCAGAAACTAAGGAATTACTCGCCGACGTTACCAGGGTGGACCGCGTGGAGGTATCCCAACTCCCCACCCCTGATCTATGCGCCCTTACTTTACCAGGCCTAATTTCACATACTCTACATTTTACAACCTGACCTGTCAATGTCAGATGTCGAGTAAACATCGAGCTCTGCTATTTAATTACTTTAAAAATATTAAAAGCTGGAAATTCATCATAATTTCGTGTAGATTAGTTTAATATCAGTATAATCCAAGCTATATAGTGTTATCTCAAAGAAACAATCAAATTAATATACATTTTATTACAAAAAATTAGTAAACAAATAATCAAACATAAATAGTGGTGATCGTGCATGTAAATAAACAAAATATAAATTAATAAAAAACTTATCATAGTGCAAAGTGAATTATAGTGGCTATAAGCAAAATAAGTGTAATTTTATAAACAAAAAATTTTTTTTTTTTTAGAGGAAGGTACTTATTATAATAACAGCTCAACGGTTGTTTTTTGTACGACTTCTCAAATAAGAACCTTTATTTCAACGTTAACATTAATGACATCGCTGGCATAATTGGGAAGAACGGTAGTAATATAGCCATCGGTGACCTGTACCCAGTTCGAATCCTAGCACACGCAGAAATTTTTTACGACATATTTTTCTGTGGTCGACATTAAAACAGCAGTACGCGTACCTAATAAATAAAATGTCATCAAAATCTCAAATTATTACTAGAAAAAACGCGAATCATAGTGGACGTAAAATGGCAGCAGATTCAGTAACTTGTCACAAATGCAACAAACTCGTCAACATAAAGAGTACAATAAATTGTTCAACATGCAAAAATAGGTACGAGTTTGATTGTGCAGGTTATTCAGAAAAACTATTTCGCTTACTGGATCAAGAATCAAAAAAAACATGGACATGTAAGTCATGTATAATCATTGCGAAAGACAAGAAACTTACAGATAACAATAATAAAATAATATCGAATAACACGAAAATAATAAGACGTACACCAACAAAAGCCGCAGTACAAAACGTAAACATAGCACAAGTATCACAGTCCACACCACAGCACACAGACAACTCCCAGATAATGGATTCTTATATCCTTACGGAAAATGATGCTTCATTAGACTCTCTCTCTTCGCCAAATAAAACATCACGTAGCTTAGACGGTACTACGACCGATAAAATAAAAGTAACAATTCATGATCTAAAAGAATCCATATCACAACTGACGAATGATCTTAATTGCACGCAAAATGAGCTAGAACATACAATATTAGAGAACAATAGCCTACATAGACAAATACACAAATTAACTACAGAAAACGAAATGTTAAAATCATTATGCCAATTAGGTACATCGGAAAATAAAACACTCTTGACGAACTCTGCTAAGAAAAAAAGACGTTCATTATTAATTAACGAAACTTCCTCAACATCTTCATCGCCGACCACTAAACAGAACACTGATTCTAAAAGCGTCACTAAAATGTGTCATCTGCAGCAAAACATTATAAATCTTGAAAACCAACTTAAAAATGCTACGCAGGAAATTTCTAATCTTACATTGCAAATAGACACCTTAACAGAGAAACTACATTCTACAGAAGTAGATTGCACAATAAACTACAAAAACCAAACAGAACGAAACAACAAAATATACATATTTGGTACACAACAGTGCGTTGGTTTGGCATCGGCTTTAATACACTCAAGAGAGAACACATTATATGAAAATAACACCGTCTCTGGACACACAAATACACACGCACTTACCGCAGATGTATTAAAGAATTGCGTTAATATAAAATTAACAAAAAATGATAAAATAGTGTTATGTGTAGGAGAGAATGACTATGATATTAGAATACTATCATCGCAACTCCGTAATATATTCAATAAATTCAATAATAATCATATAATCGTAATAAATGTTAGAAATAATATGTACACAAATGTAATAGAACTAAATACAGTCATCAAAAATATTTGTAATGAGTATAAAAAATGTCATTTTCTAGAATGTAAACATAATTTCTATAATATGTGTAAATCAATTAACTTTGTGATTGACTGTATCGATTACGATGAAAAGTTTTTAAACGTGGAATCATTAAAGCAGTTGATAGTGGGCAGCAAACCGTTAGTTCAAATCGCGAATGTTTCCAGTAAACAATACACTAAAGGAACGATCCCATATTATTTTGCTCGTGTTGACACATCCGTAAGTAGATCTGATATAAAAACAACTACACATAATAAAGATATAGGGACTATACCGTTTTACTTTCCCAAAATAAACAAAGATGAGTTTTTTCGTAAATCAAAACAATAAATCAAAATTGTCGTTTAAAATATTTCACCAAAACATAGCCAGTATTCTATCAAAACGTGATTTACTTGAAATTGTCTTACAAGATCTGTGTGAATTAAATACTGACCCTGATGTAATATGTTTATCGGAAACATTTATGCAGAGCGGTCAGGAG
Organism: Endotricha flammealis; assembly: GCA_905163395.2. Lineage (NCBI taxonomy): Eukaryota > Metazoa > Arthropoda > Insecta > Lepidoptera > Pyralidae > Endotricha > Endotricha flammealis. The sequence goes on along the minus strand of LR990882.1, from coordinate 1,253,951 downwards.
AATTTTCTTAAAATAAATGAATATAAGCTAGCCGCCACATTTTGTAGGGAAAAACAGAGAGGTGGAACTTGTATTTTAATCAAAAATCACATAGAATACAAAGAATTAATAAACATAAAAAAATATGCAATACAAAATACGTTTAAAGCCTGTGGCATAGAAATTCCTCTACACAAACTGTTAATAATTTGTGTATATAGAACACCTAATTCAGACCCTACAGCTTTTCTAGACAAGTTAGATCAATATTTACATGAAATAACCAAATTCAAAAATCATAATACCAAAATAGTTATCACAGGAGATTTCAATATTAATACGCTCAAAAAAGGAAAAATAAGTAATCACTTACAAGATTTATGTCATAACTATAACTTAAAAATTCATATTGTTATACCGACAAGGAAAGACTCGTGTATAGATCACATTGTAAGTAATGTTACAGACGCGATGGCTACTGTTTTACCATTATATCTGTCAGACCACGAAACAGCACAAATGTTAAGCTTCCCTATACAATGTGAGACACCACAAATGAAAGCGTATTACATTTACAAAAAAGATTATTGTCTACAAAACATAAAAAAATTCAAAGACTATTTAAGCAAACTAACATGGTCGGAAATGTACTCAGAATTAGATTTAAACGCGTCTTTTAATAAATTTTACGACCTATTCACTTTGATTTACAATCTTTGTTTTCCTAAAAATCGACTAAAAATTAGTAATCAACCCAAAAATAATCGGAATTGGATGAGTCAGGGAATCAGAAGAAGCTGCAAATTTAAGAGACATCTAAGATACCTGTATTACAAAAATAAAACAGCATTATCTAAAAACAAATATAAAACATACTCTATCATATTAAAAAAGTGCATGGATAACGCAAAAAGAAACTCTAATATTAAATTTATAAATAAGAGTAAAAACGTTTGTAAAGCAACGTGGTCTATCATAAAAAACGAAACGTGTAAATCAAATAGGGATGATGTCAAAGAACTTAAAATAAATAACAAGTCCATAATAGAACCGATTGATATTTCCAGGGCATTCAATAATTACTTCATCGATTCAATAAATTTATTATCATCTAATAAAACATCACATAGATCTTCGGGCTCATCATTACTTAATTCTATATTCATTAAGCCTATGGCTGAAGAAGAAGTAAAGAAGGAAGTCATGGCTCTAAATAACAGCAATGCAGAAGGATATGATGGTATTAACACAAAAATAATTAAAGCATGTGTAGATGAATTGGTCAATCCTTTGACATATCTCATCAATTTCTCATTTACCACTGGCACCTTTCCGGAAGCATTAAAAATATCAATTGTTAAACCGCTATTTAAAAATGGCGATAAAAAGGAAATTGAGAATTATCGTCCTATTACACTCATACCGATTCTATCAAAAATTTTTGAGAAATGTATGAACAAAAGAATAAAAGAATTCTGTTGTAAATATAATATAATTCGAGCAGAACAAAATGGATTTCAGAAAAATAAGTCAACTACACTAGCAATCTATAATCTTATAAATACAATCTTGACAGGAATCAATAATAACAAATTTACAACTGGCCTGTTCTTGGATCTTTCAAAGGCGTTTGATCTGGTATCACATAAACTTTTATTAAAAAAACTAGATTTTTTTGGAATCAGAGGGCCTCCACTGAGCTGGATAGGATCTTATTTGTCAGGTCGGAAGCAATGTGTAGTAGTTGAAAAGATAGTCGAAGGAGACCTGATCCCCTACTACTCGGAGTTTCGGGAAATTTCTCAGGGGGTTCCTCAGGGAAGTGTGTTAGGTCCAATCTTATTTCTTCTTTACATAAATGACATCACTGAAGTCACTGATCATAAACTTACCCTTTTTGCGGATGACATTTCATTGATTGTGACATCTGATAGGAAAAGTTGTTCATTACGTGATCACGAAACAGACATTAATAATACCATTGAAAAAGTAATTTCGTGGCTTGATAATAATAATTTAAAAATTAATTTAAATAAATCTCATTTTATACAATTCAATCAATCAAAACACGATAAATACAATTTTCAATTAAATATCCATAAAATAAATGAGGTCGCACATATTAAATTCTTAGGTGTAATAATAGACCAAAATTTGAACTGGGAAAATCATGTGGATAATCTATGCAAGCGAATTAACCGTTTCGTTTATGCACTAAAACGTGTCAAAAGCGTAACAAACAAAAAAACAGCCATAATGTGTTATCACGCGTACATAGAATCCATTTTACGCTACGGCCTAATAATGTGGGGGAAGAGTGTAGCTAGGAATCGTATATTTTTAGCACAAAAGAAATGTATTAGAGCAATATGTGGAATCTCACAGCGTCAGTCGTGTCAACCGCTGTTCAAAGAACTTAAATTGCTGCCCCTACCTTCGCTTTATATATTTGAAACGTGTAGCTTTGTACATAAACATATAGAACTGTTTTTAAATGCACAAAAGTCAAGTTCTAGATTGCAAAGGAATCAATATAGGCTTATATTGAATGAGATTCCAAAATCTGAAAAATACGCCAAAAGTAGCATAGCCATGTGCATACATTTGTATAATAAAATACCTAATACATTAAAATCACTTAATACTAGCTTGTTCAAAAAACAATTGTTCAGATGGCTCAACGATAATAATTTCTACGACATTCATGAATTATATAACAGAATAATTTAATATTCAATTTTCAATTAATTTTTATTTTATATTATTGTAAATACTTTTATTGTTTTATTTTTTTTCTCATCCGTTTAATTTTGTCACTAAAATTGCATGCTCTAAATATAGCAAAACATTGTGTACTTTAAAAAAATTGTAACAACTTCTTCTTACCATGTTTTATGCAATAAACGTATTATCTTATCTTATCTTATCTTACATACATAAAGAAATAAATACCGCAGTAACACATTAAAATATTCTACCAATTTTTTTTTTTTTACTTACAGTACTTAAATTATTGTGAAAAAATGTCACGAATTAACCAATTAAACTACTGATAAATCTATTTCTTGATCAAGTTTTAAAATAATAAGCGTTTTTTTAACAAGATCGGTCGAGTTTATTTTTCCTACAATTCCTACCAAATTATAAAATATTTGTTCCCGGCAATACTTTAGAAAGGGACACAAGGCTCTCGAACCGCTTGCTCTCTCGGACCGCTTTTCTCTCCTGGCCAAGTGATTTTCTTTATTAGATTTTATTTCTATGATACCAAGATTAATTTTTAAATTTTGTGAAATTGCGCGTGCTCATTTCAGGTTGGGTTAAGTTCCTTGACCAGAATTGAATGATACTGAATTATAAAACTAAGTACCTACGACTTTCATAAGCGTCCTAAAGCCGTTCACATAAATTAATGTGCATTGTAATAATGTCCATATTAATCTAAAGCGAGATATGTTTTTATTATGTTGCCGTTGGTTGGTGGCGGGCGGTTCTCGGGGAGATTGAATTAAATTGCGGCAACACTGTCTTATTGTATTGTACCACACACAACACACACACCACTCCACCACAGTGACTTGTCAAAATTATTGTATTGTTCTTGAGAATTTAATTGCTGCATTATAAGTTTTGTATTTCGTGAAATTAATTAGGTACTATTTAACATAATAATGGCAGACAAACAAAAGGTAGATCTTGGATTATTAGAGGAAGATGACGAATTTGAAGAATTTCCCGCTGAAAGTGAGTTTTTGATGTGTCATTTTGTTGAACATTTTGTACAATATTTTTAAAAATTAATGTTATACCGTTTTGATTCTTTATAGATTGGGGCACGGAAGACGCTGATGACGAGGATGTATCTGTTTGGGAGGATAACTGGGAGGATGACGTCGTGCAAGATGATTTCAATCAGCAAATGAGGTTAGAAATTGTTTATACATTTATGCCATAATCCAATCAACTTTAGTGAACAATAGCCTAGGTCTAGGTCGATAACGAAACAACGTACCTATTTGCTGACTGTTCTGCTTCAAATGCCGAAAGAATTAGAACTGCTCCAAACAGCACACAGCTACAGCTAAACCCTGTTTCTTTTGACTTGACCAATGCAGTAAACAATCTTAGCGTGTCTTTTTATTCAATTATCCATGCGTAAACTCGATAAATCGCCAGAATAATAAGAGTGTGGTGTTAAATGCCATTTCTAACTATATTATTATTATTTGGGTGTGAATGATTTGCCTATTTTCGTTAAAAAGACATGCTAAGATTGTTTACTACATTGGTCAAGTTAAGAAAATCAGGGTTTACATAAATAAATAAATAATAGGGAAAATTCATACAGATTGAGCTAGCCCCAAAGTAAGTTCGAAACTTGTGTTATGGGATACTAACTCAATGATACTTTATTTTATAACAAATACATATATAAACGTCCAAGACCCGAGGCCAATCAGAAAAAGTTCGTTTTTCATCATGACCCGACCGGGATTCGAACCCGGAACTCCTGAGTGGCAGTCTGGCGTGGTAACCATTACGCCACAGAGGTCATCATATTCAATACTGCTAGAGTAGTTGCAACCGCTTTGGGAGGTTTGTTGTTGGTTGGTGACTGCAAGAGCGGTCCGTATCTGTTGATCAATGGCTCACTGTGCCCTTTTAGCCCTTTGTGTTTTGCCATATTTCACACCTTTTTAGTTCATATAAAATGAAGACAAGGTGATAATTATAAATTTCACCATTGGTATTAAAATTTTTATAATTCACTTATAGATAAACACGAGACGATAGAGGTATATACCCTGAAGCAGGAGTCACCAATAAGTTTAGCACGGGGTCCATTTAAAAAAATGAAATAACTATCGCAGTCCGTGCATGACGTTAAGTTCTCATCATCTTCAACAGAACTGTTCTTTTATACTAATGTATTGTCTTTTTGTTACAGGCAACAACTTGAAAAGCTGAAGGAACAAAATAAAGTCTAATTTAGGATAATGTAGATTATTATAATATAAGATTTTTTAAATATACATACAACTAGTTTCATTGATTCTTTTTTATACCACGAAGGTGGTAAACAAACTTAGGACCCGCCTGATGGTAAGCGATCACTGTAGCCTATGGACGCTTGCATCACCGGGAGTATCACTATCGCATTGGCGACCCTATAAAAATCTTAATGCCCTTTTTGAAGAACCCTATATTATGAAATGAAATAGTTTATTTCAGAAATTAGACCTTCACAGGCACTTTTTCTCGTCATTTACAACTTTAAATAAAGAAAATAAACTACGTTATATACTACCACCATTTCGGACACGAGCAAAATGGCAACTGGTTAAAAGAAATGGCGAAAGAAAACCGGTTACGCCCTTTTTTCTCATTTCGTACTTTTTTCTTTCCACTCATTACTAATGACTCATTAGTAATGAGTCATTAGTTACAATGTAGGTTTAATTAAAGTAAAGAAAATTCTTCTTAATATTAAAGCTTGCTCTACAGTCTCGCAAAGCTGACCAGAGTAAAGTTAGGCACAGAGTTGAGGCACCGAGTAAAAGATAATTTTGCAGTTTTGATCCTAAGAACATAGCAAAATAATCATAAAAGCTATAGAGGTTGATTTTTGATTCTATAAATAGTAGGAGAAACAGATCTCGGTTTGTGGTCCTACTAATGGAACACAATATAGTAAGACTGTTTTTTTATTATTTTTGCCTTCCTTGTGGTCAAACTTATTAGTCAAACTGATTTGATTATTATTATTATAGGGTGGGTCGCCTGCGGGGCACAGGCGGGTGTTCAAGTCGCTATTTGGACTCATTACACCCTATTCCCGTGTGGATACGTTTGTTACTGTGGCCCCGATGACCTCCCACCAGAAAACCTTAAACTCCTTTTGCAGAACTCCGCTATGCGACCAGTGTCCAGGTCACATAGTTCTCCTTCTTCGATCCTATCGGCTTCGAAAGTCTCCCACCTGAGCCTGCTGTAGTGTATGCACTCAGCCAGGAAGTGCTGGCTGGTCTCTGGTTCCCCGCATTCAGGGCAAGCGGCGTCTATGCTGTTGTCTAAACTGATTTGATTAATAAATAAATAATAAATATATAGGGACAATTCATACAGATTGAGCTAGCCCCAAAGTAAGTTCGAAACTTGTGTTATCGGATACTATTTTATAACAAATACATATATAGATAAACATCCAAGACCAGAGGCCAATCAGAAAAAGTTCGTTTTCCTCCTCTTGGGTGGCGGTCTGGCGTGGTAACCATTACGCCACGGAGGTCGTCAAATTATCAAATTTATTTTAAAATTACATCCTGTGTAATAAATAGTCTGTTATAGCCAAGAAGTTCCATGTGGAACTAGCTACATTGAACTATTGGGAATATTTGCTTGTGTCCGAAATGGTGGTAGTATATAACGTAGTTTATTTTTTTTTATTTAAACAAGTTGTAAATGACAAGAAAAAGTGCCTGTGAAGGTCTAATTTCTGAAATAAACGATTTCATTTCATTTCATTAAAGGATTTTGCCTTAGATGGATTTGCTCGTCAGACAGAGCTGACCGTTGGCAAATCAGTAGTTGATGGCAACAATTTTCTAGCAGTTCTGATATTTTAACATAGCATGAAAAAGCAAGTGTTTGGAATAAAAGAAAACGTTCAAGTAAAAATTGATTTAATTAATAACTAAACTAATTTATTATCACATCAATAAGAAATACTTGTATCAAAAATAATGTTTAATAATAACTTAAATTAAAAAAGCAATTGTGTTATTGAATTTAAAATTTAACAATATTTAAAGAGCATAACGATTTAAAAAATATAGTAAAAAAAAATCAGCCTCATTTTTCGGTTTTATTAAATTTTCTCTAAAATAACTATTATGCATTTCACCTAAATATTGGAATGTATCCTCGATGCATTTGCTATGCGCCCCGAAGATAAGTCCAGCCCGATTTCAAACTCATTGTTAAGGTGGCAAGCAAGCATTCGGCCCGCCTGATGGTAAGCAGTCGCCGTAGCATATAGACGCTTGCAATACCGGGGGTATCACTCGCGCGTTGCCAACCCTGTAGAAACTGGAGCTCTGGAGATCAATCAATGTAGGAACACAACATGGCCGAGACCAATGCTATTTGGCTACGATACGATGTAGGGTCCGACCCCAGACGGGCTGGGCGGGTGGCGGGACGGGCACACAAATGTTTGCCTTGCGCAGGATTCGAACCCGCGGCCCTTGGAATAAAGTGACCATTATAAATTAATAATATACCGGGAATTAACGCGATCATACCTTGATATTGTATGACGTTTCGACCAGGTTGCACCGGCCGTGGTCACAGGCGAACTGGTTACTGCACACGTCATGTCTCCATATCCGAGGCGGAATCTTCTTCGGATATGGAGACATGACGTGTGCAGTTACCAGATCGCGTTAACTCCCGGTATATTATTAATTTATAATAATGCAAAAGTTATTAAAGTGACCATTGCTAGCCACTCGACCAACACCAGGGGCCCGATTCTACTAAACAAATGCACCAATGGACTCTCAATGGTGTCTCAATCGAGTCTGAATAGAATGCCGATAGTGTATCAGTGGAATAGTTTTTGACATTTGTTAGGGACTTATTGGTGCATTTTTTTAGTAGAATCGGGCCCCAGGTCTGTCGATAAGAAAGCATAACTTGCTAACAGAGGAGATACAACAACTCTGCCCAGTCCAGCACCACTGCCGGAACATGACAAACGCGACAAAATTTTCTCGCTCCGCTCTGCCAATAGCTGCCAATCTCGGTTATGTCTACAGTAGACACAGACATTGCTATTGGCGAAGAAGCTTTGTCGTGTGAGAAACTATCTCGAGTGTAAGCAAGGCTCGCTGGGCTGGAAATTCTTAGAAGCAAACGGTCTGGACAGGGAAATAGGACTCCGCCCACTACAACGTATCATACCATGACCGTGCTATGAACGTATCAGACACGACAAGCAACCTGATACGCTCTACTATGCCCACTAGAGCGTCGGCAAAATATTCTCTCCCACGATAGTTGCCGCTCCGTGCATGGCACGCGACGGTGCTGGTGACGGAACGGGCTAGTGGGCATTAAAAAATAAATAAATAAATAAATAATAATAAATAAATAAATATATAGGGACAATTCATACAGGTTGAGCTAACCCCAAAGTAAGTTCGAAACTTGTGTTATGGGATACTAACTCAACGATATTATATTTTATGACAAATACATATATAGATAAACATCCAAGACCCGAGGCCAATCAGAAAAAGTTCGTTTTTCATCATGACCCGACCGGGGATCGAACCCGGGACCTCCTGGGTGGCGGTCTGGCGTGGTAACCATTACGCCACGGAGGTCGTCATCATATTTTTTAATACAAACAATATTTTTTTGTCTGACACGTTCATAGCACGATCATGGTATGATACTTTGTAGTGGGCAGAGTTAGACATAGGGCACTACAAGATGCAATGGTCGTAGCAGTATCTTGTAGAGAAAAAAGACAACATATTTATGCCGCAGACTATACACTACATGACTCGAGTACATTCAAGGCGTGAACTTGCGCGCGAGCAGTACCGGAAGCTTTTAACTTTAAAATTTGATGTTTTCTCCAGCATTTGCGCCGAACTGATATTCCTCCTTGGTCTCTGTCGGTTGGGCCGAAATATCTTCAGATTCCGCTGCGAAGTAGTTGTCTAATATGTGCAAAGTCTTTTTGTAGACCTGAAATTAATAAATGATTTATTAACTGAGGAGCTCGATGGTCGCACTCTAATATGAACACGCAAGTTAAGCGGCGTCGACCCTAGCCAGCGTTTGGATGGGTTTCGTTATCGATTGATGACAGTCGGTGGCTTTAAAAATACTTCGTCGTTTCGTTTGAAAACACCGACCTCGTGTCAATCCGCATTTAAGCAGCGTGGCAGTGTACGCTCTAATCACCTTCGATTGAAGGGAGACCCGTATCCCAGCAGTGGGATGATTATGGGTTGATATGATGATGATGATTATTTGTTATTTTATTTTTTATTATTATTGTTGTTTATGAGTAATTTTTTTTATTTTTTTATTACTAAATTTGATTGATTATGATGAATTATTTAATATTAATTTTAATTTATTGTGCTATGTATACATACTTAATTTCGATACAATGTAAATTGTTTTATGAAATAAATGAAATGAGATGATGACATAATTAACAAAAAACTAATGAAATGAAATCGTTTATTTTAGAAAGTGTGCTTTCCGTCACACTATCTCGATTATTTTGTACTAGCTTTTCCCCGCGGCTTCGCTCGCGTTAATTTTACAAAAAAGATCTCGTTTGACAACAAAACAACCCATAGCGCGACATGTGGCGCCATCTGTTGGCCGATACAGCGCCCTCTATAGTAGAAAAAATATTTTCCCATTGGAACGACATACTTTCACGGGATAAAAAGTAGCCTATGTTGGGCTCTGTACTCCTGACAATATGTTTACAACTTATCATAATGATCGGCTGCTTAGTCAAGCTGTGAAGGAATAACAAACAAACAAACAAACAAACTCACTTTCTCATTTATAATATTAGTAAGGATAAGGATTGAAACATACTAATATTATAAATGAGAAAGTGAGTTTGTTTGTTATTCTTTCACAGCTTGACTAAGCAGCCAATCATTATGACAAGTTGTAAACATATTGTCAGGGGTACAGAGCCCAACATAGGCTACTTTTTATCCCTTGAAAGTTCCGAAATGGTGGTAGTTTATTACATAGTTTATTTTCTTTAAATAACAAAAAAAAGTGCCTGTGAAGGTCTAATTTCTGAAATAATCATTTATAACTAGCGAAATCTGCGCAATTTATTCAAAAAATTGAAAAATCCTCCCATCCCACCGGATGCCTATGAAAAATTCATGTCTCTACAAACAGGGGTTTAGGCTATGCGTTGATTCATAAGTCAGTCAGTCAAGACAAAGCATTATAATCTTACCTGTTCATTTTCGTGCTGCTGGAGTGCCTCAATATTGTCCAATGCACCGATTTCTTCCAATTTTAGACACAGCGGTTCCACCTGTCCGAATTTTTCGGCAGCCTGAAACAAAAATGACTTGCTTCAAGTTGTGCGTGGCGTGGGTATTTATGACGACCTCCGTGGCGTAATGGTTGCCAGCCTGCCCGCCACCCAGGAGGTCCCGGGTTCGGAGCCCGGGCGGGTCATGATGAAAAATTAACTTTTTCTGATTGGCCTCGGGCCTATATAATAATATGAATTTGTTATAAAATATGGTATCGTTGAGTTAGTAACCCATAACACATGTTTCGAACTTACTTTGGGGCTAGTTCAATCTGTTAGATTTGTCCCTATTAATTTTTGTATTACCGGAAAGCGCATTGTAGGCCGCCCTACAAGGCCGGACGAACCTAAGGAAAGTAGCAGGAAGCCGCTGCCAGCAAGTCGCACTGGAGGCGTTTGGGGGAGGCCTATGTCCAGCAATGGACTTCTTGTGGCTGAGATGATGATGATATTATTACCTGCAGTAGATTAGTGAGTCCATCCAACACAACGGTGATAGCACGATGGTCTGGGGAGCTCAGCAAGGCGCAATAGGGCTCCAGGAAACCAGTAGATATGAGTGCGTCTAGCTGTTGCGGCGAACCGCCGAGACATAGGTTCGTTATTGCCCACGCCGCTTCCTTTTGACACCTGTTGGAGAGACAATCAAATTATTAAAGTCCGTAACTAGTATTTTTCGCCATTTCTTTACCCTGTGTTTTTTATTTTTATACCATACAGGTGGCAAACAAGCATACGGTCGGCCTGATGGTAAGCCGTCACCGTAGCCTATAGACGTAAGCAATACCGGGGGTATCACTCACGCGTTGCCAACCCTCCCAACCCCAAGTGGAGCTCTGGAGACCTTACTCACCGTAGGAACACAACATGGCCGAGACCAATGCTATTTGGCTACGATACGATGTAAGGTGGAGGTGCTTCCCCAGACAGGCTGCTCCGATTTGAGCGGATTATCCGCTCTGCCCTACCTCTCTTAAAAATACCATAGAATAGAATTAAACTTTGTCGAAATTAATTGGCTTAAAAAACTTAAATTATTTTTACACTATTTAACAAAGTGGATATTTTAAAATAAAGTGCACGACACTTAACAGCCAGGCTACACACGCTTCTTACACTCCGTCCACACACACAAAATTTTTGGGGAATTTGATCTATTGTCCTGTTCTTGGTGATATCTAAAGAAAAGGACAGGTATACAAATTGGCCAATTAGATTGGGCCGTGTGGAAGGGGTGTTAGGGTTTTAACAAATAGCAGCTCAATCTTATTTCACATTCATAAGAATGCGATTCTCGATTATAAACACTATATCTACTGAATAATCATCATCTATATATGTATGTAAAAGAAAATCGTGTTAGTTACACAATTTATAACTCAAGAACTGCTGAAGCGATTTGGCTGGAAATTGGTGGAGAGGTAGCTTAGAACCAGGAGCAGCACATAGGATACTTTTTATCCCGTTAGGGTAGGGTAGTGGTTGGGTCGCCGTGGTGCTGGCGGCCATATATGGGCGCACCACTGAAGCCCGCGAAAGGGGCGAGCCCCCGTTCCCGGACGGTTTCCGACGTTGGAGAGATATAGCTCAGACGGAGCTCGTCCGGGAATGGGCGTATCGTCTGGAGGAGCCGACGGCTGGGCAGCGCACTGTTGGCGCTATCCTGCCCGTCTTAAACAATTGGATAGGGAGGCGCCACGGTGCGCTGTCATACCACGTTGTGCAGGTGCTGTCCGGTCATGGGTGTTTCGGCCGGTACCTGCACAAAGTGGCAAGGAGAGAGGAAACACCGAAGTGCCACGAGTGTGGCTCCGCGGAAGACACGGCGCAGCACACGCTTGAGGTCTGTCCAGCGTGGGCTGCACCTCGCGCCGCACTCATGGTGGAAGTTGGTTCCGACCTCTCGCTCCCGGCCATAGTCAAACAGATGGCTGAGAGCGAGAGATCGTGGGAAGCAGTGGCCTCCTTCTGTGTCGAAGTCATGACACAGAAGGAGGTCGCGGAGCGTGGTAGGGAGGTGGATCCTGCCGCCCCCCCGCTTCGTCGTAAAAGACCGGGTGGTAGGCGTTTAGCCCATGCCCGGCGACTACCACCTTAACGGGGCTTCCGGGCGGTGGTTAGGGGAAGCCGCCGCCCATGGAACGGAAGTCCCCAAGCGGAGCAGGCGCGCTTAAAGCGCCGCTGAAAGTGACCGTGACGACTGAGATTGGGTCTACGGACGCCCGCCGGCGGGGTTGCGGAAGTATCGTCAGTTCCCGCAGCCCCGCTGCTATATGGCGGAGAAGGTGGTAGTCAGTCAGGTTTTTAGTCGGTATATCCCTCAAGTGTCCTTGGGAGGGAAGAGCCCGACAGACCCCCGCCGCTTCCCCAAGTGGCGGGACATGCAGTAATGCATTTTCCTGACTAAAAAAAAAAAAAAAAAAAAAAAAAAAAGGGTAGTGGTTGGGTAGGGGTATGTTAGGAGTAGGGTAGGATAGGGTAGGGGTAGGGTAGTGCCTCAAAGGCGGAACAAAGTTCGCCTGGTCAGCTAATATAAATTATAATACTTCTCTTTGTATTTGTGAAAAATGAACTTTTTCTTATTTAAATAAATAAATGAATAAATATATAGGGACAATTCATACAGATTGAGCTAGCCCCAAGGTAAGTTCGAAACTTGTGTTATGGGGTACTAAGTCAACGATATTATATTTTATAACAAATACATATATAGATAAACATCCAAGACCCGAGGCCAATCAGAAAAAGTTCGTTTTTCATCATGACCCGACCGGGGATCGAACCCGGGACCTCCTGGGTCTGGCGTGGTAACCATTACTCCACGGAGGTCGTCAAATTAAAACAAATTTAAACTTACACTTGTCACAAATACAAAGAGCCAAATACATCCTGCCAAATGAAATTCTGAGTATCGAGATTCTGCCACGAGGGAATCCTCTGAACTTACTTGATATCATCAAACTGTAGCACATGCAGTAGATGACTCAGCAATCCCTTCTCAATAGCTTGTTGTATCTGATCGTGGGTACCAGCCAACACGTTCGATACAGCCCATGCAGCTTCTTTAACTAAGGACGGCTTGCCACACCGCAGTAATAGGGCTATGCTGTCTAAGCAACCAGCTTGAAGACATCTGTCCGTCTGTAAACAAGAAATATAATAAATTGTACACAATTCAAGGCTAGGACGCTTGCAATACCGGGGGTATCACTCACGCGTTGCCAACCCTCCCAACCCCAAGTGAAGCTCTGGAGACCTTACTCACCGTAGGAACACAACATGGCCGAGACCAATGCCATTTGGCTACGATCTTCTGTAAAGTGGAGGTCCTTTCCCAGACAGGCTGCTCCGATTTGAGTGGATTGTCCGCTGGGCACAGCTCTTAAAGTATCATTTTAGTGTTATACCTGTTCAGACCCAGTGAGCATATTACCAACGGCCCACAGAGCTGGTGTTCTCACTGATGGTGCATTATGTATGTTAAAATTGACTAATCAGTCTTTCTAAAAGGTTGGGAGTCTTCTGCACTGCTTCAGCATGCATCAACTTCGTGAGTAGTATCATTTCGGTGTCAAACTAGTGTCATTTATATTTTACGTTAGTGTCACTTTTTATCTACATTCCAGTCATGCGACATGGACTTGGTGTCATATTAGTGTCAACTAACTGTTATGTCATATTAGTATCAACTTAGTGTCATAATACTGTCATATTATTGTTAACACAGCGTCAACTTTGAAGTCATATTATAGGTATCAACTTAGTGTCATAATAATGTGAACATAATGTCATATAAATGTTAGTTAAGTATCAACTTAGTGTCATGTTAGTGTCAACTAAGTATCATTTTAGTGTCATACCTGTTCATCGGAGCCAGTGAGCATATTACCAACGGCCCTCAGCGCTGGTGTTCTCACAGATGGTGCATTATGTTCCAATTGACGAACCAGCCTTTCTAGAAGATTGGGAGTGTTCTGCACTGCTTCTATACGCTCGTTAGGTCCGTCAGTTAAGTAAGATAATGCCCAGCATGCGTCGGCTATAAGAGGATTAGAATGAAATAATGAATTATTTTCTCTCTCCACGGGTTACAATATTAAAACTAATAACATAAGTTTATACATATTTTAGATACCTAGGTATAGAGAGGACTAGTGCCTGTACTAGGTAAGTAAAAACCTACCAATTAACAGAACACACAATAGAATAGAAATTAATTCAGATTGATATATTTTTTTATGTATATATATTTTTTTTTTTAAACTCTTATATGTTAAAATGGCTTTTAAAAATCCGGTTAGCTGTTGAATTTCTTGCGGCTTCTTTCTCAACAGTTGTTGAGAAGTGTACTGCTAGTAGTCTAGCTAGTAGTCGTGTAGTGCTAGTAGTACGTCTGCAGTGCTAGTAGGTTAAGTTAAAAAATATTGTGCAAAAGTATTGTAGGTATTTCTTGTAATCTACTTATAAAATAAATGATTTTATTTTATATGGTTCTTTAGAAGGAAATACACTTTTTTTTAAATTATATTTTTTTATTTATAATTTAAAATTTAAGTTTTTTTTTAGATGTTTTCTGTTTTACATTGTAATTGTTTTATTAGTACCATTTTAAAAGAGCAAGTGCTAAATTTCTTGCCAGTTCTTCTTAGTACAAATCTGCCGTCTGAACTGGTTGTATGAAAAAATTGTGACGATTCGAAAGAGCTTATATTAGGCCTATAAATATTTTACTTTCACTTTATACATTGCAAATATTGTATGAATAAATCAAATCAAAATATTTTTATTCAAATAGGCATATTACAAGCACTGTCGAATCGTCACTTAAATTAAAAAAAATGGAAGCAGATAAGCAAATTATAGTGACCACAAATTTTTATCTTTAAATTAAATCTTCCACTTATGATACTTGTTTGCCTGCTCTTATGATATAAAAAAATCTTACCTAATACGTCCTGATCACTAATTGTAAGCAGTTCTGAGATAGATGGCAGTGCAGGCGACACCAAGTTGAATTGGACCAGCGGATTCTTGTTTCTGAAAAGTTAAATGTACGTATGACAAAAAAAAGAAATAGGTCTTATGACAGAGTCATGGTTACTTGGTGTCATACCAGTGTCATTAGGTACATTTTGGTGTTAATTAGTGGTATATTATTGACAGTTTGATAAAGTATTTCTTAGATTTTTCTTAGATTTTGGTGCCATTAGTGCCATGTGTCAAACAGCTAGATTCTGAATCGAATTTTGATTCCGAAACTGGCTTACGAAGTTTCATGCTGTCTCTTTTCTTTCTACTTTATTTTAACAGTGACCGGCCATATTATAATATGTCATTAAGTTTAAAAAATGGTTTTGAGCAATACACCCGACAGTATCGTTCTTTTGTGGGTCTAGTTCATACTTGCAGTAAATTGGTGTCACGTTAGGTTAGGGGCAAATTATTGTCATAGCAGTGTCATATATTGTCATTTTTGATTTTGGTGTCATAATAGTGTCATTTTGGTGTCGTACTAGTGTCATTTTTGGTGTCATATTAGTGTCATTTTTGGTGTCATACTAGTGTCATTTTTGGTGTCATACTAGTGTCATTTTTGGTGTCTTACTAGTGTCATTTTTGGTGTCGTACTAGTGTCATTTTTGGTGTCATACTAGTGTCATTTTTGGTGTCGTACTAGTGTCATTAGTGGTGTCATACTAGTGTCATTTTTGGTGTCATACTAGTGTCATTTTTGGTGTTTTACTAGTGTCATTTTTATGTCATACCAGTCTCAATACTAGTCTACTCACCTGCAAAGGTTGCTGTAAGCCCAGACAGCAGTTCTCAATTGGCTCGCTGGTACATTGGGTGACAACAGTGGCATTAAAGCTGGTAGCATACCAGCCGAAAGCACAGCATCCCTCATCTGTGGACCATCCCCGGCTATGTTGCCGAGTGCCCAGGCGCTCTGTTCACCTACTACTCCGCCACGGCCCAGTAGTGACACTAATTTCGGTACTGCACCATTCTGAAAAAATAAAAATAAAAATACGGAAAAAGGTTTATTTCTCTTTACAAATAGGAATATAAACGGAAGATTGCTTTCAGAAATAATGGCCGCCTTGTTGTAAGTTATTTATGGTTGATGTTGTATCTAATAATATTTATTTTTTCAATACTTTGGGAGAGACTCGTGCCTGAAGAAGGAAGTCTGTTATGGGTACTAGAAAATAGATTTAAATAAACCCTGTCTTTCTTAACTTGACCAATGTAGTAAACAATCTTAGCACGTCTTTTTAACGAAAGTAGGCAATTAAAATTATCATTCACACCCAAATAATAATAATATACTTAGAAAAGGCATTTAACACAACACTTTTATTATTCTGGCGATTTAACGATTTTACACATGGATAATTGAATAAAAAGACATGCTAAGATTGTTTATGTTTATTACATTGGTCAAGTATTAAGAAAAACAGTTTATGGATCATTTTGCTTTTGTTCCCGAAATGGTTGTAGTTTATAAAGTAGCTTATTTATTTAATAAATACAGAATAATAAATATTTTTGACTTTCCCTGTCTAAGAAGAAACAAGTTCATACGTTTACTTACATCTATAACAGCCATAGTATGTTCTGATGTTCCCGATGCTATGTTTGTCAATGCCCATGCAGCTTCAAACTGAAGATCCGAACTGTAACATAACATTAGATTTTTTTTAAGGGATCCATTCCGGATTATTAATAATACGGGATTTCAAAGTCAATGTAATATATTTTTATTCAAATAGGCCTTACATAAACTCTTTCGAATCGAGTTCAGACTGCAGATTTGTACTAACGGGGCAAGCCCACCACACATTCCCACCGATGTGTCTCCTGTGTAACCAAGATCAACAACGGCGACCTCAGATTGACAATAAGCAATGAAGCTTATTGACGTCCCGGGGGAGAAAACTACAGCTGTCTTGGAACTCACAACGAATTTAATCAGAAAGAAGATAGTCGGAGTAGGAAGTATTGAAAGAGCTTGACTTGAGGATTTGTACTATGAAGAACTGGCAAGAAACTCGTGTCTCACAGACTATCGACGTGAAATGCAGCTGTGTTTCGTACGATGAGTGAAAGATGGAAGCCCAATATGCCTCCTACTCCCTTTTTCATATTCCTTCCCCCACCTACCTTTTCCGTTCCTTCATAGGTGGGCGACGCATCCAAGATATTATAGTCGTGGATGTCCATGGGCAGCGGTGATTGCTTATAATCAGGTGACACGCTAGCTTGTTTGTCCTCTTTTATAAAAAAAATACAATACCAGTCATCACGATCCAGCGCTCCAACCAGAGGTGCGATAACACCGGCCTCCACCATCTTGGTGATCGGTGGGTTCTTCTCGCGGGACAGCATCCTTCTTGCAGCACGAGCTGATAGAGTCATCGTTGGAAGATCATGGGATTTGAGACCTGCGAAAGGAAGAAAATAATGAATTAACCATTATGATAAGAAATCACACAACACTATCTAGTCCCAAACTAAGCAACTAAGCTTAAACTATGGGTACTGTAGTGCTGATAAATATACATAAATATTTTTTTTGAAGTGAAAACTTCTTTAGCGGCGCTTGGCACTTTTAAAGATTTGTAAAAAATTATAAACTCGCGTCAGATCCGTAACCTGATCGAAAAAGCGTAAGATTCCCTAACCATTCCAAAATGCACAATGTTGAAGTTTTCACTTCTGCCGGCACTCCCGGAGTGCAACCCGTCCTTACAGGTAACTTATTATACATAGAAACAAATGTTCATGCACGCAAATGTTTGTCTTGCGCAGCACTCGAACCCGCAGGCAGCCCTCAAAATAAAGTGACCACTAGCGAATCAACTACCAGGCCTGTAATTAAAGATATTCCCCATAACTAATAAACTTTAGTCATACAATGTTTTGTCACTTTCACACTTCATTCAATTCTCATCAAGAAAAACAATGACATAATAGTGTTTAACTATATACTTGTTTTACTGCCAGATTATATTTTGTAGTAATTTTTTTTCACAATTTTAATTCCCAAATCTGCCACCTAACATCCTATTATAGTTTCTGTAGTAAAATAACACTTACCCTGAACGATCACTTTGGGCGTAAGCTCCACTTCTTGTGGATCATGTGGACTGCCCTCATCGGCTTCTGGTGACATGGCACGACGTTTGAGCAGCTGCTCATCACGAGCCTGCTTGCGGAGTGCGACGCTGACTTCGGCTCTCTTGCGACGGAGATCCTGGAAAAAAAATTTTTCTTATAATTCATATTTGAATGAACATTCTGCTTTTATTTTTTTATTTTATTGACTGGGGGTGTCTAACGGCCTTTACTCTTGGCTAAATTCAGAGGGCCTTTACACTTGGCTAAATTCAGAGGGCCTTTACACTTGGCTAAATTCAGAGGGTCTTTACACTTGGCTAAATTCAGAGGGCCTTTACACTTGGCTAAATTCAGAGGGCCTTTACACTTGGCTAAATTCAGAAGGCCTTTACACTTGGCTAAATTCAGAGGGCCTTTACACTTGGCTAAATTCAGAGGGCCTTTACACTTGGCTAAATTCAGAAGGCCTTTACACTTGGCTAAATTCAGAGGGCCTTTGCACTTGGCTAAATTAAGAGTCTAACAAAAGTAATGGTGCAACAATAATAAATGAGATGTTGTAAGTACTTCTTGCTTAGTCATTCCACTGAGGTCATCGAACTGCTCAACATTATAATGGTGATGATGAGCAAATGGTGATAAAATGTTGGTACTAAATAATATTTTATTGTTACCTTCATTAAAAAAATATTGTCTAACGTATTTTATTGTGTTTTCAAAAGTTGTCAATATAAAATAGTCATTTAGGCTTATTTTACACTTATTAATGATTTCAATCATGATTTCAGTACTGAAATATTGGTCAATTAGTTAGATATGCAGATTTATATAAATTAGATTTATGTAATTAATAAAATGAAGAATAGGGTGAAAGAATCCACTTAGGGACAGGGAAGTAATATTTTTAAGGTAATTCAGTTGCCTAGATAGATTTCTTCAAAAAATCTTTAAGAAATAGTTCATACTTAAAATAATGTTCAACTTACAGTATTTCCAATACCAGCATTTTTGTACGACGACAATCTTGATGCACGGTTATTATCAGCCATTTTAAATAGAAATAATTGATTAAAACGTGTCCTGCACGAAAAATTAGAAAAATGTTCAACAAAAATTCAAAGGCACTTGTAACGGACGAACAATTTATGAAAAAAGAACAAATTTGAAACTGACTCAAACTGAGAGAACAGGATACTGGTATTGCCAGTACGCAGTCTTTGAAAGTTACACATTTATTTCAAACTAAATTCGTTTGGGTGTTTTATCATAAACCTTCCTCTTGAATTATCTATTGCTGAATACACTTCATTATACCTAATCATTATAATATTTGCAATATTAGCTATCAAGTCAACTACTATAGATATACTTGGAAGCGAACAATATATTATAATATTCAAAGCAAGTATAAGTTGATGAAAAATACACATTAGATAGGTAATTTGAAAAATAGTTGGAATTAATGAACTAGGTAATTGATGTAACTAAAATCTAAAATCACATAAAAGTTACGTTTTTTTTAATACTTTCTGATTTGGCAACGTAGGCGAAAAAAGATAAGAAATGACATGAGAATGTTGCCATACCAATTTAAATCGTACATTACAAAATGTCAGACCTTTCTAAAACTATTAGATTTAAATAAAAATTGTTCATTAGTCAGTTATAAAATAAACAGTTTTTTTGTAGCTCTTCCGATTATTATTATTTGACAATCACATTTTTTTTTTACAAAATTTTTAGTTTTTTTAATAATTTTGTTTTTCTCAACCCTCCAACCCTTCAAAACTTAAAACAAAGGGATTTGCAAATTTATATCGATTTTTATCGATATTTTTTTAATAAGTTAATCGATATTTTTCAGATACCATTTTGTTTTTAAATTTTAATTCTGAGAAAATATTATCAGTAGGTAATACTTATTTGGTAGATAAAATGAAAATTACGTAAATTTTTAATTTGTTGATAAGATTACAAATTAATTTTTGATAAAACTTAAAAACACAAAGATAATTTGCTATGAATGAAATAACAATAGAAAAATATATTTTACTTTTAATGAAACCTGAGAACAATACGCAAACTGGCTTTGAAGTTTAAAAATATAGGTCAATGCCTTTAAATCCAGAAAATAACACAGTTATACGAACGACAACTGGAAATTTAGTCGAACAGTGGAAGAATGCTAACGATTTACCAATACAGTACACGAAAGGACTTCATTATTAATAAAACTGCATTGCGTCTGTGCCTGAGAGTCATCGAATTAATGCAGCCGAGATGAACATCTGAAAAAAAAATTGTACTGAATAAAATAAGAAAAAGTAGGAGGCGTCCCAGAGACAGATATTGAGTAGTGGGATGGGCCTAACATGCGCAAAGAGGTTTAATAACGAAACATCGTTATGTTATACTATAATTAACCTATGCCACGACCGACACTTTCGACTGACGAATATACATACGAAACGATCGTAAATTAACGTTATTAAAACAAGTTTACGGGCAATCATGAACATGTAATTACGCAAAACGTTACGCCGTTGGGCGTGACATCACAAATCAGTCCGGTCGGGTTGAAGACAACACGTCGATTCACCGTCCCTGTTTTTACTATCAGTATGAAAGGGACGGGCGTAGCTCGCAGGCCGGCGCTGATCGTATTCTGTCGAGGGTGTCGCCATTTTCGTTTTGACGAATATTGACAGCACGGCAGACAAGACAGACAGCGGCGCGGCGTTCGACGCAGCGTCTGCTAGACTATTTTTATTTTGATTGTGATTCATTTAACGATCATACATCGTTGCCTAAGTCATAGTGTATCAGTTTATAATCATAACATTTGCAAAACAACGTTTTTTTAGTGTTCAATGTAAGGAAATCGTGTGAGAATTGGCTTTTTTTGGTGATAACCTCTTAGCTTTTTTTGCTAGTGTTTTTGAAAGACTGCAATCTGACTGTGATCGATATGTGCAAGACTTACTACAGATGACTCTGCAAGATTGTCCAACCTTGTGTCACTTTATTCTGGTAAGTACAGTAAATTTTGTTAGCTTCATATTGTGATTCAGTCAATAAATGTTGCAACACTTATACAATTTTATTGATATAGATTATACATGTCTATTTTTAGTGTTATCATGCTATTTACATTAAAAAAATGATTATATTCCTTTGTTGCGGTAGACCCAGTTTGTTTACGAACTGTCACGGGCAGTACACGGGCTAAGATATATTGCCTGGGTTGGCGACTATGCGTGGGCTGGGTGCGCAGTGCAATTTCAACCATAAATTCTTGTTTGAAGGTTGATTTTAGCGTAATACAAGCGACGATAACGGCCCGTAGAATTAATTTATCACACGCCGCGCTTGACAAGTTGAAAACATAAATTCGACCTTGGCGCTCCACGTGGTTTTAAGCTATTGCGCTTTCTTCACTGTGCTTTTGACATTGGAACTTTAATCGATTATAGATTTTTTTTTCGTAACGATTTTTTTTGCATTCAATCACTAGTCACGTAATGCGCGAGACACTGAAAGGGTTGAATGTCAAATAAAATTAAAAAAAAACAAACGGATGCGGATGCAGATTGACCTGTCAAATAAAAAAAAGTTCAAAAAACAATGGCTAGTGGAAGTTTTAAAAACAAAATATTACGCTCGCTCGATCGATATTATTTTCGGATGAGAATCTTCATTTTATCTAGGCGTTTTTTTTGAAACGGTAATTTATTCGGATTCGTTTTTAGGGTTCCGTAGTGAACAAAAAAAACCTTATTTTCGCCATGTCCGCCTTTCCGTCCGTCCGCAGTCTTGAAAGCACAAATTTAATTTGGTATGGTTTGTAAAGTGATGAAAGCAGTGATTTGTTAGAAGAATATATAAAACCTCATTGGATGAAAGAATAATCTAGATAATTTTTTGATATATAATATATATATTTGATAATCCGTTTTGTTTTTTTTTTAGGGTTCCGTAGCTACAAGGAACTCTTATAGTTTCGCCATGTCCGTCTGTCTGTCTGTCCGCGGTTTAGCGTTTCCTATGTGACAAAGTAGGTACTCTGTGGTCTAGCGTCTAGACGCTTGCTAGAAAGCTGTATTTTTGTATTTATACACCATGAAGAAAATTACTAAGTCTTATTCATGGTATAAGTACACATATTAACAATGTTAACGAAGTCCTGGAAGAAAATTTTGAAAATAATTTTTTTTTGGGGTGCCTTCCTTACATGTAAAGTGGAAATGATTTTTTTTTCACGCCCACCCCATTTTGTGGGGTATTGTTAGATAGGTCTCTTCAAAACATTGAGGGTGTGGTAAGATCATTTTTCGATACAATGATCCGTTTCGGAATTATTTACATTTATCGTGTCAATTTTCGTTTTACACGGTGCCCCCCCGCCCCCTCTATCTCCGAAAGTCTAATGTTTAGAAATTTGAAAAAAATCATGGTAGTAGTCCATAATATGCTGAACCTTCAATAAAAACTATAACGGATAAGTAGGCTTAACTAGTTATCGAGTAATAGCCGACGAACTTGTAAACATAATTTCTTTGATGAAAACTTACAAATGTGATGGAATTTGATATTGGACTCAACTGAAGCAAATACTCATGCAACTCGTTTCTATAGTATTTAACTGAAGGCAAGCAAAGCGCAGCAAATACGGAAACCTACATTGTGCGTGGCCCGACACGTACTTGCCCTTTTTTTAAAAGAAAAGAAAATTTTTACGTGCTAATTTTATTTTTGTTAAACAATATTGTGTTGTGTTTAGAAGCAAAAGAATCATGGCTGTAGTCCATATTATTGTGCTGAACCGTCAATGAAAACTATAACGGTTAAGTAGGCTCTATTAGTTACCGAGTAATAGCCAACGATAAAAATTCTTGGATGAAAACGTACAAAAAGTCATAGAAAATGTCATATCATCTGCATGCAAGCAAAGCGTACAAGACAAATCCAGAACCATACATGAACTTGCCTGGTTTTTTATTTATTGACGACCTCCATGGCGTTACCTAGCCAGACCGCGCCACCCTGGTGGTCCCGGATTCGAATCCCGGTCGGGTCATTATGAAGAACGAACTTTTTCTCATTGACCTGGGTCTTGGCTGTTATCTATATATGTATTTGGCATAAAATATAGTAACGTTGAGTTAGTGTCCCATAACACAAATCTCGAACTACTTTGGGACTAGCTCAATCTGTGTGATTTGTCCCTATAGGTATATTTATTTATTATTTTTGATACGAAAACGTGATTGAGACCCTTAATAGTTTTTCTTTCCGAAATAGCAGTAGTTAATAGGGTAGGTTAATTACACAAAAAAAGATTACTCATTGTAATATCGTCACACCAAACGAATAAAGCCGTAATAGCACGTTACCAAAAAAATTTTTTTTTGCTTATTTCATGAGCTATCACCTGAATTTTTTTCAGATTTTTTTTACTGCAAATAGTGTAATTAAAAGCGTTTGACGTCTTTTTTCTACCGAAAAATATATAAAAAAGCTTAGGCGAACAAAATAATTATTTTATCTTACGACCCGAGAGAAAGTCATTGATTGGAAGAATAACAGAGTATCATTCTAATACAACTTTATTCGTCCGAAATCCTACGCAAAACTAGTTTGTATTAGATTAAAACTGTTTTATTCTTATGAAATTACAACCATCATTGTAATGTAAGTAATCAAACAATTTTATATTATTTTGATCCAAACTGTAATGTGTTATTAAGTAATCTTCTATAATATAAAATTCAAAGTCCTGACTGACTGATTTAACTATATATCAACGCACAGACCAAACCGCTGGGTCTAGAAACTTCAAATTTGGAATGTAGGTTCCTTACGACGTCTAGGGGTGTACTAAGAAACGATTTTTCAAAATTCCCATGGGAAAGCGAAATATACGCACAGTGTAAACCACTGGGTCTGGAGATTCCAAATTTGGTATGTAGGACGAGACTGAACCGGACCGTACCGGAATTTGTTTCTGAAGAAAAATATGCTACTTAATTGTTAGTAGGCCACGCGGGCGAAGCCGCAGGCACAAGCTAGTCGTGTATGAATTGCAAATGAAATAATTATATTATGATATTGCACTAAGGCTCCTAAGGCCGAGTGGATGAGTGCAGTGGCATGGAACAAAGTCAATGAAAGAAAGTCGCTCAAAGAAACTGGCCTGAATACTGACGAGCACCGTGCCTTGTACGCTGAAGCGCATAGAACAGCTCAGAGACTATGTAGGATAGACAGGGATGCCTATATTAATAACATCTGCGGAGAGGTAGAGACATGTTCGGAAACAGCCCGCACTAGAGATAATTATGTTCCGACTTCAAGCCGAAACACTGGTCTATTCAAAGTGAAACTGGGATAACTGTTGTCCGCTGAGATGGCAGTCCTGGAGAACAGGTGGAGAATATATTGTCAAAATCTATTTTGTGAGAACAGCGCGGAGAGGAACTTGTGGGATTATGCCGTTAAGGAACCTGACATCCTTAGACAGGAGATAGAAGAAGCAATCTGCAAACTGAAACCTAAGGCTTGCGGTGGTGACGGGATAACAGCTCAAATGCTGAATCTTATGGGGGAAAAAAGAATCACTTATGCATTCAATATGCCAAACAGTCTGGCGAACAGGACAATGGCCAGAAGACTGGACTAAGTTGATTGTGGTTCCTCTACACATGAAGGGATCGACACGCAAATATGAAAACTATCGCACCATTTCATTTATTTCCCACGCCAGTAAAGTCCTCTTGAGAATCCTGAATAGGAAAGTAGAAGCATATACAACTCAGCAGGTATCCAAGGAGCAAGCAGGATTTATCAGAGCTAGGGGCACAAGAGAACAATATTGAACATCAGACAGTTTGATTGAGAAGTGCAGAGAACATAACATCAGTGATGCCCTCTGCTTTATTGATTACGCTAAAGCATTCGATTTCATCAACTGGGGCAAATTGTTCGGTGTTATGAATGATATGGGTATTCCGGATCATCTCACCTTTCTCGTGCAAAATCTGTATCTGACCAGCAAGTCGAAGGTCAGGCTAGAAGACGACTCGTCACACCCTTTTCAGCCTGATTGAGGAGTACGTCATTGTTGCATTTTGTCACCGCAACTGTTCAATTTAATCGGTGAATACATAATGAGAAGGGTATTGGACAACTGGGAAGGAGGCATGCGCGTAGGAGGCTATTTGCTTAGTAACCTGCGGTTTGCCGACCACTAAAATAGGCTCCTCTGAGGCGGAATTAGCTGAATTCGTGTCCAGAATCAGCAAAATAAGTTATACCGAATATGGCCTACCTACTCATAAACCGGTCAAAAACAAAACTCATGTTCGTGGATAGAGCGGGAACACTACACCGAACGCACGAACTGCACGATTTAGAAGATTGCAAATATGTGACGATGGTGATTGTTGATTTTGAAGTTGTCAGGAGAGCCCAAATAGCAAAAACAGCGGTAAACAGTCGCAACACCAAAAAGAAGCTAATGTTAGTTAGTTAGATATATATTATATAGTTGATCGTGGTCAAAAAACATGTCCCTTCACTATAGCAAAAAAAGTTTTGGCTTCCCCATACAAAATCGTAATGAGCTAGCTGGTCGGGTCACTCGGGTCCTTGTATGGGGAAAGAAGTTTTTTTGTGAGATTTTGATGGTTGGTCAAATAAGAAAAGTTGTTGTATTTGAGAAATGGAATCATCCCCTAATAGGTCGTAAACATCTTTTGAAATACCCTATAGTATAAGTTATAGTATTGTGTAATCATATTTTTAGCCAAAAACTATGTAAGCAATAAAGTTGAGCTTTAATTCATTGACAAATTAGGGACCAAAAGAGTTGTTGATTAAACTTATCCTACTTAAAATATAAGCTTTTCAATAAAAGTATTATATAATAAGGCTTTTCTTCTATTAAAGTGTGAAAAAAATATGTTTTTCTGAAAAATAAGTAATTTATGAGTAATCTATGTTTAGTTTCAGATTTAGCCCGTTTTGGCGGCGTTTTTTTGGTTTTGGACAAATATATATATGTTAAAATAATAATTAGTGATTATAATAATAATAAAATAAATTACCTTTATCTTGTTTTACTTAATTAATTTAAAAAAGCTAAAGGTTACCCGACTTTTTGCATTGTTCTGCTGACAAACTTTGAGAGAGTAAAAAGGAGGATAAACATTTATTATAACATTTTGTGATATCATATTTGTACACGAATATCAGCGCATAAGTTTATTACACGGTGTCATTAGGTTTTAAAATACCTTTAAAAACGTCGATTTGAATTTATTACAAACAGCACCTTGCTAACATTTCAGACGAATAAAGCCGTAAGTGAAGACAAAAAAAACAAATTAATAAATTTAGACGAATATAAAAATATTTTAGTTTTTCGTGTTTATTGAAATTATTATTGTATATTTTTCAGTATTATATATGACATATTAAAGCACAATTTTTTCCCTACCCAAGGATACCATTTAATTTATAATTGCTCAACTACAAGAGGCGTAAAGACAATTTTAGTGTTTTTTGGCGTTCCTGTAAAATTTACTTTTTGCAATAACGGCTTTATTCGTTTGGTGTGGCGATATGATCTTTGATGAGAGAAAGAATAGTGGACCTCCGAATGAAAGTTTTGATTTTTTTAAAACTGGGACCCATGCGGACCCAGCTGCAGTTGTAACCGCATTTGTGGGTGTTCTGCGGATGCATCTGTATAGAATTAGAACAAATTTTTATTATTATTGCAACTAGATTTAGTTCTTTCACACGCTATACGCCTCATACCCTGTTCTTATTATTATTCTCTGTACCCTGATTGTCTGGAAGTGATCGCTTTAGCGATAAGACAGTCTATTGTACTTTTCTTACCAGTATCTACTATGTTTTGTCATATTACTTTTAGTGCAATAAAGAATTTGTAATAGTTACCACAAAGGTAGCAAACAAGCATACGGTCGGCCTTATGGTAAGCCGTTACCGTAGCCTATAGACGCTTGCAATACGGGGGTATCACTCACGCGTTGCCAACACTCCCAACCCCCCCAAGTGGAGTTCTGGAGACCTTACTCACCGTAGGAATACAACATGGCCGAGACCAATGCTATTTGGCTACGATCTTCTGTAAGGTGGACGTCCTTCCCCAGACGCTGCTCCGATTTAAGCGGATTATCCGCTGTGCCCTACCTATCTAAAAATTGTATTGTTTGAATACGTTTCTGATTTTCTGCCTTTTTACTTGACGCTAGTAAACAACAGCTCACAGTTTTAGGTCACAATAGTAATGTAACAATAGACCGTGGTGATCGGTATTCGAGATTTACTTCATTAGCCATCTCTTTAAGCTATAATGCCTTTTGTTTCAAATTGCTCTTTCACACGTAAATAAATAAAATAAATATATAGGGACAAATCACAACGATTGAGCTAGCCCCAAAGTAAGTTCGAAACTTGTGTTATGGGATACTAACTCAACGATACTATATTTTTAACAAATACATACATAGATAAACAACCAAGATCCGAGGCCAATCAGAAAAAGTTCGTTTTTCATCATGATCCGACCGGGATTCGAGCCCGGGACCTCCTGGGTGTGGCGTGGTACAATTACGCCACGGAAGTCGTCAGTTGCTAAGGAATCTTCAATGCTTCCTACTCCGTCAAATTTTTTTCTTCAGTTCTATCTAAGACAGCCTGTAGTTTCTCCCCCGGGACGTCAATAAGCTTCATTGCTTTGTCAATCTGAGGTCGCCGTTGTTGATCCTGGTCTACATGAGACACAGAGGTAGGAATGTGTAGTGGGCTTTTCCCGATGACACTGGCTGAATTGTAAAAGAATAAGTAAGAATGCAGAAGATAACAAAACAAAAAAAAAACGACATTTATAAGTAGTAAACGTTCGACAAGATTTTGTTTCTTGACGCCAACTATTATGACGGCGTCAACTTGAGCTTGTGATTAGGAAAAAATCTGTGTGTTTCAAGGTTTGATTCATATTGATAGTGTAATGTGAAGCAAACATTGGTTAAAGTGCTTAGTGGTTAGAGTTTATGATCAGGAACTATTCAAAGTGTGCGTTATCGTGTTGACTTAAAAATCCACCATCTCTGAAGAAATTTGCTATCATCTTTCTTCGGGACGCTGACTCAGAGACTGGACACTGAGTCGAGACAACATGAATACGCTGCTTTGAATGTTATTATTATCATAATTACATTACACTGGCTAATTGCAATGTACAAGAATGCAGAGGCGCTATCTTAAAAAAAATGTTACGAGATTGTGACGTCATAAACATGTATCGAGAAACATATTAATATGCAAACTTTCTAAATTTTTATTGCAATCCTATCGTGTTTATAATAATTGATGTTTAAATTCTAATATTATTATAATTATGTATTTAACTATGTTATGTAATTTGACCTCAGGGTTAAGGACCAATTTATGTTTGCATCACACTTATTTCATAATTTTTTTGAGGTTATAATTTGCTCCAAAGTTCCAAACCTTAAAAATAATCTTTTTCAGTTTGTTTTTCTTCTTGTGATTTGCATTAATTTTGTTGCAATCTTTCCAGATCTTTTGATTTTTAACGTACCTAGACGACAACACCAAAAAGTCCGGCCCTCAAAAAATACGCGAAGGACTTTTCGTACGCCACGTAAACTTTTGCACGCCATGCAGACTTTTTGCGCGCCATGTAAACCTTTTGCACGCGATGCAGACTTTTTGCGCGCCATGTTAACTTTTTGTGCGTCGCATCGCAATGTATGTCGTCTGCGTTGCTCAGTATCAGCTCGGTATCATATAGATGACGCTGGGTTTCTGTGAAAACTTTTATAAAACATTTATAATAGCATGAAAACAAAATTACTGACAAAGAAAATCATAAGCAAAACTCATTCAGATTCTGTTTTCTACTTTACAAAGGAAACTTCTGTGCACAGCAATCTAGGTCCAGGGGTTTGACTGGCATGATCAGGCAGGATTAGTGGCCAACAGACTAACAGCGTTTCATACAAAATCCATCAGAGCTTATTGCAAATATACTGCGGAAAACCATGCAAAATCATGATGAAAAACTAACTTTTTCTGATTGGCCTGGGTCATGGATATTTATCTTTATATGTATTTGTTTTATATACGTTGAGTTAAGTAGTATCCCATAACACAAGTTTCGAACTTACTTTGGGGCTAGCTCAATCTGTGTGATTTGTCCCAATATATTTATTTATTTATATAAAAATCATCAAAGAGCTTATTGCAAATAAACTGCGGAAAACCTGAAAGTAGCTCCAATCACGCCTCTATCTTTATAAGATGTCCAAAAACATCCTGCCCCTCAAGACTTCACAATATCGTAGTATAATAAATCAGTCCATGTCTTTCCAGTCCTTGGTTATTAAAATCTTGGCCATAACTCCTATGCGCCAATTATACGGCCGGCCACGGCGTCACTTGTTCGTAATGGCCGACTTTGCCCGCCTTTTTCGCTGTCAAAGCGGTTTTTTCGCGGGAAATCTGTAAGAGTCGGGAGTTCGGCTATTGGTAGGGCGCGGAGGACGGAATATTTTTCGTCGTAATAATTTTTTTAGTTGGTGATTCTTTTTTGGTACAGATTATGGAATTTGAAATTTAATGTTTTTGGCCTTTTTATTTTTTATTTAAAAAAATTTTTTAATCAAAATTGTTGTCTATAGTAACACTATGAACAAGCGGACGATCGAAAGTTTTTCAACGCATTCCCGTTGTTGGTACCAATACCCGGGATATTATATCTACTCATAATCATCCCACTGCAGGAATATGGGTCTCCCTTCAATCGAAGGAGATTGGAGCGTACTCTACCACGCTGCTCCAATGCGGATTGGCTGTGGCCAGTATTTTAAAGCCGCATGAAGGCTTTCCGCTTGGCTTCCATCGAAACAAGTCGGATCCGACGGCTTAACGTGCCTACCGAAGCACGGAGAAGCTCGAGATAACGAAACCCATCCAAACACTAACTACGGTCGACGTTACTTTACTTGCGTGTTCGTTTTATATTGACACACAGCGACGCCATCGAGCTCCTCACATTATTGATAATTGATTCTGAAAAATGATTTAACGAATTTCAAATTCATTTCCCCTTATTATGCAAAAACGATCACTTAAGGAATAATGACCCGTCATTACACCTTTCTCCTTACCCTGTAAGGAACATATACGTAAACAAGACGTAAACATAAAATTCTTTGTCCCGGGGCCCGATTCTACTAAACAAATGCACCAATGGTAAACCAAACTCAATGGTGTCTCAATCGTTTCTCAATAGAATGCCGATAGTGTATCAGTGGAATAGTTTTTGACAGTTGTTATGGACATAAACAATAACACAATGTTTAACTTATTGTCTAAGTCCATTTGTTTAGTAGAATCGGGCCCCTGATTGACGAATCAACGCAGCCTAAAACCGCTGATCGTAGACACCTGAAGGAGTGTTCTTATGTATGATGTACACATCCGATAAGAAAGGGTTAGTGAATAACACAAATTAGTGTTCGTTTAAAAACACACAAAAATAAGTGTGTGTATGATAACACAAATTCAAAAATAAGTGTTTGTTATGGAACTCTCACACACATTTTTGATGCTTACCAAAAATTGTCGTACTAACAAATAATTTAATTATACATTACAGTGCACTAGTTTTTTCATTTTAAAATACATAATTTTTAACCAGAGTTTCAATCGTAGCTGCTTGTAAAATCATCAAATAAAGGAATACATAAATAATTATGATTGAAATATACGAGCCAATATGAGGTTTATTAAAAAAGATAAAATTATATGTGGTCTAAAAAAAAACAATTCGTCCGAATCGTGTCGAACAATGCGGGTCGTATATTCGAAATTCGGATTCAAATTTGCAATTGGATCGAATGCTGACTCGGCGAGGGCGTCTAGTAGCGTAGGGGTGTGCCAAAATATACCGTACTTTAAATTTGGATTCGTAGTGGTATTGCCAGCTGTGGCACGATTCAAAGATTAAATAATTTTTGACACAATATTTTTCATTACAAGTAGGTTTTGTTTACAAACTTATCTGTGCCGGTGGCCAAAACTAGAACTAATAAATACGCCTTGAATAACTTGACATTTATCTTCAATAGCTTCGATACTAGCGCCCCCGCCGTCGGCACAGATAAGTTTGTGGCACTGTACAAGTGATTATCTTAGAGTAATTAGCACACTGCATATATTAAACGCACAGAGGACGCGCGTTTCAAGAACGCCGTAGACCCTGTACATATGTAAGCGTTGGCATCGCGTTTTGTGCTACATTGAACTCTTTATATATTAGAGCCCACGATGAAATCATTGCAACTCCGCAATGAATATTATAAAGTAGTGAAAACACGCGGCGAATCCTCCCTTTCTGGACAAGGTCTTAGGCACCAGTCAAGCTTTACACTTGCAATTTTGGCTCATATGACATAGAACTTAAGAATAGTACAAACTCTGATATGTAAAGGTCGACATGCTCCCGACTGTACCATTTATTGTATAATGTATATTGTGGAAGAAATAAATGAATTTGTTCATTACTAGCGACCCGGCCCTGCTTCGCATGAGTTTTATTTATTCCCGTGGGAATAAGATGTTTTTCCGCGATAAAAGTAGCCTATGTCACTCACCGGACCGGACCTATTCTCAGAAAAAATCATGTCAATCCGTTCATTACTTTCGACGTGAAAGTACAAACATACGAACAAACACACTTTCGCATCTATAACATTTGTATGGTTGGATGTGAAGTTGAAGTATAATATATTAATCTTATATGTAATACATTCTATTCGATTCTTCTTAAAGTGTCTCCTGAGACAACGGGTATGCATCCCCCTGTATCTACCCGTACCTTACACGTAGGCCGTAGCTAGGGTTGCTAATACACTATTTAATAATTTCTCAACCTGTCAATATTATAAGGACAAGTCCACCAGGACATTCAAAGATACAAAGCCTTTATTTAGAGAGTAGGTTTTCACCATAGATTTAGTATATATACTAGCGTACCTATAGATCGGCTTTGTTTGATTGAGGCGAGACCAAAAACAAAATACACTAGTGTGCGTGGAAAGTACATGTGTGCAAGCAAGATATATAATTTTGTGGATTTTCCTTTTAGTTTGAGTTACATCCAGGCACTGCACAGGTAACCATATTTAATCACGTCGAATTAACACCAAAACTACACTTAAAAACCATAAATTTTGTAAAAAATTGTGGGATTTGTTTTAACATGACTGACTTTAAGGCGAAACAAGCCCATAGCGTATATGGGATAAATGGTCTCGTCTATCTATATTGCTCTAACAAACGCGTATGCTATGATCTATCTCTTTTGCATTTCCAATCTTCTTACGCTAGTAAGTTATAATAAATCTATGGTTTTCACAGACAGGTACTTTCGTCATACAGTAAAAAAATATTTGTGTAATAAGGTGATTCTCAAACTGTCCTGCACTGCACCATTCAGCAAGAATGCGTGTTCTCATTGCTTCAATTGCTTGTAAGTATTTCCGCCGCGAGTTAAAAAAAAGGACGGGTTGCACTCCGGGAGTGCCGGCAGAAGTGAAAACTTAAACATCAACGTTGTGGATTTGAATATTTTGGAATTGTTACGGAATCTTACGCTTTTTCGATCAGGCTATGGACCTGAAGTGAGTTTAACATTTTTTCCCATCTAAAAAAAGTGCCAAGCGCCGCTAAAGAAGTTTTCACTTCAACATTATTTTCTCTTTAAATCAAGATGAACAACTCACCGCAATATTCATATCTGCCAACCCTATCGCAGTTTTGTTATCCGTAGATTATGGCGGGACAGCGGACTTTGTTTTCAGTGTGAGGCCAAGGAAACAATGGCTATAATGCCAACGGAACCATAGATTAAGATGAATAATAATTAAAAGTTTTTAATAATATAGTCTTTGTTTTTGAGTTGAAAAAGTCTATGGTATACACAATGATACTCTTTTGTTCTGAGTTTTAACAAAGAAAAGCTTCACTTACTTAGTTTTCACAGGTATTCGATAAGTTGTGAATAGCATATCTGTCAGATATATTGTAGAAAACTCAATTTTCTATCACTTAACAATGACACGTCTAAAATATTAGAAGGCTTATGCTTGGCTGTGTTGTTATTGACCTTTGCCTGCTATCTAATGCGAAGAATAAAAAATAATCTTTATAATTTTTGCGCCAAAACCAAACGACATATTATCATTGTCATTTATTTTATTTTTATTTCTACTGGCCTGGAAGTATATCCTTTAAGCCAAAAAGTAAGTATTAGTGCAAGGTCTCTTTTGCAAGCGAAGAAAGATGATAGTACTGGTTGGTTTTATAAATATGGCAAGGAGCAATCCGATGTGGGGGCCCAGTCAATATTTGAGCACATGTGCTAGGGTGGCGGGCACGCGAAGATGTTATTTTTATGCGGCCTACATGGAAATGTTGGGTTAGGGATGGGATAGTGTCGATTTTAAGAGTTATCGATAAAACTTATTAGTTACTTTTCATTATTTCATTCTATTCACATTATTACGGATTGTGGGAATTGTAAAGGTGCTCCCACACCTAATGCGTTATTTCGAGTTGTGTTTAAAAACGTGTAGTGCTAGCTTAAAAGCAAAAAAGACGGTACACCTAAAAATGTATACCAATATACTACATATTCTGAAAATATACGATCTTTTTTTTCTTTATTATTTAAAATTGCAGTTTTTTTTAATGCTAGTTCAGACTGCAGATTTATACAAGGAAGAACGGCAAGAAACTTAGCACTTGTTTTTCTTAAATGGTACTAATCCAAGTTTAATGTTTTCTGTCATAATACATTGTAACTTTTATTGGTACCATTTTAAAAGAGCAAGTTTCTTGCCAGTTCTTCTTACTACAAATCTGTCGTCTGAACTGGTGGTATGAAAAAATTTAGAAGATTCGAAAGAGCTTGTAATAGGCGTATTTGATCAAAAATATTTGACTTTCACTGTCATTTGGATAATTTATCTGACTCATAGTTCTTTCCCTGCACGACTCTCGGTATTGTTGGCATACAATAAAACGATGCTCTCATGAAGGCCTTTCAAATGACATAATGTCTCAACTTTGATACAGTCCGGGGACAGAACCCACCCATAGTAAAACGCCCAATCTCCTTCCGATATCGATAACTTCAAAACCCAACACTATTCACCCTTTCTCAATACGAAACAAGAATTTGTATCTTAATACTGTGGGGCAATTCACGTAACAAGAACCGATTCTATTTCGATTCAACGACACTCGCTGTCTCACTCATACAAAATATGAATTGAACGGGACAGCGAGTGTCGTTGAATCGAAGTAAAATCGGTTCTTGTTACGTGAATTGCCCCCCTGGTCCGCTCAATTATTTAGTGAATATTATCATACATTGAGGGGTCCGAGAATACAAAAATTTGCATTTTTTTTTCTTCAAAACATATGCGACTTTCCTTTCAATTTAAAATTATTATTGTTTAAAAAAATATTTACAAATTATAATATTATTAAAAAGACATAATACATTTAAAAAATTAAAGAGAATAGAGAACTGAAAATAAAGATTTTAGTTACAGTGCTACAA
Source organism: Endotricha flammealis (assembly GCA_905163395.2). Lineage (NCBI taxonomy): Eukaryota > Metazoa > Arthropoda > Insecta > Lepidoptera > Pyralidae > Endotricha > Endotricha flammealis. The sequence goes on along the minus strand of LR990882.1, from coordinate 1,219,062 downwards.
TGGTGTTTTTGAACGTGGCCGAAATTGGAACTACAACTCCCGTTCATATTGTATGTCACTTTTCGACAGTTCGCCTTTGACAAAATGTATGAAAATATGCCACAGTAACGCCCTCCTACAAACGTCACTCACGTTCCTATACATCCTTCTTCTACATTTCTGATTGGCCTCGGGTCTTGGATGTTTATCTATATATGTATTTGTTATAAAAAATATAATATCGTTGAGTTAGTATCCCATAACACAAGTTTCGAACTTACTTTGGGGCTAGCTCAATCTGTATGAACTGTCCCTATACAGGGTGTTTGGTAGAGGATTGACATGGGATAATGGCAGAAAGGTGAGATGGCCTGCTACATGCTGAGCGAAAAAAAAATGACCTAGGGCCCATAGTTTTTTTAATGATTTTTTTTAAATTTTCACCAAACTTTCTTCCTTCGTAAATTTGAAGTACTATAACTTTTTTTTATTGGATCAATCGGCCAGCTTATTTTTTTATTCTTATCTTAACTGTATGTAGCTTACTTTTAAATTGACATTTGTCGGTTAGAGTTACCACAAAAAATGATATGAGTCCTCAAACATCAAAAAGACGAAAAGTACACGCCGAGCGTTCAACTTTGGACTGCTGTAAAAAAAAAACGAAAAGTGGTACTGCAGTTCTAATTCTAGGAAAACAGCTCTAGTTCATGCCCTTTGGAATGGTATTCAATTTACAGAGTATTTTTTTTCTAAGTAGTCTTTTTCGTACATTCTACATGAAATTGACAAAAATCCTTTAAAGAAAATAAATCAAAATAATGTTACGAAACCTAGAGCGGGATGGTTACACAAGGCAGGTAGAAACGTTAACGTTTCTCTTAATCAATATCAGCATCCGTTCTTCCTTTTTCACTCTTCATAGGTGGGCAATGCATCCAAGACCTTGTAGTGGTGAAGAGTGGTATGTGGTAAGCAATCACCGCTGCCTATTGACATCTACGATTTTTTTTATGAAAACACGAAGGAGAAGAAGACACGAAGAGGACAAACTAGCTGGCTGATGGTAAGCAATCACCGCTGCCCATAGGCATCCACGACGAACTAGAGGATCACCTGATGGTAAGCAATCACCGCTGCCCATAGACATGCACAACTTTTTTTTTGACACGAGGAGGACAAACAAGCACCTTATGGTAAGCAATCACCGACTACAAAATCTTGGATGCGTTGCCCACCTATGACGGAATGAAAAAGGAAAGACCGGGGAAGGAAAGTTAATAAGGGAGTAGGATACAGGATGTGTATCAGGCTTCCGGCTCTCTCACTCATCCTACAAAACACGGGGGACATACGAGGTACTGCCCCGGTCGAGCCTGCCCATTTACGAGCTACTACTAGTTCATAGTAGTGGCTACGCTCTACCACTCTTCACCACTACAAGGTCTTGGATGCATTGCCCACCTATGAAGAGTGAAAAAGGAAGAACGGATGCTGATAATGATGAACCGTAACCATCCCGCTCCATGTTTCGTAACATTTTTTTGATTTATTTTTATTAAAGTATTTTTGTCAGAAATGGTCAATTTCATGTAGAAAGTACGAGAAAGACTACTTAGAAAAAAATAAACTATACAAATTACATACCATTCGAAAGGGCATGAACTAGAGCTGTTTTACTATGATTAGAACTGCTGTACCACTTTTATTTTTTTTTAAACTGCAGTCCAAAGTTGAACGCTCGGCGTGGACTTTTCGCCTTTTTGATGTTTGGGGGCTTATAATTTTTTTCCTGGAAACTCTAACCAACAAATATCAATTTAAAAGTAAGCTACATTCAGTTAAGATAAGAATAGAAAAATAAGCTGGACGATTGATTCAATAAAAAAAAAGTTATAGTACTTCAAATTCACAAAGGAAGAAAGTTTGGTGAAAATTAAAAAAAAATCATTAAAAAAAACTATGGGCCCTAGGTCAAATTTCTTTCGCTCAGCATGTAGCAGACCATCTCACCTTTCTGCCATTATCCCATGTTCAATCCTCTACCAAACACCATGTATATTTATTTATTTATCCTTGTACATCTGTAATCACTTTACATCTGGCTCGCTTGCTTGTTTGTGACTGTTTGGCAAAAAAATAGGCAACTGTCATTTCTGTGTGAAAACAACATTTATTTTCTGTTGTCTATGGCATATTATACGACGTACGATCTATACTAATATAATAAAGAGGAAAGAATTGTATTTTTGATTCTAACGAATAAACTTAAAACTACTGGACCTATTTCAAAAATTCTTTCACCGTTGGTGTTATATCCTAATTTGGTAATTTATTAATACACTTAGAATATTTGTTATATTTTATTTCCGTTTAAAAGAATTACAATGGTCAGACATGAATCAAAGTAAGTACGCGTGCTCCACAGATTATTAAACCAACGCCGTCCTCAGTGACAGTTTGGGTTGCCATATTCACAACTAAACATAATACACAACACTCTCCCCTCCTTAAAAATAAAAACGAAGAAAAATATTTTAAACATGCTTGAACCACCTACCTAAAATAGCTACCTAACTTTGGCAACAATCTTAAAAATAATATATATTTTAAATAACAACATGTATTTTATAGTTTTAATTCTTGCCCACACTCTAATAATTGATTGCTATGTCGTTTCCATTGCAAACCATCTACTTCTACAATGTAAGTTACCCCCGGGACCAAAATTTTAATAACTCTACCTAAAGACCATTTGTTTTTGTTTTTCCTTAGATCTTTTGCCATAACTTTTTCTCCAATTTCAAATGTTTTGTGTAATTTTTTTGGATTTTTTATTGTTTGCTTTATATTTTCAATATCAACTTTACCATTTACTGGATTTGGTCTCAACAATGAGAAACGACATCGCAATTCTCTCCCGTACATTAATTTTGCTGGACTTTGTCCAGTCGTCTTGTGGGCCGCATTTCTATAATCAAACAGAAATAAGTTACAGGCATATTCTACAGTATGACCACTTTGCACAATTTTAGTTACATGGGACTTAAATGAATCTACAAAACGTTCTGCTAGTCCATTTGTGGATGGATAATAGGGTGGTGTAAAACTTTGATTTATCCCCGCCATCTTACAATATTTTCTAAACTCTTCACTTGTCCATGTTGGACCATTATCTGTTACTAAATGTAACGGATATCCATAGCGAACAAAAACACTTTTAAAAGTGTCTATTGTTTTCTTTGATGTGATATTATTCATTACAAATGCCTCGGGCCACTTTGAATAAGCATCAATAATTATTAAGTACATTTTGTTATAAAAAGGCCCCAGAAAATCGGCGTGCAATCTGTGCCACACCGCAGGTGCCTGTGGCCAAACTGTTAACTGTATCTTTTCTGGGTTTTTTCTATTTTGCAAACATATGATACAATTTTTTGTTATATCCTCAATCTGTTTATCCATTTTTGGCCACCAAAAATATGACCTCGCTATCTCTTTCATTCGTGTGATACCCAAATGACTAGCATGCAATTCGTACATAACTTCATCCCTTATTATACTTGGTATTATGACTCTATACCCCCATAATAAACATTCTTTATCTATTGTAATTTCATTTTTTCTCGTAAAATATGGTTCATACATTTCCCCTAAGTCATTTTTGTCTGGCCAACCATCTCTACAATACCGGAAGATATCACACATAATTTTATCTGTTTTTGTTTCTTTTTTTATAGTTTCCCAGTTCAACATATTTAATTTTGATTCATTAATATAGTTTACAGTTAACATATAATACTTTGAATATGTGTCCCTTTGTACCACATTCACTGCAAAATTTCCCACGTAAACTGCACTCTGATTTAAAGTGACCACTCTTTCCACAACAAAAACATGTAGCATTTATTTTGTTAGAAGAAAACGACCGTTGTTGAGGACCAGAATTATTAAAATTATTGTTCTTGTTTTTTGTATAATTTCTTCCCTGTAATTTAAACATTTGTGAACGTTCTTGTTGTTTCTCCTGATTGTATGCTAAGTTGTAAGCGGCTTCTACATTTTTCCCCAATGTGGTCAACTTTTCCAAATTCTCATCGGCCTGTTTTAATAATTCAAATCTTACTGCATCACAGTGTGTTCCATTCAACAATCTTTCTTTAATTTCATCATCTAGACTCTTGAAATTGCAGTTTTTAGATAATTTTTTCAATTCCAACAAGTATTCTTCGATAGTTTCATTAGATTTTTGAAATCTTTTTCGGAATTCTGCTTGATGTATAGCATAATTTTTTACTGGATGGAAATGGTTTCTTAGTCTTTCACTTATATTTTCATATGTTTCTTTTGGGTGTCTTCGGAGTACATAATGTAGTCAATAGCTCATAGACATTTGTACTTAGTTTTGTGATGAGTAATGGTACCATTTTCTCTTTAGGGATGTCATTTATTTGTATAAAACATTCAAATTGTTGTTCATAGGCGTTCCAATTTCCGCCCGTAAATACCTCTAATGTTGCTATAGACGTCATTGTTTGTATTGTGGATTGATTATGTTTTTTATCAATGTATTGTCTTAAGAATGCCCGTACTTCGTCAATTGAATTTTCACTTGTGAATACAGTACCCGTATTTAATTCTGTGACTATGTCTATCAATTGAGCTTTGGTTTTCGAAGTAATCCACGATTTTTTCCCTTTCTTTATTAATTCCGCAGCTTCTTTGTCCATAGATGTTCCAGGTTTTTACGCGGCAGGCACGTTTTTAGGTTATGATTGTCTCGACCGCCGGCAATATAATTTTGTTGCACAGCTCAAAGTTTTGGTTCGACCTCGTCGCCAAATTGTTATATCCTAATTTGGTAATTTATTAATACACTTAGAATATTTGTTATATTTTATTTCCGTTTAAAAGAATTACAATGGTCAGACATGAATCAAAGTAAGTACGCGTGCTCCACAGATTATTAAACCAACGCCGTCCTCAGTGACAGTTTGGGTTGCCATATTCACAACTAAACATAATACACAACAGTTGGGAAGGACATTATACCCGGGTAACATAGGCTAAATCTATACTTCTATACTATCTATACTTCTATACTAATATTATAAAGAAGTAAAGTTTGTATATTTGTTAAATTGTAAGGGGTAATCTCGGGATCTACTGAACCGATTTTAAAAATTCTTTCACCAATAGAAAGCCTTATTATTGCTGAGTGTCATAGGTTATATAAAAAACCAAAAAATAAAAAGGCTTTTATGTGGTAGTCGGTTTTGCAAAGTGAATCGGAGAAAAAACGGTCGAATGAAAGCGTTTCTTACGAACGCCTGTACTAAAAAAGGATTATTAACATTATGCCCAACGAAGTGGGCACGGGTCAGCTAGTTATATTATAAAAAAAATAGGACTCCTTAGTAAAACACGTGCGAAGCCGGTCCTCTAGTAGATTATCTCATTACAATATAACCAATGAAACATTGCGTGTTAGAAAGCGAGGAGTAAACTGCATATTGGTAGAAAAAACAGATGATTTGTAAATCAAATAAGTAAATTAAAACCACACCTTGCCATATCTACTTGCAATTTTTGAAGTGAAAACTTCTTTAGCGGCGCTTGGCACTTTTTTTTAGATGGGTAAAAAATGTTAAACTCGCGTCAGATCCGTAGTTTGATCGAAAAACTGTTTAGATTCCCAAACCATTCCGAAATATTCAAAAATGCACAACGTTGATTTTTAAGTTTTCACTTCTGCCGGCACTCCCGGAGTGCAACCCGTCCTTTTTCTTATTAGAGTGCTTGGTGCGAATGTTTAAGCGTAAAAAAAAATCGACCAAATCAATCAATGAATCAAATCATTAATTTTCTAATCTCAATTATACAGGGTTACTTGTAATTCGACGTTATATCCGGAATATGAGTATTGGGGGGCTCAAATACAATGAAATGATTCACCGCAATGTATGGGCGAAGGGGCGAAGTCTAGTTGGTTCTCGAGATATGTTTTTTTTAAATCTGCCCCCAACCCCTTAAAAGTGGGGGTGAAATTTTATATGGGATTTTTCGCAGTTTTCAAGGTAGGAAGCAAGGGGAACCGTGTTACCCCGAATTTAACGCGAGCGAAGCCGCAGGCAAAAGCTAGTAATGTATAAAAGTAGGTACAGTCAAGAGCAGATCGACCTTTACATATTGGACTTCGTACCGTTCTTAAGTTCTATGTTATAAGAGCCTATATTGTACTACAAGAGTAAAACTCGACTGTACATACAACATTGCATACTATTCGCGGTATGTCAATTTACTCCATAATTGCTTTATCACTCCAAAAAAAACCATATCTACATCCATTCTCTAGTAGGCTAGTTAATAAGTGTTTTTATAATATTCATGAATTTTTATTTTTATAATATTAGACATTTCAAAAGTATTTATAATTGTAATGTAGAATTTATATCATTTTATTTTATTTTATTATTTTTTAAATTTTTATTTCTATTGTTTATTGTATAATATCAACACTTAATTTTTGCATGCCTAGTACATATGTAGGCGGGAAACAAAATATTCATTATCTCTTTTAATGTAATGTGTGTGTGTTCCTTGCAAATAAAGAATTTCATTTCATTTCATTTCTCACAAACTTTTTACCGCATCCAAATACAGACTAGACTCAATATTGCTTATAAGTGATCATAGAATGTGGTAGGTAAAATTAACACTATCTTAAATGAAAAATAATGTGTGTATAACAAATTTTTTAGTACAATTACAAAAGTTAACACATTTTTAAATTCTTTTGACTAACTGATCGTAATGGGCTCGACGTGTGGTAAAATTTTGTGTTTTAAAGCATAAGCGGATAGCGATTTTTAAGCGATTCAGAGAAGAGTAATAGTAGATTTTACAACAAGTGCACAAAACGAATCATTTTTATCCGAGACTTTTAGCAGCCCGAGCCGAAGGCGAGGGCTGATAGTAGACGCATAGAGCATGAGAAGTGAAATAGTAGATTTTACAACAAGTGCACAAAACGAATCATTTGTCTCTCTTCTCCTCAATTTAATAGTAGGCTGTATAGGTCTGCAGCCCAAGCCTAATTTCAATGTCGAAAGATTTAAAAAAAAAAGCGGCGGGAAAGAGGAAACAGGTCTTGTTTTTCGTGCGTTTATTTATTTATTTCCTCGCAATCGAAGTGAAAAGCAGAGTTTATAACTGGTCCACAAAACCATTTTTATCCTCGACATTACTATCAGCCGTCGCCTTCGGTTCGGGCTGCTAAAAGTCTCGAATAGAAATGATTCGTTTTGTGCACTTGTTGTAAAATCTACTATTTTTAACGAATTTCACCTGCTAACTGCTCGAGCAGTCTGTCTATGTCGACTGACACATCATTTCTGATACATAATTATTCCTGTGTGTTCTAAACCTGTGTTTACTTCTGCCAGAGGTAGAACAACTGTGAATGGTCTGTATTAGTCCTCAATGTTGATTTCGACAAAAATATATACCTATAGCAAATACTATAGACGAGTAATACCCCCAGCTTCGGAAGAATTCGGGCAAGACGCGACACTAGCGCCCCTACGGCATGAGGGCGGCATGAGGTGAACGATTTCAAAACTTTTGTATGCAAAATGTTATAGCGCCCCTAGCGGCATGAGGTGAACGGAGGTTGCCAAGTCATTGTATGAGAAACGTCAAGAGCTGTGCGTATTGGTCTTCTATAGTATTTGCCTATAGTGCTACAAAGGCCTTTATGAATGTGGCCGAAATTGGAACTACAACTTCCGTTCATGTTGTATGTCACTTTTTGACAGTTCGCCTTTGACAAAATGTATGAAAATATGCAAAGAAAGAAAGAAAGAAAGAAAGAAAATGGTTTATTTATTTATTTATTGTCTAACTTACATTTAAGAACTTAAAAAAATAACTAACAACAATAAAATAATAAAGAATGTAGATCAGACAACAAAAAGGCATCTGCTCAGCATAAATCGTGGGGTCGTCCATGGCGCTGGTCTTCCGCAGATGCCTGTTTGCAATATAACACTAGTGCGCAAACGTGCGTAATAATTAAACAAGTTTTAAACTAAATAGAACAATATGAGGTAGGAGGTAATTATACTTATGTATTTTACATATTACAATTATATTGTGTTTTAATATAAAATTTGGTAGGTAGGTACTTAAAGGTAGACGAACATGCCGCCCTCCTACAAACGTCACTCACGTTCATAGCCTTTATATCTATATGTGGGTCGCTAATAATACATCTGTCAGAAAATAACTGAACGGAGATTAGACCCCCTGTAGAGTCCACGTACGTAGCTCTTATGACTTGCACCAAAATTCAATAATGGTCCATTGATTAACGTGTGCATGCGAGTACAGGTTGCCTCGTTTGTAAAATTACTGGATTTTCGTCTACGGAAGTTATGGAAATATTACTTTAAAAATCCTTTTACCCGACTGCCGAGGTACATGTTGTTTTATGACGAGAAAACTACAAGTAATCGAGTTTTCGAGCCAGATTTCCCAATTATTCCCATTTATAATATAATAATTAATATTTCCCATTATTATTCTGATCTCGTAGCAAGCAGAGAGAATTATCAGGCATTTAGAAGGTTTTGCAATACATATTATTGGAATCAAAATAGTAAACAACAGCTCATAGCATTAGGTCCCAATAGTAATGTAACAATAGACCGTGGTGCTCGGCAATCGAGCCTCACTTGATTTGCCATCTCTCTAGGGTATAATGCCTTTTGCTTCAAATTGCTGTTTCTCACGTAGTTGTTAAGGAGGGAAGTCCTTTCAATACTTCCTACTCCGACTATCTTCTTTCTGATTAAATTCGTTGTGAGTTCCAAGACAGCTGTAGTTTTTCCCCGGGACGTCAATAAGCTTCCTTGCTTATTGTCTATCTGAGGTCGCCGTTGTTGATCCTGGCTACACAGGAGACACAGTGGTGGGAATGTGTGGTGGGCTTGTCCCGAGCCAGATTTCCCAAAGAGCAAATCCTAAAATATTTTAGAATAGCGGACACACTGGCATCTACGGATTCCTAATTTAAAAAATTATATAATATAGCCATTATATTATAGTCACTCGCAAATAATGTAGCTTACTAACGGTAAAAGAATTTTTAAAAATAGCTCCAGAAGTTTTTGAGTTTATTCATCAAACAAAAATACAAATCTTTCTTCTTTATAATATTAACTATAAATATATTACTAGCTTTTCCCCGCGGCTTATGACATAGAGCTGTGGTTAGCAGCATTAGCAGTGCTTGTTGCGCACTGAGGACTCTGCGAGACGAACTCACTATGGACCAGCTAAAATCGGTGTACTACGCATTAGTAGAATCTAGACTTCGATATAGTTTATAGTATTGGGGTGGAAGCTATGATTACAATATGAATAAAGCCTTTGTAGCGCAAAAAAGAGCCATACGCACCATGGTTCGAATATCACCACGGGAGTCATGTGTGGAACATTTTAGAAAACTTGAAATTTTAACTGTACCATCTTTATACATATTTGTGCTTTTAACAGACTTCATTAAAGATAGAGCTATTTATGAGACTGATGAGGAAATGTTACTACGCGAAAACACTAGGCGAAAGGACCTTAAAAGAATTATATAGCACCTGCCTTAAATTTTGTAACACATTGTGCGCGCCATCATACCGTGGGCTTATTCAATAAACTGCCGATTGAACTTAAGTCTGAGAGTAAAATATCCAAATTCAAGAAAGACCTAAGAACGTTGTTGCTGGATGGGTGCTGCTATGATATTGATGATTTTTAGTTAGGTAGTTTATGACATTTATTTTTAACGTGAGAAATTTAATTTTGCAATATTATTATAAATAGAGTCAATAATTTTAAAACTAGTTATAAGGTATATTCGAATGCAATGTATTATTGTTTTTAATGAATAAATTGAATTGAATTGAATTGATCTCGTTTGACATCAAAACAACCAATAGCGCGACTTCGCGACGCCATCTGTTGGCCGATACAGCGCCTAATAGAAAAAATATTTTCCCTTAGCCTATGTTGGGCTCTGTACCCCTAACAATATGTATGCAAATTTGTATAATGATCGGCTGCTTAGTGAAGCCGTGAAGGAATAACAAACAAACAAACAATCTCACTTTCTCATTTATAATTATACAGCGCTGGTCAATTCTCATAATTAATTTCTTACTTACAGTATTATTCGTATTTACTCGGCTTAATCACACGACTTGTTCAAAGATAATCGAAAAAACATCACTATTACACAGGCGCCACGTTACACCACATCCCTATAAACGTCATTCTTTTTTTCGTGTGTATTCGGCAATACACGCAATAATATATTTTATTCAATTTTATTAGTTTTTTCTATTATTAAGACATTATTAAGTCTTTATATAAGTGGAAGAAGAGGAGATAAAAAGAAAATGGGTAAAAATCGAGTAATGGAGGAATTCGACGAAAACAAGACTCACGCGCTGTCGTCGCCGCTACGAGGATGGTTACCTTAGGTTGATATAAATCCAATATCTATATAATTTCAAAGCAAAATGGTGAGTTGTTTTAAAGTTGAACTCTCAAAAAGAGTAAAAATAATAAAATCTCTTAATAATTTAGATTTCCAAACAATTCGGCAGGCGACCTGGTAAGAAAAAAAATGGCCGCTGCTTTCATTTTGCAATTAATTTTTTTTATAATTTGTCGTAATGTTCCTATAAATTTGTGATGAACAAATTTTTCTATGGGATTGTTGCCTTTAGAAAAAGTAAAGATCGTTATCCTTTTTCCAAGATGTGATGCATTGCAAATTCATTTGCATAATATTATTATAAATTTAATAATGTCAAATCAAGGCATTGTGTGTGGCTCAGTGGTACCGACCGTTCCATGCATTAAATGGAATACATTCATTTCAAATATCAGTGATCTTAGTATGTAAACCACATTCAGCTAAACAATTGTTTGATGTTTGACCAAAAACAATTTGGTCTAGCTAGATGAATAATAAGAATACATTAATAATATACTTCACAATTATTGTGTTAATAGTAGAAGACGGTAGTGCGATGATTGTGCACTTTGGTATAGAAGCATGAAATTTCTACCATGGATAGAGTGTCCCACGGTGATCGTTTTAAGATGTGGAGGGAAGTCAGATTCTTCCTCTGTGAGTGGGGGGAGGGGGGCAAAGGGGGTGAATTCCACGTCTTGATGATTATTTTTTTACTGATCCGTTAATGTTACTAGGGCTTGTATGGTGTCGTTTTCATATAAACCGAATACAATTCATTTTTAACAATAAAAATGTATGGTCCCATACAAAAAAATTAAAAATACTGCCAAAAAGTAAAAAGTTCCGCTACGTTTTTTTTGTAAGCACGTTATTTTTACTTTCAAATCTTAATTATTATGATATTAAAAAATACTGTGTTATAGCTTATTTAATGTAGTTTACAAATATATATAATTGTAGTATACTTTTCATACAAAAACTATTTTAAAAAAAAGAAGAACGTGCAAATTCCAGAATATGCGCGCGGTGATTCAGTGAGATGTAGGTACGCGTAGCGACAAATTTTCATAATGTACTATGGTCATTTGTTATAAATATTATAGCAATGCTACTAGCCATTATGCGACGTAGTTTTAATGTAATCAAATGTAAGAAATGTGTTTTTATTGCTTCCACGGAAAAAAACATTTAATAATTTTGACATAGAGAAGGTTACTAATAAAACGTCAGAAATAAAAGTAAAATGATGTTTAACCAGCAGTCACCAGTACAAAAGCAAAGTGCTGTACATTTGAGTGCAGCTTTGTTACATTTGCATCTTCCAGTACACCCTTTTTTAACGCTGCACTGCACCTAATTAACTCAGCACATAAAGTTGCTACTTCAAGTAGCGTTGTCCAGACTGGCTACCATTCGTTCGAATCTTTAAATCGTCAATGAGTTTGTCACAATGTGAGTACGTTCCCGTCTTTCATGCGTTCGCAGTAGGGTGTGATACGGAGTTCTTTGCTGGTAGAGGGAAAAAACAGCATGGGAAATATGGCGATCTTTTCCAGAAGTAAACAGCGCCTTTGAAGAAATGATGACAATGCCACAACAAATAAGCGACGACTCATTGAAAGATTTGTGGTTTTAATGTATGACCACAATAGTGAAATGCTGACTGTAAATGAAGCCAGAAAAAAACTCTTTACCCTAAAATCCTGAGCCATAGAGGACAAAAGCGGCACTTCAGCAATATATAAAACGCGCTTCCTATCAGGCTTACATTTGCATGCAATGTTTGCTGCTTGCAATGATGCAATCTTTAACAAAAGTTCCAGATATTCCTGAACCATCTAACTGGGGTTGGAATAAAAATTCGAACGAATGGCAGCCAGTCTGGACAACACTATCCCCACTATCACTATGTTAATTACGTGCAGTGCAGCGTTAAAAAAGGGTGTACTGGAAGATGCAAATGTAACAAAGCTGCACTCAAATGTACAGCACTTTGCTTTTGTACCGGTGACTGCTGGTTAAACGTCATTTTACTTTTATTTCTGATGTTTTATTAGTAACCTTCTCTAAGTCAAAATTATTAAATGTTTTTCTCCGTGGAAGCAATAAAAACGCATTTCTTTCATTTGTTTACATTAAAACTATGTCGCAAAATGGCTAGTAGCATTGCTATAAAATATTAATAACAAATGACTATATAGTACATTATGAAAATTTGTCGCTACGCGTACCTACATCTCACTGAATCACCGCGCGCATATTCTGGAATTTGCACGTTCTTCTTTTTTTTAAAATAGTTTTTGTATGAAAAGTATACTACAATTATATATATTTGTAAACTACATTAAATAAGCTATAACACAGTATTTTTTTAATATCATAATAATTAAGATTTGAAAGTAAAAATAACGTGCTTACAAAAAAAACGTAGCGGAACTTTTTACTTTTTGGCAGTATTTTTAATTTTTTTGTATGGGACCATACATTTTTATTGTTAAAAATGAATTGTATTCGGTTTATATGAAAACGACACCATACAAGCCCTAGTAACATTAACGGATCAGTAAAAAAATAATCATCAAGACGTGGAATTCACCCCCTTTGCCCCCCTCCCCCCACTCACAGAGGAAGAATCTGACTTCCCTCCACATCTTAAAACGATCATTGTGAGACACTCTATCCATGGTAGAAATTTCATGCTTCTATACCAAAGTGCACAATAAGGCTCAAATATGGCACAACCGTCTTCTACTATAAGTACTAACACATTTGGAAGTTATTTTATTTAACCTTGGTAAATGGCCGTTGCTGGATCAACAAGAATACATATAAGTAACCAATATAGTTTGGAAGACCCTTTCCATATATATATATTTTAAATACAGAAAAACAAAGACTGGCCGCTCCTTTATGTAACACATGGGATTTCTTGCAGTGACTATCTTTACAGCTGCTTTACAGTTTACAAAATTTATAAGAGGTATTTGGCACAAATTTAAAGTTGGAAAAGAAGAAATTATTTATTAATTTGTGTACCTGCCATGAGGATTTTTTATTATGCCAACCATTATATTATTATCCGAGATTAAGGAACTGCGAATGATTTGCGGGATCATTTCTTTCCGAATTATATCCTAGATATAAAGGATGTGTCTAGTTTGTGGGACTAGTTCCGTTCTTATTTATCATGGATTTTGGGACATTAGCGTCTGACACATTGGGGTCAGATCATGTTTCCTGTTCATAAAAATCTTGGATTTAGGGATTGCGAATAGCACAATTGGGGCTATTTCTTCCCGGTTTTTTATCTGGATTTATTATCCAAAAATTGCAGCCATCCACAGACAGGAGGCACTTGGCTCCGTGTGGTTTTGTTTGTGCTGAATGCCTCTTTCCTGACACAAATATTATATTAGCATTTATTAACAATAATGTTTAGCGATGGTTGGTTATATTTTCTTTTCTCGGACCATTACCTTCGTGAAAATCCTTTTTCCAAGCAAGCAATGGAAAACAAAGTTGGCCTTGGTCATATGATTTTGTGAAGAATATAGTTTCAGAATTAATATAATTTATTTCAGAAAATAATGGATTGATTTCCAGAATACGAGTTGTCCTTATGAGACCATACATCATATATCAACCCATAATCATCCCACTGCAGGGATACGGGTTTCCCTTCAACCGAAGGAACCATTTCTTTCACAAAATTAAATTATTTTTCTAGCAATGCATTAATGACAATGGTGAACAATGTTTACCTGGTTATGTGAATGGTTTCTTAAAAGAACCATCTCTGCCAAAATTGTTAAAAACAATAATATTAATTTATTCCAGACCATAATGCATTAAACACAATGGCATATATTAACCAAGGAAAGTGATGGTTATAGTTGGAGATTTATTTTAAAAATATACATAAAAATATATTATTATGTTTTTACATGCCTTTAGTGGAGGGTTTTTTGAGACAGTTACCTACTGTTCTGTCTTTTATGCATTAATTATGAAAATTGTGCCTGAAATAATTTACTCTTACTGCTAAAACATAACGTTTTTTCTTTTTTCAGAATTATGAAAACATAAAACGATTATTCTTTTTTCACAACGGGAAAAATGCCAACTAAAGCTCTCTTTGGCAATATCTAAAACTCCCGTCTTACGCATTATATACCTACAAGGTATTTTTCTTTTGCGAATTTCAGCTTGTTTGAACAAGACAAGACTTCGATCAGTCGATCGAGACGAGACTTCATATTTTTCAATGGCTTTTTAGCAATTTAATAATTTAGTACTGGCAATACTAAAGATTTTATTTTTTATTTTATTTGACAGCAGTATTAGTAAGCCAAAAACTGTATTGTAATCAGACAGTTGTTGCCAAAGAAGAAGAAGTCGAAACAAAACGTCACGAAATTGACAGTGACATTAGTGACAGTGAAAGATTTTAGTTTTTTGAATAAATTAAATAAAATTATTAATCCTTTCTTTCAGTGTAAACAAAGTTTATAGGAGCCATAATGTGTAAATACACAGTAAATATATCGCATTGTTGTGTAATTATGCAGAAAAAAGGGCTCAGTTTATAAAACAATGGAGGGCCGATTGTCGTTGTGCACTGAGTACCTAATAAGTATGATGAGCGAGTTTCGAACTTCGTTTTTTATGACTACGCGAGCCAGCTGTGTTGGCTACCAGTATACTTCTTCTTGAAGTTAGCGGTCTTAGCCTGAAAGACTACCTAGTACCTACGCCAAAAGCGTAACGTACGTTTGTACAGCACAACCAGAAAGTCGGCAATGAAATTACAATGAATCTGTCCTTTTTATTGGGTACTTAACCAAACCGGCAAGATACAGTTTCAAACAAGTTTGTATGAATTATTTCCTACTTGGTAGAAAAATACATTTAGTTATGACATCTTGTCATAAAGTGGTTTTTTTTCTGTAGAATAATTTACCTTTTATATTGTGTGAGAAAACACATACTATGCAAGTAATTCTGTTATGGAAGTGGCAATTGATTGTTGCCCTTGTTTAAGTAAAAAATATGACCTTTTTTTTTTTTTTTTATGAAAGATTTTACATATGTAAAATTCCTATAAGTAGTTACAATTACTATGAATCTTTTGTAACATAGGGTGACCTATGTGTACTTTGATCATTTTCTGATGATGAGCGTCAGTGTATATTCAAGACAGGTTGATGGATACGGGTGTTAAAACCTTTTGTGTAATAATTTACATAGCATTTGCTGTGGTTTTATATATACACTTATTATAAACCTATTCTATTATGTAATATATATATTTATTATTGAAAAATGGTTGAATTTATACATAGTTGATACTAAAACTATCATATTCTCTATGTCAACATGGTTTATCCAGTAATTATGTAGGTACTGTGAATAAACAAAAATAGAATGTAATTAACATTAAAACTATAGTTAATAATAATAATAATATGATGTATTCATGATTGGAATTATCCTGACCAAAGTCTTAAGTCTATAAAACTTTTAATGATTGAACAATATTAAAATTGCTCAATTCTGATGTTTTCAGATTGCATAATATTTATGTATGTACTTTGAATTTATGTTTCAGAACTAAGCTATCATGAGCTATGTACAGATCGCAAAACAAATGAAATTGAATTTCAATTTTCTTAAAACTACAAGAAATCGTTTATTCAAACGATAAATTATTTAACTTATGGTATTTAGTGGTTTAAGTAAACAAATGACTTTCCAGTATTTGACTCAATTATATTAACAGCAATACCTTAGTATGGTATGAGATCTTATCATGTATAAGCGTTGTCACCCAACAAAGCACTTCAACCCTTATGTTGGTGATGGTATGAGATAATGTCATTAAAGCTTGTTGCAAGTTTAACAGTTGGTTTTAAAAAAAAAAAAAAAAATAATGGACAGTATAACAGAAAATAGTGCTTTTTTAAGTTTGTACTTTTATAATTCATGTTTTTGATTCAATATTACAGTAAGAAATTACTGAACCTGTCCAGAAAAGGAAGGACAATGGTTATTGAAATTTCCATTTCATATAACTAAAACTAGACTTTCGAATCCTGCATTGAATTGCTTTAAACATTGGGGGGGGGGGGGTGGAGTGTAGTGACATGTTATGCAGAATTGAAAATCATCCAGTTGCACTGATTGGTTTTTTAAATTTAAATAAAATAGGTTAAAATAATATTTAAAGATAAATACCTAAGCAAGAGATTTTCTGTACCTACGGTAAAAATCTGTAGTACTTTGCGATAACTTGTCCTTTTACCTTAAATTCACTATTAACTCTCACATCTAGTGTGTTAATTCTTATCAAATCTTGTCCACTTTTCTAAGAGATAAGTTATGGGCATGACTTAAGTATAGCGATTAGATATATTTTACATTGTGTTTGCATGTTGTTTAATCGAGATCTATAATGTGTCTGTAATATCGGTAGGTCAACACTATAGATTTTACCTATCTAATCATCAATATTAGTATGGTTTAAGAAATTTATTTCTCATGAGAACTTAAATGACAATATGTTCACTTACTGAGAAACTAAATAATTCACTATTATCACCGAATCAATATTAGTCAAATGTTTTTTCTGAAACTGTGACCGAAATGGACATTTATTCAAAACTATTTGGAGTTTGTATTTTTATGACAACCCTTTCTGGGATAGGCAAAAATACAAAGATAATATTATATTTTCTGTTTACTACAGAATCATCTTCAGAACTGGTGTGCTGACCATATAGGTATTTCGTGTTCTGGTTATAATATTAAGGACAAAATGGGCAAAAATCCAGATGCTCTAAACATCTACTGTAAGTAAGAAATTAATTATGAGAATTGACCAGCGCTGTATAATTGATGATTAAACGAACTTACCTGTACGTGAAGTTCTATCATAATTATACTAGCTGGTCAATTCTCATAATTAGGTCCCTCCCAAGTACCCCTCCCGTAAGTGTATGGGATACACAAATCTGTATTTAGCCCACATTGTCCGAGTCGGGCGTAGACAATAGTATTCTCTGTCTACGGAGTCAGGAGTACTTTAAACAAAATGACGTTTATAGGGATGTGGTGTAACGTGGCGCCTGTGTAATAGTGATGTTTTTTCGATTATCTTTGAACAAGTCGTGTGATTAAGCCGAGTAAATACGAATAATACTGTAAGTAAGAAATTAATTATGAGAATTGACCAGCTAGTATAATTATGATAGAACTTCACGTACAGGTAAGTTCGTTTAATCATCAATAATACTAGCTAAACCCGCGCAACTTCGTCTGCGTGTGTGCGTGGGAATTTCGGAATGTATTATACCTAAAAACCTACCTCTTGAATCACTCTATCTATTAAAAAAAACCGCATCAGAATCCGTTGCGTAGTTTTAAAGATTTAAGCATACAAAGGGACATAGGGACAGAGAAAACGACTTTGTTTTATACTATGTAGTGAAGTTAGGATTAGTAAGGAAATTCTTTATATTTACTAACTTCGTTTGCGCGTAGCCCGCTTTCCCATTTGAATTTCGGAAAATCCTTTCTTAACAGATGCCTACATCATTCAAAGAACCCACTCTCCAAGGTTTCAGGTTTCTACGATCAGCGGTTTGGGCTGTGCGTTGATTCTCAGTCAAAGCATTTTATAGACTAGGAAAACCCTCGCTTTGTTTGGTACGGTGCGGTTCCTTCCGGACCGATCAGCCCCCTTACTCTTGAAGATAATTCCGCACGATCGCCATTGGATTGTTAATTGTAGGTACTCTTTACAGCTAAACTAGCGCTAACTAAATACTAAACTAAATGAAATCGGATTGTATGCTAACCAAATAGTTAGTAAAGTATAAAATTTCAATGGTACGAATTAGGAATTACTGTTAATTTTGCGTTTGAAATTATACAGAATTGAAATTAAAATCGCGATTGCTATGCAGAGTAACCTAGCTGGTCTGATCCGTTCCGGTCCGGTCCGGTCGGTTCCGGTCCGGTCCTTATAAGGACCCTACATGACATCTCTAGACCCAGCGGTTTGGGCTGTGCGTCCTCTCGCAGCTACCGTACTTCCCGTGGGATTTTGAAAAATCCTTTCTTAGTACATCCCTAGACGTCGTAAGGAACCTACATGCCAAATTTGATATAGCCTCGCAACCTCGTTTGCGTATATCTCGCTTTCCCGTGGGAATTTTGAAAAATCTTAGTACGCCCCTAGACGTCCATAAGGAACCTACATTACAAATTTGGAATCTCTAGACCAAGCGGTTTGGGCTGTGCGTTGATATAGTTAAGTCAGTCAGTCAGGACTTTGAATTTCGATAATATAAAAATGAATCACTGAATGTGTTGCTATGCGCAAATCTCGAGAACGGCTGAACCGATTTCGCTAATTCTTTTTTTAGAATATTCCTTGAAGTACGAGGATGGTTCTTACGTAGAGAGAAATGTGAAAATTCCCACGGGAAAGCAAACGAAGAATTTCAGGGCTAAAGCTTTAGTATGAACAGTACAGTAGCTTAGGTAGTTAAGAATACTTTTCGGATGAGATGAGATTCTCTTAATAAGCTGGCTATCAACGCTCTTTGAAGACCACAAACTATTTTATGCTCTAAAAACCTAACAAAATAAATAAAACGTAAACGCCATTAATTCTAGTTTTGTCTATGCGTAGAGGTACGACCACAGACTGTATTTGAATCACGCAGAGATGTTATTGTCAATTTATGCTAAAATATTTGATTTGTAAGCGAAATGGTAGGTTTTCATACGAACTATGTTTAAATATGTATGTCGCTCTGAGGTTTAGAAGTCTGTCATTTGAATTTAACAAAAAGTGCCTGCTTAAGTCCTTATTATTATTATTATAAAAAAACCGGCCAAATGCGAGTCGGACTCGCGTACGAAGGGTACCGTGCAATTATTATGAGCAAAAAAGGCCAAAAAAACACATCAGAGTGCTTAGTACGAGATTTTTTGTTCACATTCGATCATGTCGACGTAAACAAACCGAACAAATAAAGAAGAACTCTCATGTTGCGAATTTATAAGACGCGTGCTACCATGGAGCTGCTACATATCAAAATTATGCGGCTTACTTGCTCACGTTTCGAAGTGAGTAACCCGGCTAATTTGGATATGTAACACGCGTCTGATAAATTCACAATATGAAACACTTTTACATTTTGGTCGGCTTGTAAACGTTAACACGTTCGTATGTGACCAAAAAACTCGTACTAAGCACTTTGTTACATGAGAAACCCCCTATGCTTATTATATTTTTAATATTTGTTGTTATAGCGGTAACATAAATACATCATCTGTGAAAATTTCGACTTTCTGGCTATCACTGTCCATTAGATACACGGACGGACGGGCAGCGGAGGCTTAGTCATAGGGTTCTGTTGGGCCTCTTTTGGTACAGAACCGTAAAAAAAACCGACCAAGTGCGGACTCGCGCACTGAAGGTTTCTTACAAACCTGTAGGCATGATGAAAAGTTAGAAATGGTTGAAACGACTACTTTTCTGGGCATTGTACTTGACAGTAAACTACAATGGCATCATCATATAAAAACCCTAGCAGGTAAACTTAGTGCGGCTGCTTTCGCTGTTAGGAAAATTCGACTGTTCACCAATGTCGACACGGCACGACTAGTTTATTTTAGTTATTTTCATAGTTTGCTGTCGTACGGCATTCTACTCTGGGGTAAAGCAGCGGAAATCGATACGATTTTCGTGCTGCAGAAACGTGCAGTGCGTTCTATTTATAAACTTGGTTACCGGGTGTCTCTTCGCGAGTTTTTTAAAGCCACCAATATCCTCACGGTGGCATCACAGTGCATTTTTGACAGCATCATGTTTGTTCGTAAAAACATTCATGATTATAACCAGGTGTGCGATGTTCATAGTTTTAATACGCGTAATAAGAACAAATTAGCTGTTCCTAAATTTAGGCTGAGAAAAGCGGGAAAGTCTTTTATTATTCAAGGCTTGCGTATGTATAATAAAATTCCCGATTACATTAAAAACCTCTCCAATAATAGCTTCAAATTAAATGTTAAAAAATTCTTAATCAGTAAAGCCTATTACACTATTAATGAGTATTTAAATGAAAAGTCTCCATGGCCCCTATGCGAAAATGAAATGCTCAAACTTGTCATTAAAAGCCAGTCAATGTTCGATAAACTCCATAAATAATAAATGTTCGTTATCATATTTTTTCTCATAATATCAATGGACACACGTCGTGGTGTCATCTAAATAGTGCTGCATTTTCATTATACTACTTTTAATTCTTTTTGACGGGGTTGTTTTTGTGAATGGGCTCTTCCGGAATTACGGTCGCATCGGGAGTCGGGTCGCTGTGTTCCCTCCAATATTGTTCATAATATTGTTTATGGTGAGCTCAGTGATGGAGGCT
This sequence comes from Endotricha flammealis, assembly GCA_905163395.2. NCBI lineage: Eukaryota > Metazoa > Arthropoda > Insecta > Lepidoptera > Pyralidae > Endotricha > Endotricha flammealis. The sequence goes on along the minus strand of LR990882.1, from coordinate 1,198,101 downwards.
GGCGGGCCGACTCTCAGTTGTGGTTGTCATCTTGGGGGACTGGTCTGCTCGCTTTATTAACATCTACATATTCGACATATTTAGGATTTGACCATAGCGCTATTTGGATCGACATCCCGCGTTTTTAGCTTGATTTCTGTATGTACCTGGATCTGTATTTTATTTATTCTTATAAATGTACTTATACATTGTAACAAAAGAGTGAAAGGAAAAAAAAAATTGCTAAATGACAAAAAAGGCCGTAACCGGGTTTCTTTCGCCATTTCTTTTACCGGTGGCCATTTTGCTTGTGTCCGAAATGGTGGTAGTATATAACGTAGTATATTCTCTTTATACATATATACAAATTGTAAATGACAAGAAAAAGTGCCTGTGAAGGTCTAATTTCTGAAATAAACGATTTCATTTCATTTCATTTCATTTCATATAATTAAAAGTTATTTTTTATATTTTTTTATATTTGTATTATGTAACCAAAAATTTATGGTTTCTCGCAATTTTTCCTTTATCTGTACCAAAAGACGTTGCTTTCTACCTTTCAAGATTCTGAGTTTACGGGATGTACCCTGTAGATTTTGATTGATTCCCTTGCGAGTGTCAAAAATACGTCGAATATGCGGCATTAAAACGGCTGTATCTTTTGATTGCGTTGGCTTAGAAGTTTGATTTTTTCACAGCTCCTAGGGACAGTAGACCTGAGTATTTGATATGAATATCAGCTTAATACCTCCATGCGTTCCAGAGAAAAAGGGTCAGACAGAAAGACAGACGGACAACAAAGTGATCTAATAAGGATTCAGTTTTTTCCTTTTAAGGTACGGAACCTTAAAAACAATTTTTTCCCCGTCTTCTTCTATCCTTTCACCTCTAAGATGTTTCTGATAAACTCGTCGTGGTTTATAAGATGTCCCACTAGTTTTCCCCGTCTAGTTTCTATTTATTTGATCAAAGTTCACTTAAAATAAAATTTTCTACAACGACCTCTGTGGCGTAATGGTTACCACGCCGGATCGCCACCCAGGAGATCCCGGGTTCGAATCCCGGTCGCTTCATGATGAAAAATAAACTATTTTTGATTGGCCTTGGATGTTTATCTATGTACTTATATGTATTTGGTATAAAATATAGTATCGTTGAGTTAGTATCCCATAACACAAGTCTCGAACTTACTTTGGGGCTAGCTCAATCTGTGTGATTTGTATGAAGACTTTAAAAAAAAACTACCATTTCCAAAATATTTTTTCCGTGTGGCAACATCGTTTGGTAAAATTTAACTAATTGAGGAGGGCAACTCGAGTGCACTCCTACGTGATGTTTCGGAAAAACGAAGAGGCGTTTTACGTTTTTAATTATCACTTCAGCGTAGAGGGCTTTCGAAAAGAGAGGATTTTGTAATCAACAAACCGGCCGGGGAACTTAAAACATAGGATATTAAGAACGATGTATTTTTTTTTTCGAAAAAGCGGTGAATTCTTTTTTTGTTTCGTTTTCGTACATGAGTGAGCCGGGAGACTAAAAAGGTCCAATTTCAAGATGGACCGCACACTGCAGACTGCGACACTACTAGCTAACAGTTTCAATGTATCTCTTTGAAAGTGCCGCCGGCCGGGGTGTCGCCGCGCTTTGAATCACTTTCATATCAATTGCGTTTCATCATTTAAATGAGCGGTAGGGCACAGCGGATAATCCGCTCAAATCGCAGCAGCCCGTCTGGGGAAGTACCTCCACCTTACAGAAGATCGTAGCCAAATAGCATTGGCTATGTTGTTCCTACGATGTTGTTCCTACGGTACCTAAGGTCTCCAGAGCTCCTCTTGGGGGGGTTGGAACTGGGAGGGTTGGCAACGCGTGAGTGATACCCCCGGTACTGCAAGCGTCTATAGGCTATGGTGATGCTTACCATCAGGCGGGCAGTAAGCTTGTTCGCCATTTTTGTAATATAAAAAAAAGTCGCTTGCAGTCTGCGTGTGGTCCGTTTTGGAATTGGACCTTTAATACCTCTCCTGCTTTCTACTCCCTTTCTCACTTTCCTTCGTCTACCTATTTCATTTCTGCATAGGTGGGCAACGTATCGCAAGAAATTGGTTATCATGTCGTCTCGGCTCAGTTAACAGTCACTGAGTCAAGACGCTCCGAAGAAAGATAATTGCAAAATTTCTTCAGAGACGTCGGATTTTGAAGTCAACACGATAATTCACATTTAATAGTTCCTGATCATAGACTCCAACCACTATGCACTATAACCAATGTTTGCTTCACATTACAGCTGCTTCAGACCACTGCTTCAGACTTTCTAAGACTGGTAATTTTTTCATAGGTTTAAACATAAAAATGTTCAATAGACTGCCACAAAGTTTTATAGATTTGCCTCTAAATAAATTTAAATCCACGATTAAAGGTAGCTTGATGAAAAAGGGTTATTATAAAGTGGAAGATTATTTTAAAGATAAAAATTTGTGATCACTATTATAATTTTCTTATTAAATATTTTTTAAAATGTAAAGTAATTTAAAAAAACTATAGTTGAGTTTCTTGCGGCACTTCTTCTCAACAGGCCATTCACGTCTGAAGTGCTAGTAGGATAAAAAAAAACATTTGACGTGTAAAAGTATTTCTTGTAAATCTACTTGCAAAATAAATGATTTTATTTATTTTTATTTTTTATTTTACACTATCAATATGAATCAAACCTTGAAACACAATTAAATTTCTAATCACGAGCTCAAGTTGACGCTATCGAGTTGGCGCCAAAATCATCAGTTAAAAAAGATTTAACAAACAAAGGAGTAAGAGAAGAATAATAAAAATACACTGCACTCGGATATACAAACGTCTATTTTCCGAGATGAAATGCCGTTATCGACAAATAGTGACGGGATGTGTCGATAGTTTCATGAATATCTTAGTTTATGGTATAATTTTTGTACTTTCTGTTTGTTTTCCTAGAGCGACGACTTCACGGAATTCGGTCGATATTATTGAGATTTTAAAATATTTAGATAGCTTTTGCGGTTTCGATTTATTTTCGAAAATTTAAATTTTTCTCCAAAGTTCTTTCTTCACCGTGCTTCGGAGGGCACGTTAAGCCCGGATATTGTCGATGGATGACAGTCGTTAAGCCAAGTCGGTGGTCTTCGGGCGGCTTGAAATCACTTGGCATTGTCAATCCGCATTGGAGCAGCGTGGTAGAGCATGCTCTAATTTTAATCAAAGTATGCCTGCAGTGGGATTATGGGTTGATATGATGATACAATAGCAACTCTCTAATATTTAATTAATGTATGTAATAAATACTGGCAGTTAAGTAATTCGATAACATAAAAAAATTGGCAATCAAGAAATACGAATAAAAAATATAAAAGCCATCGACAACAGAGTACCAACATAACAACACTAGGAACCCGGAGCGCGGTAAACGCGGATAATGGCGGAAACACACTACCGTGTCGGGGCCTGTCGTGTCGCGCTCTGTCGTGACGGTGGGTGTGCACACTTACGTGTCGTGTCGGGGCGCGATTCTGTTCAGAAATGAACGAAATAAACGCCAGACGTTTATTTCTTTCATTTCTGAACAGAAGCTCGCAGTGTTTGCCTTTGTCTGGGTGTTTTCTATAATGTATAATGGCATTTATTTACAAAAAAAATGTATTTAAGTATATTTATCAGGAACCTACTACCTAGTAACTCATTATCACGCTGCAAAAACAAATAAAAAAAAAAGCGTCCACTTGTTCGCGCCACGAGCCGCGCGCGGGTATAGAAACACATTTGCAGGGCGTGTCGTGTCGCGACATAACCCCCACCACCGCCGTGGCGCAATCGGCGGCCAGCAGTCCGCGCCACGACAGAGCGAGTCACGACACGACACGCCCTACAAATGTGCTCCTAACCATATAAAATGTATGAACGCGATATGCTTCTGGCGCGACACGACAGGCCCCGACACGGTAGTGTGTTTCCGCCATTGGCGGAAACACACTACCGTGTCGGGGCCTGTCGTGTCGCGCTCTGTCGTGACGGTGGGTGTGCACACTTACGTGTCGTGTCGGGGCGCGATTCTGTTCAGAAATGAACGAAATAAACGCCAGACGTTTATTTCTTTCATTTCTGAACAGAAGCTCGCAGTGTTTGCCTTTGTCTGGGTGTTTTCTATAATGTATAATGGCATTTATTTACAAAAAAAATGTATTTAAGTATATTTATCAGGAACCTACTACCTAGTAACTCATTATCACGCTGCAAAAACAAATAAAAAAAAAAGCGTCCACTTGTTCGCGCCACGAGCCGCGCGCGGGTATAGAAACACATTTGCAGGGCGTGTCGTGTCGCGACATAACCCCCACCACCGCCGTGGCGCAATCGGCGGCCAGCAGTCCGCGCCACGACAGAGCGAGTCACGACACGACACGCCCTACAAATGTGCTCCTAACCATATAAAATGTATGAACGCGATATGCTTCTGGCGCGACACGACAGGCCCCGACACGGTAGTGTGTTTCCGCCATAACTCGGCCATTTGAATGCCGGGCGCGTTCGATCCGGGCGCGTTCCAATATTTTGTATTTTGGGGTGCATCCTAACTCGACTACGTTTATATTTTCTCTTTGTCTGCCAATGAAGGAAGACCACATGTTTTAGTTTATTTCATTTGATAAAGGGATACACAATACTATTTATTGCATAATGAATCTTATATTGGGACAAGCCCACCACATATTCCCACCGCTGTGTTTACTATATAGACCCAGGATCAACAACGGCGATCTCAGATTGACAATAAGCAATGAAGCTTATTGACGTTCCGGGGAGAAACTACAGCTGTAATGGATCTCAACGAATATAATCAGAAAGAAATTAGTCGGAGTAGAAAGTATTGAATGGACTCTCCTTAGCTACTACGTGAAAGACAGTAAGGGTTATCTCAGTTTGCGAGACGATTTAAGGGTTTATTTTATAAACAATAGACATCGTTGCTTCACGCCGATGTATTTTGAGAGGACGGTCTACTTCTCCTTAAATGTTCCACTAAGAGTCGAGTTAAGAATTTATTATTATGTTAAAGACCTCCGTGGCGTACTGGTTACCACGCCAGGCCGCCCCACCCAGGAGGTCCCGGGTTCGATCCCCGGTCGGGTCATGAAAAACGAACTTTTTCTGATTGGCCTCGGGTCTTGGATGTTTATCTATACATATATGTATTTGTTATAAAATATAATATCGTTGAGTTAGTATCCCATAACACAACTGTGTGAATTGTCCCTATATATTTATTGATTATTTATTTAAGACAAAAAAAACTTATTATTTCGCACAGCGTCACCCTGGTCCTAAAGCAGACAAGGCTAAACCTGCTTCTCTGTTATAGACAACGGATATAATATATTATTGTAAACATAGTACTCAATAATAATAAAAAAATAAAAAAATAAATAACAGTTAGAAAAGACCCAGACTAGATCAAATCACTCAAACAAATGTTTGCCCGGTGTGGGAGTCGAACCCTTGTCCGCTATTGCCGATGGTACTAATAACACTAAGCTGTCACAGGTAACACATAAAAAAAAATAGAAATTGCTTTAGAAAAATATTGTTTTAAATACACATGTCGGTACAGACGGTCAACTAATGAGACCAGGGTAGAGTCAAAGTCAAAAATATCATTTTCTGTACGCCCTCGCGAGTCGCGGGCACTTAAAACACGTCATTTACAATAAATATAAATAAGCTACTCTATAAACTACCATAATATCGAAAACAAAGCAAAATGGCCACCGTTAAAAGAAATGGCGAAAGAAAACCAGTAAGGTAGAAAACTAAGAACAAAGATTTTTATGCTAAAAATGAACGGCTGCATGTGCAGTGGTAAGAGGGCTGCAGATCCACCCTTGTTGGTCTAGCTTATTAATTTGTATCGTTTTTAATTTAATATTATTTTTATTTGTTTATAGATAAGTATTACTTTATGTTGTGCCACGCAACCCGTGTAAGATTTCTTGTCAATTTTTTATAGGTTGTCTGGAAGAAATCGCTTAGCGATAAGACCGCCTATTGTACCGTGTATTACATTATGTTTATTGTGTTGTTATTTTGTTTTGGTGCAATCAAGTGTTTTGTAATGTAAACGTCATAAGAAACTTTGTAATTAAATGTATGAATACGATTGATAAATAAAAATTCGAGAAAATCCCTTCCAGCAATATTTAGAAATCTTTACTCATATAAATTACGGCCCCGCTCACTTCCTTCGTTCGCTGTTTGTACCATAGACAAGAGAAGCTGAAAACTTCCCGCGCGATTTATTGATATGCGATTTGTTTTGTCAAGTTGGCAACAAGATGGCCGACTGCGGGAATACTAATTCGAAACATTCAAGTTTAATTTTAAAATCCAATTATTTTAAGGGATTTAATCACATTTAGACTTGTCTTAAATGAAATGGAATTTCTTTCAACTCACGGCCTAAACTGCTGAACGTAGAGACCTGAAACATTGAGGGAGGGTTCTTTATATGACGTAGGCATCCGATACGAAAGGATTTTTCGACATTTCCACAGGAAAGCAGGATACACGCAAAAGAAGATGCGAGTGTTTCGATCCGCGGATAATCCGCTCAAATCGGAGCAGCCCGTCTGGGGAAGGACATCCACCTTACAGAAGATCGTAGCCAAATAGCATTGGTCTCGACCATGTTGTGTTCCTACGGAGAGTAAGGTCTCCAGAACTCCACTTGGGGGGATTGGGAGGCAACGCGTGAGTGATTACCCCAGGTATTGCAAGCGTCTATAGGCTACGGTGATGCTTACCATCAGGCGGGCCAGAGCTTCACTTGAGGGGTTGGGTGTGTTGGCAGCGCGTGAGTGATACCCCCGGTATTGCAAGCGTCTATAGGCTACGGTGGCTTACCATCAGGCCGGCCATATGCTATACCAAATTTGTGGTATAAAAAAAACATTGCGTGTCATGTTTTGACGAAACATGCTTGTTTATTTTAATGTTAACAACCTACATATTTATTTACACCGTGTTTTTGCAATGAATAAATGAATTATGAATTAACATTTTACTAATTTACTTTACACTTTTGGTAAAGTCGTAAAGTATATCCATCACAATATACTTTGACTTTGTATGCAACACGCGTGTATTATTATGGAGCGGTGAGATCATTACAAGTAATACATAGCTCAGTGAGGTTTTAAAGTACATGTTATGATAATTTAAAACAATGCATTGAAGAACCGACATACACGAACAGCAGTCAGAATGAACTGCTTCAAGTTGCGACTGCACAGTGAACTACAGGAGGGCTACTACGAAACGTTAATTCGATATTTCGGCCGAAGTATCGGAAGAATTTTAACCGTGAAATACAAGTTATTTCATGATTATAATTCAATGAACTACTAAAATAACCATAAAGTACAAGGTATTTCATGGATAGAATTCAAGGAATTACTAAAATAACCATGAAATACCTTGTATTTCACGGTTAAAATTCTTCCGATACTTCGGCCGAAATATCGGATTAACGTTTCGTAATAGCCCTCCAGTACACGCTTCGGGCGGCCGTGCGGTCAAAGCATCAAGCTGTTGATGACTACAAGAGCGGTGACCGTCCATGTTTAAGAGAGGTAGGGCACAGCGGATAATCCGCTCAAATCGGAGCAGCCCGTCTGGGAAAGGACCTCCACTTTACAGAAGATCGTAGCCAAATAGCATTGGTCTCGGCCATGTTGTGTTCCTACGGTGAGTAAGGTCTCCAGAGCTCCACTTGGGGAGGTTGCATGGGAGGGTTGGCAACGCGTGAGTGATACCTCCGGTATTGCAAGCGTCTATAGACTACGGTGGTGATTGTTAATCATCAGGCGGGCCGTATGCTTGTTTGCCAACTTTGTGGTATAAAAAAAAAAATTAACCCGATTTTTAAATTTTTTTGATTAATAGGTTCTCATCCAAAGACGGGACGAGCTGCTAGTTTAAAATAAACCTACATTTATAAAACTTAGCAACCCTTCTAATAAACTCATAATAAGTTAATTAATTAACAAAAATATACACAAAAAAAAACCACCCTTATTAAAGAATATAGTGAAGATTTTTCCCTGTTTTCTTTGCTGGGGGTAGGGGCTAATTGTGCCCACACGAATTTCCTCAAATTAGAGCGAAGGGGAAGCAGAACACCCAGTATCTGAGGGTTGATTTTGTATCAAAACGTTTTAATTATTCGACGCTTTCACACGCTCTATATGTACATGTCATTTATTACATCAGAAAGAACAACCGAAAATATCTTTATTACTGGCTAGCGAAACCAACTGGCGACCTTCTCGGCGTAATGGTTACCACGCCGGACTGCCACCCAGGAGGTCCCGGGTTCGAGTCCCGGTCAATTGTGTGCGTTGATTAACTTGTGTGCGTTTTTTTTTACAAAACATTAACCATTCACATTTAATTGTACACATATTTTTGTAAATATTTGATACCTTCGTAGTTTGTGAAAGAACTTTATGTACGAAATCTACTTAGATCTTAGAAATGTACCTAGTTTTAAATTTTATGTTGAAAAAGAAAAGTACGATATATTTTTAAATGACAAATAAGGCCGTAACTGGTTTTCTTTCGCCATTTCTTTTTGCCAGTGGTCATTTTGCTTTTGTTTCCGAAATGGTAGTAGTTTATAGAGTAGATTAATTTATACAAATCATTTATTACTGTATACTCTGACAAGAGAACGTGTTTGTGAAAACCTATTCTCTAATTAAAAGTTTTGAATTTTGATCCTTGACTAGTTCTTATTTTAGTATAGGTACCTATATGATTATGGTAACACTAGAACTATTGATATAACAATACAATAAAACAAAACTTGAGAAACAAAATAAGCGGGTAAATAACTTTGTAACATTGGAGTGGATAGGGTTGACATTTATCTACTTTATCTAATCTAAACTAATATTATAAAGAAGTAAAGTTTGTGTGATAAAATATATAAAATCTCATAGGTTATATAAAAACCGGAAAATAAAAAGGCTTTTACGTGGTAGTCGGTTTTGCAAAGTGAGTCGGAGAAAAAACGGTCGAATGAAAGCGTTTCTTACGAACGCCTGTACTAAAAAAGGATTATTAACATTATGCCCAACGGGTCAGCTAGTTATAAATAAGTATATAGGGACAAATCACACAGATTGAGCTAGCCCCAAAGTAAGTTCGAGACTTGTGCTATGGGATACTAACTCAACGATACTATATTTTATAACAAATACATATATAGATATTGTTCGTTTTTCACACGTTCTCTTAACTTCTCTTGTCAGAGCGTACAGTAATAAATTGTTTGTGTTATTAAACTACTACCATTTCGAAAACAAAAGCGAAATGACATATAAAAGTAATGGCGAAAGAAAACCAGTTACGGCCTTTCATCAACACCTTCATTTAGGATTTGATTATAGCCATTATTATGGCGCTATTTGGATTGACATTCCGCGTTTAGTAATTTCTGTATGTACATGGGCCTTTTTTTAATATTAAAAAAATATGAAATGTATTGTTAGCCCGTTCGTACACAAGGCGACGCAAGTCTCCGATCCAATGACGCGAGTGTACGTACGAACCTGTATGGCGGTAGTCGCTTGGATACTAAAATCGCCGGTATCGGAGACTTGCGTCACCTTGTGTACGAACAGGCTTATATGACCAAAAAAGGCCGTAACTGGTTTTCTTTCGCCATTTCTTTTCCTCTCGCCTCAGGAGGCGAGGGACCGGGAGTACTGGAGGGGGGGTAGGGAGGCCTTTGCCCTGCAGTGGGACAGTATAGGCTCCAAATAATAATAATAATAATAATTTCTTTTCCAGTGGTAATTTCGTTTTTCTTTCCGAAATGGCGAGAAAAATTGTCTGTGAAGACCTACTTTCTAAATATTATATTTGAATAGTTAGTGGCTAGGCTCTATCAACAAAACATACAAAAAAATGATACCTGTTTTCTAGCCATTCTTATTATTTTTTCAACAAATAATATGATTATATTATAATATTTTATAACAAAAATGGCAACCCTAAACTCGGCACAATTCAGACAGCAATAAAAACGGATATTAAAAGGAGGAGAGGCGCGTTCATCACAAATGTTGCCAGTAGATTGATATAAGATTCCCTGTTTTCCACACACACCGACGCCGATATTAATCTGGATAGATACAGCAATGTTGGATATATTTATTTACTAACTGCTGCCCGCGGTATTAACCGCGTTTAATTTTATGCATACGCATTTGACTATCAGACTTTTGACCAAATCCTACGGGAACCGCGTACTTGTCAGAATGAAAAGTACCCTACGTGTTAATCCAAGGTATCAGCTACCTACATACCAAATATCATAAAAATTGGCACAGCCATTTGAGCGTGAAGAGGTAACTAACATACACATAAACTTTCGCCTTTATAATATTAAGTTTACAGCATTTACTACATAAAAACTAGAAAAAATCATGACACTTAGCGAATTACCATACTTAATAATTAAAATAATAAAATAAATATAAAGGGACAATTCATACAGATTGAGCTAGCCCCAAAGTAAGTTCGAAACTTGTGTTATGGGATACTAACTCAACGATATTATATTTTATAACAAATACATATATAGATAAACATCCAAGACCCGAGGCCAATCAGAAAAAGTTCGTTTTTCATCATGACCCGACCGGGGATCGAACCCGGGACCTCCTGGGTGGCGGTCTGGCGTGGTAACCATTACGCCACGGAGGTTGTCAAATAAAAATTAGATGTAACTTACATTGGACATCAATCATAACTACAGACATTAGCTAGCATTACAATAAAAAGAGAAAATTAAGAAATAACGTAAGTATCAAAGACATTAAAAATTGACGAAAAAATAAAATAAAAATTCGTGATTTTCCGTACTTTTCCCAATTTTTGACCGAACGCGACCGAACACGAACATGGTGAACATCGAACACGAACACGGAACATGTGGTTCGCATGTGTGGACGTAAATTAACAAAGCGAACATGAACACCTACAAACATAGTTCTACTTGTGTTCGCGCGCAACCACTCATGACCGAACAAGAACATGGAACAAAAGAGGCTACCAAGCCTTACTCTTTTGGTTCGATGTTCGTGTTAACAATGTTTTTGTTCGGTCGTGCTGAGAACATCGTCCACACAGAACAACCAAATTGGATCGACACGAACACTTTTGACGAACAAATTGTTTGATGTTCGTTAGTGGTACGCACGTGCGAACAAAGTGTTCGGGTTCGATGTTCACTATGTTTGTGTTCGGTCGTGCGTACACGCATTTAGAGAATGCAATTTTAGCATTAAGTCCACCTATTGTCATCTTTGTATCGAATGATTTGATTCATTACTTTGTTCGGCTCGTCGCACAACTATTATTATTTAGCTGCCACCATTTCGGAAACTGCATTATATTACGGTATCTATTTAGTATAATATCGTTGTGAAATTTCCTTGTTTTCAACACTCCCAGTCTCTAGATGGTAGCATAATGGTGTGCGCCATGTTTTTAATGTTTCAAAACACATTGTAATTGTGCACCCGATTGTTTGCAATGGTTATAAAGTTAAATATAGTGACGGAATTTATTACTTTTAAAATCCATGCTTTCTTATAGCAAAAGGCCGTAACTGGTTTTATTTCGCCATTTCTTTTTACCAGTGGTCATTTTGCTTTTGTTTCCGAAATGATAGCTTATAGAGTCGATTAATTTTATTATACAAACTAGCGAAACCCGCGCAACTTCGTTTGCGTGTATCCCGCTTTCCCGTGGGAATTTTGGAATGTATGATACTTTAAAACCTTCCCCTTGAATCACTCTATCAATTAAAAAAAACCGCATCAAAATCCGTTGCGTAGTTTTAAAGATTTAAGCATACAAAGGGACATAGGGACATAGGGACATAGGGACAGAAAAAGCGACTTTGTTTTATACTATGTAGTGATGATTGAATTATTTAAGCAGAAGTTGCATGAATGGCTTTTGAACAAATCTTATTATGATACTACATCGACATAAAAGTATAGAAGCTGTCTGGTACTGAGATTTTGCGGCATTGCGATGGTGCACATGCACACCACCACCCTTCAGTCAGTTGCGAGCGAGCGACAGAAGCAGTAGTGTTCAATATCGCAATGCCGCAAAATTTCAGTACCGGACAGCTTGTCTAAACGTATGTCGATGATAATACTATTGAAAATTTGACAAAATGATGTTATAGTTAACTATTGTTTAATAATGTAATAACATTGTATTTATTATGACAAATTTGCACGCACCTGCGAGGGTTAGAGTAAGTTGGAAAACTAGTTTGTAACATCTTTTGTACCTTATTATCGCAAATAAATCTATCTATTGAATAAAAGCCATGACTTTGAACTTTGAGTTAGGTCACACCCCGGACACGCCATACAATGCGCGTGAAATAATTACCTATTTCTACTACATAGACCATGATTACGTCACTAAACGCACACCTTTGACTGCACCCGCCTCGAAACCCGCCTGGGGTAAGATAACGTGATTCGGCGCGGGGCGGAGAGTGGCCATTCTACCTCTGGTTATTACTTATTCTATAGTTAGGTATAGGTAGTACTTTTTGTGACCAAACTTATTTCTATTTTCTTTCTATTCCGAATCAACGAATTGACGTCCCTGGTCTTACCTACTGATGTTCATTGACAATAACCACTTTCCATCAGGTGGCCCTAATACTTGTTTGTCTGCATTATGACATAAAAAAAACATACAATTGTTTCTTCTTCTTTCCAGATGCGTCGTCGTAGCTGGTGAGTGCGGGATGCAGGGGGGCGGCGCGCCGGCCCCGGACGCCGACCAAGCGCAGTTCGAAGCCGACAAGCGGGCAGTATACAAGTAAGTTAAAATCCATATCATTCCATACTTTACAAACATTTTTTAACCACTAAGATGGCAAACAAGCATACGGCCCGCCTGATGGCAAGCAGTCACCGTTGCCTATGGACGCTTGCAACACAGGGGGTAGGTAATACTAGCGCGTTGCCGACCCTGTAGAAAGTGGAGCTCTGGAGACCTTACTCACTGTAGGAACACAACATGGCTGAGACCAAATGATATTTGGCTACGATCTCCTGTAAGGTGGAGGTCCTTCCCCAGAGGGGCTGCTCCGATTTGAGCGGATTATCCGCTGTGCCCTACCTCTCTTCCATACTTGTCAAACGATCAATACTTATACTTTTCTATGCTTTACAATTCTTTAGATACATTTCCATATTTTTATAGGCTTTTCCATATGTATAGTCAGAAGCACGTTGAGCTTTCAATTTGCAGTACAATTTTGGCTCTTATATCATGGAACTTAAGAATGGTACAAAGTTCGATATGTAAAGGTCGACCTGCTCTTGACTGTACCATTCTTTCCCATACTTTACATACACTCCATACTTTTCCAAATATTCCAATAATTTTTTAGACTCTTACATAATTACTTTTCTATTATATTTGTTTAGGATGAATGAAACACAAACACTTTTTTAAGAATAAGTAAAAAATAATATTACTACTACCCGTCCGCCTCAAGTTTGCCGTTACCTCCCGCCGCGCACACCCCGCACCTCAAGGCAGATCCGCAGTTGCTTAGCATATAGGATCTGCCTTGAGGTGCGGTGGACTGAGGCGGACGGGTAGTAAAAATATTTACTTCCAGCCAGTCATAAGTGCCTATTTTGTATTCCAGACACCCCCTGTTCCCTCTATTAGCACTTCTCCTTGAGAGATGTGAGCAAGCCACTGCTGGTGCGGAACCACCAGCCGCGGACGCTTTCGGTGCAGACCTTCAAGCATTCGTACAGCATCAGAGGCGAGACCGAAGGCCGTTCTTGGTTGACGACCCCGAGATCGATGGTCTTATGATTAAGAGCATACAGGTATGATTGGAGTTATCATGTTTATTTTATTTTTTATTAGATGGCAAACAAGCATACGGCCCGCCTGATGGTAAGCATCACCGTAGCCAATAGACGCTTGCAATACCGTAGGTATCACTCGCGCGTTGCCAACCCTCCCAGCCCCCCCAAGTGGAGCTCTGGAGACCTTACTCACCGTAGGAACACAACATAGCTGAGACCTATGCTATAATGGCTACGATCTTCTGTAAGGTGGAGGTCCTTCCCCAGACGGGCTGCTCCGATTTGAGCAGATTAACCGCTGTGTCCTACCTCTCTTTATTGATCTTCTTCTTCTTTTCGAGTCAATGACTACACACAGCTCAAATCAGATTTGCCCAATACCTGGCAACGGTAACACCCTTATCGGTTGCCATGAGAAGATCCTCCCGAGTACACTCAGATGGGCACATTGGACAAGCTATTAAATGTGCCATATCTTGGACTGGGGCTCCACAATCGCAGTTGATGTGGGATGGATCAATGAAGCCCCATTTGGCCAGACTGTCCCGACAACGGCCAATATGGGTCCGGTATTTATTATTTAGAATCTTATTGATTAGAATTGGCGTGAATAAGCACCTTATTGACATAATTATTGTTTTAACAAATAACGTACTTCAATCAGAAAGGTATGAACATAAGTCATCAGTCATCATCATCATACCCTTAATCATCCCACTGCAGGGAAACGGGTTCCCCTTCAATCGAAGCGAATTAGAGCGTACTCTACCACGCTGCTCCAATGCGGATTGACTGAGGCCGGTGTTCACAAACCTGAATGCCACTGATTTGACTTGATGACTGTACCCATCGGCAGTAATCGGGAACGACCATGAAGAAAATTTAAGAGGAGTTACCCTTTGTAGCTTAGCATGTTCAATTGGGCACTGACGCCACGCATCGGGCTGTGCAATCGTCTAAACACCCTCCCGCACCCCCTTCCGTCAGCGACAAGGTCATTCATACGAACGGCTCATTGTAGCAACTCCTTATTTCTTTATGGGAACGACGCAACGTCTTAACGTGCCCTCCGAAGAACGGAGTAGCTCGAGATAATGACACCTAACAATGGTTAGGGTCGACGTTAACTTGACTAGTAGGATTTGACCATAGCGCTATTTGGATCGACATCCCGCGTTTAGTACTAAATATCTGCATGTGGGTCTGTATTTTATTTAAAAAGTATTGTTATATGACAAAAAGGCCGTAACTGGTTTTCTTTCGCCATTTCTTTTACCAGTGGTCATTTTGCTTTTCATTCCGAAATGGTAGTAGTTTATAAAGAAGATTAATTACATAAATAATTTAATCCTGTAATGTAATCATTGACGAGAGAATGTGTCTGTGAGAGTGAGAACCTATTAGCTGAATAAATATTTTGAATTTAAGTGTTATTAAGGATGGAAAGATTAGGAAAAGAGGAAAGTATGAAGAAAACTTATATTATAGAAAAATATGAATCGATGGCGAGAAGGTGAAAAAGTGAAGTGAAGTGACAGTAAAATGAAGACTAATGGCGGAAACACACTACCGTGTCGGGGCGTGTCGTGTCGCGCCAGAAGCATATCGCGTTCATACATTTTATATGGTTAGGAGCACATTTGTAGGGCGTGTCGTGTCGTGACTCGCTCTGTCTTGGCGCGGACTGCTGGCCGCCGATTGCGCCACGGCGGTGGTGGGGGTTATGACGCGACACGACACGCCCTGCAAATGTGTTTCTATACCCGCGCGCGGGTCGTGGCGCGAACAAGTGGACGCTTTTTTTTTAAATTTGTTTTTGCAGCGTGATAATGAGTTACTAGGTAGTAGATTCCTGATAAATATACTTAAATACATTTTTTTGTAAATAAATACCATTATACATTAAAGAAAACACCCAGACAAAGGCAAACACTGCGAGCTTCTGTTCAGAAATGAAAGAAATAAACGTCTGGCGTTTATTTCGTTCATTTCTGAACAGAAGCGCGCCCCGACACGACACGTAAGTGTGCACACCCACCGTCACGACAGAGCGCGACACGACAGGCCCCGACACGGTAGTGTGTTTCCGCCATAATACGCACAGCTCTTGACGTTTCTCATACAATGACTTGGCAACCTCCGTTCACCTCATGCCGCTAGGGGCGCTATAACATTTTGCATACAAAACGCACAAAAGTTTTGAAATCGTTCACCTCATGCCGCCCTCATGCCTTAGGGGCGCTAGTGTCGCGTCTTGCCCGAATTCTTCCGAAGCTGTGCGTATTAGTCTTCTATAGTATTTGGTAAAATAGAATATAAAAACCATAAAGAAAAAGGAAACAAAATAACTATTTACAAAGAGGTTTTTAAAAAGAGTTCGGTTTGCCACAAGTGTGTATATTTAAAGTGCACACAGACTACACACAGCTACGCCATCGAGCTCTGATTAAAATAAGTGTATTGATTGTTTGTTTTTTTGCATTTATTCTACTATTATCTGTTTCCAGGTCCTCAGGATTCACCTCCTGGAGTTAGAGAAGGTGCAGGAGTTGTGCCGGGACTTCTGCGGGCGGTATATAGCGTGCCTCAAGACTAAAATGCAGAGCGAGAACTTGTTAAGGACTGATTATTCTGGAGGTTAGTATTTATGTTGTTCAAAAATTCAAAAATATTTATTTGCTGATTCAGTGTGCATTAGGGTCCTCTATACTTGTGAAGGATAGGGGAGAGAAGTAGAAACAAGAGCTCAAAATTAGATAATAATGTAATAAAGGAAAATATAATAATGCAGAGCAAACTAAAACCAAATACTATAGACGAGTAATACGCACAGCTTCGGAAGAATTCGGGCAAGACGCGACACTAGCGCCCCTACGGCATGAGGGCGGCATGAGGTGAACGATTTCAAAACTTTTGTGCGTTTTGTATGCAAAATGTTATAGCGCCCCTAGCGGCATGAGGTGAACGGAGGTTTTTTGTATGCAAAATGTTATAGCGCCCCTAGCGGCATGAGGTGAACGGAGGTTGCCAAGTCATTGTATGAGAAACGTCAAGAGCTGTGCGTATTAGTCTTTTATAGTATTTGCTAAAACCAAGACCGACAGAGGCGCATTGACAAACGTCAAAGGCGAACAAAAAAAGAATAAAAAATAAAGTCTTTAAAAAAGTATTAACACCTCCAGCCTGACGGCTAGTCCGCAACAATACTAATTTTATAAAGAACTAGAGGCTTCGCACGGGTTTAAATAAAAATTAAAAAAAAAGGATTTTTGAAATCGGTCCAGTGGTTTTTAGTTTATTTATTACAAACCAAAATACAAATAAGCTTTTTACAAACTACCATCATTTCGGAAACAAAGCAGAATACAAAGAAAACAAACAAAGCAGTAAAAGAAATGGCGAAAGAAAACCAGTTACGGCCTTTTTGTCTATCAAGTTTTTTTTTAATTTTTAATTTTTTTTTACAAAATAAAAAATATACCAGTATGAATAACCGCGGATGGAAAAATGGCGAAAGAAACCCAGTTACGGCCTTTTTTGTTATTCAATTTATATTTTACAACAATGTTACAATATTTTATACAATGTGATTCATAAGAAACAAAATATTTTTATTTGGTGCTATAAAAAACATTGACTTAAAACTAAACAAGAAATCTTATTCCAAAATAGCACCAAAATGGTGGCATTCAAGTGTTTAGTTAGTACTAGTTTTTTGGTCACATTCGAACGGGTTAACGTTTACAAGCCGACCAGATTGAAAAACAGTTTTCAAATTGTGAATTTACCACGCGTGTTACATTTCTAAATTAGTCGGCTTACTCACTTTGAAACGTGAGCAAGTAAGCCACATAATTTTGATATGTAACACGCGTCTTATAAATTCGCAACATGAGAGTTTTTCTCTATTTGGTCGGTTCGTTTACGTCGACATGAACTAACGTGAACAAAAAAGACGTGTGGCACTCGGGTTTGCCGCGGTAAAGCTATTGCATAGTCGCGGGCTCGAACTCACTTGTGGACGCGCCCAAAAAGCACGCTGTCTCACCTAGCATCGTGTCTAAAAGAGATAGAATCAGTTATGAGCAGTTAGCAGCTATACACGCATACGTCTAGTCGCACGCACACAAACACCGTGCCGAAGTCTGCCGCACTGAAACGACGTTAGACGATGCACGGCTTTCAACGCCGCGGTTTTATTTTCGTTACGGAATTTATTGATTCGGTCGCCGCGCTCAAAGCCCGCGATAAAAGCTATGCAATCGCTTAAAACTCATACTAAGCACTCGGCATAATATGTCACTCACGGCGAAAATGATCCCGTGTGTGATGTTGGTTTTCAGTGCCATACTATTAATGTATTGTGTGTTTGGATGTAAATAATTTTTTCACCTTACAAGCTCGGAAAGAATCTGTTTGTCATTCGAAATCTGAGCGCAAAAGTGCATTTTGTGCCCTAGTGTGGAAAGAATTTTTAAAATTCGAACCTTTCTATTCTATAACTTTTTATACCGCCAGTCCTCTGAAAATGCATTACTTATTTCATGCCAGTGCGCCAACCTCATTCTTAGAATAATCGAACTGGCCAGCACGACACCGCATGAAAAAAAAAACACTTATTTAATATATTATTTGCATTTTTCTTGCACCTAGCATTTTCCTCGCCGTAGTGAGGTGAAAAGTTGTGTGTTTCGCTCTGCAGCAAAGTAATTCTGCGTCTCGTACCTTTGAAACCCTCGCTACGCTCAGGATTCAATATAAGCACTCGCGCCAAAAAACAACTTTGCAGCCTTGCATAACAAATAACTGTTATCTGTCTTCCAGGCGGTGTTGAAAGCAACAACAACCTCTCTGGTTCAATAGACGAACACTCGAGCACCTCCAACTCTCCACAATATCAGGTATGAAATGTATGTTACATTCTAAATATTTATTTATAATGTAATCATTTGTTTATCCTTCTCATATTATAAAGGCGAAAGTTTTGTGTTATTTCTTCACGCTCAAATGGCTGATCGGCTTTGGTTTGATTGAGGCGAGACGAAAAACAAAATACACTAGTGTGCGTGGAATACATGTGTGCAAGCGAGATATATAATTTTGTGGATTTTCCTTTTAGTTTGAGTTACATCCAGGCACTGCACAGGTAACCATATTTAATCACGTCTAATTAACACCAAAACTACACTTAAAAACCGTAATTTTTGTAAAAATAAGTGGGATTTGTTTTTAACACGACTGACGTCATTCCGATACAGTCCGATAGCGTGTATAGGAAAATGGTCTCGCCTATCTATCTCGCTCTAACCAACGTGTATGCTATGATCTATCCCTTTTGAGCTAGGCTAGTAAATAAATCTGGGTGCACGGCAGTGCTCGCGCCAAGTCGAGCAAAAAAGCGGAATAAATTCTACATAATTCACACAGCGTCAACTGGTCCCAAAGTAAGCTAGGCATAACCCTGTGTTGTTAATTACCAGACAATGGATATATTTTTGTAAACCCTGTTTCTTTTGACTTGGCAAATGTAGTAAACAATCTTAGCGTGTCTTTTTATTCAAATGTCCATGCGTAAAATCGATAAATCGCCAGAATAATAATAGCGTTGCTACACTGGGCTGGGCGTCAAAAATAAGTAGTACAGTTTTAAAATTGCAATTACTCTTAAACTATAGAAGTTACAGTTTTGAAATAAAAATCAATCTTTAAAAGACGATATTATGCATAAAATTTTTATTAAATGAAATTATCTTTAAACTTTTTTTTATTTCAAAGGTCTAGCTTCTGTAGTTTAGGAGATATTGCAAATTTAAAACTGTACTACTTATTTTTGACGCCCAGTGTTAATTATTATTATTTGGGTGTGAATGATAATTTTAATTGCCTATTTTCGTTAAAGTGACATGCTAAGATTGTTTACTATTGGTCAAGTTAAAAGAAACAGGGTTTAAATTACATAGAAATCACACAGGCTCGACAGCAAACATCTATGTTTGCCCCGAATCGAACCCGCGCTCCCGGTGCTAAAGAATCTCAATTTAAAACTTTACTTACCGCGTTTTTTTCCCTTCCAGTCACCACCTGCGCCCCCAGCGGCCCCAACGTTCCCCACAACAGTATTCCCCCACACAGAACTGCCATACCCATCACAACATAGAGAACCATGTAAGTATATAATTATAATTAAATTATCCTATAAACATACACATTATAACTAAACATATTATTTTAAACATAAATTATAATGAACCTAAAACTAAAAACCTTAAAAAATAAAATAACTAAAATATGTTATAAAAAGGAGTCCCTTTAGGCAAGGTTCCGAAGATACTGGCAGCGTTCCCCCTTTGAATAGCTAAAGTAATTCTTTGTCCGAGGTAGCTGCCAGCTCTTCGGTCTCCTGTGATGTCGACTAACCTTATGCTATTGCATACACTATTTGTATAGTCAGACAATATAGATTAAGTATATAGTAAAGACAGTTTACTGTTTTGTTTGTTTATATTCAGGAAAATCATTTTATATAAATTTTATGAAAATAAATATTTTATTTAGAGATATTGATAGTAGGAAGTATTGAAAGGACTTCCCTTCTTGGCAATTACGTGAGAGACAGCATTATGAAGCAAAAGGCATCATGGTCTGGAAAGATGGAAATCAAGTGAAGCTCAAGATTTTTTATGCCACTAAGGTGGCAAAGCATACGGCCCGCTTGATGATAAGCATCACCGTAGCCTATAGAATAGACGCTTGCAATACCGGGGTTATCGATCACGCGTTGCCAATCCTCCCAACCCCCCAAATGGAGCTAAGGAGACCTTACTCACCGTAGGAACACAACATGGCCGAGACCAATGTTATTTGGCTACGATCTTCTGTAAGGTGGAGGTCCTTCCCCAGACCGGCTGCGACAGATGCGGAGCGGATTATCTTAGTATTGCACCATCTCTTTTTAGACTCTGAATTTAGCGAAGTGTAAAGGCCGTTTTAGGTTTTCCTTCTTTCTTACATATAAGTTAATATTATTTTCCATTCACATGTTTCTATAAATTTTCCAGCGTCACTGGTCGTCCAAGGTTCGACGCCTATCAGTCAAATAGGCGCCGGACTGCTGGCGACGGATTCCTTCACAGGTGATAATATACTGAATAAATTACTTATTATGATATGATACAAAGATCCTAACCATTGTTGCGACACCTATCGCCATACAGAAGAACCACAGAGTGAAGTAAAAGTTCACAATGCGAACACATGACGGCGCCACTAGAATCCCGAATCACGCTATCGAAGTTTCTACGATATGGAGATTAAACAACCTCCGACACATACATTGTAGGAGCCGCGGTTCCCCAGGCATAACACCCAGCCTAAAAGGAAGATCTACTCGTCTCTGGAGAAAACTACCTGTCCCCTTGAGGAAAATTTCTAATAAATTTAATTTTAAAAGGAAAGTTAAAGCTAGCCTTCTCTCAACAATGCAGTAATTGTCGTCAACGTAGTCTATTATATAATATTTTGTATCTATAGTAGGTATTATATTAGTAATGTATTCTTATGTAATATTTATTTATGTATGTATTGTGTTTAGTTTATGTAATTATTATTATTATGGAAAGATTTTTTTTTTCTCTTTTTTACATCTAAGTATTTTTTTATTGTAAGTATGTCATATAATTTAAAACCGCATTCGCGAATATCTGCACTTCCCAAAGGTTGACTGGTAGATAATGCATTTAGCGTTAAGTCCGCCTTTTGTACCCAAATATTGTGGTCAATAAAGTTTAAATAAATAAATAAATAAGATCTGTTTGTGGCGGTCGAGCACATTGCCATCGCTCCCGCTACACCATAGGTCAATCAAACTAATTAGTCCGAATCTTCCAATCCCAGGCACAAACTCAAACAACTCCTGTTCGTCCGTCTCCGGCTCCCCGCCGCCCGAAGACGAGTGCGACGAGGGCGGCGGCAAGCGCGGCGTGTTGCCCCGACACGCCACGCAGGTGATGAGGGCGTGGCTGTTCCAGCATCTCGTTGTGAGTACTTCTTCTTCTTCAGCCCTTCGCCACCCAATGCTTATAGGCCTCTACCAATGCACACCATTCCTCTCGGTCATGTACGGTGGCCTCGAAGACAGGAGGACCATTTTAGAAAAAAATCGCTTGCTCATCTTGTAAGCGGATTTTTTGTCAGCTTTCTTTGTTACCAAACAGGGTTTTTGTTTATTAGAGCCACATGTGTCCACTAGGATGTTGGATGTTGCAACCAAGAATCATCCTAAAGATGGTCCTGCTATCCTCGAGGCGACTTTCCTCATTCAACCCCTTTCGGAAATTTTGACCAGATCTTCGGTCCAGAGCGTCAGTAGTTTGTTTACCATCATTGAACCATGACCAGATTTGGCTGTGTATATGCAAAGGAAATTGGGCGTTGTAATACGGACTCTGTCTGAGTTTATCAAGTTGAGGAATATGTCATTTGAAAGGTCTTAATAAGAGCATAATTATTGTATTTCGCCAACATCCAGAGTCCAGGAAAGAATTCTGGAAACGGAATCGTCTATCCCCTTTGTTTATTAACTGAAAACTCTTTTTTCTCTCTTTCCAGCATCCATATCCGACGGAAGAGGAGAAACGTACGCTGGCTGCGCAGACGCGACTGACGCTACTCCAGGTTAACAATTGGTTTATAAATGCACGCCGACGGATCCTTCAACCCATGCTGGATTGTGCCGAGAAGCCGGGTAAGTATACCAGGCTGGTTTTAGAGTAGCGCTGACGGCACGCTGACAGTCGGCGCTGACAGCAAAATGTATGATGTTTTTTTTAATGTTTTCTGTTAACGACGACCTCTGTGGCGTAATGGTTACCACGCCAGACCGCCACCCAGGAGGTCCCGGGTTCGATCCCCGGTCGGGTCATGATGAAAAACGAACTTTTTCTGATTGGCCTCGGGTCTTGGATGTTTATCTATATATGTATTTGTTATAGAATATAATATCGTTGATTAGTATCCCATAACACAAGTTTCGAACTTACTTTGGGGCTAGCTCAATCTGTATGAATTGTCCATATATATTTTATTTATATTTAAAAGTACTTTGTAATTAACTTATATTATTTCTATTTTAAAGTAGCAAGTGCTAAGTTTTTTTGCGTTCTTGTCAAGAGAGGGAGTGTCAATCAATGACGGCTACTGAGTTATACAAACCATCTGACATGGTAGTAGGAAAAAATCGTTACGATTCGAAATACATTAGGCCTGTTTGAATAAAAATTATTTGATTTCACTTTGAACTGTCAGCGCTGATAACTACGCGTCATTCAAAAACGCTTCCTAGAAGTTCTCTCTTTTTGTTGTCAGCGCCGACGACCGTCAGCGTGCTGTCAGCGCAACTCTAAAACCAGCCTAAGTATTCTGATCCGCATTTAGGGTATTGGATAGTATTTTGGGCTCGATGGCATTGCTTATCCGTCTACTTTCTTTCTGATTAAATTAGTTGTGAGTTCCAAGACAGCTGTAGTTCCACGGGACGTCAATAAGCTTCATTGCTTATTGTCAATTGAGGTCGCTGTTGTGCGTCCTGGCTATACAAGAGACATAGTGGTGGGCTTGTCCCAATGCTAAAATACCTATACAAGGTGATTTTTTAGTCACCAACAATTTTGAAGGAGGTCAAAGAGCCCATGAATATGACCAACTTTTACTATGGGGACATTGGGGACCCATGTCAAATCGCGTAAAAAAAATCAGCTCATTTCATTATCAATTTCATTATAAAAATCTGCTCATTTTGATCGAGTAGGTATGAACATTTTGAATGAAACAGTAGATTTTTTTCGCGATTTGACATGTGCCCCAATAATAAAAGTTGATCATTATCATGGGGCACTCTGACCTCCTTCAATATGGCTGGTGACTAAAAAATCACCTTGTACATTCAATAGTCTAGTAAATATATTTGAGAACTAAAGTAGTAGTTAAGAAAAGCTGCATTAATTAGAAGCCATCGTAATTATATTTCAGGCGGCAAGAAGAGCAAAAACGGATCGTCAATAAACAAAAGATATTGGCCCGATGCACTGTCCAACCCGCAGTTCACAGCAGGTAATGTATTTCTCTTTTATACCATTGAGGTGGTGTATAAAATCGTAAGTGTAATTGAACGGGGGCCCGAGCCTGCTATTTTAAATTAGGCGACCAACTATTGCGTATCTTAATAATAGTAGGTATCTGTCCTTGTACTGTAAGTGGGATGGGAGCCTGGTGACCTGTAACACAGGCCTAACAGCCTACCACGGGCACCAGTCTCTTATAAACAACATATTAAATGTATACTATACCTAAGACTAAAATATTATTTGTAATTAATCAGTTTAGTTTATAAGAGAGAACAATAAAGAAATTATTATTATTATTATTATTGCCATACCATCACCACAGTATTGTCCTTATATTTCCATAGTGCCAAATTTGGTATTCTGCTAAAAGTTAACTAGTATCTCAATGTATTGACTATAGAGTGTCAGTGGAATATGAACGGAATGGTCGACAGTTAAAATCTACCATGAACTACTATTTCAGTTAAATCGCTTTTATGTGAAAGATACTACCGAAAACATCAATAGTAGTTCGATAGTGTGTGAAATGGCCTCGGACTTAAACAAATATGAGAATAACAAATGTCAAAAACTTTTCATTGGTGCATTTGTATTTAGCAGACTTGGGTCCCAGGTGGCAAGCAAGCATACGGTGACCTGATGCTCACTGTTGCGTATTTACTCTTCATTCGGCAGTCAACCGTGTGCTTTAATATCGGCTCGAGTAATCGACTGACGATTTGAAAGAGTATTAGGCCTATTTGAATAAAAATATTTTGAATTTGAATTTGAATTTCGAAATGCATCGACATGAAAGTATAGACAAGCTGTCCAGTACTGAGATTTTGCGGCATTGCGATGGTGCACATGCACACCACCACCCTTCAGTCAGTTGCGAGCGAGCGACAGAAGCAGTGGTGTCCAATTGACAATTTTTATTTAGAAGATCTCTTCTTAGACTTCCGCGAGTTCTTCATTGACAAATTGTATATTCATCTTCCAGGTCTCCTGTCTTCATCCGAAGACGAGGATCAAGAAGAACAGTCGGCCGACGAACAGGAACAGACAGACGAGCAAACAGAACACTTCCCAACAATACAACAGAGTATGCATTGAAAGGGTTAAATATAAAAATAAATTAAGTATTTAGAGATTTTTTTTTATAAAATAAAAATAATTATTAAAAAATATATATATTGAAGAATAAAAAAACCACCGACTCACTGGAACTCCAAAGACAAAATGAGTTTTGGATCTTTGAAGTTTTGTTAAAAGTTAAATATGTGATTTAAGGACATCATCTCAATTTGGCATTTTGATGTGGAAGTTTTTTACACAAATTTTCAATTATTTTGTCCTACACAGTTAACACTTTCACTGAAAAATAATATATACATGTTCAAAACTGTTCACAAAAGACATTAAACTTATAAAAGAATTGAAATTCTTACCTATCTCACAGAAATTACCTACGTCAGCAGAGGGCGAGAGGGTTCCATCACTTATCATGACCTTTGTGTTCATCTCGAGTCTGGGTATTTTAAAATTAACTATTGGATCCATAGATTCAGTATATATACTAGCGTATAGATCGGCAATGGTTTGATTGAGGCGAGACCAAAAACGAAATACACTAGTGTGCGTGGAATGTACATGTGTGCAAGCAAGATAAATAATTTTGTGGATTTCCCTTTTTGTTTGAGTTACATCCAGGCACTGCCACAGGTAACCATATTTAATCACGTCTAATTAACACCAAAACTACACTTAAAAACCATTAATTTTGTAAAAATACTGTCCGAAAGCGTGTATAGGAAGAATGTTCTCGCCTATCTATCTCGCTCTTACAAACGCGTATGCTATGATCTATCTCTTTTGCATTGCCAATCTAACGCTAGTATATAATACATCTATGATTGGATATGTTTGCTTGTTACAAAATATACATAGCTTAAATCACTCAATCAAATTATTGCGTCGGGGTTTCTAAAAAATACATTATCAATTTTTGTATACGATGAAATTATGTATACGATTAATTTTGAAGAATGTATACGTATTTACTACAATTTAAAAATTATTCTCAAAAAATTATCTCTAAATACTTAAATAATGCCTATCACATATTTTGAAAGGGATATTCCATTTAACCGTGTTTATTTAGGTACGTCATTCAGATAACCATTCTAGAGTCTGTACAGACTTGCAAAATGTATCTCGCAATTAATGACCTGACAGATTGCTCACGAACCGAGCTTCACCTGTGCTTAGTACGAGTTTTTTGGTCACATTCGATCATGTCAACATAAATAAACCGACCAAATATAGAAGAAATTCTCATATTGCGAATGTATAACGTGTTAATCAAAATTATGTGTCTTACTTGCTCACATTTCGAAGTGAGTAACCCGGCTAATTTGGATACACGCGTCTGGTAAATTGACAATATGAGAATTCTCTATTTAGTCGGTTTATTTACGTTAACACGTTCAAATGTGACCACAAAAACTCGTTACACTTACCTACAGTGCAAAAATGGTTGCTTATCTCATTTTTGCACTGTACTAAGCACTCTGGTGCGCGTCGCTATCTGTTACTTGTCGGTTTTTACGCCGAACTCAAAGAGCGTGCAATGTGCACGGAGCGTCAGTTTGGACGGAGCGCAAATTACATCTGCGCCATAAAATTTTACAATTAAACATGACGAGATCGAAAATGATGTTTAGATGGAATGACCTTTGACTACACATGTAATGTGATGAGCCAAAACTCTTTGCCAATTGTGATTTTTATTTTGAAAAAAATATTTTACAAAACATACAGCATTTTAGTGGCACGATGTCATTTTTGTAAATTAAACTAGATTCACGTAATCCAAGTCGTTCCCAACAACAAATTCTTGTGAATCTAACGCTGTCTCGCTCACACAAAGAGGGAGAAATGTGAGATAAAATTCTATTCCATTCCATTATACCTTTTTTTTTTTTTTTTTTGTTTAAAGTCAGGAAAATGCATTACTGCATGTCCCGCCACTTGCGGGAAGCGACGGGGATTTAACACGTTATATTATATTATATTATTTATTCCATTACTAGCTTTTCCCCGCGGCTTCGCTCGCGTTAATTTTATGACTGTATAGATCTCGTTTGACAACAAAACAACCCATAGCGCGACTTGTGGTGCCATCTGTTGGCCGATACAGCGCCCTCTATAGTAGAAAAATTATTTTCCCAATGGATCGACATACTTTCACGGGATAAAAAGTATGGTATATACCTATGTTGGGCTCTGTACCCCTAACAATATATATACAAATTTTCATAATGATCGGCTGATTAGTTAAGCCGTGAAGGAATAACAAACAAACAAACAAACAAACTCACTTTCTCATTTATAATATTAGTAAGGATACCTAGCACAAGATTTGTTGTGAAATTCAATGATTGTATTTTGAATTAGCACACCATACCTTATTGTGTGGTGACATAATGTCGTGTGCTATAACACAATAAAATGATTTGTACTCGTTTCATGTCTATTTCACATCTATTTATATTTGAAATCAGATGATTTAATAATAATAATAAATAAATATTCTTGGACGAATCACACAACGCCATCTAGTCCCAAACTAAGCAACTAAGCTTGTACTATGGGTACTAGATTGCTGATATACTTAAATACTTTTTTGTAAATAAATACTTATTATACATAGAAAACACCCAGACCTAGGCAAACAGACATATTTATGCACACAAATGTTTGCCTTGCGCAGGATTCGAACCCGCGGCCCTTGGGTTAAAGTGGCCATTGCTAGCCACTCGACCACCGGGCCTGTCAATTTTTTGGAGCTTTTTTTGTTAAATATAGTTGGAACGATTGGAATGTCATTTTAACTTTTTTTGTCACGAGAATAGATTAGTTCAGTGTAAAAGGGTCAAGGTGCCGCTAATGCTATAAGTTTTAAATGAATATTTTTTCAATAATTAAAATATATACGATTAATCCGCTTTATTCCTTATAAATATCCTGATATAAATAAAAAAAAACACATTGAGATTAAAAATTGACAAGTCTATGGTACCTTTCTCATCGACAACGAAATGACAGTGAAAAGTAATCGTTTATTCCACGGAAAACACGGACATGTCGAGTTATTCCTTTATTCATCGTAATTAATTTTTTAATAAAATACATAGGAACTATGTCTTGTAATGACACTTGACAATGGATAATTGCAAATAATAAGAATGCAGAAGCGATAACTTAATAAAAAAAAAGGACGGGCTGCACTTGGGAGTGCCGGCAGAAGTGAAAACTAAAATATTTTTGTTGTGCATTTTTGAATATATTGGAATGTTTAGGGAATCTTACGCTTTTTCGGCCACGGATCTGACGCGAGTTTTACATTTTTTACCCATCTAAAAAAAACTCACAAGCGGTTTGTTTAATAGCCGATATTTTGAGAAAAAAAGAAAGGTAGGATAGGAAAGAAGAAGAAAAATCTTCCAACACATTTGGAATTTAAAAGTCTTCGTTATCGATGAGAGAGTTACATTGTATTTAAACTGTAAAAAAACTTATAGTATTAAAAAGTATTCATGACAAGAATGTCACATTTTTACAAAAAAAAAAGACATTAACAATACCGTATTTTTTAAGATATGTTGCAGGAACATTTTAAAATTAATCATACATTAAATATCATGCTGTCTTTGTCTAATTAACGAAGAGAAAAGGGGATAGCTTGAGATTTAATGTGTGATGTTTGAAATGTCTTTGCGATCACTGCTAGTGTAAAAACGGATGTATAGTAGTTACTATGATATATTTATCCCTAGCTAGGTTTCTCTAGTGGTAGAGGTAAGTGGAAGAATATTTATATAAGTGGTTTTCTTAATGGCCTATTATGTTTCGAATTGTTCTAATTTCTAACCAGAACCACGTGTGACGAGTTTTTTGGTCACATTCGATTCGAACGTGTTAACGGCAACAAGAAGACCAAAAATATATATTGTGTATTTACCAGACGTGTTTTACATATCCAAATTTGCCGGTTTGATCTCCAAAACGTGAGCAAGTAAGCCACATAAATTCTGATATGAAACACGCGTCTGAGAGTGAGATTCTTCTCTATATGGTCAGTTATACGTCGAAATGATCGATCGCGAACAAAAAACTTTGATTTTCCGCAAGATATTCAAATCGGTTAATTTTACAGCTAGGAGAAGTTAAAAAAAAATTGTAACAAGATTTCGTTGGTCCGACGAATAAGCGCGTAAGATAATTTGTACTTCCATAGTTTTTTTTTGCGCTAAGAGCACTTGTACGTTTATTCGTTGGAACTATCGAGTTGTCATCTTTCTGTTAAATTACGAATAATTGTAAATACTTTTTAGGTGCCATTTTTTTATTATTTGATAGCCACTACTGGCCACTAGTAGCTACTATCCATCCGTATAGAACCGAGTATACGTAAATCTATACCTCACTATTATAAATTTTAATATTCACGATAAAAAATTGTATCTCGCGGCCATTAAAAAAAAAAAGTTTTATTTATAAAAAAATAACTGTTTTTTAATACAATTTTTTTTTTTATTGTTTCTCTTTATTTCTTTATTATATTTTATTATGTAGTTACCTGAATATTTAAATGTTTGTTATTATGGATTTTTTGATATCCAAATCAGCCTTCCGTTACAAAAACAGATTTATGAACAAGTCTGTTTGCCTTGGTCTGGTAATCTTGTTGTTTTGTATAATAAGTATTTATTTACAAAAAAAAAGTATTTAAGTATATTTATCAGTAATCTAGTACCCATAGTACAAGCTTAGTTGCTTCGTTTGGGACTAGATGGCGACGTGTGATTCGTCTCGATTCAAACTCACGCGCTGTCCCGTTCAATTCCTATTTTGTATGAGTGAGACAGTGATTGATTTTGAATCTGTTTTTGTTACGACAATAGAAACTCAGGTGACTACATAAAAATAATGCTTTTGACTGAAGCTTCTCAAAAATAATTTTTATTCATTTTCTCACTTTTTTTTGTTTAAAAAAGAGGCTTCATCGTAACAATTTCTTAACTTATCGGGCTTTATTGAACGCGCACATAAACTTACTTGTCTTGTTTTTTACTCCCTGTCACACCCCGGGCACTCCATACAACGCGCGTGAAATAATTACCTATTTCTACATAGGCCAATGTTGTCTGTACACGCGCACACGTATACACATTCGTTCACTAAGCGCACACCGACTGCACCCGCATCGATACCCGCCTGGGGTAAGGCAACGCGATTCGGTGCGGGGCAGACCTCGGCTTATTCTATGTCCCCGTGACCACGGTAATCAACTCTGTGGAAACGTCAAAAACCTTTTCATTCCTTCATAGATGGGCAAAGCATCCAAGATCTTGTCTTGGATGTCCATGGGCAGTGTGGATTGCTTACCATCAAGGTTACCCGCCAGCTCATTTTTCCTCCTCTGTCATAAAAGAAAGTTTATGTGTGAGTTCAAGCCCCGTTAATAAATTGTTATGTGTTCAAAACGCGACAGTTTGTATACAATTCTTTAACTTTATATGTATATCACTTTAGGTGTATCTTTAAGATACGTTTCTTTTTTGTAAAAATAATTAGCATTTTTTTTAACGAAGCGAGTACGTCAATTGGACGCCGGTTGTGAATAAAAATAGCTTTTTTCTTCTTTATTTTTATTTTTTTTTCTTCCCACTGCCGACTGAAGAAATAGAATAAGAATATTTTTACCACAAAAAAAAAAAAAACTATAATACCGTCCATAGTCAAGAATTGTATTTATTTAAAAATTGTAAAAAAAAAAATAAGTTTTAATATACTCAAATTGTAATTATGTTCTTTAAAATTAAGTTTTTAAACAGCCATATTAGATTTTAGACGATTTAAGTAAAGATTCGGAGAGAAAAAAAAGAAAAAAAAATTTTTTTTTCTTTTTTTCTCTCCGAATGTTCAAAAAAACGATTATACGACTAAAATTATACGATTCCATATAAGTACAGTTCGATTCAAAAAATTGTATACGCGATTTAAGAAAAAAAATATTATAATAATCGTTTTTTTTCCTCTAAAGTATAAGTGTAAATTTGAAAATCTGCTAAGTTAATGTAGGGCGATAGAGACTTGTAAAAAAAGTATTAATTAATTTTTTCATAATATTTTACGTTGCAATTTTGAACTGAATTAACATTATAGATGGCCCCTATGAATAAACTTATATGTGCAACATGTTGGTGTCTATTCGAATATTTATCACTTAAAGTCACGTCTTACTTATTTAGTACTAGTTTGTTCGCAACTTCGTTTGTGTATATCTCGCTTTCCCGTGGGAATTTTGAAAATTCCTTTCTTAGTACACCCCTAGACGTCGTAAGGAACCTACATTCCAAATTTGGAATCTCTAGACCCAGCGGTTTGGGCTATGCGTTGATATATAGATAAATCAGTCAGGACTTTGAATTGATCGTGTCTTGCTAGCCCTGTCCACTCCATACAGATTTGTTATCTTAAGGTTGCCTTGAGAATATTGATCTTAGCAATAAGGCCGCCTTGTTGCAATACACTAGTCTAAGATTGTGTTCAATATATATTTTTTGCAATTAGAGCACATTCCATCTAATTGCGTCCATTTTGTTTTACGCGTAAGTGCGCTTATACGTTTATTCGGCGGGGTTATCTTTGTGTACTGCTTATGTGAGGACATAGTGAGAGGGGCTTGAACTAATCTAAAGCACAGTTCAACATACTTACGGTGATGCTACTCGTCCGCTTCCAAATTGGTCCGCGTCTCAGATTTGGACCACTTCACCTCTAACCAACATTTGGACGAAATAACTGCTCGATGCCGGTAGCGGACCATATTCGTGCGCCACACGATCGAACATGATCATGATCACTACTGGATCCAGTTCGAACGTCTGGCAGCACCTTTGAGCGAGTTCTCACGACAGAACAATAACTGGTTTTATTAGAACAGTCTTTCTCACTATTACTTTACATAATTCGTCAATTCGCACAACTTAATCGTGTGAAATGACGAAAATATTGTATAATATAAAAGTGTCGCATTTTTTACTAGTCTCGCGAAGAAAAATAATTGTACAGAAATATTTTTTTATCATTATTAAAATACTGGTCCACTATTTTTTATCTTCGGGACGTCTTGACTTGACTCAGAGATTGTATACAGAAATGCACCGATATGATACTAACTCAGTTGAATCAACATGCATGCTGCTTTGAATGTTATACAGACATAAATAAGTTTTAGTTTTTTATTTGACACTGTCTAAATAGGAATGCAGAAGCCATAACTTATTTAAAAAAAACAAAAAACCCGGGAAATCTCTTTTTGTCTGTTCTACTTCTTAAACAAACGAATAATTTTGTGAAACGGAGACTTTTTGTTGTTATCAGTAGCCAGCGAGCTAGCTGATATCATACTCATTTTTTTAAACGTAAAATCTCGTAAGATTTTGAGGTTTTCTCAATTAGCTAGCTGGTCAGTGAGCATTTGGTTATAATTTTCATATTTATTAAACGTTGATTGTCGCGACAATTTACTTATTTAGCGATGCGAAATTGTCCTGTGTCATTAATAAATAATACCAAGGAAAAATTGTGGACACAGTATTTTAATAATAAATAAAATATGGTCTGTACGATGTCATTATTACGTGTAAATTAATGAAGACTCATTATGAATAATATTATACATATTACTAACTAGAAGATCCGGTGAACTTTGTATCGCCTACTACCATTTTTGACAGGTAGTAACCGTTTGTATGAGAAAATAAAATTTTAGTTTTTAGTATTTTCCTCTCAATTTTTCCATATTTCCTCACCGATTAAACTTTCCCTGAACTTTAACATATTATATTGCAAGATCCAAATTAACCAAAACGGTCCAGTCATTCCCGAGTTTTTGCGAGGCTAATTAATTTTTAGGTAATTCTTATTTTCCTTTTGACAGAGATTCAAAAACCGCTGTCAAAATGCAAATAAGTTTCAATTTAAACATGAATTGTGTTTGTTAAACTACCATTAAAACCCGCGCAACTTCGTTTTCGTGTATCCCGCTTTCCCGTGGGAATTTTGGACGCCATACAGATTATTCACCCTCCAGATTCAAGTCTCTACGATCAGCGGTTTGGGCCGTCATTCATCAGTCATTCACAAAGCGTTTTACATGTATAGATGAATATAATATTTTTTTAATGAGTCTCTGTTAATTGCATATTATAAAAAGGTGATGTATCGTGTTATACGAAATGTAACGAATATACGTAAATTGAAATGGTGAAAAGAAGTCTTTTTTATAATAAAATAATAATTGTAAGTATACTATATAGTATAACGTATTTTTAAAAAACTTTTAATTAATTGTAACTTGGAAGTTAATGCAATTAAAGTGTTGTTATTTTGCTTGTTAAAATATTGGATCAAAAAGGCGAGAAAATGGCCTAATTTTAGCATATATTTTAACCCAACATCTTATACTCCATTCCATTATACTTGTCACAAGGTTTCTAGTTAAATTCATTGATGATGTTTGAAATAGTTTGTCATACCTAATCAATGATTTTTGTCAGAGAATGTTTATATAAAAACCGCTGTCAAAATAATTGTACATTGAAAACATCATTGTCATAATTTTATTGCGTTTTTGCAGAGATTGTCAAAAAAAAAACAAATTACAAACATTTTAGATTGAAAAATAAAAGATAAATTTCATTTAATAATATTTATTTGCCTTCTAACAGAGATTCAAAAACCGCTATCAAACTACAAATAAGTTTTCAATTTAAATATTATATTGCATTTAAATGGCCCTTTTGTTTTGCAAGACTTTGAGATTTCAATTTTCTTTTTGACAGAGATTAAAACCGCTGTTTAAAATTTTCTTTTTGACAGAGTTTGTCTATGAAAAACCGCTGTCAAATCTTTTTTGGTCCAATGACAATATTGTTTTTATCACGTTCCAAGCTACATTATAGCATATAGCGAAATGTCCAGTTATTGTATACTATAGTTTTAAAGGTCATTGCTTGAGTAGATATAAGTCAACTATGTTGATAATACTTAACGGCATAATATTTTGCTAGTCAATAAAATACTTTTTAGGCTCAAAAATCGTTTTATTTGCCGAGTTTCTACATACCGTACTACTAAAGAGAGGTAGGGCACAGCGGATAATCCGCTCAAATCGGAGCAGCCCGTCTGGGGAAGGACCTCCACTATAAAGAAGATCGTAGCCAAATAGCATTGGTCTCGGCCATGTTTTGCGTTGCGTTAGGAGTTACTGTGTCATATTTTCATACATTTTGTCAAAGGGAAAAGTTCCTATTTCGGCCACGTTCATAATACCATTGTAGAATTCGGTCTGCCACAGATAACGATTCCCAGAAAAAAACAAAATAATGTTCATATCGTTTTATTATAAACAAAAATTGATACAAAATACTTAATAATTACTATTTACAAAACATTATTAGATATAATAGTCTTACAAAAATAGACCTAATAAACCCTTTTTTATATTAAAAGAAATAAAAAAAAAAGAAAAGAAAAGTCTTTGTAATATTAAAGCTTTTCATGAGCTTACAATAATTATAATTTATATACAGTCAGCCAATGAAAGAGGTGATCAGGGCCGCTAGTTTTCTACATATTGCGTGAAGGGATTTACTAACATATCAAATAGTCTTCATATTTTAGAGGTAGTGCACAGCGGATAATTCGCATCTTTCGCAGCCCGTCTGGGGAAGGACCTCCGTCTTACAGAAGATCGCAGCCAAATAGCATTGGTCTCGGCCATGTTGTGTTACCTACGGTGAGTAAGGTCTCCAGAGCTCCACTTGGAATTGGGAGGGTTGGCAACGCGTGAGTGATACCCCCGGTATTGCAAGCGTCTATAGGCTACGGTGATGCTAGCATCAGGCGGGCCGTATGCTTATAAGGTTGTAAGCCACCTTTGAAGCATAAAAAAATAAATTACCGATGATGATGCTTATATTATTAACATTTAAATCAAAACAGTATAAGGTCCACTCGTTCGTAATTTCGTATTATAAAACCAACCTCAGCTTTTATTTAACGTTTACAATAACATTGTAAGGTTAAAGAGTGTTGTGATCCGTACTCTGTAATATTTGTAGCGTGAAATTGATTTAAGAATTCACCATCAATTTTTAAAAACATTTTAAGCTATTATCGCGGACTCTGAGCGCGGCAACCGAATCAAGAAATGCCGTAACGAAAATAAAACCTAACACCCCCCACTCCGCGCGGCGTTGAAAGCCGTGCATCGTCTGACGTCGTTTCAGTTCGGCAGACATCGGCGAGGTGTTTGTGTGCGTGTAGACTAGCTGCTAACTGCTCATAACTGATTCTATCTCTTTTAGACGCGATGCTAGGTGAGACAGCGTGCTTTTTGGCCGCATCCACGAGTGAATTCGAGCCCGCGACTATGCAATAGCATTACCGCGGCTGTCCCCGAGTGTTTTTTTATGTTATACGGCGCACAAACAGGCAAGCGAGCCACCTGATGGAAAGTGGTCACCGCCGCCGCCTATGGACATCAGCAACACCAGTGGGGCTACTAATGCGGTGACCACCTTAAATTGGCCCTTATTTTCTCTTCCCTGCTCTCCGCTTTCATTGGTTGACTGCAAAAGCAACCACGGTTAACCGCTTATACAGCCCAAGAATTTTCGCCACTCTGGGCAAAAGTAAAAAAAAATATAATTGAATCGCATTATTCGTCATCTCGCACGATCTTGCGAACTGGCACCATTCATTCGATTTTTTACCTATTTTGTTTTGTTATCATGTCAATAAAAACATGTATACTACGAATAAAATAAAGAAGAACTTGTTGTGAATTTATAAGACGCGTGTAATTGTGCTCGAGTTCTGTAACGTACCTAACATGCGATGTAATGTAACGAAATTCTTTGTGGACGCCTTGTGCGCACGAACCGTGCACACGCGCACGAACAGAGCACTATAAAAGTTTTTTTTTTTTTTTTTTTTTTTTTTTTTTTTTTTTTTTTTTTTTTTTTTTTTATACTACACAGGTGGCAAACAAGCATACGGTCGGCCTGATGGTAAGCCGTCACCGTAGCCTATAGACGTAAGCAATACCGGGGGTATCACTCACGCGTTGCCAACCCTCCCAACCCCCAAGTGGAGCTCTGGAGACCTTAGTCACCGTAGGAACACAACATGGCCGAGACCAATGCTATTTGGCTACGATCTTCTGTAAGGTGGAGGTCCTTCCCCAGACGGGCTGCTCCGATTTGAGCGGATTATCCGCTGTGCCCTACCTCTCTTAAGTGTACGGGAAATTCTTTCATTAAACCCTGTTTCTTTTGACTTGACCAATGTAGTAAACAATCTTAGCGTGTCTTTTTATTCAATTATCCATGTGTAAAATCGATAAATCGCCAGAATAATAAGAGTGTTGTGTTAAATGCCATTTCAAACTATATTATTATTATTTGGGTGTGAATGATAATTTTAATTGCCCATTTTCGTTAAAAAGACATGCTAAGATTGTTTACTACATTGGTCAAGTTAAAGGAAACATGGTTTACGTGTTACATTGCATGTAACGTCAGTCTGTACCATTACATATCAAAGTTATGTGGCTGACTTGCTCTTTTGAAGTGAGCAACCCGGCTAATTTGTAATGTAACACACGTCTGATAAATTCACAATATGAAACTTTTTTCCAATTTGGTAGGTTTGTCAACATATTCGAATGTGACCAAAAAACTCTTACTAAGCCCTCTGATTTATTTCCTCTTGCTTTTTGGTCTATAATATTGAGCAATACAAAAACAACTTATAAGAGAAAAATTATATCCTTAAAATCCCAACTTAGGTCCGTCATACACAGACGTGGAGGTTAGAGAAGAGCGGAGATGGGTTGCAGAGAAGCGGAGATGTCAAATATACCATTTGAAACAGTTGTTTGAAACGTTACGACACATTTATAGAAGTACTTGCACCTTGAATGTTAATTAATGTTAGCTAACGTTTAAAAAAAATCTACTCCCACACAAGGAAGGGACTATTTCAAAAACTCAAAATATTTATTCAGAGAGTAGGTCCTTACAGACATTTTCTTTCGTCAAAGATCACCATACATTACAGTAATAAATTATATAAGTAATTAATCTACTCTATATTATTTTGAAGTGAAAACTTCTTTAGCGGCGCTTGGCACTTTTTTTAGATGGGTAAAAAATTTTAAACTCGCGTCAAATCCGTAGCCTGATCGTAAAAGCGTAATATTCCCTAAGCATTCTAAAATTTACAAAAATGCACAACGTTGATGTCTAAGTTTTCACTTCTGCCGGCACTCCCGGAGTGCAACCCGTCCTTTCTTTTATATTATTTTTTGTTTAATATAACGTTCATGGTTCACACGGAACACTGAAGTCCATGAATACCTGGACATCCCAACAGTCAAAGAAGAAATAGACAAATGCTCTGTGAAATACAAACTGAGACTGGAACTGCACAGAAATCAATTAGCTACAGACCTCTTGAATATAGATGGTAACATATTTAGGCTGAAAAGGGTGCGACTGGCCTCCATCTGAACCTTTCCTTACCTTTCTGAACAAAAAAAAAAAAAAAAAAAATTTTATGAGACGACACATCGCTGGATGTGCACTCGCAATTCCTATTAAATATGCACAACACATCTGATTATGGCTGCAAGGCTGATAGCAGATTTAAAAAAAAAAAAAAAATATAACGTTCTATAAACACCAGTTTGGAAGCACTTAACAAACTCCGCTCCACTCCGCTATTCTGCGCACATTGAACCATGTGGAAATATTGGAAAATGCCCGTAACATAAATACTATGCTATGGTAGGTAGTTAGTTGCAGAAAAACATTTAAAAGTTTCTATATAACCACTGGTGGTTATACACTTCCTTATTAACTATATAATTATTATTTTAACAATTAAATTCTTGGAACTTGTAAAATAATTATCACATATTTCAACAGTATAGGTATATGTTATAATATATAAAATTCTTTATCAAAAATAGTTTTTTTCCCATTGATTTCTATGTGTTATATAACAAAGATCTTCAAAACACTTTATGGTGCGTTCAGACTGCTGTGAAGTAACATTTATTGTAACAAAATTCCCACAGTGTGGACGGCGGCTTGTGCGCACGAATCGTGCACAATACCACAGAATAGATAATAGTACTACGTACAGAAGTTAAACTCCGAAAAATCAATTAAAGAAATAGGGACTCTCGCTACGATACAATAAGGTGCAATTCAGCTCGCACAGCGCACACAACTACAGTTATATTTGCCTCTCTTTTTTATCGCTAGCGGCGCTCGTGCCGGTTGCTTGAGACGAAGATACCCGCCGGGCAGGTCAGTGGGACCCCCCTGACAATACGCTCACGATCAAGTCTGCTATTTTAAATTAGGCGACCAACTATTGCCATACCATCATCACCCTATTGTCGTTATATTTCCATAGTGCCAAATTTGGTATTGGTATTTGGTATAAGTTAACTTGTATCTCAATGTATTGACTATAGAGTGTCAGTGGAATATGAACGGAATGGTCGACAGTTAAAATCTACCATGAACTACTATTTCAGTTAAATCGCTTTTATGTGAAAGATACTACCGAAAAGATCAATAGTAGTTCGATAGTGTGTCAATGAAATGGCCTCGGACTTAAACAAATATGAGAATACCAAATGTCAAAAACTATTCAAGTGACACACTGTCTCTAATGATGCATTTGTATTTAGCAGACTTTGGCTCCAGAGTATTATGTGTATGAGAAATTCTTTCATTGTAACCCATTGCATGTAACGTAACAACAGTCTGTACCCACCATTATGTTACATTCAATAAGACATGACACGTCATAAAATTTATTCATGTCATTTCACTGTCAGACTAGCGTAAATTTAATAATTTCATAACATTTTGCCGTAATTTTAAACCGTTGCCATAGAGTTTTTTTCCAATATTTAAT
This sequence comes from Endotricha flammealis, assembly GCA_905163395.2. Taxonomy (NCBI): domain Eukaryota; kingdom Metazoa; phylum Arthropoda; class Insecta; order Lepidoptera; family Pyralidae; genus Endotricha; species Endotricha flammealis. Next base: position 1,158,989 of record LR990882.1, on the reverse strand, counting down.
AATGAAATAGTCTTGCTCCCTTGTAAAAATAAAAATATGAAAACAATTTGCGATAACAAAAATTCAAATTGTTTTTCATGTCATAAACAATTGAAAATAAAATATACAAAAACAAATAAACTATTAAAAACAAAATTGTTATTAAAATCCGTTATTTTATATGTATTAGCTAGATTCCACAGTCTTAAAATAAAAATAGCCATTTAAAAGATTCAAACAAAGGTCAAATACACAATGTCTGACAATCTGAAATTTATCAGGACATTGAAACTGGCAGTTAGGGCCTTTTAAATTCGAAATTATTTATTTTCGCATATCTCGTACAGTCCGCCAATGAAAGAGGTGATCAGGGCGCGAAAATAAGTATGATTCAAGGTTTCTAAATATTGCGTGAAGCCGTGAAGGTATTTAAGGTCAGTTGGGGCAAGACTACCAGTGTCTGATAACTCAAGAATCATAGCTTCCTGTTAAATTTTTATATTTCGATTATGTCGCTACTGCATAATAATATGATCTTTAGACCGATTTATTTTTTTGGAATGCAGTATGTTAGTCTTACCACAACTGACATCACTTGAATTTTTATTTATCAACGGTTTCAAAAGTATTCATATTGTACTATGAAATTACAAATTTTTGTTCTTATTTCTCTGCCTGCTCACCCCTTTCATTGTAGGACAGTGATATTTATAGCTTTTCGCTTCAAAATTAGTGCTAATAATTTGGAATACGTTTTCTAATCTGTTAACGACATATAATAACTAATAAAATTTGGCCAATATACACTTACAAAGGATGGAACATTGTTAAAACATATACTTAGGAAAAATTGAAAGTACAATGAATGCTCGTCACCGGAACGTCACCGTGAACGAGATAACGGCGCCGATTTAGCGATACATACATTTACTATGGCCGTGTGTCCATGAAGTTGACGCGACGGCGATCGTTTTCCACCGCCACGATCTCGGTGGTTCAACTCCAACAAACCAGTGGACGAAAAACAAACCGACTGAACCGATCGCCGTCACGTCAACTTCATCTCGGCCAGAAATAATCTCGTTCTCGGTGACGTCCCGGTGACGGTGGGCAAACGGCCTGACCCTGTACACATGAACGCGCGTTGGGGTCCCGTTTTGTGCTACATTGAACTCTTTGTATTTAAGTCCTCACGATGAAATGATTGCAACTCTGCAATGGATAATTTGAACGCGATAAAAACAGGCGGCGAATTCGACCTTTCTGGGCAATGTAGTACTCTGGTCTATTACTCAACATAGTCTTAGCAAAGAGGTTCCATCCCCACTATAAATAACATTAATCATGAGCAATTTTTTCCATTTAAAACTAACTAATTTAATGATTCTAACAAATAGAATCGGAAAGCATTCAGTCAATTCCACATATATATAAACTTAAGTTATTAACCGTTTTTCATTATTGAATACCGCCCTAAGAAATATTTCGAAACCTATGTTTTGTTAAAGATGTGTCCAGACGACATATAAACCGTTCACCTCTGACCAGGGGCCCGATTCTACTAACAAAAATGCACCAATGGTCTCTCAATGGTGTCTCAATTGTGTCTCAAAAGAATGCCGATAGTGTATTAGTGGAATAGTTTTTGACATTTGTTATGGACTTAAACAATAACAATGTCAAAAACTATACTTTACTTTTGAGACACGATTCACGATCAAAAGAATGCCGATAGTGTATCAGTAGAATAGTTTTTGACATTTGCTATGGACTTGAACAATAACGTTATTGTTGGCATTCTTTTGAGACACAATTGAGACACCATTGAGAGTCCATTGGTGCATGTGTTAGTAGAATCGGGCCCCCTAGGTTACTCAGCATAGCAATCGTGATTTTAATTTCAACTCTGTATAATTTCAGATGCAAAAATAACAGAAAATCCTAATTCGTACAATTGAAATTTTATACTTTACTAACTATTTGATTGGCATACAATTCGATTTCATTTAGATTAATATTTAGTTAGCGCTAGTTTAGCTGTAAAGAGTACCTAAAATTAACAATCTAATGGCGATCGTGCGGAATTATCTTCATGAGTAAGGGGGCTGATCACCCGACAGATATCGGTCCGTGTATGGTGGGTGATCATAGGCTAACAGCTCGAGGAGTGCCTCTATGTCAGCTCACACATTATTTTCTGCTACAGAATCATTCCTGTGACACATATTTTGTTTTTTGAACCGTTTTAATACATCTGTCAGTGGTAAAATGACTGTGAAAGGACTATTTTCACCGTTTGTCTACGGCACATAAAATGTCTACATGAGATTTTTTTGTTTCTCGATGTTTACGAACGAAAGTCGAACGAATGAATTGAACTAGTGAGAAATAAAGGAAACTCCATATTCACAAAATGTATACATTAAAACACTGACCGCCATTACGCATTGGAGCAGCGCAGCGTTACAGAGTACGCTCGAATCCTCTTCGATTGAAGGAAGACCCGTATTCTTGCAGTGGGATGATAATTAGTGATGGGCCGACTATGGTATTTGCCGACTAGCCGACTAATTGGTTTTCGAATTGCCGACTAGTCGGATCATTGTCTTCGGGCGATTTCGTCTCTACTCGGCTTCCTCACGCATGCCCACAAGCTATCGGCCGGCCTCGCGACACGACGACGTTTACTTTTTCATTTTTAAACGGTTTGTTTGTGTTGGTGATGACTTGTACTGAATTACTGACTGATTCGTAAGTTCCTATTAAGTTACCTTTTCATATTTGAAGACTGGTTGTAACTGTTTGATACTTGGAAATTATAAAACTTGCATAAATTTTTGGTTTTAGGTTATTGGCCGATATATTTTGCCGAATAGTCGTCGACTAGTCAACGACTGTAAAATGTGCCGAATAGTCGTCTTCCCCGACTAGTCGGCCCATCCCTAATGATTATGGGTAGATTATGATCAAATGAAAAACGGTCAACATTAAATTACTTACAAATCTTCTGATATCTTCAATAAACTAAACCTATTCAACTCTGCTAATATAAAAGCATTGTCAGATCTCAATAGAGACTCTTTATCTAAATCAGAGAAATTAGTTTTAACAAAATCACCATTAGTTTTAAGCTCGTCTAAACTCTGACTAAACTCTCTTTTAATATAATCCATTTCTTGAAATTTGTTAATATTTGGAGTAGAAGGCAATGGATTTAGTAATTGATATGATAAATCTCTATGCGGAATGAAATGTGAATTATGTATTAATGTGGATCCTCGTCTTATCGTCTCCTTTCCCATTTCGATAATTTCTAAAGAGTTCTGGCCAATTACGAATTTTTTGTATGCTTTCACAAAAACGATTACTAATGTTAATAATCCGATAAATATCATTGAGTATGACAGGATTGGAGCAGCGATTGGTCCGACAGTTGTAGCCAGGAATATCCATCTCCATATAGATGTTGTTACTTCGTGGATACCCTGAAAAGAAGAAATTACCATTTAGGCTTTGACTGCAAAAACTTTTTAAGATTTATTAATATAATAGGGGAGAATGGACGTGAAACGGCGAGGGTAAGATGTGAGAGGGGAAGAAGAAACAGGAAGGGGAAAGAAGACAAATGGGGAGGGGCGACAAAAAGGAAAAGAGTGAGATGCGAGGGGGCAAGGGGTTGATGAGAAGGATGAGGACCTCTTTTCTTTGGAGGAGAGGGGAAGAAGGAACAGGAACGGGAAAAAGACATATGGGGAGGGGCGACAAAAAGGAAAAGAGTGAGATGCGAGAGGGGAAGGGGTTGATGAGAAGGATGAGGACCTCTTTTCTTTGGAGGAGAGGGGAAGAAGAAACAGGAAGGGGAAAAAGACATATGGGGAGGGGCGACAAAAAGGAAAAGAGTGAGATGCGAGAGGGGAAGGGGTTGATGAGAAGGATGAGGACCTCTTTTCTTTGGAGGAGAGGGGAAGAAGAAACAGGAAGGGGAAAAAGACATATGGGGAGGGGCGACAAAAAGGAAAAGAGTGAGATGCGAGAGGGGAAGGGGTTGATGAGAAGGATGAGGACCTCTTTTCTTTGGAGAGATTAAATACTTAGAATTGATTAAGTTTTATTGGTAAATTACACAACTAAATAACATGAAATTAAATAAAATTAATTAAAACTAACCTAACAATAAAAACTAAAACTAATCATTAAAAAGACATGGTCCCTGTGGCAGGGTGCCCAAAATGCTAGCAGCGTTACCTCGCTGAACGGCGATAGAGATCCGTTGAGCGAAGTAACTGCCAGCCTTTGGGTCACCAGTGGTTTGTCGCAGCCTTTTTGCGATGTCCCTAAAAAAGGACAACGCACTGGAACCCCACGGGCCTAATGTACACAACCTACACCAAAAGCCACAAAATCGTAGAAGCCAGTAAGCTGCTGATATTTTGTGCCTTAATTAATTTAGAATTAATTATTTAATGTTAAAGATGTATTGACTAGAGGAAATGCATGTAAAGACCAGCGGGCGTTTTGTTTGTTGTGTAGTGACACCCACGGTATTGCAAGCGCGTATAGCGGTGTGGTGACTGCTTACCATCAGGCAGGTCGTATGTTTGTTTGCCATCTCCATGGTATAAAAAATATTACAGATACCAACCTCTTCAACCCACATAACGGGAAAGATGACGTCAGGGAACTTATGTATGTTGTTGACCACGATGTTGGGTGCATGGTCCACCTTCAAGTTGAGCTGGACCCGGACGAAACCTTCAAGTGGTACGCCAAGTTTCTGCAAGTTTAAAATGTTTCAGGATGATGAGAAAAGAAGAACGGTCGCCTGTGACCCAGACCCGACAGAATTCGAGACAAGCCCACCACACATTCCCACCACTGTGTCTCCTGTGTAGCCAGGATCAACAACGGCGACCTCAGATAGACAATAAGCAATGAAGCTTATTGAGTCCCGGGGAAGAAAACTGCAGCTGTCTTGGAACTCACAACACCAGACCCGACAGAAGCGAGACATATCTCATTTTTAGGGTTCCGTAGGCAAAATAGCAAAAAACGGAACCCTTATGGATTCGTCATGTTTGTCTGTCTCACTGTTTGTCCGTCCGTATGTCACAGCCACTTTTCCGAAACTATAAGAACATACTGTTGAAACTTGGTAAGTAGATGTATTCTGTCAATCGCATTTAAATTTTCACACAAAAATAGAAAAAAAAAGCAATAAGTTTTGGGGGCTCCCTATACTTAAAAAAAAAACTGAAAATTAAAAAAAAAAATCTATGGTATTGAGTCTTCAAAAATTATATTGAGGTTTGTAATTTTTTTTTCTAAGCTGTATAGTTTGCGCGAGAGACTCTTCCAAAGTGGTAAAATCTGTGCCTCCCTGTAACTTCTAAAATAAGAGACAAACATATATGATGTACATCACCATGCAAAATTGGTTTGAACGAGATCTAGAAATAAAGGTCTACCAGTCCTCTAGAGTCGTACTTACTCTCTACGACAAAACTCTGCACAGACAATAAAAAGTATACTTACTGGTTGAATCATGAAGTATGTCTCGTGTTTCTTCTTATCCGGTGTGAGACCTTCGAAATGATCCAGCAGCGATGGCTCCGCGTCGAAGAAGTGAGGGTATGAAAGGTATACCGGTGCATCTGTAATTAATATCACCAAATATTAATTTATAGTATTTATTTTATCTGGACAAGCTCACCACACATTCCCATCTCTGTGTCATCTGTTTAGCCAGGATCAACAACGGCGACCTCAGATTGACAATAAACAAAGAAATCTTTTAAAAGAGGTTGAGCACAGCGAATAATCCGCTCAAATCGGAGCAGCCCTTCTGGGGAAGGATTGGTCTCTAGCATTGGTCTCGGCTATGTTGTGTTCCTACGGTGAGTAAGGTCTCCAGAGCTCCACTTGGGGGGTTGGGAGGGTTGGCAACTCGTGAGTGATACCAACCGGAATTGCAAGCGTCTATAGGCTGCTTATTAACTTTATGGTATAAAAAAAGAAACCTATTGACGTCCTAGGGGAGAAATTACAGCTGTCTTGGAACTCACAACGATTTTAATGAAATGAATTCAGAAATTAGACCTTCACAGGCACTTTTTCTTGTCATTTACAACTTGTTTATATAAAGAAAATACTACGTTATACACTACCACCGTTTCGGACACAAGCAAAATGGCAACCGGTAAAAAGAAATGGCGAAAGAAAACCGGTTACGGCCTTTTTTGTAATTTTTTTTAATCAGAAATAAATTAGACAGAGTAGGAAGTATTAAAAGGACTTTCTCCCTTAGCAACTACGTGAGAGGCAGAGACAGCAATTTGAAACAAAAGATTTAGAAAGATGGCAAATCAAGTGATGTTTGATTGCCGAGTCCATACCACGGTCTATTGTTACATTACTATTGGGGCTGTGAGCTGTTGTTTACTAATTTGATTCCAGTTATAGCGGGAGCGATGGTGAAAATATGCTCGACCGCCACAAAAAGAAGATCTTCCTTTTAGGCTGGGTGTGATGCCTGAGGAGCTCGATGGCGTCGCTGTGTGTCGCACTCTAATATGAACATGCAAGTTAAGCGACGTCGATCCTAGCCAGCGTTTGGGTGGGTTTCGTTATCTCGAGCTTCGCCATGCTTCGGAGGCCGTCGGTCCCGGCTTTTGTTGATGAATGACAGTTAAGCCAAGTGGCCTTAGGGCGGTTTGAAAACACCGGCGTCTGCCAATCCGCATTGTCACCTTCGATTGAAGGGAGACCCGTATCCCAGCAGTGGGATGATTATGGGTTGATATGATGATCATGATGATGATGTGATGTCTGGGGAAACGCGGCCCCGACAAAATCTATGTCGGACGTTGTATATTTTTTTCCATTTCTACAACTTTGTCTCCATATCACGAAAACTTCGTGTGCGCGATTCAGAATCCTAACGCCATCTTCTGTTCGCATTGTGAACTTTCTTAGTGAAATGTAGTTCCTTTGTGTGGCGATAGGTGTCGCCACACAGAAATATAGATATAGATTGCTTTGTGATGGTACTTACTATATTGGCATGGACTGATGTTCTGCAGTCCCCTGGGTGGACATTTCTCTCCGTCGCAGTAGCATCTGTTGTCTGTGTTAACGTCTGCACACTCGAATGTTGAGGACGGTGGCGTGTACATGCCCGTTTGGATGTCTGCCAAAAAAGAACTAATATTACGACCAGTCGCGGTTTTTTAAAAAGTTGTGCAATGATTTTGTACTGTAGAACCTAACATCGTATAAGTTTCCTATATTTAACCACGCTCTAGTTTGGTGACAACTGACACACTGTAAAGGAAGCGGTGCCCCCCTCCCCCCCTTCTACAGTGTACAACGACTATACATACAGTCCCAGAACAAGCTTCAGTTAGTTAGTGGATTAGATGGCGTTGTGCATAGAAAAGCCGTAACTGGTTTTCTTTCGCCATTTCTTTTTACCAGTGGTCATTTTGCTTTGCTTTCGAAATGGTAGTAGTTTATAGAGTAGATTAATTTATACAAATCATTTATTACTGTATACTCTGACAAGAGAACGTGTTTGTGAAAACCTATTCTCTGAATAAAAGTTTTGAATTTTTTGAATTTTGAAAATATATTTAAAAAAAAAATTTTTTTTCTTTGTTCTCCTTTTTATTAAATTCGTCCCGACTAACAGGTTGAAAGTCAGTGGTTGCTCCTTCTGAGTTAAAACCTAACCGTGCAGATGTATCACACGTGCTAATGTCTAATGTTATATAAACAATTAACTAAGGATTCCTAATTTTTTTGAAAATATAATATAGCCCATGTTACCCAAATACCCACAAATTTACCTTCCCAAACAGTGAAAGATTTTTTTAAATTCGGTCCACACATACAAAAATACAAATCTATTCTCTTTATAATATTATCTTTATATTTATAGATTTAATAATATTAAAATTTCTTCCGTGTATGTAACACGGTCAACAAATAAATATTCTATGTAATGTATGTAAACATAATACTTACAATCTTTGTAAACATCTCCTCTATATTTCAATGGCATAATACGGCATAGATCCTTGTCGTAAATATGTACTATGTCCGATCCGGTGACAGCGCGAGGTGGGAAGAAGGAGCCTTCTGATGCACTGGAATCAAAAACATATATAAATATATATGGACAAATCACACAGATTGAGATAGCCCCAATCGAAACTTGTGTTAAGGGATGCTAACTCAACGATGCTATATTTTATAACAAATACATATAAAGTTAAACATCGAAGATCCAGGCTGATCAGAAAAAGTTTTTCATCATAACCCGATCGGGATTCGAACCCGGGACCTCCAGGTTGGCGGTCTGGCGTGGTAATCAACCATTATGCCATGGGGGTCGTCAAATTCAAACGTCAACGTATGTTTGAAGTGATTGTAACTCCGCGAATGATACCCGACAAACACACGCGGCGAATTCTTCCTTTCTGGACAATCTCTTTGGGTCACTAGTTAGTTTTAAGATAGGTTAGGGCACAGCGGACAATCCGCTCAAATCGGAGCAGCCCGTCTGCGGAAGGACCTCTACCTTACAGAAAATCGTAGCCAAATAGTATTGGTCTTGGCCATGCTGTGTTCCTACGGAGAGTGAGGTCTCAAAGCTCCACTTTCTACAGAGTCGGCAACGCGCGAGGTATTGCAAGCGTCTACATGCTACAGTGAATGCTTACCATCAGGCGGCCCGTATGATTGTTTGCCATTTGTATAAAAAATATCTTTGGGTCACCCGTGATTTCACACAGTCGTTTAGAAATGTCGTTAATGACCGACTTCCGAGATTATTATTTTATGTACAAATATTAGCAATCATATTTCCCCATGAGTTCAGGGAAAATCGTAAAATCAATCAATATTTATTATCTATTTCCAACATATGACAACGTTATGACGTGTTTGTTTGTACGTTTGACTAATATATAAAAAATTTCTTTGAACATTCAATCATAATATTTCTATGGAAATATATTTATTGTAACTAACGAGTGGAAGAAAAAATTTACAAAATGACAAAAAAGGCCGTAACCGGTTTTCTTTCGCCATTTCTTTTTATCGGTTGCCATTTTGCTTGTGTACGAAATGGTGGTAGTATATAACGTAGTTTATTTTCTTTATTTAAACAAGTTGTAAATGACAAGAAAAAGTGCCTGTGAAGGTCTAATTTCTGAAATAAACGATTTCATTTCATTTCATTTGTTTTTCATAATTTTCGTCCTTGACATGACAACGAAAAGGCCGTCACCGGTTTCTCTTTCGCCGTTTATTTTATCTGTGGTTATTTTGCTTGTTTTTGAAATGAACTAAAGAGAGGTACGGCACAGCGGATAATCCTCTCAAATCGGAGCAGCCCGTCTGGTGAAGAACCTCCACCTTACAGAAGATCGTAGCCAAATAGCATTGGTCTCGGCCATGTTGTGTTCCTACGGTGAGTAAGGTCTCTAGAGCTCGACTTGGGAGAGTTGGCAACGCGTAGCTTCAGTATTCATCGCGCGTCGCTTTCATACATTTTGTTTGAAAACGCTTTGAAGTGACATCGTGCCTGTGCCGCGCATTCAGCTTCTGTATAACTCAGGCCTTAAAAATGCTTAAGGAAACCTTAGGGAAGTACCTATATTCAATATAAATACTGAATAAATAAACAGAGCCTTCGCTTCAACAAACAGGCAAACAAATTTGCTTTAACAATTAAGCCCGCCAGAAACGGATATATTATCATTTATGTTGAGACCAGCGCCCCGGTTTTGCCCGGGTTTTGTAGGGAATTTTTCAAATCGATCCAGAGTGGTTTCATTGCGCGATTTATTCTTTCCTGTGGCACCACCTCTTATTGCAAACATAAATTTAATTTCTAAACAAAATTATATTATAATATCAAGACACGATGGCGTCGCTGTGCGTCGCACTCTAATATGAACACGCAAGTTAAGCGACGTCGACCCTAGCCAGCGTTTGGATGGGTTTCGGTATCTCGAGCTTCTCCGCGCTTCGGAGGGCACGTTAAGCCGTCGGTCCCGGCTGTTGTCGATGGATGACAGTCGTTAAGCGAAGTCACACCGGCCTCTGCCAATCCGCATTGGAGAAGCGTGGCAAAGTACGCTCTAATGATCTTCGATTGAAGGGAGACCCGACCCAGCAGTGGGATGATTATGGGTTGATATGATGAAAAACTTACCGAATATTATTACATGGTCGATTCTTCCAATGTATCAAATGGTCCAGTCCATTAATCTTGTCCAAATAACCAAATCTCTCCATTGAATCTTGTCCCGTATAAATAGTTGACACTTCATCCAATGTTCCGTTTCTCTAAAAATCATAAAAACACTGGATTTGAGTATTATTTTTATTAAAAACTAGCTTTTTTGCCCGCAACTTCGTCCGCGTGAAGTCCCCGACCCGTTCCCGTGGGAACCACATTGAATTTCGGGAAAAGCTATAGCCTATGTCACTCCCTGATAATGTAGCTTTCTACTGGTGAAAGAATTTTTGAAATCGGTCCTGTAATTTCGGAGCCTATATTCAATGCAAACAAATAAACAATCAAATCTTTCCTCTTTGTAATATTAGTATTGATAGAATACAAAACTCTTTATGGCACCATCTATACATATAATAAAACAGTAGACCCCGGTATGTCTGTACATAGATAGAACATATTTGGCTAAAATTGATAGACAATAGAACTAGAAGTGTTGCTATCCTTGTCACTAATTGTAAATCAAGGAAGGACAACAACACCTTTGGTCCTGTCAAAATTAGTTTAGTCTAGTTAAATGTACAACAGAATTAGCACCATTAAAAGAAAATTAATAAAATCGAAAAAAAAATTTTTTTGTCTTTTAGACGCGCACATCTTCGTAGAAACTAAACGTATTTTAATTCTGTTTACAGGATGTGATAGAGCTTGACTTGGAGCAAAATATAGCATTTAAATCGGATATCAGGAAAAAATATATATCTTCATTTACATGAACAAAGTGACCCGATGTAATGAAAATTAATTTCCTCAATACTTCACTAAATGTCACTCAAAATCAAAAAAATACTTTCACAGACGTCACTTACAATGAATCTTTATTAAATAAATAAGCTACTCTATAAACAACCACCATTTCGGAAACAAAGCAAAATGACCACTGGGGAAAGAAATGGCGAAAGAAACCCAGTTACGGCCTTTTTTGTCATTCCATTTTTTTCCCTCTTCCAATGTTTTTAATACATACAGAATTGAAAAGACTGACTTCATTGACTAGATTGTCCCTCCATCCGTCGATACTATTTTAACCACAAATCCAATTCCACGCGAGCGAAGCCGTGACCACAGTTAGAATAAAGTACCTATTACATTAAAATAAAAATTTCCGAGGAAGTTTTACTTACAGCGAGCAATAGTCCCATTTGGCTGTTCGGTCTTTTCCCTTTTGGGTAGAAGTAATGCGCAAGGGTGACGAGAGGGTCGTTGTACCTATAGAATAAATAAAACATTGACACACTTTTAGGGCCTCGATCGATTCTTTTCGCAATAACAAGTTAACACTTTATACCAAAGTAGTATCCGCACTGCGATTTTTTCAGAGCGGACACTGATTTGATCCTACACAAAACATTCGCGCGGAAATAATTTGCACCTCAAGCGCGGAAAATTTCAGCGCAGGAAGGCCCTTAGATTTAGATATAATAATGCACGTTTATAGGGAAAAAGATTCATCGTGGACATTCATATTAAGAAGAGCTAATATTTATAATTTATTTGATAACTATTCAGTAGATATATTGTATTTGTTGTCGCCAAATCAATTTTCACGAAAATTCTATCAATGACTGAGATCCAATTTGTAAAAACCCCCAAAAAATTTTTATTTCCCGCGCAGACCTAAACGTACCACCTCAAGATAATCTTCTGCCTATAAAAGTTTGTGTAAAAAGTTGTGAGATATCTATAAATAGTAACTATTTTTGAGAGTGCAACACAACACAATGACTTACCCAAAAACGAGTTGTTCCGCCGTGACTTGTACAAAAGGCTTGGCGCGTTCCTTATATGTGATGGCAAGAGCTGACACCAGAAGATTGGAGACAAAACCGGCCAGTTTTGGCGAGAAGGATGTCACTGTCTGTAGAAAGAAGAAGTAAAAATATGAACTGATAGAGGCTCTTACGGAATAAACCCGACTTTACCGAGTCAGGCTCAACTACGACCTCAGATTGACAATAAGCAATGAACTGAAATGAAATGAAATCGTTTATTTCAGAAATGAGACCTTCACAGGCACTTTTTCTTGTCATTTACAATTTGTATATATGTATAAAGAAAATAAACTACGTTATATACTACCACCATTTCGGACACAAGCAAAATGGCTACCAGTAAAAGAAATGGCGAAAGAAACCCGGTTACGGCCTTTTTTGTCATTTAGCAATTTTTTTCTTTCACTCGTTTGTTACAATGAGGTTTATTAGTTAGAGCAGCTCGATGGCGTCGCTGTGTATATCAAAACAAGATCTTGCTCACTTATGACGAGATGAATAAAAACCGGGCAAGTACGTGTCGGGCCACGCACAATGTAGGGTTACGTATTGCTTGCTTGCAAATGAGTCCAATATCATATTTGTAAGTTTTCATCAAAGAAATTTTATTTTATCAGTTGGTCGGCTATCGGTAACTAGTAGAGACTACTTAACTGTTATAGTTTTCATTGAAGGTACAGCAAATGGACTACTACCATGTTTTTTTTCAAATTTCTAAACACAAGACTTTCGGAGATAGATGGGCGGGTAGGGGATTGAAATGTATTGTTATATGACAAAAAGGCCGTAACTGGTTTTCTTTCGCCATTTCTTTTACCAGTGGTCATTTTGCTTTTTCCGAAATGGTAGTAGTTTATAGAGTAGATTAATTAAATAAATAATTTTATACTGTAATGTAATCATTGACGAGAGAAGGTATATTTGAGGACCTATTCATTGAATAAATATCTTGAATTTTGAACCCTAAAGGAAGAACGAGGGAAGGAAACTGAATAAGGAAACAGGAGGTGTATTAGGCTTCCGGTTTTCTCACTCATCGTACGAAACACAGCGGAATATATATATAGCTATTTCACGTCGATATTCTGTGAGAATGGTACCCCGGACAGCAGAACGACCCACTACCAAATCATAGTAGTGGCACACCCCGGACACTCCATACAAACGTCTTGTTATAATCACCTACTACTATTACATGAACAGAAGAACGTCTGCACACACTGCGCGCATGTGTGTGCGTGCAACGCGTGACCAGCGTGCCTTTCAAGTACCCCACTCGTTGTGGGCGAATGCTGCGGGAGGGGAGGGGTCGCCCGTTTTGGTGCGGGGCGGGGTGTGGCCATTCTGTACGTTAGTACTATTATGAATTCTGTTGTAGTGGCTAGGCTCTTTAACTCTAAATTGTGGGTTGATGTGGATGTTTTACTTACCAATAGCGGTATGTTTGGTACGACCAACTTTAAATTCTTATCTACAGACATCTCTGGCACGAATCTTAGTATTTTGTTGTGTTGATATGTCACTGTGTCGTTGTCGTGAAATTTGATGTTCACTTTCTCCATGTCCTCCCTGAAAAAAATGGAAAGATTGTTTAGAAACAAACGGAGATAACCATATAGATTGATAACAATATTTGGGAAAAAATCCGAAGTTTCAAGAGTTACAATTAAACTAGTATACTTGCAACTTCGTTAGCGTATATCTCGCTTTCCCGTGGGAATTTTGAGAAATCCTTTCTTAGTACACCCTTAGACGTCGTAAGGAACCAACATTCCAAATTTGGAAATTCTAGACCCAGCGGTTTGGGCTGTGCGTTGTTATACATATAGTTAAATCAGACTGGACTTTGAATTTTATATGTATGTAATAAAATGTTTCGTAGATATTATTCAATCGAACTTAAAATCAGGGTCTTTACTGGTATCCTAATAGTGTTTGGAACATTATTCATATCTGTTTTAAAAGTAAAACAGTAAGAAAATGACACTTTTAATAACTTTTACAATCAATAAGGTACATTACTATGCAACAGGTCACATAGGATGCCATTTCGTTACAAGGACTAAACGGCAAATTTCTATATGTATACACACGTACTACGAGGAGCACGATGGCGTCGCTGTGTGTCGCACTCTAATATGAACACGCAAGTCAAGTGACGTCGACCCTAGCCAGCGTTTGGATGGGTTTCGTTATCACGAGCTTCTCCGTGCTTCGGAGGGCACGTTAAGCTGTCGGTCCCGGCTGTTGTCTATGGATGACAGTCGTTTAGCCAAGTTGGTTCGGGTGGCTTGAAAACACTGGCCTCTGCCAATCCGCATTGGAGCAGCGTGGCAGAGTACGCTCTAATCACCTTCGATTGAAGGGAGACCCGTATCCCAGCAGTGGGATGATTATGGGTTGATATGATGATACACACGTACATAGTACGTACTATGTAGGTATATGTGTACTAGCAAAGTGTTACTAGGAAATGTTTATGTAGGTATTTGCTAGTAACACTTATAAAAGTGTGATATAAAAACACGTTTACAAAATAAATTGTCCCAGGGAATAATTCTGTAACAGAAAATAATGTGTTACACTTATGAATGTGTGTCTTTCTGAGTCCCTGAATTATAGCACACTACCTGTTACCCGCGGCTCCGCCCGCGTGGTCAAGGGAAAATGTCAATAATTTTTCCCACGGAAATCTCTTTATTCCGTGAGAAAGAAGTAGCCTTATGTCACTCACCAATCCCCGTTAAAAATTATGAAAAAATAATGTTAAACTTTTTTCCCCGTGGGAATGAGATGTTTTTTTCGGGATAAAAAGTAGCCTACGTCACTCTCCAGACCTTAAAATTTTGATCATCTCTGTTAAAAAGATCATGTCGGTACTTAGGTTCCTTTCGACGTAAAAGAACAAAAAATTATATACTTTATGTTTTCCCGTGTTAATAAGAGGTTTTTCCGAGATAAAAAGTAGCCTATGTCACTCTCCAGACTTTAAACAATCCCCAATTAAAAAATCATCTCAATCCGTCCATTACTTTCGACGTGAAGGGCAAACAAACAAACACACCTTCACTTCTATAATATTAGTATGGATATATAGTTTCTGTGACACTGGCTAAATTTGCAAGCCATAACTAAAAAAAAAGCCCTGCAAATAACTAGGTATTTTACCTATTAACGATCTGTCATTTTCTTTGTTAGCAACATAGTAAGACTAATCGTGGAATAATCTTAGTATTTATAGATGATCATCTTAATTAGGGTTCCGTGGTCAACTGAGAAAATTGATCATTAATCTGTTTGCATGAATGAATTATTTGTTTTTATTGAATGTTAATTATGGAGGTCGACAAAGTCGCTGAGTATCCGTACTATAATATTATAAATGAGAAAGTAAGTTTGTTTGTTTGTTATTCCTTCACGGCTTGAATAAGCAGCCGATCATTATGAAAATTTGCATACATATTGTTAGGGGTACAGACATAGGCTACTTTTTATCCCGTGAAAGTATGTCATTCCAATGGGAAAATATTTTTTCTACTATAGAGGGCGCTGTATCGGCCAACAGATGGCGCCACAAGTCGCGCCGTGGGTTTTGTTGTCAAACGAGATCTGTCATAAAATTCTCGCGAGCGAAGCCGCAGGGAAAAGCTAGTCTATTATAATGTACACACAAATTAAGCAACGCCGACCCTAGCCAGGGTTTGGATGGGTTTGTCCTGAAGTAGCTAGGTTTGGCCGCCACAGATTTTACATTCAACGTCCTATTCCCGTCCCGTGATATAATATGCCCATTTGCCCATATCCCCCGGGAATAGAATAGCGAGTAGTCTTGGAGTGGTAGAGCAATTATTACGAAATGGGCTAGCTCGACCGGGCAAGTACCACCCTCTCACAGAATATCGACGTGAAGCAGCAATGCGTTTCGTTCGGTGAGTGACAGATCCGGAAGACCAACTCCTTCCCTATCCCCTCTTTCCCCCTCCTTCTTTTCCTTCCTCCTTCCTTTCCTCCAACCTCCTTGGTGGGACAACGCATTGGTAGCGCTCCTGGTGTTACTAAAGTCCATAGGCGGCGGTGACCGCTTTCCATCAGGTGGCCCGCTTGCTTGTTTGTCTACTGTATGACATAAAAAAAAATATATACATATATATAGATTGTACGGAACCATAATAATATTGGAACTTTGAAATACATTTAACCATAATATGTTTATTCATGAACTTCTGTCTATAGAGGCATTTAACTAAGGTTTTCCCCCAGGGTTCAAAGTTAACTAATTAGTTTATAAAACTAACCGCTAATTAATGTGGTTTTTTCCTAGACTTAACCGTCCATAATTTATTGTCGCGGTTTTTCTAACTAATCTTACTAATCGGTTTCCTATGGGATTTTTTTGCAGCATAGAGGAGATTTACGGCATCGCTGTGTGTCATAATCTAAAAACACACGCACGGTAAGTAACGTCGACCCTTGCCATTACTTGGATGGGTTTCGGATGAAGAAGGTGGTACAAAATATGACGATTCGAAAGTGCGATTTGTCTCATCATATCAACCCATAATCATCCCACTGCTGGGATACGGGTCTCCCTTCAATCGAAGGGGACTAGAGCGTACTCTGCCACGCTGCTCCAATGCGGATTGGCAGAGGCCGGTGTTTTCAAGCCACCCGAAGGCCACTTCGCTTAACGACTGTCAAACCAGGGCCGACGGCTTAACGTGCCCTCCGATGCAACGAAACCCATCCAAACATTGGCTAGGGTCGACGTCGCTTCACTTGCGTGTTCATTATTAGACATTAGAATGCGTCACACGCCGTCCAGCTCCTCACAGGAGGAGCTATTATGTCTATTTGAATAAAATTATTTGACTTTGCTTTGTAGAGTTTTGGACAACAAAATCCACCATGCAACCATCTGTGTACTCTCTCTACGTACGTAGGTTACACTCATAGATTTAGTATATACTAGCGTACCTATAGATCGGCAATGGTTTGATTAAGGCGAGACCAAAAACAAAATACACTAGTGTGCGTGTAATGTACATGTGTGCAAGCAAGATATATAATTTTGTGGATTTTCCTTTTTGTTTGAGTTACATCCAGGCACTGCACAGGCAACCATATTTAATCACGTCCAATTAACACCAAAACTACACTTAAAAGCCATAAATTTTGTAAAAATAAATGGGATTTGTTTTTAACACGACTGACGTCAGGCCGATGCAGGCCGATAGCATGTATGGGAAGAATAGTCTCGTCTATCTATCTCGCTCTAACAAACGTGTATGCTATGATCTATCTCTTTTGCATTGCCAATCTAACGCTAGTATATAATAAATCTATTGTTGCACCACATGAATACGTCACTGTTTTTTTACAGTGCTACATTGGTATTATAAACGTGAGTGACGTTTGTAGGAGGGCGTTACTGTGGCATATTTTCATACATTTTGTCAAAGGCGAACTGTCGAAAAGTGACATACAATATGAACGGGAGTTGTAGTTCCAATTTCGGCCACGTTCATGAATACCATTGTATATACTTGACATTTTTTAAATTGCAAAAAATGACATTCAAAATTATAGTAAAATTAGTACTGTTTTCTCCTATAAAGTCTAACTATTGTTTTTTATGTCTCGAGCCAGCCAGAAGGAATATTTCCCTTCAATTTTTGTCCCGCCAACAATGTTTCTGCATTACCCGATGGTTGACTGGTAGAGAATGTCTTTAGGCATTCAGTCAGCCAATTGTACTCTCAATCGTGCAATAAAGAATAAATAAATAAATAAGGACATTTAAAAATATTGGAAAATTAATGAAAAAATTAATTAAAAGAAAAACATATCTTCTCTTGATTTGTAAAATGTTCAGCGAAGACTCTTGCTTGTTGAAAATCCATGGTTAAGAAGTCGCGGGCACAGCTTGTACATATAATTAAATAACAAATTATTATGTTTTTTTCATACCACAAAGGTGGCAAACAAGCTTACGATCCGCCTGATGTATGTGTTAAGATTGTTATATAACTTATTTTGTATCACAATTAGGAATTTACGACACAAAGTAGTTCTATTTATTAAGCTATTATAGATACCTTGAATAAAATTGCTTGCACTGAGGTCGAGGTTGATTGTACATTAAGTAACCTATTTTTTTTTATATAGTCAGGAAAATGCATTACTGCATGTCCCGCCGCTGGGGAAGCGACGGGGGTCTGCCGGCTCCTCACTTCGGTATACCGACTAAAAACCTGACTGACTGCCACATCCCCCTATATGGGCAGGGCCACGGGAACTAAGAAACATCCGTGACTCCACCTTAAGTAACCCTGGCCTTTAATATGGTTAGATTCAAGAAAATGCGACAACGCATTATACTGTTGCTTCGGGATGCGATAACGGATTCTTAAATAGATAGATAAGGTCTGATAGGGTTGAGTATGTCATGCTCAGATTTGTGCAAAGTCTGATAGGGTTGAGTATGTCATGCTCACATTTGTGCAAAGTGTGATAGGGTTGAGTATGTCATGCTCACATTTGTGCAAAGTGTGATAGGGTTGAGTATGTCATGCTCACATTTGTGCAAAGTGTGATAGGGTTCAGTATGTCATGCTCACATTTATGCAAAGTGTGATAGGGTTGAGTATGTCATGCTCACATTTGTGCAAAGTGTGATAGGGTTGAGTATGTCATGCTCACTTAAATGTCCAAACTGTTTGTGGCGTCGGGAGTCGGCTAATATGATTGAGCACAGCAATGGCTGACTGTCGCGTCAACTTGTGGACGGGTGCTGACTGGTCTGCTCACTCTTGTCACTTTTTTTATTATTATTTAAGACTTTCTTATTCCACACCATTGTAATATTCCTCGTATTCTTCTTGTAAATGTATGTATTAAGTACTTAATTACATTGTAACGTGTAAAAGTTTTTGTAGTGAAAACTTCTTTAGCGGCGCTTGGTACTTTTTTTAGATGGGTAAAAAATGTTAAACTCGCATCAGATCCGTAGCCTGATCGAAAAAGCGTAAGATTCCCTAACCATTCCGAAATATTCAAAAATGCACAACGTTGATGTTTAAGTTTTCACTTCTGCCGGCACTCCCGGAGTGCTACCCGTCCTTTTTTTTTGGAAATGACAAAAGAGACCGTAACCGGTTTTCTTTCACCATTTCTTTTACCGGTGGCCAATTTGCTTGTTTCCGAAATGGTATTAATTTATAACGTAGTTTATCTATACTAATATTATAAAGAAGTAAAGTTTGTGTGTTTGTAAATTTGTTAAATTGTAAGGGGTAATCTCGGGATCTACTGAACCGATTTTAAAAATTCTTTCACCAATCGAAAGCCACATTATTGCTGAGTGTCATAGGTTATATAAAAAACCGAAAAATAAAAATGCTTTTACGTGGTAGTCGGTTTTGCAAAGTGAATCGGAGAAAAAACGGTCGAATGAAAGCGTTTCTTACGAACGCCTGTACTAAAAAAGGATTACTAACATTATGCCCAACGAAGTGGGCACGGGTCAGCTAGTTTTCTTATATTTATGTGTAAGTTACCGGAAATATATGTAATCCGTCATTGTATATTGTATAGAATTCCTAGGAAATGTGTTATTACAAAGAGGGCCTCGTTGCCTTCGGTCGCTCTAACTCTAACCTAAGACAAACATTATAATATCATACTAATTAAATTACTATTTTTATAAATGTGAAAGTGTGTTTGTTTGTTTGTCCTCCCTTCACGTCGAAAGTAATGAACAGATTGATATGTTTTTTTTTTATTGGGGATAGTTTAAGGTCTGGAGAGTGATATAGGCTACTTTTTTTTCCATGGAATAAAGAGATTCCCATGGGAAAAATTATTGATATTTTGCCTTGAACACGCGCACGTAACAGCTAGTCTATACTAATATTATAAAGAGAAAAGATTTGATTGTTTGTTTGTTTGTTTGTTTGCATTGAATAGGCTCCGAAGCTACTGGACCGATTATAAAAATTCTTTCACCAGTAGAAAGCTACATTATCAGGGAGTAACATAGGCTATAGTTTTCCCCGAAATTCAATGTGGTTCCCACGGGAACGGGTCCGGAACATCACGCGGACGAAGTCGCGGGCAAAAAAGCTAGTAATATTATAAATGAGAAAGTGAATTTGTTTGTATTCCTTCACGGCTTGACTAATCAGCCGATCATTATGAAAATTTGTATACATATTGTCAGGGGTACAGAGCCCAACATAAGCTACTTTTTATCCCGTGAAAGTATGTCATTCCAATGGGAAAATATTTTTTCTACTATAGATGGCGCTGCAATTCGCAATTGCCGGCAAGTGGCGGTGCAATTGCGGGCCAACAGATGGCGCCACAAGTCGCGCTATGGGTTATTTTGTTGTCAAACGAGATCTATGTCATAAAATTAACCGCGAGCGAAGACGCGGGGAAAAGCTAGTGTATAGATAAATATGATAGCCCGGTGGTGCGTTGGTTGGTAATGATGCTACCTTCGGCAACAGACGGCGCAGGTTCGATTCCCGATTGGGGCAAACACTTATGTGATGGTATTTAATTTTGTGTTTGTTCTCGATTCTGGGGGGGCTACTACGAAATGTGAATCCGATACTTCGGCCGAAGTATCGAAAGAATTTTAACCATGAAATAGAAGTTATTTCATGGTTATAGTTCAACGAACTACTTAAATAACCACTAAGTAATGGTACGGATAAAATGACGACCTCTGTGGCGTAATGGTTACCACGCCAGACCGCAACCCAGGAGGTCCCGGGTTCGAATCCCGGTCGGGTCATGATGAAAAACGAACTTTTTCTGATTGGCCTCGGGTCTCGGATGTTTGTCTATATATATATTTGTTATATAATATAATATCGTTGAGTTAGTATCCCATAACACAAGTTTCGAACTTACTTTGGGGCTAGCTCAATCTGTGTGAATTGTAAAAAAAAATATACTAAAATAACCATGAAATCTTGTTTTATTCGTTAAGGGCCTAGTCGTAAAATAATTGCGGCCGACTGAGTTTTTTAATATTTGTTTTTAATATTTGTTAACAATATCTAGAAAACATTAATGTCTTTCTTTATATGAAGTTTAAAATTTCTATTATTTACCGTTTAGAAGAGTTCTGAAAAAAAAAACAGAGGTTACTTCGGTTTTTTTTTCTATCGAGGAAATGTGTCACAATCGTGTTTTGGCTCTTTCCAAAATTTCGATTATATGATGAATTAATACATATCCAAAAATCTAAGTCTAAATATTAATTAGTAGTTTAGAAGATATTTGGTTTTTAAGGACCCTTCCTTTTTTCACATAGCCCCTTAAAATTCTTCACGATTTACGTTTCGTAATAAGTATATTATAAAGTTACTTGGTTCTTCTTTTTTACTTCCTCAGGCTTTAATGGCCTGGACAAATATTTATGATATTTGGTATGTAGGTATCTGATACCTTGGATTAAAACATATTACTTTTTATATCGAAAATTACGCGATTCCCGTAGGATTTCATCAAAATTCTGATATAGATGGCGCTGCTGTGCATAAATAAATACACGCGAACGAAGTTGCGCGGGTTTCACTAGTAAGTCCAACTTCGTTTGCGTATATCTCGCCTTCCCGTGGGAATTTTGAAAAATCCTTTATTAGTGCTCCCCTACGTTATAAAAGGAACCCCTGTGCAAAACTTCAAGTTTCTAACCCTTATAGTTTAGGCCCTGCGTTGATAATCAGTCAGTCAGTCAGCTTCTCCTTTTATATATATAGACGAGCTGTTACCTGCGACTGTTACACTGAGAGACCGTAAAACAAATACCTGGCTTAGGAAGCAAAGTAAAGACGCAGATGCCATCGAGCGAGTAGAGTCTTAAATGGAAGTGGGCGGGATACATAGCCCGAAACCAAAGTTTGTGGTGTAGAGCGGTCTTAGAATGGAGGCCCTGGGGTGAAAAACGCCCTATCTTCCTGTGAAAACAGGATTAAAATCCGTTCAGTAGCTTAGAAGATGTGCGCGTTCAAACAGACAGACAGACAATATTTTCAAAAAAAAATTTTTCGCTTTTATTACCTTTCTCTAACTGTTCCCTCTCCATTTTTGCCAAATATGTTCAAAGTACAGACATATCGGGGTCTACTGTTTTATTATATGTTTAGAAGATATCTGGTACTCATAACACAAGTAGGCATGCAGACTTGCTTACTATGGGATCAGGTGGTGCCGTGTCAATTGTGTAGATTTATGATGATGTTATTCAATATATAAAATGCTTTTGATAATTAAATTGTCACGGTTAATAAAGCCATAAAATTAATAATATAATTAATTACTTTATTGTAAATAATATAATTATTTATGATTAAATATGTGTACATATTTACTTTATAAGAACCACATGTTATGCTTTTGTTTTAAGAATAATAAAGAGAGCCTCGCTCGTTCACTTGGTTTTGATGTTCACAAGCTAACCTAACCTAACCCAGAGAATCAGGATATCTATTTTATTTATTTTATTTATTTAAGGACCTCCAACAAAAAATACACATTACAATCATAGGAACTTATACTAAGGTTACAATTCGACGTGTTTTTTTAATTATAGGAGACCACAACATGCAAATTTAAAGTCTGACAATAGATGTAAAGGCTACGTTACACAATAATTTAGTTGTAATTTGTATGAAAAAGACAATATAGAATAAGTTTAATTTTTTATATTAGATACCACAGAGTATATCCCATAGTTGTTTTTTATACTTTAACAACGGAAGGCAAATATCCAACCCATGCGACTTAGAGAGAGCATTATATTGTCTGCAGAGCCTGTGCATGATGGAGAAATGGCCAAGGTTACTCTTAGATAGAGGGATGGTGAAGAAGTTGTAGGCGCTAGGTCTTGGCAAGCGAGATGGTATGTTGATTTGAAGGGTGTTTAACAGATCTATACAGTCAATACCGCTATTAAATATTTTATGTAAGAATATAAGATCAGTTATTTTTCTACGAGTGGATAACGTGCACATTCGGTACCGTTTAAGTCTATCTTCATAGGTAACGAGTTTCCTTGCCAAATTATCCCTATAGCTCAGATGATATAAAAATCTCTTTTGCACTCTCTCCAAACTCTTGACGTAAATATCATAATGTGGATTCCAAATAACAGAATTGTATTCCATGACAGGACGTACAAGTGAGTTAAAAAGAGTTATTTTTGTGGAAGGACGATGAAAATCTTTACTGTTACGCAAAATAAATCCTAACGTTTTGTACCCTTTAGTTGCAATATTATGAATATGGGTATCGAACTTTAAACTGTTATCTAGCAAAACACCAAGATCACGGATTGCATTTGAGTGCACAATTTCCTGACCCTCTATATAATATTTATTTAAGTGGACAGTTTTATTGCGTGTGAATTGAATATAATGACATTTGTTGACATTAAGGCTCATTCTGTTTGAATTGCACCAGATTATCATCCTATCCAAATCCTCCTGCAGTTTTATGGTGTTAACACTTGTATTAATTGGTTTCATTAATTTTACGTCATCCGCAAACAAGTAAAATTTTGTGTGCTTGAAGCAATGTATAATGTCGTTTATAAAGACGTTGAAAAGAATAGGTCCCAGATGCGAACCTTGAGGCACGCCAGACGTAGCGATATACGCCTTAGAATGAAAACCGTTAACGACTACTCTAGAAGGTCTGTTACCTAAGTAAGAAACGAACCACTTTAACATAGGGCCTCCCACACCTAACCCAGAAAGTTTATCCAATAGAAGCGAATGATTGACTTTATCGAACGCCTTGCTAAAGTCTGTATAAATTGCATCCACAGGAACACGAGCATCGACTGATTCAGACAAGGCTGTCACGTAACATCCCAAATTTGAGGCTGTAGATCTCAACTTGAAGAAACCATGCTGTTTATCAGTAATGTATTGCTTAAGATGCCATGTCAGATGGGATGTTACTAGTCTTTCAAACACCTTCCCAAATGTGACCAATATCGAGATTGGTCTGTAATTAGAGACTAGCTGTTTGTCCCCAGACTTAAATATGGGCACTACAAGAGCCTCTTTCCAGGCTTCCGGAAAATCTCCATCAGCAATTGATTTGTTAAAAATCAGTTTGAGAGGAGACGCCAGAGCATTGGCACATTTTTTTATGAAACGAGGTGGAACTCCGTCATTGCCCGCTCCCTTGTTTTCATCCAAGTTTTTTAAAGCCCGACTTATTTCATTAGTGCCAAAGTGCAACTGGCAAAGAGAGGATTTACCAGGAGTAAGCGGTACAGGTAGAGATGGCATAGTGAGACTGTTACTGTAGGAGTTAGCAAAATTTACAGCGAATAAGTTGCAAATACCATGGTTAGCCTCAATGTTGTTGTGAAATAATTTATCCGGATAATTACTTAAACATTTTTTTTTTGCCTTGACATAGGACCAAAATAGTTTAGGATATATGAACTATATAATATGAACTACTAAAATAACCATAAAGTACAAGGTATTTCATGGATAGAATTCAAGGAATTACTAAAATAACCATGAAATACCTTGTATTTCACGGTTAAAATTCTTCCGATACTTCGGCCGAAATATCGGATTAACGTTTCGTAGTAGCCCTCCTGGGTTAGGTTAGGGTTAGCTTGTGACCATCAAAAGCCGAGCGACCAAACAGGAGCGAGGCTCTCTTCACTCTTGAGTGTCGCTTCAATAATTTTACGCCCCAGCGTTCCACGCTGAATTTTTTTTCTCCACGTGTTTTGCTACTACGTTATTTGAAACTAGGTAGGTACCGGACCCCTAAAATACTCTTAAAAATAATAATAAAAGAATTAAAAAGAGGACGCTGTAACACAAGTTTTGCTTAGTTTAAGACTAGATGGCGTTGTGTGATCCAATCTATACTAATATTATAAAGAGGAAAGATTTGATTGTTTGTTTGCATTGAATAGGCTCCGAAACTACTGGACCGATTTCAAAAATTCTTTCACCAGTAGAAAGCTACATTATCAGAGAGTGACATAGGCTATAGCTTTTCCCGAAATTCAATGTGGTTCCCACGGGAACGGGTTCGGAACTTCACGCGGACGAAGTCGCGGACAAAAAAAACTAGTTATACATAATTACAAAGAGGTATGATTCATATTTTTGTTTGTAACGTATAAACTCCAAAACTGCTGGACCGATTTCAAAAATTCTTTCACAGTTGGAAAAGTACATTACCCTCGTGTAACATAGGCTATATATTTTTTTTTAAATCAGAGATTCTTAAGGCGCTGTCCCACTGCTGCGCACGAAGAGGCTACGCACGTGTGTTGAGCTTTGCTTTGCAAGAGGATTTACGTGATCGTGTCCACTTAACGAGTGACGTCATTGATACACGCGTGGCTTGCTCAACATAGCTCAACGCTGTCAACGCCGTGCACGCAGTGAATGCGGTACACAGCTTGTTCCACAAGCGTGCACATCGCTGCGCACGCTGTGCACGAATGTGACAATCAATGTGTAGCCTCTCCGTGCGCCGTGGTGGGCCACGCTACAGCTGTACGTAGTCGTGGTTTTATATTCGTGTATAGCTTGTACTGCAGTGGAAACGTAGACCCACGTCGTCATCCACGCAGCTGTAATGTGCCACGTGGCCCACGTGTTCGTGCGCAGCGTGCGCAGCAGTGGGACCGCGCCTTTAGTTAAACCCGTGCGAAGTCAGGAGGGCTCGCAATATTATTTATATTCCGCTAATTTGCTCTTATGATGAATTTAGATCGTTGATTACGATCTAAGATATTTATTTAATATACACTATTATATTTATTATGATTCCTCACCTATGACGATTTACCGTTTTTGAAAGATTTTGAGCAATCTATTACCGTTGGAAGCTCATTAGAACTTTTCAACTCAAAAGTGTTTACAATCATTAATGCCTCAAGCATTACAAATTTGGGTTTTTTTTATGACAGAGGAAAAAAAACAATATGGCGGGTCACCTCACAATATTTGGTAGCGAAACCCGAGCAACTTCTTGTATTTAAGCACAGCAGCGCCATCTATACTAATATTATAAAGAGGTAAAGTTTGTGTATTTGTTAAATTGTAAGGGGTAATCTCGGGATCTACTGAACCGATTTTAAAAATTCTTTCACCAATAGAAAGCCACATTATTGCTGAGTGTCATAGGTTATATAAAAAACCGAAAAATAAAAAGGCTTTTAACATTATGCCCAACGAAGTGGGCACGGGTCAGCTAGTCTACTTATAAAGGGCTATTGACTATCAGACTTTTGACCAAATTCTACGGGAATCGCGTACTTTTCGGGACAAAAAGTACCTTATGTGTTAATCCAAGGTATCAGCTAACTACATACCAAATATCTTAAATAGCGGATAGGGGATGGTCGGTAGTACAGCCTAGCTACACTAACCGGCTAAGTCCGATGGACTCGCTGACCAACGACGGGTGTGGTCCTCCAGCATTTCGGGGGCTCTGCGGCGGGTTGACATCTCGCCCACGTAAAACCAATGTTGCTGGTGAAGCGTATCCCGTTAGCGCTTCACTAGCTTGCACAACATTGTCAAAAAAAAAATCTTAAATATCGGCCAGCAGAGCGTGAGGAAGTAACAATTATACACATAAACTTTAGCTTTTATATTAGTGGGATGTTTGAAAAGATACGCGTCAGCCCTCTGCGCCAGGGACTCAAAAACACCTTTATAAAAGACAAGCAGACTGCCCCGGCTCCACGTGGGTTTTTACAAAGGATCCCTAATATTTTTGAAAATATAATTTTGCCTATATTACCCAGGGGTAATGTACAGTCAACAGAATTGACTGACCCCCCTCTGTTATGATTAAAGATTACTAAATATTGCGTAAAGGGATTTACTTAAAATTTTATTTATCATTAATATTCATATTGTTCTATGTAATTACAAATTTTCAAGTAAATCCCTTGACGCAATATTTAGAAATCTTTAATCATATACACAGAGGGGGGGTCAGTCAATTCCTTTGTTGACTGTATGTACAAACCCAACGGTGAAAGAATTTTTGAAATCGGTCCAGTGGTCCGCTGGCCAGCTTATTTTTATTTTATTTTATTATATTTTTAAATTCCCATGGGTACGAAATTGACAAAAATCTTGACTATCCGCTGAGTACACAAAAAAAAACGGAGGTCAAAAACATTACCCTCCTTCCGTCAATCGAGCAAAGTGACCATAATTGGCTTGCCACACCGAAATTGCAGTTACCGTCGTGTGGTTAAATTTAACCGCTACGAAACAGTCATTTTTAACTCGTTCAAAAATTATACGTTAAGAAAACATTTGACTCATAGGATTCCGTAAGAGATGTAGTCATAGGTAAATAGATGAGTCTTTTTAAAACACACAACAGGCAAACAAGCAATCGGACCTGATGAATTAGCTTAATTTATTTGCAGTAACACTGTAAAGAAAGGAGAGAAAGGGAGGGGAAGTCTTTGCCCAGCGGTGGGACACAAAACCTTCAGGCTAGGGAAAAAAACACTGTAGGAAGGTATTACCAGAATAGTGATCAAGCGTGTCACACCAGTATGTAGCATGCAAAACTAGATAGGAACGATATAAAAGCCTTCCTAATCCGAACATCTCAATCTATCTATGAATACTAATATTATAAAGAGGAAAGATTTGATTGTTTGTTTGAATTGAATAGGCTCCGAAACTACTGGACCGATTTCAAAAATTCTTTCAACAGTAGAAAGCTACATTATCAGGGAGTGACATAGGCTATATAGCTTTTCCCGAAATTCAATGTGGTTCCCACGGGAACGAGTCCGGAACTTCACGCGGACGAAGTCGCGGGCAAAAAAGTTAGTAATATTATAAATGTTGAAAAATTGAATTGAGTTTGGATACATTGAAAATGTTTCAAGTTATTTGCTGCTTGACTGTACAAATCACAAAATTAGTCAGCAGGCTCAATGGCCCAGTTCAAATAACGACTAGGTCCACTGAGCCCGCGGGCTCCGGCCGGCCGGCCTCAATAAATAAATAAAATAAATAAATAAATATATTGGGACAATTCATACAGATTGAGCTAGCCCCAAAGTAAGTTCGAAACTTGTGTTATGGGATAGATAAACATCCAAGACCCGAGGCCAATCAGAAAAAGTTAGTTTTTCATCATGACCCGACCGGGGATCGAACCCGGGACCTCCTGGGTGGCGGTCTGGCGTGGTAACCATTACGCCACGGAAGTCGTCAATCGACTAAATAGCCACAAAAGGCAACCAATAGTAATCCATACTAATATTATAAATGTGAAAGTGTGTTTGTTTGTTTGTCCTTCACGTCGAGAGTAATGAACGGATTGATATTTATTTATTGGGGATAGTTTAGGGTCTGGATAATGACATAGGCTACTTTTTCCCACGTGATAAAGAGATTCCCATGGGAGAAATTGTTGACATTTTCCCTTGACCACGCGGGCGGAGCGGGTAACACCTGGTCTATACTCTATACTAATATTATAAAGAGGAAAGATTTGATTGTTTGTTTCTTTGTTTGAAATGAATAGGCTCCGAAACTACTGGACCGATTTCTAAAATTATTTCACCAGTAGAAAGCTACTATTACAGGAAGTGACAGTGAAGTGACTGAAACTACAGCGTGCTACAGCTGTCTTGGAACTCATAACGAATTTAATCAGAAAGACGGAGTAATAATAAATAATAAATAAATATATCCTGAGTAATAATAAATAATAAATAAATATTATCTAAACTCTGACCTGGGTAATTTTTTACCAACTGACACCAAAAATGCGCTGGCTCAATCCTTACTTCTTCCTATTTTAGACTACGCTGACTCTTCTTTTCCTGATCTAAATCAAGATCTTCTGAACAAACTCGAGCGCCTCCAAAATCTTGCAATTCGGTTCATTTTTGGCCTTCGTAAATACGACCACGTGTCACAATTCCGCTCTCAGCTTCGTTGGCTTCCGATTCGCTTTCGCCGCAACCTACATATTGTCTCACTTTTATATTCTATCTTTTTTAATCCCAACACTCCCCCTTATCTTAGAGAACGCTTCACGTTCCACGAAGGACTTAACCTACGTAGTACCCTTACACTCCGCCTTAAAACCCCTATGCACTCCACTCGATTTTACTCCGACTCTTTCACAGTCCAGGCTGTCCATCTATGGAACTCTTTACCTCTAGCTGTGCGGCAAGCTCAGAGTATTGTTAGTTTTAAAAAAATGGTAAAAAGTTATTACCTTCAAACTTGTGACTAAATTGATAGCGTATTGTAGTCCGTTTATGCACCTTTTATTTATTTATTAGTTAATTATTTATGTATGTATTATTTATGTAGATAACACATATATATATTTAGGTATTATTGTGTCTTGCTGGTTTGCGGCCACTGCAGTAGTGAGTGTACTGCAGATGCGCCCTTTTGGATCTAGCTATTGAATTTTGCTATTGTATACGCTTACTACGTAATTTTGTTATTAATGTATTTAGTTAAATATTTTCGCCACATACCCCGTCTATAATGATTATAAATTTCCACTTCTTCTAGGTTGTCTGGAAGAGATTGCTTATGCGATAAGACCGCCTTTTGTTAATTATTTTTATTTTTTTGTATCTGTATGTTTATATTTTTAATGACAATAAAGTGTTTTGTATTGTATTGTATTGTATATAGGGACAATTCATACAGATTGAGCTAGCCCCAAAGTAAGTTCGAAACTTGTGTTATGTGATACTAACTCAACGATATTATATTTTATAACAAATAGATTTATAGATAAACATCCAAGACCCGAGGCCAATCAGAAAAAGTTAGTTTTTCATCATGACCCGACCGGGGATCGAATCCGGCACCTCCTGGGTGGCGGTCTGGCGTGGTAACCATTACGCCACGGAGGTCGTCATACAATAAGACGTATTGAAAGGACTCTCCTTAACAACTATGTGAGAGACATTATTACTTACCTATAAACAAATGGGCCAACCTCCACTAGCTTAGGCTTCTCCCCTGACTCCAGGAAACCCTGAGGGTTTGTCACGTTGAAGATGTAGACCTTCGTCAATCTGGTAACACCAGGTTTCTGCCAATAACTGTAGCTTAGCGATCCATTCCATATTTTTAATTCCTGTTGGACAAAATTTACTATTTATGGTACGCGCCAAAATTTGGACAATTTATAAAAACTTGAATATCGATATATTATTATGCACTCAGTAGTATATGACTTTCAAATTTCTTTTTACGCCTGCGCGAGCCTGCCGTGTGGGCGTGTAGACTAGGATAATAAAATAGATATTTGACAGCCCGGCTTGGTGCGTTGGTACAGTCAGGTGCACGTCGAGCTTTATACTTGCAATACAAGCGTGTGTGGCGTGAGTAGGGTTGCCAGATCGCCAAATCTAATAGCCGGACAGAGCAGCCAGTTTGGCCGGACATTTGGGTAAAAAGGCCGGACATTATTGAGCATTTTGTGACTTGTGACAAAAATTTTTAATGTAAAATCAAGCTTTTTTGATTATTATCAATAAATTTTGTTAAATTGTAATGAATATACCTAAATAAAATCGAATTCCAAGTCGGTCTAAATATTTTATTATTATTCAGTCAAATAAAGTCATCAGTCAAAATTCAATTCTAGTTAAACATTTATAAACATTTTTAAATTCTTCTTAAATTCGCTCGGCTCTCGCTGGTTTGCGAAATGTAAAAAGCCTAAGAAAAGCCGGACAAGCCGAACACCGTTTATTTTGGCCGGACACGCAATCAAAAAGCCTAACTATGTCCGGCTTTATCAGGACGCCTGGCAACCCTAGGCGTGAGTGATACCCGCGGTATTGCAAGCGTAGGCTACGGTGATGCTTACCATCAGGCGGGCCGTATGCTTGTTTGCCAACTTTGTGGCATAGAGTAAGAAGTATTTGTACTTACCCTAAATATGATATAGTCCAACCATGGCACAAAAGATAGTATTATTCCGAGGGCCACAGTGAATATGCTAAAAGTTATGACAGCCAGGCGACCTGTAACAAATAAGTAATTTTAAATTAGATTTTTACGGAAGCACACGACAGATTATCCAGGACGCACTTTTTGTCCGTGCAAATGGGGATCACTGGCAAGAAAAGTGTCCGTCCAACCCACCGGTGAACTAAGCAGGTGGACCACGACAGATACGGGGAAAATAGTACCTATGTAATTATTATGTACTTAGTATATATATCTAAAGAGACGACACCCCCACACAAGGGGATAAACGTGAAAAAAAATCATTCCCACTTTACATGTAGGGGAGGCACCCCCAAATAAACATCTTTAAGATTTTGTTCTACCACTTTGTTACCATTGTTAATATGTTTAGACATACAAAATTACAGCTTACAACTTTATAGCAGTAAGCGTCTCGGCGCTAGACCGCGGACACACAGACTGACAGACGGCCAGATAGACAGACGAACGGACGGACATTGCGAAACTATAATGGCTCCTTGTAATTTACTAAGGAACCCTAAAAAGGACTAATGCACTAGAACCTAACGGGTCTAGGGTTAGTAATCGTAGTTTTTGTTTCAATTACTAGGCATTAGGTTAGTTATATCATTAACTAGTTAGATACTAATTGAGATTAACTACACGGTTAATTTAACTCAATTATCTGACTTTAAAAGTATAGTTAACTCTATGATACAAATTATTTTACGATTAAAACTTAACTAAGCGTATAAAATCACTAACTGTTTGCCAGTACTACTATGTATGGAATTTTATATTTGTGTTCGCAATGATGATTAAGACAAAAAAAATCACG
Organism: Endotricha flammealis; assembly: GCA_905163395.2. Classification (NCBI taxonomy): domain Eukaryota; kingdom Metazoa; phylum Arthropoda; class Insecta; order Lepidoptera; family Pyralidae; genus Endotricha; species Endotricha flammealis. Next base: position 1,127,096 of record LR990882.1, on the reverse strand, counting down.
CTTTTTTTAGAATTTTGAATAATAGAGTATTTAAGAGAGGTAGGGCACAGCGGATAATCTGCTCAAATCTGGGGAAGGACCTCCACCTTACAGAAGATCGTAGCCAAATAGCATTGGTCTCGGCCATGTTGTGTTCCTACGGTGAGTAAGGTCTCCAGAGCTCCACTTGGGGGTTGGGCGGGTTGGCAACGCGTGCGTCTATAGGCTACAGTGATGCTTACCATCCCGTATGCTTGTTTGCCAACTTTGTGGTAGGTATAAAAAAAACTAACAAGGAAAAGAACCCTATAGTTTCGCCATGTCCGTCTGGGCGTCTCTCCATCTTTCCTTAATCTAGTGCCTAGAAGATAAATACTAGAAAGCTGTAATTTTTCATGTCTATACATGACATAATAACTATGCTAATAAAGTAGTAGAGAATAATCTTGAAAATTTTTTTGTGCTTTCCTCCCCTTCATGTAAAGTGGGAATGAATCTTCACACCCACCCATTGTGTGGGATGTTAGATAGGTCTCCTAAAAACATTGAGGGTATGGAAAGATTTCTATACAATGATCAGAGTGCTTAGTACGAGTTTTTTTGTTCACATTCGATCATGTCGACGTAAACAAACCGACCAAATAGAGAAGAACTCTCATGTTGCGAATTTATAAGACGCGTGCTACATATCAAAATTATGCGGCTTACTTGCTCACGTTCCGAAGTGAGTAACCCGGCTAATTTGGATATGTAACACGCGTCTGATAAATTCACAATATGAAACACTTTTACATTTTGGTCGGCTTGTAAACGTTAACACGTTCGAATGTGACCAAAAGACTCGTACTAAGCACTCCGTTTGCGAATTATTTACATTTTTAACGTGCCAATTTTTGTTATACGCGGTGGTGGACTGGTGACCCTCTATCTCTGAAACTGTTGAGTTTAGAAATTTGATAAAAGTCATGGCAGTAGTCATAATTATGGCGGTTAACCGCCTGATAGTATGCCCTGTAGGTTGTAGTGAACCTACAGAGAATACTATCAGGCGGTTAACGGCTAACTCCTGCGTATTTAGCTGAACAAAAATTAAAGGCTGCAACTCTTATGCAAAATGTAAACATTCCAGAATATCCACGTAATTTTACTCTGGACCTATGACTACATCGTCTTATAATTAAACTAGTTGTGCCCGCGACTTTGTTCGCGTGGTTGTCGAAAACACTATCGCGATATGAATTTTCCCCATTTTTGCAACATTTTTCACTGATGCTTCGCTCCTATTGGTCGCAGCGTAATGTTATATAGCTTAAAACCTTCCTCGACAAATGGACTATCCAACACAAATTATTCAATTCGAACGAGTAGTTCCTGAGATTAGCGCGTTAGTCGTCTTCAATAAGTATGAAAATCTACGTTGGAGTTTTGTACTACAAATTAAATATGCATTTAGATCTCATTGATAATAAAATAATTTATTACATAATTATATTTTATCTTTATCTATATCAAATCAATAAAATATTAAAATTTACAATAACAAGAATAAACTAATACCAATTATTTTTGCATATTTTAATTAAATTGAATTGAATAGAATAAAACTTTATTCGGATATAAACTAAACGCACAAACACGTATTCACTTTGGTTAGTGCGAGTGTAGGTGATTAGTAATTGATGGTGAATCACCCTCAATACCAAAAATTCTACTACCAAAATCTTTTGCATCGTAGCAATTGAGGGTGATTCATTACTAATCAAATGCACTCACACTAATCAAAGTGAATTCAAGCCTTTACAATAACACTATTAAAATTTAACACAGTGGGTATTTAAGATAAAGAACACGACACGTAACAGCCTAAGTGTGCTGCAGCCATCCAAAAATGTCATTAGCTCAGTGTAACCTTTATTTACTTCATTACTTAATACAGTATTTGTACAGTCAAGCAGCAAATAACTCGAATTCCCTTTTGAAATTCAATTTTAGAGTTAATATATATTGGCCACAGCTTGCCTGATTGTAAGCATTGCTGTGGTCTACGATGTAACACGTTCACCTAGAAAATACCCAATTATTCTAGACTTAAAGACCTGTGATTGTATTCTTAAGGAAACATCGATTCCAGTAGAGAGTTGCAAAGGACCGCATTTAACAATGAAGGATGAAGCAGAGCGCTTTGTGCGCGTCTTTGAAACCTCCGCCGTAAATGGATGTCTTCCTTCGGATCTTTTAGTTGTTCAGTAGTTGGTAGTACCATATCTTTAAATAATATAAATACAAAAGCCCTATGTCAGATACGCAAAATGTCAGACGCGTAAATCACAGATTCTACTTAAGACATCATAGTAATGTGACAGTAGGTATGTTCGTTAGGTTACCTTTGTGATCCCACACCCAGAAATAGGAGCCGTCGACCTAGTAATTCCCGCCGAGGTCTTTTTTCTTTAGACTATAATATGGGGTCCTTCAAAAGAGGCATTAATAGATTTTTACAGGGTCGGCAACGCGCGAGTGATACCCCCGGTGTTGATATAGGCTACGGTGACCGTTCACCATCAGGCGGACCGTAAGCGTGGTTTAAAAAAATGTGTCTGACATTTTGAGTATTTGACATTTTGCGTATAAATCGTGACCTACGACTATGCATGTCCCACAACTAGGGCAATGACACGCCCTATGTCAGATACGCAAAATGTCCACGCATATCACAGAATTCTACTTTGGACATTATTGTAATGTGACAGTTGGTTCGTTAGGTTACGTTGTCCCACACCCAGGAATTTAGGAGCTGTCGAAATAGTAATTGTGTCTGCTTGTCTACCATGAAACCGACCGATATTCGGACCTTCGTTTCGTTGAATTCTAACCATGAAATACAATTCGTTCCGAAATATGCCCGAAGACGATACGCCTTCGTTCTTTCGTCATATTACCTTCTGACATTTTGCGTATCTGACATAGGGCGTACAAATCATATCATTTAGCCTAAATTAACACATGATGCCTAGTTCATTAATAATTTAGCACATATCAACGTGTCTAAACATATAAATCGCAGCAGTAGTTAATTTCTCAGTCTGCAATTATATCGATGATTACGATTTCACGACCTTGCGGTGTTTGGTACAAGGTAAGAGCGGTAGCGGGTTTGATTCCCGCTCGTGGCGAACATGTTTGACGATCTCTGTGCCGTAATGTGGTTATGCCGGACTGCCACCAAGCATGGCGTTTGAATTGCTAGAGACTAGTGACCAAACTAAGCGTAGGCTTAGAGTACTCGGCCCGGATATCGAGGGGTCGTGGCTTCGAATCCCCCCTGGGGGGGGAGGTGAAATTTTTCTTTAAAAAATCATAAGCGTAAGCTTGTATCTCAGTATTCCAGTATTATATGTGGCGCTGTGTGAAATAGATAGATAGATTTATTTTGCTAATCACAAAAGCAGGACACAGTATGTATAGATAACTTACAGACTAGTTGTATAAAGTCGCAGGGTTTCCCCTGACGACCTTACTGAGCTACCATAGTGTCCTCTCACTGCCAGTTGCACAGACTCATGCAACCGATCGTACTGACGGCTAAGGGTGTCTTGGCCACGGCGAGAGGTACACCAAGTTTGGTGTTGATTGAAACAGCAATGCCAAGTGAAGAGACTTTATTAATAATTTATCTTATTTCGAGCTGTTACCCGCGACTTCGTCCGCGTGAAATGTTAAATAAGGATAACTCGTTTTCCTGACATGCGATTTAAATGAAACAAGGCCTATATTCTGCTCCATCCCGAGTTCTGTCTTCCTGTGAAAACAGCATTAAAATCCGTTCAGTAACTTAGAAGATGTGCGCGTTCAAACAGACAGGCAGACAAAAAAATCCAAAAAAAATTTTTTTGCTTTTGTTACCTTACTCTAACTGTTCCCTCTCCATATTTGCCAAATATGTCCAATGTACAGACATATCGGGGTCTACTGTTTTATTATATGTATAGATATATAGATTTATACAAAAAAAAATATCTATGTGTGTATAATATTTGCAATCTATTTGTATGTGTCTCATGTGTGTAAACTGCAGCGCAGCATGTGAGTTGTGTTAGATAAAGAATTGCTGCGTTGCGTTGAAATTGCAACAAGGCGGCCTTATTGCTAACAGCAATCTTTTCAAGGCAACCAATAATAGTAGTAGAAGTAGTGTGACCATTATGGCGATTACGTTAACTTAAATACTAAGCACATGTTTTCCGCTTTCGCTTGTGAAGTTAAACCGTATAATAGCCGGTTGTTCTTGATAATACGTCTTTTCCCTTATTCCGATGTGCACATCCGTTGTGTAACGAATGTACCGCGAAAAGTAATGTACACTAACATACACGCTGATTAATAGAACCAGGACTTTGTATAATATACTTCGTGTTATTTCTAGAAGTTTGACGACCTCCGTGGCGCAATGGTTACCATGCCTGCCCGCCACCCAGGAGGTCCCGGGTTCGAATCCCGGTCGGGTCATGATGAAAAACGAACTTTTTCTGATTGGCCTCGGGTCTTGGATGTTTATCTATAAATGTATTTGTAATAAAATATAATATCGTTGAGTTAGTATCCCATAACACAAGTTTCGAACTTACTTTGCGGCTAGCTCAATCCGTGTGATTTGTCCCTATATATTTATTTATTTATTTTTATTTAAGTTCCCGTATTAAATTCATTGGGCGTCAAAAATAGTACAGTTTTAAAATTGCAATTACTCTTAAAACTATAGAATTTAGAGTTTTATAATAAAAATCAATCTTTAAAAGACGATATTATGCATGAAGTTTTTATTAAATGAAATGTCTTTTAACTTTTTTTTTTATTTCAAATGTCGCTAGACATTTGAAATAAAAAAAAAGATTCTTTAGGATTTTTTTAAAGATTCTTCGTTCTTCTGTAGTTTAGGAGATATTGCAATTTTAAAACTGTACTACTTATTTTTGACGCCCAATATCATCATATCAACCCATAACCATCCCACTACTGGGACACGGGTCTCCCTTCAATCGAAGGTGATTAGAGCGTACTCTGCCACGCTGCTCCAATGCGGATTGGCAGAGGCCGGTGTTTTCAAGCCGCCCGAAGGCTTGACAGCGGGGACCATCCGCTTAACGTGTCCTCCGAAGCACGGAGAAGCTCGAGATAATGAAACCCATCCAAAGGCTGTCTAATGTCGACGTCGCTTAACTTGCGTGTTCATATTAGGGCGCGACACACATTGACGCTATCGAGCTCCACGAAGTATAGTATAAAATTTGGTGTTCAGTCTTTGGGCGCGTTTGGTATGTAACTTAAAAGAGTTTCAACATTTCACACGTCAAAAGCTAACGAAGCTACAGTCATCAAGTAATAAAATAAAGCGCTGGTAGAACCGGCCGACCCTAAAATGACCTAAATGTAACAAAAAGCACGTTTTAAAAGTTTACAAACGAAAGCTCGTCAAGTGAAAGTCAATTACATTTCATTAAAGAGTATACAGGAAGTTTTTGTACACAATTGGGCTGACTGGTCTCGAGTTAAGTAAGTTGAACCTTCAACCTGTTTGTGTTATACCAAAAAACGAATCTTATCTATACATATAATAAAACAGTAGACCCCGATAAGTCAGTACTTTGAACATATTTGGCAAAAATGGAGAGGGAACAGTTAGAGAAAGGTAATAAAAGCGAAAAAAATTTTTTTTTTGAATTTATTGTCTGTCTGTCTGTCTGTTTGAACGCGCACATCTTCTAAGTTACTGAACGGATTTTAATCCTGTTTTCACAGGGAGATAGAGCTCGGCTTGGAGCAGAATATAGGCTTTGTTTCATTTAAATCGCATAACAGGAAAAGGATAGATAGATAGATAGAATAAGCTTTATTTGCAAAACACACAGTGATACAATAAACAGTAAAAGTAACAAACAAAACATGTGTATATGCAACAAGGCGGCCTTATTGCTCAAAGCAATCTTTTCAAGGCAACCTTAGGGTAACGAAATTCTGTAATGGAGTGGGCAGGGCTAGCAAAACACAGTAAACAGCAGGACATATCAATATACATATCTAATAAATAAATAGTCTAAATACCATAAGGTATTTATATAATACATAATAAGTATAAGGTACAATATTACATATATACTTATAAATATATACATATATATATATGAATTTAAAAACTAAAACAATAGGTACTTAGTTTACATTATTATGGTGTATACTTGTATAGTACAATACTTAAAATAAAATAAAATGTCGTTAAAAACAAGGATTCAGTGTGAAAGGAAATAGTTTTTTACTTCTCGCTTAAATATAGCTAGTGATTTCGCAGTTCTGATTGTCACAGGTAAGTTGTTCTATAGTCTGATGGACGGGATAGAGAAGGATTGGTCGAGAAATTTGGAAGAATGGACAGGAATTAAAAGAGTGAGATTGTCAGTGGATCGGAGTGATAGGCTATGGGATGAAGAAGTGTATGTGAAGTATTCTTTAAGATAGGAGGGGGTCCAAGGATTGAAAAGAATAGTGTAGAGGAAGGAAAGGATGTGCATGTCCCTACGCTGGCGAATGGGAAGCCATTTTAGTTTCGCTCGGTATTCAGACACATGATCGAATTTTCGCAGACCGTAAATGAACCTGATGCAGACATTTTGCATACGTTCTAATTTATTAAGCAACTCAACATTAAGGTCCGGATACGCTATATCAGCATAGTCAAGTAAAGGGAGAAGGAGGGATTGTGCAAGAGCAGCCTTGGTGGCAGTGGGTAGAAAATTTCTGAGTCGTCGAAGTGATGAAGAAGCGGCAAACATCTTCCTGCTTACCTCGGCCACCTGAGCCTTCCAAGATAACGTGGAATCCATTATCATCCCTAAGTTTTTAACTGTATTTTTTAAAGGAATGCAGATGCCATCAAGCAAAACCGGCGGAACTGCAATACTATCGAGCCTAGATATAAACGCCTGGCTACCTATAATAATACTTTGAGATTTGGCAGGGTTAACTTTAAGTCCAAAGCGCTTACTCCAGCATGAAATGCGGCTTAAATTATCATTAGTTTCGGAAACAGCTAAGGCTAAATTGCTCAATGATGTTTGACAATAAATTTGTAAATCGTCTGCATAAAGGTGATAGGAACAAGAAAGAGAACTAGAGATAGAGGAAATGAAAATAGCAAACAATAAAGGAGACAGCACACCACCCTGCGGCACGCCAGCTGTTGTGTCGCACCAGGTAGAATTTAGGTGATCAATTTTGACACATTGCCGACGCCCGTACAGGTAATTATGAAACCAATCGCATACCGCCGGAGATATGTTAAGAGAAGACAGTACTCCTATCATGATGTCAATATCGACGGAATTAAAAGCATTACTGAAATCAAGTAGTGTCAATAAAGTGAGTTGTTGACTTTCCATACCACGTCTAATGTCGTCCGTAATCTTAACTAAAGTAGTAGTCGTACTATGACCGGGACGAAAACCAGACTGAAAAGGGTTGTGGATGTGATTGGAATTAAGAAAGCTGTTCAGTTGCCAATGTACTAGCCGTTCCAAGACTTTAGAGAGAAAAGGGAGTATAGATATGGGACGGTAGTCACTGAAAACAGAGGGATTACTTTTTTTGGGAAGTGGGATGATGTGTGCTTGTTTCCAGCACTCAGGAAAGGAGCCTGTAAAGATAGAAAAATGAAGGATTTTTGCTAGGATAGGAACAAGGATATCAATCAGAGGAATGATCATCTTACGACTAATACAATCACCCCCGACGGCATTAGACGTGATGGATAAAATGCTTCGCTTAACATCACAGTCAGTAAACGATTTGAAAACAAACGGAGAGTAATTGGGAAGAGGCAAAGAAGAGAGTTCAGTTAATGTATCCGATTTGACTTTTTTATCAAGAGACGTGCAAGAAGAGAAATGACTATTTAGTGAGTCAAGATCGACATCAGAAGTACAGGAATTACGTGATTTGCCAGGAGTTATCCTTATTTGAACATTTCACGCGGACGTAGTCGCGGCTAACAGCTCGTAAATAAATATATATGGACAATTCACACAGATTGAGCTAGCCCCCAAAGTAAGTCCGAAACTTGTGTTATCGGATACTAACTCAACGATACAATATTTTATAACAAATACATAATATAGATAAACATCTAAGACAAATCAGAAAAAGTTCGTTTTTAATCATGACCCGAATGAAATTCGAATCGGGGACCTCCTGGGTGACGGACCGGCATGGTAACCATTACGCCACGGAGGTCGTCACTACATTGTAGCCAAGTTGTTAAACAGAAGCTAATAAAATGTGGTTAAAAACCAAGTCAAATATTTTTATTCAAATAGGCCTTTCGACAAGCACTTTCGACTCGACATTATTTTTTACCAGTTCAGACGGCAGATTTGTGCTAAGAAGTACTGGCAAGAAACTTAGCACTTGCTCTTTTAAAATGGTTACAAATTACAAACTCGTATCCTAGTTATAAATCTATACTAATATTATAAAGAGGTAAAGTTTGTGTACTTGTTAAATTGTAACGGGTAATCTCGGGATCTACTGAACCGATTTTAAAAATTCTTTCACCAATAGAAAGCCACATTATTGCTGAGTGTCATAGGTTATATAAAAAACAAAAAATAAAAAGGCTTTAAACATTATGCCCAACGAAGTGGGCACGGGTCAGCTAGTAATAAATAAAATCATATATTTTGCAAGAGAGGGCACAGCGGATAATCCGCTCTAGGGCCCTACCCTGCAGTTAATAGCGATTTTAAACCCATTTCAATTTTTATCCAATGATCGCAAATGTCAATTTTTATTTCGTACCCTTGAAACACATTGGGTAGATGTTGGATGGAAATTAGTATCGCCTAAGGATTGGTAAAGTCCACCTTGAAGTTAGCTCCCACGACCACGGTGCTTATGCTAGATATGCCAAATCGATTATGTTATAATTAAATTAAAAACTTCGTTATTTGATTTATTTATTAATTTCTTAGAACATAAAAATATTTTTCTGAAGATTACATAGTAGATTTTACAACAAGTGCACAAAACGAATCATTTCTATCCGAGACTTTTAGCAGCCCGAGCCTTCATGTCGAGGATAGAAATGGTTTTGTGGACGAGTTTTAAACTCTGCTTTTCACTTCGATTGCGAGGAAATAAATAAATAAACGCACGAAAAACAAGACCTGTTTTAATTAAATTTCGATTATTGTTATATATATACCTAGTTATAATAAGTTCTTTAAAATTAACAAAATCAAATCTTCTATACTTGTATACTATTACTTTTAATACAATTATCTATGTACATTTATGTAGCCATCCTTACAAATTATAAAACAAAGTCCTCTGCTGCGTCTGGCTGTTGTTTGTAATGATTAATTTCTTATGTTATTTTTTAGTAAGTACTGGGACTACTGGGTACAAAAGAAGCAGCCATTGAAGAGGTGGTGTGCCTCTTATGCAGCTTCCATAAGGAAAACTGGTGGAGGTTATGGCGAGCAGATGCATTTGTCTGTGCTGGATCTATATAAACTATTGGATCAGAATCAGAAACTAATAATATTGTTATAAAAAAGGAATTTAATTTATCGTTTCAACTGTAAATTAGATTGATAAATTATGCAATAACATTTACTGTTATTTACACAGTTACCGTGAGCAATGATTAGAAAATAATAATTGTAATAAAGTTATTGTAATGTAAACTTGACTGTAATTTGCCGAAACAATTATTCTTATTTATATGGATAACGTCAGCAGTGATTAAATACAATTTTTTTTCTATTTATTTTTAATTTAAACTTTGACTGTGATTTGATAATTAAAATAAGTATTTTAATAATATAAAAAAATTCAATAATGTACTAGTTTTTTTTATTTACATTCCTACTCAGGCCCGCTCAATATTTACTTGTGGTGTGGGCTAACCATAGTTATAACTAAAAGGGACCTTTTTTAAATGCCTCTCCTTATCTCAGCAACTGACGAGCCAGAGGTAAGGGCCTGTTGAGCTTCAGCAGTAGAAACATTATTCATGTCAATCTCAGTAAACATCACTTTCATTTAAATCTAATGTAAACTCACCACAGACATTTATAATTTTTGCCGCTTTATTTGGATGATAATGCAGCAAAATGGGATCATGATGGACTGGTAGAGAAAAATATGGTTTTATTCAATAACATTTATTTCACACTATTTTTATGACATTGTAAAACAAGGGGAATACCTAATGATGTATCAGTACCTAATTATATCCTTCTATCACTTCTACAAAAACAAAACTAATCAATATACTTGAACATAAACTTAATGAAAAAGTAACAATGACTGTTTACCATTAAACAGTAAACTTGTTTGCCACCTTAGTGGTATAAAAAAATCAAGCGAACGTAGCCACGGGTAATAGCTAGTTATATACAAATGGAACCCTAATAGTAGGTTTAATGATAGATGTTTTAATAAAAAAAAATGTACTATTATGCACAATAATTATTATACAACAGATTCTTGTCACGCAAGAAGTCAACAGGTCAAAATAAATATATGCAGTAAATTTATTAATCTGTGAGTGATGATAAAATAGAATAAGTGTAGATAGATTAGGACTATGACACGTCTATCGATTTGGTGGTAGAGGCTTCGCAGGCGCGTCTTTAACGGTCGATAATATCGCATGTGTTTGCGATATGCGTCACGATTCCTTGCACACAGTTGCGTTTTTATCGTCCGATATTTCTTACGAGTCTTGTAACTTTATTATCGCAGGTGTGTGTACGGTCGTTTGCGTCCTGACACAAAACGTTCTAGAACCCCCTTTTAACCGTGGTCCCACCGCTATACCCCACTGGTGGGTCCACAGGGATTTTTTTTTCTCTGTAGACCCACTGCACTAGCGTGGGTCTATGAGTAATTGAAACGAAACCATGTTTTAACCGTGGTCCCACCACCGCTGTCATGTTTGAAAAGTAGGTATGAAGATTGGATCATCGGAATATCGCAGGACGGAGAAACGGAACATCCTACTTCCATTGCGGCGTTATTATCGCAGCAGTGTGTTACTCCATGGCCATCCTAATACAAAATGTACTGAAAACAGAATCGGAATATCGCAGGACGGAGAAACGGAACATCCTACTTCCATTGCGGCGTTATTATCGCAGCAGTGTGTTACTCCATGGCCATCCTAATACAAAATGTACTGAAAACAGAATCGGAATATCGCAGGACGGAGAAACGGAACATCCTACTTCCATTGCGGCGTTATTATCGCAGCAGTGTGTTACTCCATGGCCATCCTAATACAAAATGTACTGAAAACAGAATCGGAATATCGCAGGACGGAGAAACGGAACATCCTACTTCCATTGCGGCGTTATTATCGCAGCAGTGTGTTACTCCATGGCCATCCTATTACAAAATGTACTGAAAACAGATATCGCAATAACGCATGCGATATTATCGACCGTTAAAAACGCGCCTGTGTAGTGGGGCAGTTTCTACTTGTTTAAAAGTTGTATTCTGTGCTACTAGAGTTATATTTAGGCTGACATCAGACGGACAGCATCGCAGCGGTCGATATATTTAACTGCATGCAGTAGTACGTACGTTCGACTTCGTGCAATCATGATATCAACTGCACACGGTCGGCTGCAGTCGAGTGAAGTCTGATATCAACTGCACACGGTCGGCTGCAGTCGAGTGAATTCAATATCAACTACATGCAGTCGTGCTTTCAACTTCACGCGGTCGGCTACAGTTGGCGACTGCATGTAGTTATTATTGATTTGACTCGACTGCAGCCGACCGTGTGCAGTTGATATCATGACTGCATGAAGTCGTACGACTGCATGCAGTTAAATATGTCGACCGCGCGCGGTCACTGCGATGCAGTCCGTCTGATGTCAGCCTAGTCGGTATCATCTTTACATAATATAAAATGAACAGCTGTCTGTTTGTTATAGCAAATGCTATAGAAATATAATACGCACAGCTCTTGACGTTTCTCATACAATGACTTGGCAACCTCCGTTCACCTCATGCCGCTAGGGGCGCTATAACATTTTGCATACAAAACGCACAAAAGTTTTGAAATCGTTCACCTCATGCCGCCCTCATGCCGTAGGGGCGCTAGTGTCGCGTCTTGCCCGAATTCTTCCGAAGCTGTGCGTATTAACTCGGTAGAGTTTCTATAGTATTTGGTTATAGTCTACCCGTGTACCAAATTTCATTGAAATCCGTTCAGTGGTTTTTATGTGAAAGAGTAAAACATCCATACATCCATCCATCCATACATACATCCTCACAAATTTTCGCCTTTATAATATTAGTAGGATAGGATTTATTTGTTTGGTGTTTTTAATCTGTGATTCAAAAACAAATAATATTTTTCTGAAGATAAGTCGTCTAAGTAACTATTAGTACCCGCTGAAATTTGGGCTCAAAGTTTATGAAACAATTGAAAACCGATTGTCTTTATGCACTAAGTAATATGTGTGAGTTTCGAATTTCGTTCATCTGCGCGAGTCAGCCGCGTTTGCGAGTATAAATGCTGCCTGTCAAAGTTACATAAAACATGGTTCCACTCTGCCCCACCAGTACACCAGCTTGGTGTAGCAAAGTGGAAGAACTGTATCGAATTATTACAGCAGGTTCCACTGCTTTTTCCCAAACTATTTTAAGCCATTCCACTCTGTCCCACCAGTACACCAGCTTGGTGGAGCATAGTGGAAAAATTTATGGTGTCGCCCAACCAGTCTACATTATAATATCACAGGCGCCGTGCATTTTATGTGGTAAATTGTCCATACATTAATGCACGTGGTATTTTATTATTATGTGTAATATCATTTCTAATTGTTCTTTATATGGGGTCACGTTTTATAAGGAAACAACATGTCATTGTGCATAACTATGGACATAATACTGGACACTAGTAGCGCCTAGTTATAACCTAAAGGCCTATACAAACTTGTTAGGTTAGTCTTCAATATAATCTAGAATTGTATTTTATTTCAACCTTTTAACCAAAAATTTACGACTTCCGTGGCGTAATGGTTACCATGCCGCCGATTCTCCACCCAGGAGGTTCCGGTCGGGTCATGATGTAAAACGAACTTTTTCTGATTGACCTGGGTCTTGGATGTTTATCTATATATGTATTTGTTATAAAATATAGTATCGTTGAGTCAGTATCCCATAACAAAAGTCGAGATTACTTTGGGGCTAGCTCAATCTGTGTGAATTTGTCCATATATATTTATTTATAAGATTCGTTTTTGGTATAACACAAACAGGTTGAAGGTTCAACTGACTTAACTCGAGACCAGTCAGCCCAATTGTGTACAAATCCTGTATACTCTTTAATTAAATGTAATTGAATTTCACTTGACGAGCTTTAGATTTTTTATTTTATTTTATTTATAATTAGCTCATTCATAACTGTGCGAGTTGAATACAAAACAATTGGTATAGATTTAATGGTAGGTACAAGTCGCACGAGCCAGTTTTTTCGTGTGAGTTGACGAATCGACGAGGTCGGTCATAGTGCATGAGGCGTTGTGAATTGTGTAAATTTTATTATTTATTATATTAAAATATACTCGACCTTTTTCCTTTAAAAAAATGGTATGAAATGAATTTCGCAACTGTTACCCCACTCGTACGCAATAATTGTTATTTAAATTTCTCGTGTCGAGCCACAAAATAAGCGATATTATTGATTAGCGAAGCCCGCGTAACTGCGTTTGCGTATATTTATTTATGCACAGCACCGCCATCTATATCAGACTTTCGACCAAATCCTACGGGAATCGCGTACTTTTCGGAATAAAAAGTACCCTATGGGTTAATCCAATGTATCAGTTAACTATATAACAAATATCATAAATATTGACCCAGCCATTTGAGCGTGAAGAAATAACAAACATTTATACATAACTTTCGCCTTTACAATACCTCCGTGGCGTAATGGTTACCACGCCAGACCGCCACCCAGGAGGTCCCGGGTTCGATTCCCGGTCGGGTCATGATGAAAAACGAACTTTTTCTGATTGGCCTCGGGTCTTGGATGTTTATCTATATATGTATTTGTTATAAAATATAATATCGTTGAGTTAGTATCCCATAACACAAGTTTCGAACTTACTTTGGGGCTAGCTCAATCTGTATCAATTGTCCCTATATATTTATTTATTTATTCTAAAGCGCCATTGACTGACAGACTTTTGACCAAATCCTACGGGAATCGCGTACCCAAAGAAAAAAAAAGTACCCTATGTATTAATCCAAGGTATCAGCTACCTACATACCAAACATCATAAAAATTGGTTCAGCCATTTGAGCGTGAAGAACATGACACACAACTTTCGCCTTTTTAACATCACCGGGCCGTCAATCACACTAATCATACTAATATTATAAATAAATAAATATATAGGGACAATTCATACAGATTGAGCTAGCCCCAAAGTAAGTTCGAAACTTGTGTTATAGGATATACTAACTCAACGATATTATATTTTATAACAAATACATATATAGATCCAAGACCCGAGGCCAATCAGAAAAAGTTCGTTTTTCGTCATGACCTGACCGGGGATCGAATCCGGGACCTCCTGGGTGGCGGTGTGGCGTGGTAACCATTACGCCACGGTGGTCGTCACATGAGAAAGTGAGTTTGTTTAATTGTTTGTTATTCCTTCACGGCTTGACTAAGCAGTCGATCATTATGAAAATTTGTATACATATTGTCAGGGGTACAGAGCCCAACATAGGCTTTATCCCGTGAAAGCATGTCATTCCAATGGAAAAATAATTTTTCTACTATAGAGGGCGCTGTATGAGGTGGGCTATCGGCCAACAGATGGCGCCACAAGTCGTGCTGTGGGTTGTGGGTCTTGTCAAACGAGATCAATGTCATAAAATTAACGCGAACGAAGCCGCGGGGAAAGCTAGTGATGCATAAGTCTGCAATTTGTTTTATATTGGTGCTAATTCTGTTGTACATTTAACTAGACCAAACTAATTTTGACAGGACTAAAGGTGTTGTTGTCCTTCCTTGGTTTACAATTAGTGACAAGGATAGCAACACTTCTAGTCCTGTCAAAATTAGTTTAGTCTAGTTAAATGTACAACAGAATTAGCACCATTGTCTCCCAAAAAAAAAAGTAAGTACAACTAAATATTTAAACTGTGACATTGAACTTGTAGTTAAAAAGCAATTTGAGTTCAATTCGTGCAGTTAACGAAGTAACTGTTTATTCTATCATTTTGTTGACCTCAAAAGTCTTTTATACATTTTTTGTGCCTTGTCTAGCGGATAAAATTGGAATTTTGCAAAAAATCTAATGTTCGTCTTCACCAAAGCCTTCTAGCGTTAGGAATAATGTACCTACCTATTATGTTTTAGTTACTAGCTTTTCCCCGCGGCTTCGCTCGCGTTAATTTTATAACATAGATCTCATTTGACAACAAAACAACCCATAGCGCGACTTGCGACGCCATCTGTTGGCCGATAGCATCCCATACAGCGCCCTCTATAGTAGAATTAATATTTTCCCATTGGAATGATATACTTTCACGGGATAAAAAGTAGCCTATGTTGGGCTGTAAAGTGACTAAAAGGGGCGAGCAAAACCGTAAATGTGATTCAAGTTCTTTGAATATTACGTGAAGGGATTTATTCGAATTTTTATTTAAACCCTGTTTCTTTTAACTTGACAATGTAGTAGACAATCTTAGCATGTCTTTACATGCCAAATTTGGAGTCCCTAGATAGACCCAGCGGTTTGGGCTGTGCGATGATATACCCTCGCAACTTCGTTTGCGCGATATCTCGCTCTCTCGTGGGAATGTTGAAAAATCCTTTCATAGTACACCCCTAAACGTCGTAAGGAACCTACATTCAGCATGGAGTGTGCAGGACCAGCAAGACACAATAATACAGACAAGTCGATTTAATTTAACATTAGTTAGAATTTGGATTTCATTTTAATTCAAATTCCTTACAATTCATTAATCCCCGCTGGTGTAGTGAGTGTTGTGGCCACACAGCGTGATAGCAGATTCGAACTTGTTCTCCTTGTAATTAAACGTCTGGTCATAGTTGGAAGGACGAACAGTAGCGACATTGCGATAAAGTTTTACACTTTTTATGATTGTTTTTTAGATACCACGCATCCACACTGGACACACTGCAGTTACTTTTTGTGGAGCAACAGAATGCAACACGATAACATCCATACATCCATAGAAATGTGAAAGTGTGTTTGTTTTTCCTCCATCACGTTGAAAGTAATGAACGCATTGATATGATTTTTTTATTGGGGATAGTTTAAGGTCTGGAGAGTGTATATGCATAGGCTGATTTCCGGAAAAACATCTCATTCCCACGAAAAAAGTATAAGGAGTCCCGACGTAATAGTAAAACAACTTTGGAAGCTAATCAACTTTACTTCGTCAATTATAACAATAATTAGATATTAATACGTCGGAGCGTGTCACTCGAGGTGCGGGTACGAGACGAGCGGGAATGTGTGTGTTGCCGTCCGCGCCGCCTGGTGGCGTTTTTAGGCAACTCCACACAGCGAAATTCTGCGTTCAGCTAACAAAAGTATAACATAATTTTTTTATAACTTTTTAACGAGGATAATGTAATAATCCGGAGAGTGACGGTTACATTTTTCCCCACGGAATAAAGATATTCACATTAGAAAAATTATTGACATATTCCCTTAACCACGCGGGCGGAGCCGCGGATAACAGCTGGTTAGGTAATATTCTTAAACATTTGCGAATTTTATATAACTTTTTGTTGTTGTATGTTGCCCAGTTTTGAAACGTCGCTCTACTAAAAGTAATAATGGATGCACGGTAAGCAACTACCCATTCTTATTTTAAAAAGAAAAAAATCACAATTTCAGGTGGGATTTGAACCCACGTCCTCTCGATATCCGGCCGAGTGCTCTTACCAGTGAGTTACTGGGAAGGTTAGAAATGGTGGTTAAATTTTTCATTCCTGTATATCGAGACGTTTTTTTTTTTTTTTTTTTTTTTTATTTTTTTTTTTTTTTATTTTATATTTTTATATTTCATTTATTGCGGTTAGCAAACGATTACACTGGACTTAAAACTAATTATAGTAGTTAACAATATTGTAGAAGTGCAACCAACAACGCTATCCACAGATTACTATAGAAAATTACGTGTGTTACATTTAGAAAGAAAAAATAGAAATAATAATTTAGATAATTATAATGATTAAACACAATAAAATGAGAAAGGAGTCTAAACTTATGTGTTGCGCGCTATGTAGACAAATGCATGGCTGACGATTGTTTAAATATTAAAAAAAAGAATCTATAAGAGACTAAGTCACAATAACATATTTTTCTAGATCAATCCCTTTCTGAACCCATATTGCGAGAGGTTAAATATGTCCAAGTGGTTGCGTGGGTTCTAATCCCACCTGGGGTGAGACGAAATTTTTATTTCAAAAAATATTTTCCAAATGAGAATACCTAATGGATAAAAGGTCATCCAAAACAAACCCAGGTTCCAGGCGCAAAATTTTTTTATTCTAGATTTTAGAGGATATTTATAAATACTAGGTATTCTAAACGATTACCAAATACTATAGAAATATAATACGCACAGCTCTTGACGTTTCTCATACAATGACTTGGCAACCTACTGTTCACCTCATGCCGCTAGGGGCGCTAGTGTCGCGTTAACATTTTGCATACAAAACGCACAAAAGTTTTGAAATCGTCCATCACATGCCGCCCTATTTCTATAGTAGCGCTAGTGTCGCGCGTCTTGCCCGAATTCTTCCGAAGCTGTGCGTATTAACTCGGTAGAGTTTCTATAGTATTTGCTATTACTATCTCTCTATCGGGTGGCTAACACTTTTTTTGCTCATAATGGTTTGTAGGCGTTCATATTGAAATCTTCGGGTTCCGAAAGTGTCCATCCAAAACAACGAAACTCGTCGTCCTGTCAAAAAACACATTACTAGTTAGAATGACGTTCAAAACGTCAGTCCGATTTTCGACATTTCCTTTCATAGTTTCCCCGCTTATTGTAGGTTTTTTTTATAAGGGAATTGTGTGGAAAGTGGAAAAAAAAATATTTCAAACGTTTTTCCTTGATTTGCCATCTAAGCATCTAAGGCTCAAGACACAGCGGTGCGAATGTGTGGTGGGCTTGCCCCGTTATTGATAGGCAGGAAAGTACTACGTTACTTTAAAAACACCACACTGTTCAGCTCGACTATGACATGATTAAGTAATCACCACGCCCCACAGATAATGACAAATATTGCATATAGTGACCGACTCTGCATTTGTAATGTTTACTTTATGGAAAGTTAAAAAAAAGCTGACTTTACTTTTAATCCTACAAATTTTCTCCTCCGTGACGTAATGGTTACCTCGCCAGTCCGCCACCCAGAAGGCCCCGGGTTCGAATCCCGGTCGGATAACTTGACAAAGGCTAGACCGAGTTGGCTATTTTTTTTGTAATTTCCACTCTGTAAATGAAAATGGCTCAGAAAGATTGAAATAAAAAGTGCTACAGAGCTACGCTGAGGCGCTAGGCGGTACGAAGTTCGTCTATACTAATATTATAAAGAGGAAAGATTTGATTGTTTGTTTGAATTGAACAGGCTCCGAAACTACCGGACCGATTTCAAAAATTCTTTCACCAGTAGAAAGCTACATTATCACGGAGTGACATAGGCTATAGCTTTTCCCGAAATTCAATGTGGTTCCTTCGGGAACGGGTTCGGAACTTCACGCGGACGAAGTCGCGGGCAAAAAAGCTAGTGTTTTATAAAAGTTATGGTTCTTTGTAGTAGGTAGGTAGTTTGTTTAAGAGAGGTAGGGCACAGCGGATAATCCGCTCAAATCAGAGCAGCCCGTCTGGGGAAGGACCTCCATCTTACAGAAGATCGTAGCCAAATAGCATTGGTCTCGGTCATGTTGTGTTCCTACGATGAGTGAGGTCTCCAGAGCTCCACTTGGGAGGGTTGGGAGGGCTGGCAACGCGTGAGTGATACCCTCGGTATTGCGAGTGTCTTTAGGCTACGGCGTCTTTAGGCTACGGTGATGGCTTACCATCAGGCCGACCGTATGCTTGTTTGCCACCTTGGTGGTCTAAAAAAATGGAAATTACGAGGTGTCCTTTTTTTTTTATAACACAAAGTTGACAAACAAGCATACTATACGGTCCGCCTGAAAAACATGACCGTAGCCTAAAGAATCTATGCTATAGACGCTTGCAATACCAAGGGCACTCACGCGTTGCCAACCCTCCCAACCCCCCCAAGTGAAGGAGTAATTTTGACCAGTAAATTCATAATGGTACATAAAATTTACTCTTTACACATATGGCATGTGTTTTTTAAAATAAATAATCGAGTTGGCAAACGATATGATGATCACAAGGTCGTATTATAATGAACTTATTGTGCGATTTGCGAAGCTCGTCAAGCAAATTTTAATGTTTATAGTTTGTCAATATTAACTCTTTTTATTTCAAAAGGCCTACAGAATGTATGTATATATATATACATAATAAAATAAATATACATAACAAAATTAACCAGTCGTGTAAAGTATGTATGTATTTAAAAACGTTTATGTATGTGTTTTTTGTACAATCATATCAACCCATAATCATCCAGCAGGGATACGGATCTCCCTCCAATCGAAGGGGATTAGAGCGTACTCTGCCACGCTGCTCCAATCAAAAACAAAATTATTTTATTCAAATAGGCATATTACAAGCAGTTTCGTTTCGAATCGTCACTTTTTTTATCGTCGTTCGAATTAGAATCGTCACAATGCGGAGAGTAAAGGTATAGGGTTTGTTTGAAATGAAATGAAATGAAATCGTTTATTTCAGAAATTAGACCTTCACAGGCACTTTTTCTTGTAATTTACAACTTGTTTAAATAAAGAAAATAAACTACGTTATATACTACCACCATTTCGGACACAAGCAAAATGGCAACCGGTAAAAAGAAAACCGGTTACGGCCTTTTTTGTCAAAGAAAACTGGTTACGGCCTGTTTTTATATTATTATTTATAATGAACTATTCGATCTGTTGCCAACGGCCCAATTCCGCAACGGCACCATCCGCCGTGGGCTGGGTGCTCATCCACACTACGTTGACCCAATGTTGGTGTCCACGCGAAGGTTCGAAAGAACGTTTCTCGCTCGCACCATACGAATGTGGAATGAGCTCCTAGCCTCTGTGTTTCCTTTGGACAATGACATGGGACTATTTAAGAGGTACATTAGAGGTCTCGTCAGAGGTGGGCAACGCATTGGTAGTGCCCCTGGTGTTGCTGATGTCCATGGGCGGCGGTGACCACTTTCCATCAGGTGGCCCGCTTGCCTGTTTTGTCTGCGGTATAACATTTTAAAAAAACTAGTAAAATATTAGCAACTTCGTTTGCGTATATCTCGCTTTCCCGTGGGAATTTTGAAAAATTCTTAGTACACCCCTAGACGTCGTAAGGAACCTACAGTCCAAATTTGGAATGTCTAGACCCACTGGTTTGGGCTGTGCGTTGATATATAGTTAAGTCAGTCAGGACTTTGAATTTTATATATATAGATATAGTCCGGTCCGATCAGGTCCAGTCGGTCCGGTCCGGTCCTGATAAGGAACCTACATACCAATTAGCATATATTTCTTCAGAAAAAAAATCCGGTCTGATCCGTTCCGGTCCGGTCTGTTCCGGTCCGGTCGGTCCGGATCTTATAAGGACCCTACATGCCAAATTTGGCATCTCTAGACCCAACGGTTTGGGCTGTGCGTCCCCTCGCAACTTCGTTTGCGTATATCTCGGATTCCCGTGGGAATTTTGAAAAATCCTTTCTTAGTGCACCCGTAGACGTCGTAAGGAACCTACATGCCAAATTTGGAATCTCTAGACCGAGCGGTTTGGGCTGTGCGTTGATATATAGTTAAGTCAGTCAGTCAGGACTTTGAATTTTATATATATAGATAGAAGACAAGCTTTTGCCCGCGGCTTCGCTCGCGTTAAATTCGGGGTAAAACGGTTCCCCGTTCTTCCTACCTTAAAAACTGTGAAAAGTCCCATTTAAAATTTCACCCCCTCTTTTAAGGGGTTGAGGGCAGATAAATAAATAAAAAAAAACGATTTTTTTTCTTAGTCACAAATAGTCCGCAAACCCATTTTTAGCTTTCTACCTTGAAAATTGCGGAATGCTCCATACAAACTTCCACCCCCCATTTTAGGGAAGTGAGACAAAAAGTAGCCTTCCTATCCCTTCAACTAATATTAAAAAATCACGTCAATTCGTCGTTCCGTTTTGCCGTGAAAGACGTACAAACAAACAGGCACACACGCTTTCCCATTTATAATATTAGTATGGATGGATAGTATGGATGGATTAGCTACACATGATTTGCATTTAAACTGTGTTGTCGATGATGCATTGTATTGCATGCCAGATTATGACAAATTCTTTGTCAATTAACTAACAATTAAAACCTTCGTGTTGCTTCCTGGTTGGTCGTCTATAAAATACTGGTGGCAAAGAAATTCTTTGTTTTAAATTTTAAGCTAAAAAAACATAAAAAAAACGTACGATATATTTTTAAATGACAAAAAAAAGGCCGTAACTGGTTTTCTTCCGCCATTTCTTTTACCAATGGTCATTTTGCTTCTGTTTCCGAAATGGTGTAGTTTATAGAGTAGATTAATTTATACAAATCATTTATTGGAATACTCTGACAAGAGAACGTGTTTGTGAAAATCTATTCTCTGAATAAAAGTTTTTTTTTGTGTGGTTAAATGTGTTTTTTTATTGGTCTGCTCGGTGGTGCATTGGTAGAAGGCGCGGTTTCGATTACTAATTTTCATATTCAACTCAACGATAATATATTTTATAATAAATACATTATGTATGTCGCAGCGTCGCATACGGTCATGAGTATGGACATGGACGCTAGGCAAAGCGAGAGTGCGCCATCTAGCGGCGTGTTGAGAAAACGTTGCTTTGGCGCGCTCGGACGGAGCCGTGGCGGTTGGCGGGCTTGACTGGAGATAGTTCGTTGTCGAGCGCCATAGAGAGATGTACTCGTAGTCACGGAACTGTCGCGTTTTACCTAGTGTCTATTTGTATTTAATTGAATTAAGATACTGTACCTAATTAAATTGTGTTGTAACAAAGATTTGAAAAAGAGACCTAGACTGAGGTTTTTCTTGCGGCATTTCTTTTCCATCAGTGGTCATTCCGAAGTGCTAGTAAATTGAATAAACATTCTTTAAGTAAAACTAAAACTGTTGTTTCTCTCATATCACGACTACCCTCGTTACGCCCTTGTGATGTTGAATTGCACATAGAATTACCGTTAGGCTATCCGACATCAGAAGTGAGATGTAAGTCGTGGTATTGAGAGTTTAACAGATCAGTCTGGTCTCACTAATGTAAAGCGTGACAAACTAACGTGACAAATTAAAAAAAGTACGTGTTCGATGTACGACGGACAGTCTGCTGTTGTTGACTACGAGTAGCGGAGTTTTGCGGACTACCAAATACCGGCATTTAGTAGCGCAAAGAGTATCGTATGGTGGGTACTTAACCTCAAAACGTTATCAAAATTCTAAAATAGTGTCATTTCAGGTGTATGACCGTCCGGTACTCGACGATGTGTGACGGGTAGCTGAGGCTGAGACGCGACGCGCACCAGGCGGTGGCGGTACTGGCGGTGCAGCGGCGGCGGCGTGGTGGCGGCGTGCCCCGAGTCGCAGTGCAATTGAGGCAGAGACGTGCCACGACACGAGTAAACACGGGTGTGTGTGCCCGTGGCGGACTGGTAAAGTGTACCCTCCGATATTATAAAAAAAAAAAAAAAAAAGAAAAAAAAGGTCAGTGTTGATTACGTATGATGCTAAGTTTAAGCTTAAAGTGTTAAGTTGAAGCTGAAACTGTGTAAGTTGAAGCTGAAACTGTGTATGAAGTTAAGCTCATTGGTTATTTAGCACTATTAATTGAAACTACCTAATGATTTAGAGGTTAATGCACACAATGATTTAGAGGTCAAGGTCATTTAAAGGTTAATGAACACACAGAATAAAGTATTTTTGACTTCAACTTTGACTTTGAGATTTTTGACTTTGGAGGTCAAAATCAAATGTATCACGTGGAGAGTGGGGTTCTTAAAAGGGGTTCAAAATTTTCATCCTTTTATCGCTAGGACGCACCGTTTTCGAGATAAACGTTTTTTTTTAAATTATTTTCACTTAGTAACTTCAATGAACTCAAACAATGTTTTATTTTCGATTTCCGGACAATGGAGCGAGACGGGGATCAGCGGGTCAGCGGTGCGCAGACTCTGAAGTGGACCAGGTTTGCTCGTGATGGTGGTGAGCTGGCGAGGCAGACGGGACCACCGGCGCAGTCGAGGTGCCCGGGATTTCTTGAGGAGAGTATTGTTTGATAATTTTAAAGTGGAGACTACTGAGCAATGACGATGAATTTTAAGTTTTGAATTTTGAAAAGTTTTGTTTTCATGTAAAGTGAGAGACACTTAAAATTAAATTTTGAGAGATAGTTGCTCAATGGTTTCGATTGTGGAGTATAATTTAGAGTTTAGTTCAAATTGTGCTCAGAAAGTTATGTGCCATTTTAAGTTAACGTACCAATTTATAATGTTGAGTCTGATGAGGACAGTGCCGGTGAAGGCCCTTCTAACTGTGTGTGAACACTTACTGTCATGGCTACTTATTTGATTAAACCGCACGCTTCAGTCGTAGTCGTAACTGCGAATTTTCGTACAGGGCGCGATGCGCGGCTGAGGGTGTGGCAGTCTATGTCTCATGGGAGACCATGTCATTGTGATGAGCACAGATGACCATGTCATTGTGATGACCACAGATGGCCATGTCGTTGTGATGACCACAGAATTGTGGTGACCACAGATGACCATGTCATTGTGATGACCACAGATGACCATGTATATTGAGTATACCGATTCCATGTGGGAATCCTTGTCTTTATGTCTCATGGGAGACCATGTCATTGTGATGAGCACAGATGACCATGTCATTGTGATGACCACAGATGACCATGTCATTGTGATGACCACAGAATTGTGATGACCACAGATGACCATGTCGTTGTGATGACCACAGATGACCAGGTATATTGAGTATACCGATTCCATGTGGGAATCCTTGTTTGTGGCCTGTTAGTAATGTGTGTTGATCGTGTGACTTTGATTTTAAAATTTTGATTACCTATGTTAACTTACTATGAGGCATACTTTCTTCCTTATTTTTCTGTGTACCTACTAACCTTTTAGTCAGGTTAAGCCGAGCGAGAGTTAGCTCCATTATTTAAAATTGAGTCATTTTTATTTAAGAGTTTTGATGAAACGAAGGCAAATCTTAATAAGGTTTCTATTGGTGAAATAGTGACAAATAAGTTTTGAGTAATGAGAAAAGTTTAGTTGATTTAATTACGAGTTACTGTATTGAAATGTAATGTAATGACCGGACGTTTTGTGTCCGATGTATCCGATGGACTTGACATTGTATGTTCGATGGACTGAACTTATTGTGTGACTCGATGCCTATGGATAGGATTGAGTTTGTGTGTTTGGACCAACACTGTTGGTATGAGAAGTGATGCAATGTAATGCATTGTAGTATGTTAATTAAGTTTCTTTGAGTAAAGTTTTCTCATTACTACAACCGATCCCTCTGTTGTTAAGGCCAAGAGAACTGAGTAGATTGTATTGGCAAAATACATGAAGTCTAAGTACCAATTTTATTGACGTGAGTAATGATTATTTTACTGTAAGTGATTTAGTTTTGTTTTTTTTAATTTTGTCAAAACTGGTTTCATGACTTCAAGCTGCATATGTTGGCATGTAGTCGTAGCTCCGGTCTAACCGAAGAGTGCGCGATGCGCATCTAACTATGCATCCTATCACTGGTTAAGTGAAATCACTGGTAAAGTGAAATCGCTGGTCAAGCGAAATCGCTGGTTAAGCGTAAAATTTTAGAATGGTCGCTGGTCAAGTGACTACTAAATTCAATGCTGGTCAAGTAACGACTATCACTGGTCAAGTGATAATGTAAACAAAAAAAAGAGTTGTATCGCTGGTCAAGTGATACAACATTATTGAGGTTCTAAAACCAGTTTGTTGTTTGTACATGATTGTTTGATGAACAAGGTCACAGGGATGATCTAGTGGTTTGTCAAAGGGATGATCAGCTGTAACCACGAGGATGGTTATGGCACCTTGCTTTTGATGAACTCCGTTATATTCGGTTGTTAATTGATTTTATTTTCATTATTGGTACTAAGCTCTTCATGGTTAGGTACTTGTTTTGCTAAGCTAAGTGTGTTTACTTAGAATAGAAGTAAATTGGACTTGATATTGAAACTTTGGATTTGAGTTAGAGAGAAAGTCCTATGTGTGGTCAGGAGTGACCGAACGTTGTGATGCTGTGTGAGTGTTGATTGTTTCAGAATCACACGCGAGGACGCGTGTCTTGCAGAATGGCCGTGTCGCAGCGTCGCATACGGTCATGAGTATGGACATGGACGCTAGGCAAAGCGAGAGTGCGCCATCTAGCGGCGTGTTGAGAAAACGTTGCTTTGGCGCGCTCGGACGGAGCCGTGGCGGTTGGCGGGCTTGACTGGAGATAGTTCGTTGTCGAGCGCCATAGAGAGATGTACTCGTAGTCACGGAACTGTCGCGTTTTACCTAGTGTCTATTTGTATTTAATTGAATTAAGATACTGTACCTAATTAAATTGTGTTGTAACAAAGATTTGAAAAAGAGACCTAGACTGAGGTTTTTCTTGCGGCATTTCTTTTCCATCAGTGGTCATTCCGAAGTGCTAGTAAATTGAATAAACATTCTTTAAGTAAAACTAAAACTGTTGTTTCTCTCATATCACGACTACCCTCGTTACGCCCTTGTGATGTTGAATTGCACATAGAATAACCGCTAGGCTATCCGACATGTAGATAAACATCCAAGACCCAGGTCAATGAGAAAAAGTTAGTTTTTCATCATGACCCGACCGGGATTGGATCCCGGGACCTCCTGGGTGGCGGGCCGGCATGGTAACCATTACGCCACGGAGGTCGGGGAGGATGAGTTTAATACAGAATAATATGTACAGCATGAATCTAAATAAACTCTGAATAACTCTGAAGATACTTTTTCATTCATTCTTTAGGTTGAGGGTTGAAAATGGTCTGCAAGAGGTCAATGCACCTCGTGACCCTCAATTCATTCACTCACTCGCATCACGTGTCAATTGTATGTAATCTAGTTCACTGCATGTCCGAATGGCCGACATATCGTGCGGAACCAGTTTACAGTTTAGTAATGCGATGAAGAAAGCCCTTTTAAACAACGGGGCGAGGATGTTGGCTCATTGAATGAAATGAGGAGCAATGGCGTCGCTGTGTCAAAGGTTTAAAACAAAACATTACAACACACAGAAATTAAATTTCTAATCACGAGTGGACGCTATCGTAGTTGACGCCAAAATCCTTCAAAACGCTTTAAAAAAATTACGATATATTTTTAAATGACAAAAAAGGCCGTAAATGGTTTTCTTTCGCCATTTCACTTTCCTTCCTCCATCATTTCATTTTCATTCCTTCATAGGCGGGCAAAGCATCCAAGATCTTGTCGTGGATGTCCATGGGCAGTGGTGGCTGCTTACCATCAGGTGACCAGAAAGCACGTTTGTCCTGTTCTGTCATAAAAAAAACTAGGCGTAATTTAAAACCCGTAGACATTGTGCAATTCGTGATAACGTAAACATAATAGTTTTTTCCAAATGACATAACTTTATTTGAAAAACTAGCTTTTGCCCGCGGTTTGGCTCGCGTTAAAGTCGGGGTAACACGGTTCCCCTTTCGCAGGTATTTTTCGTTGGTAACAAAGACCTACCGATTTTCAGCTTCCTACCTTGAAAATTGCGAAAAGTCCCAAATAAAATTTCACCCCCTCTTTTAAGGGGTTGGGGGCAGATTAAAAAAAAGAATGATGCACGATTTTTTTTGTTAGTCACAAATAGTCCGCATACCAATTTTTGACTTTCTACCTTGAAAATTGCGGAATGCTCCATACAAACTTCCACCCCTCATTTTAGGGAAGTGGGGGGTTAGAAAGAGACAAAAAGTAGCCTATGTCACTCTCGATCCCTTCAACTATCTCCACTTAAAAAATCACGTCAATTCGTCGCTCCGTTTTGCCGTGAAAGACGAACAAACAGACATACACACTTTCCCATTTATAATATTAGAATGGATGCAACTTTCCGCTTATGAAATCTCCATTATGTATGATAAATGTTTTAGATTATGTTTATGTAACTCCGTTAATGTTAAAATGTTTATTACTGATGTTAATCGGTTATTATGCTTTACAAAAAAGCTTGCAGTTTTACGCCATCTTATCTTTAACACCGTTTTTGCATTTTATATTTTAGATTTAATTTTATGTTAAGACAAATTAATGGCACTATTTTTTTTGCATTTTATATTTTAGATTTAATTTTATGTTAAGACAAATTAATGGCACTATTTATCGAGTGCGTAATGTTGTATGGTACCTAGTTTTAAATTTTATGTTTAAAAAAAACGTACGATATATTTTTAAATGACAAAAAAGGCCGTAACTGGTTTTCTTTCGCCATTTATTTTTACCAGTGGTCATTTTGCTATTGTTTCCGAAATGGTAGTAGTTTATAGAGTAGATTAATTTATACAAATCATTTATTACTGTATACTCTGACAAGAGAACGTGTTTGTGAATACCTATTCTCTGAATAAAAGTTTTGAATTTGAGTTAGCCAATTTCAAAAATGCTCGTCATGCAGTCAAATAACTTTCCATTTGCGTGCTGTATGACATAAAAAAACAATATTGTCGCTCTGCAGAAATTGAATTTATGACCCACTGTTTATACACCAAACTTACCAGTAAACCGTCAAGGTCAGATTAATGTCATCATATGAGTCCGTCAAGATATGTGGTCAATAATATGTTAAAGCTATATACATACTTCTGTGGTGTGCGGATGACAAAGTCAAATTCAAAATCGCCACGCACAGTGTAGGGTTATCATATTTCTAAGCACAAGACTTTCGGAGATAGATGGAGGTCCACCAGCGGTCCTAACTTGCTTGCACTCGAGATAGTTTCTTGCACGCGAAGCTTCTTCGCCAATAGCAATGCTTGTTTTGTCCACTGTAGACATAACCAAGATACGCTATTGGCAGAGCGGAGCGAGAAAATTTTGTCGCGTTTGTCATGTTAGCCAGGCAGGTAAAACAAAAATTGGTACGTTAAATGTAAATAATTTGCAAACGGATCATTGTATGGAAAAACGATCTTACTACGACCACAGAATAGATAATAGTACTACGTACAGAAGTTCCACTCCGCAAAATCAATTAAAGAAATAGGGACTCTCGCTACGATACAATAAGGTGCAATTCAGCTCGCACAGCGCACACAACTACAGTTATATTTGCCTCTCTTTCTATCGCTAGCGGCGCTCGTGCCGGTTGCTTGAGACGAAGATACCGGCCGGGCAGGTCAGTGGGACCCCCCTGCTACGACCTCAATGTGTTTAAGAGATTGGGCCCCCACTCTTTGTGTGGGCTATCATCATTAATTAGCTTAGAGTGGTAGAGCAGTTATTATGAAATGGGCTAGCTCGACCGGGGAAGTACCACCCTCTCACAGAATATCGACGTGAAGCAGCAATGCGTTTCGTTCGGTGAGTGAGAGATCCGGAAGCCCGACTCCTTACCTATCCTCTGTTTCCCCTTCTTCTTTCCTTCCCTTCCTCCTTCCTTTCCTCCAACCTGGTGGACAACGCATTGGTAGCGCCCCTGGTGTTACTGATGTCCATAGGCGGCGGTGCCCGCTTTCCATCAGGTGGCCCGCTTGCTTGTTTGTCTACTGTATGACATAAAAATATAAAAAAATGGAAGCATAAAACAATTCCCGTTTTACATGTTGAGGAGGCACCAAAAAAAATCTAGATTTTGTTCGACCATTTTATTATAAATAAATAAATAAATTTAAAGGGACAATTCATACAGATTGAGCTAGCCCCAAAGTAAGTTCGAAGCTTGTGTTATGGGATACTAACTCAACGTTATTATATTTTATAACAAATACATATATAGATAAACATCCAAGACCCGAGGCCAATCAGAAAAAGTTCGTTTTTCATCATGACCCGACCGGGGATCGAACCCGGGACTTCCTGGGTGGCGGTCTGGCGTGGTAACCATTACGTCACGGAGGTCGTCATATTGACATAGTTAATAGTGTACAGCTTTCCAGTTCATATTGATTCACTAGACACTAGGCCGCGGATGGACGGACAAACGGACATGGCGAAACTAAAACAAATATGAGAATGGTTCCTTGTAGTTAACTACGGATCCCTAAAAACGGCTGTTGAAAAATGTACATTAGTATATTTCACATTTCACCTTTCGGCGTGAAAAATAAGAATAAAATATATGTTAATATAATAGGGCCACAGCGCACCACGGAAGTATGCACCCAGCTTTACAATCTTTCACATTAAGATGAATCACATCGATTGAGATCAAGGCAGGCTATAATGAGTAATATTTCGTAGGAAGGAACGAAATATAATATTATTAAAATTATTTCTTCATTATTTTTTTATATTCACCTGAAAGTGGTGATTTATGGATTTCATTTTCATCATTTTAAACAACACAACAATATACCTACATTACGTAAGTACAATATGCGGAAAGTCAATTTAAATAGTGCTGTTTTCTCGTAGCATACAATCCATACTTATAATATTATAAATGGGAAAGTGTGTGTGTCTGTTTGTTTGTCCGTCTTTCACAGCAAAACGGAGCGACGAATTGACGTGATTTTTTAAGTGGATATAGTTGAAAGGATGGAGAGTGACATAGGCTACTTTTTATCTTTTTCTAACCCCCCACTTCCCTAAAATGAGGGGTGGAAGTTTTTATGGAGCATTCCGCAATTTTCAAGGTAGAAAGCTAAAAACTGGTATGCGTACTATTTGTGACAAAAAAAAATTGTGAATCATTTTTTTTGGAAATCTGCCCCCAACCCCTTAAAAGAGTGAAATATTATATGTTACTTTTCGCAGTTTTCAAGGTAGGAAGCAGAGGAACCGTGTTACCCCGAATTTAACGTAAGCGAAGCCGCGGGCGAAAGCTGGTAGAATATAAAATGTAAAAGCAGACCAGCCAGCCCCCCAATTCTCGAAATAAAAACAATTAGGAATATTGAGCGAGACAGACAGATAGTGCATGAGCTTTGACATGAGATTGAAACTCTTTTTGTCGAGAATAGAGGGACAGGTTCGCAAAACAGCAAACAGGGGCCCGAGCCTCATTTTTCATTTCAAAATATCTTTATTCATATAAACACTTAAATAACATAGATAATCGCTAGTGTAAATTGATTCCTAGTGATATCAATAAAATTGTAAGTATATTAAATAACGTTTGCAAGTATAAAACACTTCTATAAACTAATTGCAGATTAATTGTTAAATTGAAATTGGCATCATTATTGTGTTATTATTGGTTGACAATAGTAAATAAAATGGTATATCTGTGTAATATTTAGCTCGAATAATTACATTTTATATCTTGTATTTGATTATAAGTTGATTTTACAAAGAATGCACAAAAATTATATTTATAGTCCGAAGGAGAGGCCCGAGCCTGCTATTTTAAATTAGGCGACCAACTATTGCTATACCATCATCACCCTATTGTTATTATATTTCCATAGTGCCAAATTTGGTATTCTGCTAAAAGTTAACTAGTATCTCAATGTATTGACTATAGAGTGTCAGTGGAATATGAACGGAATGGTCGACAGTTAAAATCTACCATGAACTATTATTTCAGTTAAATTGCTTTTATGTGAGAGATACTATCAGAAAAATCACTAGTAGTTCGATAGTGTGTCAATGAAATGGCTTCGGACTTAAACAAATATGAGAATACCGAATGTGAAAAACTATTCAAGTGACACACTCTCAATGGTGTCTCAATCGTGTCTCAATAGAATGCCGATAGTGTATCAGTGGAATAGTTTTTGACATTTGTTATGGACTTTAACAATAACATAATGTTTAACTTATTGTTTAAGTCCATAGCAAATGTCAAAAACTATTCCACAGATACACTATCGGCATTCTATTGAGATACGATTGAGACACCATTGAGAGTCCATTGGTGCATTTGTTTAGTAGAATTGGGCCCCTTCTCGAGTTGACGTGTATTAAATATTGTCGGAGTAGTTGGTGCAGTGGGTTAGTTGGTTCAATGTAGGTGTCAATGCATAATAATGATGACAATTAAAAAACATAACAACTGAATAATTCTTCTACAACAATGAAATAAGTAATTAGACACTATCTTTAATTATCTAATTACTGTAATCATTACAATGAATGCAGGAAGTGTTAGAAAACATTAAAACAAGGTATCATGAGGTTTTTTTTAGTTTTTAAATGAGATTATTAAGCTACTGCGTAGCTTTTATCGCGGGCTTTGAGCGCGGCGAATCAAGAAATTCCGTAACGAAAAAAACCTAACATAACACCGATAAAATTAATAAACAGAATTCAACCTTAATCGCACGAATTATGACTCAAAATTCAATACGCAATTTAATGCATACAAAATATTAACCGATAAAATTTACAACTATCATCATAGAGGGCTCTGTTAACCAGTGTTATACTTTAAAATTCAATGCGCAAATTTTAACGAGATAATACCGCTATTCCCTCATAGAGGACTCTGTAAACCAGTCTTATATTTAACAATTTTAATAATTATAATTGCATAAGTTGATAAAAAAAAACTATGCAATAGCTTTACCGTGGCAGTCCCCGAGTGCCACACGTATTTTTTCTCATTTCATCATACCAACCCATAATCATCCTAATGCCGGGATACGGGTCTCCGTTCAATCGAAGGGGTTAACTC
Organism: Endotricha flammealis; assembly: GCA_905163395.2. NCBI lineage: Eukaryota > Metazoa > Arthropoda > Insecta > Lepidoptera > Pyralidae > Endotricha > Endotricha flammealis. Next base: position 1,095,032 of record LR990882.1, on the reverse strand, counting down.
TGCCATGTTGCTCCAATGGGGGTCGGCAGAGGCGACCTCATATTGACAATAAGCGATGAAGCTTATTGACGTCCCGGGGAAGAAACTACAGCTGTCTTGGAACTCACAATGAATTTAATCAGTTCGGATGAGTTACACGACCTTATTCCTCTTTCCCTGTTCAGGCATAGGAACTGGGGCCCGATTCTACTAACACAATTGCACCAATGGACTCTCAATGGTGTCTTAATCGTGTCTCAAAAGAATGCCGATAGTGTATCAATGGAATAGTTTTTGACATTTGTTATGGACTTCACTACATAGTATAAAACAAAGTCGCTTTCTCTGTCCCTATGTCCCTTTGTATGCTTAAATCTTTAAAACTACGCAACGGATTCTGATGCGGATGATGATTTTTTTAATAGATAGAGTGATTCAAGAGGTAGGTTTTTAGGTATAATACATTCCGAAATTCCCACGGGAAAGCGGGATACACGCAGACGAAGTTGCGCGAGTTTAGCTAGTAAACAATAACATAATGTTTAACTTATTGTTCAAGTCCATAACAAATGTCAAAAACTATTCCACTGATACACTATCGGCATTCTTTTGAGACACGATTGAGACACCATTGAGAGTCCATTTGTGCATTTGTGTTAGTGGAATCGGGCCCCAGAACTACAGTCCCAAACAGCGTGCACATTTACATACAGTGGACTATCTAAACCACCCACCCCGCACAAAAAGATTCGGTCAATCATTCTTGTGTCGAACCATTGAACGGTGGAGCAAGCTGCCCGACGATGCGTTCCCTGCACCGCACGTGTACGTCATGGGGTCCTTCAAGCGGAGCGTAAAGAGGCACCTTTCAGGCCGGCATAGTAGAAGCGACGAGACACCATAAAGGATGTCTCGTCGCTTCTATTGCTTCCTGGACCCCAGTGACCCTTGACGACCTCCGTGGCGTAATGGTTACCACGCCAGACCGCCACCCAGGAGGTCCCGGGTTCGATCCCCGGTCGGGTCTTGATGAAAAACGAACTTTTTCTGATTGGCCTCGGATCTTGGGTGTTTATCTATATGTATTTGTTATAAAATATAATATCGTTGAGTTAGTATCCCATAACACAAGTTTCGAACTTACTTTGGGGCTAGCTCAACCTGTATGAATTGTCCCTATATATATTTATTTATATTTATTTATTAGTGACCTGCGCTGGGGTCCAGGATCCGCTGCCTATCTGGCAGGCGCTTGCGTCACATGCCGTGTGCCAATAAAAAAAATTGACAGAGTAGGAAGGAAAGGATACGAGTCTCCCTTCAATTGAAGGGGATTAGAGCGTACTCTGCCACGCTGCTCCAACGCTTGATTGGCAGGCCAGTGTTCTCAAGACGCCTGTAGGTTACCGACTTGCCTTAATGACTGTTGCATCGATGTCGAGTGGGTATCTCCATCGACGGTGGGTAACAGCCGGGACGTGCATTTCGAAGCACGGAGCAATTGGATGCTGATATACAATAATGTGTTAACCCTCATGAACTTTGTTTTGAGAAAATGGCGTTCTAAGATGTTAAATCAATATCTATAAAGTTTGCTTGAAAAAATATGTGTACGCTGTTTTTTTCTCTGTTTAATTAAAATAATAATGGGTTATGAATAGATTGCTATTACAAAAAGACAACAAGCTGGTATATTATTCCAAAAAAATGAGATAATTGCATATTGCAAAATATGGAACACGCTGTAATAATCGAAACATCAAATTAAGAAATTTATCACTGTTTTGCTAAATGTCGGTACCAGGATTAAATGATAATGAATGCATGTTGAGGAACATAAATGAATATTGATAAACACCATGATATCACTTAAAGTTTGTAAAATAGTTTTAAGTAAAACAATTAACAAGATATTATTATGTGATGGCATTTGCTTGTTTGCCAGTCGTATGTCATAAAAATATTAGAATCAGAATCAGAATAATTTATTGTCAAACTGGAATCACAAGATGGTAAACATTGGGAAATATGAACAGTTTGTACCATAAAGTCAGGCATACAATAAAACCTTAAAATCTATCTTAGCATAATTGAATATTAAATTAATTTAAATTTAAAAATAAATTATCCAAAGCATTGTTAAAAGTAAAAATAATTCAAGATCATGCCAAAGAATGCATTTGTGATACGCATATAAATATATTTTATGATAAAATAATGTTTTTGTATATTTATACAGAGTTTACATATAAAATGCTTTGTCCTGACTGATTGATAAATTAATAAATATGTAGGGACAAATCACACAGATTGAGCTAGCCCCAAAGTAAGTTCGAGACTTGTGTTAAGGGATACTAACTCAATGATACTATATTTTAAACAAATACATATATAGATAAACATCCAAGACCCAGGCCAATCAGAAAAAGTTCGTTTTTCATCATGACCCGACCGGGATTCGAACCCGGGCGGGATCTCCTGAGTGGCGGTCCGGGATGGTACCATTACGCCACGGATGTTGTCAAATGATAAATAGTGAAGTAATGTATGACATTATATTGGATGGTTAGTTACCATCGAATTTGTTTTCATGAAAAGAAAAAAAAAATGAAAATTATGCATTCTTGCGATGATACAAAATCAATTGTCAGTAAAACAGCCCATGATGCTAATAATTTTCATGTTTAAAACTAGCTTTTTTGGCCCGCGACTTCGTCCGCATGAAGTTCCGGACCCGTTCCCGTGAGAACCACATTGAATTTCGGGAAAAGCAATAGCCTATGTCACTCCCTGATAATGTAGCTTTCTACTGGTGAAAGAATTTTTGAAATCGGTCCAGTAGTTTCGGAGCCTATTCAATGCAAACAAACAAACGATCAATCAAATCTTTCCTCTTTATAACATTAGTATAGATTCAAAGTCCTGACTGACTTAACTATATATCAACAAGCCAGCCAAGCCCAGCCCAAACCGCTGGATCTAGAGATTCCAAATTTGGAATGTAGGTTCCTTACGACGTCTAGGGGTGTATTAAGAAATGATTTGTCAAAATTCCCACGGGACAGCGAGATATACGCAAACGAAGTTTCCAGTATTTAACTAGTCTATAGATATAATAAAATAGTAGACCCCGTCTTGTCTGTACATTGAACACATTTGGCAAAAATGGATAGGAAACAATAAAAAAAGTAATAACAGCAAAAAAATATTTTTGAAGTGAAAACTTATTTAGCGGCGGCGGCGTGACGCTTGGCACTTTTTTAAGATGTGTAAAAAATGTTAAACTCGCGTCAGACCCGTAGCCTGATCGACAAAGCGTAAGAAAACGTTTTTTTAATTATTTTTTTGTCTGTCTGTCTATTTGTACGCGCACATCTTTGTAGTTACTTAACGGATTTTAATGCTGTTTACACAGGAAGATAGAGCTTGAATTGAAGCCAAATGTAGGCTTTTTATCATTAAATCGGATACCATGGAAAAAAAGTTATCTTCTATTACGTGGACAAAGTGGTCCGACGTTAATAAAATTAAGTTCCTCAAAACTTCACTAGATGTTACTGACACCGATTTATCTGTCGATACTCTTTTAAGCTACAAATCCAATTCCACGCGGGCGAAGCTGTGGGCACAGCTAGTCCCACTATAATCTATACATATAATAAAACAGTAGACCCCAATATGTCTGTACTTTGAACATATTTGGCAAAAATGGTGAGGGAACAATTTGAGAAAGGTAATAAAAGCGAAAATTTTTATTTTTTTATTTATTGTCTGTCTGTCTGTCTGTTTGAACGCGCACATCTTCTAAGTTACTGAACGGATTTTAATCCTGTTTTCACAGCGAAATAGAGCTCGGCGTGGAGCAGAATATAGGCTTTGTTTCATTTAAATCGCATAACAGGAAAATGAGTTATCTTTATTTAAACATTTCACGCAGACGAAGTCGCGGGCAAAAAATCTAGTAAGTTAATAAAACAAAATAAGGTGGTACATCTTCAATGTCACGCAGTGTATATCAATCAAGCGTACCAAATGTAAACTACAGTTACAAATAAGATGATTCATAAGAATTGATTTAACGGTTGTTTCTGTCGTTGCAAACATTTTGAGTGACATGAAATTAGTTGTACAATGTCGGACATGGAAGTTGACACATTTTTTTTTAATCAAAAGATTCAAAACGACATTTTTTTATCGAAATGGAAATGATATTATTTATTTAAAGAGTAGGCCTTTGCAGACACTTTTTTTAGTCATATTGTGTTACAAATAAACGTTGTACTTATACAATACTAATATATAAAGCTGAAGAGTTTGTTTGTTTGTTTGAATTAGAATTGTTAGATTAGCGCAATCTCAGGAACTACTGGTTCGGATTGAAAAATTATTTTTGTGTTGCATAGTCCATTTATCGAGGAAAGCTTTAAGCTAATATAAAATTACGCTGCGACCAATAGGAGCGAAGCATCAGTGAAAAATGTTGCAAAAACGGGGAAAATTATTCACAGGCGATAATGTTTTCGACAACCACGCGAACGAAGTCGCGGGCACAGCTAGTAACTTATATACTCGTTATGCATGCTCCGTTTATTTGTAACACAGTAAGAAGCTACTTCCATTTCGGAAACAAAAGCAAAATGACCACTGGTAAAAGAAATGGCGAAAGAAAACCAGTTACGGCCTTTTTTGTCATTTAACAAAACATAATATTAAAAAAAATAATACAATTATTGGGATATTTTAGAATTCTTTTTTTTTACACCACTAAGGTGGCAAACAAGCATATGGTCCGCCTGATGGTAAGGTCTCCAGAGCTCCACTTGGGGGGGTTGGGATGGGAGGGTTGGCAACGCGTGAGTGATACTCCCGGTATTACAAGCGTCTATAGACTACGGTGATGCTTACCATCAGGCGGGCCGTATGCTTGTTTGCCAACTTTGTGCGCTCACCGTAGCCTATTGACGCTTGCAACATCGGGATCACTCGCGCGTTGCCGACCCTGTAAAAGTGGAGCTCAGGAGACCTTACTCACCGTAGGAACACAACATGGCCGAGACCAATGCTATTTGGCTACGATCTTCTGTAAGGTGGAGGTCATTCACCTGACGGGACAAAAACTAAGGCATTTAATACTAATAATAGAATTAATACGCTTTTTTTTCTTCATTTATAGTGTTATAAATCTTTAATTATTTGTATAATTTTTTTTATCGTCATCAGAAATTGCAGATATTTTGTGATAATTTTATATTTTCTGTCATTGTAATTTGTATCTTATTAATACCATTTTAAAAAAGCAAGTGCTAGTTTCTTGCCAGTTTCTTCTTGGCACAAATCTGCCGTCTGAACTGGTGGTAGGAAAAAATTGTGACGATTCGAAAGAGCTTATATTATGGCCTATTTGAATAAAAATATTTTGAATTTGAATTTGTATTCTTTCTAGAATTCTAGAGGAAATCGGTATTTTTTATTGCCTGCCATACAAACCCAGTTAGTATTTAATGAGTGCAGAATAATAAAATTATATCATACAAACGAATTCGCATTTGAGGAGCGCAACAACAACTCGTTTTCATTGTGCTAAATTAAATATCGGAATTAAAAATTGCACAAATACATCTTTAATTTCTTTTATTTAAGTGTAACGCAACACTATTATTGATACCACACTCCGCGGTGACTAGAAGAAGAAGAAGAAAAATTGAGAAGGAAAAAAAAATAATCTGATGGACAAAAAAGGCCGTAACCGGTTTTCTTTCGCCGTTTCTTTCCCCAGTGGTCATTTTGCTTTATTTCCGAAATGGTGGTAGTTTATAGAGCAGCTTATTTAAAGAATAATAATATTATTATGTAACATTCATTGTAAATGATGTGTCTAAGTGCCCGCGAGGGTCCACAGAATAAAGTATTTTTGAATTTGAATTTGAATTTAAGTTAAATTTAGTCACGATCACGAGAAAGGACCTTCTTCAACTTAACAGCAGTTAACAGCAGTTACGGCGGTTTTTGTCATTTTGCAATGTTTTCTTCCACTCGTTAGTTACAATGTGTAAGTACATTAAAATTTATAAGAAGAATACGCGGAATGTTATACACAATGGTGTGGAATGAACAAGTCTACATATACTTCTCCTTACTTCCTTACTAATATTATAAGTGAGAAAGTGAGTTTGTTTGTTTGTTATTTCTTCACGGCTTGACTAAGCAGCCGATCATTATGAAAATTTGCATACATATTGTTAGGGGTACAGAGCCCAACATAGGCTTAAAATACTTTTTTTTATAGAAAATATTTTTTCTACTATAGAGGGCGCTGTATCGGCCAACAGATGACGCCACAAGTTGCACTATGGGTTGTTTTGTTGTCAAACGTGATCTATGTCATAAAATTAACGCGAGCGAAGCCGCGGGAAAAGCTAGTACTTAATAACTACAAAATGTGACGTTTCTCGCGTTACAATGGACTCTAGCTCCGTTTCCGTTCGGTCGCGCATCGGAGTCGGTCGTAACTTACAATGTTACGTCAACGCCATTTCACTTTCAGTTAACAAATGCCGAAATAAACTAAATATCTTCATAAATGGAGAGTTTAGTAAGCGATCGTAAATCACTTGGTGATAAGTTAATGCCAAAAATCTCGCCTGTGGGTAAATTAGTTCAAATCAAAGTAAAAAGGGGGGGAAGGGGAATATTGCAAAATTTGCAAACCAAGTTTACAAAAGGTCTTATAAATAAATATAATGGTAGCTTTTACAATACTTAGTTGCCATATTCAGGCACAGCCAGTTTTAGTTGCAATGTGCACAAAGAATCATTTGTCAAAACATTATTAAAGTATGAATTTAATGATAAAAAGGCCGTAACTGGTTTTCTTTTGCCATTTCTTTTCCCAGTGGTCATTTTGCTCTGTTACCGAAATGGTGGTAGTTAATAGAAATTAGTTTTAACACAGATTTCTCAATTATTGTATTGGTTGTGGTGGCTATATTTCTGGCGGTACTGTCTTTAAAATTGAGAACTTTATCATTATTACCGCATTTATTATCTTCTGAAGCTACTTCTTAGTTTATCGGACTCTGGTAGTCTTGCCCCGGTGGTTGTCTTACCCCATCTGACCTTGTTATACTGTCAATAACGTCTCAAAGTTAATATTGAATCATTATAGTCACATCTAATCGAAAATTTTGTTTAAGGTCGGCCCTTGACCTCCTTATAGTGTCGAAGTAACTGTGGTTAAGATTACGCGCGTAACTGTATCAGAAAGATTGTAAGACGTAGTTAAATAAACTACGCATCTTAACTTCTTTTTTATTGTAGTGTAAAGGGCCAAGTCAAAGAGGTGAATTCCACAAACAAATAATGATAATCTAACAAAAATAATAAGATTTTGTTTGTTACTTCGTCACGCTCAAATGGCTGGGCCAATATTTATGATATTTGGTATGTAGGTAGCTGATACCTTGGATTAATACATAGGGTACTTTTTATCGCGAAAAATGCGCGATTCCCGTAGGATTTTATCAAAAGTCTGATATAGATGGCGCTGCTGCGTACATATAAATACACGTAAATGAAGTTGTGGGGGTTCACTAATTGTGTTTATTATCTATCTACATCTCTATTACTAATATTATAAAGAGGAAAGATTTTATTGTTTGTTTGTTTGAATTTAATAGGCTCCGAAACTACTGGGCCGATTTCAAAAAATCTTCCACCAGTAGAAAGCTACATTAGCTACATTATATAGAGAGTGACATAGGCTATAGCTTTTTCCGAAATTCAATGTGGTTCCCACGGGAATGGGGCCGGAACTTCGCGCGGATGAAGTCGCGGGCAAAAAAGCTAGAAGTATATCTAAATATTATTACAGCATGTGATTTATTATTTATATGTACTTTCATTGAATATTATATTAAAGTTGTGGCTAACCTTATTTTATTTTAGTAAAAGGCCTAGTCGTGGGATTTTTTTTTTTATATTTTGTCTACTTCTGTACATGGTAATGCTTAGAGACACAGTGAATATAGATGGGTGGAGAGTGGATCTATAAATTTATCGTTAATTCAGCACTTAATTCAGCATACCCAAATATTTGGTCGTGGAACAGAATTTTACTGGCAACTTCGCCACCTATTAGCAATTTTGTACAATGGTGCTAAATCTGTTGTACATTTAACTAGACTAAACTAATTTGGACAGGACCAAAGGTGTTGAATCCTTCCTTGGTTTACAATTAGTGACAAGAATAGCAATACTTCTAGTCCTGTCAAAATTAGTTTAGTCTAGTTAAATGTACAACAGAATTAGCACCATTATGATGGATTTTGAATATTTCAACTAGATATTTCCATGTCCGTTTGTCCACGGCCTAGCTCCAAACATGAAAATTGGCCCATCCAATTCGTGTGAATTGAGCGTGATTCTTAACAAACACACACAACTTTCGCCTTTATAATATATGTAGGATTTTAGTATGTGGTATTGTAGTGTGAGAGAGGAAGGGCACAACGGATAATCTGCTCAAATCGGAGCAGCCCGTCTGGGTAAGGACCTCCACCTTACAGAAGATTGTAGCCAAATAGCATTGGTCTCGGCCATGTTGTGTTCCTACGGTGAGTAAAGTCTCCAGAGCTCCACTTGGGGGGGGGTTGGGAGGGTTGGTAACGCGTGAGTGATACCCCCGGTATTGCAAGCGTCTATAGGCTACGGTGATGCTTACCATCAGGCTGGCTGTGTGCTTGTTTGCCACCTTTGTGGTAAAAAAAAAATGCTGTTAATCCTCTTTAATTATTAAATAAAGATTGTACTAACAAAAATAATAGGTATGGGTTGTAAAATGTAAACGCGACAAAATGTATGTTTCAATTTTAATGATTTGAGTTTTAAAGTTATAAGCGAGAGCGATTTTACATTTTTTAAATATTAATTGATTTAACTAAGGATACCTAATTAACACTACATAAGTCTGAGATGTGTTGAACCCTCGTGATCCTTACACACACAGTTACATTATTCTCAATGTGTAACTCCACCCCAGCTTGTCCTGTAGGCGATTTTCTAACTAAAGTTAAAAGAACTCTCAATTGATTTTTTGTTCAAGTTCCAAACAAACTAACATCGGATCTATACTTATTAGTTATCATATAATTAGAGAGTAGGAGTTTAGTATACTTAAGCAGCAACAATGCAAGGTATTATGATGTTTCTCTCCGATATTAAAAAGATATATACAGCCTGTCACCGGCAGATAATGTAGCTTATTAACGGTGAAAGAATTTTTGAAATCGGTCCAGTAGTTTTAAATTAATTCGTTACAAATAAAAAAACAAATGTTTCCTCTTCATAATACACTCGAGAGCAGTGAATGCAGGTCACCTAAAGAGACCTATAAATCTCGCAAACTAAGAATGCTAGCTTAATAAAATAAACAGTGTTTAATAGACAATATAATACTCCTTAAAATTTTATCGTTGCAAAACATTAAATTCATTCGGCCATGTTGTGTTCCTACGGTGAGTAAGGTCTCCATCCGGAGCTCCACTTGGGTGGGAAGTTGGAAGTTGGTTGGTAACGCGTGAGTGATACCCCCGGTATTGCAAGCGTCTATAGGCTACGGTGATGCTTACCATCAGGCGGGCCGTATGCTTGCTTGTCAACTTTGTAGCATAATGGGGTTGCACTCCGGTAGTGCCGGCAGAAGGGAAACTTACACATCAACGTTGTGCATTTTCGAATATTTTGGAATGGTTAGGGAATCTTACGCTTTTCCGATCAGGCTACGGATCTGACGCGAGTTTAACATTTTTTACTCATCAAAAAAAAGTGCCAAGCGCCGCTAAAGAAGTTTTCACCTTAAAAAAAATCGCCAATCGCTTGTAAATTAACAAATTGCAATGCCATTACGAAATTTGATCGTGTTGTATATTGCAACGCACAAAAATTGCAGTGGTGCGTTTTATAATGTCAGTGGGACGGTAGGGTGATGCAGTTCATACACTCACATAAAACATTCACAAGACGTTTTCATATTAACAGATAGGTATGATATTGAACAACGATATCTGTTAGTCTATTTTCGGATCGGACTCGCGCAGCTAGAGGGTTCGGTAACAAACCTTATAATATTTTTATTATTATGATGTAACCAACAATTTATGCTTTTCGCAATTTTTCTTTTATCTTTTATTTTTATTTTTATACCATACAGGTGGCAAACAAGCGTACGGTCGGCCTGATGGTGAGCCGTCACCGTAGCCTATAGACGTAAGCAATACCGGGGGTATCACTCACGCGTTGCCAACCCTCCCAACCCCCCCAAGTGGAGCTCTGGAGACCTTACTCACCGTAGGAACACAACATGGCCGAGACCAATGCTATTTGGCTACGATCTTCTGTAAGGTGGAGGTCCTTCCCCAGACGGGCTGCTCTGATTTGAGCGGATTATCCGCTGTGCCCTACCTCTCTTAATCTGTACTATAAGACGTTGCTTTGTACCAAATTTCAAGATTCTGAGTTTACGGGAAGTACCCTTTAGGTTTAATTCCCTTGCGAGGTCTAAAATGCGTCGAAAATGAGACAAACGGCTGTATCTTTTGATTGAATTGGCTTAGAAGTTTGATTTTTTCACAGCTCCTAGGGACAGTAGAACTGAGTATTTGATACGAATTTCAGCTTGATAGGTCTTTACGTTCCAGAGAAAAAGGGTCTTGACAGACGGACAGACAGACAACAAAGTGATCTTAAAAGGGTTCCGTTTTTTCCTTTTAAGGTACGGAACCCTAAAACAGTTAAAATCTAGTCTCAATAACAAGCACTATTACGCTCGTCTTACCCCACTTCCCACTAATATTATAAAGGCCAAAGTTAATAAATATGTTTGTTACTACTTCCCGCTCAAATGGCTGGACCAAAATATTCGTGTAAATTAATCTACTCTTTAAACTACTACCATTTCGGTAACAAAGCAAAATGACCACTGGTAAAAGGAATGGCGAAAGAAAACCAGTTACGGCCTTTTTTAATAAAATTATTATTAAAAAAATAATTATGTAAAAAAGTATTTATAGGTATTTATAGGTATTTAAAAGTATTTATTATAATATAGTACCCACAGTACAAGCTTAGTTGCTTAGTTTGGGACTGGCGTTGATGGTGATTCGTCCAAGAATGTTGCGGCCTTTTTTATCAAACGTTAAAAAAAATATTCTTAAATATCACTTACCATGATTGATTTTTCCCTGTTGCGATATCAGCATATTCAAGGGTACACTTTTGTCCCCGGAAATCCGGGGGGTGAACCCGAAGAGGCGATTCCGGGCCGTCTGTCCCACCGCCAAATATTGCTTGTGACCCATTTTTATGCTTGTTTGCTACATCCGGGTGAAAGGGTTTTGTGTCTGTAACAAAAAAAAAAGAAATTAAAGTAAAATAATATAATTTTGTTAATTTGAAAAATTCAGGGAATATTTTTTTTTTACAAACACGTTCTCTTGTGAAAAAGTACAAACAGATAAAATTATTTGTATAATTTTATTATTCTACTTTATAAACTACGATCATTTCGGTAACAAAAGCAAAATTACCACTGGTAAAACAAATGGCGAAAGAAAACCAGTTACGGCCTTTTTTGTCATTTAAAAATATATCGTACATTTTTTTTACATAAAATTTAAAACTACATACATCATTACGTACGCGGAATGTCAATAAATTGTGCCATTATTTCGTTGTAACATAAAATTTAAATTAAATCTAAAATATAATATGCAAAGTCGGTGTTGAAGATAGGGGCAGACCAGACCCGCAAGGCAGCAACCGTTCTCGTGTATTTGACGTGTGAGTCGGCCTGCCAGCCTCCATTGAAACGTGAAACTACAGGTGACCCAAAGGCTGGCAGCTACTTCGCTCAACGCATTTCTATTGTACTCAGCAAGGTGACGATGCAAACGCTTTGGGTATGGCCACAAAGGACCCTGTCTTTTGATTATTAATATTAGATTTGTTTTAATTATATTTTTAAAGAACTGTTAAATATTTAGTTGTTGACTTTGGAGCTTGATGACATCGCTGTGTGTCGCACTCTAATATGAAGACGCAAGTTAAGCGACGTCGACCCTAGCCAACGTTCGGATGGGTTTTTGTTTCTCGAGCTTTTCCGTGCTTCGGATCATACGTTAAGCCGGCTGCTGTCGATAGATGACAGTCGTTGAGCCAAGCCGGTGGCCTTAGGGCGGTTTGAAAACACCGGCCTCTGCCAATCCGCATTGGAGGAGCGTGGCAGAGTACGCTCTTATCACCTTCGATTGAAGGGAGACCCGTATCCCAGCAGTGGGATGATTATGGGTTGATATGATGATGACTTTAAAAATAAAGACTTATCGAAAATGAAATGAAAATAAAGTAATTTTCAGACAGTAGGCCCTCCAATTCTCTTTTCTCTCCTCTAGTTCTCTCCCTCGCTCTCCCCTCCCCCAAAACATGACTAGATTCTAAAGAAAGTGATTGTGAAGGCAGGCGTAGTCTCTGAATAAAATAAAGTTTTGATTGATTTGAACGAACATAAGTAAAAGAAATGGCGTAATAAAACCAGTTACGGCCTTTTATCGCCTCAAACGGATTTGGTGTATTATTCATTACTTTGCGGTTACGCACAGTGATCCTTGACCGAATAAAGCGTTTTCACGCAATCAATTTGCTGTTAAACCCTTGGTACTATTACGAAGAATAGAAATTTTACTTGTAAACATTGTATTCACGAACTGTAATTTTGAAATAACTTTTTTAGATTTACAACAACAAATAATCTAATTTGTTGTTTTTTTCGCTCATCGCTATTTTGATTGATGACGTTCCGCGTATTTCTACAAAATATGTAACTTTTTTAGGAATGTTAAATGACAAAAAAGGCCGTAACTGGTTTTCTCTCGCCATTTCTTTTACCAGTGGTCATTTTGCTTTTGTTTCCAAAATGGTAGTAGCTTATAGAGTAGATTAATTTACACAAATCATTTATTACTGCTTGCACTCTTTGACCAGAGAAAGTGCCTTTAAAGAGAGTGAAGAGTACTCTCTGAATAGTTTGAATAAATATTTTGAATCTCTTGCCTATACAGTCACTAAGCGACTGGACAGTCTAACAAATTGACCTTCAACTGAAGATTGAGAAAGAATGTGTTAAAATGACATGCTAAGGTCATAAAGACCTTACATCTAATCGAAAGGGGCCCAAAATATCTCAATGGCAGATAGTCATTATCATATCAACCCATAATCATTCAACTGTAGATATACAGGTCTTCGTATAGGATTGACAGACTGGAGGTAAAAAACCTCGTTAAAAAATTGATCGTGAGGGGCCGGTGACTCGCAGAGCCCAGCCAGCGATCGCACGTCGTTGCGATCGCAAAGATGGAGGGGACCCTTGCCCAGCCGAAACTGCGAGCTGGGGAAGGCCCGTCGTCTTGAGGGGTCGGCAGTGCACCTGGATGCGGTGTACTGCCGACGGAGCGTTCCTGGGGTAGCGGGTCCGACCAGTATCTTTGGCCGGACGGCCTTGGCGAGGACGCGGATGTATCAGAGTTCCCGTGTCACTTAGGGGGCGAGTGGCATCCCGTCAGTTTTTTAGTCCCGCAGTCCCCACCGCATATTAACCGGGCGGTGGGGCTGCTGCAAAGCATTTATCTGACGGTAAAAAAAGGGGAATAGACAGACACTGTAAATTCTAAAAATATTGCGTCGATCTGGTTAAAAATGTCCATTTAAAACATAAAATAAAATAATTTATTTTGCAAGTAGATTTACTAGAAATACTTTTGCACTTCAATATTTTTTTTATCCCATTACACTTTCGACGTGAATGGCCTGATAAAGAAGTGCAAGAAACAAAACAGTTAGCCTTTTAGGGTTCCGTAGTAAACTACAAGGAACCCTTATAGTTTTGCCATGTCCGTCTGTCCGTCCGCGGTCTAGTCCCTAGATGCTTAATGCTAGAAAGCTGTAATTTGGTATGAATACACATAAGTATTAAAAATGCTAAAAAAGTGCTGGAGCAAAATTTGGAAAAAATATTTTTTTCGGGCCTACCCCATGTTGTGGTGGTGTCTCATTAGATAGGTCACTTCAAAACATTGAGGGTGCGGAAAAATCATTTTTCGATACAATGATCCGTTTCGGAATTATTTACATTTATCGTGTCAATTTTCGTTGTCTATCTCCGAAAGTGTTGTGTTTAGAAATTTTAAAAAATTCATGGTAGTAGTCCATTTGCTGAACCTTCAACGAAAGCTATTAAGGTTAAGTAGGCTCTACTAGTTACCGAGTAATAGCCGACGAACTAATTAAGTAAAATTTCGTTGATGAAAACGTTCAAATGTCATAGAATATGGCATAGCATCTGCAAGCAAGCAATGCGTAGCCAACCCTTCATTGTGCGTGACCCGACACGTACTTGCCCGTTTTTTTTCAATGACAGCTATAAATTTAATGAGACGTTAACTTTAAAATGCGCTTTATAAACCGGCTGACAGTTGCATAATGTGCCAAGGTCGTATTCATAAATAATTGCACTTTGGAGCCAAGTTCCGGTTGGCGAAAGAATTTTTCCTCGTTTTAATGAATAACTGAATAACTATGGTGTAAAAGATGTTTGACTGACTTGAGTGGTAGTTTAGATTAGAACATTCTTTTTTTTTACAGTAGACAAACAAGCAAGCGGGCCACCTGATGGAAAGCGGTCACCGCCCCCTATGGACATCAGTAACACCAGGGGCGCTACCAATGCGTTGTCCACCAAGGAAGTTGGAGGAAAGGAAGGAGGAAGGGAAGGGAACGAAAGAGGGAGAAACAGGGGATAGGGAAGGAGTTGAGCTTCCGGATCTCTCACTCACCGAACGAAACGCATTGCTGCTTCACGTCGATATTCTGTGAGAGGGTTGTACTTCCCCGGTCGAGCTAGCCCATTTTATAATAATTGCTCTACCGCTCCAAGAACTCCATTCATCATATCAACCCATAACCATCCCACTGCAGGGATACGGGTCTCCCTTCAATCGAAGGGGATTAGAGCATACTCCGCCACGCTTTCCCAATGCGGATTGGCCAGTGTTTTCAAGCATGTAGGCTTGTCAAATCTTGTGAAATCGTTTATTTCAGAAATTAGACCTTCACAGACACTTTTTCTTGTCATTTACAACTTGTTTAAATAAAGAAAATAAACTACGTTATATACTACCACCATTTCGGACACAAGCAAAATGGCAACCGGTAAAAAGAAATGGCGAAAGAAAACCGGTTACGGCCTTTTTTGTCATTTTGTACTTTTTTTTTTCTCTCCTTTATTTTCCACTCATTAGTTACAATGTAGGTATAAGTACATTAAAATTTATAAGAAATAATGTACAAAATACATATATAAATTTGGAAAAAGCCAATGGACTTGAAGGCGCCTCTTTTCAAAAGAGCTGCGTACTCGTTGGTTGCAAGCTTAGGTATCTGTTCGTAAGAGATAATTTTAGTAATTGTAGTGAGGAACTTGTTCAAAAAAACTTTCCCTTTGATCAAATACAAGAATACATATTACGTGTTAAGTATTGATCATAGATCAACTGTTGGCATAACAAATAGACAGTCTAGGACCAATTCATACATTCCCAATATGCGAAAGTTCGTTTTGACCACAGCCTTGTAATATTTACAAGTCTGTGGTTTTGACAAAAAAGAAACAGGTTTTCTTTCGACATTTCTATTACCGGCAGCTATTTTGCTTGTTACGGAAAATCCTAGTTTAAAAGAAGTCTTACTTCCTACTAATATTATAAAGGCAAACGTTAGTGAGTTTTGTTACTTTTTCGCGCTCAAATGGCTGGGCAAATTTTCGTGATTTTTGGTATGTTTTTTATTTTATTTTTATGACCACATGTGATACAATGGACAAACAAGCAAGCGGGCCATCTGATGGAAAGCGGTCACCGCCGCCTATGGACATCAGTAACACCAGGGACGCTACCAATGCGTTGTCCACCAAGGTGGTTGGAGGATAGGAAGGAGGAAGGGAAGGGAAAGAAGGTGGGGGAAAGAGGGAATAGGGAAGGAGTTGGGCTTCCGGATCTCTCACTCACCGAACGAAACGCATTGCTGCTTCACGCCGATATTCTGTGAGAAGGTGGTACTTCCCCGATCGAGCTAGCCCATTTCGTAATAATTGCTCTACCACTCCAAAAATGTAGGGTGTCGGTATGTAGGGTATTTTATCTCGAAAAAAGGTTTTTTGTCCCGAAAAGAACGCAATTCACGTAGGATTTGGTCTAAGGTCTGATTGTAGATGGCGCTGCTGTGCATTTATACACGCAAATGAATTTGAGCTGTTTTTGCTAGTGAGTCTAATCAATAGTTAGACACTGTAATCGTTGGCAGCATCATTGCCCAATGTATCTTAAAATAAACATATTATTTCAAGGTAGATAACAAAATAGATATATGTTTGGGTAATGTGTCTATGTAAATAAAGGCGCTGTCCCACTGCTGCGCACGAAGAGGCTACGCACGTGTGTTAAGCTTTGCTTTGCACGAGGATGTACGTGATTGTTTCCACTGCAACCCACGGACACGTTAACCATCGAGTGACGTCATTGATACACGCGTGGCTTGCTCAACGTAGCTCAACGCTGTCAACGCCATGTACGCAGTGAATGCGGTGGTACACAGCTTGTTCACAAAGCGTGCACATCGCTGCGCACGTTGTGCACGAACACGTGACATGACAATCAATGCGTAGCTTCTCCGTGCGCCGTGGTGGGCCACGCTACAGCTGTACGTAGTCGTGGTTTTATATTAGTGTATAGCTTGTACTGCAGTGGAAACGTAGACCCACGTAGTCATCCACGCAGCTGTAATGTGCCACGTGGCCCACGTGTTCGTGCGCAGCGTGCGCAGCAGTGGGACAGCGCCTTTACATAGCCGTCCCTCAAAAGCCTCTAGTGTGACCAGCTGGCAGCGGCCTGCATCCAGCGGCTTCCTGCGACTTTCCTTAGGTCGTCTGACCAACTTAGCACTTAGTCTTTTAAAAATTAAATGGTTGAGCAGTGTAGGAGAGTTACACGCTTTTATCTCTTTCAATTGATTTCATCCGCTCCGCATCTTCCGCAGGCCGTCTGGGAAGGACCTCCACCTTACAGAAGATCGTAGCCAAATAGCATTGGTCTCTGCCATGTTGTGTTCCTACGGTGAGTAAGGTGTCCAGACCTCCACTTGGGGGGGTTGGAAGGGTTGGCAACGCATGAGTGATAACGGTATTGCTGTCCCGGTCAATAAGCTTCATTGCTTACTGTCAATCTGAGGTCGCCGTTGTTGATCCTGGCTACACAGGAGACATTGGTCCCGGACCCCGGTATTGCAAGCGTCTATAGGCTACGGTGATGCTTACTATCAGGCAGACCGTATGCTTGTTTACCACCTAAAAAATTAAGGGAGAACGCATTATCCATGCACTGGGATGATTATAGGTTGATATGAATAATCTACGCTTATTAAATGTGTCCATATAAAAACTCCTACACCTTTCAAGAAATAAATCTTATGTTGTAATTTCGCATTCTTTAGGTATTCTTAAATAAGTGAGACGGTAACATTTCAATTGACACGTCTAAAAAGAGATAGATGGATCTCAGATTGCATAATTGGCAAAGTTTTAGCATGTCATTTCATACGCTGTTAGTTTTTTTATGTCATACATCAGACAAACAAGCAATCGTGCCACCTGATAAGATTCAATATTTCCTACTTGGACTATCTTTGTCCTGATTAAATTCGTTGTGAGTTCCAAGGCAGCTGTAGTTTCTCCCCCGGGACGTCGATAAGCTTCATCGCTTATTGTCAATCTGAGGTCGCCGTTGTTGATCCTGGCTACACAGGAGACACATCGATGGGAAAGTGTGGTGGGCTTGTCCCGGGTCGCTGAGTTCCCTCTAATATGGTTGAGCACAGCGATGGCTGACTCTCGCGTCAACTCGTGAACGGGTGCTGCCTGGGGGGACTGGTCTGCTCACTCTTGTCAGTACTGACTTTTTTTATTTTATTGTAGATTTAAGACTTGTTCATTCCACACCATTGTGTATAACATTCCGCGTATTCTTCTTATGAATTTTAATGTACTTATACCTACATTGTAACTAATGAGTGGAAAAAAAAGGAAAAAAAAAGTACAAAATGACAAAAAAGGCCGTAACCGGTTTTCTTTCGCCATTTCTTTTTACCGGTTGCCATTTTGCTTGTGTCCGAAATGGTGGTAGTATATAACGTAGTTTATTTTTTTTATTTAAACAAGTTGTAAATGACTAGAAAAAGTGCCTGTGAAGGTCTAATTTCTGAAATAAACGATTTCATTTCATTTCAAAAAGAGGATTGAAAATGCCACTGCCTATCGAAATGACGTATGACCACCTACCATGAAGTATGAATCAAATGAAGGTACATTTATAACTGCACTCAAATTAAGCCATGTTTCAAACGATAATCAAATATGAAGATATTTAGAGCGTAAAGTAAAAAAAAAACCATCAAAGTTTCCGACCTTCAAAAGTATGGTGGCGTAAACATGAGATCGTAGATTGGATATGTTATTATTTATTTAGCACACGAAAGTTAGTCAACGACGCCATTAGACAGTGCTATGATTGGTCAAACACTGAAGGACTCTCAGTCGTGGTTGTCATCTTGGAGGACTGGTCTGTAGCTGTGGCCTAAGAGCAAGTTCAGATGGCAAGCGCTCAACGCGCGTTTTGATAACGCGCGTTTACAACTACATACATTTTATTCAGGCCGTACACATGCTAACGCGCGTTTTAATAAAGCGCGCGTAATAAAATGTATGCAGTTGTAAACGCGCGTTATCACAATTCGCGTTGAGCGCTTGTCATGTGAAGTTGTAACAAAAACCGATTCTATTTCGATTCAAACACACTCGCTGTCCCGTTCAATTCCTATTTTGTATGAGTGAGACAGCGCTAGTTTGATTGACATTACTTAGTTTCTATGACCTGGCTCTGTATTTTATTTAAAAAATATTTTGTCTAAAAATTTGAAGTGTATTGTTATATGATAAAAAAAAAGCCGTAACCGGTTTTCTTTCGCCATTTCACTCCCAGTGGCCATTTGGCTTTTCTTTCCGAAATGGTAGTAGTTTAGCTACACAAATTTATTATTGTACAGTCAAGAGCAGGTCAACCTTTACATATTGGACTTTGTACCATTCTTAAGTTCTATGTCATAAGAGCCAGAATTGTAAGGCAAGTGTAAAGTTCGACGTGCACCTGACTGTACCAGTGAAACCCGCGCAACTTCTTTTGCGTATATTTATCGATGCACAGCAGCGCCACCTATATCAGACTTTTGATCAAATCCTACGGGAAACGCGTACTTTTCGGGATAAAAAGTACCCTATGTCTTAATCCAAGTTATCAGCTACCTACATACCAAATATCATAAATATTGGCCCAGCTATTTGAGCGTGAAGAATAACAAACAAACACATAAGTTTCGCCTTTATAATATTAGTGAAATGTACTCTCTGACAAGAAAACGTGTTTATAAAAAACTATTCTCTGAAACGATTTGATTCTTTGAATCTACGTTTTTAAAGCTTTTTTGCCCGCGACTACGTCCGCGTGAAGTTCCGGGCCCGTTCCCGCGGGAACCACATTTAATTTCGGGTAAAGCTATAGCCTATGTCACTCCCTGATAACGTAGCTTTCTACTGGTGAAAGAATTTTTGAAATCGGTCCAGTAGTTTCGGAGCCTATTCAATGCAAACAAACAAACAAATTACAAACAATCAAATCTTTCCTCTTTATAATATTTTAGTTTAATTTAAAGTATAGACGAACTCTCTGACAAGAGAACGTGTTTATAAAAATATTCTCTGCATAAAAATTTTCAATCATTAAATCTACGTTGAATTAAAATTATATTTCTGTTACATACCGTTACAGTGTTAATTTTGACACATAAAACAAAGAAATAATGATGCACAAAACGTAATTAACTGCCCTTAAGCCAAATGCATATATTAATTTTCATTTGTAAACGCCGAGTTAAGTACAGTAACAAAAAAATTTTATAACAAAAAAAATGTGATTTACGCTTTCAAACAACTGGTACATCTATATTTATATGTACAAGGGCCATAGACCCCAGCCTATTTATTATTCTGTCCTCAGCAAAACATTCTGAGTGCTTAGTATGAGTTTTTTGGTCACATTCGAAGGTGTTAACGTTTACAAGCCGACCAAATTGAAAAACAGTTTTCATATTGTGAATTTACCACGCGTGTTACATTTCTAAATTAGCCGGGTTACTCGCTTCGAAACGTGGGCAAGTAAGCCACATAACTACATAAGTAAGTATTCTTGGACGAATCACACAACGCCATCTAGTCCCAAACTAAGCAACTAAGCTTGTACTATGGGTACTAGATTGCTGATAAATATACTTAAATACTTTTGTTGTAAATAAATACTTATTATACATAGAAAACACCCAGGCCAAGGCAAACAGACATGTTCATGCACACAAATGTTTGCCTTGCGCAGGATTCGAACCCGCGGCCCTTGGGATAAAGTGGCCATTGCTAGCCACTCGACCACCGGGCCTGTCATAATTTTGATATGTAACACGCGTCTTATAAATTCGCAACATGAGAGCTCTTCTCTATTTGGTCGGTTTGTTTACGTCGACATGAACGAACGTGAACAAAAAAACCCGTACTAAGTGCACTCTGATACATTTTTTTCTTTTTTAAATCTTTTTTTTTTTATTGAAAGTGGTTTGTTTGTTATTCCTTCACGGCTTGACTAAGCAGCCGATCATTATGAAAATTTGTATACATATTGTCAGGGGTACTGAGCCCAACTTAGGCTTTTTATTCCGTGAAAGTATGTCATTCCAATGGAAAAAAAAATCTAGTATAGATGGCGCTGCAATTGCGATGTCGGCCAACAGATGGCGCCACAAGTCGCGCTATCGGTTTGTTGTCAAACGAGATCTATGTCATAAAATTTGCCGGGGGGAAAAGCTATTATTATTTACTAGCTTTTCCCCGCGGCTTCGCTCGCGTTAATTTTATGACATAGATCTCGTTTGACAACAAAACAACCCATAGCGCGACTTGTGGCGCCATCTGTTGGCCGATACAGCGCCCTCTATAGTAGAAAAATTATTTTCCCATTGGAACGACATACTTTCACGGGATAAAGAGTAGCCTATGTTGGGCTCTGTACCCCTAACAATATGTATGCAAATTTTCATAATGATCGGCTGCTTAGTCAAGCCGTGAAGGAATAACAAACAAACAAACAAACAAACTCACTTTCTCATTTATAATATTAGTAAGGATATTAGAAAAAAGAGATTATTACAAAAACCCGTGGAAAGTAGGTACGGGGCTCTAGTATACTACACCCAGACTCGAGAACACAAAAGCCATCACATTAATATTTGGTCAGAGCGGGAATCGAACCTGGGCCCTATGGTACTAGGTCACAACCAACGCGCCACCGGCCTGTCAAAAAGTAGGTCATACTAAAAATAAGTTTAACATCTTTAAAAAAATTCCTTGAAAAAATTTATTAAACAATATCCTTTTATAGAAATTGTTGTCAACCTTGGCAGCTTCTTAGGGTACCGCAAGTGAAAATTGGTCAATCGATTAATCTTTAGAGCGAAACCCCATTGGTGCGTTGCGTTGCGTTGCGTTGCGTCGCGTCGCGCGTCGTCGCAACGGAACAACGCATTGTATGCCACACTTGGGTTGACGCTGCGACGCAGGAGGGTATGGACGCCGTCGCATCGGAGCTCCGACAACGCAGCGAATCACCCTCCCTCCCGCTTCGTCTCTTGTCCATCGATCCGTTGAAACGTCGCGCGCGACGACGCAAAACGGCATGTCATAAAAAATATATGGAAAACGACGCAACGCAGCGCGACAACGCTGCGACAACGCAACGCAGCGCGACAACGCTGCGACAACGCAACGCAGCGCAACGCACTAATGGGGCCTCGCACTTAGTAGTTATTTCACACAAAAACTCCAAACAATCGCCTTATAAAATAAAAAACACTTTTTTTTATGCAACAAAGTTGGCAAACAAGCATACGGCGCGCCTGATAATAAGCATCACTGTAGCCTATATAAGTAAACTTATGCTTGTTTTAGATTTCTTATAGTTTCGGAAAAAAGTGGCTGTGACATACGAACGGATAGACATACAGACAGACATGACGAATCTATAAGGGTTCCGTTTTTTGCCATTTGGCTACGGAACCCTAAAAACACATGGTGGGATTGGATTACAAAATATGTTACGGAACCTTT
This sequence comes from Endotricha flammealis, assembly GCA_905163395.2. Lineage (NCBI taxonomy): Eukaryota > Metazoa > Arthropoda > Insecta > Lepidoptera > Pyralidae > Endotricha > Endotricha flammealis. The sequence continues at coordinate 1,072,690 of LR990882.1, read as the reverse complement.
ATAACAAAATTCATATGATAAAGATGTCTATAAATGTAATTGTTTTTAATAAGTTTGACCAAGTGACCTCTGTCTCAAGTTTAGAAAGCTTAATTTTACAATAAAATTTATTAAAAGTTTACAATATAATTTAAAAAATATATTCTTTATGGTTCCGTAGAAACACTTGTGGTTTTGTATTTCCGTCCGTACGTGAAAGAAAATTTGGCATATTTACATATCCCATACTAATATTATAAATGGGAAAGTGTGTGTGTCTGTTTGTTTGTCCGTCTTTCACGGCAATACGGAGCGATGAAATGACGTGATTTTTTAAGTGGAGATAGTTGAAGGGATGGAGAGTGACATAGGCTACTTTTTGTCTCTTTCTAACCCCCCACTTCCCTAAAATTGGGGGCTGGAAGTTTGTATGGAGCATTCCGCAATTTTCAAGGTAGAAAACTCAAAATTGGTATGCGGACTATTTGTGACTAACAAAAAAATCGTGCATAATTATTTTTTTTGAAATCTGCCCATAACCCCTTAAAAGATGGTGTGAAATATTATATGGGAGTTTTCGCAGTTTTCAAGGTAACAAGGGGAACCGTGTTACCCCGAATTTAACAATATTATCGCTGACTAGAGCGGTCGTTTTGTACAGCGACCGCTCCAATGCTGACACTGGTTTTATTATAAACACGATTTTATATAAAAACGACGACAACGAAACGCTCCGATCGCGTTATTATTCAAGAGCTTCTCGCTTTCGTGAAGCAGAAGCTGGATGTGATGGACGAGCTCAGTCTTAAGCAGATTTGTTCATCTAGTTACTCCGAAGATGACATCATTGCAGCGAAGAAGGTGCTTGCCGACACTACCGTGATCACCATTCGCGGACGAGGCAGAGGGACGGCCGCGTGAAAAAGGATCTGCAAGACATTTTCCGACTATTTAAGATGACCGATCCAAATGATGTTCCAACTTTTGTGGCGCGTGATCTACATAAATTGCCTCCAGTGACTTTCGACCATGTTGATGTCACGACGCTGTTGAAGGACATCACGCCCCTGAAAGCGAACATCACTGATAATTGTTCTAAATTAGAAAAATCTGAGCAAACCGTGGCTGCTTTAATAGTGGATGTGGCCGAATTACGAAATAAAAATATCGCACCTACAATTTCGCCTACGTCAGTGCAAAATATTGTAATGCGTCGACGGGACGGCGGCGGTGTTGAAAATCAAGTCAGCAAGTTGGTGTTACCGACAAGTGACTCAGTTTCTATACAGGTTGACAACCTGCCTGTACAGCCAGCAATCGCACCAAAATCAGCGTCATCTCTATCTTCCGAGTATAAGCCATTAGCCAAGGTCCAGCAAACGAAGATGTATGCACAAATTTCGCGTACTTCGAATTCTGTGCAGAGTATAAAAACAGCCAAGGTAGATCACGATGGATTTGCTTTAGTGGAAAGGCGAAAACGACGACCGACTAGAAACCAACGCGCCACAGCTGTAGCTGCTGGCCCAACAACATCACTACGTGCTGCAGACGCTATAATAATAATAATATAATTGAACACATGCAGGATAGTAAGGAAGTTCATGGACGCTTCAACTGACATAGAAAACCCAACAAATCAGTCAATAAATAATGATTTAAAAAACGATGTTACAGTTTGTGTCTCGTGCGTGACTCGCGACTGGCCTTGTTTGGTTGCAACTGAAAATCAGTGTTTTGCTCAGTACGAGCAATTAGTATACATTGAGGTGCGACCATTTCGTTGCTGCGGATGTGCCAGGATTGTTTGTATTTAAGTTGCTGTTGTGTTATTGTAAGCTAGTAATAAGTGTTAATTGTGTTATGTAAATTGTATTGTCCGTGGCAAACGAATAAATGTTTTATCTATCTATTTATCCTAATAAGCAGTCTCCATGGCATTCACTTGGTTTTGGCCCGTGAATGTCATCTTATACCAGCTGAGAAATCAAGCTGAGAAAAACTTAAAAACTAAAATAATAATAGTATTCGGTCATTACGCTGTGAGAGGAAATAAAGATTTTATTTCCTCTCACAGCTTAATGATCGCCATGTATCTCTCCCGATTCGACATCACTACAAAAGGAGTCGATATATGCAATTTCATCAAGGAGCGCTGCCAAGAACGGATCCCAAATCTGGAACAGGTAAATGTCTCGCTGATGAGGCTGGAATCGACGAGGACAACCAACTTCAAGTCCTACGTGCTCCGGTTTCCAGCGCAGTACAAGGAAATATTCTTTCTTCCAGATTTTTGGCCTGAGGGAATTGTTTTCAGACGGTACAGGGAGCCGACAAAGACTATAATCCCAAAAGAATAGTTTCTAAAGTATAAAATATATAAAATAATATGTATGTCTAGGCTATGGTATATAAAATATGAGCCAATGTATTAGACTAAGTGCTGTACTGAGTTGCTTGAAATAAACGTATTATTATTTTTAACGCGAGCGAAGCCGCCGGCAAATGCTAGTAATTTATAATTGCGAGAGATGGGTTATAATTGCGAGATATGGGAGAGCGGAGAGAGGAAGGCGGAGAGCGGAGATCGGAAAGCGGAGATCGGAGAGTGGAAGGTGGAAAGCGGAGATCGGAGCAGGAAGACGGGAGAGGGCTGTCAAAAATGTGATAGCTTTCCTCGTAAACGGTGCCTAAAAACCATTCCTTGACTACATTCGTGGCGTAATGGTTACCACGCCAGACCGCCACCCAGGAGGTCCCGGATTCGATCCCCGGTCGGGTCATGATGAAAAACGAACTTTTTGTTAGAAATATCAGAATACTGGCTGTATTTCTATTTAAAATGTTATGTACTTCTAAAAAAGTAATACCTTTGATATGTCACTCTTCAAAATAATAAATATATTTCAACACGTTATCAGCACGAAGCTCTATAAAACTAAGATAAAACTATATGTTTTGATGTTTTAATTGTGCAGAATTGTGGTGGGAAGAAGAAAAGTCCCTGTGAATCCATAATACATAACTCATAAACGTAAAATGTAAAATATTGTTAATAAAAATTTTTTGACACCTCAGTTTGTCAATAATTTTTTCCGATATAAAAGGAGAGTGTTTATTTTACTATTGTTTATTTTACTATTAATATGTTATCAAGTTCAAGTTCCAGTGGCATAAAGATAAGTTTGATGTTGAAGGACAGAGACGGATACGCATCATGGAAATTTAAAATGAGGATGTTACTCATTCATGAGGATCTCTGGAACACTGTGAATGGTTACCCAGATGAAAGTGCGATTCCCCTGGAGGTACGTAAGAGTAAAGATTTAAAGGCATTGTCAAAAATATGTCTTACTCTAGACGGAGCTGCAATAACTCACGTTCGATGTGCTACTACAGCCAAAGAAGCATGGGATGCTCTTGCAAGCGTCTATGAGGATCGAGGTATGGGGAGAAAACTGTCGCTAGAAAGAAGATTATATAGATATTCGTTATCTGATTTTCCATGTATTGAATCATATGTCAATGCTATAATGTCCACTGCACAAGATTTGGCGGACATTGGAAAGATAATCGATGATTCTTCAATAGCAGCAATAATGTTGGGTGGCCTAACATCAAAATACGAGCCACTGATCATGGCCTTAGAGAATTCGAACATAGCCATAACTACTGACATGATAAAGACAAAACTGCTGAATGAGTTTACTAAAAATGTTACTGAATCTGATGCAGCTTTAAAGACTCGGTACAGTCAGAAAAAGAAAACAGCACCTAATCTTAACAAGAAAAACTCGAAGCCTGTCGTGTGCTACAGTTGCAATGAACCTGGCCACAAACGACCAGACTGTCCCTATAAAATGGACAAAACACCAAAGAAGGTAAGCAACAATAACTCAACACATCTTGGAGCGCTGAATGTGGATATTAGAGATACACATTTTTCAGACAAACACTGGATTGTTGACTCAGGAGCCACAACACATATGAGTTCTCGTATTGATTGGATGGACAATGTAAAGCCGTTTACACATGGCAAAGTAACTATTGCAAATGGTGACGTGCTTCAAAGTCAATGTATTGGTGATGTTTCTATTTTTACTGATTTACAAACTACTAAAGTAATTTCTGATGTTGTATTTGTACCGAATTTAAAGTCTAATTTACTATCTGTCCGAAAGGCTGTTCAAAAAGGTTTAATAGTTGTTTTTGATAAAGAAGGTTGTAAATTTTATAATAGTAGTGATTTTTCTTGTACAGGTGTTCCGGTTCTATATGCTTCTGATCGTGATGGGCTGTACTCTCTAAACTGTACGAATATTCCTCGCGATCTGTCAGCGTTTGATGTGCACTCTGACGTTTCTCAGTACAGACTATGGCATAAACGATTAGGTCACTTATATCGTATAGGCATGGGTAAGCTTGCTAACGGTCTTTCTATAGGTATTGAATTTGGAGATGTCGACTTGGAACCCTGTGTGGCTTGTATAGAAGGTAAGCAAAGCAGAAAACCTTTTAAACCACTATTATACAAGAAAGCAACTGATATTCTACAGTTGATTCACTGTGACCTAGCAGGTCTAATGTCTGTAACTTCTTTTGATTGTAATATTTATGTTTTATATCTTATTGATGATTTTTCGAGATTTGTTTTTACATATTTTGTAAAATCAAAAGCAGAAGTCAAGAATAAGATTTGTGAGTTTATCAATTTGGTACAGAGACAAACTGGAAAGCAAGTAAAGATTTTACGTACAGATAATGGTACAGAGTTTGTAAACCAAGAGTTGCTTCAGTATCTGGAGTCTAATGGCATTGTTCATCAGACCATCGTACCATATTGCCAACAACAAAATGGAGTTGCTGAACGTACAGGGCGCTCTATTATGGAAAAAGCTCGTGCTTTACTTGCAGGTTCCCTCTTACCCAAGATATATTGGCAAGATGCTGTCACATGTTCAGTCTATCTGAAAAATAGGTCGCCTCATCGTGCCTTGAACGGAGTGACACCTTATGAAGTTTGGTTTGATCAGAAACCAGATCTCGGTCACTTAAAAGTGTTTGGGTGCAGAGCACTCATACATGTGCCACCTCAAAAGCGTACAAAGCTTGATGTCAAAGCTACGCAACATATATTTGTAGGATATACAGAAGATCCCCACAGTTATCTCTTCCGTGTAGTTCAATATCCAAGAAGATTGACGAAAGCAAGAGATATCGTATTTTTTGAAAATTGTTTTACTGATATTAAAACAGTTTGTAATGACAATGATCATGTTCCGATGTCGTTGTCTGAAGATCCGCAGCCAAGCTGTTTAAATATTGAGCTTCAAGATTCAGATGCTCTCAACCTGGTACCTGAAGTACCATCGGTTTCTTCTGCTCCCAATCCGGTACCTAAAGTACCATTGGTTTCTTCCACAGATGAAGACAATGTGTTTGAAGAAGCATCTAATGAGTTGGAGAATGAAGCAGATGGGTTATGTGACGCTCGGAGATTTCCTCAACGCGAACGTAGAAGACCAGATTATTTTAATTTAACATATGCTGAAGCTGTAAGATCGGATGAGAGAGAGAGCTGGATTTCAGCCATGAAAGATGAATATCAGTCTCTTAAATCGAAGGAAACTTGGGTTTTAGTTGATCGACCCAATAAACGTGTTGTCCCTTGTAAATGGATATATAAGTTGAAAAAAGATGCCGATGGGAATCCTTCAAGATTCAAGGCCCGACTGGTTGCAAAAGGTTTCACACAAGTAGCTGGTATTGACTATAATGACACCTTTGCTCCAGTAATTCGGAACTCTTCGTTACGAACTTTGTTTGCCTTAGCGGCTGAAAATGACCTAAAAATGCATCACCTTGATGTAGATACTGCCTTTCTCAATGGTATTTTAGAAGAAGAGGTGTATATGGAGCAGCCACAAGGTTTTAAATGCAAAGGTCAAGAAAATAAAGTCTGCTTACTGAAGAAGTCGCTGTATGGTCTCAAGCAAACACCAAGAGCTTGGAATATAAAATTAAACAGCACTCTAGCTTCATTAGCTTTTGACCGAACTCCTTCAGAAGCATGTGTTTATGTAAAAAAGTTTGGTAGTGAAACTGTCATATTGGCAGTATATGTTGATGATATTATTTTATTTTATAAAGAAAATTGTCATTTGCAGACTGTCAAGTCTGATTTACAAAAATATTTCTCACTTAAAGATTTAGGAGAAATAAATTATGTTTTAGGAATGAATGTAACACGTAAAAGTGATTGCATAACGCTTTGTCAGCGTACGTTTATTACCAACCTTTTAAAGAAATACGGGATGGAAAACTGCAAAGCTGCTGATACCCCATTAGTAAAGAAATTGTTGGAAACGGATGAGTTGTGTGATCAAACTGATTACCAAGCATTAATTGGCTCTTTAATATACATAGCTATGAATTCACGGCCAGATATAGCCTTTTCCGTTTCTTACCTCAGTCAGTTCAATTCAAATCCAAGGAAAGTTCACTGGACAGCAGCAAAACGCGTTCTAAGCTACTTAAAAGGTACTTTAGATTATACAATCACCTATAAGAAGACTGGTCAGTATATTGAAGGTTTTGTAGATGCAGATTGGGCTAATGATATTAAAGATCGTCGTTCCTATACTGGATTTGTATTTTTATTAGGTAGCGGCCCGATTTCTTGGGAAGCTAAAAAGCAGCCCACAGTTGCCCTATCTTCAACCGAAGCGGAATATATGGCTCTTTGCTCTGCAACGAAGGAAGCTGTATTCCTACGGAGATTCCTTTACGAAGTAAGTGGTTTGTCCAATGTTGTAGTATTGTCTGGGGATAGTCAGAGTGCACAAAAAATTGCCTTGAACCCTATCCATCATGGTCGGACAAAACATATAGATACCAAATACCATTTCGTTAGGGAAAAAGTGTCAGATAGTACTGTAAAACTTGAATTTATACCTACTACAGATCTGCCTGCGGATTGTTTGACTAAGCCTCTGCAGAAAGTAAAGTTCAAACACTGTTTGAGTAGGTTAGGTTTTATAGATTAAGTTTTATTTGGTACTATATTTTTTATTTATGTTTTTGTTACTTTTTTACGACATACATTAAGGGGGCATGTTAGAAATATTAGAATACTGGCTGTATTTCTATTTAAAATGTTATGTACTTCTAAAAAAGTAATACCTTTGATATGTCACTCTTCAAAATAATAAATATATTTCAACACTTTTTCTGATTGGCCTCGAGTCTTGGATGTTTATCTATATATGTATTTGTCATAAAACATAAAATATACGCCACGGAGGTCGTCGTTATCCCGAGCTTCTTCGCGCTTCGGAGGGCACGTTAAGCCGTCTGCTAATCTGCATTGGAGCAGCGTTGCAGAGTGCGCTCTAACTACCTTCGATCGAAGGGAGACCCGTATCCCAGCAGTGGGATGATTATGACCCACAAGTGGGGTATAACGGTGGGCCCACGGTTAAAAGGGGGATTTGATATGATATAATGTATTCATATTGTAGTATGTAATTGCAAAGTTTCATAACATGCTTATTAGCATAAAAATCTTTGTTGTTAGTTTTCTACACTGTTGATCTCTTTGATAGGCTGTACCAAAAAGGACGGTGCAAAAAAAACTAACAGTTCTAATAGGATTTTTGGCAAGAAGATCTAATTAAAATGATAAATTTCACTGCACGAACTTCGAACCTGTATACTTCATGTCATGAGATTGCACATTGTTGTGTAGATAACAATCTGACACACATTCGAATGTTTATAAAAAAAGATACAAAAAATATAATGTATATAAGAACAGTATCACAGTTTTGATATATTGTTGATTCGTTTTTTTTTTCATTATCATATCAATCCAACATCCCATTGCAAGATACGGGTCTCTTTTTAATCGAATGTGATGTGCCGAACTAGCCAGTGTTAATGGGTTTTTTATGCCACAAAGTTAGCAAAAAAGCATACGGCCCGACTGCTGGTAAGCATCACCGTAGCCTATAGACGCTTGCATACCGGGGGAATCACTCACGCGTTGCCAACCCTCCCGACCCCCCAAGAGGAGCTCTGGAGACCTCACTCACCGTAGGAACACAACATGGCCGTGACCAACGCTATTTGGCTACGATCTTCTGTAAGGTGGAGGTCCTTTCCCACACGGGCTGCTCCGATTTGAGCGGATTATCCGCTGTGCCCTACCTCTCTTAAAACTCTCTTAGGTATCTGTAATGTTTCTAGTGTGAAATTTATTCAAAAACCACCAAACATTTAAGTACTTAATGTTCTTTTAAGACACGGGGCCGGTATTTCAATCGTACCTTTTCATATTGTTTAAATTAAGTCCGACATTTAAGCTAAATCTCACTTCTCAAAGACCGAAGCTTATTTCAATCCGGATCTTCCTCGCCTTTGAGACTAACTAATTTGAGTTAAGTCATTTACATTTTTCTATTTATTAAGTTGCAATAATGCAACAATAAACAGAATAATGTTAATTGTCTATGACTTTTGTTGTCATTTGGTTGACATTGACTCACATGACACTTGTTTGACACTTCTGACAATTTTGGAGTTTGTTTAGTTCCCGACATTTAATTTTCTGCTTAGAAAAATTAATGAAGAGTGGTCTCAACGATTGAATACCTAGTATTACGAAAAACGTTCTTTTTTTTTAAATTCTTTTGCGTTTTACGGCACTGGCGCACTACGTTTTAGCCCTCATACTAAAATGTTGCTATATAAGCGACATAAAAAAACAAATTGGCCCTTTATATAAAAAAAAAATACAGTTTAGGCTTGGCTCCTATTGATTCGCTTATTTACGTAGGTACAATATTATTTAACAAAGCAAATAGCCCTTTTTTCATTACCTACCAGGGCGTTGCATTTTGCTGGTCAAAAATAAATTACCATGCAGCAACTTTTTTTCTGAGGTAACTCGCCAATCTCGGATCGGAACCATAGAATAACTAATAACCCGAGGTAGAATAGCCACTCTCTGCCCCGCACCGAATCGCGTTACGTTACCCCTGGCGGGTGTCGAGGCGGGAAAAGTTGCGAACGAATGTGTATACGTGTGCGCGTGTACAGACGACATTGGGCGATGTAGTAGAAATCGGTAATTATTGCACACGCGTTGTATGGAGTGTCCGCGGCTGTGTCGGAACTTAAGCGACGGAAATCCTTCGCTTAGATTATGGCTAGTTAGGGTGGACTTTAGGTGCCGCTTAACTTTAATCCTATATTGAAATACACATAACTCTAATTATCTTCAATACTGGATCAATTTGAGATAAGCAATTTTGTATCGGCCATTATTTCAGGCCCATATTATACCTAAATGAATAAATAAAATATATGGGGACAAATCACACAGATTGAGCTAGCCCCAAAGTAAGTTCGCAACTTGTGTTATGGGATACTGACACAACGATACTATATTTTATAACAAATACATATATAGATAAACATCCAAGACCCGAGGCCAATCAGAAAAAGTTTTTCATCATGGTTTGACCGGGATTCGAACCCGTCCGGGACCACATGGGTGGCGGTCTGGCGTGGTAATTACGCCACGGAGGTCGTCATATTATGTTATGACTAGTATAGAAGTAACACACTGCCATTTATATATTTATGTATTGTAACACTTTATAGTGTGAGACGACCACAAATAAAAAAATAGTAGGTATTTTTTCAAAGTTCAAAGACCGTAAAGAGGTCAAAATTGTTATTTTGTAATTATAAACATTAGCTTAATTTAAATAATTATCCAATCAGTGTAACGTTCCGTATTAGCTTGCTTGTGTTATTGGTTGGTACTTGACAACGGATATTATCCATACATATAATAAAACAGTAGACCCCGATATGTCTGTACTTTGAACATATTTGGCAAAAATGGAGAGGGAACAGTTAGAGAAAGGTAATAAAAGCGAAAAATTTTTTTTGTTGATTTTTTTGTCTGTCTGTCTTTTAAGGGGTTGGGGGCAGATTTCAAAAAAAAAAATGTAGGCACGATTTTTTTGTTAGTCAAAAATAGTCCGCATACCAATTTTTAGCTTTCTACCTTGAAAATTGCGGAATGCTCCATACAAACTTCCATCCCCCATATTAAGGAAGTGGGGGGTTAGAAAGAGACAAAAAGTAGCCTATGTCACTCTCCGTCCCTTCAATTATCTCCACTTAAAAAATCACGTCAATTCGTCCCTCCGTTTTGCCGTGAAAGACGGACAAACAAACAGACACACACACTTTCCCATTATAATATTAGTATGGATATTAAACCTTCCTCTTGAATCACTCTACTATTTTAAAAAAACTCTACAGAATCTGTTGCGTAGTTTTATAGATCTATGCATACATAGGGACAGACAGACGAGACTTCATTTTATTGTATGTAATGAAGTAATCATAAAACACATGAATAGACAGACAGAGAAATCTTCACAGACGAACATACATAGACAACTGTGAATTGATTTAACCCAGATTTTTGATTACCCTCATGCCGCTAGGGGCGCTATAACATTTTGCATACAAAAGTTTTGAAATCGTTCACCTCATGCCGCCCTCATGCCGTAGTGTTAGCTAGTGTCGCGTCTTGCCCGAATTCTTCCGAAGCTGTGCGTATTACTCGTCTATAGTATTTGGTATTAGTCTTCTATAGTATTTGCTAACGTCAAGTAACGGTCGCGGTCTCCGGTCTGGGTCTCTTGTCTCGGTCTCCTGTCTCTGTCGCAGCGCGAACCGCCACCTTTAGAGGCGTTTGGGGAAGGCTTATATGTCCAGCAGTGGACAAATTGTGGCTGAGCTGATAATTTTTAATATTTTTTTAGAGACTGGTTTCCCACAACACTGCTTTGAACTGGTATTAGCTCGTAAAAGAGCTGGCTCGACCGGGGCAGAATTCTATCTAATTTATTTCTGATTTAATACGCTTTTTTTTCTCTTTATTATTATGGTGTTATTAATCTTTAATTATTTGTATTTTTAATTGCAGATATTTTGTGTTAATTTAATATTTTCTGTCATTGTAATTTGTATCTTAGTAATACCATTTTAAAAGAGCAAGTGCTAAGTTTCTTGCCAGCTTCTTCTTAGCACAAATCTGCCGTCTGAACTGGTGGTAGGAAAAAATTGTGACGATTCGAAAGAGCTTATATTAGGCCTATTTGAATAAAAATATTTGGAATTTGATTAAATTCGTTGTGAGTTCCAAGACAGCTGTAGTTTCTCCCCCGAGACGTTGATAAGCTTCATTTCTTGTCAATCTGAAATCGGTGTAGCTGATCTTGAGTTTACAGGAGACGGACGTCAATAAGCTTTGCTTATTGTCTATCTGAGGTCGCCGTTGTTGATCCTGGGTTTACAGGAGACTACGATGGGAATGTGTGGTGGCCTTTATGTTATGGTCAGAGCAAACGAAGCTAGCGTGTCACCTGATGGTAAGCAACCATATCTGCCCATGACCATCCACGACTACAAGATATTGGATGCGTTGCCCACCTATGATGGAATGAAAAAGAATTGTAAGCAAGACAATAACCTTCATTGCTAATGGTCAAGCTGAAATCGCCGTTATTGATCCTGGTCTTAGAGACACATCGGTGGGAATGTGTGGTGGGCTCGTCCATAATGTTTAAGTAGATCTTTCCTAACATAAAGTTACAATAGAGGACCCTGGACTTCTTATCCATGACACTCCAAAAAAATGTCTATATAAAAATAAACGGTCATTTATTCCCAATAAGCTAATAAACCATACCACAAAGTTGGCAAACAAGCATACGGCCCGACTGATGGTAAGCATCACCGTAGCCTATAGACGCTTGCAATACCGGGGGTATCACTCGCGCGTTGCCAACCCTCCCAACCCCCCCAAGTGGAGCTCTGGAGACCTTACTCACCGTAGGAACACAACATGGCCAAGACCAATGCTATTTGGCTACGATCTTCTGTAAGGTGGAGGTCCTTCCCCAGACGGGCTGCTCCGATTTGAGCGGATAAAACATTATAAAATTGTTCAAATAAATAACTATTTTGGCACCCATTTTTGGATGAAGGCCTCCCCCAACTCCTTCCTGTGGCGTCGGTCGGAAAAAATATGTTAGTTAAATTTAAGCCGTCCGGTTAACAGTAACTGACGGTCAGTTTGTCAGATTAAGTAGGTCAGTATGTACTTTCTTCTCGCCTACGTTTGAATGTTGACACAGACCATACCATACACGAACAATAGAGTTGATGAGTGAAATGACCTCAAAATCACATAAAATTAAGCGCTTGCGCATCACAAATTGCGGCGATGCTATAATGTTTCATTTTGTGGTAAAAATAAAGCTCGCCTTTAGTTTATATGAACTAACAGAAACGATATAATTGTTTTTGAACTATTCCTTTAACTAATTTATAACATGTTATAATATAAAACGTGATTAAAAATAGTTGGCAGACCAAATAAAATGAAATAAATATCTTACGATTACAATATCGAGCGATATAGTTTGAAGAGGTGGTACGTTTCGGTCCGCGCGGGAAAATCAAATAATTCTTTTTTTTTTACAAATTGCATCTCAATCATTGATAGAATTTTCGTGAAAATTGATTTGGCGTCAACAAATACAATCTACTGAATAATTATCAAATAAATTATAAATATTAACTCTTCTTATTATAGGAGGCCTACACCAGACTACCAGTTTGGTGTCCAGTCTGGTATAGGCCTCCTTCAGACTTCTCAATTTTTCTCGGTCTTTCGATACCGACATCCAATTTGATCCAATCTTCTTAATGTCTTCCCACCTCGTATGCGGTCTACCTCTATTGCGTTTTTCGCCCCAGGGCCTCCATTCCAAGACCACTCTACACCACGAACTTTGGTTACGGGATATGTGACCTGCGCACTTCTATTTAAGACTTGCTACTCGCTCGATGACTATGATATTTATATCCAGCTAAATCTTTACTTACAATATTATAATAGGTATAACGTTTGTTGCACGCTTTAACACCATAATGACAGTATATAATTGAATGGGTTTAATAGTAGATTTTACAAGAAGTGCACTAAACGAACCATTTTTATCCGAGACTAAAGGCGAGGGCTGATAGTAATATCGGGGTTAAAAATGGTTTTGTGGACGAGTTATAAACTATGCTTTTCACTTCGATTGCGAGGAAAAAAATTAATAAACGCACGAAAAAACAAGACCTGTTTCCCGGCGCTTTTTTTTTAAATCTTACGACATTGAAATTAGGCTTGGGCTGCAGACCTATATAGCCTACTATTAAATTAATTTTGTAATAATAAATTTTCTTAAATTAATTAAATAACCTACCGTACTTTAATTTAAGTTTTAATATCTTTTATGTCTTAAAACACGTAAGGCAAATACCTAAATTAAAGTAAATATTATAAAATAACAAATTCTATCTCTGAACTTTTTTTTGTGTTTGGCTGTATGGCTCATTTTCGTTGCCTTAATATAGATACATTTATGAGTAGATACGTTTTTGCCCTTGTGCACAAAAATCGATTTTGAGCAGCCTATGTCCTGCGCAAATAAGCAATTTCAGAGCATGAGAAGTGAACAATATTTTTATTACCATTAAAGACGGTATAGCTCAAAAAATTTCACCTCCCCCAGGGGTCCAAGTCTTCGAAATACAAATGCACCAATAGAGTGTCGATAGTGTGTCACTTGAATAGTTATTGACATTCGGTATTCTAATATTTGTTTAAGTCCGAGGCCATTTCATTGACACACATTGTCATTATATTTCCATAGTGCCAAATTTGGTATTCTGCTAAAAGTTAACTAGTATCCCAATGTTTTGACTATAGAGTGTCAGTGGAATATGAACGGAATGGTGGACATTTAAAACCATGAACTACTATTTCAATTAAATCGCTTTTATGTGAAAGATACTACCGAAAAGATCAATATTAGTTCGATAGTGTGTCAATGAAATGGCCTCGGACTCAAACAAATTTGAAAAAACTATTCAAGTGACACACTAACGACACTCTATTGGTGCATTTGTATTTAGCGGACTTGGACCATTGTATTACTTTTAAAACTGAAATAAAACAGTGTTCAATGCACTATTCGAATATCAGTAGTCACTGGTGTGGTGGGCATCTCCCGTTATACAGGAAACCATCACAGTATCACATTGTCACCACAAAAATTCCGCAACTTATGCGAAATGTTTACAGTTAAATATATAGGGACATAAATATATAGGGACAATTCATACAGATTGAGCTAGCCCCAAAGTAAGTTCGAAACTTGTGTTATGGGATACAAACTCAATGATATTATATTTTATAACAAATACATATACAGATAAACATCCAAGACCCGAGGCCAATCAGAAAAAGTTCGTTTTTCATCATGACCCGACCGGGGATCGAACCCGGGGTCTCCTGGGGGGCGGTCTGGCGTGGTAACCATTACGCCACGGAGGTCGTCAGTTCGATTGCATTTTTAAATAATAAATATATATGGTCCTACTTTATATTAGTGAACTCCCTTTTAAAACATGACTATGTATGTACGTTACATAATGATCGTTTAAGCAAGGAAATAATGGTCTAGTATTCAGTAAATAAAGGCATTTTTAGAAATACTCGGTAAAATGCGCCTCTCTTGTAGCAGCCATCCGTCAGTAGAAAAAAAAGGTTTAGTAGTGCGGTGCGAGGGGCGCGTCAACGCGTCTCTCATATGAAGATGGTTGAATATATGTAGATGAATATTTATATAGTAAGCAAATTTTTCTAACAATACAATCAATTTTTTTTTTACTGAATACTAGACCATTATTTCCTTGCTTAAACGATCATATGTAACCTATATAGTCATGTGTTAAAAGGAAGTTCATTAATAAATTAGGACCTTATATAGGGACAAATGACACAGATTGAGCTAGCCCCAAAGTAAGTTCGAAACTTGTGTTATGGGATACTAACTCAACGATTATTTTTTAACAAATACAAATATAGATAAACATCCAAGACCCGAGGCCAATTAGAAAAAGTTAGTTTTTCATCACGACCCGACAGGGATTCGAACCTCCTGCGTGGCGGTCTGGCGTGGTAACCATTACGCCACGGAGATATAATTTTTGTTGTGTGTTTTTAGCGCCACTGAAGTGTTATGACAATAAAAGTGAAACTACACCTTTATAACACCATTTAGAAACTTTATGCCACATTTCACAGCTTTCTTTGATATGGGAGTAATATAATGGTTGAGCAATAATCATTAAGGCTATTGGGTTCGAATCCCGCTAGAGGCATGTGAGACAACGCGCGAGTGATACCCCCGCCCCGGTATTGCAATCGTCTGCTACGGTGATGCTTACCTACCATCAGGCGGGCCGTATGTTTTTTGCCAACTTTGTGGTATATAGAAATCAGTGCTGATACAAATGAACCAATGCAGGCGGCACCCGTTCACGAATTGACGCGAGAGCCAGCCATCGCTGTGCTCAATCATATTAGAGGGTATTCAATTACAATTATAAGCCTTAAAAAATATAATAAAATAAAATATTATTAAAAGGAGTCCCTTTAGGCAAGGTTCTGAAGATACTGGCAGCGTTCCCCCTTTGAATAGCTAGACTAATTCTTTGTCCGAGGTAGCTGCCAGCTCTTCGGTCTCCTGTGATGTCGACTAACCTTTTTGCAATTTCCTTAAAAACTCTTATAGAGGGTATTATAATACGAGTGTATTATACGTCTACAATATTCATTGCAAATAATAAACAAATAGATCTAATGTTAGGAAAGTGAGAAAGTGGACGCAAATGACCTTGCTAAAAGGAAAATCCGTCTTGCAGACACTTATTACACCTAGCGTTATATAACAACTATAATATATTATAATGTTATGTATAAAACTTGGAGAATATTGTGACGTATTTTATAATGCATTATTGTTTTTAAGAACATCCTTTTTTTCTTTTTCTTTTTGTTTAAAGTCAGGAAAATGCGTCACTGCATGTCCCGCCACTTGGGGAAGCGACAGGGGTCCGTCGGGTTCACCTCTCTAGCCAATGAGGGATACCGACTAAAAACCAGACTGCCACCTTCTCCGCCATCACGTGGCGGGGTCGAGGGCACTGGTGATACTTCCGCATTATGAACATCCTAGCAGTGCCAAATGTACTCTTATCCGAATCTGGGGGTACGGTAATGTTCGCTTCTAATGTTGTTTAGCTTCTAAATCTACACGCCCTACCTCTACAAGGCCTAACTTCACAAACTCTACACTTTAATGCAGAAATACACAGCATCAGCATACAATTGGAAGAATATTCCATCTTGCCAAAAACATTTTCATGTAATAATGCCAAGACGAGACCATATGACTCGCACTGTCAAAAAGTTAACAGATCTCATGTAGAGCCAAGCTTCTACTCTACACGTCCTAACCTCTACAAGGCCTAACTTCACAAAACTCTACACCTTAATCGATTTGACGACCTCCGTGGCTTAATGGTTACCACGCCAGACCGCCACCCAGGAGGTCCCGGGTTCGATCTCCGGTCGGGTCATGATGAAAAACGAACTTTTTCTGTTTGGCCTCGGGTCTTGGATGTTTATCTATTTATGTATTTGTTATAAAATATAATATCGTTGAGTTAGTATCCCATTACACAAGTTTCGAACTTACTTTGGGGCTAGCTCAATTCGTATGAATTGTCCCTAAATATTTATTTATTTTATTATTTAATCAAAATATGTGGCTTGGCCGCTTCGTTACATACTACAAGAACTAATGTAAGTACTTAAAACAGAAAAGTATTATAATAGTTTATATTTTTTTCACCTTACGCCTATCTATGCAAATGTAGCGAAATGACGATCGTATGAAGATCGTAGCCAAATAGCATTCTCGCCCATGTTGTGTTCCTACGGTGAGTAAGGTCTCCAGAGCTCCACTTGGGGGGGTTGTGAGGGTTGGCAGCGCGTGAGTGATACCCCCGGTATTGCAAGCGTCTATAGGCAACGGTGACGTCTTACCATCAGACCGGCCGTATACTTATTTGCCTTTGTGGTATAAAAAAATATATGTATGGTAATATAACGCGGGCAACACCGCGGGCAGCGGCGAGTAATAATAATAAAAAATATGTTTATATACATACAAACGTGAATATTTCCTAAGTTTAGAATATAACATAACATAATAAGTAGGAAGTTGAATCGAGTGTCTGTATGTCAGTGGGTGAGTTACGCCACAACTGGTACACGAGTTACTCTCGTACGTTGGCAAACGAGGTAACTCAACTAGTTAGTTTTAACTTGATTTTTTTAACTGCGGTTCAGTTGCAACAACATAAATTGTTGGTTATCAAAGGTTTAATCGTGACGAGCGACTGCGCAACTTCTTATGCGTGTATTCCCGTGGGAATTTTGGAAAATATAATCTACATATATCTACATAAAACATAAAATCTACATAAAACCAGCTTTTTTGCCCGCGACTTCGTCCGCGTGAAGTTCTGGACCAGTTCCCGTGGGAAGCACATTGAATTTCGGGAAAAGCTATAGCCTATGTCACTCCCTGATAATGTCTTGAAATCGGTCCAGTAGTTTCGGAGCCTATTCAATGCAATCAAACAAGCAATCAAATCTTTCCTCTTTATAATGTTAGTATAGATAGATCAACGCGCAGCCCAAACCGCTGGGTCTAGAGATTCCAAATTTGGAATGTAGGTTCCTTACGACGTCTAGGGGTGTAATAAGAAAGGATTTTTCAAAATTCCCACGGGAAAACGAGATATACGCCAACGAAGTTGCGAGGGTTTTCCTGATCCGCTGCGTCTAGAAATTCCAAATTTGGAATGTAGGTTCCTTACGACGTCTAGGGGTGTACTAAGAAAGGATTTTTCAAAATTCCCACGGGAAAGCGAGATATACGAGAACGAAGTTGCGAGGGTTTTACTGATCCGCTGGGTCTAGAGATTCCAAATTTGGAATGTAGGTTCCTTACGACGTCTAGGGGTGTAGGCATTTACAAGAAGTTTGCAGTTTTAACTCCACTGTTATGATATAAAAAAAAACATAACCTCAATAATTATGGCATGTCAACTCAGTCAGATACGCACCATTCGTTCGTAGACTTAAGGTTTTTGTGTCAGGGCTGAGAGAATAATCATTTTATGCTTGACTATTGACGAGCAGTTCTATTGTAGAACACGAATTTTAACGGTTTTTTATGATAATAATGGACTTGCCATCAGACTGGAAGTAAATGCTCTCTAATACATTATTATTTACTAGCTGTTGCCCGCGGTGCTACCCGCGTTTAATTTTATGCACAGCAGGCAGCGCCATCTATATCAGATTTTTGACCAAACCCTACGGGAATCGCGTACTTTTCGGTATAAAAAGTACCCTGTGTGTTAATCCAAGGTATCAGCTACCTACATATCAAATTATCATAAAAATTGGCACAGCCATTTGAGCCATTTGAGCGTGGAGAGGTAACAATCACACACACAATCGCCTTTATAATATTAGTAGGATACAACATGTTTTTAAAGAGGAGGTCCCCGGAGCCAGGGAAAATGATCTTACAAACTTCCCGGAACGTTCATGATAATTTACATATAACCATATCAAAAAACGAAACCATAGCGTGTTTCAGAAAACAACAAAACCTAATAGTGCCATCTGTGGGCCAAACACAAAAAACTAAATAACATAATATGGAAAACAAAACAAAAGTATAACAAAACTAGCAGTACCAACACAACACTAATATTATAAGGAGAGATATGTATTATTGTTTGTAATGAATTAACTTCAAAACAACTGGACCCATTTCAAAAATTCTTTCACCGTTGGAAAGGTTTACTACCCACGTGTTACATAGGCTATATCACATTTTCAAAAAAAAAAATATAGGGACAAATCACACAGATTGAGCTAGCCCCAAAGTAAGTTCGAAACTTGTGTTATGGGATACTAACTCAACGATATTATATTTTACAACAAATACATATATAGATAAACATCCAAGACCCGAGGCCAATCAGAAAAAGTTCGTTTTTCATCATGACCCGACCGGGATTCGAACCCTGGACCTCCTGGGTGGCAGGCATGGTAACCATTGCACCACGGAGGTCGTCAAAAAACAAAGTAAAACCCGTACTAAGCCCGGTCCGATAGTCTTTACTAATATTATAAAGAGCAAAGATTTGATTGTTTGTTTACATTGAATAGGCTCCGAAACTACTAGACCGATTTCAAAAATTCTTTCACCAGTAGAAAGCTGCATTATCAGGGAGTGACATAGGCTATAGCTTTTCCCGAAATTCAATGTGGTTCCCACGGGAACGGGTCCGGAACTTCACGCAGACGAAGTCGCGGTCAAAAAAGCTAGTAAATAAATAAAATTCTTATGTAGATAGTAGCTTCTACATAATATAATGATAACAATCTCCTTACTAATGTCGTCAGTTTAAATAATATGTTTTACAAGGATAAATAACTTCGTTCGCGTGAATTTATTTATACACAGCAGTCCTATTATTCCCGTTCCCGTGGGAATTTCGGGATAAAAAGAAAAACCCTATGTGTTATTCCAGGTTATAGTCTACCCGTGTACCAAATTTCATTAAAATCCGTTCAGTAGTTTTCGCGTGAAAATCAAAAATCAAAATCAAAATATTTTTATTCAAATAGGCATATTACAAGCACTTTCGAATCGTCACTTTTTTTTCCATACCACCAGGGGCCCGATTCTACTAAACAAATGGACCAATGGACTCTCAATGGTGTCTCAATCGTGTCCCAATAGATATCAGTGGACAAGTTTTTGACATTTGCTATGGACTTAAACAATAAGTTAAACATTATGTTATTGTTTAAATCCATAACAAATGTCTAAAACTATTCCACTGATACACTATCGGCATTCTATTAGGACACGATTGAGACACCATTGCGAGTCCATTGGTCCATTTGTTTAGTAGAATCGGGCCCCAGTTCAGACGGCAGATTTGTGCTAAGAAGAACCGGCAAGAAACTTAGCACTTGCTCTTTTAAAATGGTAATGACATAAGTTACAATTACGCGTGAAAGAGAAGCAAACATCCATATTCACAAATTTTCGCCTTTAAAATATTTAGTAGGATAGGATAGGATAGGATAGGATAGGATAGGATAAACACAGCCCGATCCCGGTGGTGGTGTGATGATAGTGATCCTTCGATACCAGAAGCGGGAATTCGATTTACGCTCGGAACAAACATTTTATGTCATAGCATTTTGTGTTTGTTCTCGAAGGTGGTACGTTACGGTCCGCACGAGAAATTCAAATTTTTTGGGGTTTTTTACAAATTGCATCTCTATCTATACTAATATTATAAAGAGGAAAGATTTGATTGTTTGTTTGTTTGCATGAATAGGCTCCGAAACTACTGGACCGATTTCAAAAATTCTTTTACCAGTAGAAAGCTACATTATCAGGGAGTGACATAGGCTAAAGCTTTTCCCGAAATTCAATGTGGTTCCCACGGGAACGGGTCCGGAACTTCACGCGGACGAAGTCGTCAAAAAAGCTATTCATTGATATTTTCGTGAAAATTGGTTTGCCGACAACAAATACAATATATCTACTGAATAATCATCATATAAATTATAAATATTGGCTCTTCTCATTATGAATGTGCATAATGCACGTTTATATGGAAAAAGATGCATCGTGGACATTCATAATAAGAAGAGGTAATTTCTAAATTTCTTTAATACGGGAATGCGGGATACAGAAACGAAGCTGCTAGGGTTCCACTAGTTATAGTATATGATATAAAGCTAACAATCTCCCTACCGATGTTGTTAGTTTATTAATATATTTTACAAGGAGATATATGTCGTCATAATGATAATAAGAGAAGGTCGCATATAGAACTGTGGCCGTGGTCAGATTTGCGTAACCATGATAATGATAGTACAAAGCTGAACGGCATTGGACCGCCAAGTATGTTGCTGTTTTCGCCAAAGGATTGTATTTTTTAAATATAATAAATACATCTCAATCGCAGTTATTTCTGGCAGATGTAAAATCAGGTTTAAATAAACTGTTACCGCCTTCACCGCGTGGAGGTACTCCCAACTTATGTCGTGTTCTGATTAAAAATTTAAAACCAGCGTCACTCTCACAGTTAATACGATTTTGAAGCTAAAATCCTTCAAGCCGTTTAGGCTACAGAGTGAGCAATATTCCAATTTGACGCCAAAAATCCGCCATTTTTTTATTTTGATATATCCAGTGTCACTCTCACAGTAAATACAAATCTAACGACACATCTCAAGCTTATATCCAACGAGTCGTTCAGGCTGCAGAGCGTGCCAAACAATTATACATACATACTTACATACATACTCTCGAAAAATATAACCCTCCTTCTGGCGCAGTCGGGTAAAAAATATAACCCTCCTTCTGGCGCAGTCGGGTAAATATTCAAAATAAGAGCGGTCCTCGTATGTTGATCAACAGCTAACGGCTCGAGAAGTCGCTCTATGACGGCTCACATATTATTTCTGCAACAGCTTAGTGAGGTAGGGGACAGCGGATAATCCGCTCAAATCGGAGCAGCCCGTCTGGGGAAGGACCTCCACATTACAGAAGATCGTAGCCAAATAGCATTGGTCTCGGCCATGTTGTGTTCCTACGGTGAGTGAGGCCTCCCGAGCTCCAATTTCTACACACCCCCGGTATTGCAAGCGTCTATAGGCTACGGTGATGCTTACCATCAGGCGGACGGATGCTTGTTTGCCAACTTAATGGTATAAAAAATACCAAATCTCGTTAGAAACAACGTGAAAAAAAAACCTGAAAAAGTCGTTATTAACCAACAATTAAGTTATTTCGTGCAAATATTTTAAGAGCTACATTTTTACATAGACTTTTTTATGTCTCTCGTTAATGAGAATTTTCGATACCTTATAGTGGTAAAGTTACAGGTTGGTTGGCATATATACATACATATAATAAAACAGACCCCGG
This sequence comes from Endotricha flammealis, assembly GCA_905163395.2. Classification (NCBI taxonomy): domain Eukaryota; kingdom Metazoa; phylum Arthropoda; class Insecta; order Lepidoptera; family Pyralidae; genus Endotricha; species Endotricha flammealis. Next base: position 1,050,677 of record LR990882.1, on the reverse strand, counting down.
TATGTCTGTGCATTGAACATATTTGGCAATTAAATAAAAAATAAAAAACCCCCGACGGGATGACGCTTTGGAAGTATTATGACTAACTACTATTAACTAATATAAATATTAAATCATAAAATTAAAAGGTCGCATCCCCGGGGTACATAATTATTATTTATTTACTTTTTAGAGGTTTCGAGTCGGGTTTTTTTTTAATTTTTTATTTAATTGCCAAATATGTTCAATGCACAGACATACCGGGGTCTGTTTTATTATATGTATGTATATATTTAAAGGAAGGATCAACAAGTAACTATTTTAAAAAACCAGCTTATTAACAGTAATTATAAGAACTACATTTTTACTTAGACGTTTTTACGTTCTGTCGCTAATGAGAATTTTCGATACCAAATCGTGGTGAGGTTACGGATACATTCTAGCATATGACATAAAAACGGACAATTGCGTGTCGGGCCACGCACAATGTAGGGTTCCGTATTTGCTGTGCATTGCTTGCTTGCAAATTAGTCCAATATCTATACATACATATAATAAAACAGTAGACCCCGATATGTCGGTACTTTGAACATATTTGGCAAAAATGGAGAGGGAACAGTTAGAAAAAGGTAATAAAAGAGAAAAAAATTTTTTTTGAATTTTTAGTCTGTCTGTCTGTTTGAACGGGCACATCTTCTAAGTTACTGAACGGAATTTAATCTTGTTTTTACATGGAGATAGAGCTCGGCTTGGAGCAGAATATAGGCTTTGTTTCATTTAAATCGCATGACAGGAAAAGGAGTTATCCTTATTTGAACATTTCACGCGGACGAAGTCGCGGGTAACAGCTCGTAACTAATATTCTACCACATTTGTAAGTTTTCATCAAAGGTGTTTTTATAAGTTCGTCGGCTATTACTCGGTAACTAGTAGAGACTAATTTACTGTTATAGTTTTTCTTGTATGTTCACTATATGGACTACTACGTGCAAAATCGTGAGTACCTACACAAACCTAATAAGGTTTAAAGGTACAATATAACAATTGTAATGTGTTGTAACATTGTTTTTAATAAAATAATAAAAAAAAACTAAAATTGACACGATAAATGTAAATAATTCCGAAACGGATCATAATATCGGAATGTAATCTTCCCATACCCCCGAGCTGGCTGTCAATCTGTCGTTTGACTAAACGACTGTCATTCATCGGCAAAAGCCAGGACCTTCCGATCCACGGAGAAGCTAGAGATTATGAAACCAATCCAAACACGGGCTAGGGTCGACGTTTCTTGGGATGGGTCCACGGACACCCTCCGGCGAGGTTGCGGAAGTATCACCAGTGCCCGCGACCCCGCCACATGAAGGCGGAGAAGGTGGCAGACAGTCAGGTGTTTAGTCGGTATCCCTCATTGGCTAGAGAGGTGAGCCCGACAGACCCCCGTCGCTTCACCAAGTGGCGGGACATGCAGTGACGCATGTTCCTGACTTTAAACAAGTATGTTCATTTTATTTTAGAGTGTGACACACAGCGACGCCTATGGGCTCCTTATGTATTACTACAGAACCCTAAAAACTCTAGTAAAACTAAACCATTATGTAATTTTGCGAGTTGCGTAATAGACGACGAACTAAGGGCAACAGAGTCATAAGGAAAACACAGATAGAATCTAGAAAAATCTAACGATGCCAAACGGAATCCTGGCAAGGAGAATCATTGTTCTGATAATGATGTTGGTCGTGAAAAAAATATGAATAAATTGGAAAAACCTTAAACGTTTCGTCTTGAGTAAACTATTCCTAGAAGCGCGCCCATTTTCAAGCGACATTAACTTTAATGATTCCTTGCTGTTTTTTTTTTAAATAATGTTTTTGAGTGACCACAATCCTGCCTGATGTTAAGCAGAGATTAAGTCTAGGGTACACACAAACTCAAAAAATACCTGTTCACTCTTGCCTTGAAAATCCCTAAATTGTATGAAGCGGGAAACAGTGACGCGGGGAAGGACTTCGTTCGTTCGGTTTACTATGCAACCCTAATAAAAATGGAAGTGGAAGTTAATCTGTGGTGGAAGGAAGGAAGTAGAAAGTAGGATGGGTTTCACGACCGCCCCGTGCAGCACACGGCATATTTTAAACGCGCAGACAACGCGCAGATGACGCGCGTTTGCCCGCTGCAAACAAGATTTGAAGTACTTGTAACTTAGACCCACAGCACACGGCGTATTTTTTGACGCGCAGAGGAAGCGCGTTTCGTGCTACATTGAGCTCTTTGTATGTCTCACGATGAAAATGATTGCAACTCGACGATGGACGCGCGTCATATGCGCGTTTAAAATACGCTGTGTGCTGCACGGTCGTGAAACGCGCATCTACTGCGCGTGATAGAACGTAAACACCACGCTCGCCTTTTACACGTGTGCACAAACAAGAATCGGCATCTACGGCGCCGAAAATGCACGTTTCTGAAGCGCGCGTTTGCATCTACTGCGCCGAATTTTCTTCGCGTTAAAAATACACAGTATAACAGACAGGTTAAATAAAAAAAAAGATATATATAGGGACAATTCACACAGATTGAGCTAGCCCCAAAGTAAGTTCGAAACTTGAAACTTGTGTTATGGGATACTAACCCAAAAACCCAATTATAACTGTCAATGTCAAACAAAAGGAGAAAGAAATTATAGCTTGAGACTAGTTGAGACTGCACGTTTCTGAAGCGCGCGTTGTTGGCATCTACTGAGCCGATTTCTCTTCGCGTTAAACAGACAGGTTAAATTATAATTGTCAATGTCAAACAAAAGGAGAAAGAAATTATAGCTTGAGACTAGTTGAGACTTAACGTGGAATTAAAATTAAAATGCAATCAGAAACAGGCTGTTTCACTACTTACGATTTCATATTTTTATCGATCTACTCGTCTACCTGGATATCTCTTTAATCTGTTGATTGCACAGAAATCTAAGTTAGATTTAAGATAAAACTTAGTTTATCTGTAATTGAGATTACAAGTTCATGTCGTCTGTTCATGACCCACATTATCTGAGCTGCAATCTTAAAATATTGCGAAGTACGAAATCGTAGATGTGACAGTTTTATTTTTAGCTCGAACTCAAATCAGCAAAAAAAGATTGATGTTAGCAATAAGGCCGCCTTGTTGCAAATACACTAGACTGTAAGTTACATTTTTTTTATAACACTAAGGTGGCAAACTAGCATACGGCCGCCTGATTGTAAGCAACGTAGCCTTACGGACGCTTGCAACACCGGGGTTATCACTCGCGCGTTGCCGACCCTGTAGAAAGTGGAGCTCTGGAGACCTTACTCACCGTAGGAACACAACATGGCCGAGACCAATCCTATTTGGCTACGATCTTCTAGCTAAACAAATAATAAGAATTTTCTTTTGAAAGATTCTGTAAAAGTTGATCCAAAAATTTTATAGGTTGATAAAACTAAATATTATATTGTGTTCGGCGCACGTTGTAGGCGCTTTAAAACGTCGTGTCCCTTCAATCGATGGGGATTGGAGCGTACTCTGCCACGCTGCTCCGATGCGAATTATATTACGATAGCTAATACCACATCCAAACTTTTCGTAGTTATAACCGCAAAGCCGGTTCAAGGTAGAATCATTTACAACAATGTACTTAAACCAATATTATTATTTTACTTTTATTGCTAACAACTTAAACGTCTTATATAACTGACAGTAAGCTTTATTTTTTGTCATAATAGAGGCAAACAAGCAAGAGAGACAAATAAAATAAATTTATAGAGACAAATCACACAGATTGAGCTAGCCCCAAAGTAAGTTCGAGACTTGTGTTATGGGATACTAACCCAACGATACTATCCTTACTAATATTATAAATGAGAAAGTGAGTTTGTTTGTTATTCCTTCACGGCTTGACTAAGCAGCCGATCATTATGAAAATTTGCATACATATTGTTAGGGGTACAGAGCCCAACATAGGCAAATTTTTACGCGGGCGAAGTACCAGCTAGTATTTTATAAAACAAATACATTTATAGATAAACATCCAAGACCGAGGCCAATCAGAAAAAGTTAGTTTTTCATCATGACCCGACCGGGAGTCGATTCCGAGACCTCCTTGGCGGGCCGACATGGTAACCATTACGCCACGGAGGTCGTCAGAAAACAAACGTATATGTATAACTTACTGACAGAAAGCTTAATTTTTTAGTCATAATACCTACCACAGAATAAATAATACAGATTAACAAGCAAGAAGTTTATTCCACACCTTTTAATTCTTCTTGTAAATGTAAAAAAAAATGGACATGCCCAGCGCACATTCCCATTGTCTCCTGTATAGCCAGGAAGCCAGGATCAACAACGGCGACCTCAGATTGACAATAAGCAATGAAGCTTATTGACGTCCCGGGGGAGAAACTACAGCTGCCTTGGAACTCACAACGAATTTAACTTGCACTGAAGCTTATTGACGTCCCGGGGGAGAAAGTACAGCTGCCTTGGAACTCACAACGAATTTAATCAGAAAGATATCAATGGGTACCAACTTGACACTTAAAGCTAAAATTCGAAATAAATTTTTTTTGTTTGTTATTCCTTCACGGCTTGACTAATCAACCGATCATTATGAAAATTTGTATATATATTGTCAGGGGTACACAGCCTAACATAGGCTACTTTTTATCCAGTGAAAGTATGTCATTCCAATGGGAAAATATTTTTTCTACTATAGATGGCGCTGTATCGGCCAACAGGTGGCGCCACAAAACGCGCTATGGGTTGTTTTGTTGTCAAGCGAGATCTATGTCATAAAATTAACCGCGAGCGAAGCCGCGGGGAAAAGCTAGTTTAAGAATAATTATAAAAAGTAATTACCTATTAATTATCATAATCCTACTATTAATATAAAGGCGAAAATTGTGTGTGTTTGTTACTTCATCACGCTCAAATGGCTGGGCCAATATTTATGATATTTGGTATGTAGGTAGCTGATACCTCTGATTAACACATAGGGTACTTTTTATCCCGAAAATTACGCGATTCCCATAGGATTTGGCCAAAAGTCTAATAGTCAATAACGCTTTGTTAAGTAGATAAAAGTAAGTTATGATGGGAAAAGTTGCTGGTAAACGAAAAGTCGGTCGTAGGAAGAAAAAAGTGGTTGCGCAACATCAAGGAGTGGACCGGGATAGCGAGCTCCGCCGAACAGTTCGCCTCGCTAAGGAAGCGAAATATGCTAAGCTGACAGCCGACCTTCACTAGTTGGAGCACATCTTCTAAGTTACTGAACGGATTTAAATGCTGTTTTCACAGGACCACGCTCACTCATCCCCAATAACTTCCCGTTCCTGTTCAAATGCACACAATTCCCCGTGGCCGTTTGATTTGCGATGACCATTAACAAGTCCCTGGGATGGCGGTTGGTGTGGGGTTGAGGTCGGATTGTTATTCGCACGGCCAACTGTATCTACGTAGCTTGCTCGCGGGTTAGTGATGCGGGAAATCTTTTTATATTGGCCCAAGATGGAAAAACCGCTAATGTAGTATACAAAGAAATTCTTTCAAGTTAAATCTTCACATTCTGTATTGAAATTATTATGATTAGAAAGAATTTTTTATTACGATAAAATTAAATAAAACAACAGGATTTGTACACAGTAGGTAGCCAAGATTAACAGCGGCGAGCAAATAGACAATGAGCAATGAAGAACACTGACGTCTCGGGGAAAACTACAGTAATAAGAGACTGTTAAATCTGTCTATACAGTCACAAGTCCAATTCCACGCGGGCGAAGCCGCGGGCACAGCTAGTCTATACATATAATAAAACAGTAGACCCCGATATGTCTGTACTTTGAACATATTTGACATACAAACAGACTTACAGACATAAAAAAATCATTTTTGATTTTTTTTTGTCTGTCAGTCTGTTTGAACACGCACATCTTCTAAGTTACTGAACGGATTTTAATGCTGTTTTCACAAGACGATAGAGCTCGGCTTGGAGCAGAATAAAGGCTTTGTTTCATTTAAATCGCATGACGGGAAAAGTGTTTATCCATATTTGAACATTTCACGCGGACGAAGTCGCGGGTCGGGGAACAGCTCGTAAGTAATAAATTGATTATTGTAATTATAAAATACTAGCTTTTCCCCGCGGCTTCGCTCGCGTTAATTTTATGACACATAGATCTCGTTTGACAATAAAACTACCTATAGAGCGACTTGTGGCGCCATCTATTGGCCGATAGCCCACCCCATACAGCGCCCTCTATAGTAGAAAAAGTATTTTCCCATTGGAATGACATACTTTCACGGGATAAAAAGTAGCCTATGTTGGGCTCTGTACCTCTGACAATATGTATACCAATTTTCATTATGATCGGCTGCTTAGCCAAGCCGTGAAGGAATAACAAACAAACAAATAAACAAACAAACTCACTTTCTCATTTATAATATTAGTATGATTCTTGACATTATATTAAACTAGTGAAACCCACGCAACTTCGTTCGTGTGTATTTATTTATGCACAGCAGCGCCATCTATATCAGACTTTTGATTAAATCCTACGGGAATCGCGTACTTTTCGGGATAAAAAGTACCCTATGTGTTAATCCAAGGTATCAGCTACCTACATACCAAATATCATAAAAGTTGGCCCAGCCATGAGCGTGAAGAATTAACAAACACACGTGTACATAACTTTCGCCTTTATATTAATAGCAGGATTATTGTTAGGTAATAAACAAAGTTTTTCATTAGGTTCATCTAGGTCTCATTAGCAACACTAATTAGTTAACAAATAGACAGCTATAAATAACAAAATGATCCGATGATTTGTTTGAATAATTTCTAGCACTTACAGACTTCTTAGTGAAAATTTGTTCGTTTTTCTATCATGTCGACATAAACAAACCGGCCAAATATTTTTATTATATCACTAAGATGGCAAACAAGCATACGGTCCGCCTGATGGTGAACAGCAAATACTATAGAAGACTAATACCCACAGCTTCGGAAGAATTCGGGCAAGACGCGACACTAGCGCCCCTACGGCATGAGCCCGGCATGAGGTGAACGATTTCAAAACTTTTGTATGCAAAATGTTATAGCGCCCCTAGCGGCATGAGGTGAACGGAGGTTTTTTGTATGCAAAATGTTACAGCGCCCCTAGCGGCATGAGGTGAACGGAGGTTGCCAAGTCATTGTATGAGAAACGTCAAGAGCTGTGGGTATTAGTCTTCTATAGTATTTGTGAACAGTCACCGCAGCCTATGCACGCTTGCAATACCGGGGTATCACTCGCGCGTTGCCGACCCTGTAGAAAGTGGAGCTCAGGAGACCTTACTCAATGTAGAACACAGCATGGCCGAGAGCATATTTGGCTACGATCCTCTGTGTGGTGATCCTTCCCCGGAGAGGCCGCTCCGATTTGAGCGGATTATCCGCTGTGTCCTACCTCTTCCGGCTAATTTGGATAATAACACAAAAGATCTTTGCCGATCTCAGTGGCGTAATGGTTACCACGCCAGACCGCCACCCAGGAGGTCCCGGGTTCGATCCCCGTCGGGTCATGATGAAAAACGAACTTTTTCTGATTGGCCTCGGGTCTTGGATGTTTATCTATATTCGTATCTACACTCTGCAGTAATATCATAAAGAGGAAAGTATTGTATTTTTGTGTTTTTTTTAATCCACACAGGTGGCAAACAAGCATACGGTCGGCCTGATGGTAAGCCGTCACCGTAGTCTATAGACGTAAGCAATACCGGGGGTATCACTCACGCGTTGCCAACCCTCCCAACCCCACCAAGTGGAGCTCTGGAGACCTTACTCACCGTAGGAACACAACATGGCCGAGACCAGTGCTATTCGGCTACGATCTTCTGTGAGGTAGAGATCCTTCCCCAGACGGTCTGCTCCGATTTGAGCGGATTATCCGCTGTGCCCTACCTCTCTTGTGTGTGTATGTTTGTAATGAAAAAACTCATAAACTACTGTACCGATTTCAAAAATTCTTTCACCGTTGGGAAAGTACATACGTACATTACCCCCGTGTAACATAAGCTATCTATACTAATATTATAAAGAGGTAAAGTTTGTATATTTGTTAAATTGTAAGGGGTAATCTCGGGATCTACTGAACCGATTTTAAAAATTCTTTCACCAATAGAAAGCCACATTATTGCTGAGTGTCATAGGTTATATTAAAAACCGAAAAATAAAAAGGCTTTTATGTAGTAGTCGGTTTTGCAAAGTGAATCGGTGAAAAAACGGTCGAATGAAAGCGTTTCTTACGAACGCCTGTACTAAAAAAGGATTATTAACATTATGCCCAACGAAGTGGGCACGGGTCAGCTAGTTATATATATTTTTTAAATAGAGGTCCTTAGTTAAACCTGCCCGAAGCTGGGGCGGACCACTAGTTATATACAAAAGAGAGTATGCGACAATTTAGTCATGAGTACGACAAAGGTGTCTCCGATACGCTAGAAAAATAATTACTCAAATTACTAGTCTCGCCTGAGATGGCAGACAGTAATATTTAATTACAAGATTCATGATAGAGATAAGTTAGATTTCAATCTTTTTAAACGTATTTTTCATAATAATATAATGATACATTTATAATTTAAATCAATTATTTTCGTACAAACAAAACTACCGTTAGTACGCGGACTTAATAGTAGGAGAGCTAGCGAACCATCTGACTAACCCGTTTCCCACAAAGCTAGAATTTTTTTAAATGATGTTTTATTATCGGTCTGTTAAGAAAGTACCATTCTGGCAGGCATCTCGCGGTTGCGTCATCATCCCTTAAATTTTTTAAAATGTAAAAAAAAATATTTTTTTAATCTTCTTCCACAAGGCTACAATTTTAATACGGTGTTATTTATATATGTTTAAGTGTAAAAAAAAAACGACAACCTATTTTGACGGATGCAAGTATATGCCAGTCGATAGCAAAGTTGTCATCGGGATAGTAATTCATAACCTGTTCCCACATGGCTAAAATTTTTAGGGTATATTCTTTCAACTGTTTAGAAAGTATATGTAAACAGCCAGAACATTCTGGCGGTTGCAAGGGTCTGCCAGACGAGCTGTATAAAGTACTTTGACTTCGACTTTGAGTCATAAAGCGTATCGGGACAAGCCTACGACTCACCACCGCTGTGTCTCTAAAGTCAGGATCAACAACCAAGTAAGGAGGTCCACAGACGGGCACCAAAGATGCGGAGCGGATTATCCTGTGCTCTACCTCTCTTATAACTTAACTTAAGGATCAGGGGCCCGATTCTACTAACACAAATGCACCAATGGACTCTCAATGGTGTCTCAATCGTGTCTCATAAGAATGCCGATAGTGTAAGGTACAATAAGTTAAACATTATGTTATTGTTTATGTCCATAACAAATGTCAAAAACTATTCCACTGATACACTATCGGCATTCTTATGAGACACGATTGAGACACATTTGAGAGCCTTATTGGTGCATTTGTGTGTAGAATCGGGGCCCTGGTTAACTGTTTCATTGGTTTATTAGCCGTACTGTAAGCTTATTATCAGAGTGGAAGAAAAAATTACAAAATGACAAAAAAGGCCGTAATCATGTTTTATTTCTCTATTTCTTTTTACCGGTGGCCATTTTGCTTTTTTGTGTCCGAAATGGTGGTAGTTTATAACGTAGTTTATTTTCTTTATTTAAACAAGTTGTAAAAATGACAAGAAAAAGTGCCTGTGAAGGTCTAATTTCTGAAATAAACGATTTCATTTCATTTCATTAGTTTGTTTTGTTTTTGTTACTGTTCTGAACGATAACAGTGGTCGGCTAGACCGTACAGTCTACTTTTAAAACCTGTTATATATTACAACATCTTAACAAGTTTTGCTATTATAATTATAATCCAGTTTAGTACACTCTCAATTTCTAAATCTATCTATACTAATCTATACTACATAGTACTATTATCTATTCTGTGTCTATACTAATATTATAAAGAGGAAATATTTGTTTGTTTGTTTGCATTGAATAGGCTCCGATACTACTGGACCGATTTCAAAAATTCTTTCACCAGTAGAAAGCTACATTATCAGGGAGTGACATAGGCTATAGCTTTTCCCGAAATTCAATGTGGTTCCCACGGGAATGGGCCCGGAACTTCACGCGGATGAAGTCGCGGGCAAAAAAGCTAGTCATTCATAAAATCTAGACCTTTTTTATAGTATTTATACCTAACTAGCTGTGTGGTGTTACTCACGTTTTATTATACCAACACGTTTTTAATTTTATGCACAGTAGCATCTGCTTTATAAAGCGCCATTGACGGTCATACTTTTGATCAAATCCTGCGGGAATCGCTTACTTTTTGCGGAAAAAAGTACCCTATGTGTTGGACACTGCTCATTGAACAAACACTTTCACACAATAGGTATCACGGACAGCCCTCTGTGCAGAGCATGCATGGAGACTGAAGAAACGGTGGCGCACGTGCTCCTTGAGTGCACAGGCGTCACTCAAATCCGGAAAGAGACACTTGGGTCACCAATGTCTCTTGCGGATACACTAAGCAGTTTGGGAGGACTAATTCGCTTCTGGAGGGAGGTGGGCTGGATGGAATGACAGCCCTATGGCTCACGTACAATGGTCCAGTACAGGACTAAGTGCGGAAACCACACCCACTAGAGGGTTATGATGATGATTATGATGATGATGACCCTATGTGTTAATCCAAGGTATCAGCTACCTACATACCAAATATCAAAAAAAATTGGCCCAGCCATCTGAGCGTGAAGAGGTAACAATGCTTAATAACTTTCGCCTATTTATTATTAGTGGGACTAGGTTAGTAAACTAGTTAGTTGCAGTAGGAAGAAGAGGGGATCCGTCGATTATTCTGTTAAGAAAACAACGCTTAAATCACTGCTAACTATACGTTTGGTAATTGGTTTGTCATTGAGGCGTAGTTTATCTGCTCTGACATTACACTTGTTGACAATAATACCTATAACATCTTCATGGTAAGTTTTGTTAACCATAAATTCAAAGAATACTAAATATCTACCTAGATGTGACCTAGATATACCTAAAATCATACCTGACACTTCGACTAATCTAAAAACATCATGATTATTACAAGATTGTATCAAAAATGTAAGTCATGACAATAAAAATTCGTCAAAATTGTCTCATTGCCTCCATACGACCTCCGTGGCGTAATGGTTACCACGCCACACCTCCACCCAGGAGGTCCCGGGATCGAATCCCGGTCGGGTCATGATGAAAAACGATTTTTTTCTGATTGGCCTCGGGTCTTGGATGTTTATCTATATATGTATTTGTTATAATATAGTATCGTTGAGTTAGTATCCCATGACACAAGTTTCGAACTCACTTTGGGGATAGCTCAATCTATGTGATTTGTCCTATATATTTATTTATTTATACCCCCAGTCTATGAGTTCCTTTTATAGATATGAAGAAGGTACACTACCTTAGGTGAGCCTCAAATTGACCATCACACCTCTTCCAAAAGAGAGTATGTGACAGTATTTTTTTTATGACTGAGTACGACAAAAGAGCTGGCAGGTCACTTCATGGTAAGCGATCACCCCTGCACATGGATCCCACGTCTACAAGATCTTGGATGCGTTGCCCATCTACGAAGGAGTGAAAAACCGGTCAAGTACGTGTCCGGCCACGTACAATGTAGGGTTCCGTATTGGCTACGCATTTCTTGCTTGCAGATGAGTACAATACCATATTCTATGACATTTGTACGTTTTCGTGAAATAAATTTTACTTCATAAGTTCGTCGGCTATTACTCGGTAACTAGTAGTGCCTACTTAACCGTTATAGTTTTCCTTGTGGGTTCACTATATGGACCAAAACTTTCGGGGATTGGAGGGGGGGGAAGGGGGGGGGGGATGCTACCACCGTGCAAAATGAAAATTGGCACGTTAAATGTAAATAATTCGCAAACGGATCATTGTATCGGAAAATGATCTATCCACATCTTCGATGGTTTTATGAGATCTATATAATGATACCACAGTTTGTGTATACATACCAAATTACAGCTTTCTAGCATTAAGCGTCTATGCACTAGACCGCGGCCACCTTATAGTGTCACGGAACCCCAAAAAGGAAGAACTGGGGAAATGAGTTGGAAGCATAATTTAACGCAAGGAGAGTAGTTGTTAACGCCATGTTTATATGACGTCATTGTGTAATTAGTTCAGGAATTATTTTATCATTACAGAACAATAGTTGTAAACATAACGATTATGGGTTAGAATTAAAGGTTTCCTATGGAATATTATGTTGAACCCGAGGTTAGCTACGTCATTAATAGATGACATAACAGCAAAAATAATTATGAAGAAATAAATAATTTTGTTGTCCAATATAAACTCATAATTATATTTTATGTGCATTTAATGATTAAGTTTATAGTTACTGAAGACAGACAGTTTAATGGATAATTAGTTAGTTTATTAGCCGATTGGTTCATGGTTCAAATCATGAAACTTCTTTTTTATACCACTAAAGTGGCAAACAAGCATACCCGCCTGATGATAAGCATCACCGCAGCCTATAGACGCTTGCAATACCGGGGGTATCACTCACGCGTTGCCAAAGTGGAGCTCTGAAGACCTTACTCACCGTAGGAACACAACATGGCCGAGACCAACGCTATTTGGCTACGATCTTCTGTGAGGTAGAGGTCCCCAGACGGTCTGCCCCGATTTGAGCGGATTATCCGCTCTGCCCTACCACTCTTGAAATTATATTGATGATCTAAAAGTCTTAAAATACTATAAAGAGGAAATATTTTGTGTTTTTGTTTGAAATAAAATAAAATATTGGACCGATTTGAAAAATTCTTTTACCGTTGGGAAGCTGCGCTTTCCCCGAGTGACATTTACTCAATTATTATTATTAAAAAAAAAAAGGAATCCACACTAAAATCCATGCGAAGCTGGAGGGCTACTACGAGACTATAGATTATAATTCAATGAACTACAAAAATAACCATAAAGTACAAGGTATTTCATGGATAGAATTCAAGGAATTACTAAATAACCATGAAATACCTTGTATTTCACGGTTAAAATTCTTCCGATACTTCGGCCGAATTATCGGATTTACGTTTCGTAGTAGCGCTGCTGGGACGGAGTGATAAATAAATTTAGTTCTCGAGTCGTCAACTTATTTGCACTGCAGTGTACTTTGTTGATAAGAACAAACAAATATTGCTAATATTAAATAATGTTATATTAATTGGAGCAAGGTTATACTTAAATTCAGAAGGGTCAAGAGATAACAGAAGTTAAGCAAACTACATCTCGACTTATCAGAGATTTTGTTTACTAGTAGACTACCGCAGTTTTCCGCTTAATATCTCATATTTATAATAAAAATAATAATAAAAAATTACTACCAAACTCCACCTTACAGAAGATCGTAGCCAATCGTAGCCAAATAATATTGGTCTCGGCCATGTTGTGTTCCTACGGTGAGTAAGGTCTCCAGAGCACCACTTCCCCCAAGTTTGGGTTGGTAGGGTTGGCAACGCGTGATTGATACCTCCGATATTGCAGCGTCTATTCTATAGACTACGGTGACGGCTTACCATCAGGCCGGCCGTATGCTTGTTTGCCACCTTTGTGGTATAAGAATTACAATAAAAAAATATTAACAGAGTTTATTTCGGCATTTCTGCTTGTGAATGGTGATTACGAAAAAAAAGTTGCTTGATTAAAATTAAATTCAAATGAAAATAATAAAAAAATTTTTGTTAAATGAAATGATCGAAATCGTTTATTTCAGAAATTAGACCTTCACAGGCATTGCTTGTTTAAATAAAGAAAATAAACTACATAATTAACGACCACCATTTGGGACACAAGCAAAATGGCCACCGGTAAAAAAGAAATGGCGAAAGTAAGCTTGTTACAAATTGATCGTAATGGCTCCCACTTTAGGTCTCCCTGTGTTATGGGAGTCAGGCTCTTCAATGGACGTAAAGTTACTTGTAAATATAGGTAGGTACGGTGGCCTCGAAGATAGGAGGACCATTTTAGAAAAAAATCGCTTGCACATCTTGTAAGCGGATTTTTTGTCAGCTTTCTTTGTTACCAAACAGGGTTTTGTTTATTAGAGCCACATGTGTCCACTAGGATGGTGGATGTTGCAACCAAAAATCATCCTAAAGATAGTCCTGCTGTCCTCGAGGCGACTGTACATCAATAAGGTGTTATTAAGTTGTAGTAGAAGAATCAATCGCTGTCTCACTCATACAATGTAGGAGTTGAACGGGACAATGAATTTGTTTGAATCGAAAGAAAATCGGTTTTTGTCACGAAAATAGGGGGACAGGTTGTCATTCTATCGGACGCATCAGACCAAGCGGTTACTTTTACAACGCGTCTGCAGCGAGCGGATTTGCCGATGCTCGCTCGCTCGCTCCGCGTTCGCCCGTCGTGCGTGTCGCCGCTTTGGACGCCATAACTCGCCAACCAGAGAAAGGGTTAATAAACAAACTAAAAATTGTGAAATATATTTGATACGACCTCAAAAAAATGTTAATTAACGAAAAATAATTGCCTTTTCTATATCAACACATTATAGATTGATAGGTTTATTAATTCAAGGTTACTGTGGCAACACTCTTTAGTGTTGCGATCACGCAATCAACGTCGTATAAATGTCCTGGAGGGCTACTACGAAACGTAAATCAGATACTTCGGCCAAAGTATCGGAAAAATTTAAACCTCTTGTCTGCTGTGTCTCTTGTACACCGAGACTTCAGACCTCAGAATAACAATAAGCAATGTAGGTTATTGACGTTCAGGGCTTCAGGGGGAGAAACTTGGAACTCACAACGAATTTAATTTATACATAATATATAACTAGCTTTTTTGCCCGCGACTTCGTCCGCGTGATGTTCCGGACCCGTTCCCGTGGGAACCACATTGAATTTCGGAAAACTATAGCCTATGTTACTCCCTGATAATGTAGCTTTCTACTGGTGAAAGAATTTTTGAAATCGGTCCAGTAGTTTCGAAGCCTATTCAATTCAAACAATCAAATCTTTCCTCTTTATAATATTAGTATAGAACTATAGATATAATATTCAGTCCTGACTGATTTAACCGCGCAGCCCAAACCGCTGGGTCTAGAGATTCCAAATTTGGAATGTAGGTTCCTTAAGACGTCCAGGGATGTACTAAGTAAGGATCTTTCAAAGTTCCCACGGGAAAGCTAGAAATACGCAAACGAAGTATCCAGTATTTTACTAGTCAGAAATAAAATTGGACGGAGTAGGACGTACTGAAAGGAAATGCCATCGAATTGGTCGGTGTTCGTGCGTCGACAGTCGTTTTAGTCGACTGCGACGAACAGCGACGAATTCGATCAAAAGTGTTGTATACCAAAAACTGTTGACGCAAATACTATATAAATCTTGACGTTTCTCATACAATGACTTGGCAACCTCCGTTCACCTCATGCCGCTAGGGGCGCTATAACATTTTGCACACAAAAGTTTTGAAATCGTTCACCTCATGCCGCCCTCATGCCGTAGGGGCGCTAGTGTCGCGTCTTGCCCGAATTCTTCCGAAGCGGTGCGTATTACTCGTCTATAGTATTTGCGAACAGTGACCTATGTGTATCCAGGCAAGTTATTAAATGACCAAAACAAAGAATAACAAGACATCCATTTTTTTTTTGCATTTATAATATTAAGTAAGCAAGAATATTAATATTTCTTATTGTCGCTGCGCGCGCAATATATTACAAAAAATTATATTTTCGTTTTTCAATTAAAATATTTTAATTTTAATTACCGACTTGTCAACATAAAATTTTGAAATTACTGATATTTTTTTTCTACAAGATTTATGTCGAAAATTTCAAAAAAAATAAATATATATGATTATTATTTATTTCGTACTCAAACAGGAGATTAATAATGCATTTACATATCCTCGTTTATAAGCAAAAATTTAATAAAATGAAATGACAGTAGTCAGACAGTAGCGGTCAAATTACGTGTCATCATTTTGAAGTTGTGAATATAAGATATTTATAAGTTGTGAATAATTATGATATTATTTATAACTATTGAAACCCGCGCCACTTTGTCTGCGTGTATTAATTTAAACACACACACACACATCTATATCAGAATTTTGAAGATAACCTACGGGAATCGCGTAGTTTTCGGGTCTGGTGTCGAACGCTCCACCAACCGAGCTGATAACTCTTATGTATTTTACAAATATTTTTTTGCTGTTAACTCTATGTCACAGATATTATAATACTTAACAGTCTATGTATTTTACAAATATTTTGTTATTTGTCAAAAAAAAAACTAATAAACAATTAAGTTTTTATTAACATGCTAATATAATTTACTGATGCGAAAATGTGAGTTGTCCTTAAAGGTTGCGCTAGTCGAGTTTTTCTCTATACATGCTGTGGGGTGATTACTCCGTTTGACATCGTTCGTTTAAAGTTGTTAATAATATCGATTTGTCTTGTCGTTATCCATGCATGTGTTAAAACAGAATTGTAAAATGATCAGTAATTTATAAGTTATGAGCCTCAAAACATCCCGTTTCAACACGTAATTGTAACGCAACTTTGGGCACAATTAAATACTGGAAGGAGTATGAAATCTCTAAAACAAAATTAATACAAGCATAGTTTGGTTATTCAAAAATTTAAATAACTTTATTTTTAATTAAAACATTCAGCTGTTTTATCACAAGGACACTTCTCACAAAAGCCTATACTCGTAAATTTTTAGACGCCCGTTTCAACAATATTTGCGTTTGCATATAATATTTATTTATTTCAACGATATTTGTGTGTAAATCGGTGTAAACAGTTTCGCACTGTTCATAACCGAGTCTACCCCTTTCTCAGCTAAATAGTGTTAATATTCAATGTAATACATATTAGTATAGAAAACTATTTTGTCACTGGCAATATAAAAACATAAGTATTTAGAAGTTGTCAAAAAAAAAAGGAATCTTCCTTCTTCCGGCTAATGTCGTCTAGAGAGTTAGTTAATACATTGTGTGCTACTGCAAATTAATAAAGTAATAGTTTATATACCAGATTTTTATTCATATCATCACAAATAGCATGCAAATTAGCCACGGCCACCAACGAGTTCGAGTCTTCGACTAGTGCACTCTTAAGGTCGAAAGAAATGAACGGATTGACATGTTTGGGATTGGAAGATAGGTTAACGGGGATTCATATCAACCCATAATCAGCCCACTGTTGTGTTCCCTCCAATAATAATAAATAAATACATATATAGATAAACATCCAAGAAGAAGAAGAATATTGTTCATAACATTGTTGATGGTGAGCTCAGTGATGGAGGCTGGCGGGCCGACTCTCAGTTGTGGTTGTCATCTTGGGGGACTGGTCTGCTCGCTTTATTAACATCTACATATTCGACTAGGATTTGACCATAGTGCTATTTGGATCGACTTCCCGCGTTTAGTGCTTGATTTCTGTATGTACCTGGATCTGTATTTTATTTATTCTTATAAATGTACTCATACATTGTAACTGTAACAAACGAGAGAAAGAAAAAAATTGCTAAATGACAAAAAAGGCCGTAACCGGGTTTCTTTCGCCATTTCTTTTACCGGTGGCCATTTTGCTAGTGTCCGAAATGGTGGTAGTATATAACGTAGTTTATTTTCTTTATTTAAACAAGTTGTAAATGACAAGAAAAAGTGCCTGTGAAGGTCTAATTTCTGAAATAAACGATTTCATTTCATTTCATTTCACTGCTGGGATACGGGTCTCCCTTCAATCGAAGGTGAGCGTACTCTGCCACGCTGCTCCAATGCGGATTGGCAGAGGCCGGTGTTTTCAAACCGCCCTAAGGCCACCGACTTGGCTTAACGACTGTCATCCATCGACAACAGCCGGGACCGACGGTATAAAGTGCCCTCCGAAGCACGGAGAAGCTCGAGATAACGAAACCCATCCAAACGCTGGCTAAGGTCGACGTCGCTTATCCTGAGTGTTCATATTTGAGTGCGACACACAGCGACGCCATCGAGCTCCTCAGGTTAAGGGGGATAGGTCTGGAGAATGACTTACGCTACTATTTTATCCTGTAAAAACATCTTATACCCACGGGAAAAAATAAAGTTAATTATCATTGACGAAGGCTAAAAGTATGTTTGATATTTCTTCACGCTCTATTCCTCTGCAAATATATATTTGTTTATTGTTTTCTTTATTTCCTTTTTTGTTTTTGTTTTAAAAAAAAAGTTTTAAATAAAATAAAAAAATTGTCACTATTCTTTATAAATAACTTATACGATAGCACTTACATTGTCAGTAAACCTAGAGGCGGGGCCTGATGACTTGTAACACAGGTTTAACCTAGTACAAGCATCAGCTCCCACAAACAGTATTTCTAATAAGTACAATGTAAACCTTTGTATCGTTTGTGGAGAAATAAATAAATTTGAATTTGAATTTGAAAATGGTGGTCAATTTTTATGATGTTTGATATGTAGGTAGCTGATACATTAGATTAACACATAAAGTACTTTTTATTCCGAAAAGTACGCGTTTATTGTAGGATTTGGTCAAAAGTCTATATAGTCAAGCGCTTTATAAAGTAGACGACGCAGCTATGCATAATATTAAACGCTTGTAATAGCTAGTAAATAATGCCACATAATAGGGTTGTTTCCGGGGTCAAAATAATTACATAATTTTTAGTCCATATTTTAGATTATAAAAAAATATTGGACACGTATTTTTTCTTTTTACGATTAAACAAAAAATAACAAAGATACAAAGCATAAAAATTTGGGAGTGGACGTCATCATCCTTTGACGTCACGCCGGCCGTGCGAAAAAATGCCACACGGCGTGACGTCATACGTAACTTTAATGGGCTATATCTTTGTCATTTTTGGTCTAATTTACGAACGAAAAAATGAGTTGCCCTTATTTTTGAATAATCTAAAAGACTGACTACATTTTTTTCACATAGTGCTAATAAATAATGCAATAATATAATGACGAAACATAATAAAAGAATATAATATGCAATGCATCAAATATATATTGGCTTGCGTTGTGTTTTCAATAATATTTGGGTCAAATTGTGTAATTGCATGCCAAGCTTAAATAAATGTCGAAGTACAATCTATCTAGAGTCTCGATTTGTGTTAGTATTTTGATTTTAAACCCTACCGCTCCATAGTCACACCAATTACCACACCAATGTGACTAAGGTTCATTTTAATTATACTTAGTCACACCAGTATGACTATGGATAAATTAAAATGATCTGTAGTCACACCATCATCAAAATTGTAAAAGAGGAGTATTAACCCTTATTCCACTTAAATTCAATATTTGATACATCAATGGATCCTAGGCGACTTTTTTATTCCACTTGAATCCATCAATGGATCTTAGGCGACTTTTTTATTCCACTTGAATCCATCAATGGATCTTAGGCGACTTTTTTATTCCACTTGAATCCATCAATGGATCTTAGGCGACTTTTTTATTCCACTTGAATCCATCAATGGATCGTAGGCGACTTTTTTTTCCACTTGAATCCATCAATGGATCCTAGGCGACTTTTTTATTCCACTTGAATCCATCAATGGATCTTAGGCTACTTTTTTATCCCACTTGAATCCATCAATGGATCTTAGGCGACTTTTATTCCACTTGAATCCATCAATGGATCTTAGGCGACTTTTTTATTCCACTTGAATCCATCAATGGATCCTAGGCGACTTTTTTATTCCACTTGAATCCATCAATGGATCTTAGGCGACTTTTTTATTCCACTTGAATCCATCAATGGATTCTAGGCGACTTTTTTATTCCACTTGAATCCATCAATGGATCTTAGGCGACTTTTTTATTCCACTTGAATCCATCAATGGATCCTAGGCGACTTTTTTATTCCACTTGAATCCATCAATGGATCCTAGGCGACTTTTTTATTCCACTCGAATCCATCAATGGATCCTAGGCGACTTTTTTATTCCACTTGAATCCATCAATGGATCTTAGGCGACTTTTTTATTCCACTTGAATCCATCAATGGATCCTAGGCGACTTTTTTATTCCACTTGAAGCCATCAATGGATCCTAGGCGACTTTTTTATTCCACTCGAATCCATCAATGGATCCTAGGCGACTTTTTTATTCCACTCGAATCCATCAATGGATCCTAGGCGACATTTTTATTCCACTTGAATCCATCAATGGATCCTAGGCGACTTTTTTATTTCACTTGAATCCATAAATGGATCCTAGGCGACTTTTGTATTCCACTTGAATCCATCAATGGATCCTAGGCGACTTTTTTATTCCACTTGAATCCATCAATGGATCCTAGGCGACTTTTTTATTCCACTTGAATCCATCAATGGATCCTAGGCGACTTTTTTATTCCACTTGAATCCATCAATGGATCCTAGGCGACTTTTTTATTCCACTTGAATCCATCAATGGATCTTAGGCGACTTTTTTATTCCACTTTTTATTCCACTATAATGAACATGTACAACTTGGAAGATCGAAAAGATTATGGTTTATTTTTTAAAAACAAATGCAAGAAAACTATCTGATAGATTATTGATGACTAGCTTTTCCCCGCGGCTTCGCTCGCGTTAATTTTACGACATAGATCTCGTTTGACAACAAAACAACCCATAGCGCGACTTGTGACGCCATCTGTTGGCCGATACAGCGCCCTCTATAGTA
This sequence comes from Endotricha flammealis, assembly GCA_905163395.2. Classification (NCBI taxonomy): domain Eukaryota; kingdom Metazoa; phylum Arthropoda; class Insecta; order Lepidoptera; family Pyralidae; genus Endotricha; species Endotricha flammealis. The sequence goes on along the minus strand of LR990882.1, from coordinate 1,029,913 downwards.
GAAAAAATATTTTCCCATTGGAATGACATACTTTTACGGGTTAAAAATTAGCCTATGTTGGGCTCTGTACCCCTGACAATATATTTACAAATTTTCATAGGCTGATTAGATAAGCCGTGAGAAATAACAAACAAACAAACTCACTTTCTCATTTATAATATTAGTTAGGAGTTCGGATTAAGAGAGGTAGGGCACAGCGGATAATCCGCTCAAATCGGAGCAGCCCGTCTGGGGAAGGACCTCCACCTTACAGAAGATCGTAGCCAAATAGCATTGGTCTCGGCCATGTTGTGTTCCTACGGTGAGTAAGGACTCCACTCCAGAGCTCAACTTGGGGGGAGGGTTGGGAGGGTCGGCAACGCGCGAGTGATACCCCCGGTATTGCAAGCGTCTATAGGCTATGGTGATGCTTACCATCGGGCGTATGCTTGTTTGCCAAATTTACGCACCTTTAACCAGTTTAAATTATCATAAATTTGCAATTTTTTATGTAAAATCAATTTAATTATTTATAATATTCTGTAGCACTTCCCGCGGAATAACTATTAATCGTATGGATTTTGAAATTATTAATTTTAATAATTATAGATTTTGAAATTATACCTTTTTAGGGTTCCGTAGTATTACAAGAAACCCTTATAGTGTCGCCATGTCCGTCTGACTGTCCGCGGTTCTCTTAATTGCTAGAGGGCTGTTATTTGGTATGTGTTTGGGGGTTTTTACAAATTGCATCTCAATCATTGATAGAATTTTCTTGAAAATTGGTTTGGCGACAACAAATACAATATATCTACTGAATAATCATCATATAAATTATAAATATTAGCTCTTCTTATTATGAATGTCCACGATGCATCTTTCTCCCTATAAACGTGCATTATGCACATTCATAATGAGAAGAGCCAATATTTATAATTTATATGATGATTATTCAGTAGATAAATTGTTTTTGTTGTCGCCAAGCCAATTTTCACGAAAATTCTAACAATGATTGAGATGCAATTCGTAAAAACCCCCAAATAATTTGAATATCCCGCGCGGATCTTGTGGTATCGTTAGATAGGTCTCTTAAAAACATTAAGGGTGTGGGAAAATCATTTTCCGATACAATGATCCGTTTGCGAATTATTTACATTTAACGTGTCAATTTTCGTTTTGCACTGTGGTCCCCCCCCACTATCTCCGAAACTCTTGAGTTCAGAAATTCGAAAAAAATCATGGTAGTAGTCCATATAGTAAACCTACAAGGAAAACTATAACGGTTAAGTAGGCACTACTAGTTACCGAGTAATAGTCGACGAACTTATGAAGTAAAATTTCTTTGACGAAAACGTACATATGTCATAGAATATGGCATTGTACTCATCTGCAAGCAAGAAATGCGTAGCCAATACGGAACCCTACATTGTGAGTGGCCCGATTTAATGTTATGCTATTGATATTAAGGCAAGTCTTTTTTATAGATTTTCAAATTAGGCTTTTTTAAATGACAATAAAAAATTACATCAGTTTATAAAATTAACAATAAAATGGCAAAATAATATTGTGAAAGAATGTTAATTTATATATTGTCTTATTTAGAAACGTACATTCATAAATTAATAATTTATAAGTAAGTAATTTAATCTAATTTCAATGATATTTTTAAAAATCTTTAAATACGGAATAATTACATTTAAAAAAATCCGTATGCCATTCCATTACGGTTATAAAAATGCAAAATAAAAAAAAACATAATTGAAAACAATTCAATACTTCTTAAGCGTGTACTAAGTATTTAAAGAAGGGAGTGAAAAAATGGCCGGCCCTCGACCGATTGCAGCCTCCGTATCTCTCGGAGATCACTTTCCACACTGGCCTAGTGCCCCAAATCCCCACCGTGCGGACCAGTGAAAGCAAAATTAGCAATAACCTAATATGACATAACACATCGAATCGAACATAACTTAATAGGATTATTGTTAAAAAGATGACACTGGTCGTAAAATTTAGAAAAAAAAAATGTCAAAAAGTTACAACACTACTGGAATGATGGAATGATTTAAAAAACATTACATATTTATTATTGTTAAAAAAACGATAACACTGGTCATAAATATTTTGAAAAAAAAAAGGTTCACTGTCATGATTGAATGAATTAAAAAAGAAAAATGTTCAGTAAAACTGGCATAAATTAAAAATAAAATAAAAATTGGATGTCAAAATAATTTGACAACACAGGCACGATTGAATGAAGTAAAACTACTTATAAAGAACTTTTTGTCAAATTTAAAAATAATAGGTACAACAATAATGAAAACACTGGCTGAATATTTAAAAAAACATAAAATCAAAAGAGCTAACCTCGTTATCCAACAATTTAAGAAATAGGTTAAGGTTTTCTTATGTTTTTTATTCAACATTGGACGAACGAATCGTATAATTTTTTATCCTAATGTTTTTTTATTGGACTCTCATTTAGCCATGTTATTTTATCATAACTTTGTCTCGAAAAAAAAAATATTTTTACTTTTTTTTAGCATTTCATAGTCTCTAAGCCTATACTCCCAACTAATCCTCCCTGCCCCTAAGGCGACTCCATGGTATGGTGACCAAGGAATGGTAGTTTTATAATAGCGAACTGCTTTTATAATTAGGCTTTATGAAAAAATTAAAATTGCGTAACTTTTTTTGTCAGAAAAGTATTTGTTACGAAAAGTAAGTCATCAATGAATATTTTATGCATATTTATGCGTGTTGAATTATTTAACCGGTATTCTTTAACTTGAGTTCAAAATATGTCTATTAGTTTAATATATTCGTTCTGATTTACAAAAAATATGCGTTTCAGTGATCTAAAATTACGTAAAGTTTAACACATTTTTTGGCAACAATTATGAAATAGATTTTAAAAAAATGCAACAGATTTATTTTATTTTTGGGTAAAATCGATTTACTTATAATTAATGTTTTAAAAAATATGTATACAGAGATAAATTTTATTAATTTTTAATTATTAAGCAATAAATATTGAAATTTTAAAAAACATACCTCAAAATATCCGTGGGCTGATTTAAAAAAAAACACAACACTATCACATTTCCAAAAGAAGAAAATCACAACACAAAAGTCACTGTCAAGAAAACTTCGAACTTTTCAGTCTCCACCAAAAAAGAAATTCGAACACCAACCAAAATTAAAAAAAGAAATACTGGCACACAATAAAAAAAATATTCAAATTAAGCGGGAATAATTTTTACACAGATTAAAAAAATTAAACGTTAAATTTCTACTACAGGTAACAAATATTTTTGTCTCTGAGCGGGAATCGGGAATGCGCACAGATAAAAAATAATTATGTCAAAATTTTTAGCGGGTGTTTTGCAATAATGCAATATTGCTGTAATAAGACGCTGTGCTCGCACGGGCTTCGACGCCCGACTGCAACCACGTCCGTTCACTTTACTACTAAGATTGTCAGCAGGAAAATGTTAAAAAGAATTTTCATTAGTGCCTTATTACTAGAAATATGAAATTAAATGAAATTGTTTTAATATAGGTATCAATGTTGAGTGGTAGAGCTTATACTAATACGAAGTACCAAGTGGCTTGTAAATGCTACCTATTACCGAACGAAACGCATTTCTGCTTCACGCCAATATTTTGTAAAACGTCATATGGCGTCCCAATCTGCAATGTGTCGCACGAACGAACACGCAAGTTAAGGAACGTCGACCCTAGCCAATGTTTGGATGGGTTTCGTTATTTCGAGCTTCTCATTCTTCGTTAGCCAAGTCGGTCTCGCTCAGGTGCCTAAAAATACTGGCCTCTGTCAATCCGCTTTGGAGCAGTGTGGCAGAGTACGCTCTAATCGTCTTGGATTGAAGGGAGACCCGTATCCCCGTTGGACTATATGAAAGGGTGCGCAGGACTTAAAAAAAATTCGATCGATTTCAGGACTTTTTTTTTACTGTTGGACTATAAGCAAAGGATGCGTTTTTTTATATGATTGAATTGGTTATATTTGACCTAGTTGATTTTACCCTTTGGTCTTTTTGCTAAAGTTTATAGTTTTCGAGAAAATCTATTAAGAAAATTTTTCATTACAAAGGCAAAAATACTTTTAAAAAGTCGTCGATTTTTGCGTTCTATAATAACACTTGTTTTTTATGATTGAATTGGTTACATTATGATCTAGCTAAACACTTTTTATTGTTTTGCGTTTTTTGCTAAAGTTTATAGTTCTCGAGAAAATCAACTTTGAAAATTTTGGTTAGGTTAGGTTATGACATGAACAACAACCCGCGAGACGAGCGAGCGAAGCGAGCGTGCAGCGGTAGCAGCCGTCGAAGCGTCAGAACCAAATTATACGCACGGGCGATATTTTTTTTCAAATATATGTTTGCGCACCCTTTCCTATAGTCTGGCCTAATAATGCCATATGGAACATAACATTATGAAGAGCCAGGCTACCATAACACAGGGAAACCTAAAGTTCAAGCCAGTCAACAACAAACGTGACAACATTTTTATTTTCATTAATTACCAAAATAAGGTACAGTCAAGAGCAGGTCGACCTTTACATAGTATCGGATTTTGTACCATTCTTAAGTTCTATGTCATATGAGCCAAAATAATACTGCAAGTGTAAAAGCTCGACGTGCACCTGACTGCACCTACCTGATGACCTGCCTATGACAAACTATATAATAATAAATACTTATATAGGGACAAATAACACAGATTGATCTAGCCCCAAAGTAAGTTCGAAACTTGTGTTATGGGATACTAACTCAACGATACTATATTTTATAACAAATACATAGATAAACATCCAAGGCCAATCAGAAAAAGTTTGTTTTTCATCATGACCCGACCGGGATTCGAACCCGGGAGCTCCTGGGTGGCGGTCCGGCGTGGTAACCATTAGGCCACGGAGGTCCGTATGATGATACGTATCTACGCAGTATTATTTTTTTTTTTTTTTGACAATTTACACAGATTGAGCTAGCCCCAAAGTAAGTTCGAAACTTGTGTTATGGGATACTAACTCAACGATATTATACTTTATAACAAATACATTTAAAGATAAACATCCAAGACCCGAAGCCAATCAGAAAAAGTGCGTTTTTCATCATGACCCGACCGGGATTCGAACCCGGGACCTCCTGCGTGGCGGTCTGGCTTGGTAACCATTACACCACGGAGGTAGTATGTGATGCCCTTAAATCACTTTTAAAACTAGTTAAAACATGACCTTAAATTTTATGTGTCCTTGACATAACGTACTTGCTATAACTAGATCGTTCAATCATAGCTCCAATTTTAATGGATCAAAAAGAAATTTCATCATAATGTATTGCGTTATAAATATAATATATGTGAATTTTTAACTTAACTTTTCGGTAACCGGATCGATAATACATGAATGTAAAAAATACGCCAAGTTCTACTCTACGGCTGGTTTCAGAGTGAGGCTGACCGCACGCTGACCATCGGCGCTGGCAGCAAAATATATGAACCGTACAGCGTACACGCTGATAACTACGCTAATCAAAAACGCTCTTAGTTCATATTTATATCAGCGTAGGTAAGTCGTAGACTTTAGAGTATAGATAAGCAAGCTGTAGAGCACGCGCATCGCTCTTTGACCATTGTGCAAAGCGTAAGCAGATGTTCTATGGTGCAAATTTTTAGTTTTCTTCCATTTCGTTCATTTTACAGCTCTGCACTGCTCATTTCACCATAATTCTTTAAAACCCGAATAAATAACATCGAGAGAAACAATCAGCGTGCGTGACTAATAGCTTCGTTCGTTGCTGGCTTCGTTGTTGCTGTTTTGAGTTCGTCTGTTTGTTCATACTCGTGCTTACTCTGCGCTCGTGCGCGCTCTAAGGTCGTAGATCTGTAGCCTGTTCATGGAACATAAACAAATGAAGTTTTCTTCCTAACTCACTCGGTATGGCAAGCGGTGTGAGCCTTACGCTCCTGCAACTGCTCACTGTAGTACTTAAAATGTATTTCTTTAGTTTTAGTAAGTATTATAATATCTGTGGATTTAGTTATTTGTTTTTGTGGGAGAAAAATAAAGATTAAGTGAACGAATAAATATTACAAGTAATTTACAACTAAATAAAACGAATTAAAACTAAACTAACAATAAAAATTCAAAACTAAATAAAAACTAAACTAACAATAAAAACTAAAATTAGGCATTAAAAAGACATGGTTCCTGTGGCAGTGCCTCGCTGAACGGCGATAGATATCCGTTGAGCGATGTAACTGCCAGCCTTTGGGTCACCAGTGGTTTGTCGCAGCCTTTTTGCGATGTCCCGAAGATTAAGTATCATAGGTATTATTATTTCTCTCTCGAAATCTGACCGAGAGCTCTTCTGTCTGAGCTACTAGGAAGGTTTGTTTTTTCATTTCTTTAAACATTACAGTGAAAGAACTTGGATTGTTTTCAACGTAATAACTTTTAACGGAAACACCATCCACCGAACTGGTTTGCATCTGTTCCGAATGGCCGTGTGTTCGATTCCGACGGTAGTTACGTAATTAAATGTTTACATATTTTATTATGGCATTTAATAGTTCATGTGACTTCGGCTGCGTCCACGGACGTAGAAAGGACGTTTTGTATACTTTAAAATTAATAACAAGCCCACCACACATTCCCACCAATGTGTCTCCTGTGTAGCCAGGATCAACAACGGCGACCTCAGATAGACAATAAGCAATGACGCTTATTGACGTCCCGGGGGAGAAAACTACAGCTGTCTTGGAACTCACAACGAATTTAATCAGAAAGAAGATAGTCGGAGTTAGGAAGTATTGAAAGGACTTCCCTCCTTAACAACTACGTGAGAAACAGCATTTTTTTATACCACAAAGGTTGCAAACAAGCATACGGCCCGCCTGTTGGTAAGCATCACCGTAGCCAATAGACGCTTGCAATACCGGGGGTATCACTCACGCTTTGCCAACCCTCCCAATGTGGAGCTCTGGAGACCTTACTCACCGTAGGAACACAACGTGGCCGAGACCATAAAATACATAGAAAAAAAATAGAGACAAATCACATAGATTTAGCTAGCCAAAGTAAGTTCGAAACTTGTATTATGGGATACCAAATCAACGATACTATATTTTATAACAAATACATATATAGATAAACATCCAAGACTCGAGGCCAATCAGAAAAAGTTCGTTTTTCATCATGACCCAACCGGGATTCGATCTGGCGTAGTAACCATTACGCCACGGAGGTCGTCATGAGTTGAATTTATCCATTCGATTCCGAATATTCCTGTAGGTAGTCCAGTAGTGCGATGGGATTGTTCGATGTTGGTATTTTTGATGATGCATCACGTTTAAAGTCATCAGAGTTGTCAACATCAATGTTCTTGTATATGCAAATCCTTATCCTTACTATCCTTACGTGATCCTTACTAATATTATAAATGAGAAAGTGAGTTTGTTTGTTTGTTATTCCTTCACGGCTTGACTAACCAACCGATCATACCCCGCGCTGGCCCTCACAGCGTAGGGGAGCGTCCCCAAGGTGGCGGATAGGGGAATGGTCGGTAGTACAGCCTAGCTACACTAACCGGCTAAGTCCGATGGACTCGCTGACCAACGACGGATGTGGTCCTCCAGCATTTCGGGGGTTGTGCGGCGGGTTGACACCTCGCCCACGTAAAACCTATGTTGCTGGTGAAGCGTATCCCATTAGCGCTTCACCAGCCTGCACAACATCGTCATGAAAAAAAAAAAAACCAACCGATCATTATGAAAATTTGTATACATATTGTTTGGGGTACAGAGCCCAACATAGTCTACTTTTTATCCCGTGAAAGTATGTCATTCCAATGGGAAAATATTTTTTCTACTATAGAGGGCGCTGGCTCGGCCGACAGATGGCGCCACAAGTCGCGCGTATGGGTTGTTTTGTTGTCAAACGAGATCTATGTCATAAAATAACGCGAGCGAAGCCGCGAGCAAAAGCTAGTTGAAAATAATCTCTGATATGTCATATTAATAAAATTATTGCCGATAATTGCTAACTATATTGTTAATCAACATGTAATTGTTAGTTTAATAGCGGCATTTTGTTCTTGCTACTTCCTAGAAAATGTACGCACAATATTATTTATTACCTTATCATCATCATCATCATCATTATCAGCCTATATCGACCCACCGCTGGGTATAAGCCTCCTTTCGTCTACGCCATCCTTCCCTATCCTGAGCCATCTCAATCCACTTTTTCCCAGCAATCTGCCTGACATCGTCGACCCTATTACCTTATATTAATCTTTAATTATTTGCTTTTTTTTTTTTTTCTTTTTTTTCTTCGTCATCAGAAATTACAGATATTTTGTGTTAATTTTATATTTTCCGTCATTGTAATTTGTATCTTAGTAATACCATTTTAAAAGAGCAAGTGCTAAGTTTCTTGCCAGCTTCTTCTTAGCACAAATCTGCCGTCTGAACTGGTGGTAGGAAAAAATTTGTGACGATTCGAAAGAGCTTATATTAGGCCTATTTGAATAAAAATATTTTGAATTTGAATTGAATTTGAATTTACCACGTGTGGACTGGGGGCTTTTGGACCAACCTAGTGTCGCATTTTTAGGATTCCGCAGTAAACTGATAATCTATTCCGGAGTGGCCCGTCTGGGTAAGGACCTCCACGTTACAGAAGATCTTTTGCCATCTTGGTGGTATAAAAAATAATAAAAATCTAACAAGGAACTCTTAATTAGTTACCATTTCGGAAAAAAAAAGCAAAATTACCACTGTTAAAAGAAATGGCGAAAGGAAACCAGTTACGGCCTTTTTGTCATATAACAATACATTTCTCATTTTTTTAAATATATTTTTTATACCACAAAGGTGGCAAACAAGCATACGGCAGCCGTCCTGATGGTAAGCCGTCGCCGTAGCCTATACACGCTTGCAATACCGGGGGTATCACTCACGCGTTGCCGACCCTGTAGAAAGTGGAGCTCAGGAGACCTTACTCACCGTAGGAACACAACATGGCCAAGACCAATACTTTTTGGCCACTGATCTTCTGTATATCTATTTATTTACTTTAACTTTATTGCACAAAAGAAAAAAGTACTATGGAAATAAAATCATTTTATTCAGGCACATTCATCATTTATTCAAGGTAGAGGTCCTTCCCAGACGGGCTGCTCTGATTTGAGCGGATTATCCGCTGTGCCCTACCTCTCTCATGTCAATCCTAATAGAGCTATGATCAAATCCTCATCATCATCATCTCAGCCACTAGAAGTCCACGGCTGGACATAAGCCTCCTTCAAACGCCTCCAATGCGACCTGCTGGCAGCGGCCTGCATCCAGTGGCTACCTGCGACTTTCCTTAGGTCGTCTGACCACCTTGTAGGTTGGCGTCCTACGCTGCGCTTTCCGGTACGTGGTCGCCATTCCAGAACCCTCTTGCCCCACCGGCCGTAGGTTCTGGGCGCTAAGTGCCCTGCCCAATGCCACTTGAGCTTGCTGATCCGTTTGGCTATGCATGTATGATCAAATCCTAAAATAATTAAGAGAGGTAGGGCACAGCGGATAATCCGCTCAAATCGGAGCAGCCCGTCTGGGGAAGGACCTCCACCTTACAGAAGATCGTAGCCAAATAGCATTGGTCTCGGCCATGTTGTGTTCCTACGGTGAGTAAGGTCTCCAGAGCTCCACTTGGGGGGGTTGGGAGGTTTGGCAACGCGTGAGTGATACCCCCGGTATTGCTTACGTCTATAGGCTACGGTGACGGCTTACCATCAGGTCGACCGTATGCTTGTTTGCCACCTGTGTTGCATAAAAAAATGTAAAATAATGGTAGGTTAATAGGTGTTTATGAATAAAACCGCATGCATCAGGTAGTTAAATACAATTTTGCCCTCTTGCCCTTTCTATGCAGAATTGTCCGAGGAAATAATAGATAATTGTGTACTTAGAAATCACATATGCGACATACGCGTGGAAAACTATGGCTATTTATAAAACAAATTGATTTTTACCACAGACTTAATCTTTACAACGACGATAAGTCGCGACATTAATTTGCAAGGATAATTTGCAGGAGTTTTTAAAGTGGTTGAAGCCTAATCACTATTAACTGTTAGTTTATTTATTTCACGACCTCCGTGGCGTAAAGGTTTTTTTTTTTAGTGACAATGTTGTGCAAGCTAGTGAAGCGCTAACGGGATACGCTTCACCAGCAACATTGGTAACGGAGACGACCTCCGTGGCGTAATGGTCACCACGCCAGACCGCCACCCAGGAGGTCCCGGGTTCGATCCCCGGTCGGGTCATGATGAAAAACTAACTTTTTCTGATTGGCCTCGGGTCTTGGATGTTTATCTATATGTATTTGTTATAAAATATAGTATCGTTGAGTTAGTATCCCATAACACAAGTTTCGAACTTACTTTGGGGCTAGCTCAATCTGTATGAATTGTCCCTATATATTTATTTATTTATTGGTTTTACGTGGGCGAGGTGTCAACCCGTCGCACAACCCCCGAAATGCTGGAGGACCACACCCGTCGTTGGTCAGCGTGTCCATCGGACTTTAGTGTAGCTAGGCTGTACAACCGACCATTCCCCTATCCGCCACCTTGGGGACGTTCCCCTACGCTGTGAGGGCCAGCGCGGGGTGGCGTAAAGGTTACCATGCCGGCCCACCACCCAGGAGGTCCCGGGTGGGAATCCCGGTCGGGTCATGATGAAAAACGAACTTCTCCTGATTGGCCTGGGTCTTTGATGTTTAATTAATGGTTGACTGGTAGAGAATGTCTTTAGGCATTGTACCCTCAATCTTGCATTAAAGAATAAATTAATAAATAACCCTATTATTTTATTAAATTAAATAAATCTTTTATAATATCTTACCTAAAACAAACAGTTCAATTAATTATTAATTAGTTTTTATATCGTTAATCATTAAAATATCTATTAATTTATATAATTGCATTGAGAGTTTTGATAACATATTTACGGATTTATTTAAATGAGAAATAGGGTTTTCAATATATTTCGTTGTTAGTTAGGACATTGTTTTAATTTATTAAAAATTTGCTTATTATTGAATTGTTAACATCTGAACAAATATAGCATACAGTGGAAATAATTTATAATATTTACATAGTATAAAATGCAGTCGCTTTTGCTGACTGTCTGTATGTCCATATTATGCTTATCTTTAAAACTACGCCAGGGCAAATTTCGATGCGGTTTTTTGATGGATAGAGCATGGACCTAGAAAAAAATGCGGACGGAACCCCGGAATCCTTGCTAAGAAGAATTGAAGCACCCTAATGGCGGCGGCGTAACTATGTGTGTGCTGTGCTGACCGGCACGCACACATTCACACCATAGTAAGCCGGCCGGTTCGTACGTATACGCGAGGTGGCTCACTATGGGTGCTTCACCTTTAAGTTTCAGTGATGGTGTCCGCCTTTTTTCTAGTACCATGGAATAGAGTGATTCAAGGGGAAGGTTCTTAAGTATAATATAATATGGGCACACCCCGGACACTCCATACAAACGTCTCGTTATAATCACCTACTACTATTACATGAACAGAAGAACGTCTGCACACACTGCGCGCATGTGTGTGCGTGCAACGCGTGACCACTGACCACCACCGTGCCTTTCAAGTACCCCCCAAAAGTACCGCACTCGTTGTAGGCGAATGCTGCGGGGTGGGGAGTGGCCACTACTATGGATACTAGATTGCTGATAAATATACTTAAATACTATGTTTTGTAAATAAATACTTACACATAGAAAACATCCAGACCAAGGCAAATAGACATGTTCATGCACACAAATGTTTGAATTGCGCAGGATTAGAACCCGCGGCCCTTGGGATAAATTGACCATTGCTAGTTACTCGACCACCGGACCTGTCCGCTTATTTCGAGCTTGCGTGAGCTACGCTACCTGTAGCGCGGGTGGAAGGCGTGCTTTGAGCACGTCAACAGATTAGTTTAAACTAGCATGCTTAGTTGGTAATAAAATGTGAACGTGTATTCTTAAAACTAGAATGAGTATAGATGTCAAATATGATCAGCTGCAAAGCCTGATAGTTATAAGCTACAGTTACACATGCTCTAAAATAGCATGCTAAAAGCTGCTATTGAGTGGTCAATGCGAGCATGCTTAAGAGCAGTTTACATTTGCTAGCAATAGGCATGCTAGTTTTAATCATACACCTTCACATTTGTTGGCAATAAGCTTGTAAGTTTTTAGGAAATCTGTTTGGACGCGAAGGTAGCAAACTCGAAATGAGCATGCTAATCTTGAGCAACATTCCGACACGCATGCTACTAAGTAGCAACTACTCAATAGAAGCATGCTTTGATGCTTGAAATGAGCATGTGGCACCGTAGCTTAAGAGTGCGTCGACACAGCGCTGACAAATATTTTGACGCATAGCGATCTCTAAGAGTCCGTCCACACGGCGCGTTGCATCAGCGTTGCGTCGACGCAGCGCTGTCGTTGCATCGTTTTGCATACTAATAATCATAGTGTTCACACGGGCGCTGCGTCACCGCAGCGTTACTACGAAGCAACTGAGCACTGCCGCTCCGTCGTTACCACCGCCCGCTTCGTTTCGGGGGCTGCAGTCCCGTCGTGTGCGCGTTGCCTGGCAACGCGCCGTGTGAACACTATGATTATGTATGCAAAACGACGCAACGACAGCGCTGCGTCGACGCAACGCTGACGCAACGCGCCGTGTGGACGGGCTCATAGAGACGATGTCTAACTGTGGTCTAACGGTAAGTATCAGAAAATGGTCTGGTCATTGGAACCGCAAAAAAAGACATGAAAAATTACTTAAAGCAGCGATCTGTGAATGCAATTAAGTACTTTAGATTTGGTGTAGTGCTATTTTGTTTTGTAAATAATAGTCTTTATGTCTGTCGTAAACGATTTAAATTGGTTTTCAATATGTTAATAACTTTTTTGATGTAATAATTTGCAATGCTTACTGTATTAAGTTGCTATACCCTACCCGGGTCCATGTTTTTATTAATAAGAACAATATAAATAAATAAATAAATATATAAGGACAATTCATACAGATTGAGCTAGCCCCAAAGTAAGTTCGAAACTTGTGTTATGGGATACTAACTCAACGATATTATATTTTATAACTAGATAAACATTATATATTACTATAGATAAACATCCAAGACCCGAGGCCAATCAGAAAAAGTTCGTTTTCATCATGACCCGACCGGGGATCGAATCCGGGACCTCCTGGGTGGCGGTCTGGCGTGGTAACCATTACGCCACGGAGGTCGTCACAATAGAAGTTAAGTATATAAGATCTGTAACCTATGTAAATTGTAATGTAAACATGTGCAATAATAAATAAATTAAGAAATTTTAAGAGAGGTAGGGCACAGTGGATAATCCGCTCAAATCTGCCGCCGCCCGTCTAGGGGAGGACCTCCACCTTACAGAAGATCGTAGTCAAATAGCATTGGACTCGGCCATGTTGTGTTCCTGTGGTGAGTAAGTTCTCCAGAGCTCCACTGGGAGGGTTTGGCAACGCGTGATTGATGCCTCCGGTATTGCAAGCGTCTATTGGCTACGGTGATGCTTATCATCAGGCGGGCCGTATGCTTGTTTGCTTACTTTGAGGTATAAAAAAAATCACATCTTCACGGGACCGTGGACCTGAGTACACTGTTAAAATTTCATCTGGAACCTCTAGTGATGAAAGAGACTCGAGGCTTTTAATCATTTAATTTATGACTGACTGGACTGCAACCGTTTGTCTTAATAAATATGACTCAGTCGGTTAGCGTAAAGACTAAAACGACTTCAGTCCTTTTGTAAAAGAGCTGGCGTTTGAGTTAAGCATGATAATTTTAAACAAAAACTCTTCTGAAGTTATGTAACCGTAGCGACATCTAGTTACAATAATTAGTACTATAAAAACCATAATTATGGCTATTCGTCAATAGATGGCAGAATACATTTTTAAGTACATCGGCAACAATAAGGCATTGTTGAGCGTAGAAATTGCTTTTTTGTAATACGATTGTCTGCGAGTTGATAATATATAAATAATAATAATAATTGTGCAAATAATGTATGATAACGATTTTGTATTTATTCATTCATTACATTGAATAACCTATTAGATAATATTTAATTTTGTGCGTAAAAGATGCTATTAAAATCTTTGAAATCAAATTTTAGTTTAACTATTCCTCGATAGATGGCGTTAATAAGAATTTATAAATGTTTACTCAAGTTTGATTATAGATGGCACCTCTTATCAATGCTTGTTGATTATATTCGAATATTTCGTGAATAACGATGGGGGGAAAATATAACGATAATCTTAAGATATTTATTGATTAATGATATTAAAGAAAAGATACAATTATTTAGATAAAATAAACGTGTTTATTTTAAATATGTAATTTTGAATAATAAAAACAGATTGAAGATTAGATATCAAGCTAGTTTATCGTGTATCCGAACTTGTAACGGCGAGTCAGCTGCCGGTGCGACTACAGTAAAAAATTACCAACTTTTCAGGGAAAAATATTGAATATTTTTTATTTATTTTTAAGCTGGGACAAAAACAACCGTGTATTCTGATTAGATTAATGTAATTTTAAGTTTAAATTGTAAACAAATAGAAATTTATATTAAAAAAATATCCCTTTCAAAATAGTTTACACACAAAATTAAAGTAAATGTTTTCGTACAACTTACGTTAATTATAATTACATAAGTATTAGTTTTTTTAACACTACAAAGGTGGCAAACAAGCATACGGCCGGCCTGATGGTAAGCCGTCACCGTAGCCTATAGACGCTTGTAATACCAAGGGTATCACTTGCGCGTTGCCAAATCAAATCAAAATATTTTTATTCAAATAGGCATATTACAAGCACTTTCGAATCGCCACTTTTTTTTGTCCCTACCACCAGTTCAGACGGCAGATTTGTGCTAAGAAGAACCGGCAAGAAACTTAGCTCTTGCTCTTAAACCAACCCTCCCAATCCCCTAAGTGGCCTCGCGCTGGCCCTCACAGCGTAGGGGAGCGTCCCCAAGGCGGCGGATAGGGGAATGGTCGGTAGTACAGCCTAGCTACACTAACCGGCTAAGTCCGATGGACTCGCTGACCAACGACGGGTGTGGTCCTCCAGCATTTCGGGGGTTGTGCGGCGGGTTGACACCTCGCCCACGTAAAACCAATGTTGCTGGTGAAGCGTATCCCGTTAGCGCTTCACTAGCTTGCACAACATCGTCAAAAAAAAAAAACCCCCCAAGTGCAGCTCTGGAGACCTTACTCACCATAAGAACACAACATGGCCGAGTCCAATGCTATTTGGCTACGATCTTCTGTATAAAAAAAATAAATATTATACTTCTTCTTCTTCTTTCACTAGTATTTTGTTCTTAAATTAGTTGTGATTGTGATTGCACACAGATAGGTAGTTTTGTGTCGCACCCTACCGGACAAGCTATAAAAGCAACGTCGACCATTGCCGATGTTTGGATGGGTTTCGTTATCTCGAGCTTCTTCTTGCTTCAGAGAGCACGTTAGCCGTCACTGTCGGTCGCGGTTGTTGTCAACGGATGACAGTCGCTAAGCCAAGTAAGTGGCCTTCGAGCGGCTCAAAAACACTAGCCTCTTTATTTATTACTAGCTGACCCGTGCCCACTTCGTTGGGCATAATGTTAAAAGCCTTTTTATTTTTTGTTTTTTTATATAACCTATGACACTCAGCAATAATGTGGCTTTCTATTGGTGAAAGAATTTTTAAAATCGGTTCAGTAGATCCCGAGATTACCCCTTACAATTTAACAAATACACAAACTTTACCTCTTTATAATATTAGTTTAAAAGTATAGATTAAAATTCATGTAGAAACATTTTTTTAATTTTTTTATAAATGAAAGTGAACACCTGTTAGATTATTGTGGTACTTTCTATTCCGTGTAATGGCAACATCAATGAGTGCCATGCCCTCGTCAGTATCGTGTACTGAACAATCAAACAATATTGTTTATGTAAACTTTGACTGCGAATTGTTTCGAAATAATACCTTTATTCGGTTAAAACAAACGGTTCAAGTTAAGTAATTGTGTTTCGACAGCTCTTCCTTGGATTGTGTTTGAGTGTACGTGTTAAAACAATTTTGCCTTTGTACCGTTTGAAAAAGAAAACAAGTGCACCGCTGTGTTGTAGCGATTGTCAAATTTAAAAAAAACAGTGTAGTAAATTTTCGATTTAAATTCAAAATAGAATGTGATAATAAAACAGTGATGTGATTGTCAAATAATAAAAAAAAAACAAATAAAATTTGATCTATAATGTTTTTAGTGGAGCGATTGATAAATTTAAAATAATATTGGGTGATATTATAAAACTACAAAAAAACACGAAGTGAAGTGATTGTCAAACACAAAAAAGTGTTAAAATTCGATTTATATAAAAAAAGAATGTGAATGTGAACTACAAAAAAAATTGTGTTCTAACAAAAAATTGTGGACAAAATAGAATGTAATATTTTAGAACTACATACAAAGTCTAAGGTGGTTTTTGTAATTACAAAATTATATATATGGAAAAACGTAATTTTTAAATACAAAGAAAACTTAAGATAAAATTGTATTTTTTTATGAAAAATATAAAAAAAATGCCTTCTAATTTTAAATGATGATATCTCAATCACAGAACAGAGTACAGGCAATAAAAAGTAAATTTGAAAATCTGAATACGGAAAAGGAATTGGTAATTAAAAAGAGAACGGAATTGTCTATATACAAAAATGGTGACAGTATTGATAAAGAAAATATTTCTGAACGAACACAAAATGATGATATTTCACCAAACGTAAGTTATCTTTACAGCGAAACGAAAAATGTAAAAAAAGCACTAACCAGACAAACAAGCGACCCGGGCAAGAAGTTGCAACGGAGCCACGCATTCCGTTGTGATCGTGCCCAAAAAATCTCTAACAGTCCGAAGAGACACGGAAGTTGTTACGGTCGTTCTGAAAGCGGTGACTTCACTTTGAAAATGGGAGAAAAAAAGTTGAGTAAAGAACGATTGAAACGATTGGGGAATCTTCTAGAAGATCAAATGAGGAAAGAAAACTTTCAATATACTGATCAATCTCAGGAAATAGTTAACACGGAAGATACAGTCAACGTTTCACACGATAATTCAAGCGATGTAGTCAGCGATGTATCGCACGATGTAGTTTTAAATTCAATACCTGATTCCGAAGTGCCACAACATATACTAGATCAATACGCTAAAGTAAACAAAACCAAGAAACGCGAAGACAAACACGATGCGATGACTGATAGTGGTGTGAGTTCTGAAACGGAAAATCTAGAAGACGAACGGAACGGGAGAACTAAGAAACTTGTATCGCAATTCGAGAAACAGGATAACAATTTAGAAATAATGAATGATTTGTGCGCGAGCAGCGAAACAATGAGATTGGAACGGAAAAACCCACATTTAACCTTAACTGATACTTTAAAGAAAGCCTTAAAACAGCCCCTACCCATGGGTCCGCCACCTAAGAAACCACCTAGGACTTTCGGTACACCTAACTCAGAACTTAAAGAGAAGAAAAACGCTAAGAAAATGCTAGAAAAACTAGAACAAGTTTTATCTAGACGAGAAGCTTTGAGCTCAAAAAATGAGTATGATATCGCAGAAACCGATTTAAGTAAAGATCTTAAGAATGAATTGTTAAAAACTGACTTTAATACTAGTAATAGTGTTGGCAGTAGAAGCGATCTAAAAAATACTAGTATTGATTCAAAACCTAAAGAAATCCATTATTTGTGTACGGAAATTTTAGATATTACGCAAAGAACTTTACTACCTAATCAAAATAAGGATTGCTTTAAACTAAACTGTGCTAAACTTGCATCAACAACAAGTCTGCCTTACACCAGACTTAGTATGAATGATTGTTCATGTAACTCATTCGTGCCATTGCATGACAGTAAAACATTTTCAAATGACACGAAATGTCATAAATGTACATTAAGCGATTCGTTCCATCCATCGCTTGATAGAACGTTCACAAATGACACGAGATGTGTGAAATGTCAGATAAACGATGATGTGCACGGATTCAAATGTCATTTGAACTGTAAATGTGGTAAATCTGAGTTTTTTGTTGAGAAAGAACATATCTACGATGAGCCCTGTGTTGAGAATAGATATGGGACATTGAATACTTCGAAGTTGTGTAGGAGTATGGAGGATTTGAAGGCGAAGGATGATGAGGTAAGTTATTATCAAGTTAGATTTTATCTTATCCTATCATATTGTCTTATCTTAACATCTTAGATTACAGGCCAAGACATTATCTCTACTCGGGCATGTATTTTTTAATAAACGAGGTTGCATTTTTTTTTAGTTACCAAGAGAGGTTTTATCTTATCCTATCATATTATCCTATCTTAACATCTTATCTTATAGTGGGTGATTATAACCAAAACACATTATCTCTACTTGGTGCATACCCATTTTTTTGTAATCTAGGTTGTATTTTTAAGTTATCAAGATAGATTTTATTTTATCTTAACATTTTGTCTTATTTTATGATGGCTAACACCTTTTTAAATAACTCCTGCTTCTCGCCGTATTACCCGCACTTAATTTTATACACAGTGGCGCCACCTACTTTATAAAGCGCCACTGACTATCAGACTTTCGACCAAATACGGAAACCGCGTACTTTTCGTGATAAAAAGTACCCTATGTGTTAATCCAAGGTATCAGCTACCTACATACCAAATATCATAAAAATTTGCTCAGCCGTTTGAGCGTGAAGAAGTCCCAAACACACTCGCATACTTTCGCCTTTATAATATTAGTGAGATAAATCTCTCCGTTACAAAATTATTCATGTAACACAAATTTCGGGTGTTTTATACCTGTTTTTTATATCTCTGTTATGTTACACTTTTTAAGTGTTACTTGCAAATGCCTGTACTGCAATGTACATTACCATATCTATACTAATATTATAAAGAGGTAGTTTGTGTGTTTGTATATTTGTTAAATTGTAAGGGATAATCTCGGGATCTACTGAACCGATTTTAAAAATTCTTTCACCAGTAGAAAGCCACCATCATTGCTAAGTGTCATAGGTTATATAAAAAACCAAAAAATAAAAAGGCTTTTATGTGGTAGTCGGTTTTGCAAAGTAAATCGGAGAAAAAACGGTCGAATGAAAGCGTTTCTTACGAACGCCTGTACTAAAAAAGGATTATTAACATTATGCCCAACGAAGTGGGCACGGGTCAGATAGTACATTAAACATTAAAATTAATTTACAACTAGTAACCTTTATTAAATTTATGAATGATTAAGTTACTTATCCTTCCCTATCCATTGAGTCATATCATATCCTGTTAATTTTATAAAATCCAATATTATTAAACTTGTAATACCTGTATTTTAAAAATGATTTTTCCTTGTGCATAAATATAACATAATGTTAGTCACAATTTATTTATTACTAGCGCTCCGTATCACCTTTGCACTGACATTACTAAGGAGAGGTATTTAAATTTAAAAAAAATTGCTTATGTCATCCGGGGGTAACGTAAGGTAAGCCCAACGGTGAAAGAATTTTTGAAATAGGTCCAGTATTTTTTTGTGTTTATTCATTACAAACAAAAAATATAAATCTATCCTCTTATATTTGTTACTAGCTAAACCCGCGCAACTTCGTCTGCGTGTATCCCGCTTTCCCGTGGGAATTTCGGAATGTATTATACCTAAAAACCTACCTCTTGAATCACTCTATCTATTAAAAAAAACCGCATCAGAATCCGTTGCGTAGTTTTAAAGATTTAAGCATACAAAGGGACATAGGGACAGAGAAAGCGACTTTGTTTTATACTATGTAGTGATTAATTTGACGACCTCCGTGGCGTAATGGTTACCACGTCAGACCGCCACCCAGGAGGTCCCGGGTTCGAATCCCGGTCGGGTCATGATGAAAAACGAACTTTTTCTGATTGGCCTCGGATCTTGGATGTTTATCTATATGTATTTGTTATAAAATATGGTATCGTTGAGTTAGTATCCCATAACACAAGTTTCGAACTTACTTTGGGGCTAGCTCAATCTGTGTGATTTGTCCCTATAAATCTATATCTATCTATCTATCTAATATACTTACTTACTCCGGCTCATATGGCTATGGCTCAGCGACCCAAAGTGAGTCTTGGCCTCCGACACAAGAGAACGCCATTTCTTCCGATCTTGAGCCATGCTTCGCCAGTCTCCAGCTTGAAGTTCGCAGAGATCGGATTCCACGGCGTCGCTCCAGCGGTATCTGGGACGGCCTTTGCGGCCAATGGGTTTTCCCACATACGCCTTCTTAGCCCCACGATCTTCACCCTTTCTCTTCAGATGGCGCAGCCATCGGAGTCTGTGGCCTTCCTCTCCCATGATGTTGTGGTTGGCAAACAAATCTTCCACCTCTTGATTTTTGAGGATCCTCCCTGGCCGCCCTACAAATATCTTATCAGTAGGTATAGATATCAATTTAAATATCAATTTTATGTCTGCCTCGCTAACGTATATTATGAAATGGAATGAAAGAGATCAGAAATGGGTGACCTCCGTCAATCCGCAATAAAGCAGCATGACAGTCCTCTTTAATCCTCTTCGATTGAAGGGAGTCTCATATCCCTGCAGTGGGATGATTATAGGTTGATATGATAAAAGAAAAAGGACGGAGATTGGAACAAGCCCACCATGGTTCTGTCTCCTGTAGATCCTGGATCAACAACGGCGACCTCAGATAGACAATAAGCAATGATATTAACGTCCCGGGCAAGAAGTTACAGGGTGAATATCAGATTTCGTCTAAAATTTTCTAATTTCTATGGCGCATTTTTTAAAATGTTTTCAATAAATGAGATAACATACCTTGTAAACGACTTAAATCCATATATAAACATGTTATTCTGCCTTAAATATCATCAGAAATTATTAAGTTATAGCATTTTGAAAATTACATTGCCAAAGAAATTAGAAAAATGCAAAACTCGCGCCAAATATATTACACTAATGCGCCCCTCTATTGCACCTAGTTACATTGTCTTTTAACTCACAGCGAATTTAATAACAAAGAAATTAGATGGAGTAATGAGTATTGAAAAGTGACCGAAAGGGACGGAGATACTGTTTTGTGTGCAATAGACAAGGGCAGACTATCTTTGTGAATATTCTCCTTATGTTGTGTCATCGTTCTAATTAAGAGCCGAGCGTAATTCATCTGATATGATAATATAGGTCACAATGCAACATCTGGACATTTTAACACTATCTACAGACCGCGTTTTATATCCATAGTAAACCATCTATCTAGGTTAAGAATATGATGCCATGTTTCAAATTGTTGTCTCTCACTCACGTAGAATGTTTAAACAGGAAAATCCTTTAAATACTTTCTACTCCATCTAATGTTAATTCGTTGTGAGTTCAAGACAGCTGTAGTTTCTTCCCTGAAATGAAATCGTTTATTTCAGAAATTAGACCTTCACAGGCACTTTTTCTTGTCATTTACAATTTGTATATATGTATAAAGAAAATAAACTACGTTATATACTACCACCATTTCGGACACAAGCAAAATGGCCACCGGTAGAAGAAATGGCGAAAGAAACCCGGTTACGGCCTTTTTGTCATTTAGCAATTTTTTCTTTCACTCGTTTGTTACAATGTATGAGTACATTTATAAGAATAAATAAAATACAGATCCAGGTACATACAGAAATCAAGCACTAAACGCGGGATGTCGATCCTGAGTATTGTCAATCTGAAGTCGCCGTTGGTGATCATGTGTCCACAGGAGACATAATAGTAAATATATAGGGAAAAATCACACAAATTGAGCTACCCCCAAAGTAAGTTCGAGACTTGTGTTATGGGATGAAGAAGGAAAACTATGCGACCTGGACATTGGTCGCATAGCGGAGTTTTGTAGAAGGAGTTTAAGGTTTCCTGGGGGGAGGTCACCGGGGCCATAGTAACAACCGTATCCACAAGGGAATAGGGTGTAATGAGTCCAATTAGCGACTTGAACACCCGCCTGTGCCCCGCAGGCGTCCCAACCTATAATAATAATAATAATATGGGATACTAACTCAACGACACTATATTTTATAACAAATACATATAAATAACATCCAAGACCCAGGGCAATCAGAAAAAGTTCGTTTTTCATCATAACCCAACCGGGATTCGAACCCGGGACCTCCTGGGTGGTGGTCCGGCATATCAGTAGGAATGTGTGGTGGGCTTGTCCTGATCTCCGTCAAATACAAATACATACGTGTCTTTTCTTTACTGTGTTACATATCAATTTAGAGAGGTAGGGCACAGCGGATAATCCGCTCAAATCGGAGCAACCCGTCTGGGGAAGGACCTCCACCTTACAGCAGATCGTAGCCAAATAGCATTGGTCTCGTCCATGTTGTATTCCTACGGTGAGTAAGGTCTCTAGAACTTCACTTGGGGGGGTTCGGAGGGTTGGCAACGCGCGAGTGATACCCACGGTATTGCAAGCGTCTTTAGGCTACGGTGATGCTTACCATCAGGCGGGCCGTATGCTTGTTTGCCACTTTACTGGTATAAAAAAAAAAATATATGTAAAGCCTATTTTTTTTTACAATACGTCTCGTTTTTCTTACTGCGTTGCGATTGGTCCATATTGATTCACGTAATAATGTCGGGAAGTTGAGCGAAAAGTGTATGGACGTTCTCGTCGTCTCACATCGACTTTTACAAAAATATCTTATTCCAAAATTAGATTTTTCCAATTAAATAGTTTGTTTCACACACCAAGTTCTTATATGTAAGTGAATCACCTTTATCATTGGACCGTGACAAGTTGGAAGGCCGTGGCGGTGAGACGTCTCGCTTGGCTTCCGTCAACCCCCCATGTCGCTTCGAGATTTCCGTTTCGAGACCAGATACCTTACTCTTAAAAGTATCTTATTATGGCGCTTCTTATGTTTTTAAACACAACACAATTAACGCCAATGTCGACTGGTTTTATGAGATTGTATTGATACCGTATTCATGGTATTCATTTTGTCTCGACTCAGTATGCAGTCTCTGGCTCAAGATGCCCCGAAGAAAGATGAAAGCTAAATTTCTTCAGAAAAGGCGGCTTATGAAGTCAGCCCTATAATGCTCTATTAATAGTTCTTGATCACAAACTCCGATCACTATGCACTTCAACGAAATGTTTGCTTCACATTACGCCATCAATACTATGAATCAAACGCTGAAACACACAGAAATTAAATTTCTAATCACGAGCTCGAGTTGGCGCCAAAATCCGCGAGAGTTAAATTTCGTCGGGGACAGTGCAAAGCTGCGTAACTAACACTGGATAATATTGCGTATCTGAAAAATGTAGCTAAATTCTAATTTCGTTTTGTATTGTTGTAGAGACTGATTTTATTATTTTAATTCCTAAATTTCTATCTTAATCCTAACACCTAACTAATATTATAAATGAGAAAGTGAGTTTGTTTGTTTGTTATTCCTTCACGGCTTAACTAATCAGCCGATCATTATGAAAATTTGTATATATATTGTCACGGGTACAGAGCCCAACATAGGCTACTTTTTATCCCGTGAAAGTACGTCATTCCAATGGAAAAACATTTTTTCTACTGTAGAGGGCGCTGTATGGGATGCTATCGGCCAACAGATGGCGCCACAAGTCGCGCACAAACGAGATTTATGCTATGTCATAAAATTAACGCGAGCGAAGCCGCGGGGAAAAGCTAGTTGTTAATATTGCACGGAATACAAATAAATATCTTTATGCAAAAGAAATACCAAAATCTATTGAAATAAATAAATTGTAAAGTTTTAACTTTCTCCTCTAAAACTGTCTGGAGTGTAGATACGCACTCCCTACGTGTAGTACATTCGCGGATTTTCACTATCCCCGACGATTTGCAACTTTGAGAGTCTTTGTATCATCTGACATTTCCACTGTCACTGTCACTCAATTAAGATTGGCATTTGACCCCGGCAGGTCATTATAGTGGCATTTTACCATTTGTCACTCATTGGTCCCAAACTAAGTTAGGCTTGACCTGCTTGTGGTATTGGTAGTTGGTGGAGACTCATACATTATCCATATCCATACTAATATTACAAATGGGAAAGTGTGTGTGTCGGTTTGTTTGTCCGTCTTTCACGGCAAAACGGAGCGACGAATTGAAGTGATTTTTTAGTGGAGATAGTTGAAGGGATGAAGAGTGGCATAGGCTACTTTTTGTCTCTTTCTAACCCCCCCCACTTCCTTAAAATGGAGGGAATAATTAAGTTTGTATGGAGCATTCCGCAATTTTCATGGTAGAAAGCTAAAAATTGGTATGCGGACTGTTTGTGACTAACAAAAAAATCGTGCATCATTTTTTTTTTAAGTCTGCCCCCAACCCCTCAAAAGAGGGGGTGAAATTCTAAATGGGACTTTTCGCAGTTTTCAATGTAGGAAGCAAGGGGGAACCGTATTACCCCAAATTTAACGCGAGCGAAGCCGCGTGCCAAATCTAGTTGTAAATATATACTGACTAGCTGTTACCCGGGGCTCTGCCCGCGTAAAAATTAACCTATGTTGTGTTTATTTCTGAAATCTGACCCCTGACAATATGTATATAAATTTTGATAATGATCGGCTGCTTAGTCAAGCCGTGAAACAAACAAACAAACTCACTTTCTCATTTATAATATTAGTATGAAATATGATAATACCTACATAGAAAACAGCTATAGTCGAGAACAGACACAAATGCCACCACATAAATGTTTACCCCGAATGGAAATCGAACCACCTGACTCTGATGCCGAAGGTAGAATCACCACCAACGCACCAACGTGCTGTCAAGTTAATTGAGATTGACATTTGACCCCGGCAGGTCATTATAGTGCCATCTTGCCATTTGTCACTTTCACTCTAAAGTACCGCAATTTTCTAGTCGTTACATAGCCAATTTTTTTAATAAGAGCTATTATCTGTTATTGGTAAGTCTACTATCGATTGTTGCGTAAATGTAAACGCAAGTGAAGCAACTGTGACTCCAGTCAATATTTTGATTGATATGAAATCGTTTATTTCAGAAATTAGACCTTCACAGGCACTTTTTCTTGTCATTTACAACTTGTTTGAATAAAGAAAATAAACTACGTTATATACTACCACCATTTCGGACACAAGCAAAATGGCAACCGGTAAAAAGAAATGGCGAAAGAAAATCGGTTACGGCCTTTTTTGTCATTTTGTACTTTCTTTTTCGCTCCTTTTTTTTCCACTCATTAGTTACAATGTAGGTATAAGTACATTAAAATTTATAAGAAGAGTACGCGGAACGTAATACACAATGGTGTGGAATGAACAAGTCTTAAATCTTAAAATAAAAAAAGTCACTGACAAGAGTGAGCAGACCAGTCCCCCTAGGCAGCACCCGTTCACGAGTTGATAGATTTAAAAAAACCGAAAAATTGTTTGACTTGAAGCCTATGGCCACTTTCTACCATCGAACTGCTCGTCACCGGCAGGGAATCCAACCTCACACGCTAGATCCAAAATGGTCGCGTACTGCGCGGTTTCCGGGGAGTTTCCTCCTGCAAACGCTGTGGCTGGGGAATGAGATCCTGCCGAGGTCTTTCCTACTATAATAGGACGTAGCCAAATAGCATTGGTCTCGGCCATGTTGTGTTCCTACGGCGAGTAAGGTCTTCAGAGCTCCACTTTTTACAGGATCGGCAACGCGCGAGTGATACCTACTCCCGGTGTTGCAAGCGACCATTGGCTACGGTGACGATTCACCATCAGGCGGGTCGTAAGCTTGTTTGTGGTATAGAAAAAAAACTACTTCAGGAATAAAATGAGATTTCCACCTCAGGAGTATTATTTACATTTTTAGTTTTTTGAATCTACTTCTACTGTAAATAATAAATAAAACTAGGGGTGCATGGCGTAACGCGATGCAAAGTTGAGCTGAGCGAATGTTGAAAGTTTTGGCGCCAAAAATCAGCTTTATTGGTTTTGGCACATTTTGGCACATTTTATTTTCATTTTTATTTTTTTAAAACCTTGCCACAAACTGTCTCTTAAGATGTGCCAAGTTTGGTTCTAATTGGTGGAGTAGTTTGGGAGGAGAAGACGAACAACCAAATGAGGAGAGTCTGGTATGGAGAGCTTCGCTCGCCTTCGGCTCGCTCAGCTCAATAAATAAATATATAGGGACAATTCATACAGATTGAGCTAGCCCCAAAGTAAGTTCGAAACTTGTGTTATGGGATACTAACTCAACGATATTATATTTTATAACAAATACATATATAGATAAACATCCAAGACCCGAGGCCAATCAGAAAAAGTTCGTTTTTCATCATGACCCGACCAGGGATCGAACCCGGGACCTCCTGGGTGGCGGTCTGGCGTGGTAACCATTACGCCACGGAGGTCGTCGTACTTCTACTGTAGCTTTGTGTATTGCAAACAAAACATATTCTGATGTGGAATGTGCTCCCAGCCTCTGTTTCCTTCGGACTATGATATGGGACTATATAAGAGGTACATTAGAGATCTTGTTAAGAGGTGGGCAACGCATTGGTAGTGCCCCTAGTGTTGCTGATGTCCATAGGCGGTGGTGTGGTGACCACTTGCCATCAGGTAGGCCGCTTGCCAAATTTTTTTGTGCCATTAAGTTGGTAAACAAGCATACGGCCCGCCTGATGGTAAGCATCACCGTAGCCTATAGACTCTTGGAATACGGGGGTATCACTTACGCGTATCACCGTAGCCTATAGATAGACGCTTGAAATACGTGGGTATTTCAAGCGTCTATTGCCTGCCAACCCTCCCAAGTGGAGCTCTGTGGTCTCCAAGGTGACCTGTAACATTTTGATGATGTTCATAGGCGGTAATCACTTTCCATCAGGGGGCTCGTCTGCCTGTACGTGGTACTATCTACATTTCAAAACAACATTGATTTAAAACGGTATTTATTTTTGCCCACTGACCGCTAACGATCACACGGTGTTGTGTACATACATTCTTTATGAGAACGGTCAAGTGTGCGTCAGGACAGTATAGTGAGTTCCGTACGAGAGAACTGCGTTAATGGCTGATATACACATTTTCAAGGGGTAGAGTGATTATGAAAAGATCTAGCCCTAGACTGCTCTCATAGAATATCGGCTTAAAATCATTGGAGAAATGTGAAGATCATTTTTTCGATGCAACGAACCATTTGCGAATTATTAACATTTTTGTTTGCCATATTTCAAGGCTAGGTGTATGTTTCACGCTGTGTCTCACGTAGTTGTTACAGAGGGAAGACCTTTCAATACTTCCTTCTCCGTCTAATATCTTTCTGATTAAATTCGTTGTGAGTTCCAAGACAGTTGTAGTTTCTCCTCCGGGACGTCAGGCGTCAGGTGAACATCGAACACGAACACTTTGTTCGCACGTGCGTACCACTGACGAACATCAAACAATTTGTTCGTCAAAAGTGTTTGTGTCGATCCAATTTGGTTGTTCTGTGTGGACGATGTTCTCAGCACGACCGAACAAGAACATTGTTAACACGAACATCGAACCGAAAGAGAAAGGCTTGGTAGCCTCTTTTGTTCGGCGCCATGTTCTTGTTCGGTTGTGAACTTGTGAGTGGTTGCGCGCAAACACAAGTAGAACTATGTTTGTAGGTGTTCATGTTCGCTTTGCTAATTTACGTCCACACGTGCGAACCACATGTTCCGTGTTCGTGTTCGATGTTCACCATGTTCGTGTTCGGTCGTGCTTCATTGCTTATTGTCAATCTGAAGT
The DNA here is from genome assembly GCA_905163395.2 of Endotricha flammealis. Classification (NCBI taxonomy): domain Eukaryota; kingdom Metazoa; phylum Arthropoda; class Insecta; order Lepidoptera; family Pyralidae; genus Endotricha; species Endotricha flammealis. The sequence goes on along the minus strand of LR990882.1, from coordinate 1,002,020 downwards.
TGCTATTGTTTTTTTTTTATTTTTTTTTATTATACCACTTAGGTAGCAAACAAGCTTACGGCCCGCCTGATGGTAAGCGGTCGGCGGTCACCTTAGCCTATGGAGGCTTGCAACACCGGGGGCATCACACGCGCGTTGCCGACCCTGCCTTTTGAAGAACCCCATATTATAGTCCTCTTCGGGGATCTCATTCCACAGCATCAGCGTTCGCGGGAGGAAACTACTCTGAAACCGCGCAGTACGCGACCATTTTGGTTCTAGCGTGTGAGGTTTACAGGTGATTCTATTTACAGGACAACGGTGGTATGTGGTGGACTTGTCTCATGCATTGTTGTAAACTAACATATAGAATCCATTTTTATCAAAATAACGAATGAAGCTAATACCCTATAGACATGTACGCGCGTTGACTTCTGCTACATTGATCTCTTTGTATGTTAAGTAAGGCCCTGAGTGCTTAGTACGAGTTTCTTTGTTCACATTCGATCATGTCGACGTAAACAAACCGACCAAATAGAGAAGAACTCTCATGTTGCGAATTTATAAGACGCGTGCTACATATCAAAATTATGCGGCTTACTTGCTCACGTTTCGAAGTGAGTAACCCGGCTAATTTGGATATGTAACACGCGTCTGATAAATTCACAATATGATACAGTTTTACATTTTGGTCGGCTTGTAAACGTTAACACGTTCGAATGTGACCAAAAAACTCGTACTAAGCACATTGATCGACGTACGAGTAAAACCACGGTTTTATGGCTCGGCGGTAAAGCTTGCCGGTCGATGCAAAACCGCGGTTTTAAACACCGACGAGCCCAGCTCGCGGCTCATCATGTTTGCTATATTTTTTACTCGGCTCGTCATGTTAAAACGAGATGGCGAGATACACAAAGCTTCAGACTCGGAACAAGACATGTCACCTCTCTCATTCAGGCGCGACTGTTTTGCTCGCTAGTCGATCAGCGCTAACGAGCCGCGAGTAAAACCGTTGTTCTTTAAAACCGCGGTATAGGCTCGTACGTCGTTCAGGGCCTTTAGACAGACATCACGATGAAATTATTGCAACTCCACGATGCATAATGTTACGCGACGAATTCGCCTTTTCAGGACAAGATCAAAGCAGTAGACAAAATCCACGGAACCCTAAAATTCTAAATTGTTCAAACACACGAGTCTAACTGTCCATTTGAGTTCAAATTGACACGCTAACACTCAGAAATGATCTCTATCTCCAAGAAATAGAGTTGATTATCGCACAAGATGACAATGTCATTGTTGTCCGGTGTGAAAAAAATGCATGAATGAATATTTTTAGTCTGTGAGATGACAAATTGAGATCGAGGTGTAGTGACGAGTTTGTAAATTGACACCTGCACTATTTTTTTTTAAACCACTAAGGTGGCAAACAAGCTTTCGGCCCGCCTGATGGTAAGCTGTCACCGTAGCCTATGGACGCTTGCTACACCGGAAGTATCACTACCGTCCGCGTTGCCGACCCTGTAAAAATCTTTTAATGCCCCTTTTAAAATGAAATGAAAAATTATTTATTTGCCAATAAATAAGGTAGTAACAGGATCTTAATACTTGATAAACATAATAGATTCTCTTATTTAGCTACGTGGATAGCATGCAAATTTTCTGAATTTTTTTTTTTTTTTTTTTTTTTTTTTTTTTTTTTTTTTTTTTTTTTTTTTTTTTTTTTTATTAAAAGTACCTAATCACAATAAAAAACTATAGTAAAAATTTAAATGTCATCATTTTAGGAATTCATTAAAACATCACAAAATCCACACAACAGGTTACAATACACGTTTTTTATATTTTTATCATTTAGGAAGTCCGCAATAGTATAATATCTTTGCTCTAATAGTATTTTATATGTGAAGAATCCCAGGTCAGTTAGTTTCTGAAACTCATTAATTAAATGACACATTAAAAGTATAGATGTCACTGTGAAACTAAAGATGAAATGTTCTATCACATTTGTAAGTTTTCATCAAAGAAATTTTATTTTATAAATTCGTCGGCTATCACTCGGTAACTAGTAGAGCCTACTTAACCGTAATAGTTTTCATTGAAGGTTCAGCATATGGACTATTACCATTGCTACTACCATGATTTTTGAAGTGAAAACTTCTTTAGCGGCGCTTGGCACTCTTTTTAGATGGGTAAAAAATGTTAAACTCGCGTCAGATCCGTAGCCTGATCGAAAAAGCGTAAGATTCCCTAACCATTCCAAAATATTCAAAAATGCACAACGTTGATGTTTAAGTTTTCACTTCTGCCGGCACTCCCGGAGTGCAACCCGTGAAACCTATCCTTTTTTTAAAGAACATAAGACTTTCGGAGATAGACGGCGATGTATATTTTTAGTCTGTACATGACAAATTGAGACCAAGATGATCTAGTAACGAGTTTCTAATTGACACCTGCTCTAAATAAAGTGACACAAAAAATATCTCGTTTGTCTCTCTCGCCCCGTGGATGATAACTGAGGAGTATTTTATTCTTTGATCAATCAGCACACTGAGCTATTACTTATTTGTGTTACTGCAGCACACGTACATTTTTTATCAGCTACTTAAAGCTGGATCTACGCTAGATGAGCCGAGCACGAGCGGTGCACGAGCCGAGCCAAAATTCGTGTAGTATGAACCGACTTACGAGCCTCGAACTACAATTGTCACCGCGAGCAGAAAGGCTCGGCTTGCGCTCAGCTCGTGCTCGGCGGTAGACCCACCTTAAGAGTGGTAGATCCAAACCACAATGATCTGGTAGTGACTCGTAAATGGACTCGACCGGGACAGTACCTCACACATCATATCAACCCATAATCATCTCACTGCTGGGATACGGGTCTCCCTTCAATCGAAGGGGACTAGAGCGTACTCTGCCACGCTGCTCAAATGCGGTTTGGCAGAGGCCGGTGTTTTCAAGCCGAAGACCACCGACTTGGCTTAACAACTGTCATCTACCGATAACAGCCGGGACCGACGGCCTCCGAAGCACGGAGAAGCTCGAGATAACGAAACCCATCCAAACCCTGGCTAGGGTCGATGTCACTTGACTTGCTTGGTCATATTAGAGTGCGACACACAGCGACGCCATCGAGCTCCTCTCACAGAATATCGCATATTGTGAATCGTGAAATTCCTACGTTTTTTTTTATTTTTTATGTCATACAGTAGACAAACAAGCAAGCGGGCCACTGGGGCCCGATTCTACTACAAATGGGCCAATGGACTCTCAATCGTGTCTCAATAAAATGTCGATAGTGTATCTGTGGAATAGTTTTTGACATTTGTTATGGACTTAAACAATAAGTTAAACATTATGTTATTGTGCATTCGTTTAGTAGAAGCGGGCCCCAGGGGTGCTACCAATGCGTTGTCCCACCAAGGAGGGAAGGGAAGGGACGTGATGAGTCGGAAGCCTCTTGCTTCGTCCCTTATTCACATTTCATTTCCATTATATGTAAAAGTAAAATAGTAAGATAATGTTACACTTTTAATCTGTTTTAAAAATACCGGTTTTTGGTTCATAAGTGTTAATAACTCGATGGCGTCGCTGTGTGTCGCACTCTAATATGAACACGCAAGTTGAGCGACGTCGACCCTAGCCAACGTTTGGATGGGTTTCGTTATCTCGAGCTTCTCCGTGCTTCGGAGGGCACGTTAAGCCGTCGGTACCGGCTGTTGTCGTTGGATGACAGATTTATTGAAAACACCGGCCTCTGCCAATCCGCATTGGAGCAGCGTAGCAGAGTACGCTCTAATCACCTTCGATTGAAGGGAGACCCGTATCCCAGCAGTGGGATGATTATGGGTTGATATGATGAAGTGTTAATAACTATTACAGCCAATAAAGTTTACATTGGCAAAACTATGTGACAGGCAACAGGTTGCCATTTCGTTGCAAGGTCTAAACGCCAAAATTTTATGTATGTTTGTATACACAGTACGTGCCCTCCCACATATAAAACTGTAACAGATATAAAAACAGGTTAAAAACACCCAAAATAAGTGTTACATTAATAATTCTGTAACAGAAATAATGTTACACGGTTATAAACACTTAAAATAAGTGTTACATTAATAATTCTGTATCAGAAATAATGTTACACGGTTAAAAACACCCAAAATAAGTGTTACATTAATAATTCTGTAACAGAAATAATGTTACACGGTTAAAAACACCCAAAATAAGTGTTACATTAATAAAATCGAAAATCAGCTGTCAGCTGTCATGTAAACAATTGCTCCGTAATAATATCATAAATATATTTAAATTACTGTGAGTTTGTGATAAAAAGTGTGAAAATTTAATACATTTAATTCGAATATTAAGTGAAAGTGTTATCTCTAAACAATTACGTAAATACATGCAAAAATAAATAACTGTACAAAAGGTTTGAATAAACCGCCTTTGTTGAATACTGTCAGTGATAAGTGCTACTTAATCTTACCGTATATTAACACAGATACACATAACATTTGAACACAAATATTACCAACATAGTGCACAATAACATAATGACAAAATTTGTTTATTATTATCAATATCGCTAGAGGATTCAATTTCACAACCTCATCGTCGCCATTACTCATTTATAAACAGCGCCATCTACATTATTTTCTGTGAATGTTTTAAGATATTCATCGTCGATAAAACAGTCGCTTCGACGTGGTTCACTATAACAATAAATTTCGACATTATACTTAAGAGCGCCGTGGCCTGTTGGTTAAGCAGCGCACTTCAAATCTGCTTGCAATCCGAGTTCAAATCCTCGTGAGGTCTTCAACGACGGATCCACTTTTTAACCGATGAATTTTATTTCTGACATCACAACATTATAAACTTCCACTAATAATGGAAAATAACGTTACCTACAGAAAAAAATACAACACAAACAGAGAGAAGATTCAAAAATCATATGAATCATTACCAGATGTAGAAAAAAGTACGTCATCACCATTATCGTTTGACTCAACACGAGCAAATAGTTTACCAGATCTTTCAACCATAGATATTGATCAAGTTAATGAGCTTAAAAACACTATTGAGACATTGAAGATACAACTTGAAACAGCCCACTGTGAAATTGAAAATTTATCCATAGAAAACAATAGTCTACAAAACACAATAAGGAATAATAACCGCAAAATTAGCGAGTTACTAAATATTTGCTCATCTACCAAATCAAAAAACACTACTAGCAACACACGGAGAAAGTCAAGAAATCTAAGTAAGCGATGTCTTGACTTTACAGATATAGAATCTCCTTCAACTGAAAAGAATTCTCCTAAAATAACACAAGCACCTACTTTAACTGAAAATAATTCATTAAAAAAAACACAAGCATCTACTTCAACTGAAAATAATTCATCCAAAATAACATGCAACATAGAAACACCTAAACCTAAACCGAATAAAAATAACCATTCTGTTATTGAACAAATCATTAAGAATAGCAACACAAAACAACCTGATGAGATGCAAAACAAACACTCAAATACTTCCTACGAAGAAAGGGAAATAAAAATATTTGGAACACAACAATGCATAGGACTAGCCGCTGAAATCATAAGATCCAGACAAAATACAAGCTATGAAAAATACAAGACGTCTGCAATAATTAGATCATTTGCACCAGCAGAAGAAGCCTTAAAGGGAGGTGAAGAAATTAAATTAGACTCGGCAGATAAACTAATTTTATGTATAGGAGAAAATGATATCAACCCCACTAAGGTTTTCATTGAATTGTGTAGTATATTAAAGAGACATAAAAATAATACTGTAATAATTTTAAGTGTTTTAGAAAACAAATATCTAAATGTAAATTTGTTAAACAAACGTATTAGGATGTTGAGTATAAACTTTCCTAAATGTCATTTTGTGAATCTATTACCAAAATATAATAATTACATTGCAGATTTAGCTAAGAGAATTAATTTTATTATTGATTCTGTAGACTATGATGAAAAATATCTAAATTTCAATCAACATAAACGTATCATGTCAAAAAATATTTCTTCTGTATCTAATACGGGTAACAAAAAGCTTTCCAAAGTGAAAATACAAACTACAATTTTAGAATTTTTTCCAAGGATAAATCGCAAACAATACATGACAACAAATACGAGTAGTCGAGATACCAAATTATGTAATAACGTAAAAAACACAATATCCTCTCCTAATTCAATTGCAGGTACATCCAATAACAATAATGTAATTTTTTTTTCGAAAGTAAAAATAATAATATGAATTTTGAACTGACAATTATGCACCAAAACATTGCGGGTATATTAAGTAAAACGGACATTTTTCAAATTGTTCTGGACGACCTAGCGAAGAATGGCAAAGATATTGAGATTATTTGTATCAGTGAGTCGTTTCTAAAGTCAGGAGACGAGAAAAATTTATTTATAAAAGGGTTTAATTTAGCCAGTCACTACTCCAGAAAAAACCAACGTCGCGGTGGTGTTTGCATATTGTGTAAGGATTATTACATCACTTATAACATTAAATTTCTTACGGACCTTGCATCGGAAAACACTTTCGAATGCTGTGGAATTGAAATTCCACACTTCAAATGCATTGTAATCTGTATCTACAGAACACCAAACTCGAATCCATATATTTTTCTGAACAAGCTTGAAGTTCTATTGTCGAAATTACGCACTAGGAAAAAATGGAAGATTGTTTTAGCCGGAGATTTTAACATAAATTTATTAAAAGAGAATAATATACAAGCTGAATACATAAGAATAACGCAAAACTATGGCATGACAGTACATATTAAAGAACCCACAAGACGGAGTGCTTGCTTAGATCAAATTCTAAGTACCGTTCATACCGCTGTGGGAACCACGCATTGCGTCGGACTATCGGATCATGAAACTTGTCAAATCTTAAATATTGCAATACAAGACTGTCAGTTACCAAAAAAAGTTTTATTTACTTATAGACGAGATTATGACCCAGAAAATATAAAAAAATTTGCGGAGTGCTTATCGAGCTTATCATGGTCTGATGTATATGAGGAAGAAGATGTAAATACCGCTTTCAACAGATTTCATGAAACCTTAATATTATTTTTCAATTTATGCTTCCCAATACGTAAAATAAAAATTACTTACAAAAGAAACAATTGTTCATGGCTCACAAATGGTATTAAAAAATCGTGCGTCACAAAAAGAAAGTTACGATTCAAATACTACACTAATAAAAATAGACATACAAAAATAAATTACCAACGATATTCTACAATTTTTAAAAAATGTGTTAATACAGCAAGAAAATTAAAAAATGCTTCTTATTTTAAAAATACCAAAAACATTTGCCAAACGACATGGAAACTAATAAAAAACTACGAACAAATAAACAGTAACAACAAACATATAAACAAATTAATAATTAATAATGTAACCGTTACAAATCCAAATGATATCAGCAATAATTTTAATCAATTCTTTATAGACATGACAAATAATAATTCGGAAACCTCTAAATCATATGACTATAGACACATTCAATCCCAACAAGCCAGTATTTTTTTACAACCATGTACACCTAATGAAATTTTTGACATAATCAGATCATTAAATAACTCAAACTCAGTAGGATACGATGGTTTTCCAACAAAAATTCTTAAATATTGTGTGATTCTACTGTCTCCGATTCTTTGCCACCTTACTAACCTATCGCTTAAGGAAGGTGTTTTTCCCGAAATTTTGAAAATGTCTATAATAAAACCAATACATAAAAAAGGAGAAATGGATAAAATGGATAATTATCGACCCATTGCATTAATACCTATATTAGCAAAAGTAGTCGAAAAGGTAATGCATACTAGAATTTCAAAGTTTTTAGATAAACACAATATATTAAGAGAAGAACAAAATGGATTCCGTAAAGGTAAATCTACGACTCTTGCTGCATTTAAACTAATAAAAAAAGTAACGGAAAATATTGATAAAGGGATAGATACGACTGCTATATTTTTCGACATGAGCAAGGCCTTCGATTTCGTTTCACATGAGATACTCCTACATAAATGTGAAAAGTATGGTTTAAGAGGAGCGGCACAAACGTGGTTACAAAGTTATCTCCAAAATCGACGTCAATATGTAGTTATCACTAATGTAAATGAACAAGATGAAGAGGTCTCCTATAATTCTATTTCATTAATTAATAAAACAGGAGTACCTCAAGGAACCATATTGGGTCCTTTGTTGTTCATTATTTATATAAATGATCTACCTGATGTAACTGAATACCAATGTAATTTGTTTGCAGATGACATATCGATCGTGATCCCAGAAATACCAAATACTGATTATAATAATTCTATTAACATGACCGTATCTAAAGTGACAGATTGGCTTAAACTCAATAATCTCCAAATTAATGTTACCAAAACTAAATACCTCCGATTCTTCAATAGTAAACGAAGTATTCGCAGTTTAACTATACGTTCCGGCAATGAAACTTTAACAGAATCAGATGAAGTAAATTTTCTAGGAATCACGATAGACACTCAGTGTACTTGGAGACAACACATTAAAAAAGTATGCGCAAAAGTAAACCGCTTTGCATACGCCTTATGGCGTTTAACCAAACAAGTCAACCAAAAAACAGCTTTAATGGCATATCATGGTTATGTTTCGTCAAACTTAAAATATGGACTTCTCCTCTGGGGAAACTCAACGGACATAAATAGGGTTTTCATATCCCAGAAGCAATGCATACGTGCAATCTGTGATGTACCACCGTTGACTACTTGCGTACCACTATTTCGAAGGTTGAATTTGCTTACTGTTCCATCAATGTACATTTTTGAGTGTTGCATCTTTGTCAAGACTCAATCCGGTTTATTTATAAGTAAAGCAGAGACTGACCGACTTAAACCAACCAGATATCCGGGAAGGCTTTTATTACCCAAGATACGTACGCATTTTTTTTATAGAAACTGCTACTGCAATTGTATCACAATTTATAACAAACTACCACAGAAAGTAATGGAACTACAATTAAGAACATTTAAAACACTTTTGTTTAGATGGCTAGTGAAGAAATGTTTTTACTCTGTTAAGGATTATTTAAATTGTAAAATTGACATAATTTAATATTATTTATAATGACATTGTATTTTTTGTGTAAATTGTAATTTTGCGTGCCACCAGCTGGCTGAATGTTATGGCTCATATCAAAATACTACGACCTATAATTATTGTTACCACATTCACTGCAAATAAATTAATTTCATTTCATTAATTTCAATAATTCTGTAACAGAAATAATGTTACACGGTTAAAAACACCCAAAATAAGTGTAACATTAATAATTCTGTAACAGAAATAATGTTACACTTAGGAATGTGTATTCTTTTTAAATGTGTTTTCGAGTCCTTTGTCCCTGGAATTTTGAGTATTTTGTGTCATATTAATGTGTATTTTATAAAATGTTTTTAATGTCTCTATTTTGAGTCATTTTGAGTATATTGTGTGAGTTTCTGTTGTCTATTTTGAGCATATTGTGTCATTACGTCTTCCCATATCACCTTAGTTTTAATATCGTTGAGCTACATCTACGTTGTTATCGACTATCAAGTGATATTGTTTAGTCAAATGGTGTGAACAGGCTATTGTTACCTCGCTCGCATCATAGGAAGTGGCCCAATGAATCACCATTGAGGAAGTTAAACCTATTCGTAACATATATTTACGTAATATAGTTCTGTGGCCCGTGGCTTCGCTCGCTTTTTCGGGTTAATATAGCCCATGACACAAAAAATAGGACGGGTTGCACTTGCGGAGTGCCGGCAGAAGTGAAAACTTAAACATCAACGTTGTGCATTTTTGAATATTTCGGAATGGGTAGGGAATCTTACGCTTTTTCGATCAGGCTACGCGAGATCTGACGCGAGTTAAAAAAATTTTACCCATCTAAAAAAGTGCCTAGCGCCGCTAAAGAAGTTTTCACTTCAAAAAGTTGCTTTCTATATGAGTACTTGTAAAGTATTTGGAATATTTTTTTTGCGCGGAATTTTTTCTTTCTTGCATATACGCGCGGTAATGTGGTTGATGTATTTATTTAGAAGTTCTTTACACGCGTTTTGGAAGAACGCGCGTCAATCAATCAATCAAATACATTTATTTTCTCTCCAATCACTATTAAATTAACGTAAGGAATATTTTTTTGCGCGCAATTTTTTTTTTCATTGCTGTATACGCGCGGTAATGTGGTTGATGTATTTATTTAGAAATTACGCGCGTCATTCAATCAAAATCATTTATTTTATATTTTCCCTCCAATCACAAGAATTACATTAATAAAACAATAAAAAACAAGATTCAAGATTCTTTATTGCATTTACAATTAACAAAAGAAATAATATTTGTAATAATGAAGATTTTGAGAGATTGAAATCCTTTCGGACCGTTAGGGCTACATCCCCGCAAAGCAAAGTTTGTGTTGTACCTCAATACATGAGGCTCCCCCTATGTGGTGTAAAACGGCGTTACAAACTTAAAATGTGAAACAACGCGTCAACGCGCGACCATCCTGAAGCATGACTGATTTTAAGAGGGGTAGGGCACAGCGGATAATCTGCTCAAATCGGAGCAACTCGTCTGGGGAAGGACCTCCACTTTACAGAAGATCGTAGCCAAATAGCATTGGTCACGGCCATGTTGTGTTCCTACGGTAAGTAAGGTCTCCAGAGCTCCTCTTGGGGGGGTTGGGAGTGGGAGGGTTGGCAACGCGTGAGTGATACCCCCGGTATTGCAAGCGTCTATAGGCTATGATGATGCTTACCATCAGGCGGGCCGTATGCTTGTTTGTCAACTTAGCGGCATAAAAAAAAATTATGCGCTTCAAAAAATATTTGAATGCAACCTTGTAATCTAAGCGAGGTGATCGTGCAGATTCATATACACCCCTCTACCCCTCCTCCACCTCTTTGTAAACGTGTTTGTACGCGCGTATTTCGGCCAAAAGTGGGCATCTAAAGATCCTAAATGCTTCGTGTGCTTTCGCTCGAACGCCCGAACCCAATAATGCGATCTCAATCCTTATTTTCTATGTCAGATTGAAGAAGTCACATTACACGTCCCTTTAACCAATCAATACATTGTATTTTTAATCTATGGAAGTTATACGACTGAATATTTCCGTTAATCACGAACAATCGATTGAGGATCGTAAATTGGGTTCAGCCTCAAGTCGCACTATATTTTGTTGCAGCTGTACAAATGTGTTTTTATGATGAAAGCGCCGAGTACCTACATCCACAGGATATGAAACCGGCTCCCTCAAGGCAGCGTACTTAGCCCTACGCATTTCATTTTCACATAACCGACTAGCCTTTCCAATTTAGTTTATTACTGATTGGTTATTTTTGGTATAGGTTTTATGATATATATAAATTCTATACGATTTACAGAACGCCACCTGCTCCCAAAGTAAGTTAAGCTTAATTACTTGTATTATGGGTAATTGGGTACCAGAAAAAATATATATTATTGTAAATATATACTTGTAAAACATAGAAAATACCCAAAATACATAACCATAATGATACAAGAGATTTTATAAAGTAACTAGCTTCTGTCCGCGGCTTCGCCAGCGTGGCCTACACTAACAATTAGCATATTTTTCTTCAGAAACAAATTACGGTACGGTTCCATCCGATCCGATCAGGTCCGATCCGTTCTGATCCGGTCCGGTCCGGCCCTTATAAGGAAAGGAACCTAAATGCTAAATTTGGAATCTCTAGACCCAGCGGTTCGGGCTGTGCTTTGATATACCCTCGCAACTTCGTTTGCGTATATCTCGCTTTCCCGTGGGAATTTAGAAAATTCTTCTTAGTACACCCCTAGACGTCGTAAGGAACCTACATTCCAAATTTGGAATCTCTAGACCCAATGGTTTGGGCTGTGCGTTGATATATAGTCAAGTCAGTCAGGACTTTGAATTTTATATATATAGACTAGCTTCTGCCCGCGGCTTCGCCCGCGTGGCCTAGTAACAATCAGCATATTTTCTTCAGAAACAAATTCCGGTCCTGCACGGCCCGGTACGGTACGGTTCCATCCGGTCCGGTCGGTCCGGTCAGTCCGGGCCGGTCCGGTCGGTCCGGTCCTGATATGGAACCTGCATGCCAATTAGCATATTTTTCTACAGAAAAAAAACCGGTCCGGTCCGGCACGGCCCGGTACGGTGCGGTTCCTTCCGGACCGATCAGGTCTGATCCGTTCCGGTCCGGTCCGGTCCTTATATGGACCCTACATGACAAATTTGGCATCTCTAGACCCAGCGGTTAGGGCTGTGCGTTGATATATGTATAGTTAAGTCAGTCAGGACTTTGAATTTTATATATATATATAATATATATATATATATAGTCCGGTCCGATCAGGTCCAGTCGGTCCGCTCCGGTTCGGTCGGTCCGGTCCTGATAAGGTACCTACATACCAATCAACATTTATTTCTTCAGAAAAAAAAACCGGTCCGATCCGGTTCGGTCCGGTCCGGCACGGACTCGGCACGGTGCGGTTCCTTCCGGACCGATCAGGTCTGATCCGTTCCGGTCCGGTCCGGTCCGGTCCGATCCGGTCCGGTCCGGTCGGTCCGGACCTTATAATGACCCTACATGCCAAATTTGGCATCTCTAGACCCAACGGTTTGGGCTGTGCGTCCTCTCGCAACTTCGTTTGCGTATATTTCGCTTTCCCGTGGGAATTTTGAAAAATCCTTTCTTAGTACATCCCTAGACATCGTAAGGAACCTACATGCCAAATTTGGAATCTCTAGACCCAGCGGTTTGGGCTGTACGTTGATATACCCTCGCAACTTCGTTTGCGTATATCTCGGATTCCCGTGGGAATTTTGAAAAGAAACATACACTAAATGTTAAGTTGAACAAATCGCCACATATTAGTGAAAACCGCATCCAAATCGGTTCAGCCGTTTCTGAGATTAGCGTGTACAAACATACATACAAACATCCAAACATACATACATACAAACATACAAACAGACGGACAAAATTTTACGAAATTCTTGTTCTATTGCTTATTCTTCATCGCCCTAAACAATTTTTTTGGAAATATATTCAATGTACAGACAAACTTTTTTTACACTTTTATTATATTATAGATTATAGATATAAATCTATACTTTCTAGTTCGCCTATCTGATTAAAGGAGATACCCTTAGTAGAAAAACCCACAATAAGCTGGCCAAATATGTTCAAAATTCAAATTCAAATTCAAAATATTTTTATTCAAATAGGCCTAATATAAGCTCTTTCGAATCGTCACAATTTTTTCCTACCACCAGTTCAGACGGCAATCTTCAATTTTATAATAAGCCTTTCTGCTGAGTAGTATGAAAGGAAATTCCGAAAATACGGCCGGACGTTTTGAACCTTATTCTAACTAGTAATGTCTTTTATGACTGGACTACGTGTTTCGTTGTTTCGGATGGACAGTTTCATAGTAGACCCTAAGATTTTAATAAGAACGCCTACAAACCTTTATGAGCAAAGATAGTGTTAGCCACCCGATAGAGAGATAGTAATAGTTAAGGATAGTATTTATAAATATCCTATAAAATCTGGAATACAAATTTTTGCGCCTGGAACCTGGGTTTGAAATGAAATGAAATGAAATCGTTTATTTCAGAAATTAGACCTTCACAGGCACTTTTTCTTGTCATTTACAATTTGTATTATGTATAAAGAAAATAAACTACGTTATATACTACCACCATTTCGGACACAAGCAAAATGGCCACCGGTAAAAGAAATGGCGAAAGAAACCCGGTTACGGCCTTTTTTGTCATTTAGCAATTTTTTTCTTTCACTCGTTTGTTACAATGTATGAGTACATTTATAAGAATAAATAAAATACAGATCCAGGTACATACAGAAATCAAGCACTAAACGCGGGATGTCGATCCAAATAGCGCTATGGTCAAATCCTAAATATGTAGATGTTAATAAAGCGAACAGACCAGTCCTCCAAGATGACAACCACAACTGAGTTTGTTTTGGATCACCTCTTTTGGTTGTGAGTTCCAAGACAGCTGTAGTTTCTCCCCCGGGACGTCAATAAGCTTCATTGCTTATTGTCAATCTGAGGACGCCGTTGCTGATCCAGGGTCTACAGGAGACAACACGGTGGGTATGTGTGGAGGGCTTGTCCCCAAAGTAACACAAAATTTCTGTGCTCTGTATAATCACACAAAATCTTCGTTCTCGCTCTATAGCATTGATATAGACAAGGAGAGAAGTATAATAATCGGATAATTATATTACTTGTAATGATATCATTATTTTCCGGTGTACTTGGGTGAATAACCTTAAAAAAATTGTTACGAACAAGTGAATCATACGCATCTGTGTCATTATTTTATCAGTTGAACGCCTTGGGATCGCATGAGTGCAATTAAAAAAGCCCCAAGTGATTATAATTAGGAGCCCACGGTGTTATTGTGTCCCACTGTAGGGCAAAGACTCCCACCATTAAAAAAAAGGACGCGTTGCACTTGCCGGGAGTGCCGGCAGAACTGAAAAGTGAAAACTTAAACATCAACGTTGTGCATTTTTGAATATTTTGGAATTGTTAGGGAATCTTACGCTTTTTCGATCAGGCTACGGATCTGACGCGAGTTTAACATTTTTTACTCATCTAAAAAAAGTGCCAAGCGCCGCTAAAGAAGTTTTCACTTCAAAAATGTTTACATATTCCGTATTGAACACTTGCGTAATTAGTTTTGACACATGCAACAAGCGCTATCGGTCTAATATGCAGTTTTGAATAGTGATTATAAATGCGTGTGGGTAGTAGAAAGTAAAAATCGATGTAGGCGATATGCGGAACACCTTTATTGTAACGTGTGGGCTCTATGAAGTAATATATTTGAATTATGGATATCTGTTCGTACATTCACTGTTATATTATACAGCTTACACTGATATTTTTTATACCAAGGCACCAAATACATGAGCAGCATTTTGCTGTCGACCACTCAACTGCAAACTGTCGACGCAGTAAAACTGCAGCTGGCGACGCAGCAAAATGACGCCATTGGTCGACGCTAGCGCCGAAGCGAAGTTGAAGTTGCCGCCGCAACGCAAAACCTATGTCGACAGCATGGAGTTTGCTGCGTCGACAGCATGCAGTTGAGTGGTCGACAGCAAAATGCTGCTCGTGTGTTTGGTGCCTAAGGTGGCAAGCATACGGCCCGCCTGGTGGTAAGTCACCGTAGCCTATGAACGCTTGCAACATCGGAGCTAACACTCACGCGTTGCCGACCGGACCCTGTAAAAAGTGGAGCCCTTACTCACCGTAGGAACACAACAGAATAAAAAAAACGCGTCTCATACGGCGAACATACTATATTAGATAAAGAAATGTTTATTTCTTGTTAGGGTCAGACCCCCCAAGCTGAGAACGACAACTTACTAAAACGACCGCTTCCTAAAACGACTTATTTTGTTGGACCAACTAGTTGTGCATAATAGTTGGTCCAACAGGAAATGGTGTTCCAAAACGACAACTTCCTATAACGACTACGTCCTAAACGACAACTTCCTAAAACAACACACACTCAAAAGCAATCAAATAAACATAAGATAAGATATAAGATAAGATAAGAATTTATTTGTATGAAACATGAGTACATAGGTAGGTGAAATGTTTACATGTTGTGATTCCGTCATGTTTTGCAATATTATTTGCGTATACAAAATATTGAGAGGAGCCATTAATAATAATTAATTAACAAATTAAAAATTTGATTATAAAATTAAAATAACAATTACAAATATTTATCATTAATGAAATTATTAATACTATAGTAACATTTTTTAGTTAAAAGTTTTTTTAAGTGTTTTTTAAATACGTTACAATTTTGATTTTGTATGTATTGTGGAATAAGGTTGAATATTTTTGGCGCCATACATATTAAACTCTTGTGCATTAGAGTAGTTTTTGCGGGATGGAGACAAAGCCTGCCAGCATTAAAGTTACGCCTGTTTCTTGTTACAGTGTCTGACAATTTAGGAAATAGCTCAGTGGGGAAATTCACGTAACAAAAACCGACTTCACTTCGACTCAACGACACTCGCTATCTCACTCATACCAAATAGGAATTGTACGGGACAGCGAGAGTCGTTGAATCGGACTAGAATCGGTTCTTGTTACGTGAATAAGGCCACAGGATTACGCTAAACAAATAATGCCACCTCCATTATATATAGGGACGGAAGTGTCAGAATTCTGTGCTTTAAGAAATCTATATATATAAAAGAGAAAATCACTGACTGATTCATCACGAAATCTCCGAAACTACAAGTGCCAGGAGTCTCAAATTTTGCATGGGGGTTCCTTTTGGAGCGTAGGTGCTCACTAAAAAAGGATTTTTGGAAATTCATCCCCTAAGGGGGTAAAACGGGGGTGCAAAGTTAGTATGAATCTTTGCCGTTTTTGAAGTTATTCGAATGAAATTCAGCATGAAGGTTCTTTATTGAAAGGCATGAAACACGAGTAAAATATTTTTCTCAAAAAACATCCCCTATGGGTGTTAAACGGGGGTGCAAAATTAGTATGAAACTTTGCCATTTTTGAAGTTATTCGAATGAAATTCAGCATGAAGGTTCTTTACTGAAAAACATGAAGCATGAGTAAAATATTTTTTTCAAAATTCATCCCTTAGGGGGTTAAACGGGGGTGCAAAGATAGTATGAAACTTTGCCGTTTTTGAAGTTATTCGAATTAAATTCAGCATGAAGGTTCTTTATTGAAAGGCATGAAACACGAGTAAAATATTTTTCTCAAAAATCATCCCTTAGGGGGTTAAACGGGGGCGCAAAGTTAGTATGAAACTTTGCCGTTTTTGAAGTTATTCAAATTAAATTCAGCATGAAAGTTCTTTATTGAAAGGAATGAAGACGAGTAAAATATTTTTCTCAAAAAACATCCCCTATGGGTGTTAAACGGGGGTGCAAAATTAGTATGAAACTTTGCCGTTTTTAAAGTTATTCAAATGAAATTCAACATTAAGGTTCTTTACTGAAAAGCATGAAACATAAGTAAATTTTTTTTTTCAAAATTCATCCCTTAGGGGGTTAAACGGGGGTGCAAAGATAGTATGAAACTTTGCCGTTTTTGAAGTAATTCGAATGAAATTCAGCATGAAGGTTCTTTATTGAAAGGCATGAAAAACGAGTAAAATATTTTTCTCAAAAATCATCCCTTAGGGTGTTAAACGGGGGTGCAAAATTAGTATGAAACTTTGCCATTTTTGAAGTTATTCGAATGAAATTCAGCATGAAGGTTCTTTACTGAAAAACATGAAACATGAGTAAAATATTTTTTTCAAAATTCATCCCTTAGGGGGTTAAACGGGGGTGCAAAGATAGTATGAAACTTTGCCGTTTTATTAGTTATTCGAATTAAATTCAGCATGAAGGTTCTTTATTGAAAGGCATGAAACACGAGTAAAATATTTTTCTCAAAAATCATCCCTTAGGGGGTTAAACGGGGGCGCAAAGTTAGTATGAAACTTTGCCGTTTTTGAAGTTATTCAAATTAAATTCAGCATGAAAGTTCTTTATTGAAAGGAATGAAGACGAGTAAAATATTTTTCTCAAAAATCACCCTTAGGGGTTAAACGTGGGTGCAAAGTTAGTGTGAAACTTTGCCGTTTTTGAAGTTATTCGAATGAAATTCAGCATGAAGGTTCTTTATTGAAAGTACAGAAGGACAAAGACGGGATTTTAAATCAGGATAATAAGTCAGGATCAGGAATAATAAATAAGACTTCATGTGTATTATCGGGGGCGCTAAACCTAGAAAGCTGAGATTTTGTATTGAGGATCTCTTTATGATGTTGACAAGGATAAAGATGGGATTTTATGAAATTCCCACGGGAAAGAGAAAAATATGACTGCACGAGATTTATCGTGGGCGCACAACCTAGAACGCCTAGATTTTGTATTCTTCCCTTTATAAAGTAGACAAGGATAATAAAGACGGGTTTTTTAAATTCCCACAGGATTCGAAATATTAGGACTACACGTGTATTATCGGGAGCGCTCAACCTAGAAAGCTGATTTTTTTATAGAGCTTCCCTTTATAATGTTGACAAAGATAAAGTTGTATTTTTTTTTTATTCCCACGGGAACGAATTTAGTGCCATTTTCGCTTAACCACGCGGGCGGAGCCGCGGGTAACAGCTAGTAAGGTTCATATAATATCATACATAATCATCACCATATCAACCCACAATCATCCCACTGGAGGGATACCGGTCTCCCTTCAATCGAATCGGATTAAAGCGTACTCTGCCACGCTGCTCCAATGCGGATCTAGCTAATCCATAGTTAACCCCAATTATAGAATCAAACTTAATGAATGAACTAAAAATAAAAAGTTAAAAATGGGGAACGGAGTTATATTTAAACTTTCTGTGTTAAAAATAACTGTTACTCTTAGGGGAGTATGAATGACGGATACATGCATGACTAAGTTTGTATTGGTAGAGAAGGTAGACAGAGTATAAATATATTTACTTCTTTACATGGTGTAAAATGAAGTCGTTTTCCTGTCTGTCGCTATGTATACTAGACCTTTAAAACTACGCAACGTATTTTAATGCGGTTTTATTTAAAAATAGAGTTTTTTAAATATTTATGCCACAAAGGTGGCAACCAAGCATACGGCCCGCCTGATGGTAAGCATCACCGTAGCCTATAGACGCTTGCAATACCGGGGGGGTATCACTCACGCGTTGCCCTTACTCACCGTAACACAACATGACCGTGGCTACGATTTTCTGTAAGGTGAAGGTCCTTCCCCAGACGGGCTGCTCCGATTTGAGTGGATTATCCGGTGTGCCCTACCTCTCTGAAATGATGATGATAAATAGAAATACTTCCTACTCCGTCTAAAATCTTCCTGATTAAATTCATTGTGAGTTCCAAGACAGCTGTATTTTCTCCCCCGGAACATCAATAAGCATCAGTGCTTATTGTCAATCTGATGTAGTTCTTGATCCTCATTCCACAGCGGTGGGAATGTGTGGTGAGCCTGACCCTCAGTTGCTTTCATGACAAATTCTCTGGTCAACTTTTGTACAATATGGCTAACACGTTCTTTTGAATATAAACCATTTAATGAGACGTAGACACTTGGTTAAACATTGACGTGTGCGATTCTTCGCATAACGTGTCATGGTGTCAAGGGCGTATTCATAATGTCGTGTTAACAAAAATGTCAGTGACTTGATAACAAAAGTAAAATAAATAAATATATACTAATAATAAATATAAAAGCACTCGGCCGGATATCGAGAGGACGTGTGTTCGAGTCCTTAAAATATATACTAGCCATAAAAAATCTTCTTCTTCTTGGTCGTAATGCTCTTGACAGAACGGTCGTGATCGTCATGTAGAGACTTGGCCTGGGGCAGATGTAAAGCGCCTCACGAGATCTTCGCCATTTCTTCCTGTTGGTCATCATGCGGGTCTGCGGGTGCATTCATGCACGGGACCGCTCACGGCAGATTTTACTGGTTGGTCTATCGCATTGGTTACCTTTCGGAAGTGCCTTCCACCTTGCCCTGGTCGACGGGCGTTCTATGGACGTGCTGCTCCTTCTTGACACGTATCCAAAGAAAGTGAGGATGCAAGACTGTACTGTGAAAGATAGACACAGCTTGATACCGAGTACTTGGAAGTATGGACACGTTTGTACGACCGTCCATGATACTCCAAGCATTCGTCTCCAGCACCACATTTCCCGAGCATCTATCTTCTTTACAAAATAAGGATCACAAAGAAGAGACTTTAAAAAAGGACGGGTTGCACTCCGGGAGTGCCGGCAGAAGTGAAAACTTAAACATCAACGTTGTGCATTGCTCACCATCAGGCGGGTAGTATGCTTGTTTGCCACGTTATTGGTATAAAAAAAATACTATACTATAGGTACTAGGCACGCAGAAATGAAGGAAGGTCGTTAGTATCAAACCTTACCCTCTATGTTATGAGTTTAGCGACATTGAAAAAGTAATAAACCTATTTTATATGAAAACCAAGCTTATCAATAAATAATATTATTTGTTGTTTGTATCTAATAAATGATTGGTGTAATTAATCTACTCTATAAACTACTACCATTTCGGAAACAATAGCAATATGGCCACCGGTAAAAGATATGGCGAAAGAAAACCAGTTACGGCCTTGTTTGTATTTTTTTTACGGACTTTTTTTTATTACATAAATACATAAAACTAGGTATCTATATATATTAAAGGAGAAGCTGACTGACTGACTGACTGACATATCAACGCAGGGCCTAAACTATAAGGGTTAGAAACTTGAAATGTTGCACAGGGGTTCCTTTTATAACGTAGGGGAGCACTAAGAAAGGATTTTTCAAAATTTCCACGGAAATACTAGTACAACATACGCGGAATGTCAATAAATAGCCTTGGCAAACGAACGAGTTACCGATTCACCTGATGGCAAGCAACCACCGCTGCCCATGCATGACCATCCGCGACTACAAGATCTTGGATGCGTTGCCCACCTATGGAAAGACAGGGGAAGGAAAGTGAAAAAAGGAGTAAATAAATAAATAAATAAAATCATTTATTTTGCAAGTAGATTTACAGGAAATACTTTCGCACGTCAAAAAATTTTTTTTAATTCTACCAGCACTTCGACGTGAATGGCCTGTTGAGAAGAAGTGCCGCAAGAAACTCGACAAACAGCCTTTTTTGAAAGCCAATATACATAATTATTTAAAATTAGTAGGTAGTTTGAAGTTTTTTATACATTGCAAAATAAGTATTGTTTGGTACAGAGGAGCAAATTACTATGACCACAAATTTTTATCTTTAAAATAATCTTCTACTTTAAAATAACCTTTTTTCATCAAGCAACTTTTGATAGTCGACTTAAATTTATGCAGAGGCAAATCAATAAAACTTTGTGGCAGCTTGTTGAACATTTTTATGCTTATACCTATAAAACTATTACCAGTCTTGTGAAGTCAGAGGCTCGGAACGGCAAGCTTACGTCTATTTCTGGTGTAAGTAAGAAGCAGGAGGGGTTTTACACACACCACCACCCTTCAGTCAGTTGCGAACTTGCGAGCGAGGGACAGAAGCAGTGGTGTCCAATTGACAATTTTTATTTATTTAACAGATCGTTTTTTGTCTTTTTTTTGCGAACTTGCGAGCGAGGGACAGAAGCAGTGGTGTCCAATTGACAATTTTTATTATTTAACAGATCGCTTTTTGTCTTTTTTTTGCGAACTTGCGAGCGAGGGACAGAAGCAGTGGTGTCCAATTGACAATTTTTATTTATTTAACAGATCGTTTTTTGTCTTTTTTTGTAAAATATCGTTTTTTGTCAATTGGATACCACTGCTTCTGTCGCGCGCTCGCAACTGACTGAAGGGTGGTGGTGTGCATGTGCACCATCGCCGTATGTCGATGGTTTTACCGCTATTTCACGTCGATATTCTGTGAGAGGGTGGTACTGCTCCGGTCGAGCCTGCGCATTTACGAGTCACTACCAGTTCATTTCATAGTAGTGGCTAGGCTCTACTACTCAAAAAAGAATATAATTCGGGCTCTACATACTCGCGAAAAATTAACACGTTAAAACATTGTAAGAAATAAAGTTAAATGACAAAAAGGCGGTAATCGGGTTTCTTTCGCCATTTCTTTTACCGGTGGCCATTTTGCTCGTTTCCGAAATGGTGGTAGTTTACAACGTAGTTTATTTTCTTTTATATATACTTACAAGTTAAAAATAACAAGAAAAAGTGCCTGTGAAGGTCTAATTTCTGAAATAAATATGTTTACTTTATTTTCAATGTAATTTGATTTTGATCACTTACCATCAAGTGACAATGCCGGTTTGCCAGCCTCATTCATTAAAAAAAATCTGTTCTCTAGCTAGCCTCTTTGTCATACTAACCCATTAAGAATTTTTAAACAATATGATGTTGTAACTAGAAGCCATTGTGTTAGCAAAGTAGGTTAGGCGTAGATAAAGCGACGATTTGTTTGAAAGTTGAATTTTTTTTGTAGAAATTTGAGTTTTAGATCAAAATAGTGATGTATTAGAAAAACCTTGAGTTATTTAGAACGGGCTTGTTCTTAATTTAGATCGGATATGCACTATCAAAATGCCGAAATATGCACTAAAAAGGGCGAAATATGCACAAACAAAAAATTTTTTTTTGTTATACAGCAGACAAACAAGCAATCGGGCCACCTGATGGAAAGCGGTCACCGCCGCCTATGAATTTCAGTAACACCAGGGGCGCTACCAATGCGTTGTCCACCAAGGGGGTTGGATGAAAGGAAGGAGGAAGGGAAAGAAGACGGGGGAAAGAGGAGGTAGGGAAGGAGTTGGGCTTCCGGATCTCTCACTCACCGAACGAAACGCATTGCTGCTTGACGTCGATATTCTGTGAGAGGGTGGTACTTCCCCGGTCGAGCAAGCCCATTTCATAATAATAAAATTAATTTTAATATTAGAATTTACGTCTAGTTACACAATGTACATAGTTTATATTACTAGCTGGTGCCCGCGGCTTCGCCCGCGTGGTACATAGGATCTGTCATTGTTTTTTTGCGTGAAAGATTCACAAACAATCAAACACGTTTTCGCATTTATATTTTTTTTTTGGTAGGTTAAGGTCTGGAGATGGACATCAGGTTACTTTTAAACCGGAAAAACAACTTATTCCCGAAGATAAAGGACCAGAATAAGCCGCGAATAAGTTAGAATTATAAATAAATAAAATAAAAATTAATATTCTTGAACGAATCACACAACGCCATCTAGTCCCAAACTAAGCAACTAAGCTTGTACTATAGGTACCTACTATGATTGCTGATGAATATACCTAAATACTTTTTTGTAAATACTTATTATACATAGAAAACACCCAGACCAAGGCAATCAGACATGTTCATGCACACAAATGTTTGCTTAACGCAGGATTCGAACCCGCGGCCTTTTGAGATAAAGTAGCCACTCGATCACCAGGGCCTATCAATATATATTAGACGGAGTAGGAAGTATTGAAATAAAGTTTAATTATCTTATCTTTTAAGATTAAACTGATTACGTGATTACAAATCAGTGGTTTAAGATTAAATAAGTTACAATTGACATGTTAAAAATCCGGTATTTCAATTTATGTAACTCTTTGGTGAAAATATTGAACGTAACTTGTTTTTTTAACTGTTTTGTTGGGTCACAAAAGTAGATTATATTATGATACAATGTCATAAATAAAATAACGTCCCGTCCCAGCTTCGCATGGGTATTATAAGGACCCTTTTGGTATCACTCACGCGTTGCCAACCGTCCCAAACCCCCCAAGTGGAGCTCTGGAGACCTTACTCACCGCAGGAACACAACATGGCCGAGACCAATGCTATTTGGCCACAATCTTGTTAGGTGGAGAGCCTTCCCCAGACGGGCTGCTACGATTTGAGCGGATTATCCGCTGTGCTCTAACCTCTAATAACATTATAGGTCTCGTCAGAGGTGGGCAACGCATTGGTAGCGCCCCTCATGCTGCTGATGTCCATAGGCGGCGGTGACTCTGTCCATCAGGTGGCCAGCTTGCCTGTTTGATCGCCGTATAAAGAAAAAAATGTGCAATACCATAAATAGAATATCAACTTGATACGGAAATTTAATATCAACCGCAGAATCGAAATAACTACTGGTCGTTGACTGTTACGCCACCGCAAAACTGAAGTATATGTCATTATTACAACAAGATTCGATTGAAATTTTGATAAAATTTTGTCTTTAGACAGCCCGTGGTCCTTTCATTACTCACTACTCGCTCAGTCCTATTTCCTTTCTGATTAAATTCGTTGTGAGTTCCAAGACAACTGTAGTTTCTCCCCCGGGACGTCAATAAGCTTCAGTGCAAGTTAAATTCGTTGTGAGTTCCAAGACAGCTGTAGTTTCTTACCCGGGACGTCAATAAGCTTCAGTGCAAGTTAAATTCGTTGTGAGTTCCAAGACAGCTGTAGTTTCTCACCCGGGACGTCAATAAGCTTCATTGCAAGTTTTAAATGTTTTGTGCAGCTCACAGCGAGTCTAATAGGTTAGTTGTCGTAAAAAATGTAATTAGTCCGTCTTTTAGATTATTCAAAAATAAGGGCAACTCATTTTTTCATTTGTAAATTAGATCAAAAATTACAAAGATATAGCCCAGTAAAGTTACGTGTGACGTCACGCCGTGTGGCATTTTTTCGCACGGGGTGACGTCAAAGGCCCCCCACTCCTAAATTTTTATGCCTTGTATCTTTGTTATTTTTTGTTTAATCGAAAAAAGAAAAAATACGTGTCCAATATTTTTTATGATCTAAAATACGGGCGAAATATAATGTAATTATTTTGACCCTGGAAACAACCCTATTATTGTTACATTAATATTGAGACCCTAAACCTGTCGCCATGTTATCATCATCATATCAACCTATAATCATTTCACACAGGGATACGGGTCTCTCTTGAATCTCTGCTTCAATGCGTTTATACCACAAAAGTGGCAAACAAGCATACGGTGGCCTGATGGTAAGCCGTCACCGTAGCCTATAGACGCTTGCAATACCGGGGGTATCACTCACGCGTTGCCAACCCCCCCAAGTGGTGCTCTGGAGACCTTACTCACCGTAGGAACACAACATGGCCGAGACCAATGCTATTTGGCTACGATCTTCTGTAAGTTGGAGGTCCTTACAAATACAAATACAAATAACTTTATTCTGCTAAAAATGTGGTGGATGGATACAGATATTTGAAAATGTCAAAAGTTACACACATTTAACCAGACTCTGGCATGCAAAATATATCAAATTCAATAGGTAGTAGAAAAATTATAAAATAAAAAAAAATATTCACATTAAATTATGAAATATTAATGACAAGTATACAGAATTAAAATGATTTAAAATAATTAAAATATTCATCAATGGAGTAGAAACAGTTGTGTATTAGCCAGTTTTTCAGCTTCGCTTTATAGGCATTCAAAGACAGAGACTTTATATCCTCGCCCAGTCTGTTATATATCCTAACAGCCATTTGATAGCTATTGTTGCTAAAAACCGATGTGGTCATTCGGAGCATGTTGAGTCTGTTTGGATTCCTAAAACTGTACCCCCCTTCCCCAGACGGGCTGCTCCGATTTGAGCGGATTATTCGCTGTGCCCTTCATCTCTTAAAATTGGATTGGCGGAGGTCAGTGTCATTATTCGGCAACATCCGATTAACGTGCCCTCCGACACACGGAGAAGCTCTAGATAACAAAACCCATCCAAACACTGCCTACATTCGTTACTTGTTTGTTTTATGATCTACTCGATGGCGTCGCTGTGGTCATAAATGGTTTAAATTGGCCACCCGCTGTTTTCTATTCCTTAGATTAAAAACCTTTCATACATAACCAGTAACTGACTGACAAGGAGACTTTATCAACTTCCTTCCTCATTTCATCCGGTCTATATGTATAAGATAACGCAATATCTAAATAGGTGATTGTTATTTAATAACTAGTCAAACCCGCGCAACTTCGTTCGCGTGTATTTATTTATGCACAGCAGCGCCATCTATATATCAGACTTTTGACTAAATCCTACGGGCATCGCGTACTTTTCGGGATAAAAAGTACCCTATTTATCTGCTACCTACATACCAAATATCATATAAATTGGAATTGCAACGCCACTTTTGTAGAAAAAATATTTTCCCATTGGAATGACATACTTTCACGGGATAATAGCCTATGTTGGGCTCTGTACCCCTGACAATATGTATACAAATTTTCATGATGATCGTCTGATTAGGCAAGCCGTGAAGGAATAACAAACGAACACTCCTTCCATCTATAATATAATAAAAGTGTAAAAAAAGTTTGTCTGTACATTTAATATATTTCCAAAAAAATTGTTTAGGGCGATGAAGAATAAGCAATAGAACAAGAATTTCGTAAAATTTTGTCCGTCTGTTTGTATGTTTGTATGTTTGTATGTTTGTATGTTTGGATGTTTGTATGTTTGGATGTTTGTATGTATGTTTGTACACGCTAATCTCGGAAACGGCTGAACCGATTTGGATGCGGTTTTCACTAATATGTGGCGATTTGCTCAACTTAACATTTAGTGTATGTTTCTTTTCAAAATTCCCACGGGAATCCGAGATATACGCAAACGAAGTTGCGAGGGTATATCAACGCACAGCCCAAACCGCTGGGTCTAGAGATTCCAAATTTGGCATGTAGGTTACTTACGACGTCTAGGGATACACAAAGAAAGGATTTTTCAAAATTCCCACGGGAAAGCAAGATATACGCAAACGAAGTTGCAAGAGGACGCACAGACCAAACCGTTGGGTCTAGAGATGCCAAATTTGGCATGTAGGGTCCTTATATGGTCCGGACCGACCGGACCGGACCGGACCGGACCGGAACGGACCGGAACGGACCGGACCGGACCGGAACGGATCAGACCTGATCGGTCCGGAAGGAACCGCACCGTACCGAGTCCGTGCCGGACCGGACCGAACCGGACCGGACCGGTTTTTTTTTTGTCCGTCTGTTTGTATGTTTATATGTTTGTATGTAAGTTTGCATTTACACATAGATTAGCGTTAATCTCAGAAACGGCTGAACCGATTTGGATGCGGTTTTCACTAATATGTGGCGATTTGCTCAACTTAACATTTAGTGTATGTTTCTTTTCAAAATTCCCACGGGAATCCGAGATATACGCAAACGAAGTTGCGAGGGTATATCAACGCGCAGCCCAAACCGCTGGGTCTAGAGATTCCAAATTTGGCATGTAGGTTCCTTACGACGTCTTGGGATGTACTAAGAAAGGATTTTTCAAAATTCCCACGGGAAAGCGAGATATACGCAAACGAGGTTGCGAGAGGACGCACAGCCCAAACCGCTGGGTCTAGAGATGCCAAATTTGTCATGTAGGGTCCATATAAGGACCGGACCGGACCGGAACGGATCAGACCTGATCGGTCCGGAAGGAACCGTACCGTACCGGGCCGTGCCGGATCGGACCGGTTTTTTTTTCTGAAGAAATATATGTTAATTGGTATGTAGGTACCTTATCAGGACCGGACCGACCGGACCGGAGCAGACCGACTGGACCTGATCGGACCGGACTATATATATATATAAAATTCAAAGTCCTGACTGACTTAACTATACATATATCAACGCACAGCCCAAACCGGTGGGTCTAGAGATTCCAAATTTGGACTGTAGGTTCCTTACGACGGCGACGTCTAGGGATGTACTAAGAAAGGATTTTTCAAAATCCCACGGGAAAGCGAGATATACGCAAACGAGGTTGCGAGAGGACGCACAGCCCAAACCGCTGGGTCTAGAGATGCCAAATTTGTCATGTAGGGTCCATATAAGGACCGGACCGGACCGGAACGGATCAGACCTGATCGGTCCGGAAGGAACCGCACCGTACCGGGCCGTGCCGGACCGGACCGGTTTTTTTTTCTGTAGAAAAATATGCTAATTGGCACGTAGGTTCCATACAAGGACCGGACCGACCGGACCGGCCCGGACTGACCGGACCGACCGGACCGGATGGAACCGTACCGTACCGGGTCGTGCAGGACCGGAATTGGTTTCTGAAGAAAAATATGCTAATTGTTACTAGGCCACGCGGGCGAAGCCGCGGGCAGAAGCTAGTTTATAATATTAGTTAGGAAGTTAGGATTAGGATTGAAATTTAAATCGCGATTTTATTGAAAAGTTTAAATCAGGTGGCATTTTGTGAGATGTGCACAAATCATCCTTACTTACTAATATTATAAATGAGAAAGTGAGTTTGTTTGTTATTCCTTCACGGCTTGACTCAGCATCCGATCATTATAAAAATTTGCATACATATTGTCAGGGGTACAGAGACCAATATAGGCCACTTTTTATCCCGTGAAAGTATGTCATTCCAATGGGAAAATATTTTTTCTACTATAGGTGGCGTTGCAATTGCGATGTCGGCCAACAGATGGCGTCACTTGTGAACTGTGCACAAGTTATAATGTAGATAAATATTAAAATCTAGGTATGTACTCGTACTAACTTTCCAATGACCCGAACAGTAGCGAAAGTTACATTTCCATCGTCATCATTATTATAGATGAATCGTGATTCGCATTAACAATTACTGAAAGTCATACGTCATCATCATCATCATTAAATGTTCCAAATAATCTTCGGGGGGGAAAATGTTTGGAATGAAAGAAAATGGAGTAGTCCACCCCATTTTTAATATTGCGGTATCCCGCAGTTGCGGCAATTGCCTAATTGCCGTTTACGTTGTATCACTGTGGGGCACGTAACAAGAACCGATTCCAGTTCGATTCAACGACACTCGCTGTCCCGTTCAATTAATATTATGTATGAGTGAGACAGCGAGTGTCGTTGAATCGAACTAGAATCGGTTCTTGTTACGTGAATTGCACCACTGTTTTCACCTGCCGGTTACTGAGTTTGTTTGTAAACTGTTGTTTACACGCCGCTGTAATAAGACCGTCTTGTTGCTAATCGACTGTTTCAATACAATACAAATACTCTTTTTTCAACCAAAGTTACAATAAACATGGACAACTTAAAAATAACAATAGGCGGCCTTATTGCTAGGCAATTTCTTCCAGAGTCAGTTTTTGACCTTTGTTATGGACTTAAACAATAACATAATGTTTAACTTATTGCTTATGTCCATAACAAATGTCAAAAACTACTCCACTGATACACTATCGGCTTTCTTTTGAGACACGATTGAGACACCATTGAGAGTCCATTGGTGCATTTGTGTTAGTAGAATCGGGCCCCAGTAACCTCTGAAAGAGGTAACGCTGACAAAATGTTTCCTTAAGCGGTCCCTAGACGATAAAAAATGCTTGACAAGCACATGAATTTTACGTGCTTGTCAAGCAATTTTGACCGTTTAGAACGAAGCTTGGTGTGCTTGACAAGCATCTACGTGCTTGACAATGCTTGATAAAAAATTAAATTTTTGCAATGCTTGTCAAGCATGCTTGGTCGTCTAGGGACCGCATTAGTATTTATTTTTTTCTTTTGTCTGGGATATTCTACTTATTGCGCTTGGATCAACTGCTCGATCCCCCAGTGGCTAGGAGACATTTTTTCTATTTCACCGGTGGATCTTAGGCGACTTTTAATTTGACAGGCCTGGTGGTCGAGTGTGGCAACATGTCTGTTTGCCTTGGTGTTTTCTATATATAATAAGTATTTATTTACAAAAAAAAGTATATAAGTATATTTATCAGCAATCCAGTACCCATAGTACAAGCTTAGTTGCTTAGTTTGGGACTAGATGGCGTTGTGTTAAAAAAAAACCACTACAATCCACCTGTGGATCCTAGGTGACTTTTAATTCCACTACATATTAACCTATTTAATATATTTTTAAATTTTGTTACAGAATCAAAAGATCTACGACATCCCATGCGACATATCCCGACCGGAAACACCGGAGACGACAGATTTCGTGAAACTTCGTAACAATTTCGAGAAACTTCGAAACACATTCGAGAGTGACCCACCGAAAATTGTTTCTACACAACGAAAAAGTGAGAAACCACTGTTGACGCCTAAACCGAACTTCGTAAAGAAATTCTCGAAGTCCACGGAAAATTTGACGGATGAGAAGAGTGAGAACGAAAGGAAATTCTCGACTGAGAAGTATAGGAGGGATGTGAGAATTTCTATGCCGAGAACTGACATTAAGCAGTTGGACATCGATAGGGATAATGTAAGTAATTTATTTTTTATAAATTAAACTAGCCCCGATCTAGGGGGCAAGGCCATATTTAGAGGGCGGTATATGTGGGGCAAGTCGGAGCCCATGCGGCGGTAAATTCAAAGGGCGGCAAATTTATAGGTCAGCAAATACAAAGAGCCGCCACCCAGAGTTCCCGGGTTCGAAACCCGGTCGGGTCATGATGAAAACGAACTTTTTCTGATTGGCCTCGGGTCTTGGATGTTTATCTATATATGTATTTGTTATAAAAATTATAGTATCGTTGAGTTAGTATCACATAACACAAGTCTCGAACTTTGGGGCTAGCTCAATCTGTGTGATTTGTCCCTATATATTTCTTTTTCTCTTTCTTTATATTTCTTTATTCATAGAGCGACAAATTCAGCGTGTGGCAAATTCTTAGGTTGACAAATTCCGAGGGCGGCAATATCATAAGGTGACCGATTCAAAGGGCGGTAAATTCAGAGGGCATCGGTAGTTTAACAGTGATAATTTAATGCGTCATTAACTTTAAAAATGCGTTTCAAAAACTGTTTGTTAATGACAGGGCTGATGGCCAAGTGGCTTTTAATTTATTTATTATGTTATTTAACGATAATAAATCTAAGCAAGTCAGGGAAAGTTGGGATTTTAAATTTTATGTAAAAAAAAATGTACGATATATTTTTTTATGACAAAAAAGGCCATAACTGGCCATAAAGGTTTTGAAATTTGAAATTTGGAGAATCCAAATTCCATAACTTGCTAATAGCTGGTGAAGTTGCCTGTAAAATGCTGTCCCACGACTAGACATGCGACTCTAAAAAATATATATTAAAAAAATATGTACGAATTAAGTGCTAAATTAACGAAAAAATAATAGCCATCCTATAGCTATCTATAGTTATATTCACTGTGTCCTTAGCATTAATATGTACAGATGTAGACAAATGTGAGAGAGGTAGGGCACAGCGGATAATCCGCTCAAATCGGAGCAGCCCGTCTGGGGAATGAAGAAAATCTACCTTACAGAAGATCGTAGCCAAATAGCATTGGTCTCGGCCATGTTGTGTTCCTACGGTGAGTGAAAATGGATCCAGGGTCGGTGTTTTGATTGAAATATTATTTTTCTTTCAATATTATATTTTACAATAAAAATACTCTTGACATTTTAGAAAATCAATAATCAATGAAGACATTTGTCAGTTATGGAAAAAAGTAAAAAAAAGTATTTTAAACTCCGAACAGTGAGTGAGGTCTCCAGAGCTCCACTTGGGAGGGTTGGGAGGGTTGGCAACGCGCGAGTGATACCCCCGGTATTGCAAGCGTCTATAGGCAACGGTGACGGCTTACCATCAGGCCGACCGTAAGAATTTACCATATAATGAGAAAATAAAAGCAAACTGTTTTAAAATATAGTTTTTCAACACAAAAAGTCAATATTCTTGTACACAATATATTATAATCAACTATTTAATACATAATCTAAATTTCTGAATCTATAATAAGATTCCATAGAAGGTCACAATCATAATAAAACCTACAAGCAATATTTCCCATACATTAAAATGTATCAGGTGAAAAATATAATAGCGCCATCTCTGGATACATTATTATACTTTTTAATTACAGTTACTTTACAACAGGTGGAGCTATAACCAATTAGTTTTTTATTGAGAAAAAATTATAAAAGTACCTAATTCTTGTTATAATAGTTCTTGAATCCACTAAACAATCATTTTTCTTATAAATGACTGTTTCTTTCACAACCAGTTCCTAAATCGCATTTTAATTTTAATTCCACATTAAGTATTAACATTAGTTCTCTTTTTTCTCATCTTAAGTTTGAAAGTGACAGTTATAATTTAATGCGTCATTAACTTTTAAAATGCGATTCTGGTAAGTCCCGAAGTTTTCTTTGTATAATCATTGTATTTTAAAAACACAACGCAAAGTACTCTCGATACTGGAAAAGCATTCAGTACCGAGAGTACTTTACTAAGTTTGACACTAGATGGCGTTGTCGGTTAAGTTTAACAGTCGAAATATTTCTTGGATAAACGTATTTCCTCACGATTTCCTTTGTTGCAAGTGATCTTTTAAATATGGACAGATGGATAGAATAAGCCTTATTTGCATTACACAGCCCGAAAAAAAATGCTACAAAGGTGACAAACAAGCATACGGGCCCGCCTGATGGTAAGCATTATCGTAGCCTATAGACGCTTGCAATACCGGGGGTATCATTCACGCGTTGCCAACCCTCCCAACCCCAAGTGGAGCTCTGGAGACCTTACTCACCGTAGGAACACAACATGGCCGAGACCATAGCTACATTATAGCGGTTAATCTGATCAAATCGGAGCAGCCCGTCTGGGGAAGGACCTCACAGAAGATCGTAGCCAAACATTATATAACGTTAAAAAAAGATTGTCAAAAATAACCGTTTCGCGTAACGAATTTCGAAATAGTATTTTGAAATTGTTTGTCAATTTAATTTCATGGAGTCTTAACTAATTTCTTTGTTATAGCATTTCCTAACCAAATGTTTTAAACCGTTTATCGCCTTTGTTCCCACAAGTGCTATTGGTAGTTCCTCTGAAGCCGTGGTTCCGAACCTGGGGGTAATTAGCCCCTCGGGGTAAATCTGCTTTTTTGTAGGAGTAACGAAGATAAAGATATAATCTATACTAATATTATAAAGAGGAAAGATTTGATTGTTTGTTTGCATTGAATAGGCTCCGAAACTGCTGGACCGATTTCAAAAATTCTTTCACCAGTAGAAAGCTACATTATCAGGGAGTGACATAGGCTATAGCTTTTTCCGAACTTCAATGTGGTTCCCACGGGAACGGGTCCGGAACTTCACGCGGACGAAGACGCGGGCAAAAAGTTAGTATCTAATAAAATTATGTGTCGCCACGCAGCATTTCGCATCAGAATGATCGCAGGAAAATTGACAGACTGATGTCCAATTTGTGATTAATAATAGTAGATTTTACAACAAGTGCACAAAACGAATCATTTCTATCCGAGACTTTTAGAGCCTAAGGCGAGGATAAAAATGGTTTTGTGGACGAGTTATAAACTCTGCTTTTCATTTCGATTGCGAGGAAATAAATTAATAAGCTATATAATAATTAGGCTTAGGCTACAGACCTATACAGCACAGCCTACTATTAAATTAATTTTGTAATAAAATAATTTTCTTAAATTAATTAAATAACCTACCGTACTTTAATTTAAATTTTAATATCTTTTATGACTTAAAAAACACATAAGGCAAATAAATTAAAGTAAATATTATAAAATAACAAATTCTATCTCTGAACTTTTTATTGTGTTTGGCTGTATGGCTCATTTCCTTTGCCTTAATATATACATTTATGAGTAGATACGTTTTTGCCCTTGTGCACAAAATTCGATTTTGTGCAGCCTATATCCTGCGCAAATATAAGCATTTTCTGAGCATGAGAAGTGAAAAGATATTTAGTTGCTTGTATTCTTTGTAATGATAACATTGTAAGGTCGGGGTAAAATCGGTTTTCCTAATAAGTCATGGGGGTAACAATATTGAAAAGGTTATAGGAACTTTTTGCCCCACTCGTTCCTTTAATCGAACTACTAAAGGGACTGGTTTAAAAAAAAATATGTAAAGTTAATAAAGCGTTTATTAGCTTACGGCATAGAATAAGTATAACCCGAGGTAGAATGGCCACTCTCCGCCCCGCATCGAATCGCGTTACCTTATCCCAGGCGAGTATCGAGGCGGGTGCGTCACAAAGGTGTGCAAAGTGAACGAATGTGTATACGTGTGCGCGTGTACAGACGACATTGGCCTATGTAGTAGAAATAGGTAATTATTTCACGAGCGTTGTATGTTTATATTATGTGAATATGGCGCTGTCCCACTGCTGCGCACGAAGAGGCTACGCACGTGTATTAAGCTTTGCTTTGCCAGAGGATGTACGTGATTGTGTCCACTGCAACCCACGGACACGTTAACCATCAGGTGACGTCATTGATACACGCGTGGCTTGCTCAATATAGCTCAACGCTGTCAACGCCATGCACGCAGTGAATGCGGTACACAGCTTGTTCCACAAAGCGTGCACATCGCTGCGCACGCTGTGGAAACGTAGACCCACGTAGTCATCCACGCAGCTGTAATGTGCCACGTGGCCCACGTGTTCGTGCACAGCGTGCGCAGCAGTGGGACCGCGCCTTAAAGCATTCAAAAACTTGATGGTAGTGAATGAATGTCAAATATTACAAATACAAGCTCTTTTGGATCGTCATAATTTTTTCCTACCACCAGTTCAAACGACAGATTTGTACTAGGTCAGGGGGGTCCCACTGACCTGCCCGGCGGGTATCTTCGTCTCAAGCAACCGGCACGAGCGCCGCTAGCGATAGAAAGAGAGGCAAATATAACTGTAGTTGTGTGCGCTGTGCGAGCTGAATTGCACCTTATTGTATCGTAGCGAGAGTCCCTATTTCTTTAATTGATTTTTCGGAGTGGAACTTCTGTACGTAGTACTATTATCTATTCTGTGACTAGGTAAGAAAAACTGGCAAGAAACTTGAGGTCAATCTGAGGTCGTCGTTGTTGATCCTGGCTATACAGGAGACAGCGCCGGGAGTGTGTGGTGGGCTTGTCCCAATAATCGCCAGGTAATCTGGATATCCCATGGAGAAATTACTAAGAGGTGTTATTACAATGAGCCGTTCGTATAAACGACCTTGTCCCTGACGGGATAGGGGGAGGGGGGGGTTTAAACTGTCTTATTCTGTATAACACCCTTCCGCACCTGTGCCGCACCCCCGCACAGCCCGACAATGCGTGACGTCAGTGCCCAATTGATTTCAGATCTAAGCTAAGCTTAGTTAGTTTCCAATTAGTTTAACATACATTACGCGTTATTACCTGCACCCAAGTATGAAAAATCATATTAACTATGCAGACTAAGCTGAACTAAGGGTGACAAATCTACATCGAGCTATGCTGCGCTGTACTGCGCTGTGCTGTGCTGTGTTTCTTAAGCTACGTTTTTTTGACAATCAACATCAAGCTGTGCTGCGCTTTGCTATGCTGCGCTGTGTATGCTGTGTTTCTTAAGCTACGTTTTTTTAACAAGTTTTGACAGCGCTGTAAGAAATTGACATCAAGCTATGCTGCGCTTTGTGCTTAGCTCAGTATTAAAAGTAATCAGCGGCTCGTGTAGTCGTTTATCTCGTCAAAAATGACTTTATTTAAAAAAAAAACGTAAACATTACGACATAGTTGAATCCGATGAAGATGAAAGTGAAGAAGTTTTGACAGACAGTTGTATTGTGACAGTAGACCTAGCATAGCTTGACACAGCGCAGCATCGCAGAGCTCCATAAAAAACATAGCACAGTTCGGCACAGCGCGGCTCAGCTAGCGCGCCTCGCTCGAGACTGTTGCGTTTTTAAACAGAGCGTAGCCTCACACAGCGCAGCACAGCATGGTTTGTTTGTATCCTCATTAAAACATTAGACGAGCGAGTTGACCAAACATAGCACAGCGCAGTACAGCGCAGCATAGCTCCATGTAGATTTGTCACCCTAAGTTGGCAATGACTTAGTTTAGCTCTTTGTCTGCAACGTGCTTGAACGTGTTGAACTACATTAGGGCAACTCTTAGTAATTTCGTCATGGGATATCCTCAATATTGGATCTTTTAAGAGTGATAAAGCCTAGCGTCTACAATGAAGTGACTGAGCATAGTCTACCACTAAATTAGGAAGAGAGGAAAAGGGAATGATTGACCACAAATTTGCATCATCCAATTCTAACATAAACATAAATAAAAGCATTCCAGTTCAAATACAGTAGGCCATTATCTGTGAGTCATACGATGCCTCAACCGCGAAAAAACCAGAGCGGGAAGGCTTACATGACGCTAATTAGTGAATCGGTATTAAAGAGGTTCGCAGGCTTCACCTGCTTGTGTTATGGATATTAGACAACGGATATATTATTGTAAATATAACCCGCGTTCGCCCGCGAAAAAATTGACCTATGTTGGGCTCTGTAGTTCTGTTTTATAGGGACAATTCATACAGATTGAGCTAGCCCCAAAGTAAGTTCGAAACTTGTGTTACGGGATACTAACTCAACGATATTTTATTTTATAACAAATACATATATAAACATCCAAAATCCGAGGCCAATCAGAAAAAGTTCGTTTTTCATCATGACCCGACCGGGGATCAAACCCGGGACCTCCTGGGTGGCGGTCTGGCGTGGTAACCATTACGCCACAGAGGTCGTCTTCTGAACCCCTGACAATATAATTTATAATAATTTATTTATTTATTTAGACAATTTGAGTCCATAATGGTGTTAGTTACAGTGATACTTAATAGATATGTTAGTAAAAATATAATAATTTTCAATTTATAATATGTAAACAAATTTTCATAATGATTAGCTACTTAGTCAAGCCGTGAAGGAATGACAAACTCACTTTCTCGGTAAGGTCTACAGAGCTCTTTGGGTTGGCATGTTGGCAACGCGTGAGTGATACCCCCGGTATTGCAAGCGTCCATAGGCTACGGTGACTCGCTTACCATCAGGCGGGCCGTAAGCTTGTTTGCCACCTTAATAGTATAAAAAAATAATTAAAAATTACAAAATCGCATCCTTTTTTTCTTTTAAAATCCAAAAGCAAATAAAGTTTCCCACAGCTTTTTACCATCGATGTACGATGCTTTTTACCCTATATGCTCGCTCACACTAAAATTTGATCCAAGGACGTCCAAGGTACTAGTCAGACTATCGCCACATCCGCTCATATCTTATCAACAAAATCTGGCATTACTAATGCAAACATCGTAAAACGTAACGAACTAAAAATAAAATAAACATTTTTGCGTCATGTAAACTCATCCGTTTCTTACGCCAAGGTACTATAAACACGAAACAAGCAGTTTCATTGTAACTGGCCGTGCGGTCTGTCGTACCCGCGCAGCCATTTTGAAAAAGGGCGGAAAAGCGGGAAAATTTGTGACGTAACCATTTTTAATCTGTGCACATGGCGTTTCTTTCGATCCTTTTTGAATAAAGGATTATGAAAATGGAATGTTTAGTTTTTAAATGCAGTGTTTGTAGTAGGTTGCTCTGATTTTATTTCATAAAGTTATCCGTGTGAATCATAGATAATTACTAGTGGTTTTACTAACGAATCGCTATATTTAGATCTATGGTGTGTAGTCTACATGTTGTACTCTATATTTCTTTATTACCTACAAGAAGTGTTTGTGGAATTTTTGCTGTGATTTTTTTACAAAAAGCAAATCCAAGTAAATCATAGAGAATTACGTATATTTTAAAAAATCGTTTACTGTATTTGGACTTTTGGGTTTTAGTACAAATATAGTGCTTTATATTTTTTAAATATCAAATAGTGTTGTGTTTATGCTCTGATAAATAAAAAAGTAATCCAAGTTAATCATAGACAATTATGTATGCTTTTTAAAAATGGTACGCTATATTTAAAACTGACGATTTATTGTTTATGTTCAAGTGCATATTTCTTTGATTGTTTGGATATGAATGGATTCTAAAGGTAAATAACCTTGCTATTACTTTTATGTTAATTCTAAATTTTATTTTTCATACACAATAATTCCTTGAGAAACTATAAATTATTGGTATAATCCTACTAATGATATAAAGGCGAAAGTTATGTGTATGTTTGTTACTTCTTCATGCTCAAATAGCTGGGCCAATATTTATGATATTTGGTATGTAGGTAGCTGATACCTTGGATTAACACATATGGTAACTTTTTATCCCGAAAAGTGCGCAATTCCCGTAGGATGTCATCAAAAGATATATGTATAGATGGCGCTGCTGTGCATAAAATATTATTTATCATATTTTAATTATGGCTGTCACTATCAAACTAAGTTATTTTTTATACCACAATGTTGGCAAACAAGCATACGGCGCCTGATGGTAAGCATCACCGTAGCCTATAGACGCTTGCGATACGGGGGGTATCACTCACGTGTTGCCAACCATCCCAACCCCAAGTGGAGCTTTGGAGACCTTATCATAGGAACACAACATGGCCAAGACCTATGCTATTTGGCTACGATCTTCTGTATTGTGTGATTTTGAATAGAAGAATGTCAATATTATAATAAGTATTTTGTTTAAGTTAGAAAGCTCGTCGTTGACCCCAAATTAAACTGAATAATTAATATCCTTCGAGACCATGAATAGTAGGCCAGTATATGCTCTCTCTCGTGAATAAAGATGTCAACTTAGTACCAGCATTTCGGATACATTTCAAAATTATCTATATACAAATAATAAGAAAGATTTGATTGTTTGTTTGCATTGAATAGACTCGGAAACTTTCATATTGCTGTCACTCGTGTAGTTTCTGAAGAGGGAAGTCCTTTCAATACTTCTAGAATGAGTGCTCAGAAGTGGTATGTGGATGGAAAAGTCGAAAGCAGAAACTTTGACTTGGGAACTTTGTTTAGACTAGTTAGGAAATAAACATAATAAAAGTCCTCATAGGTGAGGTCTCCCTCCGAGGTGAGCCCGAGTACAAAGAAGGTCCCGTTTTAGGTTTTTTCTTATACATATCTCGAAAACCATGCGTCGTGTGAAATTTTGTTGTATTACATAAAACCTGATAAAATCCCCTCCCCCCCTCGGGCTGACTTCGAAGGTCGAAGGGATAAGGACTATTGGTATGTTTATCTCCTATCTAGTCCAAACAAAGTTCCTAACTCAAAGTTTCTGCTTTCGACTTTCCATCCACAAATTATTCGTTGTCTGGATTATTCCAAATGCGTCCAATTTCTTTCTGACACTCCGTCTGATTTCACTGCGATGGGAATGTGTGGTAGGCTTGTCCCGAAAGGTGTCTCCTGTGTAGCCAGGATCAACAACGGCGACCTCAGATAGACAATAAGCAATGAAGCTTATTGACGTCCCGGGGGAGAAACTACAGCTGTCTCGGAACTCACAACGAATTTAATCAGAAAGAAATGAGATGGAGTAGGAAGTATTTTTTATAAAATTATAAAAGAATAATGTATGACAAAAAAGGCCGTAACTGGTTTTCATTTGCCATTTCTATTACCGGTGGCCATTTTGTTTGTTTCTGAAAGTTACAAAAGTTCTAGTTGAAGGGATGGAGAGTGACATAGGCTACTTTTTGTCTCTTTCTAACTCCCCACTTTCCTAAAATGGAAGTTAGTATGCAATTTTCAAGATAGAAAGCAAAAAATTGGTACGCGGACTATTTGTGACTAACAAAAAATAGTAGCCTCATGTCACTCTCCAGACCTTAAATTATCCCCATAAAAAAATTATAAGAAAATAATGTCATACTTTTTTTCCCGTGGGAATGAGATGTTTTTCAGGGATAAAAAGTATAGCCTATGTCACTCTCCAGATCTTAAACTACCCCAATTAAAAAAATCATATCAATCTGTTCATTACTTTCGACGTGAAGAGAGGACAAACAAATAAACAAACACACTTTCACATTTATATTAGTATGGATATGTATTGTACTAAATATTTTTAGTACAACGATAGAGAAATACATCAATCAAGCCGACTTACTATCCCGGTTAGTTATTTTTTGATGTGTACCAATGGCTGACGTCAATTTATTGAGATCGTCGCGTCACGCAAACCTAATTTTACGTACAATTTTTGTTTGATAGCCCAGTAGCGCGATGGTATCCATTCCACCATATTTGTCATAAAAGTTCCAAACAATCTCAATACTCAATCTTTTATTGCCTTTCCACAGAGTAATTAAAGGTATTATGTAACAAAATATGACTTCTCGGACTTTTCCTCTTCTAGGCTTCCATCCTTTTTTCTCACTCATCTCAAAACACAGCGGCATATCACCGCTATATCACGTCGATATTCTGTGAGATTGTGGTACTGCCCCGGTCGAGCCAGCCCATTTAAGAGCACTACCAGTTCATAGTAGTGGCTAGGTTCTACCGAAAGAGTGTAGATAGGCAAGCTATAAAGCGCGCTTGAGCAAGTATGAACGGTAAGCACGAGTATGAACAAACAGACGAACTCAAAACAGCAACAACGAAGCCAGCAACGAACGAAGCTGTTAATCACGCACGCTGATTGTTTCTCTCGATGTTATTTGGTGAAATGTGCAGTGCAGAGCTGTAAAAACGACGAAATGGAAGCAAACTAACAATTAGCACTATAGAACATCTGCTTACGCTTTGCACAATGGTCAAAGAGCGATGCGCGCGCTCTATAGCTTGCTTATCTATACTCTAACCCTCTTATTAATAAACAAAGATTAGCCAAGGTTTAACTAAAACATGTTTTGTCCCTTTCCAACTGCATTTAATTTTCCTTAGGCATGACAGTGACAAAACAGGTTTAAGTTAAACCTTGACTAATCTTCTAAGGTTCTACCACTCTAAAAAACTTCTTTACCTTTGGTACCAGAGAGTGCGGGTCCATCCACGCATGGGGCAAGCTTAAGTCTGTGTGATTTCTATGTTATATACAATTTGACTTTGACGACCTCCGTGGCGTGGTTACCATGCCGGACCGCGCCACCCAGGAGGTCCAGGGTTCGGATACCGGTCGGGTCATGATGAAATACGAACCTTTTTTGATTGGTCTGGGTCTTGGATGTTTATCTATATAATGTATTTGTTATAAAATATAGTATCGTTGAGTTAGTATCCCATAACACAAGTCTCGAAATTACTTTTGCTAACTCAATCTGTGTCGTTGGCTCCTATAATATTTTTTACATAATATGTAAAAAAAAAGGACGGGTTGCACTCCGGGAGTGCCGGCGGAAGTGAAAACTTAAACTTCAACGTTGTGCATTTTTGAATATTTTGCAATAATTAGGGAATCTTACGCTTGTTCGATCAGGCTACGGATCTGACGCGAGTTTAACATTTTTTACCCATCTAAAAAAAGTGCCAAGCGCCGTTAAAGAAATTTTCACTTGAAAAAAACTTTGAGTTTGTGGTCATAAATGCTTCTACTATTCCAAAAGCATAGTTTTAACCTATTTTTTTTGCTGGCCTTAGAAACTATTGACGCGAACCTTCCAGCTGCACCCAAATGACATCATCCCGATAATATACATATACTTTCAATCCATTCCCGGCGTCTGTCTGTCTATCACTGTTATCTACAAAATTACTAGTGAGGTGCATGTTATCGACACGTATATTAATATTATAATTTGTATGTTTGTATGGTTTGTAACGTTTAAACGCAAAAAGTAGGTACTTTAGGCAGTTAAATAAAAAAATATTTAATCAGAGAGTTGGTCCTCACAGTCACTTTCCCTCGTCAATGATTACATTAATAAATTATTTATGTAAATTAATCTACTCTATAAACTACTGCCATTTCGGAAAGAAAAGCAAAATGACCACTGATAAAAGAAATGGCGAAAGAAAACCAGTTACGGCCTTTTTTGTCATATTATATTTTTTTATTAAATAAAATAAAGATTGCTTTCAGCAATAAGGCCGCCTTGTTGCACATACACTGTGTGTAACTGTTACTGTTTTCTGTATCCGTTGTTTGTGTACTGCAAATAAAGCGTATTCTATTCTAATAAAAAAAACGAAGCTATTTTTTAATCCCGGAAATCATTTCGGGAACGGGGGCAATAGGAAAGCAAGGAATACCGTTATTACGACTAGTCTTGTAAACCTAACTAAAATTATGACATCAATATACATAAATGCGTAAAAATATTTATCAAATTCTAAACAAAAGATAATTTTGCAATAAAACTTTTTAACGACTTGATTAATATTAATGGAATCTTCCTTAAAACCAATTTTTTAATAGTAGACCAGCCTGCAGTTGGAATAAAAGTTGTTTCAGTGCAATATCGATAAATCGTACTAAGGTCTCAGACCACATAACTATTACCTAATCAATGACCTATCATCCTTTGTTTGTGGCGTGGATGGCGTTATGCCATATGCACTCATTGTATTAGATAGAAGTGGTTTTAGGCCGTGGTATATAAACGCTTTCGGCCTATATCTTACGGCTCTTTTTAACGTCTAATATCTATTACCCTTCTTATATAGCCTCTTATCAGTTTCTGATAAATTATATTCAATGTACCAACAGGCGGGTTCCACTCTATTATTATTTGTATCAAATTGTATCGTGGTTTCTGTTAATTCCACTATCTTCCTGGGATCCGTTAATCTCACTATCTATCTGTGGGAATTTCAGAAAATTCTTGTATTATATAAACCTCGTTTTGAATCACTCTATCTATTAAAAAACATTGAAAAAATAAATATAAAAAAGGCCGTAACTGGGTTTCTTTCGCCATTTCTTTCCCCCAGTGGTCATTTTGCTTTGTTTCCGAAATGGTGGTAGTTTATAGAGTAGCTTATTTATTTAATACAGATTAGTAATATATAATTGAATTCATTGTAACTATTGCAAGTGACGTGTCTGTGCCCGCGAGGGCCTACAGAAATTAGGGTTTTTTTTGTAATTTTAG
This sequence comes from Endotricha flammealis, assembly GCA_905163395.2. Lineage (NCBI taxonomy): Eukaryota > Metazoa > Arthropoda > Insecta > Lepidoptera > Pyralidae > Endotricha > Endotricha flammealis. The sequence goes on along the minus strand of LR990882.1, from coordinate 959,620 downwards.
AGCTGAAAAGTGAAAACTACATTTAAAAAGTCATTTTATCATCATATTTTTATCATTACAACCATCATCATATCAACCCATAATCATCCCACTGCTGGGATACGGGTCTCCCTTCAATCGAAGGTGATTAGAGCGTACTCTGCCACACTGCTCCAATGCGGATTGGCAGTAAAAAGTAAAAGATCTAATTTTATACTAAAGATGATCTGCTGAATGTTTTCTATGAAAAATAGCGGAGACTTCACAAAGGTGGCAACATGCATACGGCCGGGCTGATGGTGAGCCGTCACCGTAGCCTATAGACGCTTGCAATACCGAGGGTACCACTCACGCGTTGCCAACCCTCCCAAACCCCCCCAAGTGGAGCTCTGGAAACCTTGCTCACCGTAGGAACACAACATGACCGAGACCAATGCTATTTGGCTACGATCTTCTGTAAGGTGGAGATCCTTCCCCAGAAGATGCGGAGTGGATTATCCGCTGTGTTAGTAAATTCCATACTTCAATTGAACCTTAAAAACATTACAACGCAGTTACAACAAACAATGTCAAATGTCATATCAACCCATAATCATCCCACTGCAGGAATACGGATCTCCCTTCATTCGAAGGTGATTAGAGCGTACTCTGCCACACTGCTCCAATGCGGATTGGCAGAGGCCGGTGGTTTCAAGCCGCCCGAAGGCCACCAACTTGGCTGAACGACTGTCATCTACCGATAACAGCCGGGACCGACGGCTTAACGTGCCCTCCGAAGCACGAAGAAGCTCGAGATAACGAAATCTATCCAAACGCTGGCTAAGGTCAACGTCGCTTGACTTGCGTGTTCATATTAGAGTGCGACACACAGCGACGCCATCGAGCTCCTCAATGTACTAGGTATCAATTTACATGATTATGTATTGCGTCACAGTAGGTAGCTCTTAATAGTAATGTAACAATAGACCGTGGTGCTAGGCAATCGAGAATCACTTGATTTCTTGATTGACGCCGGACCGCCACTCAGAGATCCCGGGCTCGAATCCCGGTCGGGTCATGATGAAAAACGAACTTTTCCTAATTAGCCTGAGTCTTGAATGTTTATCTATATGTATTTGTTATAAAATGTAGTATCGTTGAGTTAGTATCACATAACACAAGTCTCGAACTTACTTTGGGGTTAGCTCATCTGTGTGATTTGTCCCTATATATTTATTTATTTATTGCATCTAAGTAATGACTATTCGTATCCAATCCAGAAATATTATTAACTAGCCGCTGCCCGCGGTGTTACCAGCATTTTAATATATCTATACATAGCACAGCAGCGCCATCTACTTTAAAGAACTCCATTGACTATCAGACTTTTGACCAAATACTGCGTACTTTTCGGCATAAAAAGTACCCTATGTGTTAATCCAAAATATCAGCTGCTTACATACCAAATATCATAAAAATTGGCGCAGCCTTTTGAGCGTGAAGAAGTAGCAACATATTTACAAACTTTGGCCTTTATGGGATGGGATGGGATACATTGTTGCCTTAATAAACACATGTCCAACTTAGGGCTGAGTGACACACGCACCTGCAGACGATGTAAGGAGGCTGATGAAACACCACTGCATCTTCTGGGGGAATGTGGGCCACTTATACACAAGCGCAGCACTCATCTAGGGAAACACTTATTAAGCCCAGATGAGTTAAAGGAGATCCCCCCTAAGCAAATCCTGCGGTTCATCACAGCTGCAGGGTTTAGCGGTGAGCTCTAACAAATCATGTGGCGATCACAATAGACCAGTCCTGGTCGCAGTGCTACTTAAGCCGCACAAAACAAAAAAAAAACAAAAAAAAATGGGATGGGATTATAATATTGCTTCCCTCTAGCATAATACAATTTTATCTCTATGTCATAATTCCTTATCAATAATATAACAAGAAAGATTATAATGAAATTTATCTATCATACACTGTTCAGATTTCTTACGTATAAGACCTGTTTAAGTTTCGATACTTTTTTTTTAAGTTGGCAAGACTGCCAGTTCGTTTTTTTTACTGACAGTTTGAGTTCAATTTTTTTTTAATTATTGGCAACACGTTTTTTATTGACTGTTTTGAGTTTTTTTTCTTGATAGCCAGTGAAAAATTTAATTGACAGTTTTAAAGTTTTTTTTCTTGATTGCCAGTGTTATTATAATTTCTTTTTTTTTTACTTCAAGTTACATAAATAGCCAGTGTTTTTTTTAAAATAATAAAATTAAGAATGTAATGACTGAATCTATTTAATTGATAGTGATTAGTGGTTACCAGAAAGAAAGTGATTTTTTTGCGTCATTTCTTTTAAAGTTCCCTTTTGTGTGGATGTACACATTGGATTTTTATATTGAAATTATTCAATGTTTAAAATGGATTCGGAAGGTAACGTAATTAATTATTATATCAACCCATAATCTTATCATCCCACTGCAGGGATCCAATCGAAGGGGATTAGAGTATTCTGCCGTGCTGCTCCATTGCTGATTATTTATGTTATTTATGACTAAAAATATAGTCTAAGAAATTGACTACCTCGACTGGGGAAGTACCACCCTCTTATAGAATACTAGCAGTTACCCGCGGCTTCGCCCGCGTAAAAAATTGCCTAAATGTTGGGTTCTGTACACTTGACAATGGCTGACAATATGTATTTTTTTATTTTATACCACAAAGGTGGCAAACAAGCTTACGGTCCGCCTGATGGTGAGCGGTCACCGTAGCCTATGGACGCTTCCAACACCGGGAGTATCACTCGCGCGTTGCCGACCTTGTAAAAATCTTTTAATGCCCCTTTTGAAGAACCCCATGTTATAATCTAAAGAAAAGACCTCGGCGGGGATCTCATTCCACAGCCTCAGCGTTCGCGGGAGGAAACTCCTCTGAAACCGCGCAGTACGCGACCATTTTGGTTCTAGTGTGTGAGGTTGGATTCCCCGCCGGTGACGAGCAGTTCGATGGTAGAAAGTGGCCGTAGGCATCAAGTCAAACAATTCCTCGGAACAAACCCCATTATACAAGCGGTAGAACACGCACAGGGAGGCGAAGTCTCTCCGCAGACTGAGGGGCTCGATACCGCTTGTTAGCTTGGTATGTATACAAATTTTCATAATGATCGGCTGCCTAGTCAAGCCGTGAAGGAATAACAAACAAACAAACTCACTTTCTCATTTATAATATTAGTATGATCGGCGCAAAGCAGGTATTCGTTTCGTTCATCATCATCATCTCAGTCACAAGAAGTCCACCTGGACATAGGCCTCCCCCCAAAGGTCCAGCATGACCGGTCGGCAGCGGCCTGCATCCACCGTAGGGTATAGAGAACCGGTACTATCTCAAGGAACCGGGATTTTCGGTACCGGACTATGCTGGAACCGGGATTTCCCGGGAATTTCGGTACTTTCGGGATTTTTTTTCAATACATCAAGACCGCCTAGGAATGTTTTAATTTTGCTCAATTTACTAATTTTTTTGTTAGACATACTTATTTTTAGAAAGCTCATTTATTGGACTAGGTACATGTAAAAGTAAAATAATATTATATTTATTGCGTAAATATTTTTTAAAATGTGAAATAATGATACAAGTAACGACTGTATTTGTTTAATACGGTCGTTACAAATTAAAAAATTATGCAGTTTTTTGCAATTATGCGAAAAATCAGTTGTCAATAAAATATCCCATGATTCATACAATGGTTCTGCATCGATTTTTCATGACGTAAATCAAATCTTTTTGGGCGACATTACCCAAGTCCTGGTATGATGCTAAAAAGTTTCTCTTGTCGCAAGGCTTGCGGCAATCAAGGTTAAAGTAACGTTATCATGTGGGGAAGTAAGTGAAAGAATGCCGTGGCCAGAAGCGCAAGGAACATACGCACGAAGACCGATTTTTGCTAACTGATGAGAAAAAACAGCCAAATGTTACGGCAATGCTGTTTATTCAAATGCTCTCGTTAGAGCACCAGTTGTTTGTGTTAAATAAAAATTGTCAATTGGACACCACTGCTTCTGTCGCTCACTCGCAACTGACTGAAGGGTTGTGGTGTTAATGTCCGTACGCAGACAGCGCGAGTGGTGACCAGCTGGCTTCAGGAGCACGCACGACATTTCGGTCTTATACTGGCCTGCGCAATCACCAGACCAAAATCCCAAAAAGAACGCATAGAACATGCTTCCTCCACAAACATTGAGACTGAAGAGCAATTTTTTTGCATCTTAACAGGACTTGAGACAATTCTTGGGATAATTGAGACTTCGTGATCTTGATTCGAAGCATAAAAACCGTTTCAGAACCATTGTAAACATAGGTGTTTTTAAAGACAACATTTTCTTTGGCAAAATTGCAAAAAAGGCATAGTTATTTTTTTTACTTTTTCTTGAAAACATACTCGATCGTTTGTTGACCATCAAAATATATTCGATCGCACGTAGCGTCACTAGCGTCAGTGTTGCCAATTGCCACATAATTGGATAAATAAAAAAATCCCGATAGTACCGAAAATCCCGGTTCTTGTATTTCAATTCCCGGTTCTTTTACAGCTATAAAAGAACCGGGAATCCCCGGGATTTTCGGTACCGGGATTTCCCGGTTCTATACCCTAATCCACCGGCTACCTGCGACTTTCTCTTTTGTGTTTGTTGTAACTTTTTTTGAAGTGAAAACTTCTTTAGCGGCGCTTGGCACTTTTTTTAAATGAGTAATAAATGTTAAACTCGCGTCAGATCCGTAGGCTGATCGAAAAAGCGTAAGATTCCGAAACCATTCCAAAATATTCAAAAATGCACAACGTTGATGTTTAAGTTTTCACTTCTGCCGGCACTCCCGGAGTGCAACCCGTCCTTTTTTTACTTAATTGCGTTTCGTTCGTTGAATGAGTCCAGACCAAGTCCTTTTTATTCTGATCACAATTTCATATCTTTAATAATGACATCACATCTATTTATTATACTTATTATCATAATAATAATATCATTATTTTACGTAGTTGCTTTATCGTTTGACCCCAAATTTGGAAAGGTGGTCGCCTTTGTGTTTGGCCGCTTCTTTTCCTACGTTGTTTTATTCAAATGTGTAGATAGAACCGTATTTTATGTTTATTGTTTTCATAATAAAAAAAATGGCTATCTAGTTGCCACAAGTTAAAAGAAGATTACAGAAATCTGTCATGTCTCAGTCATATCATGAGTCAATTCTTTAAATATACAAAGAGTAAAATAATAGAAAATGGTCAACATATGTTTTAAATACCTTAGTAATGACTTTTTAATGTGTATAAGCCATTGATTTGAAAGGTAAGGATACGCTTTAAGAACGAACACCGCATTATTTCTGCCATACAAAAAAAAAACTATCGCCATCTATTTGCATCGCCGTCCTTCGCGTGATAATCGTTATATAGTGCATCTCTTTCGGTCTCACGACACGAATGTAATCGGTCCTAAAATCTGTGTTTTAGGACCAATCATGTAAAGACAGTGTAGCGCGCTGACAGGCCAGTTCTTACACTGGTAATATAATAAGTCAATGGTTTAAGCGTTTTCTATATGAATTACACGTAGACAAATGAAATGAAATCGTTTATTTCAGAAATTAGACCTTCACAGGCACTGTTTCTTGTCATTTACAACTTGAATGTAATAAAGAAAATAAAGTACGTTAAAAACTACCAAACCTGATGCAAGCAGATAAATAGTTTGTTGATTAACTTTTGTTTGTAGTTAGTTTAAGTATTATTTCAAACTATAAATTTATGTCCGGTACAGTCAACAAAGGAGTTGACTGACCCCCCTCTGTATATATGATTAAAGATATCTAAATATTGCATGAAGGTATTTACTTGAAAATTTGTAATTACATAGTACAATATGAATACTATTGATAAATAAAATTTCAAGTAAATCCCTTCACGCAATATTTAGAAATCTTTAATCATATATACAGAGGGGGGTCAGTCAATTCATTTGTTGACTGTACTGCTACTACTTAAATTTTTTATATGTTATCCTAGTTACTTATATTATGCAGAAAAAAATGTGTGCAAACTGGACAAACCCTTGTGGTTTTTGGTTTGTTAAAAATGTAAATTGTATCTTGTAATATTTTAATAATAAAAAATATATATAAAGTTAAATAAGTTCTTGTTTGTTTGTTTATTCCAGTTGAACCGTCTCATGAACGAGATATACGACACGTTCACGGTAGCCTGCAACATGGAGGAGAAGAAACCGGGCAGCTTCCCAACAGAGCACACTGACTCGGGGAGCACTAGCGAAGGTGAGATGACACGTATTTCCACTGACACACATACTCACACTACCACATACACACACAAGCCCACCACACATTCCCACCGCTGTGTCATCCTGTATAGCCAGGATCAACAACGGCGACCTCAGATTGAAAATAAGCAATAAAAGAAATTGAGAAACTCAATAGAATGTCGATAGTGTTTCTATGACTATTCCACTGATACACTATCGGCATTCAATTGAGACACCATTGAGAGTCCATTGGTGCATTTGTGTTAGTAGAATCGGACCCCTGGAACTCACAACGATTTTAATCAGGAACATAGATTAAGTAATAACCCGAGGTAGAATGATCACTCTCCGCGCCGCACCGAATCGCGTTACCCTACCCCGGCGGGTGCAGTCGCAAAGGTGTGCGTTTAGTGAACGAATGCGTATACGCGTGCGCATACGTGTGCGCGTGTAGACGACATTGGCCTATGTAGTAGAAATAGGTAATTATTTCAAGCGCGTTGTATGCAGTGTCCGGACTGTGTCAGGAAGAAAAAAGACCGATTATGAAGTATTGAAATGACTCCTTAACAATTACGTGAGTGACAGTAATTTGAAACCCAAAGCATTGTAGTCTAGAGAGATGGCAAATCAAGCTTCCCAACAGAGCACACTGACTCGGGAAGCACGAGCGAATGTGAGAAGACACACTCACAAACATACCATACACATACGTTCACACACGCATTCACGTTTACAATTTCACACAGATACGTTCCATGGATTCGTTCATACGCACATTCTTCTGAAAAAAAAAAGAAAGAATGTGCGTATGAACGCACAACGAAAATTCAAACAGCGCTCACAGTTGCTTCTACATGGTCACGCAAACACATCATACGAACTCTCTTAATACACGTAGTTCACGCCTCCAAACAATGCATTCACATACACATTTTTACAATCACCTCACCACACATATTCTCAGTCGCACACTCGTTCACACTCATCACTTGTAAAGAAATTTTCATCATCTCGCACAAAAAAAAACTCGCACGAGCGTGCGACGAGGCAGCATTCGTTTTTCTAAAAAATTTTTCGTCAACTCGCTTGGCTAAAACACTGTACAGTAAGCTATAAAAAGCCTTTTTCACTTCTTTCGGGAGTCGGGTCGCTGAGTTCCCTCTAATATGGTTGAGCACCGCGATGGCTGACTCTCGCGTCAACTCGTGAACGGGTGCTGCCTGGGGGGACTGGTCTGCTCACTCTTGTCAGTACTGACTTTATTTTATTTTATTGTAGATTTAAGACTTGTTCATTCCACACCATTGTGTATAACATTCCGCGTATTCTTCTTATAAATTTTAATGTACTTATACCTACATTGTAACTAATGAGTGGAAAAAAAAAGTACAAAATGACAAAAAAGGCCGTAACCGGTTTTCTTTCGCCATTTCTTTTTACCGGTTGCCATTTTGCTTGTGTCCGAAATGGTGGTAGTATATAACGTAGTTTATTTTTTTTATTTAAACAAGTTGTAAATGACAAGAAAAAGTGCCTGTGAAGGTCTAATTTCTGAAATAAACGATTTCATTTCATTTCATTTCATTTCTCATGCTCAGAAAATGCTTATTTGCGCAGAATATAGGCTGCACAAAATCGCATTTTGTGCACAAGGGCAAAAACGTATCTACTCATAAATGTATCTATATTAAGGCAAAGGAAATAAGCCATACAGCCAAACACAACAAAAAGTTCAGAGATAGAATTTGTTATTTTATAATATTTACTTTAATTTATTTGCCTTATGTGTTTTTTAAGTCATAAAAGATATTAAAATTTAAATTAAAGTACGGTAGCTTATTTAATTAATTTAAGAAAATTATTTAATTACAAAATTAATTTAATAGTAGGCTGTATAGGTCTGCAGCCCAAGCCTAATTTCAATGTCGTAAGATTTAAAAAAAAAAGCGGCGGGAAAGGGGAAACAGGTCTTGTTTTTCGTGCGTTTATTTATTTATTTCCTCGCAATCGAAGTGAAAAGCAGAGTTTATAACTCGTCCACAAAACCATTTCTATCCTCGACATTACTATCAGCCCTCGCCTTTGGCTCGGGCTGCTAAAAGTCTCGGATAGAAATGATTCGTTTTGTGCACTTGTTGTAAAATCTACTATTTTAAAACGTCAAAGATTACAACTTTTTCACACAAACACATACATAACATTCAACTCGTTACTACATCTAGATGGCGTTGTTTATTACTTTTACCATTTATTTTCAGATTCGGTAAAACTAACGAGGAGCTTAACAGAGAAAAGGAAAAACTACGTACGCAGGGTCTCCTCAAGGGTCGCGTACTTGGACCAGTCAAACATAAAATCTAATACATACAAGAGATTTAGGAACCAAACATCGATTTGCAGCATAAAATCTGAAAACCTAGACACGAATCCATACTTCACATTCCGTTCTTGGAAGAGTTTTCGTACGTCACAGACAAATTTGAACAGAATGGACGCCACAGATTCAAAGTTGAATTTGACAGATTTGTCTACGGATGTTATAGATAATAGTCTGGACGAGAAAACAGGTTGTGTTGATATTGAACTGCCTTTTGAGCCAAGAGAGAGGGGTTTGTTTAATGTCTGCATGTTGGTAGGACTGAATTATATGACTGGGCAGGCGTATGTGAAAAGTGTTTTTCCTAATCAGGTAATTATCATTTATTAATGCGCTGCGGTGTTTTAAACACAGTTTAAAACAAACCCTCGGGCTGAGTACGACAACTTTCTAAAATTGACAACATCCTACAATTTCAAGAGAGGTAGGGCACAGCTGATAACCCCCTCAAATCGGAGCAGCCCGCCTGGGGAAGAACCCCCCCAAGTGGAGCTCAGGAGACCTTACTTACCGTAGGAACACAACATGGCCAATGCTTGGCTACGATACGATGTAAGGTAGAGGTCCCCAGACGACAAGAAAGATGCAGAGAGGATTATCCGCTGTGCCCTACCTCTCTACGTCAATATAAACTATTATAAGAAGTCTGCCTCTTTTCCAATGCTGTGCCTGGGTTCATGTGTATTTTTGTGTTGGATACATTTATATTTACAAAGAATAAATCAACTTTCAGGTAAAAGTACCACCGCACATAGAAAACCTGGTGTTCCCTGAGACCTTAAGCTGGACAGGGCAACAGCGAGGTGAATGGTCAGCGGATGCCCAGACACAATGCTACTCTATAATATTGACTGATGAGAGAGGAGAGCGGGCTTATGGGTAAGGATTTTTAATATATTTATGAACGAATCAACAGCACCATCTTTTCTTAAACTAAGCAAATCTTGTACTTTAAGTACCTAGGCTCGAAAACATGGTTACCTTGGTTTTTTTTGGCAATCGGATTTCAGACGAAGATTCCATTGTGCCATTTTCAAGTAATGCTTGTTTACGTTTGACGACCTACGTGGCGTAATGGTTACCCGCCAGACCGCCACCCAGGAGGTCCCGGGTTCGATCCCCGGTCGGATTGCTAGTATATACTAAATCTATGGTTAAATTAGATTGTTTTCTTTTTGCTCCACTAACAGTGCTGCCATCTAGTTTTCAATTCATGATTTTAAATTAAATATTGCAGATATTGTCGTCGAGTTCTACCAGAGGGCGCCACAACGTGTCTTCCACTCTGCTACTGTATTATAGGGAAGTACAGGGCACCTGGGTTTTACTATAAGGTGAGGTTAATAAAATTAAAATGATTTTTTTCAAATAGGCTTCATACAAGGTCTTTCGAATCGTCTCATTTTTTTCCTACCAGTTGAGACGGCAGACTCGTAAAGCTGGCAAGAAACTTAGCACTTGCTCTTATTTGGTACCGTAAAGAGCAGGGGCCCGATTCTACTAAACAAATGCACAAATGGACTCTCAATGGTGTCTCAATCGTGTCTCAATAGAATGCCGAAAGTGTATCAGTGGAATAGTAGTGTTATATTGCAAACAGGCATCTGCGGAAGACCAGCGCCATGGAGTCGGACGACCCCACGGTTTATGCTGAGCAGATGCCTTTTTGTTGTCTGATCTACATTCTTTATTATTTTATTGTTGTTAGTTATTTTTTTAAGTTCATAAATGTAAGTTAGACAGTAAATAAACCATTTTCTTTCTTTCTTTCGAATAGCTATTGACATTTGTTATGGACTTAAATAATAACATAATGTTTAACTTATTGTTTAAGTCCATAACAAATGTCAAAAACTATTCCACTGATACACTATCGGCATTCTTTTGAGACACGATTGAGACATCATTGAGAGTCCATTGGTGCATTTGTTTAGTAGAATCGGGCCCCAGGTCGACCTTTACATATCGAACTTTGTACCATTCTTAAGTTCTATGTCATAAGAGCCAAAATTGTACTCCAAGTGTAAAACTCAAAGTGCTTGACTGTACTAATAAAAGTTACAATCAAAATATATAAAAAAATGCAATGTATACAGGGTTATTTTTAAATCATTGAAGACCCCTTAGAGGTGTTTCTACACTTCGGGGACCAATTTTGAAATCACGAAAAAAATCAGCTGATCCATGAAAATATCAGTACCTACTCGACAAAATCTATGGAACAGCTGATTTTTGTTTCGTAATTTCGAAATCGGTCCCATAGTAAATATTGTTCGTATTGAAGAGTAGAATCACCTCCTAAAGGTGCGTACAGATTGCTTTATAAGAAAAGAAGAAGAGAAGAAAAGAAAAAAAAGAAAGTACGATATATTTTTAAATGACAAAAAAGGCCGTAACTGGTTTTCTTTCGCCATTTCTTTTTACCAGTGGTCATTTTGCTTTTGTTTCCGAAATGGTAGTAGTTTATAGAGTAGATTAATTTATACAAATCATTTATTACTGTATACTCTGACAAGAGAACGTGTTTGTGAAAACCTATTCTCAGAATAAAAGATTTGAATTTTTTTGAATTATAACATGTTTCAGGTAATGTGAACACTGAATGTTATAAAACATGTTATAATAAATTTTTATAACTAGTTATTGATATAACACTGAAGAACGACAAACGACAATGGTTATATAACATTGTTATATTGCATTGTTATTCTAATGTGTACGGCCGTAACTGGGTTTTCTTTCGCCATTTCTTTTACCAGTGGTCATTCTGCTTTTCTTTCCGAAATGGTAGTAGGTTATAGAAGTAGATTGCACTAAATAATATTATTATAATGTTATTTTTGAATGAAACTCTGTGAAGACCTATACTCTAAATAAAAGATTTGAATTGGAATTGTAACATTCTTCATTTAATATTTGACGACCTCCGTGGCGTAATGGTTACCACGCCAGACCGCCAGCCAGGAGGTCCCGGGTTCGAATCCCGGCCGGGTCATGATGAAAAACGAACTTTTTCTGATTGGCCTCGGGTCTTGGATGTTTATCTATATTATGTATTTGTTATAAAATATAATATCGTTGAGTTAGTATCCCATAACACAAGTTTCGAACTTACTTTGGGGCTAGCTCAATCTGTGTGAATTTTCCCTATATATTTATTTATTATTCCAGGTACTCCAAGAAATAGAATCACTCCACGGGAGCTCGGAGCAAGAAATCCAGAACTTATTAAACATATTAATTAATACAGATTTCCCAAATCCAGGCGAAACTATAACATTACCACAAAAAAGACATATTTCTATAATACAGGTCAGTGAGCTCAGTATAATTATTTTTGTACCATTAAGGTGGCAAACAAGCTTAAAGGAGCTCTGGAGACCTTACTCGCCGTAGGAACACAACATGGCCGAGACCAATGCTATTTGGCTACGGTCTTCTGTAAGGTGGAAGTCCTTCCCCTGACTGGCTGCGAAAGATGCAGAGAGGATTTTTAGTTTTCATAATTTTTATTAAATTTTTCTTACGAAACCACTTTTATGTCCAGGTTTATCCGACTAATATTATGAAGGCGAAAGTTATGTGTATGTTTGTTACATTTTACGTTTAAATGGCTAGGCCATTTTTATGATATTTGGTATGTAGGTAGCTGATACCTTGGATTAACACATAGGGTACTTTTTATCCCGAAAAGTACGCGATTCCCGTAGGATTTCATCAAAAGACTGATTGTCAATTGCGCTTTATGAAGTAGATGGCGCTGTTGAGCATAAATCGAACGAAGCGGGGACGCTTTTTCAAAAATTTAAAACAAAAAAGGCCGTAACTGGTTTTCTTATGCCATTTCTCTTCCCAGTTGTCATTTTAAATTAAATTAAAATTAAAATTCATTTATTTCAGGCCATTTTTACTCATATTGACAACATTAATCAATTAATTAATTAATTCAAATTACAATAATATACTTAAAAAAAATGAAACATAATAAATTAAAATAATTATCTACCTCATACATCCGGCACTACCAACATGTCTATTACTGCAGTGCCGGATTTATATCCGGCACTGCAGTCCCACCTACTTGCTATTTATTACTTTGTTACAACAAAGCAAAATGACGTTTATAGATTAGCTTATTTATTTTAATACTAGCTGACCCGTGCCCACTTCGTTGGGCATAATGTTAATAATCCTTTTTTAGTACACCTTTTTTCTCCGATTCACTTTGCAAAACCGACTACCACGTAAAAGCCTTTTTATTTTTCGGTTTTTTATATAACCTATGACACTCGGCAATAATGTGGCTTTCTATTGGTGGAAGAATTTTTAAAATCGGTTCAGTAGATCCCGAGATTACCCCTTACAATTTAACAAATATACAAACACACAAACTTTACTTCTTTATAATATTAGTATATACAAATGTACTACATGACAAGAATGTTCATTCATTTCGACGACCTCCGTGGCGTAATGGTTACCTCGCCGGACTGCCACCAAGGAGGGCCCGGGTTCGAACCCCGGTCGGGTCATGATGAAAAACTAACTTTTTCTGATTGACCTGGGTCTTAGATGTTTATCTATATATGTATTTGTTTAAAATATAGTATCGTTGAGTTAGTATCCCATAACACAAGTCTCGAAATTACTTTGGGGCTAGCTCAATCTGTGTGATTTGTGCCTATATATTTATTTATTTCAGGATAAGAGTAAAACATTACCGGATTTGAGAAGAAGTGGAGAAGCAGACGAGAGTATGGAGAATATGGAATTACCCATGTATATGGACTTGGAGAATAATAATAAAAGATCGTCTGTACATTTCGATGGGAATAGGTAAGTTGCTATTTGGATTCAAAGCTCGCGTTTAGTACTTAATTTCTGTATGTACCTGGATCTGTGTTTTATTTAAAATATGAAATGTTTTTTTTTATACCACAAAGGTGGCAAACAAGCATACGGCCGGCCTGATGGTAAGCCGTCACCGTAGCCTATAGAATAGACGCTTGCAATACCGGAGGTATCACTCACGCGTTGCCAACCCTCCCAATCCCCCCAAGTGGAGCTCTGGAGACCTTACTCACCGTAGGAACACAACATGGCCGAGACCAATGCTATTTGGCCACGATTTTCTGTAAGGTGGAGGTCCTTCCCCAGACGGGCTGCGAAAGATGCTGAACGGATTATCCGCTGTGCCCTATCTCTCTCGAGAATCTTGTAATTTATTATTTATTCTATTTAATATTTCAGACTGAAAATAATAAAACGTCCCATAGAACCTCGTATAGACGAAGATAACCTATCTACTTTATTGGACACAATGGGAGCTGGATTGTTGGTCAAGATTTTTGGTTCTCTGTTACTGGAGAGGAAAGTCATCATTGTCAGTGATAAGTTGAGGTAAGTTTCACGACGAAGAACTTTTTTATGACATTTATTTAAATACTAGTTGCTGTCCGTGGTGTTACCTGCGTTTAATTTTATGAACAGCAGCGCCATCTATATCAGACTTTTGAGAAATTCCTACGGGAATCGCGTACTTTTCGGGATAAAAAGTACCCTATGTGTTATGATCCAAGGTATCATCTACCTAAACCCTGTTTTTCTTAACTTGACCAATATAGTAAACAATCTTAGCACGTTTATTTAACGAAAATAGGCAATTAAAATTATTAATAATAAATTCACAGCCAAATAATAATAATATAGTTAGAAATGGCATTTAACACAACACTCTTATTATTCTGGCGATTTATCGATTTTACACATGGATAATTGAATAAAAAGACACGCTAAGATTGTTTACCATATTAGTCAAGTTAAGAAAAACAGGGTTTACATACCAAATATCAAATTGGATCAGCCATTAGATTTTGATTTGCGTGAAGAAGTAACAACTTTGTTGACAGGCCCGATGGTCGAGTAGCTAGCAATGGCCACTTTATCCCAAGGGCCGCGGGTTCGAATCCTGCGCAAGGCAAACATTTGTGTGCATGAACATGTCTGTTTGCCTTGGCCTGGGTGTTTTCTATGTATAATAAGTATTTATTTACAAAAAAAAGTATTTAAATATATTTATCAGCAATTTAGTACAAGCTTAGTTGCTTAGTTTGGGACTAGATGGCGTTGTGTGATTCGTCCAAGAATATATATATTTTTTTTAACTTTCGCCTTTATAATATTAGTAGACTAGCGAAACCCGCGCAACTTCGTTAGCGTATTACCCGCTTTCCCATGAGAATTTCGGAAAGTATTATACAAATGAAACTTCCTCTTGAATCACTCTATCTAATAAAAAAAAACACATCATAATCCGTTGCGCAAATAAATAAATATAATAAATAAATACATAGGGACAATTCATACAGATTGAGCTAGCCCCAAAGTAAGTTCGAAACTTGTGTTATGGGATACTAACTCAACAATATTATATTTTATAACAAATACATATATAGATAAACATCCAAGACCCGAGGCCAATCAGAAAAAGTTCGTTTTTCATCATGACCCGACCGGGGATCGAACCCGGGACCTCCTGGGTGGCGGTCTGGCGTGGTAACGCCACGGAGGTCGTCGTAGTTTCAAAGATTTATATACATCGGGACATACAGACAGGATAGCCACTTCATTTTATATATATATTATGTAAAAATGATTTTGTTTCAGTCTTCTCTCATCATGTATGGAGGCGCTACAATCATCCCTATACCCTTTGGTATGGCAGCAACCCCTTATTTCATGTATTCCAAGGGAAATACAAAGGGACGTATTAGAAGCACCACTTCCAATGCTGGCTGGTGTGTTGAGAGCAGCTGATTGTGATGCGCAGAGGCACGTCGATGAGGTAACTCCACCAAACTCCACTTTACTCCACCGAGCTGTTTTACATCGCTAAATTCCGCAGTAATCATACTGTACTCCACCGAACAACTTTAGTTCAAAACACCACTATACTCCAGTAAACTCCACTTTACTCCACCAAACTTTTTTTTCACCACTAAGCTCCGCAGCCGTCCACAAAATTTCATTTTACTCCACTAACTCCATTCTAGTCCATTAAAATCTATATCAAACTCTGCTTGGCTGCCTAATAAAATGATATATGTATATTAGAAGCTTCTCTTGCAATGTTAGCTGGTGTGTTAAGAGCAACAGATTATGATGTGCAGAAACACGTCGATGAAGTAACTCCATCGAAACTCCACCAAAGCCATTTTACTCCATCAAACTCCACTTTACTCCACTTTACTCCACCAAACTCCACTTTACTCCTTTTAGTAAATATCAAATGTTTCTTTTCAGGGCATGCTTATTGACCTAACAAATCCGGCTAAAGTACTAGTCTACGTTGGTGACGAATCAACTATATTACCTACATCGAGCTACAAAACTTTGAAGACATCTTTACAGGTAACTAATACTTTGACATTTGAGGAGCTCATAATTTCACAACCGCCGTGGCGTAATGGTTACCATGCCGGACTGCCACCCAGAATGTCCCGGGTTCGAATCCCGGTCGAGCCATGATGAAAAACGCGTATTGCAAGACTTGTGTATATGTACGGTGGCCTCAAAGATAGGAGGACCATTTTAGAAAAAAAATCGCTTGCACATCTTGTAAACGGATTTTTTGTCAGCTCCGTCCTTTTCTTTGTTACCAAACAGGGATTTGTTTATTAGAGCCACATGTGTCCACTAGAATGTTGGATGTTGCAACCAAAAATCATCCTAAAGATGGTCCTGCTATCCTCGAGGCGACTTGTTACGTCGCCGGGGAGGCCGGTCGGCGTAAGCAAGATAGGGTAGTGGTTGAGAGAGATAAGAGAAAGAGCAAGACACGAAATAAAAGATTTATTTAGTTTCTCAGGGTGTGAGCTATGAGAATTTACTTGCAATCTCTTTACGACACTTAGCTTCGAGTCTTCTTCGGCGCACGGACGGCGGGAATGCAATACGGAAGGGGTAGGTCCTCCTGGAGGTTCTGGCTCAGCAGCTCAGATGCTCGACGCGGTAGCGGCGTCTTGAGGTCGGCAGCGCAGCGTAGAGAAGCGCTGACCGACTATGTTCCCTTAGTCGCCCGTAGAGTAGACCTCGGTGTCGGGATGTAGCGCTCGGGAAGGGGTAGACTCTCCCGTAGCGTGTTAGTGTTGAACAGGGGTTTAGATTAGCCCTGGCGTAGGTGTCCTGGAATTTGAGATTGGACGGTGTCAGATTCCGCCTTCCAGGAATCCTGTGGGCCGTCGCCGACAATCTTCTTACAGGCTGGACGAGCTGAAGGTCCAGTCCATAATTGTCTTAGGCGGCCACACAGAATTACAATGAAGGTAGGCTCGATCACGCACGTCTGAGGGACATACGCGATCTCACAAAATAAGCAAAACATGAATTTAATTTAGATTATTAAATACACTAGTAGGATAAAAATTACACAAAGACAGATTAAAGCAAAAGAGAATCCTATTAGAGGTAAATCAGTGCAGAACTCACCTAGCGGACAAGGGACTTACACACGCGAATAAAGTATCGGTAATCACTAGTTAATCAGTACACTCGTCACTGCAGCAATCCGAAAATGGGGCGTGCTGCCGGCGCACCGTGAATTTATAAACTACATTTTTCTAGAACGTTCCTCGCGACAACGTACGTGCATTGTGTTATGACGACCAATCCGACTGAAGGGAAAGAATATTGAAACGCCTACCATTTGTGCGTTACCAAATTTGGTCATCGAGCGATGCACCGGCCGTGCACGGGCACGCCGAGGCATCGATTAGCCATAGTGATCTTAATGCCTCAAGAAATACGGTCGAGACTTCTATGCAGTCACTCCCGAAAACCGTTAACGTGTAATTGTTAGTTCTTATTGTTTTCAATATTCTTAAATTAGTTAATATAATTGAAATATTACGTGTGAATCTAATTCACAACGTAACAGACTGTACCTTGTATTTAAATGAGTTAAATGACAAAAAAGGCCGTGACTGGTTTTCCTTCACCATTTCTTTTACCAGTGGTCATTTTGCTTTTGTTTCCGAAATGGTAGTAGTTTTCTTCACAAAAAAAGGACGGGTTGCACTCCGGGAGTGCCGACAGAAGTGAAAACTTAAACATCAACGTTGTGCATTTTTGAATATTTTCGGAATGGTTTGGGAATCTTACGCTTTTTCGATCAGGCTACGGATCTGACGCGAGTTTAACATTTTTTACCCATCTAAAAAAAAATGCCACTAAATAAGTTTTCATTTTTTTTTTTAATCTTTCTCTTTTTCAACAGATGGAGTCAATAAAATACAAAGACAAGCCAGAGGATTCAAAAACGAGAAATGTTTTAATATCTGAAGCGTTCTTGCGTTTCTTCGTTGACATCTTGGGCGACTATTATCGTTATTTTAATGTTGGCGAAATGACTGATAGCAGTATGGGCAAGAATGGAGTTGTATTCGACGTAAGTGTTACTCCACCTAACTCCACCATGCTCCACCTAACGCCACGTTAAGTCAAAGTCAATGCGTTTATTTGCAAAAAAAAACAAATTGGTTCACAATTTTTTTCACATTTGTTAGCATGCAAACTTGTGATAATAAAATTTCTGAAGACGGTAGAAACATTGAATCAAACAACCATGCCCGTAGCTAAATCATTAACGCAATTGGTTTCTTAACTCCAACTTGCTCCACCTAACTCCACTTTACTCCACCATATATTTTTAGATACAATACACATAAATAGAGTAGATTAATTTATACAAATCATTTATTACTTATACAGTAACTCTACTACTCTGACAAGAGAACGTGTTTGTGAAAACCTATTCTCTGAATAAAAGTTTTGAATTTGAATATATAGATTTAGCAACACTCAGAGTTGTAATGTAAACTCAGTCATCTTCGTTTTACTTCACGTAACTTATAAAAGGTCCTACTTTATTAGTTAACTTTTAACACATGACTATGTAGGTTACATATAATCGTTTAAACAAGGAAATAATGGTCTAGTATTCAATAAAAAAGGCATTAAATTTAGAAATACTCTGTAAAAGGAGCCTCTCTTGTAGCAGCCATCCGTCAGTAGAAAAAAAAGTTTATGGGTGCGGTGCGAAGGGCGCGTCAACGCGTCTCATATATCAAAACATAGAACCTCCTCCTTTTTTGAAGTCGGTTAAAAATGGTTGAATATGGATGAATTTATGTAGTAAGCAAATTTTTCTAACTACTTACAATACAATACAATCTTTTTTTTCTGAATACTAGACCATTATTTCCTTGCTTAAACGATCATATGTAACCTACGTAGTCATGTGTTAAAAGGAACTTCATTAATAAATTATTATATTTTTTAATAATATTATTTTTATTTCTTTACAGAAAGAAGCCTTTATAAAGAGCGCAACATCAAAACAAAATCAATACTTCTTAGATTGGTTCACGGAGACGGCTATGTTCAACCACTTCATACAGAACATGGCGTTATGTCACAGGCCAACTTCGCCAAACACGTCAACTTCGCCAACTCCGCCAACTACGCCAACTACAATGAAAATGGACAGTACAGTGAAATTTGTGGACACACCTTTACCTGATTTTTATCAATTATTCGAAGAAAGAGTAAAAAGTAGGCATAGTGCAGACTGTCAGAAGAATAGTGAAAAAAATTATAAAAGTGCAGTGAACAAAAAAGTTAAACTATTAAAAAGTAAATTGAGGGATTTAATAACATAAATATACTAAACTTTGTAATCGTGTTTACACCTTTCCCGTGGGAATTTCCGAAAATCCCGGATGCCTACGTCATATAAAGAACCAAATCCAAGTCTCAAGTCTCTACGATCAGCGGTTTCGGCTGTGCGAAGATCCGTCAGTCTTTCAGGCATTTTTTATGTTTAGTTTTCTGAAGACTTGACTAGTCCTGTTTCATACGTGAGTCGTGCGACGTAAACTAAGTCGCGCGACTTTAATTACACTCTTAAGAGTACATACTGCTGTAATGTAACAATGTAACAAAATTCCCAATAGTGTAGACACTTTGCCCACGAACAGAGCATTATAATGAAACTAGCTTTTCCCTGCGGCTTCGCTCGCGGTCAATTTTATAACATAGACCTCGTTTGACAACAAAACAACCTATAGCGCGAATTGTGGCGCCATCTATTGGCCGATAGCCCATCATACAGCGCCCTCTATAGTAAAAAAATATTTTCCCATTGAAATTACAATCTTTCACGGAATAAAAACTAGCATGTTGGGCTCTGTACCCCTGACAATATGTATACAAATTTTCATAATGATCGGCTGATTAGTCAAGCCGTGAACGAATAACAAACAAACAAACTCACTTTGTCATTTATAATATTAGTATGATAAATAAAATATAATAGGAAAAAATCGCACAGATTGAGCTAGGCCCAAAGTAAGATCGAAACTTGTGTTATGGGATACTAACTCAACGATATTATATTTTATAACAAATACATGTATAGATAAACATCCAAGACCCGAGGCCAATCAGAAAAAGTTCGTTTTTCATCATGACCCGACCGGGATTCGAACCTCGAATTCGAACCTTTCGATTCCTGAGTGGCGGTCTGGCATGGTACCCATTACGCCAAGGAGGTCGTCGAATAATTTATGGGAAATTCTTTCATTGCGTGCTACATTACAACAGTACTCACCATTACAATGCCTGTTATATTTAATTCTGTACTTGGCGTTACTCAAACGGGAATCTGAAACTTTAAACAGTCAATATTGATGATCAACATCACTTATCACGAGGATTGATATGTATCACGGATTGAGATATGTAAATAAAAAGGTAACGAGCAGATTTTTGTGCTAATAAAATTAACCAATAAAAGAGATGACCAGGGTAAAGAAATGAGAACAGAGAGTTTTATGCTAATTATATAAGGTCCTAATTTATTAGTAAACTTCCCTATAGCACATGACCATATAGGTTACATATGATAGTTTAAGCAAGGATATAATGGTCTAGTATTCAGTAAAAAAAAGGCATTAAAATTAGAAATAATCGGTAAAATGCACCTTTCTTGTAGCAGCCATCCGTCAGTAGTAAAGTTTAGGGGTGCGGTGCGAAGGGCGCGTCAACGCGTCTCACATATCAAAATGGTTGAATATGGATGGCTTTATGTAGTAAGCAACATTTTTCTAACTACTCACAATACAATCTATTTTTATTTTTACTGAATACTAGACCATTATTTCCTTGTTTAAACGATCATATGTAACATATATAGTCATGTGTTAAAAGGAATTTCACTAATGAAGTAGGACCTTTACGATATGAAACTTTGTACGTACTACGATGGCGCAGCGACCCAAAGTTGATCTTGGCCTCCGATACCAGATCTCGCCATCTGCGGTTCTGAACCAGCTGTTGCCTGTCACCAACTTCGAGGCTCCGCAGGTCTTTCATCACGTCGCTCCAGCGGTAATTAGGTCGACCAACAGGCCGTAGGCCTCTCGGTAGATCCTTCAAGCAATATTTAGAAGTCTTGAATCATTTATGCGACCTTGCTCAACTCTTTCATTGGTCCATTGTGTCGTAAGCTGAAGTAAAATCGTAAGGACTTCAAAATAAGTAAAATTAAATTTTATAGTATTATTATCTAATAATATACATCTCAGTGCCTATTTTGTTAAATATAAAATTTTTTTTTGTTGGTCGACTTAATGAGCAGTTTTCTTTTAGGTATTTTATAGCTTCCCTAAACACTCGATAGATGGCGCAGCCTGTCACTTTTGGTAATAAAAGAGTGGGTGGGTGGAGTGACCTTTTTGCTACAATACAAAAAAAACTTCAATCAATGCTTCAGAAATGACAGAAACAGAAATTAATCAAATTGACATTCGGTCAGTTCTTTCTTGCCACAGACTAAATATCTGGCCCCAATAATACCAGAAAATAATGCTAGCGCCATCTTTTGATGATTTTAAAAACCAACTGATAATACCTACTGCTCATTGAATGATAGATAATATAAATAAATTAAACACGATTCACACGCGTTACCTGGGGTCCGATTCTAATAACACAAATGCACCGATTGACTTTCAATGGTGTCTCAATCGTGTCTCAAAAGAATGCCGATAGTGTATCAGTGGAATAGTTTTTGACATTTGTTATGGACTTAAACAATAAGTTAAACATTATGAACAAATGTAAACACAGTATAATAACTAGAACTACGTACAGTATGGACACTCCCTGCCTCCCGCTAAATGCGCACCCACCCCCGCTTGGTTACCTTACAGCAAATACTATAGAAACTTAGAGTTAATACGCACAGCTCTTGACGTTTCTCATACAATGACTTGGCAACCTCCGTTCACCTCATGCCGCTAGGTGCGCTATAACATTTTGCATACAAAACGCACAAAAGTTTTGAAATCGTTCACCTCATGCCGCCCTCATGCCGTAGGGGCGCTAGTGTCGCGTCTTGCCCGAATTCTTCCGAAGCTGTGCTGTGTGTATTAACTCTGTAGAGTTTCTATAGTATTTGCTTACAGTTACCGAGGACGCGGTGCGTAGTGTCTCATTGGTCATATCTCACTCACAAAAGCATAGTACGCGTTCACATGCACGAGCTTATGACTGTCTGCGTAGTAGGTTATTATAGCGAGTTTGTTTCAAACATCCGGGGTGTCTGAGGTGTGACGTAACGCTGTGTGACTTGTATAGGATTTATTCTTTAAAAAAATCAATTCGTTCAATAAAGTCGACAAAACAATTTATACATATCATAGGAGGAATTTCTAATTGTTAAAGAATTTCCAATAAAATGTATGAAAATAATCATATGGTAAGAGCGTAGTAGAATCTCATATTATATTTAAGTGTCTGTTTGTCACATGAAGAAGATGTTTGTCATGATAAAATAAAAGACGGAGAGCCGAAATACACGGGCTGCTTGAAGCAGTCGGTATGAACTGCTTCAAGGTTGGTTCACACATCAGTGAAGTCACAGTTCCGGCACAGTGCGAAATATTCTTTCTTATGAACGTATTCCCTGCACTGTGTCGTCACTGACACTGACATGTGGGGATACGTTCATAGAGAATGTATGAAATAATATTTTGCACTGGCCAGTACTGTATCGGAGCCTGTGGCTTCACATTTGTGAACCAACCTTCAAGCTGCGACTGCATAGTGAACTACAGTTCTTACATATACGAACCGCTCGAGCAGTTGTAACTGCTTCGGGCGGTCGAAGCTTCAAGCTGTTGACTAACGACCGAACCCAATATGCGATCTCATTCGTCGATGATTTTTCGTGATTGACGGAAATATTGATTCGTATTTCCATAGATTAAAAAAATTTTCACTTCTCATGCTCAGAAAATGCTTAATTGCGCAGGATATAGGCTGCACAAAATCGAATTTTGTGCACAAGGGCAAAAACGTATCTACTCATAAATGTATCTATATTAAGGCAAAGGAAATGAGCCATACAGCCAAACACAATAAAAAGTTCAGAGATAGAATTTGTTATTTTACAATATTTACTTTATTTGCCTTATGTGTTTTTTAAGTCATAAAAGATATTAAAATTTAAATTAAAGTACGGTAGGTTATTTAATTAATTTAAAAAAATTATTATTACAAAATTAATTTAATAGTAGGCTGTATAGGTCTGCAGCCCAAGCCTAATTTCAATGTCGTAAGATTTTAAAAAAAGCTGCGGGATACAGGTCTTGTTTTTTCGTGCGTTTAATATATTTCCTCGCAATCGAAGTGAAAAGCAGAGTTTATAACTCGTCCACAAAACCATTTTTATCCTCGACATTTCGTCTCGGGCTGCTAAAAGTCTCGGATAGAAATGATTTGTTTCGTGCACTTGTTGTAAAATCTACTATTATGCATCGATTGGTTAAAGTGACGCGTAAGTAATGTGACTTTTTCAATCTGACATAGGAAAAAAAGAATTTAAATTAATATTGGGTTCTGGCGTATGACTGCTAGAGCGGTATATGTAGATAATTGCTCGAGCAGTCCGTCTATATTGGCTCTAAATTGTCCCACAACATTGTTCAAGAGGCTATATTAATTCCTTCATAGGTGGGCAACGGTCTTGTAGTCGTGGCTGTCCATGGACAGCGTGCTTACCATCAGGTGACACGCTGGCTCGTCTGTCATCCTCTGTTATGAAAAAAATGTTGATCTATTTGACCCCTAGTGTTATACGTGATGCCGTTTTGAACCTAAGTCCATATCTATCCCTTTTTTTCTACATTAATCAGACAAGGACAACATGACATTGAATATTAGTTTTATATAATGTAAAGTGCTCTTATTAAAGTGATAATTCCATTATTATTGTGCCTGTATATTGTTAAGTTTTAAAATTAAGTTATTTTTTAAATACAATAAATTAAATATTACAATAATTTTTGGGATTTTTATTTCTTCAATAGCTTTTTTGCGCGTGTACAGATGACATTGGCCTATGTATGTAATAGGTGATTATTTCACGCGCGTTGTATCGAGTGTCCAGGCTGTGCTGATGATAAGCAGCCGTAGCCTATAGACTCTTACAATACTTGGGTATCACTCACGCGCTGCCAACCCTCACAACCCCCCCAAGTAGAGCTCTACTCGCCGTAGGAACACAACATGGCCGAGACCAATGCTATTTGGCTACGATCTTCTGTAAGGTGGAGGTCCTTCTCCAGACGGGCTGTTCCGATTTGAGCGGATTGAATTATTATAAATTATATTTGTTGTGACAATTTAGAAAAAGATTTCTTTTAACATATAAGACACTTTGTCGCATCAATGTGGTCAAAAAAATGTTTTACCAGTGGCCATTTTGCTTTTTTTCCGAAATGGTGGTCAGCTAAGTTATGGAGGTAAGAGTAGCTTATTTATTACAATACTGCTGTTATTCACGGCTTTGCCCGCGTATAAAAAGGTTTTTACGCGGGCAAAGCCGGGTACAGAGCCCAACATAGTTTAATTTTTATTAAAAATTTGCCTATGTTGGGCTCTGTACCCCTGGCCTGGCAATATGTATACAAATTTTCATAATGATCGGCTGCTTAGTCAAGTTGTGAAGGAATAACAAACAAACTCACTGGAATAACAAACAAACAAACTCACTTTCTCATTTATAATATTAGTACTAATCTAATAATATGGTAATTCTCAATACATTGTAAATGACGAGTCTTAGTATCCGCGAGGGCCCACAGAATAATGTATTTTTGGGTTTAACTTGGATTAAAAGGTACTTATTATTCATATTTTCACATCTATGACCTAGTTTACACATACCAATGCAAATCATAATACCATTAGTCGAGTATAATCCTATAATTAAGAATGTGAACTGCAATACAAACAATGGAATTAGAATCAATCCATGTCCATTTTAATTGCTTTGCACAATTCAATAATTAAATTATGAGGAACAAGTTATAAATTGACAAGTTTGACATGTGTAGTGATGGGATGGGATGAGTAGATCTCGTTTGATAACAAAACAACTCATAGCGCGACTTGTGGCGCCATCTGTTGGCCGATAGCCCATCCTATACAGCGCCCTCTATAGTAGAAAAAATATTTTCCCATTGGAATGACATACTTTCACGGGATAAAAAGTAGCCTATTCCTTCACGGCTTGACTAATCAGCCGATCATTATGAAAATTTGTATACATATTGTCAGGGGTACAGAGCCCAACATAGGCTACTTTTTATCGTCAACGTCATTCCAATGGGAAAATATTTTTTCTATTGTAGATGGCGCTGCAATTCGCAGTTGCCGGCCAACAGATGGCGCCACAGATCGCGCTATGGGTTGTTTTGTTGTCAAACGAGATCTTTATCATAAAATTAACTGCCAGCGAAGCTGCGGGAAAAAGCTAGTTACAATGTATAACTGCAGCGACTCAAAACTTTAAACGCGATATAATCGAAATCAATTATTTGCCCTTGAGGTCCGTTTTTATGTAACTACTCATTCATTAGTAGGTACTTTTAGGTATTAGTTAGTATAATATTGTAGGTATTATAATATCTGTGGTAACTATAGATATCTTCCGCGACATCCCATCACTAATAGAATCTCATTCCAACATTGTAGGTCTTATAATGAATCTAATTAGCTATTGTTAATCTAAGGCGAGAATCATAGAACAGAATATTAAAAAAATATGTCAAAGTTGATAGGCAAATGAGGGCCAAGTTGCTAAATAGGGTATAAAAATAGTTATTTTTATTTTTATAAAAGCAAATAGGCTTGTTGCCGTAAAAAATGTAATTAGTCCTTCTTTTAGATTATTCAAAAATAAGGGCAACGCATTTTTTCATTTGTAAATTAGACTAAAAATGACAAAGATATAGCCCATTAAAGTTACGTGTGACGTCACGCCGTGTGGCATTATTTCGCACGGGGTGACGTCAAAGGCCCCCACTCCTAAACTTTTATGCCTTGTATCTTTGTTATTTTTTATTTAATCGAAAAAAGAAAAAATACGTGTCCAATTTTTTTTAATAATCTAAATACGGACTTAATTTAATGTAATTATTTTGACCCTGGAAACAACCCTTTTGTACGTACAATCAGCCAATCAATGAGCAGGGTCGTAAATAATGATTCTAGTTTTTCAAATATTGTGTGAAATGAAATACACATACAGTACGTAAACTCTGTTACTTTTAACTTGACCAATGTAGTAAACAATCTTAGCGTGTCTTTTTAACGAAAATAGGCAGTTAAAATTATCATTCACACCTAAATAATAATAATATAGTTAGAAATGGCATTTAACACAACACTTTTATTATTCTGGCGATTTATCGATTTTACACATGGATATTTGAATAAAAAGACACGCTAATATTGTTTACTACATTGGTCAAGTTAAGAAAAACAGGAATAAGTTACCCACATTTTTGGATATAAGTGTTTCAGGAATAATGCTGTAACGGAAATAATGTGTTACAAGAATAGTGTATACTATCCTTACTTCCATACTTAGAAATATAAATGCGATAGTGATTTGTTTGTCATTCTTTCACGTCGAAAGTAACGAACGAATTGACATGTATTTTTTGGCGATAGGTTCAGAGTGCTTAGTACGAGTTTTTTGGTCACTTCGAACGTGTTAACGTTTACAAGCCGACCAAAATGTAAAACTGTTTCATATTGTGAATTTATCAGACGCGTGTTACATATCCAAATTAGCCGGGTTACTCACTTCGAAACGTGAGCAAGTAAGCCGCATAATTTTGATATATAGCACGCGTCTTATAAATTCGCAACATGAGAGTTCTTCTCTTGGTCGGTTTGTTTACGTCGACATGAACGAAAGTGAACAAAAAAACTCGTACTAAGCACTCAGATCTGGAAAGTGAGTTAAGCTACTTTTTATCCCGTAAAAACATATTATATCCACGGGAAAACTGTGCGAAGCCGCGTCTATTACTTTATAAAGGTGGTTTTGTGTCCTTACTATCAAGTGACTCCTATACTTTGTTTGCAAAACCTCTTAAAAAATAGCATAACTATAAAAAGGTCAATATACCATGATGATAAATAGAGTTATGTATCAGCATCTATTATAAAAAATATACATTGTTTTATCTTATGTCGCGTGTCCAATTGAATCAGTCTAGTGGCATTTAATATTGATGATTTAAATGGTACTGTTAGCTACAAAAGTACACAGAGTTTTAATAAATTTATGAATCATCAATACAAAATAATGGCCACAAATATATAAGGTCCTAATTTATCACATGACTATATAGGTGACATATGATCGTTTAAGCAAGGAAATAATGGTCTAGTATTCAGTAAAAAAGGCATTAAAAGAAATACTCGATAAAATGCGCCTCTCTTGTAGCAGCTATCCGTCATTAGAAAAAAAATGATTACGGGTGCGGTGCGAAGGGCGCGTCAACGCGTCTCACATATCAAAATGGTTGAATATGGATGAATTTATGAAGCAAGCAAATTTTTCTAACTACTTACAATACAATCTATTTTTTTTAACTGAATAATAGACCATTATTTCCTTGCTTAAACGATCATATGTAACCTAAATAGTCATGTGTTACAAGGAAGTTCATTAATAAATTAGGACCTTAGATGTATATAGAATACGTTTTATTTGCAAAATACACAAAAGTGATAGGTACAGTAAAAAGTACAGACAGTGTAAGACAAGCAAAACTTGAGGGACTGTAAAAAAACTACCGGGTTTTATTTTATTTTTATTTTTATAGGGACAATTCACACAGATTGAGCTAGCCCCAAAGTAAGTTCGAAACTTGTGTTATGGGATACTAACTCAACAATATTATATAAAAAAAAAAAAAGTACAAAATGACAAAAAAGGCCGTAACCGGTTTTCTTTCGCCATTTCTTTTTACCGGTTGTCATTTTGCTTGTGTCCGAAATGGTGGTAGTAAATAACGTAGTTTATTTTTTTTATTTAAACAAGTTGTAAATGACAAGAAAAAGTGCCTGTGAAGGTCTAATTTCTGAAATAAACGATTTCATTTCATTTCATTTCATATATTTTATAACAAATACATATATAGATCAACATCCAAGACCCGAGGTCAATCAGAAAAAGTTCGTTTTTCATCATGACCCGACCGGGATTCGGACCCGGGACCTCCTGGGTGGCGGTCTGGCGTGGTAACCATTACGCCACGGAGGTCGTCATTATATGCAAATACTCATGTTTTCTGTAAATAAATTTATCTTTATCTAGTGTTATGCCACAAGGCGGCCTTAATGCTGAAAGCAATCTTTTCAAGGCAACCTTTGTAACGAATTTCAGCATGGAGTGGGCAGAACCAGCAAGACACAATAATCAGCAAGACATATCGATATTATTTATGAATATAAGGTACTAGCTTTTCCCCGCGGCTTCGCTCGCGGTTAATTTTATGACATAGATCTCGTTTGACAACAAAACACCCCATAGCGCGACTTGTGGCGCCATCTGTTGGCCGACATCGCAATTGCAGCGCTACTATTTTACCATTGAATTGACATACTTCCACGGGATAAAAAGTAGCCTATGTTGGGCTCTATACCCCTGACAATATGTATACAAATTTTCATAATGATCGGCAGCTTAATCAAGCCGTGAAGGAATAACAAACAAACAAACTCACTTTCTCATTTAAAATATTAGTATGATGACGAAACAAAGTGTTTATGAGAACTTACTTAATTTTTAATGTTGTTTGTTATTCCTTCACGGCTTGATTATGGTATAGGTACATATTGTCAGGGTACTGAGCCCAACATAGGCTACTTTTTATCCCGTGAAAGTATGTGAATCATAAGATATTTGAAACACTTTTGTATTATGACAGTATTAAAATCCTATTCAACATATTAATGTTATTCTTATTTTGTATGTATTTACAAACTTAATCTTAAGCCCGCATTTATATAATAGAATTATTTTAAATAATTGATTAATTGAGGCGCCCGCGCCGCGCGACGCAAAGGTGTAACTCAGTTTTTGAAGTTAAAACTTCTTTTTAGGCGTTCGCCACTTTTTTTAGATGGGTAAAAAATGTTTAACTCGCGTCAGATCCGTAGCCTGATCGAAAAAGCGTAATATTCCCTAACCATTCCAAAATATTCAAAAATGCACAACGTTGATGTTTAAGTTTTCACTTCTGCCGACACTCCCTGAATGCAACTCGTCCTTTTTTTTTGTTTTACGGACGCCCGGTTTGTAATAACTATTGAGGATGGTGAGGGTTAAGGAAAAGAATTGAAGAAGAAATAGAGATAACTTGTAATAGGTGAGTTTTACAAGAGAAAAAAGTGAGTATTAGAAAAAGAGAAGTAAAAACCATGAAATGAAATCGTTTATTTCAGAAATTAGACCTTCACAGGCACTTTTTCTTGTCATTTACAACTTGTTTAAATAAAGAAAATAAACTACGTGATATACATGAATAAAAAGTATTATAAGATACAATGAATTAAAAAAGAGTTCGGTTTGCCTCAACAACCGATCGCAAAAATTATAACAAAATAGAGGAATCACACAACGCCATCTAGTCCCAAACGACTGTACTTATTCTATGGGTTTTATGATACATTGAATATCAATACATTATTAAATAATAAATTAAATAAAATATAAAAAATAAACTAAGAAATTAAATTTTAAGAAAATATAAAATCAGAGTGAAACATACATGTACAGAAAAAAAATGAAATCCCATACTAATTTGAAGAACTCCTAAAATTTAAATTTAAATGAACGTTGTGCATTTTTGAATGTTTTGGAATGGTTACATCTTACGCTTTTTCGATCAGGCTACGGATCTGACGCGAGTTTAACATTTTTTACCCATCTAAAAAAAGTGCCAAGCGCCGCTAAAGAAGTTTTCACTACAAAAATACATGTCGATATTGAAAAACGAACGAAACCCACTTAGTCCATTTTACCTCCCAACCTTTACATATTAATTAGTATAATATTATTATTATAGGCAAAAGTTTCACAATAAAAAGCCAATTTTATATTCATACTTAAATTTCCAATGTTATTTTACGCAATCCTATTATAATTGTTATACAATTTATATAATATCGACCAATGTCGAAGTTCCAACTTGTGACATTGTTGTTTTAAATAATAATTATGCATGGAGGACTTTGTTTCTTAGATTAATCCATAATCTGTGCTAATAACAGTATAATAAATAGTTGCTAATACTGAGTATACATTTTGACGACCTATAGAAGATAATAAGTTACTAGCTTTTTTTGCCCGCGACTTCGTCCGCGTGATGTTCCGGGCCCGTTCCCGTGGGAACCACATGGAATTTCGGGAAAAGCTATAGCCTATGTCACTCCCTGATAATGTAGCTTTCTACTGGTGAAAGAATTTTTAAAATCGGTCCAGTAGTTTCGGAGCCTATTCAATTCAAACAAACAAACCTTTCCTCTTTATAATATTAGTATAGATCGACCAATGTCGAAGTTCCAATTTGTGACATTGTTGTTTTAAATAATAATACCGCAGTATAATAAATAGTTGCTGTTGTTCTTCTAACTAAGTATGGATTTTGACGATCTATAGAAGATTCTAGAACAGAACAATGCTAAGTTTCTTTCCAGTTTCTTCTTAGCACAAATCTGGCGTCAGAACTGCTGTTAGGAAAAAAAGGTGACGATTCGAAAGACCTTATTGAATAAAAATATTTTGAATTTAAATTTTGAATTTGAATTATCTATGTAAGTTATTTCACGACCTCCGTGGTGTAATGGTTATTATGCCGGCCCGCCACCCAGGAGGTCCCGGGTTCGAATCCCGGTCGGATCATGATGAATAAAAAACAAACTTTTTCTGATTGGCCTGGGTCTCGGATATTTATCTATATATGTATTTGTTATAAAATATAGCATCGTGGAGTTAGTATCTCACACAAGTTTCGAGCTTACTTTGGGGCTAGCTCAATCTGTGTGATTTGTCCATAAACAATTTATTGTTTATTTATTCCAATTTAAATTTCAGAATTCTATGTTTTTTTGCGTACTTTTCATATTATAACGGTGAGAGTTATTGAAAAAAAGTATAAGAGACGATTGAGGATCGTGAAATTTCGTAAATGGTCATAAATAATTAAATATGCTATTATGTTAACTACTTAACTGTAAATATTTAATTACTATTACAAGTTTTGATAGAAATTAGCATAAAACAATTTTCATGTCCATCATATTGTACTGTGTATTTGCTCCCAATAATAATTAAAATTTATCATAATAAAAGCACTTTGGAATTCTAAAGCGATCAAGCCGACATACCTGTGAGGTTATCGTGCCGAATAAAATCCTCAATCTTTCAACATTCAAGCAGGAAGAATACAGAATCTGTTTCGGTGAGCCTACATAATTACTACTTTTCGCTACAATTGCCGTTAGAAACTCAAAATTAGAAATTTTTTAAGTAAACAACCGAATCTTTAACCAGCTGATTGGTTGGACGGAGGAAGAAATCTAACTGTCAACTGTCAGTCAAGTACAATATTACCAACCGTGAGAACCAAATTCATTATTGGCAACCATTATCGACTCAAGATTTTTTGTTCGATTATAAGATATACTACATATCGTCAGAAATAGCATACGAATTATTAATATTACTCTTAGACCTGTAAATAAGAATCGATTACCGCTGCTGATTTGATTTTCTGTGATTTTCGTAGCGCTTACTGATATAGTGTATTTTGAAGTTGACTACAATAATGAGCGACGACTTAAATAATAGCATGACCTGCAGCGGTTGCCTCACGGACCTTCTTGTGGGAGCTGAATACTTGCAGTGCATGTCAGTGGTTTGCAGTAAGGTGTATCATTATGAGTGTCAGAATAAAACCCTTACCGCGATTGAAAAAGCTACTTGGGTGTGTCCCGAGTGTGTCTGCGCGGCCAAAAAGGGAGGCTCTAATTGTGAGACGCCGGTTGCAACTCCTGTTAGCATCAAAAATATAACGTTTAGGAACACATCTGTACCATCACCTCACGCTCCCCTTTCGCAATCTTCAGAGGACGCTCTGACGGTTTCTGCCGCTTTGGAAATCCAGCTTTTAAGGGAACAAATTACCAATTTAGCGGAAAAGCTAACTGATGCCGTCTCCACGATTGATCGGTACCACACCGCACTTCACCAACAAAGTGGTATGATTGACGCGCTCAACAAACGACTAGACACGATGGAGAAACATAAGAGTCCCATCGAATACAGATGTCCATCCTGTGCTGGAGTACCACCACCAGTTGCTTGTGGTACGACCGAAGAGCCTATCAACACTACGGTAGTGAGCGACCCCAAACCTGGCCATGTTGCACAGGGCGACGTACAGAGGAAGAAGAAGCGGGGGTCAGCTGTTGCTCCAAGTGTTCAAACCGCTTCCATATTGAGGTCGAATGATGACACCGAGTTCATGCCAATACCATTAAATAATACCACTGATGATGGCGAACATATGAATGACGGATGGGAGGAAGTTCGCCCGAAGAAGAAACAAAGACGCCTAACATCCGTGCGGTGCACTGCGGGACCCAACATCACCTCTCTCAGGGCTGTTGAGCATAGAAGATACATCCATCTATGGAACATGGCGTCGGGGATTGACGAGATCCGGGAGTATCTGAAGATCTTGTGCCCTGAGGGGACTTGTACGGTAGAAGAATTGAAATCGAAAGGCGATTATAAATCGTACAAATTGGGTATACCTGCGGCTTCCTTTGATAAGTGTCTATCAGCTGATGTCTGGCCTGATAATGCTAGAGTGAAAAAGTGGTTTTTTCGTGGACCGAGCAGTGGCAGCCAGTCAGGGCGCGCCAAAACCACCACGTCGTGATACTAGAATCGGTAACAGCTCGTCCATTGGAATAACATACCAAAATGTTAGAGGCCTTAATACGAAACTGACGTACTTTAAACAGAGTCTACTATCAACCGAAAGTGACCTCGTCGTCGTTACTGAATCATGGTTGACGGACGCCGTGGAAGACGCCGAAGTGGTGTGCAGCGACTGGAGTATACTACGCCGTGACCGTGCTACTGGCCGACGAGGGGGAGGCGTACTCGTGGCGGCTCGCCCTGGCATTACTCTTCGGCGACGTCATGACTTAGAGACAATCGACAGAGATGGCGAGGACCTGTGGGTATCTTTCACGGTGGAGAATACTGTCTTCCATATTTGTGTTGTATATATTCCACCTAATGCAACCGATGATGTTTATATGCGTTTTTTCGAAAAAGTTGAATCTATCATCGACTCTTTGAAAGGTGTAGTGTTGATTATCGGTGATTTAAACATGAATCCTAAGTATACTTCTACCAATATATTAAGTTATTATTGTTACTTTACAACTGTATGTGATTTGAAAGAGACGAATGAGGTAATAAATGCGTATGGAGGAGTGTTAGATGTAGTGTTGGTACGGACGCGCATTGGTTCTGTAACTACTACTGAGACGGACGGAGTAGGGCTAGTTCGACACTGTGATGCCTATCATCCACCTCTTGAGGTTGTTATACCGCTTTCGTGTAGTGTCAGTAAACTCGGGATGGTCGAAGCAAGCAATGTTGACTCCTTGTATGACTGGAACTTTTCGAAGGGTGACTACGAGCACCTTTATCAACTGGTTTCTCAAGTGTCCTGGACTGAAGTGATTGAGACCCGCGACGTCAACATTGCTGTTGAAAGGTTTTATCAGGTGATGTATGGTATCTTCGATACGTGTATTCCACGAAAACATAGGCACAAAAAACCTTGCAGGCGTTATCCAGTTTGGTTTACTTCGGACCTAATTAAAGATATTAAGCGGAAAGCGGTTCTTCATCGAGAATGGAAGCGTTCTCGTAACCGTGACACTTATGCTGACTTCTCTAGACTGAGGGCTAATATCAAGCGACGGATTTCGCTTGCATATACTGATTATATTAATGATATTCAAACCAGGCTTACTAGTAACCCACGCGCCTTCTGGCAACATTTAAGTGGCTTAAAGGTGAAGGGTGGATTTGAGCCTCGGGTGACCTATGAGGGTAGGGATTACGAGGGCTGTGAGGCGGCTCAGGCTTTCGCTAGTTTCTTCTCAAGCGTTTTTCTGCCTAACACACCTTTACTTGACTGTAATAGGATAATTGGCGAAGAGCCTACCTGTTCCGCAAATTATGTGCACATTAAAGAAATTTCACTTCGAGACGTGGAATCAGGCATAAATCGTTTAAAGCCCCAAAGCTCACCAGGTCCGGATAATTTTCCTCCTTTCATTTTAAAGGGATGCAAAGAATTTTTGAAGTTCCCAATTTTTCACATTCTCAATATTGCTCTCCGTACTGGTGAATACCCGAGCCGTTGGAAATTATCGAAGGTGAGACCTATTCCTAAGTCGAATGATATTGCGAATGTAGAAAATTATAGACCTATCGCCATCCTCTCTTCGGTTGCCAAACTATTCGAATCCGTTCTCAGTATGCTTGTGACTCCTCAAATAAGACCCTACCTATGTGACACACAACATGGTTTCAGATCAAAGCGCTCAGTGGAAACTAATCTTTTGAATCTGGTTGACTCCATCTCTGAACATTTGGATAGGGGTATACAGGTAGACGTGCTGTATTTTGATTTTAAAAAGGCGTTTGATCGCGTGGACAATGACGTATTGTTGAGTAAGTTATGCAACATAGGATTTTCGCCAAAATTGCTCAAGTTTTTCGCGAGTTATCTGTGTGACCGACAACAGTATGTGCAGCACGGATGCTTTGTCTCCGAACCTTACCATACTCGATCTGGGGTCAGCCAGGGTTCTATTTTAGGTCCATTACTTTTTGGGATCATGATTAACGATCTGGCTTCGGTTCCTAGGTCTGCTAAAAGTCTTCTTTACGCCGACGACCTCAAACTGTTCTATGGGATTGAGTTAAGTACTGACTGCGAGTCGTTACAAATGGATATTGACCGGGTCTACCAGTGGAGCGTCAGTAATAAACTTCTATTTAATTCAAGCAAATGCTCAGTTATGACGTTCAGCCGTGCCCATAATCCTTGTCAGGCCGCGTACTTGCTTGGTAATGAACCGATTCAACGTATCGAGTCGGTCAGGGACTTGGGAGTTATATTCGACACCCGTCTTAACTTCCATGAGCATATTAAGAAGCTAGCGGCCAATTGCTACCAAAGACTAGGATTTGTGATTCGGAATGCTAGGGAATTCACGAACCCAACGGCCATCAAACTAGTTTATACGGCCATAGTGAGGAGTAAGCTGGAGACGGCCTCAATTGTATGGAGCCCGCATGAGTCTGGTTACGTTTTGCTTCTGGAGAAAATACAAAAGGCCTTCTTAAGGTTTTTATATAAGAAAATGTATGGGTACTACCCATTTTTATACCCCACGAAATTCCTGCTGGGTGTATTAGGGTTTAATTCTCTAGAGGTAAGGCGTAACTATGCACTAGTAATTGCGGCTTGTACCATCCTACGAGGGAACTCAGACTGTGTCGAATTGGTGACGCAAGTGGTCCGCCTGTTCGTTCCTCCTCGGTCGAAGATTTGTTTTAGGCCTCGCCATTACAATAGTTTAGCGGTACCGGCGGCGCGTACAGTGTCTCATGCCAAATCGCCACTTGTGATTGCTCTGCGGTATATCAATGCGCTTCTCGTATCAGCCCCAGACTGTGATGTGTTTGCTAGTCAATGGGTGATTGTGTGTCGAGAGTGCTTGAGGTTTTGCGAGGAGATGGATGTGCGGGAGACAACTGTGAAATGTTAATTGTATTTGTATATGTATGTTACTTGTTGTTATTCCTATTTGTAATGTTTGAATATCACCGTGCCTTAGTATGTACTTACTGTAATACTGTGTATATTAAATGAATAAATAAATAAATAAATAAAATATTAAAACGATTTTTTTTTTGTCACGTATGTATCTTCAAGATCAAAGTTCGTAACAGTAAAACTAATTAGACGTTATTTACTTAATATTATTGACCTCATGACACCACGAGTAAGTACTCTAAAAGGAAGTTAAGCGACATTGACCCTAGCCAGTATTTGGATGGGTTTCGTTATCTCGAACTTCTCCGTGCTTAAGACACGTGTCAATGGATAACGTCGAGCCAAGCCGTTGGCCTTCAAGTGGCTTGAAGATAGGCCTCCGCCAATGTAAGAGAGGTAGGGCACAGCGGATAATCCGCTCAAATCGGAGCAGCCCGTCTGGGGAAGGACCTCCACCTTACAGAAGATCGTAACCAAATAACATCGGTCTCGGCCATGCTGTGTTCCTACGTTGAGTAAGGTCTCCAGAGCTCCACTTTTTACAGGGTCGGCACGCGAGTGATACCCCTGGTATTGCAAGCGTCTATAGACTACGGTGATTGCTTACCATCAGGCGGGCCGTATGCTTGTTCACCACCTTAGTGGCACAAAAACAGGACGGGTTGCACTCCGGGAGTGCCGGCAGAAGTGAAAACTTCAACACCAACGTTGTGCATTTTTGAATATTTTGGAATGGTTAAGGGATCTTACGCTTTTTCGATCAGGCTACGGATCTGACGCGAGTTTAACATTTATTATCCATCTAAAAAAAGTGCCAAACGCCTATAAAGAAGTTTCACTTAAAAATATCCGCATTGGAGCGGCGTGGTATGTGAAATAACAGCGATCTAGCATAGATGGCGTTTTGTGATTCGTTCAAGAATATTTATTTAATAAGCTAGAATGTTTCATACAATGACTTGACCTTTACCCCCTAGTTTTAATATGTTCTTAATTGCATCAGAAAGTATCACCTCCGTTATATAATCTATCATAAACATACTAAGTTGTTAGTACAACTCAATAGTTTCTCAATATATTGGGGAAGTCCATGTATGTGGTTCTGTTGCAAAAACATAATGAAATGAAATCGTTTATTTCAGAAATTAGACCTTCACAGGCACTTTTTCTTGTCATTTACAATTTGTATATATGTATAAAGAAAATAAACTACGTTATATACTACCACCATTTCGGACACAAGCAAAATGGCCACCGGTAAAAGAAATGGCGAAAGAAACCCGGTTACTGCCTTTTTTGTCATTTAGCAATTTTTTTCTTTCACTCTTTTGTTACAATGTATAGGTACATTTATAAGAATAAATAAAATACATATCCAGGTACATACAGAAATCAAGCTCTAAACGCGGGATGTCGATCCAAATAGCGCTATGGTCAAATCCTAAATATGTCGAATATGTAGATGTTAATAAAGCGAGCAGACCAGTCCCCCAAGATGACAACCACAACTGAGATAGTAATCGGGACATGCCCACACCACCACACATTCCCACCGCTGTGTCTCGTGTGGACCCAGGATCGACAACGGCGAGCTCAGATTGACAATGTAAGCAATGAAGCATATTGAAGTCCGCGGGGAGTTTTTTTTAATGCTACAAAGTTGGCAAACAAGAATACCGCCTGATGGTAAACAGTCACAGTAGACTATGGACGCTTGCAATACCGGTATCACTCACGCGTGACCAACCCTCCTAACCCCCCCAATTGGAGCTCTGGAGACCTTACTCACCGTAGGAACACAACATGGCATATACCAATGTTATTTGGCTACGATCTTCTGTAAGGTGGAGGTCCTTCCCCAGACGGGCTGCTCCGATCTGAGCGGATTATCCGCTGTGCCCTACCTCTCTTAAACTACAGCTGTATTGGAACTCACAACGTATTTAATCAGATTTAGGAGGAGGAAGTATGGAAATGACTTCTCTCCTTAGCAACTGCGTGAGAGAGAGCAATTTGAAACAAAAAGCATTATAGACCGGATCTCCTAGATAAAACCCAAGCTATTTTTCTTTGGACTCGGGCGCCAGTCAGCTGTCAGATGAAATGCGTCACACGGATAAGCTAAGGTAATATATATTGTAATAGACGGAACTTCCCAATGATTTATATCTGATTTTATCTGTCCAATTTATAGGTCAATGCTCTTTATATTTTAAATGGGTTTTGTATGTTTTTTTTTATGAAAGAGGTTAGCAAACGAGATGGTTTCCTGATGGTAAGTGATAACCTCACCCATAATAGTCTCACTGCAGGGATACGGGTCTTCTTGAAGTGGGATGTAGCTAGCCCCAAAGTAAGTTCGAGACTCGTGTTACGGGATACTAACTCAACGATACTATATTTTATAACAAATACATATATAGATAGACATCCAAGACCCGAGGCCAATCAGAAAAAGTTCTTTTTCATCATGACCCGACCGGGATTCGAACCCGGGACTGGGCGGTCCGGCGTGGTGACCATTACGCCACGGCGGTAATAAAAAAAAAATAATCTTTATAAATACGAAACAACAATGTATGTGCGTCTGACATCACTCATCTCCATAACCGTTATGGAATCCGGACTCACTTCTTATGGTTAAGCTGATGTGGATTAAAACGCAAGGACAGACAGACGACAATTAATATTTATATAAAGGGTTCTGTATATATTTACTGAGGTATCATTTATTTTTATACCAGAAAGTAGGCAAACAAGGATAGGGGCCGCCTGATGGTAAGCATCACCGTAGCCCATAGCCACAGAATAGATAATAGCTTGCAATACCGGAGGTATCACTCACGCGTTGCCAACCCTAACCCCCCCAAGTGGAGCTCTGGAGTCCTTGCACACCGTAGGAACACAGCATGGCCGAGACCAATGCTATTTGGCTACGATCTTCTGTTAGGTGGAGGTCCTTCCCCAAAAAGTATTTAGACCATTAATTATTTCGTCAGAGTCTAATTTACGAAACCCAGTAGGAAATGGGAATGACACGCTTTTTACCGACATTTTGGGGCGTTTTATGAAATGTAATCTTTGGTATGAGGAACGAGAAATCATGATGGATTCCTTACATATAGGTAACTTCAGGTTTTAATACTTCTTACTCCGTCTTTGTTCTTTCTGATTAAATTCGTTGTGAGTTCCAAGACAGCTGTAGTTTTCTCCCCCGGGAAGTCAAAAGCTGTATTTTGGTATGTATACTCAAAATTTAAAAAAAAAAAATTTGGGTGCCTCCCCATGTTGTGGATGTCGTTAGATAGGTCTCTTAAAAAAATTGAGGGTGTGGGAAGATCATTTTCCGATACAGTGATCCGTTTGCGAATTATTTGCATTTAACGTGTCAATTTTCGTTTTGCACCGTGGTCCCCTCCCCCTCTCTTCTCTTCTCTTCTCATCTTCGAAAGTTTTGTGTTAAGAAATTTGAAAAAAATCATGGTAGTAGTCCACATAGTGAACCTACAAGCAAAACTATAACGGTTAAGTAGGCACTACTAGTTACCGAGTAATAGCCTACGAACTTATGAAGTAAAATTCCTTTGACGAAAACGTACAAATGTCAGAATATGGCATTGTACTCATCTGCAAGCAAGAAATGCGTAGCCAATACGGAACCCTACATAGTGCGTGGCCCGACACGTACTTGCCCAGTTTTGCAGTTTTTTTATTTTTTCAATAATGTTTCAAACTTTTTTTTAAATCATAATATTGTAACTCTTATCATTACCATTTTAAAAGAGCAAGTGCTAAGTTTCTTGCCAGCTTCTTCTTAGCACAAATCTGCCGTCTGAACTGGTGGTAGGAAAAAATTGTGACGATTCGAAAGAGCTTATATTAGGCCTATTTGAATAAAAATATTTTGAGTTTGAATTCAAATCGTTGTGAGTTCCAAAACATCTGTAGTTTTTCAGTTCCAGGTCTCTACGATCAGCTGTTTAGGCCTAGGCTATACGTATGTCCATCATTCAGTCAGGACAAAGCATTTTATTTGGTTATTGTACCAGGGAACCCTATTTTGCATTACCAAAAGCAGCGTAAGTAAACCAAAAACGTCCACGCGTATCAGTTCGGGTGTTTAACCCAAATAAACATACAAATTGTCTAGACTAATGTGTTATTTTTAGTCCGTATCTTATTCGGTTACGCAATATATGTCACTTTTCGAAATTTCATAACTTTTTTACACCCTACAGTCTTATAACAACCCATAATCATCCCGAGACAGGTCTCCCTTTAATGGTAGGTGATTATAGTCTACTCTGCCACGTTTCTCCAATGCGAATGGTCGTGATTTCAAACCTTTAGAAGGTCACAGAGTTCATTCGATAACAGCCGGGACTGACGAGGGCTTAGCATGCCTTCCGAAGCACGAACAACGAAACGCATACAAACTCTGGCTAGGGTTGACGTTGTGTGCAGTGCATTGTGTACAAATTGAATTGTTTGCAACAATGTTTAGGTATTAATTATATAAGTTTTAACGGAACATAATAACACCGGATGATAGAATCATAAATAAACGTCTTAGGGAAAATGTATGACTCATTACGCACACAAAACTTATAGTATATTCGTAACAATTACCGTTTGGGTTTTTCGTTAATAATTAACATAGGAAGCCGGAGTTTGTACATTAAATATTAAATAGATTGTTCAATGACTATCTTTTTTACTAACGTTGGGAATTTACTATGGAAATTACAATGTATAGTTAATTTCATAAACATGTAGTTTTATTACTCACTGTTTATCTATTTATTGCATGCAATATATTATTATTTATTAATGTTACACGTGGTCCTTTATTTTTTTCCGGAGAAATAAGATGTTATTTCGAAATAGTCCTTAACCTATACCCAAAAAAAAGGACGGGTTGCACTCCGGGAGTGCCGGCAGAAGTGAAAACTTAAACATCAACGTTGTGCATTTTTGAATATTTCGGAATGGTTTGGGAATCTTACGCTTTTCCGATCAGGCTACGGATCTGACGCGAGTATTAGTATTTTACTCATCTAAAGCGCCAATGAATTTTTCACTTCAAAAAATAATGTCAATCAGTTACTTTCAACTTGAAAGAACAAAAACACTTTATCTTTCATTTGCGTGTATCCCGCTTTCCCATGGGAATTTCGGAATGTATAATACATATAATCCTGCCTCTTGAATCACTCTCTCTATTTGAGAAAACCACATCAAAATCCGTTAAAAGAAATGGCTAAAGAAACTCAGTTACAACCTTTTTTTCCTCACTCAAGTATATTATATATTTTTTTAAATCAAAATAACAATTGGATTGCGCAATCATCTGCTATTATAATAAGCTATTTTTACAATCCGAATGCAAGAATCGAACCTTGGTTGTGTTTGGCCAATGTCACTATAACAATTTGTCCACTGGTGGCCTCCGACCTCCTTTATTATGTATTTGGTTCGTGTACCTTCGAGAATTAATTATTTTTTTACATATTTATAGAAAACTAGCGGCCCGTCCCAGGAGGGCTACTACGAAACGTAAATCCGATACTTCGGTTGAAGTATCGTAAGACTTTTAACCTTGAAATATAAGGCGTTTCATGGTTATAATTGCTACTGCTACTTAAAAAAACAGAAAATACAAGGTATTTTAAGGATATAATTCAAGGAATTATTGAAATAACCATGAAATTCCTTGTATTTCATGGTTAAAATTCTTCCGATACATCGGCCGAAGTATCGGATTTTCGTTTCGTAGTAGCCCTCCAGCTTCGCACGAGTCTTACTCAACAAGGATCACAAATTTTTTCGAACAGATCGACCAGCAGATCAAACGCCGCAAGTGGAGTTGGACTTGCCACACTCTCCGAACGGACCAGGACCACATACCGAGGCAAGCCTTCGACTGGAACCCCCAAGGAAAGCGCAAACGTGGTCGCCTAAAACGGACTTGGCGGCGGACTGTCGCTGCAGAAGCGAAGGCAATAGGGAAGACTTGGAGCGAAATTAAGCGAGCTCATGACCGATCGGGTTGGCGACGCACTGTGACGCACTCTGTCCCGTCCAGGGGAAAGACCTTAAGTCAAGCATGTCAAGTCACTATTCTTTTAATATATTATTAGAAATCAGAAGCGGTTAAGTTCTAAAAACAAACTTTATTGGCCCGAAATACACAATTTTGCAGAAACAAATCAATTTAGAAAAACAGTTACAATAAACCGAAGGTAGAAACGAATATTATTAATGAGAAAGTGAGTTTGTTTGTTTGTTATTCCTTCACGGCTTGACTAAGCAGCCGATCATTATGAAAATTTGCATACATATTGTTAGGGGTACAGAGCCCAACATAGGCTAGCGCTACTTTTTATCCCGTGAAAGTATGTCGTTACAATGGGAAAATATTTTTTCTACTATGGAGGGCGCTGTATCGGCCAACAGATGGCGCCACAAGTCGCGCTATGGGTTGTTTTGTTGTCAAACGAGATCTATGTCATAAAATTAACGCGAGCGTCTTATTAATATGTTTTTCAGATAGCATGGGTACGGTGACATTTGGGATTTGAAGGGAATTTACAGGGAATTAAAAATAAATGTATCATTAATTAATATCATTAATAATGCAAATTTGAATTTACTACTTTTTTGTAGTCGCTTAAACTTCAGTCTTTTTCTATTTTTTTTTTGTACTTCGCGATTTTTTGTTTCGAATAAAACATGCGTGAAATGGAATAACTCAAACGTCACCGTACCCATACCAAATACTATAGAAGACTAATACACACAGCTTCGGAAGAATTCGGGCAAGACGCGACACTAGCGCCCCTACGGCATGAGGGCGGCATGAGGTGAACGATTTCAAAACTTTTGTATGCAAAATGTTATAGCGCCCCTAGCGGCATGAGGTGAACGGAGGTTGCCAAGTCATTGTATGAGAAACGTCAAGAGCTGTGCGTATTAGTCTTCTATAGTATTTGCCCATACTATCTGAAAAACCTTGTAGTGTAGACTAGCGAAACTTACGAAACCTCGTTTCTGTGTATCCTGCTTTCCCGTGGGAATATCCAACTGTCCAATTCAAGCCTCTTAGTGGTTAGTGTATCGTTTTTCACATGTTTTGCCATCTCTCTTGGCTATGATGCCTTTTGTTTCAAATATCTGTCTCTCACGCAGTTGCTACAGGACAGTCCTTTCAATACTTCCTACTCCATTAATTTCTTTCTGATTAAATTCGTCGTGAGTTCCAAGACAGCTGTAGTTTCTCCCGGACGTCAATAAGCTTCATTGCTCATTGTCTATCTGAGGTCGCTGTTGTTGATCCTGGCTGGACAGGAGATATAAATTAAAATTAAATTATGATTGTTAATTATGACATGCCTCATATATGAAATGAAATGAAATGAAATCGTTTATTACAGAAATTAGACCTTCACAGGCACTTTTTCTTGTCATTTACAATTTGTATATTTGTATAAAGAAAATAAACTACGTTATATACTACCACCATTTCGGACACAAGCAAAATGGCCACCGGTAAAAGAAATGGCGAAAGAAACCCGGTTACGGCCTTTTTTGTCATTTAGCAATTTTTTTCTTTCACTCTTTTGTTACAATGTATAAGTACATTAATAAGAATAAATAAAATACAGATCCAGGTACATACAGAAATCAAGCTCTAAACGCGGGATGTCCATCCAAATAGCGCTATGGTCAAATCCTAAATATGTCGAATATGTAGATGTTAATAAAGCGAGCAGACCAGTCCCCCAAGATGACAACCACAACTGATATATGTAATAGAATAGAAATTATGCACACAATATTGACTATTTATGTTATGTATTCAACACAATGTAAATTGTTATGAATGAATGACACAGCGCTGGGATTGTGTGGTGGGCTTGTCCCGGTTTCCCATGGCAATTTTTAAAAATCCTTTCTTATCCGATACTTATGTCACACAAGGCTTATGTAGGTTAAATAACATTGTATGAAAAACAAATAAAACTATATGTTAATACGAAAACAAAATATTGTGACATCTATAACCGACTTTGGAATTTCGCGTTCCCAAATCGTACGAGTTACACCTACGTTACTATTGTAATCTATAATTGTAATACTAAATATTTAATAATAAATATTTAATATTACATAATTACTAAATTCAAGGATCACTTGACAGAACACCACGCATTCCCACCGCTGTGTCTCCTGTAATGGATCAAC
The DNA here is from genome assembly GCA_905163395.2 of Endotricha flammealis. Lineage (NCBI taxonomy): Eukaryota > Metazoa > Arthropoda > Insecta > Lepidoptera > Pyralidae > Endotricha > Endotricha flammealis. The sequence goes on along the minus strand of LR990882.1, from coordinate 915,419 downwards.
AATGGCGACCTCAGATCGTCAATAAGCAATGAAACTTATTGGCGTTTTATACCACGAAGGTGGCAAACAAGCTTACGGCCCTGATGGTAAGCGGTAACCGTAGCAACATCGGGGGGGTTGCCGACCCTATAAAAATCTTTTAATGCCCCTTTTGAAGAACCCCATATTGTAGTCTGAAGGAAAGACCTCGGCGGGGATCTCATTCCACAGCTATAGCGTTCGCGGCATGCATGTACTTATGTACTTCCTTAGCAACGTGAGAGATAACAATTTGAAATATAGGATTATTTAACAGATCAAAATGTCGCCAGGATTACTAGCTGTGTCCGCGACTTCGTTTGCCGAAAACACTATCGTGCTATGAATAATTTAAACCGTTTTTGCAACATTTTTCACTGATGCTTTGCTCCTGTTGGTCGCAGCGTAATGTTATATAGCTTTAAGCTATATAACATTACGCTGCGAAAAATTAAAAGCCTTAAAGCCTTCCTCTATAAATGGACTTGACTTAAGGTCCTCGCCGTCGCCAACCCGATTGGTCTTGAGCTTCACGCTTTATTTCGCTCCAAGTCTTCCCTATTGCCTTCGCTTCTGCAGCTATAGTCCGCCGCCAAGTCTCTTTTGGACGACCACGTTTGCGCTTTCCTTGGGGGGTTCCAGGCGAGGGCTTGCCTCGGTATGTGGTCCTTGTCCCTTCGGAGAGTGTGGCCAATTCAACTCCACTTGCGGCGTTTGATCTGCTGGTCGATCGGAATAATAAATAAATGGACTATGAAACACAAAAAGAATTTTTCAATTCGAAGCAGTAGTTCCTGAGATTACACACAAACAAATAAACTCTTCAGCTTTATATATTAGTATACAGATTAATAATAAAAAAGTATATAAATAACTTGATTATAACCTGTTTCTAGTTAAAGGAAACATTATTTTTAACTAATAGTCTAAAAGCCGGGGCTTAACCGTTACAGGAAATAAGATTAACTAATCCGTTGACTGTTATTTTGGTAGGAAGTATTTCTTTGTTGCTATGTGGCCGATGTCGATATTCTATAACTGTCATCATCATCATCTCAGCCACAAGAAGTCCACTGCTGGACATAGGGCTCCCCCAAACGCCTCCAACGCGACCTGCTGGCAGCGACCTGCATCCAGCGGCTTCCTGCAACTTTCCTCAGGTCGTCTGACCACTTTCTGGGCGGGCGTCCTACGCTGCGCTTTCCGGTACATGGTCGCCATTCTAGAACCCTCTATAACTGTAATTGACAGCAACTTTATCAGGGTTCAATTCCCGTTTATAAGATGGCATTTGTTTGTTCTCTAGTCTGGATTTTTTCTATTTAAGAATATAATACAATAATGATAGACTCAGTAATTTAGATATATTTGCCACACGCCCTTTAGCTTTTAGGGATATGGTTATTAAAGAGTTAGCTGTCTTTTGATAGCCTAACCAATCCATGTACCAATTAGATTAATTAGATTTAAGCTGTACATGTGCAATGAATGATAATAAATAAATAAATAAATAATTACTCTCGGAACTAGCTCACCACACATTCCCACCGCTGTGTCTCCTGTAAAGGATCAACAATGGCGTCCTCTGATTGACAATAAGCAATGAAGCATATTGACGTCCCGGGGGAGAAAACTACAGCTGCCTTGGAACTCACAACTAATTTAATAAATATTATATCTTTATTATTGACATAAATTGACGACCTCCGTGGCGTAATGGTTACCACGCCAGACCGCCACCCAGGAGGTCCCGGGTTCGATCCCCAGTCGGGTCATGATGAAAAACGAACGTTTTCTGATTGGCCTCGGGTCTGGGATGTTTATCTATATATGTATTTGTTATAAAATATAATATCGTTGAGTTAGTATCCCATAACACAAGTTTCGAACTTACTTTGGGGCTAGCTCGATCTGTATGAATTGTCCCTATATATTTATTTAAATGAATGAATTCTTTCACAATTGAATGAATAATATAAAGACAAATAGTAAAAACAATTTGAACTGTTGCGACAATGAAAAAACATTACACAATACTTTCTATTTTATTGACAGAGAGGAATATCTGTCATTTGTAAACAACAGCATCTTAATGGACAATTGGACACATCCGAGGACTACAATAACCTCATAAGAAGGTTATCGTGTAGGTGTACAGTAAAGGTTTGCGCACAAGTGTCGCATCTCTACAAAACAATACCCAAAAAAATTCAAAGTCCTGACTGACTGACTGACTTAATTATATAAGGTCCTAATTTATTAATGAACGTCCTTTTAACACATGACTATATAGGTTACATATGATCGTTTAAGCAAGGAAATAATGGTCTAGTATTCAGTAAAAAACAAATATTGTATTGTAAATAGTTAGAAAAATTTGCTTACTACATAAATTCATCCATATTCAACCATTTTGATATGTGAGGCGCGTTGACGCGCCCTTCACACCGCACCTCTAAACCTTTTTTTTCTACTGACGGATGGCTGCTACAAGAGAGGCGCATTTTACCGAGTACTTCTAAATTTAATGCCTTTTTTTTACTGAATACTAGACCATTATTTCCTTGCTTAAACGATCATATGTAACCTAGATAGTCATGTGTTAAAAAGAAGTTCATTTATATTAGGACCTTGTATGTCAACGAAAAATATGCTAATTGTTAGTAGGCCACGCGGGCAGAAGCTAGTAATATTATAAAGGCGAAGGGCTTCACGCTCAAATGGCTGGGTGAATTTTTATGATATTGGGTATGTAATGTAGGTAGCTGATAACCTTGCACACATAGGGTACTTTTTATCCCCAAAAAGTATCTATTCCCGTAGGATTTAACAAAAGTCTGATTGTCAATAGTGCTTTAAAAAGAAGGTGGCACTGGCGTGCACCTTTCCTTTACTTATGTACTAAGATTGTCGTCCCTGGTCCAGTTAGGTAATTCCTAACGCCAGGACGCGTAAGTGAAATCGGACATAACTCACTGATAAATTCTCTGGGTTAGGCAAGTGTGAAATTTAACTCACAATGTAAATAATTCCTTACTAACTAATACCGAAGTCATTATGTCATTGTTTACAACTTATATCTTAATTTTACACAGATAAAGTGCAGTTTAGATAAACATTATATAATATTTAACCTGACTTATTATCATGCTAATAATTCTTAAGGGGCGTTTCGTTCGGTGAGTGAGAGATCCGGAAGCCCGACTCCTTCCCTATCACCTCTTTCCCCCTCCTTCTTTCCCTTCCCTTCCCTTTTTTCAACATTCTTGGTGGACCACGCAGTTGTAGCGCCCCTGGTGTCGGAGACCGCTTTTCATCAGGTGGCCCGCTTGCTTGTTTGTCTACTGTATGACATATAATAAAAAAAGGGATCGAAGAATTTGTAAAAATAATCATCTTTTTTTATTATTTTATACCACAAAGTTGGCAAACAAGCATACGGCCCGCCTGATTGTAAGCATCACCGTAGCCTATAGACGCTTGCAATACCGGGGGTATCATTCACGCGTTACCAACCCTCCAAACCCCCTCAAGTGGAGCTCTGGAGACCTTACTCACCGTAGGAACACAACATGGCCGAGACCAATGCTATTTGGCTACGATCTTCTGTGAGGTGGAGGTCCTTCCCCAGACGAGCTGCTCCTATTTGAGCGGAACCCTTAATCATCCCACTGCAGGGAAACGGGTCTCCCTTCAATCGAAGGGTATTAGAGCGTACTCTGCCACGCTGCTCCAATGCGGATTGACGGGGGTCAGCGTTTTCATTAACTATGCTAACAAAGTGCAACAATTTGCTTAACTCGAGACGAAATGACGCTATGCGAATTGTATACAATTATTATTCAATAAATCACTTTGTCATTAGTATAGGATACAATGAAAAAAAAATTAGCAATGACCTTTTGGATTTAAAATAAACACGATTTTTTTTTATTGTAAAAAACTAACACAAAAATAGTTCCCGCTTTGAGCATTCTTCATTACTCAGATCCGCTATTAGGCTAAGAGATAGACATTGGATTGTAAATATATAATTTAATCAAAAAGTAATTGAATCAATTTTTACTACACCTACCCGGAAAGTACCGCCGAAAATGAATGACCACACAAATCGGAGCAGCCCGCCTGGGGAAGAACCTCCACCTTAAGAAGATCGTAGCCAAATAGCATTGGTCTCGGCCATGTTGTGTTCCTTTGTTGGTTGGGAGGGTTGACAACGCGTGAGTGATACCCTCGGTATTGCAAGTGTCTATAGGCTACGGTGACGGCTTACCATCAGGCCGGCCGTATGCATGTTTGCCACCTTTGTGGTATAAAAAAAAATGTTTATTTTAGCTCTAAATTTTATATATTTTTTATTTATTTATTTATTTAATTATCTTTATTGACCACAATACAAAGTACTGATACAACAGGCGGACTTAATGCTAAATGCATTCTCTACCAGTCAACCCTTGGGAGTGCAAAAATTCACGAACGCGGCTTGTTAAAGTAAAAATAAAAATATTCTAAAATAAATTTAGCATATACCTACATTACATATATAATATAATAGATACAATATAATAAGATACATAGATAATAAATATATAATACATATAGATGATTCCTATGCAACATAAAACAATTAAAGGAATTACACGAACAAAATGATGACGATTACTTATTAAGCAAATCCAGGAAATGAGCACGTACTTTCTTTTTAAATATACAGGCATTTTTGGTGTCTCTGATAGGGTCCGGGGTTATATTACTAATAAACTACGCTCGAAGTTACATGTAGGGAATCCAACACGATTTCACGCTCCTCATGGATTAACTAGGCAATAACTACACTTTAATCTCGACAAATCTATATATATAAAATGCTTTGTCCTGACTGACTGACTGACTGACTGACTGACTGACTGACTGACTGAGAATCAACGCACAGCCTAAACCGCTCATCGTAAAAATCTGAAACTTGGCAGGTGGAACTATTATAAGACGTAGGCGTCCGATAAGAAAGGATTTTTCGAAATTCGAACTCTAAGGGGGTAAAAAAGGGGGGTAAAGTTACTATGGGACAACTTGATTCCTTGGTCCAATCTACTTCAAATTTTGCATAAAAATTGTTTAAGAGAATTGATGGAAGATGTGATTCTTATTTTATTGAAATTCTTGAAAAAAATGTATTTTGTGGGTAATTTTCTTCGAGTTGATATCAATACTCATACTCCTTAGTGCTTTTGATTTCAATTACATTTCATTTTGACACATCCGTGAAGTGAAGTGTGTCATCTGTCATGTAATATTTTTATAAATTGTGAATATTCCGAATATTCAAACAAAATGATTTCATAATGTCGTCGTTATTTATTCTGTTCGTGATCTCGGAAAACAGCTAAAATTCTAGCTATAGAGCGGACGGAATCATATTCATCGATAATAACAGTAAGTAATTAAATATTTAATTGTATGATATTTGACAGGGTTCAAGTTAAATGGCATATTGATATTGTCTCTTTCTCGCTCTAATATTTCGTAGTGTTGTTGAGGGATGGTTGTAGGCTGAGGTTGTAGGTTATAAAATACCGATATACTTTTTAATTTTTTTTTACGGAAGTGGTTGGAAAACAAGCTCAGGAATATGGATCATTTGATATTAGGTGATTACCGTCGACTATGGAGCACATAGATTCTAGGGCCCCTGACCCGTTGCCGACCTATAACAGGAAACAGGATATAGCGAGAAATAGTATAAGGACGGAGTTAGATTTTTTTATACCACAAAGGTGGCAAACAAGAATTTCGGATATTTCACTCTCCGAACGAAACGCATTGCTGCTACACGTCAATATTTTGTAAAAGGGTGGTACTTCACCGGTCGGGCTAGCCTATTTTTCATAAACTCCAAAGATTGTAATGAGAAGTACCTATATAAATAGACAACCGATAAGAAGGGATTTTTTTTAATTCCCACGGGAAAGCGGGACAAACGCAAACGAAGTAGCGCGGGTTTCTCTAGTAATATTATAAAACAATAAAATGTGTTATGGCGCTAAATATTAATTCGATTAAGCGTCGCTTAACCCAGAATGTCGATATTTCGTATAAATTATAACAAATTTCGAAACATAATTCAGAGTTCCGCATCAAAAGAATATAAAATGTGTCTTTTTTTTAAAGTTATGGTTTCTGCATTCTTTTATGTTGCAATTGGCTACTGTCAAGTAAAAAAGCGGCCAAGTGCGAATCGGTTTACGATTTATGACGTATAAAAAAAAAACTACTTACTAGATCTCGATCAAACCAATTTTCTGTGGAAGTTGGCATGGTTTGTTGTACATCATGGAAAAAAAGTGACGATTCGAAAGTGCTTGTATATGCCTATTTGAATATTTTGATTTGATTTGATTCATATTTTTTTTTTAGATTTATCATTCTTTAATTTTAGAAGTTACAGGGTGGGGGGGGGGGACACATTTTACCACTTTGAAAGTGTCTCTCGCGCAAACTATTCAGTTTAGAAAAATATATATTAGAAACCTCATATCATTTTCGAAGACCTATCCATAGATAGGACAAGTATGGGTTTGATGAAAAAAAAATTTTTGAGTATCAGTTCTATCTAAGTATGGGGAACCCCAAAATGTATTGTTTTTTATTCAATTTTTGTGTGGACATCTTAATGCGATTCAAATAATACATCTACTTACCAAGTTTCAACAGTATAGTTCTTTTTGGAAAAAAGTGACTGGGACATACGGACGGACGGACGGACATACAGACAGACATGACGAATCCATAAGGGTTCCGTTTTTTGCCATTTGGCTACGGATCCCTAAAAACACAGCAACTTATGCTAGTATTAATTATTACAAATAGAGAAACTGTGAGAATGTATGTTTGTTTGTTACTATTTCACGTAAAAACGGCTTGATATATTTGCTTGGAAATTTGGTACAGTCAACAAAGGAATGGGCTGACCCCCCCCCCCTCCTTCTGTATGTATGACTAAATATTACTCAATGTTGCGTGAAGGAATTTACTTGAAAATTTGTAATTACAAAATTCAAAGTCCTGACTGACTGACTTAACTATATATCAACGCACAGCCCAAACCGCTGCTAGAGATTCCAAATTTGGAATGTGCGGTGTACTAAGAAAGGATTTTTCAAAATCTAGGCTAGGATGGCGCTGCAATTGCGATGTCGGCCAACAGATGGCGCCACAAGTCGCGCTATGGATTGTTTTGTTTTCAATCGAGATCTATGTCATAAAATTAACACGAGCCAAGCCGCGGGGAAAAGCTAGTCAAGTTATATATGACAAAGGAAAGTGCCCTTTTATGGAGGCCTAGCCTAGCAGAAATATTGATATGGAACCCTTCGGTACACGTTCGAATCGAACTTGCCCAATATTTTATGACAAATGATTAAGTTATTGGAAAGTGATTTTTATGGTCCCAATCTGTGCACGATTAACAAATATGAAACCACTACGTAAATATAGGTCGTGTTTGTAAAACTTGTGTCATATACGGATTAAATAATTGACGAATAGAACAATTTTTTTATTATGTAAGGTCAGGTGGGGTAAGATCATCTTCATGGGTAAGACTAACATTTTTCCTACAAAAAAAAAAATATGCTACGCCATTTGAAGTGAAAGGCTGAAAAACAGTGTTGTGCTCTTCCATCCAATGTTATCTCTGAGCCATGGTATTCCTGATTCACAAGCTCCTTGACCGTTAGACCAGTGAAGTCGGGAGACATACACCTGCGTCGATGGTGTCTCTACGCAAAAGATGATTCGCTCTGGTCAGTGCTGTACCGCGTTGATTGCGGCCGGTTGGCTTCCTCTTTTTTCTCTTCACCTTGATGAAGCCTTGCTCGTCGCAATCCTGACTAGGTGGTTACAGTGGCCCAGCCTTACGTTCAGCCTTCTTGCTCTTTACATAAGGCTATTATGCATCCATCTTAACAGCTCACCACACATTCCGACCTCTGTGTCTCCTGTAGATCAACAACGGCGACCTCAGATTGACAATAAGCAATTCAAAAATTCAAAATTCAAATTCGGAAAGAAAAGCAAAATGACCACTGGTAAAAGAAATGGTGAAAGAAAACCAGTTACGGCCTTTTTTGTCATATAACAATCATTTTTTTAATTAAAATATTTTTTTAATAAAATACAGATCCAGCTACATACAGAAATTAAAAGTACTAAACGCGGGATGTCGATCCAAATAGTGCGATGGTAATGGTCAAATCTTAAATATATCGAATATGTAGATGTAGATGTTGATGACCAGTCCCCCAAGATGACAACCACAACTGAGAGTCGGCCCGCCTTAAATGAAGCATGTACTGTATGTATTAAAAAAATTGAAAGAAAAAAAATATATAAATAAATAAAAAATGAATGACAAAAAAGGCCGTAACTGGGTTTCTTTCGCCATTTCTTTCCCCCAGTGGTCATTTTGCTTTGTTTCCGAAATGGTGGTAGTTTATTGAGTAGCTTATTTATTTAATACAGATACTCATTGTAAGCGACGTGTCTATGTACCTGCGAGGGCCTTCGGAATAAAATATATTTTAATTTTGATTTTTAAGCTTTAACGTCCCGGGGAAGAAACTGCAGCTGTCTTGTAACTCACAACGAATTTTATCAGAATGATATGAGATGTATCTATCAACCTTATATAGCGCTTCAAATAAAAAGATGTGTAGCTCTCTGTCTAGTAATTGTGCGAAATATAATACCAATAATGATTGCGGAGACGTCCAATGACATAACATATTAAAAATTCAATATTACATGTAGTACTGTGATCTTTACATAGTCTATACTTACTAGCTTTTTTCCGCGGCTTCGCTCGCTTTCATTTTATAACATAGATCTCGTTTGACAAGAAAACAACCCATAGCGCGACTTGTGGCGCCATCTGTTGGCCGATACAGCGCACTCTATAGCAAAATATTTTCCCATTGGAACGACATACTTTCACGGGATAAAAAGCCTATGTTGGGCTCTGTACCCCTAACAATATGTATAAGACAATTTGTATGAGGAATCAATGAATAAAACTTAACGTTGCACTGAAAATAATGACATTTATTAATTAACATAGGTAACTCTAATTTACTTAAATATCTAAACATAAACGTTATTAGGAATTACAAACCTGAAAATAATGAAACGATAATAAGAGTTTATCGATTCCCTTTTTAATATAGAAAATTAAAATATTATAAATTAATTAAACAATTCATATTACAGACATTTCTTCTGACAAATAACAAAACGTCACGAGAACCAACCAAAGAGAAAAGTACAGTAAAGAAATACATTCTCTTTACATCTCCCCCCCCCCCCAGGCCAGAAAAAAAAAAAATCTTCTCTGAAGTTTTCGTCAAATAACTTTCAGTTTGCTCAGGCAGAGATGGGAACTAGTTTTGTGACGTGAAACAGGCCCGACTCAAACTTCCTATGTCCTGTATCAACTCTGTATATTGAATCTGATACTTTTTCTTCAATTCTAAATGGCCCAATCCTTAGCTCATCCAATTTCTTTCTATTTAATTTGTGTCCATTTTCAACATAAACCATATCACCCATATCAAAATAATGGTACGTTCTGTTTTTATCAAAAACCATTTTATTATAGTCATGTGATTTAATTGATCTTTGTAATGCTATTTTCTTATCTCTAATCCATTCATCTACTGTTTTTTCTTTTTTAAGTTCATTAGGAACAAATGAAATAATTGTACCATCTAGCAGGTACCTGGGTGCAAAGCCAGTGACTGTATGTTCAGTGTCGTTATATCTATTCACACAATCATGAGCAATCGTTGTCCAAGCTGTTGCATTTCGGTTTTCATTTATTCTGCATCTAATTTTGTTTACAAGCGTCTGATTCAACCTTTCATTTAAACCATTTGAAAATGGTGCATTTACAGCAGTAAAAATTAGTGTAATTGATTTTTCGTTCAAAAATGCCTTAAATTCTTTTGAGTTTATTCCAGGATATTGGTCTGTAAGAATCATACCAATTCTATTATAATCTGTAATTTTACTGACCAATTTCTTAAAGTCTTTTGCACTTTGTGTTTTTGAAGTAACTATAAAAGCATATCGAGTGAAATGATCTACGAGCAGATGTAAATACCTCTTTGTTGATCTTGAGCCTCCAAAACCTCCTATCGTGTCTATGGAGACAATTTCAAAGGGTTGCGTTGCGGGGCCCAAATGCGACATTAGACCACTTTTTATCTGTCCTCTTGTTTTATTCTTTATGCAGATTTCGCATCGTTTACAAAGGTTAACTATGTTCTTAGTTAAATTCTTTGCTGTGTATAGTTCTCCAATTTTCTTTTGCATCTGTTTCACGCCAATATGACACATATTTTCGTGTATTTGTTTCATAAACTCTTTACTAAATTCTTCTGTTAACATAATTTTTTCTCGTTTTTTAACTCGTTTATAATAAACATTGTGTCTCTGTGTTAATTTTTCTTTATGATCTTGTATTTCCTCATTTTTCTCTTGATCTGTAATAATATCCTGTAGTCTTATTAAATTTACTATTTTCAATTGTTCATCTGTATCTTCACTTTCTTCCAAAACTGGATTCCTACTTAAACAATCTGCCTCTAAATTTTCTCTCCCTGGAGCATATTTTATTTTAAAATTATACTGAGATAAATAGTATACTAATTCTCCCAGTTCTTCATCTGTTCTAGACTTAATATTCATATTTTCCAACGGTTTATGATCCGAATAAACCGTGAATGATTTTCCTATTAGCCAGTATTGCCAGTACCTTACTGCTTCTTTAATGGCTAAACATTCCAAGTAGATAGCCTTTTTTTTCTTCTGGACTTCATTCAGTTTTTTTGAAAAATATGCTACCGGTTTCTCTTTTCCATTTGGCTGTACCTGTTTTAGTACTGCTCCAATACCTTCTATTGATGCATCCGAGTATATATTTATCGGTAACTCGTGATCAAAAATTTCCAAGATTGGTTGTGAGCAAAGCATTATTTTAATCTCATCAAATGAATTCTGACATTCGGTTGTCCAAACAAATTTTTGATTTTTCCTAAGTAAATTATGGAGTGGTTCTAAAATTATTGCGCTTTTGGGTATGTATTCACGGTAGAAATTTATTTTGCCTAGAAATTGTCTGACATTTTTTTGTGATTTCGGTGTTGGGAAATCCTTCACCGAAATTAAATTATCTCTCACTGGTCGTACTGTATTATTTTTTATTATGTGACCAAGATATTTTACTGAATCTGCAGCAAATGTACATTTTGTAAATTTAAGCCTGAAACCTTCTTGTTTAATTGCTTCCAATAATCGTGATAAATGATTAATGTGTTCAGTATAAGTCTTAGAAAATATTAAAATATCATCAATATAGTTAACTGTGAAATCAGTTAATTTATGCTTTCTTAGTATGTTACTCAGTACTCTTTGAAATATCGCGGAAGAGGTCTTCAAACCAAAAGGTAAGCATGTCCATTGAAAATGGCCTTCTTGAGTCACAAAAGCAGTTTTTTTTCTATCTTCAACTCGTAATGGAATAGACCAAAATGCTGAGTTTACATCTAATGTTGAAAAATACTTACAGTTTCTTGTTTTTATTACCAGGTCCTCAATCAAAGGAAAAGGCTGAGCTTGTGGTACCACTATTTTATTTAGGTCTCTGAAATCAATACATAATCTAGATTTTCTATTATCTTCCTTTTTGAAAGCTAAGGTCACCGGTGCCGCAAAGGGACTGTAGGATTCTTCTATCAAATTTTCTTGAAGTAACTTTCCTATTTGTTCTTCTATTTCTTTTTTGTCTTCCACAGAACATCTATAAGGTCTTTTGCTACAGTATTTATCTATCAGCAGATCGATTCGTGCTTCATAGTCTCTAACTGTTCCAATATCGTATTTATCTTTTGCGAAACATGACTTATATTTGTCAATCAGTTTGTTTATCTCCAACTTTTCTTGCACATTCAAATCACCCATCGCTAGTTTAAATTCTTCTTGTTTTACATGCTCGTTAAAATTTATAGAAAATAAATCTGTTTCATTTGAAACGTCTATAGGGATATTATTTTCTTCAAATTTGTTTTCTGTAGAGGATTCTTCAGTTTTTTGTATAATTTGCAAATTTTCATTCTGAATAAGTTTAAATTCTTTTATCATGTCTAGTCCAATTAGAAAATTATATTTAAATTCTTTTCCATCCACAATATAAACATCAATATTTTTTTCTATATTTAATATTTTTATCTTCATTGTTGCCAAACCTCTTGTCCTTTTAACACCATTAATTGTTATTAGCTTTGTATCATCCATATCACTTTTTTTTCCTTTCTTAAATTTTAGCAATTTGGAATTAATCAACGAAACATTAGAACCAGAATCATATATACCCAATATTTCTAATTGTTTGTTTATTGTTAGTTTGACTTTAATTAATGGTGTTATTATTCGTTTTTTTGGTCATTTTCATTTAATTCAATGTCCAGCACAGTATTATTTACATTTTTATAGTTTCTCCTATTCTCATAGTTATTAGTTTGTCTAAACCAGCACCTATCTTCTGAGTGAAAACGAGTACCTTTATTTAATTTTTCACAATTTTTGCAAGGTTGAATTTTTTCAAATTTCCCCCTATTATCAGACGTATTTCCTTTCAATTTGTAATAATTCTTCTTGTTTGATGTATTTTCATATTTACCAATTTCATTGTAAAGGTTCGCCGTGGATATTACGGATCCCTTGTCTATTTTATCCATTATATAATCTGGTAGGCCCATTACAATAAGATTTATCATTGTTAATGTGTCAATCTGTTTGTTCACTTCTAGTAATAGCCTTTCCTTTTTTGTAGCATATTCCAGTAATGAACCTGCTTGATACTTAAATGTAAATGCATATTTTACTTGGGACCATCCTTTATTTCCGTATGTCTCGCAAAAATTACTTTTCCATATTATCCATTCTGAGCTCACAGTAAACTTTATTAACATACTAGTGTACCAATCCAAACATTGTTTTTCCAGTAGATATTTTAACATCCCAATTCTTTCTTCATCTTGTAGTATTCCAAATCGTTCGCATTCATTCTCAAATTCGTTAATCCATTGGTCAACATTCGATGTTTTTCCTGAAAATTTTTCTAGCAAAAATCTTTCAGCTGTTTTACTTAGGTTTTTATTTCCAGATTCGGTGGTAACATCCTTACCATCCTTATTATTCGAATGTTGGATTTTATTTGAAATTTCGTCCAGATATTGATCACCAAATTGCACGTTATCACCTTCATCCAAGTATATTTTTCTCAATTCCTGAGTTAATGGGATCCAAAGTTTTCGTGTTTGATGTCTTTTTTTTAGCGAATTCTTGATTTTTGTAAATATTTCGGAAAGCATGATGTAAGTATGTTTACTTGCCGGTTGTAGTTCATCCGGAACAACAAAAACACGTCCATCGGGTGTTTCAATTGAGGTAATGCAGATCAAATTCGTTTTTACATCAGTAGCCGCCAATACCTCAAAAGTAAATTTTAATTTATCCATCATCTTTAACTAGTATTATCGTTTTATAAGACAATTTGTATGAGGAATCAATGAATAAAACTTAACGTTGCACTGAAAATAATGACATTTATTAATTAACATAGGTAACTCTAATTTACTTAAATATCTAAACATAAACGTTATTAGGAATTACAAACCTGAAAATAATGAAACGATAATAAGAGTTTATCGATTCCCTTTTTAATATAGAAAATTAAAATATTATAAATTAATTAAACAATTCATATTACAGACATTTCTTCTGACAAATAACAAAACGTCACGAGAACCAACCAAAGAGAAAAGTACAGTAAAGAAATACATTCTCTTTACATATGTATGCAAATTTTCATAATGATCGGCTGCTTAGTCAAGCCGTGAAGGAATAACAAACAAACTCACTTTCTCATTTATAATATTAGTAAGAATATTATTAAGAGCGAAGATTTATATTCTTATTCGTAATAATTTAAAAAGTACTGGACCGATTTTAAAAATTCTTTCACCATTCGGAAGGTTCATTACTCCCGAGTAACATAGACTATATTATACTTTCGAAAAAAATAGGGATCTTTATTAAAACTCGTGCGAAAGTGGGGTTATGCTCTGCTAGGATAGAATGATGTCGCATCGTTGTCTGTCGCATAGATCTTTTGAACTAATCAACGGATTTAATTCAGTTTTGAGAAATATATAAGAGTGGTTTAATATGTATAATTACATACAAGGATTTTTTTCGATACTTACACGGGAAAGCGGGATATGTAAACGAAGTTGCTCGGGTTTTGCTAGTTAGAAATACTCCTTTTTACTGACTATTTATGTTACATTATATTATGATCGTTTAAGCAAGGAAATAATGGTCTAGTATTCAGTAAAAAAAAAAAAATGTATATCTGGTGTCGGAGGCCAAGATCCACTTTGGATCTAATACTACTAATTTATGAATGAACTTCCTTTTAACACACGACTTTATAGGTTACATATGATCGTTTAAGCAAGGAAATAATGGTCTAGTATTCTGTAAAATGAAAGGCATTAAATTTAGAAATACTCGGTAAAATGCACCTCTCTTGTAGCAGCCCTCCGTCAGTAGAAAAAAGAGGTTTAGGGGTGCGGTGCGAGGGGCGCGTCAACGTGTCTCACATATTAAAATGGTTGAATATGGATGAACTTATGTAGTAAGTAAATTTTTCTAACTACTTACAATACAATCTATTTTTATTTTTACTGAATACTAGACCATTATTTCCTTGTTTAAACGATCATATGTAACCTATATAGTCATGTGTTAAAAGGAAGTTCATTAATAAATTAGTACCTTATATACGATATGAAACTTTGTACTTAGGTACTATGATGGCGCAGCGACCCAAAGTAGATCTTGGCCTCCGACACCAGATATGCAATATATATATTTTTTACTGAATACTAGACCATTATTTCCTTGCTTAAACGATCATAATATATGTTACATAAATAGTCATGTGATAAAAGGATTTTATTAATAAATTAAGACCTTATAATATAGATTATATTTTGTTCTGTTCATGATCAAAATATTTGCACAGAAGTACATTACAATTACATTATTAGAATTAAGATATTTTTATTATCTTCGATCTATTTTACTTTTAATGTCAGGGTCTCTTATTGTTCGCTCTCATAACATTTCGAACTGTGGTCATTTTGTGTGACCTTATAATGAGTAGGTAATATGGCACTTGAACTTTTGACTTGAGTTCATCAATGACTTCCTACTTTTTATTATCATTAAGCTTAGGAATTTTATGATAGAGGACGAACAAATTTTAATTATTATTATTTGTAATGTGGGGTTTGGTGTACAGACAAGAGCAGGTCGACCTGTACATATTGGACTTTATACCATTCTTAAGTTCTATGGCATAAGAGCCAAAATTGTACTGCAATTATAAATTTCAACGTGCTCATGACTGTACCATTGCTGGTTTCATGGTTCCGTACCTCAACAGGAAAAAAAAACAAAACCCTTATAAGATTACTTTGTTGTCCGTCTGTGTCTGTCTGTCAAGTCAAGACTCTTTTTCTCTGGAACGCATGGTGGTATCAAGCTGAAATTCATACCAAATATTCACGTCTACTGTTCCTAAAGGGCTTTCAGGCTAGCTTTTGTTACTTTTGACAGTTAAATGCATTGAATAAAACAAGATAAAAACGCCATAAAACGCAGATCGGCGCAACTAAAAGTAGCTAGTCTGAATAAGCCCTAAATAGTACTAGGTAATAGCTATGTAGGCTCCTACAGAGAGTCCTCAAGTTCTTCGGACACACAGACGAGACCCAGATAGCCTTGAAAGACTAATCATTACTTGCTGCGTGGAAGGAGTATAGACAGAAGACGCTCTCCTACTAGATGGACGCACTCGACTCGGGACGCTACTGGAACCACTACTACAGACATCGATACAGATGGCTCAGGATAGGGACAAGCCCACCACACATTCCCACCACTGTGTCTCCTGTGTAGCCAGGATCAACAACGGAGACCTCAGATAGACAATAAGCAATGAAGCTTATTGACGTCCCGGGGAATAAACTACAGCTGTCTTGGAACTCACAACGAATTTAATCAGAAAGAAGATAGTCGGAGTATATTGAAAGGACTTCCCTCCTTAACAACTACGTGAGAACCAGCAATTTGAAGCAAAAGGCATCATACCCTAGAGAGATGGCAAATCAAGTGAGGCTCGATTGCCGAGCACCATGGTCTATTGTTACATTACTATTGGGACCTTATGCTATGAGCTGTTGTTTACTATTTTGATTCCAATAATATGTATTGCAAAACCTTCTAAATGCCTCAGGATATGAGAACATGGCAGGCTGGTGGCAGGGGCACCATGATCACGTTCAGTCATGAGGATACGACATAGAAGAATATAGGCTTCACCGCATATCTATGCATACCAGTAAGTTGACGTTTTTTTATAAATCACAAAGGTGGCAAACAAGCATACGGTCGACCTGAAGTAGCAAAACTAAGTCGTATAAAAGTCATGAGCACGTTTTTCGATTGTAAGCCGTCACCGTAGCTTATAGACGCTTGCAATACCGGGGGTATCACTCACGCGTTGCCAACCCTCCCAACCTCCCCAAGTGGAGCTCTGGAGACCTTACTCACCGTAGGAACACAACATGGCCGAGACCAATGCTATTTGGCTACGATCTTCTGTAAGGTGGAGGTCCTTCCACAGACGGGCTGCGAAAGATGCGGAGCGGATTATCCGCTGTGCCCTACCTCTCTTAATAGCAGTGCATAGAAATAACAAAAGGGTGACACAAAATAGATGAAATCATATCATAATTACTGAGATATGCAGAAGGTTGTGTTAGCTTAATGTTAGTCATTTAACCTTTAAACAATGACATGGGACGGGGGCACTCATTTGAATATTATTCTAATTTATAGTTTCGATTTTGTCAAGCCACATTCAACACTTAAGTCTTTGTGTTCTGACCTTGGGAAAAATGATTTTGTTATTAGATTCTGTGATTATCAATTTAGATGTGCGCGTTTTACTCGCTGTTACGAACAGTGGGGTTTCATGTAACAAGAACCGATTCTAGTTCGATTCAACGACACTCACTGTCTCACTCATACAAAATAGGAATTGAACGGGACAAAGAGTGTCGTTGAATCGAACCAGAATCGGATCTTGTTACGTGAATTGTTCCACAGAACACACACAGGTTTTGTGTCGACTCACACCACGAACTAACTAATATTATAAATGAGAAAGTGAGTTTGTTTGTTTGTTTATTTGTTATTCCTTCACGGCTTGACTAAGCAGCCGATCTTTATGAAAATTTGTACACATATTGTCAGGGGTACAGAGCCCAGCATAGGCTACTCTTTATCCCGTGAAATTATGTCATTCCAATGAGAAAATGTTTTTACCAATATAGATGGCGCTACAATTCGCAATTGCCGGCCAATAGAAGGCGCCACAAGTCGCGCTATGGGTTTTGTTGTCATCATAAAATTTAACGCGAGCGATGCCGCGCTTAAAAGCTAGTACATTCATAAACTTTCAACTCACATTTCATGCCTTTTAAGGGTGATTTCTGGGTTTACCATCTATTCCCATGGCAAGCATCTCAAAGTGTTCAGCGGTTTTAACAAAGGTTATAAACATACTCACGTTCGCTTTTATAATTTAGAGAAGATCGTCATAAGTTTAGAATAGCCACGACACACAGCGACGCCATCCTGGGATCCAGCTCCTCATCTCTCAATTTTTTTTTATGCTACAAAGGTGGCAAACAAGCATACGGTGGCCTGATGGTAAGCATCAGCGCACCGTAGGCTATAGACGCTTGCAATACCGGGGGTTTCGACGACCTCCGTGGCGTAATGGTTACCACGCCAGACCGCCACCCAGGAGGTGCCGGGTTCGAATCCCGGTCGGGTCATGATGGAAAAAGAACTTTTACTGATTGGTTTCGGGTCTTGAATGTTTATCTAAATACGTATTTGTTATACACAAGTTTCGAACTTACTTTGGGGCTAGCTCAATCTGTGTGAATTGCCCCTATATATTTATTTATCAGTCACGCGTTGCCAACCCTTCCAACCCCCTCCAAGTGGAGCTCTGGAGACCTTACTCACCGTAGGACGTCACACAACATAGCCGAGACCAATGCTATTTGGCTACGATCTTCTGTAAGGTGGAGGTCCTTCCCCAGACTGGCTGCTTCGATTTGAGAGGATGTTCCTCTGTGCCCTACCTCGAGGGTAAAACTGCAGGCGTCGGCTAGCAAGATAATGTCATGTCGTAACATCGATAAGTCATCTCAAAATTACTTTGATCTTCGTAAGGAGATCGTGAGTCAAGATTTTTTCACAATCATTGTAATATAATAATAGTTTTCAATAATAACATTGTCGTATTGATGTTATCATCAATACAAATTTAAGTATTTTGAAACGACGGCTGACTTACGATGTAATATACCTCTGGGTGGTTACATAGAGCAACTGGTTTCCAGCGATCGGCGGCGCAAACTTGATTAAAACCAATCATATAGACCTTCTCGCGCATTTCGACGACGGCGACCCTGGCTAAAAAATGTTATTATAGGTTTCTTGTATGCACCCTTATGTGGCTGGCTAGACCAAATTTTGTTTTAAAATCTCTGTCGCACGGCTGGCAATACAGTTGCCCGACTGAGTTGTACGTGTACGTGTAAGGACTTAGGTCTCTCTTAACGTAACTGGCGTTTCATGTCAAGTACCGCTAAACGGTTTTCTTCGAAAGCTTTAGTTTTTGTGTAGATGTTAGAGTGCCAAGATGACCTTTCATCAGTCATATCGAGGGACTAACTATGCATTTTGTACGTTCGAGTCTTCGGCGCGCGAAAAGTCTGCAAGGCGCGCAAAAAGTCTGTCGTGGATAAATAAATAAAACCATTTATTGACGACCTCCGTGGCGTAATGGTTACCACGTCAGACCGCCACCCAGGAGGTCCCAGGTTCGATCCCCGGTTGGGTCATGATGAAAAACTTTTTCTGATTGGCCTCGGGTCTCGGATGTTTATCTATATATGTATTTGTTATAAAATATAATATCGTTGAGTTAGTATCCCATAACACAAGTTTCGAACTTACTTTGGGGCTAGCTCAATCTGTATGAATTGTCAAAAAAAAAAAAACAAGGCAAAAATTTGGCACATTAACATGCCATGGTCTGAGTTTTTTTCCTTAAATTAATCCTATGTAATAAATGTTTATTTACAAAACTAATTTAATTGCAGATATTTTGTGTTAATTCTATATTTTCTGTCATTGTAATTTGTATCTTATTAATACCATTTCAAAAGAGCACGTGCTTAGTTTCTTGCTAAGCTTCTTCTTAGCACAAATCTGCCGTCTGAACTGGTGGTAGGAAAAAATTGTGACGATTCGAAAGAGCTTATATTAGGCCTATTTGAATTTAAAAAAATTGAATTAGAATTTTTGGAAAAAGCATTTGTGTAATTCGTCTATGAATATTTATATTTTTTTATACCACAAAGTTCGCAAACAAGCATACGGCCCGCCTGATGGTAAGCATCACCGTAGCCTATAGACGCTTGTATTACCGGGGGTATCACACACGCGTTGCCAGCCCTCCCAACACCCCGCCCCCCCCCCCCCACAAGTGGAGATCTGGAGACCTTACTCACCGCAGGAACACAACATAGCCGAGACCAATGCTATTTGGCTGCGATCTTCTGTAAGATGGAGGTCCTTCCCCAGACGGGCTGCTCCGATTTGAGCGGATTATCCGCTGTGCCCTACCTGTCTTAGTTGCTGTTTGTCGCTTAAAAATACATGGATTTTATTCTAAACACGCCCACGATCTAGACGTCTTACAATTCCTAGACTTGAAACATCCTTAAGGATGTACTTTTTTGTAATGTTAATTAACTCTTTAATAAGTTATAATTAATGTGCACACGAGAACAATGGGCGAATTGTTGCATTATACCATTCTGATTATTTCTTTGCTTCGATTGAATGAATGGAGTTTGTAAGGAATATTATATTGTTCCGTACATTCTGTTTTATCTCTCAGACTGAAAACGACAATTTTCTAAAAATGACAACTTTCTAAACAGTAGTAAATTTTTTTGACAGGCCTGATGGTTGAGAGGCTGGCAATGGTCACTTTAACCCGCGGGCCGCAGGTTCGAATCATGCGCAGGGCAAATAGTGTGCTTGAACATTGTCTGTTTGCCTTGATCTGAATGATTTCTATATATTTATTTGACGACCTTCGTGGCGTAATGGTTACCACGCCAGACCGCCACCCAGGAGGTCCCGGGTTCGATCCCCGGTCGGGTCATGATGAAAAACGAACTTTTTCTGATTGGCCTCGGGTCTTGGATGTTTATCTATATATGTATTTGATATAAAATATAATATCGTTGAGTTAGTATCCCATAACACAAGTTTCGAACTTACTTTGGGGCTAGCTCAATCTGTATGAATTGTCCCTATATATTAATTTATTTATATATTTATTTATTTACAAAGTAAAAAGTATGTAAGTATATTTATCAGCAATCTAGTATCCCATAGTACAGTTAAGAGCACGTCAACCTTTACATATCGGACCTTGTACCATTTTTAAGTTCTACGCCATAACAGCCAAATTTGTACGGTAGGTGTAAAACACAGTACAAGTTTAATTGCTTAGTTTGGGACAAGATGGCGTTGTGTGATTCGTCCAAGAATATTTATTTTTAAATCGACGACGTCCTAAAAATGAGTTAGTATCATATCGGTGCATTTGTAACTCGCCTATGTATCAACTGGTCTATTTATCAACTGGTAACTCTTGTAAGTTGTAAATCGCCTATTTATCAACGCGCCTATGATTTTTGACAACTTCCAAATCCGACAACTTTGTCATACATTCATACAAGTAAAACTAAAATATAGTTTACTAGCGAAACCCGCGCAACTTCGTTTGCGTGTATCCCGCTTTCCCGTGGGAATTTTGGAATGTATGATACTTTAAAACCTTCCCCTTGAATCACTCTATCAATTAAAAAAAACCGCATCAAAATCCGTTGCGTAGTTTTAAAGATTTAAGCATACAAAGGGACAAAGGGACAAAGGGACAGAAAAAGCGACTTTGTTTTATACTATGTAGTGATTATTCCGATCTCGTAGCGGAGTGTCACTCTGAATTGCGAAAATTCATTATTCCTACAGTCTAAATTTCGAAACCCAGTAGTTCGAAACTCTTTACTTCGTATATTTCTGAACTATGATTGTCGCTGTTCGAAATTCAGAAGTATATGTTCTGACGTAACAATGAGTTTCAAACTTCGTCGAGCTACATAGCAAGCTATAAAGCGCACTTGAGCAAGTATGAACAGTAAGCACGAGTATGAAAAAACAGACGAACTCAAAACAGCAACAACGAAGCCAGCAACGAACGAAGCTATTAGTCACGCACGCTGATTGTTTCTCTCGATGTTATTTATTCGGATTTTAAGGAATCATGGTGAAATGTGCAGATGCAGAGCTGTAAAAACGACGAAATGGAAGCAAACTAAAAATTTGCACTATAGAACATCTGCTTACGCTTTGCACAATGGTCAAAGAGCGATGCGCGCGCGTTTCGATACATAGACTGTCGGAATAATTAGTTGTCGATATTCAGAGTGCCACGTCGTAGCAGAGAGAATTATCAGGCATTCAGATCAACCAAGATACCTATATATTTTTATTGGATTTCCTAAAATATTACTTATCCCCAATAATTGCAGAAATAATTAAACATTTTTTTTGCAATTAATTATCTTTGATTTATAGGTTGTATTTGATGGACAGAAACGTACAATTCTTAATCCCAATCCTAATGTAAACCTTTTTACACAGTCAACAAATAAAAGAGATGAGCAGGGTAGAAAACTAAGAACAAAGGTTTTTATGCTAGCCACACTAATAAGCGTCGTTAAAAAACTCTGTAGGTATAATTTTTTTAGTTTTATCAATTTTATCATTCTCTTATTTTAGAAGTTACAATTATTTTTATTTTTATGTTATACAGTAGACAAACAAGCTAGCGGGCCACCTAAAGGAAAGCGGTCACCGCCTCCTATGGACATCAGTAACACCAGGGGCGCCACCATTTATAATATGGGTTCCAGAGAATCATTACGGGAAGTTTTCAAAGAAATTAATGTTCTGACCGTTACATCTCAATATATTTATTAAATTATAATGTATGTACGTAAAAATATAAGCACATTTGTAAAGTTTAGTGACTACTCGGATTTAAATCTTAGAAATAAACATAAATTAGTTATACCTAAGCACCGGCTCGCCAAGACCTCAAATAGTTTTGTTGTTAATAGTATTCGATTTTATAATAAACTGCCTGAAAACGTGCTGAATTTACCAGGAAAAAGGTTTAAATCCTACATTAAATATTCACTCAGCAGAAAGGCTTATTATAAAATTGAAGATTATCTAAATGATAAAAATAGCTGGAATGATAAACTCGGCACAGACACCAAACACAAGCCTACCTACTGCTAGGTACTTAATATATTGCGCATATATATATATGTATGCATATATTGTATTACACTTTCTACCTTTATTTAATTTTTTACACCTTTAAATGTAGGTATATATGTATACCAGTATATTAATACCCTTTTTTTTCTCTTCATTTATAGTGTTATTAATCTTTCATTATTTGCATTATTTTATTTTTTTTCGTCATCAGAAATTACAGATATTTTGTGTTAATTTTATATTTTCTGTCATTGTAATTTGTATCTTAGTACTTAATACCATTTTAAAAGAGCAAGTGCTAAGTTTCTTGCCAGCTTCTTCTTAGCACAAATCTGCCGTCTGAACTGGTGGTAGGAAAAAATTGTGACGATTCGAAAGAGCTTATATTAGGCCTATTTGAATAAAGATATTTTGAATTTGAATTTTGAATTTGAATGCGTTGTTCACCAAAGAGGTTGGAGGAAGGGAAGGGAAAGAAGGAGGGGGAAAGGGGGGATAGGGAAGAAGTTGGGCTTCCGGATCTCTCACTCATCGATCGAAACGCATTGCTGCCTCACGTCGATATTCTGTGAGCGGTACTTCCCCGGTCGAGCAAGCCCATTTCATAATAATTGCTTTACCACTCCAAAAACTACTATTTACTATTGTTTGAGTAAAATGCCTACGACCACTTTCTACCATCGATCTGCTCGTCACCGGCGGGGAATCCGACCTCACACGCTAGAACCAAAATGGTCGCGTACTGCGCGGTCTCAGAGGAGTTTCCTCCAGCGAACGCTGAGGCTGTGGAATGAGATCCCCGCCGAGGTCTTTCCTTTAGACTGTAATATGGGGTTCTTCAAAAGGGGCATTAAAAGATTTTTACAGGGTCGGCAACGCACGAATGACACTCCCGATGTTGCAAGCGTCCATACTTGTTACTTGTTACTTGTTGTCTTGCGGGCCTTCTCCGCAATTAGGCAGCCTATGTGCCCTTTGTGCGGGCGAAGAGTGGGAGCTGTATTACTCCAGCTATCCTAATTCCTCCAGGAAGCCGGCCTTGACGTCGCTGAGTACTTCTCGGAGACTGCCTGGTGCAAGCGTCCATAGGTTACGGTGACCGGTTACCATCAGGCGGGTATAAAGTGTTTTCTACGAGACGGAAACCTCGTTGGGCGAGTCCGACTCGCACTTGTCCGGTTTTATTTAAATAAAATACAGATCCAGGTACATACAGAAATTAAGTACTAAACGCGGGATGTCAATGCAAATAGCTAATATTAAAAGTTCGATATATACATAGTTGTAAATGACAAGAAAAAGCTGGCTGTGAAGGTCTAATTTCTGAAATAAACGTTTTAATTTCATTTAAAATATTAAATATAAAGGGACAATTCATACAGATTGAGCTAGCCCCAAAGTAAGTTCGAAACTTGTGTTATGGGATACTAACTCAACGATATTATATTTTATAACAAATACATATATAGATAAACATCCAAGACCCGAGGCCAATCAGAAAAAGTTCGTTTTTCATCATGACCCGACCGGGGATCGAACCCGGGACCTCCTGGGTGGCGGTCTGGCGTGGTAACCATTACGCCACGGAGGTCGTCGAATACTAGCTTTTCCCCGCGGCTTCGCTCGCGTTAATTTTATGACATAGATTAAATCTCGTTGGTGCGCGACTTGTGGCGCCATATGTTGACCGATAGCATCCCATACAGCGCCCTCTATAGTAGAAAAAATATTTTCCCATTGGAATGACATACTTTCACGTGATAAAAAGTAGCCTATGTTGGGCTCTGTACCCGTGACAATATATATACAAATTTTCATAATGATCGGCTGATTAGTTAAGCCGTGAAGGAATAACAAACAAACAAACAAACTCACTTTCTCATATATAATATTATAGTTTGTTATTCCTTCACGGGTTGACTAATCAGTCGATCATTATGAAAATTTGTATTATATATGGTCAGGGCAGAGGTACAGAGCCCAACATAGGCTACTTTTTATCTCGTGAAAGTATGTCATTCCAATGGCAAAAAATTTTTTCTACTATCAAGAGCGCTGTATGGGATGCCATCGGCTAACAGATGGCGCCACAAGTCACGCTATGGGTTGTTTTGTTGTCAATCGAAATCTATGTCATAAAATTAACACGAGCGTTGCCGCGGGGAAAAGCTAGTTTGTATTATATTCGTGAAGCTTTACTCATCTAATATAGATTTCTATAACCTCGCTTACGCTCAGCATTTGGCCTTGCTTGTATGAATCATGGATGTAGGATGATACAGAAAGTCTTACTAATTGTAACCTAACCATATAAAGGGACCTATACGGAGGATATTTTGACAGCCCGGTTGGCCTACCTTATTTCATATTTATGATTACATGTAATGCAATAAGCATTATATACTTATATACATTATTTCATATCATATCATACATCTATACTAATATTATAAAGAGGAAAGATTTGTTTGTTTCTTTGTTGGTTTGTTTGTTTGCATTGAATAGGCTCCGAAACTACTGGACCGATTTCAAAAATTCTTTCACCAGTAGAAAGTTAAAGCATCTCTCGAGACCTTATTGGCCACGATCTTCTGTAAGGTGAAGTCCCTCCCCAAACGGGCAGCGACAGATGCGGAGCGGATTACCTTATTAGATACTAGCGAAACCCGCGCAACTTCGTTTGCGTGTATCCCGCTTTCCCGTGGGAATTTTGGAATGTATGATACTTTAAAACCTTCCCCTTGAATCACTCTATCAATTAAAAAAAACCGCATCAAAATCCGTTGCGTAGTTTTAAAGATTTAAGCATACAAAGGGACATAGGGACATAGGGACAGAAAAAGCGACTTTGTTTTATACTATGTAGTTTCAAGGTCTCTGTATATACGCAACGGGATAATACCTCGGACGGGACGAGGACGTGCCTTTTTGTTGGACACGGCCACGTTCCCGTCCCGTCCGTGTATCCGCGACATATGCATATTCCCATACATTTTGTAAGGAACCATATTTATCTTCCCGTCCCGTCACGTCCGGGAAAAAACACGTTTATTTAGTCTTTTAGATATTCTTTGACGCTATAGCATCATTTTGTAAATGAGTTGAATCGATCTATCGATTTTATTCTAGACGGTAGGCGAGTAAAAATTTCACTGACACACCTTCGGCATCAGACTGTGCGATCGACCCCCGGACGAGGCAATTTTTTTATGTCAATAAGGTAGCAAACAAGCACACGGCCCGCCTGTCACCGTAGCCTATAGACGCTTGCAACACCGGGGGTATCACTCCCGCGACCCTGTAAAAATTGGAGCTTTGGAGACCTCTCACCGTAGCATTGCTTGCTTGTCTGCCGTATGACGTAAAAAAAATGGAGAAACGAAAACACGATACCAGGAAAGACCTACTAGAAGTTGATCCACACAATTTGCATAGTATTATTGAAACCGCAAAATGATTATTATTTGCAAAACGTATAATCTATGTTCTTAGAAAAACCCGAATGTTTATTTTGGCGAGCACTCGAAATATATTAGTTCATTTGTGTACTGTTCTAATATCTATATATAAAAAATTCAAAGTCCTGACTGACTTAACTATATATCAACGCACAGCCCAAACTGCTGGGTCCAGATATTCCATATTTGGAATGTAAGTTCCTTATGACGTCTAGGGGTGTACCAAGAAAGCATTTTTCAAAATTCCCACGGGAAAGCGAGATATACGCTAACGAAGTTGCGAGGGTACATCAACGCACAGCCCAAACCGCTGGGTCTACAGATTCCAAATTTGGCATGTAGGTTCCTTATAAGGACCGGCACCGGACCGACCGGACCGGAAGGAACCGCACCGTACGGGGCCGTGCCGGACCGGAATTTGTTTCTGAAGAAAAATATGTTAATTGGCATGTAGGTTCCTTATAAAAATATCGTTAGATAGGTCTCTTCAAATCATTGAGGGTGTGCAAATATTATTTTTCAATACAATGATCCGTTTCGGAATTATTTACATTTATCGTGTCAATTTTCGTTTTGCACGGTGGTCCCCCATCTATCTCCGAAAGTCTGTTTAGAAATTTGAAAAAAATCATGGTAGTAGTCCATACGCTGAACCTTCAATGAAAACTATAACGGTTAAGTAGGCTTTACTAGTTACCAAGTAATAGCCGACGAACTTATAAAATAAAATTTCTTTGATGAAAACTTACAAATGTGATGGAATTTATTATTGGACTCAACTGAAGGCAAGCAAAGCGCAGCAAATACGGAGCCCTACAATGGGGTTTTTTGGTTTTCGAAATGATAGTAGCTTGTAGAGGTTTTCACAGTCACTTTCTAGATTAGGCAGTCTCTGAATAAACTTTAATAGACCTATTTTAAATTTACTAACAGCAACACCAAACGAGAGCAAAGTTAGTAACTATTAAGTGAGTTTACAGGAAAACGGAATCATAACTCGGTCAGTGTTGCGAGAAATCGGATGCATAATATGACTAATTTTTTTGAAGGTTATGCGATTTAAATGACATTTTTTATTATGTACACAAATCGATGACTGGTTTGCTCTCATTATCCCATTATTCTCAGTCCTATGGGAATTCCGAAGACAGTTTTTATGGCAAAAGACTGCAAACAAGCTACGTCGGACTCTTTACATTTACTTCGAGATTTAAACATCGAGAAAAAAAAAACATAACAATGAATGAGAGTCGGAAGCCTAAGCGCTCATGCAGACGAGACGGTTTCTCGCCGGAGCTAAGCCCGGCGTCAAACCGGGTCTACGTCCGGTCGTCAGTCTTGTATGGGACACTATGAAGCCAATCACACGACGCAGGCGCTAGCGCCGTGCCCGGTTGCGAGGTGAGCCGGAGCAGACCCGGTTTGACGCCGGGCTTAGCTCCGGCGAGAAATCGTCTCGTCTGCATGAGCGCTAATGCACGTTCTACTACGTACTTGCCGTATCCTCCAATTGCATTCTTTCATAGGTGGGCAAAGCATCCAAGATTCTTGGAGTCGTGGATATCCATGGGTGATTTCTTACAGGTGACTGTAAGAAACAAAGGAGGATGAACGACCTCGTTTGCCCTCCTTTGTCATAAAAAAAGGACGGGTTGCACTCCGGGAGTGCCGGCAGAAGTGAAAACTTAAACATCAACGTTGTGCATTTTTGAATATTTTCTTACGCTTTTCGATCAGGCTACGCATGACGCGAGTTTAACATTTTTCACCCAATCGGAGCAGCCCGTCTGGGGAAGGACCTCCACCTTACAAAAGATCGTAGCCAAATAGCATTGGTCTCGGCCATGTTGTGTTCCTACGGTGAGTAAGGTCTCCAGAGCTCTACTTGCGGGGGTTGGGAGAGTCGGCAACGCGTGAGTGATACCCCCGGTATTGCAAGCGTCTATAGGCTACGGTGATGCTTACCATCAGGCGGGCTGTATGCTTGTTTGCCAACTTTGTGGTATAAAAAAACCTATCTAAAAAAAGTGCCAAGCGCCGCTAAAAAAGTTTTCACTTCAAAAAACTAAAGTAGCACGATATCGCCAGACATGTTCTGAAGTCTACATGTCGCCGACAAATATCGCGAAACATTTTGTCGCACTAACGTATCCTTAACTTGATAACATAAAAATTGTTCCAATAACGGATGTGGATATGCATGTCCTCTCCCTTGCAATCTTGTTTTTGCACTTGTAATGTTATGACGAAAAGTGATTACAATATTAATATTACAATATTAATAATGTTCAAATATTCATAAGGTGCTGATAGGCATTCACTTGTGACAGAACATCGAGCATTCGCCGTTTTTATATTTGTCGAACTGAACAACGAGAGCCACGAGCCGAGCCGAGCATAGAGCCAAATGTTGCTACGAACATCATGAGCATTCGAGCGAACAGAAGATGGTGGTAAACTATTCTGAATCTAGAATGCTCGCCAGAACGCTCGATAGAATGTTCTCGTAATTTTTCTGTGATGTAACATTCGCAAGAATGCTCATTACAAGTGAATGCTCAAATCTATCAGCACCTTTAGACGACCAGTGGTCACTTTGCTTATGTTCCCGAAATGGTGGATTATTGGTTTCAGATGAGTTAATTTGTGAAAAAACTTAATAAATAAATATATAGGGACAAATCACACAGATTGAGCTAGCCCCAAAGTAAGTTCGAGACTTGTGATATGGGATACTATCTCAACGATACTATATTTTATAACAAATACATATATAGATAAGATCCAAGACTCGAGGTCAATCAGAAAAAGTTCGTTTTTCATCATGACCCGACCGGTATTCGAAACCTCCTGAGAAGTGGTCCGGCGTGGTAACCATTACGCCACGGAGGTCTTCAAAGGTAATGATTCTAGTAAATAGGGGAAAAAAAATATAATGTTGCTAGAAACGATTGAATTAATTGTGACGTTCTTAACATTGTAAAGCAACGTCCTAATAGTACGCGAATGCGCGATCATCGTAGTTTCGCGCGAATTTTACTCTTTTATCGAACATATTGAATTCGAATGTGTCCTAACTGACAATCGCACGACGCTTAGGCGCACGCTTATGAACACGCGATTGTCGCATCGCTTACTCGCGCGATGATCGCGCATTCGCGTTCTATTAGGACAATGCCTAAGGGTGACAAATCTACATCGAGCTATGCTGCGCTGTACTGCGCTGTGCTATGTTTGGTCAACTCGGTCGTCTAATATTTTAATGAGGATACAAACAAACCATGCTGTGCTGCGCTGTGTGAGGCTACGCTCTGTTTAAAACCGCAACAGTCTCGAGCGAGGCGCGCTAGCTGAGCCGCGCTGTGTCGAGCTGTGCTAGGTCTACTGTCACAATACAACTGTCTGTCAAAATAATGCCTATTAAAAAGAAAAACTCAACCACGAAGCGCTGTCAAAACTTGTTAAAAAAACGTCAGCACAGCACAGCGCAGCATAGCAAAGCTTGATGTTGACTGTTAAAAAACGTAGCTTAAGAAACACAGCACAGCACAGCGCAGTACAGCGCAGCATAGCTCGATGTAGATTTGTCACCCTAAGCCTTTTGTTCGCGTCTGTATGTAACAATGAAAGCTATTAAACGACTACTGACGCAGACCGTTCGTTCCGTGACCCTGACATAACGCGGATCTCGTGGTGGCGAGTGTGAATTCTTCTTTAACGGCATGTGACGAGTCATATTTTTTAAACTAAGGTGGCAAACAAGCATACTACCGCCGATGGTGTGACCTTAAAATACTTTCTACTCCGTCAAATTTCTTTGTTATTTTAAATAGATCTCTATTTTTTAAGATTTAAAAATGTATAGTTTTAAACGAGGAGCTCGATGGCGTCGCTGTGTGTCGCACTCTAATATGAATACGCAAGTTAAGCGACGTCGACCTTAGCCAGTGTTTTGATGGGTTTCGTTAACACGAGCTTCTCCGTGCTTCGGAGGTCACTTTAAGCCGTCGGTCCCGGCTGTTATCGGTAGATGACAGTCGCTAAGCCAAGTCGGTGGCCTTCGGGCGGCTTGAAAACACCGACCTCTGCCAATCCGCATTGGAGCAGAGTGGCAGAGTACGCTCTAATTATCTTCGATTGAAGGGAGACCCGCATCCCAGCAGTGGGATGATTATGGGTTGATATGATGATGATGATGAAAGTTTTAAGATTTTTTCTTGTACTTGTGGTATATAAGGATTTTACTTTCCGAATTTCGTGGTTCTCGGCCATCGTGAAGTACCCTGTCAATTTAGATGTTTTTAGGTAAACTTAAAAATTTGTTTTTTCACAATTTCATGGGACCGTTGTAGACCTCAGAATTCGTTTAAAATTTCAACTTGATACCTCCACGCGTTCCCGAGAAAAAGGCTCTTGGCAGACAGACAACAAAGTGATCCTATAAGGGTTCCGTTTTTCCTTTTGAGTTACGGAATCCTAAATTTAAATCCAGCCTGATGGCTATTCAGGGTAAAAATAGGTTTTATTTGTTGAATAATTCGGTGATTTCATTAAATATAGCCTTGTTATTAATTCGCTCATCTCGAGGGCACGAGATAGTTATGAGCAAGGGTCTTTCCAATCGTGACTCGGGCACATTACGAAATAATACATAATATTTTGAAAGGAATTTGAATATTGTAAATGGACTAGTCACCCGTCTTATGGATTCCGTAGTATAGTTTACATAAATAAATAAATATATAGGGACAATTCATACAGATTGAGCTAGCCCCAAAGTAAGTTCGAAACTTGTGTTATGGGATACTAACTCAACGATATTATATTTTATAACAAATACATATATAGATAAACATCCAAGACCCGAGGCCAAACAGAAAAAGTTCGTTTTTCATCATGACCCGACCGGGGATCGAACCCGGGACCTCCTGGGTGGCGGTCTGCCGTGGTAACCATTACGCCACGGAGGTCGTCATTACACCATACTTACGATATGTCGGTCTGTTCGCAGTCTAGCAGCTTCGTAACTAATTTAAGAGATAAATCTAAATATATAAAATTCAAAGTCCTGACTGACTGATTGACTTAACTATATATCAACGCACAGCCCAAACCGCTGGGTCTAGAGATTCCAAATTTGGAATGTAGGTACCTTACGACGTCTAGGGGTGTACTAAGAAAGGATTTTTAAAAATTCCCACGGGAAAGCTTTCTTTACAATTTTTCTGATTGGATAGAAGCATACGGCTCGCCTGATGGTAAGCATCACTGTAGCCTATAGATGCTTGTAATACCGGGGGTATCATTCACACGTTGCCAATCCTCCCAACCCCCCTAGTGGAGCTCTGGAGACCTCACTCATCGTAGGAACACAGCATGGCCGAGACCAATGCTATTTGGCTACGATCTTCTACAAGGTGGAGGTCCATCCCAAGACGGGCTGCTCCGATTTGAGCGGATTATCCGCTGTGCCCTACCTCTCTTATGGTACAAGTTATCTAAATAATGCGTGACCCGATTCACTTGAATTTTTCTGTATCAATAGTATTTTATATTATAGTATAGTAGGTTTTTTTTATACCACGAAGTTGGCAAACAAGCTTACGGTCCTCCTGATGGTGAACGGTCACCGTAGCCTATGGACGTTTGCAACACCGGGAGTTACCACTCGCGCGTTGCCGACCCCGTAAAAATCTTTTAATGCCCCTTTTGAAGAACCCCATATTATAGTCTAAAGGAACGACTTTGTAGGTACTATGTAATAACATAGTTTCATGACGATGTTTACATTATTAGCGTAAAAACCTTTGGTCTTATTTCTCTCTGGTTATCTCTTACATTAAATAAATAAATATATAGGGACAAATCACACAGATTGAGCTAGCCCCAAAGTATGAAACTTGTGTTATGGGATACTAACTCAACGATACTATATTTTATAACAAATACATATCTATACATCTAAGATCATCCGAGGCCAATCAGAAAAAAATCGTTTTTCATCATGACCCGATCGGGATTCGTACCCGGGACCTCTTGGTCGGCGCGGTAACCATTACGCCACGGAGGTCGTCATTGATTGACTTCACCATGTTTTTTTAAATTTCCAAACACAATAGCAAATTTTTTCTAAGTTAAAAAAAATCTTTAATTTAAGATGTCTGCGTTTATGGGTAATTCCTAACGGTTGACATTCTTATAAATGTGATCTCACAATATTCTATGAACTGTATGAGTTTTATTGACGGATGTCAATCACTTATTAATTGCTTAGGGTGTATTTACAATGGACAGACAGACGGACTGACGGACGGACAACAAAGTGTGTCAGGTGGAACAGTTAAGTTTTTAAGTTCGAATAAAAAAAAAACTACTTTATAAATCTTTATTTAATAATAATTATAATCAGATAGTTTTGAAGTGAAAACTTCTTTAGCGGCGCTTGGCACTTTTCAGATGGGTAAAAAATGTTAAACTCGCGTCAGATCCGTAGCCTGATCGAAAAAGCGTAAGATTCCCTAACCATTCCGAAATATTCAAAAATGCACAACGTTGATGTTTAAGTTTTCACTTCTGCCGGCACTCCCGGATTGCAACCCGTCCTTTTTAGGGTTCCGTAGTAAACTACAAGGAACCCTTATAGTTTCGCCATGTCCGTCTGTCCGTCCGCGGTCTAGCGCCTAAACGATTGATGCTAGAAAGCTGTAATTTGGTATGTATACTCATATTAACAATGCTAACAAAGTGGTAGAACAAAATTTTGAAAAATATTTTTTTTTGGGGTGCGTCCTTTACAGATAAAGCGTAAACGAAATTTTTTTTTCGCATCGACCCCATGTTGTGGGGTACCGTTAGATAGGTCTCTTATAAACAGCGAGGGTGTGGGAAGATCATTTTCCGATACAATGATCCGTTTGCGAATTATTTACATTTAACGTGTCAATTTTCGTTTTGCACGGTGGTCCCCCCCTCCCCTCTATCTCTGAAAGTCTTGAGTTTAGAAATTCGAAAAAATTCATGGTAGTAGTCCATACAGTGAACCTACAAGAAAAACTATAACGGTTAAGTAGGCACTACTAGTTACCGAGTAATAGCCGACGAACTGACGAAGTAAAATTTCTTTGATGAAAACGTACAAATGTCATAGAATATGGCATTCATCTGCAAGCAAGAAATGCATAGCCAATACGGAACCCTACATTGTGCGTGTCCAGACACGAACTTGCCCTGTTTTTTTTTATATTTTCTGTCATTGTGAGTGTAACTTATTAGTGCCATTTTAAAAGAGCAAACTGTGCTAAGTTTCTTGCCAGTTTCTTCTTAGCACAAATCTGCCGTCTGAACTGGTGGTAGGAAAAAATTGTGACGATTCGAAAGAGCTTATGTTAGGCCTATTTGAATAAAAATATTTTGAGCTTTTTGCCCGCGACTTCGTCCGCGTGATGTTCCGGACCCGTTCCCGTGGGAACCATATTGAATTTCGGGAAAAGCTATAGCCTATGTCACTCCCTGATAATGTAGCTTTCTACTGGTGAAAAATTTTTTGAAATCGGTTCAGTAGTTTCGGAGTCTATTCAATTCAAACAAACAATCAAATCTTTCCTCTATATTAAACTAGCTGACCCGGCAAACTTTGTTCCGCCTTAGAGGCACTACCCTACCCTACCCCTACCCTACCCCTACCCCTACCCTACCCTACCCCACCCCACCCCACCCCTACCCTACCCTACCCTACCCTACCCTACCCCTACCCTACCCCTACCATACCCCTACCCTACCCCTAATCGAGTTTTCATTGTTTTTAGATGTATTCTGCTATTCGGGACGGAAACAAATCCAACAAATCAAAAACCATGGCAATCGGTCCAGCCGTTCTCGAGTTATAAGTGTTGTAACAAACACGACTTTCTTTTATATATATAGATTAGTATAGATTTGATAGCGATATACACTCAAACGAATTTACGCGGCATTCGCTAGTCATATACAGTGACTCTTTAGCTACAAGTTTTTCATGGCATGTCATTAAACCTTGTCATTTGATTATAATTACAAAACAGGTTCTATAAATGGTATATAAGATTCATCTATATCTAATCAGTTATTTTATTACATACATTTAATAGATAATAAACATAAATAATAATTAATTCGCTGTGAAAATTAACTTTTCAATGCGTCGTAAAGATGCTCTTTGTTGTATAAAAGGGCATGAAGCACTAGCCGGTCGTATAAAGGTTATACCATCATCATATTAACCCATAATCATCCCACTGCTGGGATACAGGTGTCCCTCCAATCTATGGGGATTATAGCGTACTCTGCCACGCCGCTGCTCCAATGCGGAGGAGGCATCATACACACACAGAATATCGACGTGAAGCA
Organism: Endotricha flammealis; assembly: GCA_905163395.2. Lineage (NCBI taxonomy): Eukaryota > Metazoa > Arthropoda > Insecta > Lepidoptera > Pyralidae > Endotricha > Endotricha flammealis. Next base: position 880,923 of record LR990882.1, on the reverse strand, counting down.
GCAATGCGTTTCGTTCGGTGAGTGAGAGATCCGGAAGCCCAACTCCTTCCCTTCCCTTTCTCCAACCTCCTTGGTGGACAACGCTTTGGTAGCGCCCCTGGTGTTACTGATGTCCATAGGCGGCGGTGACCGCTTTCCATCAGGTGGCCCGCTTGCTTGTTTGTCTACTGTATGACATAAAATAAAAATAAAATAAAAGGCATAGAAAAAAATAAGGCGATTCGAAAGTGCATGTAACTTTGAAATCGTCATATTTTTAAGCTATCGCGGGCTTTGAGCGCGGCGATCGAATCAAGAAATTCCGTATAAAATAAAAGCTAACACCCCCCACTCCGCGCGGCGTTGAAAGCCGTGCATCGTCTAACGTCGTTTCAGTTCGGCAGACTTCGGCACGGTGTTTGTGTGCGTACGACTAGACGTACGTATGCGTGTTGACTAGCTGCTAACTGCTCATAACTGATTCTATCTCTTTTAGACACGATGCTAGGTGAGACAGCGTGCTTATTGGACGCGTCCACGAGTGAGTTCGAGCCCGCGACTCCCCGTCCAGGAGGTCCCGGGTTCGATTCTCGGTCGGGCCATGATGAAAAACTAACGCAATTATTTAGGTGTTATATTTATATTATGTTTCGGAGCCTGTTCAATCTTAACAAAAAAATAATGACATTGTACGGTAGTCAACATTTCTATTTTCAACTTTCATCATATCATATCAACCCACAATCGTCCCACTGTAGGGATACATTATAAATAAATATATAAGGACAAATCACACAGACTGAGCCAGCCCCAAAGTAAGTTCGCAACTTGTGTTAATGGGATACTAACTTAACGATCTTGGATAAACATCCAAGACTCGAGGCCAATCAGAAAAAGTTAGTTTTTCATCATGACCCGACCGGGATTCTAACCCGGGACCTCCTAGGTGGCGGTCCGGCGTGGTAAACATTACGCTACGCATTATGTATACAATAGACATAAACTTATAGACATATGCAACAAGGCGACATTTTTGCTGACGATAATCTTTTCACATATATAAAAACATGTATTTTGTAAATGAAAAAAAAAAGGACGGGTTGCACTCCGGGAGTGCCGGCAGAAGTAAAAACTTAAACATCAACGTTGTGCATTTTCGAATATTTCGGAATGGTTAGGGAATCTTACGCTTCTTCGATCAGGCTACGGATCTGACGCGAGTTTAACATTTTTTACCCATCTAAAAAAAGTGCCAAGAGCCGCCAAAGAAGTTTTCACTTCAAAATAATGACAGTATATTCTTAGTACAAATCTGCCGTCTGAATTGGTGGTAGGAAAAAATGAAAAATGATGAATGAAAATGAAAAATCTTTATTCGTATCTTTTACATTGTACGTCTCGTGGCTGGGAACTCCTTTTAAGTATGAAGATACCTGTGTTAGAAGTCCCGCTCCTTCTTTATAATACAAAGATTTTTTTACTACAAACTCAAAAAACTGAGACGATTCGAAAATACTTGTAAAATGTCTATTTGAAAAAAAAAACATTGAGATTAAGTATTAGAAGTAAAATACTCACAACTTCGTTAGCGTATATCTCGCTTTCCCGTGGGAGTTTTGAAAAATCCTTTCATAATACACCCCTAGACGTCGTAAGGAAACTACATTCCAAATTTGGAATCTCCAGACCCAGCGGTTTGTTCTGTGCGTTGATATAAAGTTAACTCTCAGTTGTGGTTGTCATCTTGGGGGACTGGTCTGCTCGCTTTATTAACATCTACATATTCGACATATTTAGGATTTGACCATAGCGCTATTTGGATCGACATCCCGCGTTTAGAGCTTGATTTCTGTATGTACCTGGATCTGTATTTTATTTATTCTTATAAATGTACTTATACATTGTAACAAAAGAGTGAAAGAAAAAAATTGCTAAATGACAAAAAGGCCGTAACCGGGTTTCTTTCGCCATTTCTTTTACCGGTGGCCATTTTGCTTGTGTCCGAAATGGTGGTAGTATATAACGTAGTTTATTTTCTTTATACATATATACAAATTGTAAATGACAAGAAAAAGTGCCTGTGAAGGTCTAATTTCTGAAATAAACGATTTCATTTTATTTCATTTCATTTCAATCAGTCAGGACTTTGAATTTTATATATATAAAAGAGATGGCTTTAAATTCAATGTAAAATTTAAACTAAAATCCTTTTCAGAATACCGCTGTATCATTACAGAACTTGAAGCGACTAAAGCGCTTCATTACCACACGACAATATTTCGTCAACTCACATAACTATATAAGTGTACATCTTATGCCAGCTTCATTTGTTTCATCTTTCGAACGACAAACGAGCGCGTCGGGTCTGTGACGTCATAATATTTTTTTTTTCTCGAAAAATCCATACCCCGTGTATTTAGTGTACTGTGAATATCTGTGTCGTGTGGACGCTGCTGGAATTTTTATGTGAGTTTTTTTTTAAATATTATTATTGTTGACTTAATTTTAAACTTAAAAGTATTTTTTTTTGTATTAATTATTGGATAAGTTTGAAATTAAATCGATTGAGGTTTCGAACAAATTAATTTATGATTACATACATTATTTTTAAAGGCAAAACCAAAACTTTTTATAAAACTTTTTTCTTATGAATATTTTTCTTATTTTAAGTAGTAATGAGTTTAATGTAAGTTTTATTAATTCGTTTACAAAATATATAAAATATATATTTAAAAGTTATTGACACATTTCTTTAAAAAATCAACTTAAAGCTAAACCAGGCTATTAATTAAACTAAACTAATATTGTTAGTTTTTTTTTTGGTTGAACCATTCAACCATGGTTGAAATTTTAAACAATTAATTATAATGATAATTATAAACCTAAATAAAAGATTAAAAACTTTATAAAAAAGTTAATAAAATATTCTATGGTCTTTTTAAATCGTCTATAAGTACACTTAATCTTGGTAATAAACTATAAATAAACTATTGAAAATTATTATATACATATATATGAAAGGAGAAGCTGACTGACTGACTGACAATCAACGCAGGGCCTAAACTATAAGGGTTAGAAACTTGAAATTTTGCACAGGGGTTCCTTTTAAAACGTAGGGGAGCACTAAGAAAGGATTTTTCAAAATTCCCACGGGAAAGCGAGATATACGCAAACGAAGCTGCGCGGGTTTCGCTAGTACTATATATAAATAAATAAATATTCTTGGACGAATCACACAACGCCATCTAGTCCCAAACTAAGCAACTAAGCTTGTACTATGGGTACTAGATTGCTGATAAACACATATAAATACTTTTTTTTGTAAATAAACACTTATTATACATAGAAAACACCCAGACCAAGGCAAACAGACATATTCATGAACACAAAAATGTTTGTCTTGCGCAGGATTCGAACCCGCGGCCCTTGGGATAAAGTGACCATTGCGAGCCACTCGACAACTCGGGCCTGTCATTTTATTATATTATATATTTCCCATATAATATATTATGTACATTATATGTCTTAAAATAAATAAACACTTTTAATTTAATCACCCTTTCAAGGTATTACTAAAATTTTGATGAGTGTACTTCAAAAATAAAATAAAATCTGCAAGTAGATTTACAAGAAATACTTTTACACGTCAATTTTTTTTTATTCTACTAGCACTTCAGATGTGAATGGCCTGTTGAGGAGAAGTGCCGCAAGAAACTCAACTATAGCCTTTTTTTAAAAGCCATTTTAACATTATTTTTTTAATTACTTATACATTTAAAAAATATATTTAATAAGAAAAGCAAATTGTGTGTGTGACCACAAATTTTTATCTTTAAAATAATCTTCCACATTATAATAACCCTTTTTCATGAAGCAACCTTTAATCGTGGATTTAAAATGTAGAGGCAAATCTATTAAACTTTGTGGCAGTCTATTGAACATTTTTATGCTTATACCTATGAAAAAAATCACATAATCTATATAATATACATATGTATATATACAAATATTAATTTAAAAGTAAGCAACATACAGTTAAGATAAGAAGAGGACTGATTGATACGTTAAAAAAAAGTTATAGTACTTCAAGTTCAGGAAGGGAGATAGTTTGGTGAAATTTTTTAGAAAAATCATTGAAAAAATAACTATGGGGGCCGTAGGTCAATTTTTTTTTAGCTCAGCAAGCAGCAGATTATCTCAACTTTCTGTCATTATCCCATGTTCAATCGTCTACCAAACAGCCTGTATAAAATGAATCCCGATTCCCTTTGTCAAGCTATAACTTCAGAATCGCTAGACCGATTAGGCTGGTTTTTTTTGAAGTGAAAATTTCTTTAGCGGCGCTTGGCACTTTTTTTAGATGGGTAAATAATGTTAAACTCGCGTCAGATCCGTAGCCTGATCGGAAAAGCGTAAGATTCCCTAACCATTCCGAAATATTCAAAAACGCACAACGTTGGTGTTTAAGTTTTCACTTCTGCCGGCACTCCCGGAGTGCAACGTCCTTTTTTAGTTTTCTTATACTCTGGAGAAGGTTCTTACGGAGAAAATATTAAGAAAATGGCTCTGTAAGATTGAAACAAAGCTTCGCTGAGAAAGTTCGCTGGGTTAGATAAATACATTTTTTTTAAACATTTTTTTTTTTTTACTTTTGCATGATTACTAATATAATTTTAATTCAATTTCATTTATAATAAAATAATACGATTACATTAATTACTCAATTATACATTCATTATTTCAATAATGTTTTAAAAAATTGTATATTTGCATGCCTTATTATTTTGGTAAATGTGATGGAACCTTGCTTATTTTGTAACATCTATATACCCACATTTTGAGCAAATTTGTATTGTATAGTTTGTTCATAATCCTACTAATATTATAAAGGCGAAAGTTATATATGTTTGTTACTTCTTCACGCTCAAATGTCTGGACCAATATTTATGATATTTGGTATGTAGGTAGCTGATACATTGGATTGACACTTAGGGTACTTTTTATCCCGAAGAGTACGCGATTCCTATAGGATTTCATCAAGTCTGATATAGATGGCGCTACTACGTATTATTATTATGCATAAATTTAAAACATTAATTTTAAATTCTATATGTTAAAAAATAAGATTTATATGAATGCAATATATTATAAAAATGTAAAGATTTAAATAATATTGTAATATAATGCGAATTTATTATTAAATCATTGAATTTTAATGTATCTAATAAACATAGAATAAATGTTAAATAAATAATAATTCATAAAATAAAAAAGAATTAAAACTAATTAAATATTGATGTATATTTTCTCAGATTATATAATAAAAAGATGTTCAGTTCGAAAAAAAATCAGGTAAACAGACTAGTTAGCATTTTTTTTTTCTAAAATATCACATTGTTTTTCAAATTAAACACTTAAATAACATTAAGTCATCATCATCATATCAACCCATAATCATCCCACTGCTGGGATACGGGTCTCCCCTCAATCGAAGGGGACTAGAGCGTACTCTGCCACGCTGCTCCAATGCGGATTGGCAGAGGCCGGTGTTATCAAGCCGCCCGTAGGTCACCAACTTGGCGGAACGACTGTCCTACCGATAACAGCCGGGACCGGGCTACGGTGACGCTTACCATCAGGCGGTATGGTTGTTTAAATAAAATATATAGGGACAATTTATACAGATTGAGCTAGCCCCAAAGTAAGTTCGAAACTTGTGTTATGGGATACTAACTCAACGATACTATATTTTATAACAAATACATATATAGGTAAACATCCAAGACCCGAGGCCAATCAGAAAAAGTTCGTTTTTCATCATGACCCGACCGAGGATCGAACCCGGGACCTAATGGATGGCGGTGTGGCGTGGAAACCATTACGCCACGGAGGTCGTCCTCGTTTGCCAACTTTGTGGCATAAAAAAAAATGAAATGGCTAATATATAAAAAAAAATATTTTAAAAAAAATATCTGGAAATAAATTAAAGAAAGCCGTTGATATCTTTTGTATGGACTGATTATTACGATATGTATTATCGAAACCCAATTCCGACCTTCGTGGCGTAATGGTTACCACGTCAGACCGCCACTCAGGAGGTCCAGGGTTCGAATCCCGGTCGGGTCATGATGAAAAACGAACTTTTTCTGATTGACCTTTATCTTGGATGTTTATCTATAACTAGCTTTTCCCTGCGGCTTCGCTCGCGGACAACAAAACAACCCGTAGCGCGACTTGCGACGCCAACTGTTGGCCGATAGCCCATACCCTCTATAGTAGAAAAAATATTTTCCCATTGTAATGACATAGTTTCACGGAATAAAAAGTAACCCATGTTGGGCTCTGTACCCCTGACAATATGTATACAAATTTTCATAATGATCGGCTGCTTAGTCAAGCCGTGAAGGAATAACAAACAAACAAACAAACTCACTTTCTCATTATTAAGGATGGAGAGGTTAGAAAAAGAGGAAGAAGGGATAAAGAAAACTTATATTGAGAAAAAATATGGTTTGGTGGGCAAACGTGAAAAAGTGAAGAGAAGGTGACAGACAAAAAGAATATAAAAACACCATAAAGAAAAAGAGGAAACAATAACTATTTACAAAAAGGTTTATAAAAAGAGTTCGGTTTGCCACACTCATCTATAATATTAGGATGATGTAAAAATATAGTTCGTTCGTTGAGTTAGTATCCCGTAACACAAGTCTCGAACTTACTTTGGGGCTAGCTCAATCTGTGTGACTTGTCCGTATATATTTATTTTTTATTACAAGAGTAGTGATCAAGCGTGTCACACCCATAGATTTAGTATATACTAGCGTACCTTAGATCGGCTTTGGTTTGATTAAGGCGAGACCAAAAACAAAATACACTAGTGTGCGTGGAATGTACATGTGTGCAAGCAAGATATATAATTTTGTGGATTTTCCTTTTTGTTTGAGTTACATCCAGGCACTGCACAGGTAACCATATTTAATCACGTCTAATTAACACCAAAACTACACTTAAAAACCATTTTTGTAAAAATAAGTAGGATTTGTTTTTAACACGACTGACGTCAGGCCGATACAGTCCGATAGCGTGTATAGGAAAATGGTCTCGCCTATCTATCTCGCTCTAACCAACGTGTGTGCAATGATCTATCTCTTTTGCATTGCCAATCTTACGCTAGTATATAATAAATCTATGGTCACACCAGTATCTGACGTGCAAAAGTTTCACAGATTTACAGATTCATTTTTTTTTAAATCATCTTATTCATGACTTAACCCTGACAGGTGTTAAGTTTAGCGTCATTCTTGCTGTAAGGTCGCCAAACATTTCTCGTACATCACAGTGGCCTCAAAAAAACGAATATTTAATTTGTTTAAATCATATTACACCCAAAAACACCAGCCAAGTGCGAGTCGAGCACCAAATAAGTAAAACGGATATAAATTAATTAAATGATTTGTGTCTAATCTATTTATAAAACTAACTTCCCGCGACTTCGTCCGCGTTAAGTTCCGGACCCGTTCCCGTGGGAACCACATTGAATTTCGGGAAAAGCTATAGCCTATGTCACTCCCTGATAATGTAGCTTTCGAAAGGTGAAAGAATTTTTGAAATCGGTCCAGTAGTTTCGGAGCCTATTCAATTCAAACAAACAAATCTTTCCTTTTTATAATATTTGTAGATTAGAGTTTTACTACATTTAATACAAATAATAATTATGCTATATGTATTTTGTTATAAAATATAGTATCATTGAGTTAGTATCCCACATCACAATGTTCGAAATTACTGTGTGATTTGTCCCTATTTAAGTATTTATTTGTTTATAACAATTCTAATTACACGCGGGCGAACCCGTACTACCATAGAACCATTCGGAAACAAAAACAAAATGGCCACTGATAAAAGAAATGGCGAAAGAAAACCAGTTACCATTTTCGTTCCGAATCTTTAAACAGAACTGACCATTAAAATAATATAGTTATATAGTTTGACGACCTCCGTGGCGTAATGGTTACCACGCCAGACCGCCACCCAGGAGGTCCCGGGTTCGATCCCCAGTCGGGTCATGATGAAAAACGAACTTTTTCTGATTGGCCTCGGGTCTTGGATGTTTATCTATATATTTGTTATAAAATATAATATCGTTGAGTTAGTATCCCATAACACAAGTTTCGAACTTACTTTGGGGCTAGCTCAATCTGTATGAATTGTCCCTATATATTTATTTATTTATAGTTTCATAAATAAAAATGTGGAAAAACCAAAAAATTAAAATATTAAAACAACATCTCCCATTGTTGCTATAATGTATAATACTGACCATTAATATTATATAGGACATTGGCCTTTAATATTAATATGTTTAAGGTCGATTTTTGTCTGTCAATATTTACTGTGTATTACGTAATGCCGGATGTGTTTATGCAAATCAAGGTATTTTGTAATGAAGACAACGGTTTCTTGCGAAAATTATAATTTATGCGAATAAAAATATGTCCAATATTATAAAGTAATTATAATTCGTCATATCGACCCATAATCATCCCACTGCTGGGATACGGGTCTCCCTTCAATCGAAGGTGATTAGAGCGTGCTCTGCCACGCACTCTAATGCGCATTGGCAGAGGCCGGTGTTGAAACCGCCTAAGGCCACCGACTTGGCTTAACGACTGTCATCCATCGACAACAGCCGGGACCGACGGCTTAGCGCGCCCTTCGAAGCACGGAGAAGCTCGAGATAATGAAACTCATCCAAACGCTGGCTAGGCTCGACGTCATTTTGGAGTGCGTCACAGAGTGACGTCATCGAGCTTTTTTTAATACCACAAAGGTAGCAAACAACCTTCCCAAGCCCCCCAAGTAGAGCTCTGGAGACCTTACTCACCGTAGGAACACAACATGGCCGTGACCAATGCTATCTGGCTACGATCTTCTGTAAGGTGGAGATCCTTCCCCAGAGGGGCTCCGATTTGAGCGGATTATCCGCTATGCCCTACCTCTCTTAATTTTGACTAGTACACATAACATTTAGACCAAGACAAACGAACATATTTACTACACAAATATCATCCTTATGCTGATTTCGAACTAACGACCTTTGAAACGAAGTAGCAATAGCTAACCGCTCAACCACCGTGCCTCATTAAGTAATCGCTCAAGGTAATGATTATCCTAATGCTACTGTAATTTGATATTTAATTTGTGAATCACGAATCTATGTATAAACTATTAATCATTATAATTTTAACATTAATTAAATAAAATATAATTGGCCTTGTTGATTCTTTTTAATTAGAAATGAGACAAACAAGTCAATGTATTGATAACTAGCTTTTTTGCCCGCGACTTCGTCCGCGTGAAGTTCCGGACCCGTTCCCGTGGGAAGCTCATTGAATTTCGGTTAAAGCTATAGCCTATGTCACTCCCTGATAATGTAGCTTTCTACTGGTGAAAGAATTTTTGAAATCGGTCCAGTAGTTTCGGAGCCTATTCAATGCAAACAAACAAACAATCAAATCTTTCCTCTTTAAAATATTAGTATAGATTAGTAAAGATAAATCAACATCATCTTAGCCACAAGAAGTCCACCGCTGGACATGATAAAAAAATAAATAGAGATTGAGTTAGCCCCAAAGTAAGTTCGAAACTTGTGTTATGGGATACTAACTCAACGATATTATATTTTATAACAAATACATTTACATATAGATAAACATCCAAGACCCGAGGCCAATCAGAAAAAGTTCGTTTTTCATCATGACCCGACCGGGTATCGTACCCGGGACCTCCTGGGTGGCGGTCTGGCGTGGTAACCATTACGCCACGGAGGTCGTCAAAAATGATGATGATGTGATCCTTTAATCCCTCATCAGGGACGTAGGAGTTTCTCCAGGTGGATTGATCTTGAGCGTTAGCCTCCATATCTCTCCAGCAAATACCAGCTGAAGAATTGGTCGCAATCCGTGCGTCGAGAGTACGTAGTCAAATTCAAATTCAAAACTTTTATTCAGAGAATAGGTTTTCACAAACACGTTCTCTTGTCAGAGTATACAGTAATAAATGATTTGTATAAATTAATCTACTCTATAAACTACTACCATTTCGGAAACAAAAGCAAAATGACCACTGGTCAAAAGAAATGGCGAAAGAAAACCAGTTACGGCCTTTTTTGTCATTTAAAAATATATCGTACTTTTCTTTTTTCTTTTCTTTTTCAACATAGAATTTAAAACTAGGTACATACATACAACATTACGTACGCGGAATGTCAATAAATAGTGCCATTAATTTGTCTCAACATAAAATTAAATCTAAAATATAAAATGCTAAATCGGTGTTAAAGATAGGAGCAGACCGTTCTCGTGTATTTTCGAGTTGACGTGAGAGTCGGTCTTCCACGCCGACGCCCGAACAGCGACGAATTCCATCAAAAGTGTCGTTAACCAAAAACTGACGACGCACGACCAGCGACCAATTCCAGCTGATGCAGCCTCTCTCAGCTGAACCGCAGCCAAGTGGTACGCGGTCTGCCTGGTCTTCTTTCACCATCGACTTGCCACTTCAGACCTTGTTTGAACATGTTGTTGTCAGGTCTACGCAACGCATGCCCAATCCAACGCCATTTTCTTAGAAGTATCTCCTTGTTAATGGCTTTCTGGTCGGTTAACTCCCACAATCTTGCTTTGGTGATGGTCTGCTGGACATAGGCCTACATAATTAATTAATAATATTTTTTTTTATACCAAAATGATGGCAAGCTTACGGCCAGCTTGATAGTAAGCCATCACCGTAGCCTATAGACGCTAGTAATTCCGGGGGTATCACTCACGCATTGCCAACCATCCCAAACCCCCCAAATAGAGCTCTGGAGAGCTTACTCCCCCGTAGGAACACAACATGGCCGAGACCAATGCTATTTGGCCACGATCTTCTATAAGGTGGAGGTCCTTCCCCAGTCGGGCTGCTCCGATTTGAGCTGATGCCCTACCTCTCTTTATATGTATGTTTATTTGATATTGGAACCCGCGGCCCTTGGAATAAACAACTAACTCCACCACCGAGCCGAACTCTGTTTATCGTGTACCTATCTCGCTTTCTCATTGGAATTTCGGAAAGTCCTTTCTTATCGAATGCCATACGAAGAACCCTACAAGTGTCAGGTCTCTACGATCAGCGGTTTGCTGTGCCATAGAATAAGTTATAACCCGAGGTAGAATGGCCACTCTCCGCCCTGCACCGAATCGCCTTACCTTACCCCGGGCAGGTATCGAGGCGGGTGCAGTCGCAAAGGTGTGCGTTTAGTGAACGAATGTGTATACGTGTGAGCGTGTACAGACGACGTTGGCCTATGTAGTAGAAATAGGTAATTATTTCACGCGTGTTATAGGGATAATCCGGGCTGTGCCTAAAGTGTTGCCAGATTTAGAGGCTTCCCTAAAACCTTAAAGGGGGAGCCCGACAGACCCCCGTCGCTTCCCCAGCGGCGGGACATGCAGTAATTAATGCATTTTCCTGACTATAAACAAAAAAAAAGAAAAAAAAAAGGAGGTTTTTTGAGGTCGTTCAGGTTTTTTCGAGGTTCCGATGTTACTAGATATATCTAGGGGATTTCCTGAAGGTTTTCAAAATTTTCACAAACTTGATTTATTTTTAATATTAAACAATTAACACAAATTTAGTTGACCAAAGGAAATGAATGGGATATCAAAACTTGATAACTGTCAACAAATTCAGTTTTTTTTCGCGAATTCCTGTGTGGCTTTCTTGCTGCTAACTTTGTTAGTTGAAGTATTCGTTAGTTGAAGTATTTGAGTTTTTGAATTAATTTGAACGAAGCTTAAAAAAGGTTTTTTTTTCTTTTTGGGTCGAATCACAGAAAAATTTTCTTTAAATATAAGTTTTCTTTACACAAATTTCACAATTCACTTTTTACAATTCAATTTTCAATTTCACAAAAAAGGTCAGAGGATTTTCTTGATCATAGTTGGGATTCTAGGGGTTTTTTCAATTTAACTAGAGGGAAAGGTGAAAAGAAATCTGGCAACACCGAGACCACACAATCAGCTCTCAGGAATGGTTACAAGAGCCTAGCTGATATTGACATTGTCCCAATTTTTAATACATAAAATTTGAATAAAAACATAATATTGTGTAACCTTGGTAAAAAATTCTGTACAATAGTAAAATCATAAACTTATAATTATATGCAAGAATCCGACATAACTTTTGACTATACCAAATGCTGTTCTCGCCTACGTGTGTTTTATTATTTAAAAAAACTCGTTTCTGCGAAGTCCGGTAGTCAATGATCGAAGATGTACATATACATACATATATAATCACATGATATAAATGTTGTCAATCACCAATCTCCTGTTAACCAGTGGAGCATTCATGTGAAAGTAGTCGTCCCAACAGGAATACTTATTTTGGGTAGCACAACTCAACTAAAACTCTGGCTCTTAACTAAAACTTATTTTATCACTACTGAATACTTGAATGATAAATTTATGAATGGTTAAACCAAAAAACAATACAGAAATATTTGCACGCCCATGCGAGGGCAGTATAAGTTTGAATACTATGTTTGTAACATCTTTTGTACCTTATTTTCGCAAATAAATCTATCTATCTATCAACACAACTTAGTTGTGCCAACAGGAACACATATTTTGGATGAGAGAGCAATGAATGCAGGTCACCTAAAGAAACTTATAAATCTCGGAAACTAAGAATGCTAGCTTAATAAAATAAACAGTGTATAAAAGTCACTACATTTTATTTATTAAAAATAACATACAAATGATTTTCTTGGAGTAGTTTCAAGAATGTTGTACCCACATTAAATTCAATATTTTTATAATACAGCGTACAGTAAAACAAAATTGTTTTTGTTGCGCTGATATTCATTTTGTTTAACTAAATGTACCTAACGTTTTATTGAAAAAAAAAAAAAACATATTTTTGTACATAAATGTCATGGTTCCTAATTTTGTTTTAAGGCGAGATCAGCAGTTTTTTTTTCCTTTGTGTAATTTTTTACCGAAACGGATCATTGTATCGAAATATGATCTTTTCACACCCTCAATGTTTTGAAGAGATCTACCTAACGTTATCAACAAAATGGAGTGGGCGCGAGAAAAATAATTCATTTCCACTTTACATATAAGGGTAGGCACCCCAAAAAAAATTTTTTTATTTTATTTTCTTTCAGCACTTTGTTAGCATTGTTAATATGTGTATGCACACCAAATTACAGCTTTCTAGTATTAAGCGTCTAGGCGCTAGACTGCGGACAGAAGAACAGACAGACGGACATGGCGAAACTATAAGGGTTCCATGTAGTTTACTACGGAACTCTAAAAAACAGATAATCATAATACGCTCACAAAATATTTATCTCAGCGGGATTCAAACTCGTTACTTAATACAGTAATCTTTCCTAGCCACTCGACCACTGGGTCAAAGTTCAATATTAGTGGAATGCTTAAAAGCTTTGCGTATGAAGTAGCTTTTATAATTCGGCTTTGAGTTACGCAAGGAGTTACCGGATGGACGCGTAGTGAAGCTCCGTGCTCCGTGCGGAGCTTTATCGATATTTATTATTTATATTATCGATGTTTTGCTCGCAACTTCGTCCGCGTGAAGTCCCGGACCCGTTCCCGTGGGAACCACATTTAATTTCGGGAAAGCTATAGCCTATGTCACTCCCTGATAATGTAGCTTTCTACTGGTAAAAGAATTTTTGAAATCGGTCCAGTAGTTTCGGAGCCTATTCAATGCAAACAAACAATCAAATCTTTCCTCTTTATAATATTAGTATAGATGTATTCAGTAGGAAAACGCCTAATTATCAGCACTCTAGTGTCAATTAACAGCATTTTAAGGAGTAATATTAAACGTTTCTAAGTTTTTTATGCCACTAAGGTGGCAAACAAGCATACAGCTTGATGGGAAGCAGTCCCCGTAGCCGTAGTAGGGGTTATCACTAGCGCGTTGTCGACCCTGTGAGAAGTGGAGCTCTGGAGACCTTACTCACTGTAGGAACACAACATGGCCGAGACCAATGCTATTTGGCTACGATCTTCTGTAAGGTGGTCCTTCCCCAGACGGGCGGCGAAAGATGCGGAGCGGATTATCCGCTGTGCCATACCTCTCTTTGTGTATGTGTTAATCAAATAGAACCATAGTACTAAGCACTCTGCTAAGCTCTACCAATCCGCTAATCTATATCTATACTAATATTATAAAGAGGTAAAGTTTGTATATTTGTTAAATTGTAAGGGGTAATCTCGGGATCTACTGAACCGATTTTAAAAATTCTTTCACCAATAGAAAGCCACATTATTGCTGAGTGTCATAGGTTATATAAAAAACCGAAAAATAAAAAGGCTTTTATGTGGTAGTCGGTTTTGCAAAGTGAATCGGAGAAAAAACGGTCGAATGGAAGCGTTTCTTACGAACGCCTGTACTAAAAAAGGATTATTAACATTATGCCCAACGAAGTGGGCACGGGTCAGCTAGTAATACAATAAAGACGAGTGGACCGTATAAATTATTCCATTTTGGACAATAAGTATTAAAATATGATAATTTTATTGTATTTCTGTTAACCAGTTTTGTTAGAATTCTTTTTGTATATCTAATCTAAAATTGTCATAAATCTTTTGAGACCATTATCATTATTGTATGACACAATTAACCTTTGTATTTTAATAAATCATTAATTTAAAATATCATCTATACATATAATAAAACAGTAGACCCCGATACGTCTGTACATTGAACATATTTGGCAAAAATGGACAGGGAATAGTTAAAAAAAATAATAAAAGCGAAAATTTTTTTTGTCTGTTTGAACCCGCACATCTTCTAAGTTACTGAGTACTTAGTACGAGTTTTTTGGTCACATTCGAACGTGTTAACGTTTACAAGCCGACCAAAATGTAAAACTGTTTCACATTGTGAATTTATCAGACACGTGTTACATTTCCAAATTAGCCGGGTAACTCACTTCGAAACGTGAGCAAGTAAGCTGCATCATTTTGATATGTAACACGCGTCTTATAAATTCGCAACATGAGATTTCTTCTCTATTTGGTCGGTTTGTTTACGTCGACATGATCGAATGTGAACAAAAAACTCGTACTAAGCACTCTGAACGGATTTTAATGCTGTTTTCACAGGAAGATAGAGCTCGGCTTGGAGCAGAATATAGGCTTTGTTTCATTTAAATCGCATGCCAGGAAAAGGAGTTATCCTTATTTGAACATTTCACGCGGACGAAGTCGCGAGTAACAGCTCGTCTTAAATATGTGTATTTATTTAACTAGCGCCCTGTCCCAACTTCACACGGATTTTACTTAAGGAACCCAAATTTTTGTACATTATGTAATAAGCCTATGTCATCCGAGGATTATGTAGCTTCCCAATGGTAAAATAATTTTTCAAATTGGTCCAGATGTTTTTGAGTTCATTCCTTACTAGCTTTTCCCCGCGGTATAGATCTCGTTTGACAACAAAACAACCCATAGCGCGACTTGTGGCGCCATCTGTTAGCCGATACAGCGCCCTCTATAGTAGTAAAAGTATTTTCCCATTGGAACGATATACTTTTACGGGATAAAAAGTAGCCTATATTGGGCTCTGTACCCCTGACAATATGTATACAAATTTTCATAATGATCGGCTGCTTAGTCAAGCCGTGAAGGAATAACAAACAAACTCACTTTCCATTTATAATATTAGTTAGGTCAAAACACTACTTACGTTCGACCGGGCTGTCAACTTTTTATAACCTACTAGCTTCTGCCCGCGGCTTCGCCCGCGTGGCCTACAAAAAATTTGCATATTTTTCTAGAGAAACAAATTCCGGTCCGGTCAGGTTCGGTCCGGTACGGTACGGTTCCATCCAGTCCGATCAGGTCCGCTCCGGAATCTCTAGACCCAGCGGTTTGGGCTGTGAGTTGATTTACCTTCGCAACTTCGTTTGCATCAGCTCGCTTTCCCAATGGGATTTTTGAAAAATCCTTTCTTAGTACACCCCTAGACGTCGGACCTACATTCCAAATTTGGAATCTCTAGACTCATTTAGACTAGATATATAGTTAAGTCAGTCAGTCAGGACTTAAAATTTTATCTATCTATACTAATATTATAAATAGGAAAGATTTGATTGTTTGTTTGTTTGTTTGTTTGCATTGAATAGGTTTCGAAACTACTGGACCGATTTCAAAAATTCCTTCACCAGTAGAAAGCTACATTATCAGGGAGTGACATAGCTTTTCCCGAAATTCAATGTGGTTCCCACGGGAACGGGTCCGGAACTTCACGCGGACGAAGTCGCGGGCAAAAAATCTAGTATATGTATAAAAAGATCTTAGAATATTATATAGTACTGGAATGTCTACTTCAAGGTTAGCAAATACAAAAATTATAATATTTAAACTTAAATGTTTAATTTATAACTACTAATATTTATTGTGGTGACCATATTTGTAATCTATACTAACTCACAGAATATTAAATTGTGATTTGACTAGACGACCTCCGTGGCGTAATGAATCCCGGTCGGGTCATGATGAAAAACTACTTTTTTCTGATTGGCTTTGGGTCTTGTATGTTTATCTATATATGTATTTGTTATAAAATATAGTATCGTTGGGTTAGTATCCCATAACACAAGTTTCGAACTTATTTTGGGGATAGCTCAATCTGTGTGATTTTTGGCTATATACTTATTTTAGCGCGATGGCGGCGTAGCGACCAATTCGTCGCGTCGTCGCTGTGTGTCGCACTAAGAACGCAGACCCTACCCAGTCTTCGGATGGGTTTCGTTGGCTAGTCATAAATAAATAAAAATAATAATTCTACAATCTTTATATTTAAAGTCAATATACTTAAATATAAAGATTCTGAGCGCTTGGTCATGCTATGATCGGAAGGCTGGCCTGTATTTCGCGCAAAGGATTAGCCTCGCAATACAGCGGGGTAACTCTGCCAGCCCGGGAACGCTCCCGTTTTCGAGGGATCTGGGTCAAGTTTTTTATTTGTAAATAGTAGTTGAGTTTTTTTTTTCTTTTAATTATTATAAATTAATAATATACCGGGAATTAACGCGATCATACCTTGATATTGCCTGACGTTTCGACCAGGTTGCACCGACCGTGGTCACAGGCGAACAGTTCGCAAGTATCAAGGTATGATCGCGTTAATTCCCGGTATATTATTAATTTATAATAATGCAACGCGAAAGTTTAAAAGTCTTTTAATTATGTTCCTATGTTTTGTTCTTAGCTGAAAATAAAAAATATGTAAACTTAAATATTAAACAGTTCTTAAAAAAAAAATTAAAAACTAAACTATATTTAATACTACCGGATCGCGGGCTTCGAACGGACTTTACTAAGGGTTCCTATTTTTTTTGAAAATATAATATAGTCTATGTTACACGAGGGTAATGTACCTTTCCAATGGTGAAAGAATTTTTGAAATCGGTCCAGTAGTTTTGGAGTATATTCGTTACAAACAAAAATATAAATCTTTCATCATGCTAATATTATAAACTAGCTAAACCCGCGCAACTTCGTCTGCGTGTATCCCGCTTTCCCGTGGGAATTTCGGAATGTATTATACCTAAAAACCTACCTCTTGAATCACTCTATCAATTAAAAAAAATACCCGCAATAAAGTATTCAATGTCCCGCATCAAAATCCGTTGCGTAGTTTTAAAGATTTAAGCATACAAAGGGACATAGGGACAGAGAAACTTTGTTTTATACTATGTAGTGATGACTAGCTTTTTTGCCCGCGACTTCGTCCGCGTGAAGTTCCGGACCCGTTCCCGTGGGAACGACATTGAATTTCGGGAAAAGCTATAGCCTATGTCACTCCCTGATAATGTAGCTTTCCACTGGTGAAAGAATTTTTGAAATCGGTCCAGTAGTTTCGGAGCCTATTCAGTTCAAACCAACAAACAAACAATCAAATCTTTCCTCTTTATAATATTAGTATAGAAAAAAATATGTTAACTAACCTATACTTCTTAAGAAATGTACTTGAGACTTATTCGCACTTTGACCGCTAACGTTTCCTCAAGCCAATGTAAACAAAATCAATGACATTTCGAGGAAAAATTGTAAATTTTCATTGAAATTACTGTTAGGTGACTGCATTATTAAAAATATCTTTTGTCAGGGTGATTAAAGCTGATCGCACATTTGTCAGCAACGTACGCGCCGCACGCGCCGGACGCGCTGCAATTTAGAATTCGTTGTGTGCAATGATGTGAAACCTCGCAGATTTCACCCGCACCGTACGCGCCGCATTTCGTAAAGTGCGGTAGGCATCCGAATTTGAAGGAAGCATTCTGATGACGTCATATAACGCGAAGCGTACGACGCGTGCTCAAATTGTTGGCAATACACTAAAGATTTGCGTACGGCGCGTACGGCGTGTACGTGAATGTCCGAGGCTATCAAGAAATGCGGCGCGTGCGGCGCGTACGTTGCTGACAAATGTGCGATCAGCTGTCACCATCAAATTTTTTTCTATGTACAAGGTTTCAAAAGATTACTAATAAGACCTATTTATGAAAAAAAATGTAGGTAAAATTTTCAAATTAATAATATATTAGCTTTTTTGCCCGCGACTTCGTCTGCGTGAAGTTCCGGACCCGTTCCCGTGGAAACCACATTGAATTTCGGGAAAAGCTATAGCCTATGTCACTCCCTGATAATGTAGCTTTCTGCTGGTGAAAGAATTTTTGAAATCGGTCCAGTAGTTTCGGAGCCTATTCAATGCAAACAATCAAACAATCAAATCTTTCCTATAATATTAGTGTAGATAACCGGGTTGCGCGCGCAGTTTCTGTGAATTCAGATAACTTTGTGATGCTGTAACTTCATATTTTAGTACTAAATGATACTAAATGAAAAAACACATGATTTTCACAACAGAAAAATATATGAAAAAGATGGTGATTATAAATTCACATTATTTAATTATAATGATAACAAAAAATATATTATTCGTATCAACAAATAATCATCCCACTGCAGGGATACGGGCGTCCCTTCAATCGAAGGAGACTGGAGCGTACTCTGCCACGCTGCTCCAATGCTGTTTGGCAGAGGACGGTGTTTTCAAACCGCCTGATGGCCAATATCTTGGCTTACGAAGCATGGAAAAGCTCGAAACAACGAAACCCATCCAATCACTGGCTAGGGTCACAGTTGTTTAACATGAGCGTTCGTTTTTTTTATGCCACAAAGTTGGCAAACAAGCATACGACCCGCCTGATGGTAAGCATCACCGTAGCCTATAGACGCTTGCAATACCGGGGGTATCACTCGCGCGTTGCCGACCCTGTAGAAAGTGGAGCTCTGGAGACCTTACTCACCGTAGGAACACAGCAGTCCGAGACCAATGCTATTTGGCTACGATCTTCTGTAATGTGGAGGTCCTTCCCCAGATGGGCTGCTCCGATTTGAGCGGATTATCCGCTGTGCCCTACCTCTCTTGCTTAACTTGGGTTTTTCGTTCAATACCGATCTTCTATGACTTAAACTAATAAAATGCTCTGTCACTCCAAAATATTATTTAAAACAAAATCAATATTATTTTAATATTTTGAAATAATCAATTAAAATATTTAATCGGTTTGAAATAAAAGTCATGATAAAATTTTAATTTATATTAATATTATACAAAACGTTTTTGTCTATGTCTAGATTATTATTATTATATTACCAAATATATACACAAATATAATATAACCTAATTTTAAGTGTTATACAAGATCTTGAAATAAACCAATATGGACAGTTTGAATAGGGTTGTCAACATCAAAAATACATACGTATTTACGCGGTTCTCGTGTCATTGTGACGACCTCCGTGGCGTAATGGTTACCACGCCAGACGCACGGATTATTTATCTATTTATATAATCTGTGCTAATATTGATTTTGTATTTAAATAGGGTTGTTTCCAGGGTCAAAATAATTACATATAAAAAATATTGAACACGTATTTTTTCTTTTTTCGATTAAACTAAAAATAACAAAGACACAAGGCATAAAAAATTAGGAGTGCCTTTGACGTCACCCCGTGCGAAAAAATGCCACACGGCGTGACGTCACAAGTAACTTTAATGGGCTATATCTTTGTTATTTTTGGTCTAATTTACAAATGAAAAAATGAGTTGCTCTTATTTTTGAATAATCTAAAAGGCGGACCAATTAAATTTTTTACGGCAACTAGCCTATACTGAATAAATATGTTTGTATTGTCAGAACATTATTAAAATTTGATAGTAATGACAAAAAAGGCCATAACTAGGGTTTCTTTCGCTTTTTCTTTTTCCAAATGTCAATTTGCGTTGTTTCCGAAATAGTGGTAGCTTTTTAAAGTAGCTTATTTATTTAATAGTTATCATGGAATAATAAATATGTACATTGCACAATATGACTATAGAACGTGCACCTGAAAATACTAGTCTTTGATTTTTTTAAATAATATATGACGAAATAAATATTATAGTAAAATAAATGCTAACTCTTCGATAAAATCAACAGATGAAACATTTTTTCTACGAGTCGACAACCCTAGCCAGTGACCTCAGGGTCAAATATATTTGTGTAAACGTCACTGGGTTACTGTAATAGTCAAAGTGGGTCAATAATAGTTGACTCGGAAAATTACACCATATTGGTTTTCATTTTTGTTATTGGCTTGTTTTTTTTAGCGTTTAATGTGGCAAACACCACGTTTTGAGTATCGAATACACATTGTTGTGTAAAAAGGCTATTCCTGATTCGAAAGTGCTTGTAATATTGCCTATTTGAGTAAAAATATTTAACAGGAACGCATTTTTTTTACCACGAAGTTGACAAGCAAGCTTACGGTCCTCCTGATGGTGAACGGTCACCGTAGCCTATGGACGCTTGCAACATCGGGAGTGTCACTCGTACGTTGCCGACCCTGTAAAAATCTTTTAATGCCCCTTTTGAAGAAACCCATGTTATAGTCTAAAGGAAAGACCTCGGCGGTGATCTCATTCCACAGCCTCAGCGTTCGCGGGAGGAAACTCCTCTGAAACCGCGCATTACGCTTAATTAAAAAATAAGTGTCAAGCTATCATTACTTTAACGTTATTATTAATTACCTTAAGGTTGCCTTGAAAATATTGCTGTTAGCAATAAGGCCGCCTTGTTGCAATTTCACTGGTCTGTATGTTATCTATGTATTCTGTGTCCTGTTTTTGTGATTTGCAAATAAAGCATATTCTATCTATCTATCATTCTTTAGTGTTCTCAATAGTAAACAAGTATGGTTTCGCCATGTCCAGTGAGGCATTCATGTAACAAGAATCGATTCTCTTTCAATTCAACGACACTCGCTGTCACACTCATACAAAATAGGGATTGAACGGGACAGCGAGTGGCGTTGAATCGAAGTAGAATCTGTTCTTGTCACGTAAGTTGACCCCCAGATGGACACTTACTATACAGTCCGTTCGTCCACGGTCTAGCGTACTTATGTACACTTATTGCATGTCTACAAGCTCCTACAAGCTAACAAAGTGGTAGATGAAAAATTATTATTATTTTAAAAATTTTTTCTTTAATAATAATAAATCTATAAATATAAAAATGAAACCCGTTTTCCGTTGTCACGACATAACATGAAAACGGCTTGACCGATTTGGCTGATTTTTTTTTTGTAGTTTTCTAATACTCTGTACAAGGTTCTTACGGAAAAAAATATTAAGAAAATCTCTCAGAAAGATTGAAAAAAAAACGAAACAGTACCCGGGCGAAGCCGGGCCGGGCAGCTAGTAATAAATAATTAATAAGATCTATAAAATTGTCAATAAAGTTTTATTTTATTTGAATGAATTTAACAAAACATTAAAAATCGTTTATTAATTTTAAATTAATTCATTAAAAGAATTATTACGATTTTTTCATTTTAAAATTATTTATTAAAAAATAACACAATTTATTTTGATACGACAATTTAATATTAAAAATAGAATATAATTTAAATAATAAATTAGGAGCATGGACAAATAAATTATTTTGTTTGTTTTTAAGTTATTATTTTTTTATGAGTATATTTCGATTTAATATGAATAAATTAACTTTTACAAGGGCTTTAGCTATAAAAAATCAATGTCAAATGGAACGATCATGCTAGTGCCCATAAAATAATGTATTAATTTATTTATGTTTTTTAGTTCAGAGATGGCGCGGTTCAGGATTTGACCATTCCTGAATCGCGCTATGGTTTCGTTTTTCGCAATTATATATTATTTCTTGTTTGACAAATAAATAACCTGGCGGTGAGAGCTCTACGCTCCCGCAACTGGTGCAATACATACGGCCCGCCTGATGGTAAGCATCACCGTAGCCTATAGACGCTTGTAATACCGGAGGTATCACGCGTTGCCAACCATCCCAACCCCCAAAGTGGAGCTCTGGAGACTTACTCACCGTAGGAATACAAAATGGCCGGGCCGAGACCAATGCTATTTGGTTACGATCTTCTGTAAGGCGGAGGTTATTCCCCAGACGGGCTGCTCCGATTTGAGCGGATTATCCGCTGTGCCCTACCTCTCTTGAAATATTTTGATGGGATACTAAACGCTTATATGAGGCCTCAACAGTTCTATAGAACTACAGGCATGTGGTACTATTGGGTTAAACCCACAGAAGACGACTCCAAACTATTCCATGGACACACAAATATAGACTTCACCTTGAAAATGCGGGTAAAGACGCGTGTAAAACATAATTTTCATAATAATTATCGACACAGCATGTTATCTTCACAACACAACACTAACATTGCGTAAAACCAAAGGCAAGCAACTTTGCTTCAGTCAAAACTGGTTTCCGAGAGTATGATATAACTGACCCATTTGGTTATCGAAATGACTTCGCAGGGTCGCGGGTTCGATTCTGTACATTAATCTACGTAATCCGGTTAGTGAAATAACAATAATATTGGTTGTGGCCGTTGTGGGTCCGGTGGGTCTACGCATGGGGGAAGAAATTTGTGATGGCATTTTGTTTGTCTTGAGCATAAATATTTTTCGTTGTCTTGTCAAAACACAAGGTGTAAATATATATATATACATATATGTAATGTATGTATGAAAAAAAAACGATCAAGTACGTGTCGGGCCAGTCACAATGTAGGGTTCCGTATTGGCTACGCATTTCTTGCTTGCAGATGAGTACAATGCCGTATTCTATGACATATGTACGTTTTCTTCAAAGAAATTTTACTTCATAAGTTCGCCGGCTATTACTCGGTACCATCATAGAACTTTAACCGTTTTAGTTTTCCTTGTAGGTTCACTATATGGACTACTACCATGATTTTTTTCACATTTCTATACACAATACTTTCGGAGATAGAGGACGAATACCGTGCAAAACGAAAATTGAGATGTTATATGTAAATAATTCGCAAACATATCATTATATAGGAAAATGATCTATGGACTGATTATTTCAATTAATTGATTGATCACAGACATATATGTGTATTCAATGGACATGACTAGACAGCGATGGTGCGTTGTTTACGTTCGGCACCAGAGGCTATAGTTTCGATCCCGCACAACACAACACATTCCCATCGCTGTGTCTCCTGTGTATCCAGGATCAACAACGGCGACCTCAGATTGACAATAAGCAATGAAGCTCATTGACGTCCCGGGGGAGAAACTACAGTGGTCTAAATTATGCTTACAAATTATAATGTCGTTTTGATGTCAACTTGACATTACAGACTATTTCATGTTAAACTATTTAAAAACATATCAACTTATTATAATACTATTTTAAAACGATGTCAAATTGGGATCAACATCATTTTGACATTATAAAACTACTTTTGTAAGCATAATTTGCGCCACAGCTGTCTTGGAACTCACAACGAATTTAATCAGAAAGAAGTTAGTCGGAGTAGGAAGTATTGAAAGGACTTTGAGAGACAGCAATTTGAAGCAAAAGGCATTAAACCCTAGAGAGATAGCAAATCAAGTGAGACTCGAAAGCCGAGCACCACGGTCTATTGTTACATTACTGGTTGACACCTAACAAAAGTTAAGACACATTTTTTTTAATTCCACAAACAAGCATACGGCCCTCCTGATGGTAAGCATCACCGTAGCCTATAGACGCTTGCAATACCGGGGGTATCACTCACGGGTTGCCTTCCAACCTCCCTCAAGTGGAGCTCTGGAGACCTTGCTCACCGTAGGAACACAACATGGCCGAGACCAATGCTATTTGGCTACGATCTTCTGTAAGGTGGAGGTCCTTCCCCAGACGGGCTGCTCCGATTTGAGCGGATTATCCGCTGTGCCCTCGGTTGCCAGGAATTAAAGAAAAGTGAAAAATATAAATTTACCTGACTTCTATGTAGATATTAAAATGACTAAGTTGTGAACATATTTGGGCATCATATATGTATGACTCATGACGCTTAGAAAAGGTCACATGTGGGTAGTACTTAACATGGTGGCTTTGTTTGAACAGTTACATAACACAAATAGCTAAATTGTTAGCCGATTACGAAGGATATTACTTCAAAGTTATTTGGGGTCACGACAATATCCTTGGGAGTAGGCAGAGTTAAAGAACTATACAACAAACAGCAGACAGACACAGTGGTTGAGTGGCTAGTAATAATCACTTTATCCCAGGGGCCGCGTGTTCGAATCTTACGCAATGCAAACTTTGCCATGGTCTGCATGTTTTCTATGTAGGTATAATACGTATTTATCATAAATATTTATCAGCAATCTAGTACCCATAGTACAAGCTTAGTTGCTTAGTTTGGGACTAGATGGCGTTGTGTGATTCGTCCAAGAATAATTATTTATTCAGTATCCGTTTTTATCAAAAGACATCAGAGAAGTATATTCATAAATTATCTTCTAACTCTGTCTAATTTCATTTTGATTAAATTCATTGTGAGTTCCAAGACAGCTGTAGTTTCTCCCCCGAGACGTCAATAAGCTTCATCGCTTATTGACAATCTGAGGTCGCCGTTGTTGATCCTGGGGCTACAGGAGACACAGCGGTGGGAATAGCACTAATAACGCGCAACCGGGCTGACAAGAAGAATATAACATGGTGGCATTTGACGACCTCCGTGGCGTCGTAATGGTTACCACGCCAGACCGCCACCCAGGAGGTCCCGGGTTCGATCCCCGGTCGGGTCATGATGAAAAACGAACTTTTTCTGATTGGCCTCGGGTCTTGGATGTTTATCTATATATGTATTTGTTATAAAATATAATATCGTTGAGTTAGTATCCCATAACACAAGTGTCGAACTTACTTTGGGGCTAGCTCAATCTGTATGAATTGTCTCTATATATTTATTTATAAATTTATAAATAAACACGTAACATACAAATATACAAAATTTCCGTGCCTATATCGCATCGGTCACTTAATATTCCCAAAACACGGAAATAAATTTTTAATAATAAATATTTAAGTCAAACAAGATTATATTTAATGATTGACATAAAATATATCATTTTATATTGTCACATTCATAAATCATATGTCTGTCATCTCTAATAAAAAAAACCGGTAAAGTTCGCATCACACAAGGAGTTGTTTTAGGTGGTCCCACAGTTCCTTCAAAAAATTGCATAATAAAAGATTCGATGACGTCCGTGGCGTAATTGTTACCATGCCAGACCGCCACCCAGAAGGTCCCGGGTTCGAATCCCGGTCGGGTCATAATGAAAAACTAACTTTTTCTGATTGGCCTCGGGTCTTGGATGTTTATCTATAATATGAATTTGTTATAAAATATAATATCGTTGAGTTAGTATCCCATAACACAAGTTTCGAACTTACTTTGGGGCTGGCTAAATCTGTGTAAATTGTCCGTTTATTTTTTATTTATTTATTTATTAACTAGCTTTTGCCCGCGGCTTCGCTCGCGTTAAATTTGGGGTAACACGGTTCCCCTTGCTTCTTACCTTGGAAACTGCAAAAAGTCCCATATAAAATTTCATCCTCACTTTTAAGGGGTAAGGGGAAGATTTCAAAAAAAAATGATGCACGATTTTTTTATTAGTCACAAATAGTCCGCATACCAATTTTTAGCTTTCTACCTTGAAAATTGCGGAATGCTCCATACAAACTTCCACCCCCCATATTAAGGAAGTGGGGGGTTAGAAAGAGACAAAAAGTAGCCTATGTCACTCTCCATCCCTTCAACTATCTCCACTTAAAAAAATCACGTCAATTCGTCGCTCCCTTTTGCCGTGATTGACGGACAAACAAACAGACACGCTTTCCTATTTATAATATTAGTATGGATTAGAGGTCTCGTCAGTAGTCGTCAGAGGTGGGCAACGCATGTTGCTGATGTCCATGGGCGGCGGTGACCACCTTCCATCAGACCACTTATCTGTTTGACTGCTGTATAAAATAAAAAAATGCAAACGGAACCTCCAAAAACATCCGCCATAATATTTCACACGGAAAAATCTTTAAAAAATCAACATTATAAAAATCGGTTTTTTTTTTTAAATATAAATATTTCAAATGTCACACTACTTCATAGTGCGGTTAAAAAGATATTAACTAATAATTATTATGCAAACAGATTTAATTCTTATGGTATATGAAATAAGGTATGATACTCGTTGTGTGTGCTAACGTTTGCATCTTATGAATAATAATGTTACCTTGAAATAAAACATCTATACAAAATTTTAATACGGTGGCATCCCAATTTTGACAAATAATATTATCTACTACCTTTTTTGCCCGCGACTTCGTCCGGTTCCGGACCCGTTCCCGTGGGAACCACATTGAATTTCGGGAAAAGCTTTAGCCTGTCACTCCCTGATAGTGTGGCTATCTACTGGTGAAAGAATTTTTGAAATCGGTCCAGTAGTTTCGGATCCTATTCAATGCAAACAAACAAACAAATCTTTCCTCTTTATAATATTAGTATATAGTATCGAAATATGGATTAGTTTTTCCCCGCGGTTAATTTTATGACAAAGATCTTGTTTGACAACAAAACAACCCATAGCTCGACTTGTAGCGCCATCTGTTGGCCGAGCGGCGCCATCGGTAGTAGTAAAAATATTTTCCTATTGGAATGACATACTTTCACGGGATAAAAAGTAGCCTATGTTGGGCTCTGTACACCTGACAATGTTTAAACAAATTTTCATAATGATCGGCTGCTTAGTCAAGCAGTGAAGGAATAACAAACAAACTCACTTTCTCATTTATAATATTAAATAACATAATATTAATAAAACAGTTGATCCCGGTATGTCTGTACATCGAACTTTTTTTTTTTTAAATTGTAAGAGATATTTAAAAGAAAAGTAAAAAAAAGCGAAAAAAAATTTTTTGTTTTACTTTCTCTGTTTTTTACACGTACATCTTGTGTGTTTACTATTATTATTGGTAAAAAAAAAAGCGTGACTCAGTGACCTTTCTTTAGTTACCTAATCCATACTTCCATACTAATATTATAAAGAGGAAAGATTTGATTGTTTGTTTGCATTGAATAGGCTCCGAAACTACTGGACCGATTTCAAAAATTCTTACACCAGTAGAAAGCTACATTATCAGGGAGTGACATAGGCTATAGTTTTTCCCGAAACTCAATGTGGTTCCCACGGGAACGGGTCCGGACTTCACGCGGACGAAGTCGCGGACAAAAAAGCTAGTGTGAGATAAAAAATTACTTGTAGGTACATAATTAATGAAACTCATTAAATTGACTTCCGATGGCATAGCATTGACATTTCGGCGTTTTGACGTTATCAATATACAAACAGGTATATGATGTGATGTATTTTAATTAATGATAATATATGATGCATACAACAATTTTATTTCGTATATTGAGCCCCAAAGTAAGTTCGAGACTTGTGTTATGGGATACTAACTCAACTATACTATATTTTATAACAAAAACAATATATGGATAAACATCCAAGACCCGAGGCCAATCAGAAAAAGTTCGTTTTTCGTCATGACCCGACCGGGATTCGAACTCGGGACCTCCTGGGTGGCGGTTCGGCGTGGTAACCATTACGCCACGTAGGTCGTCAAGGATTATAATTTAGATTTTTAACCGTTAGATTTAAATTGTTAGAGTAAAATTTTAATTGTAATGTATCGTTGAGTTAGTTACCCATAATATAAGTTTCGAACTTACTTTGAGGCTAGTTCAATCTGTGTGATTTGTCAAACAAAATAATCTAATGGTTTTTACAATTTTACGATGACATACATAAATAAATATCCTATTACACTATTTACTTTAAAATCAAGGGCTTAACAGAAGTCAGTATGCTAATTTACTTACTGGAATGTCATAAAAAAAAATTATATTTGAACTTGTTTTTTTAAAATACCTTAAATTAAGTTGTAAACTTGTAATCCGAAAATAAATTAAGTCCAAAACAAACATTTATGTAAAATATTTAAAACTAGGATAAATAACACAACGCCATCTAGTCCCAAACTAAGCGAAGCTTGTGCAGTTAGCCAATAAGAGGCCACGAGGGAAGATAACTTAGAACAGTCACCCGTGGTTTCACGTATTTTGGCGATGTCCTTAAAAACGATGTCTATAAGACCTTGTCCAGAAAAATCTCCGCGTGCTTCATTATTCATCGCGGAGTTACAATCATTTCATCGCGTGGTTTAACGTACAAAGAGCTCAATGTAGCATAAAACGCGATGCCCATGCGTATATGAGTACAGGGTCAAATGAAATTTCAATAAAATAACATTTATTTTGTTTTGTTACAGAAAAATGAGGCCACTACACACTGTAGTGGCGTTATGCCTGATCGCTACAATCAGAGCACTACCCGAAAACATTGAGGACGTCAAAGAGTTACCACAGAAAGCGGAGCCAGTGCTTGAAGCTGATGAAAGCGCTGCAATTACACGAACAGAAAGATGCACGACATGTTCTGGTAAATTAAATTTAAATCTAAATTCCAATCAAGTGCTTGCAGCGCTTCAGAATTTACCTAACGCTGAGGTACATACACAGCAGTCATTTGAGGGTTGCTCAAGTGATAAAGGATGTGCTGGGATTAAAGTTAAAGATGGACGAGTCATAGAAAGATTTGGTAACACAGATGCATTCCAAGCAGCTGCAAACGCTAATAACGGGGATGAGTTTTCATTTCATGCAGCAGGTACATTCGGTAACGACGTGTTCCAAGGTGGGCTACCAGGTAACGGTCCCTTCTGGTGGATGAAGGAAGGATCTCCGTTCAAAAATGGTGGTGGTGGAAATTTTGAGAAGTTTAGCAAATCCGAAAGTTCCTTTTCGACTACCGGGACAGGTGGTAATGGACAGTTTGGTGCTGGTATAGATATATCAGCTAATCCATTTTTGGGTGCAGGATTCACAGGCGCACAAGGTGCTCAGGGGGTTGGAAAGGGAGGGGGTTATCAATCATCTTCTTTCGAATCATCATCATTTAGTAGCAGTAATAAAGGGGAGATAGATCTATCAAAAAATCCTTTCTTAAATGGTGGTGTTAAAATTGGGCAGGCAGGTTTCCAAGGGGGCTTTGGCGCTGGCCAGGGACAGTTCGGTTCTCAGGGTAACTTTGGGGCTTCAGGCCAAAACTTCAACGGTGGATCTAGTCAAACTGGATTCACCAGTTCAAGTTCATCTAGTCAAAACACTGGCTTTTCTGGAACCAATCAGAATGCAGGCTTTGGAGGTAATCAGAATGCAGGATTTGGCACAGCCAATCAGAATGCAGGATTCGGCACAACTGGATCTCAATTCGGGGCCCAAGGCTCTTTGTCAGGGTCATCACAAACCCAAGGCTCATCACAAGGAGGTAAATTCGGTGCCACAGGATTTGGCAGTACTGGCTTTGGAAACCAAGGTGCCAGTGAGTCCAGCTACTCATCATCCAATAAATTCGCATCGTCTGGAACTTCTGGGTTTACTGGGTCATCACCCAGACCTTTCACGGCTTCCACAGCTGGTGTCAATGTTAATTTAATACAGAACACACAGAAAGCCAGTGAATTTGACTTTGAACAGCAAAATGTTGATGAAGCGTTCCAGAGCTCTGGAAATGTCAACGCACAGAGTCACAGCGGTGGTGATCTGCAGCAGACGTGTGCTGGACAAGGCTACGTCTGTGTACATAAGGCACAATGTAACAATGGTGTAGTTAATAGCAATGGAGCTGCCGTACTTCAAGCAAAAACCTCGGTGAGTTATTTTTTACTGTTTTATATTAATTTTACTGTATGTATGAACTATGTTATGAACTATGTTATGAACTTGAAAAATTATGTTGTTTGATAATTATTTAAAAGCGTTCTACGTACGTAAACATCTTTTCTCAAATCTATTCGCATCTTAAAATTCTAATTATGAAGTCTACTGAAACCGATTTCGAAAATTATTTTGGCAATAGAAAGTCACGTTGTGTGAGTGCCATAGATATAATAACACGGAGAAGCTCACGCTCAAACTCAAGTTAAGCCTTTTTAAGGCGCGTTTTTAACGGTCGATAATATCGCATGCGTTATTGCGATGTCTGTTTTCAGTACATTTTGTATTAGGATGGCCATGGAGTAACACACTGCTGATAATAACGCCGCAATGGAAGTAGGATGTTGCGTTTCTCCGTCCTGCGATATTCCGATATGAGTTCTAGAACGTTTTGTGTCAGGACGCAAACGACCGTACACACACCTGCGATAATAAAGTTACAAGACGCTCACTCGTAAGAAATATCGGACGATAAAAACGCAACTGTGTGCAAGGAATCGGGATGTATATCGCAAACGCATGCGATATTATCGACCGTTAAAAACGCCCCTGTAGTAGAGACTTTAGTTTTGAATAGTTGTCACAATCATTCAAAATGATAACAGGTAATCAAAATACTCACTCTAACGTGCTCGAATTGTGCATTTTTTTTATATGATACATTTTTACATCGAAAATCTTTTGCATTTGAAAGTACTAGCGTGACACTCATAGGGCTGTCATTAAGTACAATTTTAAAATGCTAATTAGTTATATTTAAAATAGTCTAAGCCAATTCTAAGGCAGCGTTTATTAATATCGGGACAAGCCCACCACACTTCCCCACCGATGTGTCTCCTGTGAAGCTAGAATCAACAACGGCGACCTCAAATTGACAATAAGCAATGAAGCTTATTGACGTCCCGGTGGAGAAAACTACAGGTGTCTTGGAACTCACAACGAATTTAATCAGAAAGAAGATAGTCGGAGTAGGAAGTATTGAAAGGACTTCCCTCCTTAACAACTACGTGAGAGACAGCAGTTTGAAGCAAAAGGCATTATTAGAGAGATGGCAGATCAGATTTAGAGCATTTAAATCAGAAAATTCTTGAAAAACTTAACGGAAGTCTTGTGCAAAAGTCTTGTACTTCAAAAAAGGGCCATTCGTTCCATATACAACCTTAGACCACGCGACTCGCTTAAGGAATTATTTAGAATTCAAAACTTTTATTAAGAGAAAAGGTTTTCACAAACACGTTCTCTTGTCAGAATATACAGTAGGTAATAAATGATTTGTATAAATGAATCTACTCTATAAACTACTACCATTTCGGAAACAAAAGCAAAATGACCACTGTTAAAAAGAAATGGCGAAAGAAAACCAGTTACGGCCTTTTTTGTCATTTAAAAATATATCGTACTTTTCTTTTTTCTTTTCTTTTTCAACATAAAATTTAAAACTAGGTACATACATACAACATTACGTACGTGGAATGTCAATAAATAGTTTAAGGAGATTAACATCCTAACCGTGGCGTCCCAATACATTTTTGATTGTATTATGTATGTACGCAAAAACTATGGTGCTTTTCTTAAAAATTCAGATTGTCATAGCCTAAACACCAGAAATAAGCATAAGCTTGCCGTACGTACCAAGCCTCAGACTTCATAAGACGGTAATTGTTTCATAGGTATAAGCGTAAAAATGTTCAATAGACTGCCACAAAGTTTTATAGATTTGCCTATACATAAATTTAAGACCACGATTAAAGATTGCTTTATGAAAAAGGGTTATTATAAAGTGGAAAAATTTGTGGTCATAATAATTTGCTTTTCTTATTAAATAATTTTTTTAATGTATAATAAAACGAAACAAATGTTAAAATCGCTCTTAAAAAAAAGGCTATAGCCTATATATGTTATATCGCCACACCAAACGAATAAAGCCGTTATTGCAAAAAGTAAATTTTACAGGAACGCCAAAAAACACTAAAATTGTCTTTACGCCTCTTGTAGTTGAGCAATTATAAATTAAATGGTATCGTTGGGTAGGGAAAAAATTGTGCTTTAATATGTCATATATAATACTGAAAAATATACAATAATAATTTCAATAAACACGAAAAACTAAAATACTTTTATATTCGTCTAAATTTATTAATTTGGTTTTTTTTGTGTCTTCACTTACGGCTTTATTCGTCTGAAATGTTAGCAAGGTGCTGTTTGTAATAAATTCAAATCGACGTTTTTAAAGGTATTTTTAAGCCTAATGACACCGTGTAATAAACTTATGCGCTGATATTCGTGTACAAATATGATATCACAAAATATTATAATAAATGTTTATCCTCCTTTTTACTCTCTCAAAGTTTGTCAGCAGAACAATGCAAAAAGTCGGGCAACCTTTAGCTTTTTTTTAATTAATTAAGTAAAACAAGATATAAGTGATTTATTTTATTATTATTATAATCACTAATTATTATTTTAACATATATATTTGTCCAAAAACAAAAAAACGCCGCTAAAACTGGCTAAATCTGAAACTAAACATAGATTACTCATAAATTACTTATTTTCAGAAAAACATATTTTTTTCACACTTTAATAGAAGAAAAGCCTTATTATATAATACTTTTATTGAAAAGCTTATATTTTAAGTAGGATAAGTTTAATCAACAACTGTTTTGATCTCTGGAATTAATGCTCAACTTTATTGCTTACATAGTTTTTGGCTAAAAATATGATTACACAAGACAATAACTTATACTATAGGGTCTTTCAAAAGATGTTTACGACCTATTAGGGGATGATTCCATTACTCAAATACAACAACTTTTCTTATTTGACCAACCATCAAAATCTCACAAAAAAACTTCTTTCCCCATACAAGGACCCGAGTGACCCGACCAGTTAGCTCATTACGATTTTGTATGGGGAAGCCAAAACTTTTTTTGCCATAGTGAAGGGACATGTTTTTTGACCATGATCGACTATATCTAACTAACTAAACTAGCTTCATTAGCTGCATTAGCTTCTTTTTGGTGTTGCGACTGTTAACCGCTGTTTTTTGCTATTTGGGCTCTCCTGACAACTTCCAATCAACAATCACCATCGTCACATATTTGCAATCCCAAGTTCACGAATTTGTGCACTACTTCTAGATCGTGCAGTTCGTGCGTTCGTTGTAGTGTTCCTGCTCTATCCACGATGAGTTTTGTTTTTGACCGGTAAATGAGGTAGGCCATATTCGGTATAACTTATTTTGCTGATTCTGGACACGAATTCAACTAATTCCGCTTCAGAGGAGCCTATTTTAGTGGTCGGCAAACCGCAGGTTACTAAGCAAATAGCCTCCTACGCGTATGCCTCCTTCCCAGTTGTCCAATACCCTTCTCATTATGTGTTCACCGATTAAATTGAACAGTTGCGTTGACAAAATGCAACAATGACGTACTCCTCTCTCAGGATGAAAAGGGTGTGACGAGTCGTCCTCTAGCCTGACCTTCGACTTGCTGGTCAGATACAGGTTTTGCACGAGAAAGGTGAGATGATCCAAAATACCCATATCATTCATAACACCGAACAATTTGCCCCAATTGATGCAATCGAATGCTTTCAAGTCAATAAAGCAGAGGGCATCATTGATGTTATGTTCTCTGCACTTCTCAATCAAACTGTCTGATGTTCAATATTGTTCTCTTGTGCCCCTTACCTCTGATAAATACTGCTTGCTCCTTGGATACCTGCTGAGTTGTATATGCTTCTACTTTCCTATTCAGGATTCTCAAGAGGACTTTACTGGCGTGGGAAATAAGTGAAATGGTGCGATAGTTTTCACATTTGCGTGTCGATCCCTTCATGTGTAGAGGAACCACAATCAACTCAATCCAGTCTTCTGGCCATTGTCCTGTTCGCCATACTGTTTGACATATTGAATGCATAAGTGATTCTTTTTTCCCCCATAAGATTCAGCATTTGAGCTGTTATCCCGTCACCACCGCAAGCCTTAGGTTTCAGTTTGCAGATTGCCTCCTGTCTGGATGTCAGGTTCCTTAACGGCATAATCCCACAAGTTCCTCTCCGCGATGTTCTCACAAAATTGATTTTGACAATATATTCTCCACTTGTTCTCCAGGACTGCCATCTTATCGGACAACAGTTATCCCAGCTTCACTTTGAATAGATCAGTGTTTCGGCTTGAAGTCTTTTGCAAGGCACTTGACTTTACGGAACATAATTATCTCTAGTGCGGGCTGTTTCCGAACATGTCTCTACCTCTCCGCAGATGTTATTAATATAGGCATCCCTGTCTATCCTACATAGTCTCCGAGCTGTTCTATGCGCTTCAGCGTACAAGGCACGGTGCTCGTCAGTATTCAGGCCAGTTTCTTTGAGCGCCTTTCTTTCATTGACTTTGTTCCATGCCACTGCGCTCATCCACTCGGCCTTAGGAGCCTTAGTGCAATATCATAATATTATTATAATTATTTCATTAGCAATTCATACACGACTAGCTTGTGCTTCGCCCGCGTGGCCTACTAACAATTAAGTAGCATATTTTTCTTCAGAAACAAATTCCGGTACGGTCCGGTTCAGTCTCGTCCGGTCGGTCTGGTCCGGACGGTCCGGTCCTTATAAGGAACCTACCTACATGCCAAATTTGGAATCTCCAGACCCAGTGGTTTACACTGTGCGTCGATATACCCTCGCAACTTCGTTTGCGTATATTTCGCTTTCCCGTGGGAATTTTGAAAAATCGTTTCTTAGTACACCCCTAGACGTCGTAAGGAACCTACATTCCAAATTTGAATGTAGGTTCTTTGATTTGGTGATTTCTAGACCCAGCGGTTTGGTCTGGGCGTTGATATATAGTCAGTCAGGCAGGACTTGAATTTTATATTATAGATTACTTAATAACACATTACAGTTTGGATCAAAATAATATAAAATTGTTTGATTACTTACATTACAATGATGGTTGTAATTTCATAAGAATAAAACAGTTTTAATCTAATACAAACTAGTTTTGCGTAGGATTTCGGACGAATAAAGTTGTATTAGAATGATACTCTGTTATTCTTCCAATCAATGACTTTCTCTCGGGACATAAGGTAAAATAATTATTTTGTTCGCCTAAGCTTTTGTATATATTTTTCGGTAGAAAAAAGACGTCAAACGCTTTTAATTACACTATTTGCAGTAAAAAAAATCTGAAAAAAATTCAGGTGATGTATTAAGGTCCGTAGATTTTAAATAAGCAAAAAAAAAATTTTTTGGTAACGTGCTATTACTGCTTTATTCGTTTGGTGTGACGATATATAACAGGCCATTCACGTCTGAAGTGCTAGTAAGATTAAAAAAAATTGACGTGTAAAAGTATTTCTTGTAAATCTACTTGCAAAATAAATGATTTTATTTTTTATATTATTTAAAAATGACAAACAGATTAACATAAGAAATGATATTTTTTTTAAAGTTTCTTGATCTTTTGAATATTTTATTTTTAATTTTAAAATGTCAAGGTAAAGAAACAGGATGTAACATTTTTATGATCTTTTTTCGAAAGGCTCTTAAAAATATTATAATCAAACTGTGCTTACGACTCTGCTCGTGTGAATGTAAGTTGAAGGCGAAAGAGCGCTTCATTTCAATATTTTCAATTAACATTTTTTTGAAGTGAAAACTTCTTTAGCGGCGCTTGGAACTTTTTTTAGATGGGTATTAAATGTTAAACTCGCGTCAGATCCGTAGCCTGCTCGAAAAAGCGTATGATTCCCTAAGCCCCTTCGCTCACAAGGCGACGCAAGTCTCCGATACTCGGCGATTTTAGCATCCAACGACGCGAGTGTACGAAATCACGAAATGTGTACGAATCAATGGACTTGAATGGCGGTAGTCGCTTGGATACTAAAATCGCCGAGTATCGGAGACTTGCGTCGCCTTGTGTGCGAAGGGGCTAACCATTCCGAAATATTCAAAAATGCACAACGTTGATGTTTAAGTTTTCACTTCTGCCGGCACTCCCGGAGTGCAACCCGTCCGTTTTTTTATGTGAAAACCGTTTTAAGACTATAAATAAAGTACATACATCACATAAGTGTTTCTCCTGTATATTCGAACCCGCGGCCCTTGGGACTAAGTAGCCAGTTCTAACCGCACGACCACCGAGCTTGTCGATTTCGCAAACTGATACAAAAGTCATAGGTAGTCTTCCTAAGAAGTCGTCAGAGGTTACCATCAGGCGGCCGTACCTATATACCACTAAGGCCGTATACAGAAAGAAAGCTGGCAGCCTATGCCGATCTACCAACGCTTATAGGAGCCGATCTGCGCAGTTAACCGGCGCA
Organism: Endotricha flammealis; assembly: GCA_905163395.2. Classification (NCBI taxonomy): domain Eukaryota; kingdom Metazoa; phylum Arthropoda; class Insecta; order Lepidoptera; family Pyralidae; genus Endotricha; species Endotricha flammealis. Next base: position 844,280 of record LR990882.1, on the reverse strand, counting down.
GGCAGTCTCTATGAACCAGCGATAAGCACCGTACGACGCTGACAAGTTCCGACAATCTTCGACACTAGTGATGGGCAGGAGAACATTTCCGTCCCGAGAACTTTCTTGGAACGAGAACATTCTGAAACATTCTCTTGAACGGAGAATTTAAGAGAATTTACGGAAATTTAAGAGAATCTAAACCAAGTATGTAGACTTTTTAATTTTGACATAAAAATAGATGACTATGCATGTAATTTCAGTAGCTATGAATGCCATAGTGAAGATACATGTCAGGTAGGTAGTTATAATGACGTTACATTTGATTTTCTATATATATAAAATTCAACGTCCTGTCTGACTGACTGACTTAACTATATATCAACGTACAGCCCAAACCGCTGGGTCTAGAGATTCAAAATTTGGAACGTAGGTTCCTTACAATGTCTAGGGGTGTACTAAGAAAGAATTTTTCAAAATTCCCACGGGAAAGCGAGATATACGTAAACGAAATTGCAAGGGTTTTACTGATCCGCTGGGTCTATTGATTTCAAATTTGGAATGTTGGTTCCTTACAACATCTAGGGGTGTACCAAGAAAGGATTTTTCAAAATTCTCACGGGAAAGCGAGATATACGCAAACGAAGTTGCGAGGGTATATCAACGCACAGCCCAAACCGCTGGGTCCAGAGATTCCAAATTTGGAACGTAGGTTCCTTACGACATCTAGGAGTGTACCAAGAAAGGATTTTTTTAAATTCCTATGGGAAAGCGAGAACGCAAATGAAGTTGCAACGGTTTTACTGATCCGCTGGGTCTATTGATACCAAATTTGAAATGTAGGTTCCTTACAACATCTAGGGGTGTACTGAGAAATTATTTTTCAAAATTCCCACGGGAAAGCGAGATATACGCAAACAAAGTTGCGAGGGTATGTCAACGCACAGCCCAAACCGCTGGGTCTAGAGTACTCTAGAGATTCCAAATTTGGAATGTAGGTTTCTTACGACGTCTAGGGGTGTACTGAGAATGATTTTTCAAAATTCCCACGGGAAAGCGAGATATACGCAAACGAAATCGCAAGGGTTTTACTGATCCGCTGGGTCTATTGATTCCAAATTTGGAATGTTGGTTCCTTACAACATCTAGGGGTGTACCAAGTAAGGATTTTTCAAAATTCTCACGGGAAAGCGAGATATACGCAAACGAAGTTGCGAGGGTATATCAACGCACAGCCCAAACCGCTGGGTCCAGAGATTCCAAATTTGGAACGTAGGTTCCTTACGACATCTAGGAGTGTATCAAGAAAGGATTTTTTGAAATTCCTATGGGAAAGCGAGAACGCAAATAAAGTTGCAACGGTTTTACTGATCCGCTGGGCCTATTGATTCCAAATTTGGAATGTAGGTTCCTTACAACATCTAGAGGTGTACTGAGAAATTATTTTTCAAAGTTCCCACGGGAAAGCGAGATATACGCAATCGAAGTTGCGAGGGTATATCAACGCACAGCCCAAACCGCTGGGCCTAGAGTACTCCAGAGATTGCAAATTTAGAATGTAGGTTTCATATGACGTCTAGGGGTGCACTGAGAAAGGATTTTTCAAAATTCCCACGGGAAAGCGAGATATACGCAAACGAAGTTGCAATGATTTTACTGATCCGCTGGGTCCGCGAGAAATGCAAGTTCAAACAAGTTCATTTGCGTATATCCCGCTTTCCCGTAGGAATTTTGAAAAATCCTTTCTTGGTGTACTCTAGAGTACTCTAGACCCAGCGGTTTGGGCTGTGCGTTCACATATCCTCGCAACTTCGTCTGCGTATATCTCACTTTCCCATAGGAATTTTAAAAAATCCTTTCTTGGTACTCTCCTGGATGTCGTAAGGAACCTACGTTCCAAATTTGGAATCTCTGAACCCAGCGGTTTGGGCTGTGCGTTGATATTGACAGGCCCAGTGGTCGAGTGGCTAGCAATGGTCACTTTAACCCAAGGGCCGCGGGTTCGAATCCTGCGCAAGGCAAACATTTGTGTGCATGAACATGTCTGTTTGCCTTGGTCTGGGTGTTTTCTATGTATAATAAGTATTTATTTACAAAAAAAAAGTATTTAAGTATATTTATCAGCAATCTAGTACCCATAGTACAAGCTTAGTTGCTTAGTTTGAGTCTAGATGGCGTTGTGTGATTCGTCCAAGAACATTTATTTATTTATTTATTTTATTTATATACCCTCGCAACTTTGTTTGCGTATATCTCGCTTTCCCGTGGGAATTTTGAAAAATCATTTCTCAATACACCCCTAGACGTCGTAAGAAACCTACATTCCAAATTTGTAATCTCTAGAGTACTCTAGACCCAGCGGTTTGGGCTGTGCGTTCACATATCCTCGCAACTTCGTTTGCGTATATCTCGTTTTCCCATGGGAATTTTGAAAAATAATTTCTCATTACACCCCTAGATGTCGTAAGGAACCAACATTCCAAATTTGGAATCAATAGACCCAGCGGATCAGTGAAACCGTTGCAACTTCATTTGCGTTCTCGCTTTCCCATAGGAATTTAAAAAAATCCTTTCTTGGTACACTCCTGGATGTCGTAAGGAACCTACGTTCCAAATTTGGAATCTCTGAACCCAGCGGTTTGGGCTGTGCGTTGATATACCCTCGCAACTTCGTTTGCGTATATCTCGCTTTCCCGTGTGAATTTTGAAAAATCCTTTCTTGGTACACCCCTAGATGTTGTAAGGAACCAACATTCCAAATTTGGAATCAATAGACCCAGCGGATCAGTAAAACCCTTGCAATTTCGTTTGCGTATATCTCGCTTTCCCGTGGGAATTTTGAAAAATTCTTTCTTAGTACACCCCTAGACGTTGTAAGGAACCTACATTCCAAATTTTGAATCTCTAGACCCAGCGGTTTGGGCTGTACGTTGATATATAGTTAAGTCAGTCAGTCCGACAGAACTTTGAATTTTATATATATAGAAAATCAAATATAACATCATTATAACTACCTACCTGACATGTATCTTCACTATGGCATTCATAGCTACTGAAATTACATGCATAGTCATCTATTTTTATGTCAAAATTAAAAAATCTACATACTTGGTTTAGATTCTCTTAAATTTCCGTAAATTCTCTCCTTTCCGAGAACGTTTCCTCAATGTTTCCACTAAGAGAACATTTCCGGAAATCGCCCATCACTATTCGACACGCTCTGCCCCCTTACTCTTGAAGATAATTCCGCACGATCGCCATTGGATTGTTAATTTTATGTACTCTTTACAGCTAAACTAGCGCTAACTAAATACTAAACTAAATGAAATCGGATTGTATGCTAACCAAATAGTTAGTAAACTATAAAATTTCAATGGTACGAATTAGGATTTGCTGTTAATTTTGCATTTGAAATAATACAGAATTGAAATTAAAATCGCGATTGCTATGCAGAATAACCTAGCTGGTCAGCGCTGGCCCGCCATTAGAAATTAATTTAAAACTACAACAACACACTTCAATCTGCTTGCTTTATGTAACTGTTACCTGAATGGACAAGCGCTTACAAGCGCTGGTAGATCGGTATAGGCTGCCAGCTTACTTTCTGTATACGGCCTAAGGTGGCAAATAGGCATACACCAGGGGTTTCACTCGTAGACTTTAAAACCCGTATGCTTGTTTGCAACTTACCATAAAAAAACCGTATTGCATCCACATTGCATTCAATACTGTCCGTTTTAGACGCACTATTACAAAATTCCGCAAATTGCATAAACAGATTGGACTTAGTTAAAGGTTTCTTGAAGATGCGAAAAGATGACATTATGATTGTGTCACACTTAAATACACTGACCTTTTTACAATACGATATTCATTTATTTGTATAACAAAAGAATACGAAATTGAGTAACGAAATATAAAAAAAAAGAAATTTTTCTAATTTAAAAATTTCGAAAGATAAATTAAAATTGTGACCATGAATAAAAAGTCGGTCAAGTGTTTATCGTTATTTACAAATCACACAGATTGAGCTAGCCCCATAGTAAGTTCGAGACTTGTGTTATGGGATACTATATTTTATATCAATTAACTTATTAGATAAACATCAAAGACCCGGGCCCTTAGAGTATAGAAAAGCAAGCTTTAGAGGATCGCTCTTTGACCATTGTGCAAAGCGTAAGCAGATGTTCTACAGTGCAAATTTTTAGTTTGCTTCCATTTCGTCGTTTTTACAGCTCCGCACTGCACATTTCACCATGATTCCTTATAATCCGAATAAATAACATCGACAGAAACAATCAGCGTGCGTGACTAACAGCTTCGTTCGTAACTGGCTTCGTTGTTGCTGTTTTGGGTTCGTCTGTTTGTTCATACTCGTTACCATCATACTTGCTCAAGCTCGCTCTATAGCTCGCTTATCTAAGCCCGGGCCAATCAGAAAAAGTTCGTTTTTCATCATTACGCCACGGAGGTCGTCAAGCAGAATCCTACTAATATTACAAAGGCGAAATTTTGCGTTCATGTTTGTTACCTCTTCACGCTCAAATGGCTGGAATTTTTTTTATGATATTTGGTATGTACGTGGCTAAAATCATGGATTAACACATAAGTTACTTTTTTTCCCGAAAACTACGCGATTCCCGTAGGATTTGGTCAAAAATCTTATATAGATGGTAAAATTAAACGGACAACAAGCTACACTGGGCGTCAAAAATAAGTAGTACAGTTTTAAAATTGCAATTACTCTTGAACTATAGAAGTTAGAGTTTTGAAATAAAAATCAATCTTTAAAAGACGATATTATGCGTGAAGTTTTTATTAAATGAAATTGTCTTTTAACTTTTTTTTATTTCAAAGGTCTAGCTTCTGTAGTTTAGGAGATATTGCAATTTTAAAACTGTACTACTTATTTTTGACGCCCAGTGTAGTATGTAATAGTTTATGTTTTTCTCTGAATAAACGATCTGATTTTGTACATAATCTTCATAAGCTGTACATGACCTAGGTATAGATCCTGATAAACACTAGATTCTAGATTTCCAGATCGCCTTGGCTGCTGTAATAGCCTGGAGATGTAATCATTGTTAACAATTGAGATATTTATTCTGTTTGTTTGTGTGAATAATACATTTTAATGATTTGATTGTCATAATTAAATATCTTCTTCTTGATTCAAAGACAGACGGAACAGGCCTCTTACTCTTGAAGATGATTCCGCTAATTGATCGCCGTAGGTGCTAATTCTGTTGTACATTTAACTAGACTAAACTAATTTTGACAGGACTAAAGGTGTTGTTGTCCTTCCTTGGTTTACAATTAGTGACAAGGATAGCAACACTTCTAGTCCTGTCAAAATTTGTAAAGTCTAGTTAAATGTACAACAGAATTAGCACCATTGGATTGTTACTTTTAGGTACTCTTTACAGCTAGACTAGCGCTAACTAAATAGTAAACTAAATGAAATCGGATTGTATGCTAACCAAATAGTTAGTAAAGTATAAAATTTCAATGGTACGAATTAGGATTTGCTGTTAATTTTGCATTTGAAATTATACAGAATTGAAATTAAAATCGCGATTGCTATGCAGAGTAACCTAGCTGGAGTTGATTCAAAAATTATAAATATATATTCAGAGTAAATAAATAAATATATACGGACAATTTACACAGATTGAGCTAGCCCCAAAGTAAGTTCGAGACTGCAACGCGTGAGTGATACCCCCGGTATTGCAAGCGTCTATAGGCTACGGTGATGCTTACCATCAGGCGGGCCGTTTGCTTGTATGCCAACTTTGTGGAATAAAAAAAACGAATCACTAAAATAACCATAAACTACAAAGTATTTCATGGATAAAATTCCAGGAATTACTTGTATTATGGTTAAAAATTATTTCGATACTTCGGCCGAAGTATCGGAATTACGTTTCTTATTAGCCCTCCGGAATTCGAACCCAGGACCTCCGGGTGGCGGTGCGGTTGGTAACCATTACGCCACGGAGGTCGTCCGATGGTCACCTATGGTCACGAAAGTAGAAACCAATGCGCCCTGTAGTAATTTTCTGTTCTCTTGAATATATTTACTTACTTACTACGCTGGGTCAGCGACCCGATAGTCTGTCGGGTCTGTCAGCCTTGCCAGTTAGTGGCTCCGAGCTCGAGCAGATCACCCCCCATTGCATCCTTCTACCGATATTTGGGCCGCCCCACTGGGCGTCGGCCTGTCTGTCTGCCTGAAGATCGAAGGGTCAAATGAGCATACCTGGTTGTCCTAGTTCCTCCAATCGCTTTAGATGTCCGAGCCAGCGCAGACGGTGAGATTTCATCTCTCCCATGTTGTTCGGCTCGTCCACCAAGTTCTTCAACCTCCCCATTTTTTCGTACTCTGCAGTTTCCGTCGTCGCGTCTCTTCTCAGTTGTGGTTGTAATCTTGGGGGACTGGTCTGCTCGCTTTATTAACATCTACATATTCGACATATTTAGGATTTGACCATAGCGCTATTTTGATCGACATCCCGCGTTTAGAGCTTGATTTCTGTATGTACCTGGATCTGTATTTTATTTATTCTTATAAATGTACTTATACATTGTAACAAAAGAGTGAAAGGAAAAAAATTGCTTAATGACAAAAAAGGCCGTAACCGGGTTTCTTTCGCCATTTCTTTTACCGGTGGCCATTTTGCTTGTGTCCGAAATGGTGGTAGTATATAACGTAGTTTATTCTCTGTATACATATATACAAATTGTAAATGACAAGAAAAAGTGCCTGTGAAGGTCTAATTTCTGAAATAAACGATTTCATTTCATTTCATTTTATTTCGGCCCGAGGATTCTTCGGATTCTCTTGAATATAAGACATTTAAATGACTGTAGTACCTAACACAAGTCTAAATAACCTAAATATATGAGCTGAACAAGTTTCTAAGTAATAGCCATCTTGAATTTTAATATTATTCAAAAATCAGACGATTTTCAACTTTAATTGCTGTTGCAATAAAGAAGTTTGTTTTCGTTTTAAAATCAGTTTTGAAACTGCTATGAAAATTTATTAATGTTTTGACTGGCTCTTTTTAAGTAGGGATAGCAAAAATGTCCTTACTAATATTAACGCGAAAAGGTTGTATGGATGTATGTTACTCTTTCACGCGAAAACGGCTTGATAGATTGACATTGGGTTGATATCGAAGTATTTTATGTTAAAAAAAAGTAAAATATATTTTTAAATTACGAAAAAGGCCGTAACTCGTTTTCTTTCGCCATTTCTTTTACCAGTGGTCATTTTGCTTTTGTTTCCGAAATGGCAGTAGTTTATAGAGTACATTTATTACACAAATCATTTATTATTGTACTCTCTGACAAGAGAACGTGTTTTGTAAAAACCTATTCTCCGAATAAAAAAGGACGGCTTGCACTCCGGGAGTGCCGGCAGAAGTGAAAACTTAAACATCAACGTTGTGCATCTGTACTAATATTTTATAGAGGAAAGATTTGATTGTTTGTTTGCATTGAATAGGCTCCGAAACTACTGGACCGATTTCAAAAATTCTTTCACCAGTAGAAAGCTACATTATCAGGGAGTGACATAGGCTATAGCTTTTCCCGAAATTCAATGTGGTTCCCACGGGAACGGGCCGGAACTTCACGGACCGTTTGGACGAAGTCGCGGGCATAAAAGTTAGTTTTTGCATATTTTGGAATGGAATCTTACGCTTTTTAGATCAGGCTACGGATCTGACGCGAGTTTCACATTTTTTACCCATCTAAAAAAGTGCCAAGCGCCGCTAAAGAAGTTTTCACTATAAAAGTTTTGAACCTTTGCTGACGGTACACTATTCTTGCGTCCTTTCCATAATATGTACAGATTGCAACATCATAATGACATACAAAACGACGACCCGCGACAACCTCTATGTATATTTTTGGGATGTGCGTGCAAACGGAAGCGATAACGGAGGTTGAGAACGGGTCGTGAGAAGCCAGCCGCGAGATGGGTGACAAAATTTTAGATAATTATAATTTTGTTGCACCAATCGGTTTAAGTTTGTACCTGGAACTCACAATTTATATTATTACCAGCGGACCGCCTTAGCTTCGCACGGTTCCCACGGGTTTTTCTAAAGATTCTTATTTTTTTTAATCTAACTAATATCACGTAGTACTATTATCTATTCTGTGCTAATATTATAAAGGCGAAAAGTTTGTGTGAATGTTTGTTATGTCTTCACGCTCAAATGGCTGGGCCAATTTTCATGATACTTGCTATGTAAACCCTGTTTCTTTTGACTTGACCAATGTAGTAAACAATCTTAGCATGTCTTTTTAACGAAAATAGCCAATTAAAATTATCATTTACACCCAAATAATAATAATAATATAGTTAGAAATGGCATTTAACACAACACTCTTATTATTCTGGCGACTTATCGATTTTACACATGAATATTTGAATAAAAAGACACGCTAAGATTGTTTACTACATTGGTCAAGTCAAAAGAAACAGAACAGCTGATACAAATTTTTAACAAGCTTAAACTCGCGTTTGACTACAATACAACCGCGTCTTGTGGTGCCATCTGTTCGTCGACATCGCAAGTGCAGCGCCACTTATAGTAGAAAAATATTTCCCCATTGGAATGACATACTTTCACGGGATAAAAAGTAGCCTTGGGCTCTGTACCCCTGACAATATGTATACAAATATACAAATTCGGACTAATCGGCTGATTAGTCAAGCCGTGAAGGAATAACAAAAAAACAAGCTCACCTTCTCATCTATACATTAAAACAGTAGACCCCGATATGTCTGTACTTTGAACATATTTGGCAAAAATGGAGAGGGAACAGTTAGAGAAAGGTAATAAAAGCGAAAAATTGTTTTTTAGAATTTATTGTCTGTCTGTCTGTCTGTTTGAACGCGCACATCTTCTAAGTTACTGAACGGATTTTAATCCTGTTTTCACCGGAAGATAGAGCTCGGGATGGAGCAGAATATAGGCTTTGTTTCATTTAAATTGCATGTTAGGAAAAGGAGTTATCCTTATTTGAACATTTCACGCTGACGAAGTCGCGGGTAACAGCTCGTGTATAATATTAGTATGATAGTATGAAGTATGATAAAGTCTATAGTGTTTGGGGGAGGCCTATGTCCAGCAGTGGACTTCTTGCGGCTGAGATGATGATGATGATGAATGTGTGAGCATTTTACTGATCCAGTAAGATTACATCAATATTTTCTAACCGACTTACGATCCGGATAGACTTTTTGCTATGTAAGATTAAAAATTCAATACATTTTTGACATATAGTGTCATTACGTAAACTAGTAAATTCCTCGCAACTTCGTTTGCGTATATTTCCCGTGGGAATTTTGAAAAATCCTTTCCTAGTGCTCCCCTACGTTATAAAAGGAACCCCTGTACAAAATTTCAAGTTTCTAACGACTTTAAGACTTGTTCATTCCACACCAATGTGTATAACATTCCGCGTATTCTTCTTATAAAATTTTAATGTACTTATACCTACATTGTAACTAATGAGTAGAAAAAAAAAAGGAGAGAAAAAAAAATACAAAATGACAAAAAAGGCCGTAACCGGTTTTCTTTCGCCATTTCTTTTTACCGGTTGCCATTTTGCTTGTGTCCGAAATGGTGGTAGTATACAGGGTGTTACTTTGCATTCTTTCCATATTCACAGAGCTAATACTAGGGAACATTACCTATTATATTAGATAAACTAGAGACTCCCATAATTAAAGCTAACTAAGATTTTAGTAAACTTGGTTTTGTGGTACAATAAGGAATAAACCATTTTTTTTTTAAAGTTCAACAGGCGCAATAGGAATAAACCATGTGGGCGTGGTTTGAGGCGAAACACACACACGGCACCGCGCACCGCCGCTGAGGGCGGTGCCGTGTGTTAAGCGCCTTATTGTTGATTTCAGACACAATTTCTGATTTTCCTTCCTACTTTACGTGCTTAAGATCGACAAAAATACCTAATTATTATTTTAATTCATTAATATCATTACGTTGTTCTCCATTTCTTTGCAAATTAATAAATTAGGTAGGTATTTGGGCAGAGTCGCGTTAGTCTTAGTTAAAAAGCTGAAATCATCTTATTTAGTGTATTTAAGTACAATTAATTGGTTATTTACAAGTTTCTACTTACCAAATTTACGTGCTGCGAAGTAATTGCTCAAAATGTCCTCCGTTCTCATGAAGGCACAGTCTAGCACGGCGAAGCGAATTTCGCTTTAGTTTTCGCAACACATAAACGTTTTCTTTGACTGTTTCGAACGCTGATTCAATCCTTTCACGTAACACATTTACACTGTCTATCTCCTCTGTGTATACTAAACGTTTCACTTCACTCCAAAAATAATAGTCCATCGGAGTTAGGTCCGGAGAGCGTGGTGGCCATGCTACTGGACCCCCACGTCCAATCCACCGTTCACCAAACGTATTGTTCAAGTGTTCACGCACTTGGCGTCCATAATGTGGAGGAGCACCATCCTGCTGGTAATACAGATTTTGCTGTAAGCCGAGGGGTACGTCATCAAGCATCTCGTCTAAGACGTGATGCAGCAACTCCATGTACGATAAGCTGGTGAGATGGCCTTGAATGAAATAAGGGCCCAGTAGATACCCGTCGATTATGCCAGCCCACACGTTGAGACTAAAACGGTGTTGAAACGAGTGTCGCTTAGTCTTTCGTGGATTGTGATCACGATGAGTCCACCAGTGCTCGTTATGAATATTAAAAATTCCAACTCTCGTGAACATGCTTTCGTCAGTCCTTATGATGTTGGCATGTCGGTTGTCCAGTAGCCAGCGACAAAATGTACTCCGTGAGGCGTTATCTTGAGGGAGCAGATCTTGGACTTTCCGAAAGTGAAACGGACGTTGGTGTTCATTTTTTAAGAGTTTCCACACAGTCTTGTGGCTCACACCAAAGTGGCGGCCTGCTTCCCGGGTACTGGCACGGGGCTCTCTGACGAAGTACTCGAGAATTGACTCTTGCATTTCGACAGAGAGTCCTACGCTGCCTCGAGCTTGAGCGTGGATAGGTACATCAAACTGGCGATGGTCTCTAAGCCTCTGCGTGGCAGCAAGCATCACCTGACGGGTCGGCCTCGGTCGGTTGGGAAACATTTCTACAAACATTAATACGGCTTGTCGCAAACTGTTACCACTTATTGCGTACAAGCGCACCATTTCCACTAATTCATTATTTGAAAAAGCTTCAGTCATTTTTACGCGGCACTCAACCACACGGAGCGAGCAAGCGAGAATAGCGAGATCAATGAATAACCGTGCGGCTTGTAAATCGATGCGCGTTCGACTGAGGCAGGCAAACGCCGCCGCTTACGCGGATGCCGCGGCCGTCGTCCGTCAGCGCGGGCGGCGCTTTTGATGGGAGAGAGAGACAAGGGATAGAGAGCGCGGCTCTCTTGCAGTTGTGATTTAGTGATGTGCATGCGTTATGATAATTAGTGGTGTGCCTAACAGATTGTCGATAAAATAAAATAGTCAAAATTAAAAAACAAAATTTTACGTCATGATTTTTTTATTTATTTGTGTTCAGTATCAGTAATATAGTTACCTATGTAAATTTGGCAAGAATGCAAAGTAACACCGTGTATAACGTAGTTTATTTTCTTTATTTAAACAAGTTGTAAATGACAAGAAAAAGTGCCTGTGAAGATCTAATTTCTGAAATAAACGATTTCATTTCATTTCATAACCCTTATAGTTTAGGCCCTGCGTTGATATGTCAGTCAGTCAGTCAGTCAGTCAGCTTCTCCTTTCATATATGTATATAGATATCCGAGATTGAATTCACCGACCGATTATTAATTTTGGCTGTTAGTTCTTACTACCTGTCAAAATTCAATTATGTTACCTACTTAATAATGATTGTAAATTATTTCTCAATTACTCAGTCTATCGTTAAAAACATTAATTATAAACATTGCTACTATAATGCCCCTTTAGCTAAAGGTTAAGTTAGCAAATTAATTGACTGAATAATCCGTTGCAATTTAACCAGTCTGGTTTCATCTTAGCCGAGTGGATATGACGAAATAATGTGGTTAGAATTTATTAAAGGATATTTCTAACTAATAGCATTGGTCTCGGCCATGTTGTGTTCCTACGGTGAGTAAGGTCTCCAGGGCTCCACTTGGGGGGGTTGGGAGGGTTGGCAACGCGTGATACCCCTACCGTGATGCTTACCAACAGGCGGGCCGTACGCTTGTTTGACAACTTTGTGGTGTAAAAAAAAAACATCATATCAATCCATAATCACCCCACTGAAGGGCTACAGTGGGGCAATTCACGTAACAAGAACGGATTCTAGTTCGATTCAACGACACTCGCTGTCCCGTTCAATTTCTATTTTGTATGAGTGAGACAGCGAGTGTCGTTGAATCGAACTAGAATCGGTTCTTGTTACGTGAACGTTGCCCCACTGGTCTTCCTTTAATCGAAGAGATTCGAGCGTACTCTACGCTGCTCCAATGCAGATTGGCAGAGGCCAAAAAATGTACTTGCATCAAAGCCTCTCAACCACATGGCATGTCACATTATGGCCATAGATTAACAGTCTATTTTTAATCTGTATCAAGAAATGATTGTACACATAAATGCATAGATAATTAGGTTTTTTTTTTCTATCATGAGAGCACCATTGTCTCATTGTTTCATTGTTCAGAGAACATTAAAGAGTACATTTTTTTATTTTTTATAAAACCATGTTTATTTACATTGTGATTATGTTCACGTGTTTTAAATGTATTTCCGGTTGGACTATTCGAAATTGGAACATTGAAACCAATGAAAGAGATGACCAGGGTAGAGTACAAAGTAATTTTATGCTAATAATGTTATTGTGAAACGTTGTAATTACAATATGAATATGCTATTGATAAATAATTCGTTCGTGGAGCTCGATGGCGTCGCTGTGTGTCGCACTCTAATATGAACACGCAAGTCAAGCGACGTCGACCCTAGCCAGTGTTTGGATGGGTTTCGTTATCTCGAGCTTCTCCGTGCTTCGGAGGGCACGTTAAGCCGTCGGTCCCGGCTGTTATCAGTAGGTGAAAACACCGGCCTCTGCCAATCAATATTTGAGTAGCGTGGCAGAGTACGCTCTAGTCCCTTTCGATTGAAGGGAGACCCGTATCCCAGCAGTGGGATGATTATGGGTTGATATGATGAAAATAATTCGTGTAAATCCCTTCACGCAAAATTTAGAAAACTTGAAATTTATTTACGGCCCTGGATAACTTTATCATTCATTAACCGTAATTTTGTAGTGGTAGACTAATTTGACAGAGGAAGTACTTCCTAAAGAACATGCTAAGAATATCCCAATCCGTCTAATTTCATTCTGATTAAATTCGTTGTGAGTTCCAAGACAGCTGTAGTTTTCTCCCCCGGGGCGTCAATAAGCTTCATTGCTTATTGTCAATCTGAGGTCGCCGTTGTTGATCCTGGGTTTACAGGAGACACAGTGGTGGGAATATATGATGGACTTGCGATGTAATTTACTTTATGGGCATTAAGTACTTAGCCCTTTTGTTCAGTTCAACTTACTAGACTCATTGTCTCGTTTGTCAGCTGTTCAATAAGAAATATCTAGCATGTTAGAAATATCAGAATACTGGCTGTATTTCTATTTGAAATGTTATGTTCTTCTAAAAAAGTAATAAAAAAATATAGTACCAAATAAAACTTAATCTATGAAACCTAACCTACTCAAACAGTGTTTGAACTTTACTTTCTGCAGAGGCTTAGTCAAACAATCCGCAGGCAGATCTGTAGTAGGTATAAATTACACTAATTAAAATCATCATAGTTTTTCCTACTTCTCAGAGGTTTATAATGGATGGATTGTATTCCACAAACCCATTACAAAGTCACGTCTTAGTAATTGGTAATAAAACGTAATTACCAAATAAACGTAACTAACTAACGTTAATAAAACACGTGAAATAGACCGTGGTGCTCGGCAATCGAGCACTTGATGTGCCATCTCTCTAGGGTATAATGCTTTTTGCTTCAAATTGCTGTTTACGTAGCGTAGTTGTTACGGAGGGAAGTCCTTTCAATACTTCCTACTCCGACTATCTTCTTTCTGATTAAATTCGTTGTGAGTTCCAAGACAGCTGTGTCATCGTGGGTTTTGAGTTCGGGTTGTCTATTTTTTTTTTTACGAATCACACAACGCCATCTAGTTCCAAACTAAGCTTGTACTATGGGTACTAGATTGCTGATAAATATACTTAAATACTTTTTTTTTGTAAATAAATTCTTATTATACATAGAAAACGTTTGCCTTGCGCAGGATTAGGACCCGCGGCCCTTGGGATAAAGTGACCATTGCTAGCCACTCGACCATCGGGCCTGTCGCTTTTAAAAGATGCAAACAGGCAGCGGCCGCGACTTCATTTTATACAAAAGACTAGCTTCCGCCCGCGGCTTCGCCCGCGTGGCCTAGTAACAATTAGCATATCTTTCTTCAGAAACAAATTCCGGTCCGGCACGGCCCGGTACGGTACGGTTCCATCCGGTCCGATCAGGTCCGGTTTATCCGGTCCGGTCCGGTCCGGTCGGTCCGGACCTTATAAGGACCCTGCATGCCAAATTTGGAATCTCTAGACCCAGCGGTTTGGGCTGTGCGTCCCCTTGCAACTTCATATGCGTATATCTCGCTTTCCCGTAGGAATTTTGAACTCTCCTTTCTTAGTACGTCCCTAGACGTCGTAAGGAACCTACATGCCAAATTTGGAATCTCTAGACCCAACGGTTTGGGCTGTGCGTTGATATACCCTCGCAACTTCGTTTGCGTATATCTGGCTTTCCCGTGGGAATTTTGAAAAATCATTTCTTAGTACATCCCTAGACGTCGTAAGGAATCTACAGTCCAAATTTGGAATCTCTAGACCCACCGGTTTGGGCTGTGCGTTGATATAGTTAAGTCAGTCAGTCAGTCAGTCAGTCAGGACTTTGAATTTTATATATATAGATGATTCTTATAATATTAAGCTCATTCATTTAATTCAAAATAATAAAAACAAGATCCTGAATGAATGAAAAAAAACCGGCCATCTTATAAAATACATTCCATTTAGGTAACGTTTGAAAATTATACAAAAATGTGGTTATCTTATGCAGTGATAACAATAATATGACTCATACATTAGTTTCACATCCTTCTATAGTCTAAGAGACCACTAACAAACTCATACGACAACTTTCAATGCTTCCTACTCCGTCAAATTTATTTTTGACTAGCGAACCGTTTCCGTGTATCCTGCTTTCCCGTGGGAATTTAAGAATGTATTTTACTTTAAAACCTTCCCCTTGAATCACTCTATCTAATAAAAAAAAACGCATTAAAATCCGTTACGTAGTTTTAAAGATTTAAGCATACATACGGATACACAGACTTTTATACTTAATTAATTAGATAAATTGTGCTATAAGACTTTTTAAGGAAATTGCAAAAAGGTTAGTCGACATCACAGGAGACCGAAGAGCTGGCAGCTACCTCGGATAAAGAATTACTTTAGCTATTCAAAGGGAGAACGCTGCCAGTATCTTCGGAACCTTGCCTAAAGGGACTCCTTTTATAATATATTTTAGTTATTTTGTTATATTTTTTAAGGTTTTTAGTTTTAGGTTCATTATAATTTGTTAATAATAATATATTTTTATATTACGTAAAAAATAAATTTGTTGCGAGTTCCAAGACAGCTGTAGTTTCTTCCCCGGGACGTCAATTAGCTTGCTCATTGCCAATCTGAGGTCGCCGTTGTTGATCCTGGCTTTACAGAAGACACAGCGGTGATGTGTTGTGGGCTTGTCGCGTATATCCATGCAATCCAATTCTTATTCCACACGGAAATTAGATTTATGGTGAATTATTAGTGACATAATCACTGACTTTGCAAGCTATGATCCCAAACGCGACCCCAAGTTGAAGTAATATCGTTAGAATTACAAAATTAAAACATGTAAGATCAAGTTTTGCCAATTTATATGTTAAATATACATATTTGTCAATATGTGTCTATACCACAAGAGTTTGTCGCACAATATTTTAGGTTATTTCATTTAATAGTTTCCTGTTTTGATAAAAGTTTTTTTTATTATAAAACTATGTAAAAACTTATAATGCATTATGCAGTGATTTTAAATTATATAATTACATAATTTTAAACTATTTCATGTCAAATTAAATAGAAAAATGTCACTATAAGGTCCTAATTTATTAATGAACTTCCTTTTAACACATGACTATATAGGTTACAATATGATCGTTTAGGCAAGGAAATAATGGTCTAGTATTCAGTAAAAAAAAGGCATTAAATTAAGAAATACTCGGTAAAATGCGCCTTTCTTGTAGCAGCCATCCGTCAGTAGAAAAAGAATTATGGGTGCGGTGCGAAGGGCGCGTCAACGCGTCTCACATATCAAAATGGTTGAATATGGATGAATTTATGTAGTAAGCAAATTTTTCTAACTACTTACAATACAGTAAATTTTTTTTTTTAAATTGAATACTAGACCATTATTTCCTTGCTTAAACGATCATTTGTAACCTATACAGTCATGTGTTAAAAGGAAGTTCATTAATAAATTAGGACCTTATATATTATATTCTTAACTTTTTTTTGTTCATGTTATGGCTTCCGCAATCTTGTTAGTTGCAATTAGCCAATGTCGTGTATTATGATAGCATATTATTCAAAGCAGCGCATTCATGTTGTCTCAGACTATACAGTCTCTGAGTCGAGACCCCCCAATGAAAGATGACAGCATTTCTTCAGGGAAGACGGATTTTAAACACGATTCACTTTTAATAGGTAGTTCCCGAGTGCTTAGTAAGAGTTTTTCGAGCACATTCGAACGTGTTGACGTTTAACAAGCCGACTGAATTGAAAAATAAGTTTAATATTGTCAATTTACTAGACGCGTTTTACATCCAAATTAGCCGGGTTACTCACTTCAAAATGTGAGCAAGTAAGACACATAATTTTGATATGTAACACGCGTCTTATAAATTCGCTACATGAGAATTCTGATCAATTTCTTGACTTTCGGACCATATAATGAACTGGTGATGTTTGACATATCGGAAATATCAAAATGGCGTCATAAATTTTAGCTTTCACAAAAACATTAACTTCTCAGTAGGGAAATTGTATTTTATCATTCTGTAAATGAGCATATACTCCTTGATAAATTTCGTATCCGTATTATATCAAAACAAAATGTAAGTTTCAAAAAAAAAATTCCTGTATTACAAAGTCAAACTTTGCAAAGTGTGGTACGGCCTTGATTGCTAGAAATAAAGCGTTATTTAGTCAAAAGTACAAAGACTTCTTTCTTATTGTCCGAATTCATAATCAAAAACCTCAAGATGTTTCTATTTGGTCGGTTTATTTACGTTGACAGGACCGAATGTGACCAAAAACCTCGTACTAAGCACTATGATCATAAACTCAAATCACAATGCAATTTAACCAATGTTTTCTTTACTATCAATAATGTCAATCAAACATCGTAACACACGGATATATTTTAATCACGAGCTCAAATTGAAGCTACCGTAGTTGGCGTCAAAATCCTGACATTAGCTAGCTGATCCTGTACACAAGTACGCGCGTTAACATCGCATTTCGTGCTACATTGAGGACTTTGTATGTTTTACCTCACGATGAAGTGATTGCGACTCCGCGATGGATAATGTTAACGCGATGAGAACACGCGACGAATTGGCCCTTTCTGAATTAGATTAGATTTTAATAAACCTGTCAAACGTCAAATTTCTATCAATAAAAGTGAAGTTTTACCACATGAGTAAAAATAAACCGCGGAACAGAGGCTTAACTTATAAGGCGCGTTCAAAATTTATACCTATTCTGGTAGGGTTGGCACTGTAGAATAAAATGAAATAAACGATAAGACCAGTTTTTTTTACAAGTTATTTATTAATTTTCTTACAAATCAAATCTATAATCACATGTTCCTACAGTTAACTCAGGGGTATTAGTAATATCGTGAGGTTGCGAAACTTCTGATGGTGTATGAAAAACGTTACAGTCGTCTGGTTTCATAAGTAAGCTATCGAAATCTTGATCACAATTTGTATTTTGAGGTTTCTTTAAAATATTAGTTATAAACATCTTGTTGCATGTGGTTTTACGTAAGTTGTAATTGCACAATTATCAATAAGACGTCAATATTAGAACATAATTAAAACTGTGGACTAATGACAAGCAAATATTTTGTAATTACTAAACTTAATAATATTATAAAGCTGTTTGTTTGTTTTGTTTGAACGCGCTAATCTCAGGAACTGCTGGTTCGAATTGAAGTTTTTTGGTGGATAGTCCATTTGTCAAGGAAGGCTTTAAGCTATATAACATTACGCTGCGACCAATAGGAGCGAAGCATCAGTGAAAAATGTTGCAAAAATAGGGGAAAATTATATATTCGCGATAGTGTTTTTGACAACCAGGCAAACGAAGTCGCGGGCACAGCCAGTAATATAATATACTAGCGAAACACACGCAACTTCGATTCTTGTATCCCGCATTCCCGTGGGAATTTTGAAAAATCTTGGTGCTCTACAATGAAGCTTCACTTGATTTGCCATCTCTCTAGGCTATAAAGCCTTTTGCTTCAAATTGCTGCCTTTACGTAGTTGCTAAGGAGGGAAGTCCTTTCAATACTTCCTACTCCATCTTTCTGATTAAATTCGTTGTTAGTTCCGAGACAGTGACAAACCATGGTGCTCGGAGCTTCACTTGATTTGCCATCTCTCTCTCTGGTCTACAATGCCTTTTGCATCAAATGCTGTCTCTCACGTAGTTGTTAAGGAGGGAAGTCCTTTCAATACTTCCTACTCCGTTTAACTTCTTTCTGATCAAATTTGTTGTGAGTTCCAAGACAGCTGTAGTTTCTCGCCATGCTCCATTGCTTATTGTCAATCTGAGGTCGCCGTTGTGGATCCTGGCTTTACAGGAGATACAGCGGTGGGAAAGGCTTGGACCGAAGTAAAACAAAATCCCTCTCCACAGTTTCGTAAACATTTTATAAAGTTTGAGCTAAAATTGGCGCCAAAATTGACACATCAATTAAGAATTTACAAATGGCGGACGATGTAATCTGTCAAAAATACCACGTAATATTTTAAAAGTTATCGGAAAACGCAATTAACATATTAAAATGCTTAGATTAAATACATGAGTGTTTATAATTTAAATTGTTTGCCATTAATTCATGTTTTCTGGGTTACGCGTGTCATAGGTCGGCCATTTTGATTTATCTGTCATTTGAATGCACTGACATGCGATGTTGTTTTGTTTTAGTTCTTTTTTACGTTTAAAATTTATGTTTTCTTATGAACCAAGAACCATCGCCACCCAGGAGCACCTGGGTTCGAATCCCGGTTGAGTCATGATGAAAAAATAACGTTTTCTGATTGGATTGGATGTTTATCTATATGCATAGGTATGTATTTGTTATAAAATATAGTATCGTTGAATTAGTAACTCATGGCACAAGTCACGAACTTACTTTGGGGCTAGCTCGATCTGTGTGATTTGTCATTACATATTTATTTATTGTTTATTTATTATTGAAACGGATAGTAGGTAAATATACTAAGAGGTATATATTTGGGTCTAGATATTATGAAACATCGCAATAATCTGCAATATGGCCTAGAAATTATGGAACACGACAAACAAAATAGAAATTGGTGAATTCACGAAATATTTGATGATCGTAAATTTTATTACGCATTATTTTACGCAATATATTAATAAAAACATGAAAAATATAAACATAAAAGGAAAAATGTTAATAAATGTTAGATTTTGTGCGAATTTTTGAATAAAATAAACGATTCGGGACAAGCCCACCAATACTTTCTACTTCGTCTTATTTCTTACTGGTTAAATTTCGTTGTGAGTTCCAAGACAGCTGTAGTTTCTCGGGAACGTCAATAAGCTTCATTGCTCATTGTCAATCTGAGATCGCCGTTGTTCATCCTGGCTACACATGAGACAGCGGTGGGAATGTGTGGTGGGCTTGCACCGATACTCTGCTATTTGCTATGCCTACCAAAATAGTATGATCGACTGCCTTCACTATATTTATCATAGTATCAAAGTTTATCTTAATTTAAACGTTGTAGAATGTACCCTTTTACCTATACATACAGTTGGATCTCCATTGTGAATGCTAGATAAATAATTGTACACATATTCCTAACAATGTAAAAGTACAGTGATTCGGAAAAGTGTTTTTAGATTAATTTGACAAAAAACTGTCAATTTTTGGGTTTCGTACCAAGAGGGTGCCAAAGGGTGTTACTAAGCCTGTTTGTGACCAGGAACCATGATAGCTCATGTATCATATGAACCATGATTGCTAGACAGTCGAAATTTTCACAGATAACGTAGGTATAAACTCTGTATTAAAGACAGTACGTAGACGCTTAAAATATTAAATCTATTGTATAGATAATGGCACGGAACCCTTAGTGCGTGAGTTCGGCTTTCACTTGGCCGGTTTTTTGACATTTTAAGAATTCTAATGCCATCATAAGACAACAAACATTTTGTTTCCATTAACATGACTCTGCCACGCTCTGTTCCAATACGGATTGGCAGAGGCACAGCCCAGACACTCCATACAACGCGCGTGAAATAATTACCTATTTCTACTACATAAGCCAATGTCGTCTGTACACGCGCACACGTATGCGCACACGCATAAACATTCGTTCACTAAGCGCACACCTTTACTACTTTTCCCGCCTTGACACCCGCCTGGGATAAGGTAACGCGATTCGGTGCAGGGCGGAGAGTGACCATTCTACCTCGGGTTATTACTTATTCTATGGCAGAGGTCAGTATTCTTAACTCGACTGTCATCGGAAATACCAGTCGTATTTAATAAAATAGAAAAAATGACGACTGGTAAATAAAGAGGCAAAAACCTGTTACGGCTTTTTTACCTTTACGTACAAACTCATTGTCGTATTAATAATTAGTTAAAAAATTATCATAAATCATTATTTCTATTTTATTTACAAAAAATCTATTTTACAAATATCTCGAACTATGATATTTCCAAAATGTTATTAAATATCGTTTACTAAAATTAATGTTACTTCGATATGACCTTAACAATAAAAAAGTCATTTTTTACGTGTACATACAAAAACTGTAGTAATAAAAATATCGTCTTTAATTTATTACTTAGTTCTCAAAAAATCGGATTAAATTATTTTATTTAATGAGTTTCACTGCTAAGTCACAACTACTGAAAGAAGGACAAACAAACACATAATATTTGTTACGGTACGGACGGCGGAATGGTTAAGAGAGGTAGGGCACAGCGGATAATCCGCTTAAATCGGAGCAGCCCGTCTGGGGAAGGACCTCCACCTTACAGAAGCTTGTAGCCAAATAGTATTGGTCTCGGCCATGTTGTGTTCCTACGGTGAGTAAGGTATCCAGAGCTCCACTTGAGGAGGTTAGGAGGGTTGGCAACGCGTGAGTGATACCCCCGGTATTGCAAGCGTCTATAGGCTACGGTGGTACTTACCATCAGGCGGGCCGTATGCTTGTTTGCCTATGCGGCATAAAAAAAACATTGAAAAAAAATATTGGTATAAATATTTTGGTAACAAGCGAAAAAATGTTATGCGAGAAAACGAAGATAAATAAAGTTAAAAAAACTATAAAAATGTAAAGTATAAAAAAGAGTTCGGTTTGTCACAGTATTAGCACAGTAAATATATAAGCTAAAGCAGTAAAGAAACTACGTACAAACGTTCGAAATGACGCACGCACACAGACGCACGTCTAAACAAGACCCCTAAGCGGACATCGCAGTGCTGTCTTGTGATGTCCGCTTACGGGCATTAATTTAACTAGCTAAATAGTGACAGGCCCTAACACCTTTTACACTGAACTGTACTCGTGACGAAATACTGATGGATTTAAGTTGACTTCTGTGTATTGTATTGTGTCATGACATGACAAAAGTTAAATGTCTCCAGAATTCCTAACACCTTTTCACGCAAAGGGTATATTAGATTTAACTAACTGATAGAAATTAAAAAAAAACTACAGAAAAAAGAATAGACATTACTTGTTTACCCTTGGTCCGTGGGGTCCTAGTGCTAATAAGACTTTTTAAGGGAATAGCAAAAAGGTTAGTCGACACACAGGAGAACGAAGAGCTGGCAGCTATATCGAACAAAGAATTAGTTTAGCTATTCAAAGGGGGAACGCTGCCAGTATCTTCGGAACCTTGCCTAAAGGGACTCCTTTTAATAATATATTTTAGTTATTTTATTATATTTGTTAAGGTTTTTAGTTTTAGGTTCATTATAATTTGTTTATAATAATATGTTTAGTTTAGTTTTAGTATGTGATGTTTGAAATGATACCCGTAATTATAATGACAATTATGACAACTCATACCTTATCATAACTCTCCTAGTCTCTCAACACATCCAACATTAACTTATATAACGAAAAATATTTTTTCAAGTTCATAATACTTTGTTTTATACTACAAAGGTGGCAAAAAAGCATACGTGTCACCGTAGCCTAACGCTTGAAATACTGGGGGTATAACTCACGCGTTGCCAACCCTCCCAACCCCCCCAAGTGGATCTCTGGAGAGCTTACTCACCGTAACACAACATGGCCGAGACCAATGCCATTTGGCTATGAATACTTTTAACTATTTTCTATCCAACTTTACAAATTACGTAATGTTGTCAATACCATTAAACAGTCATTTATTATAATGATTAATTCTACAATACAACCATAAATCACGGTTGCATAGTTGACGATTGGCATCCCATGCCTTCGAGGTAACATGTCAATATTGACATAAGAACTTTGAACTTTTGTATCTATGGGGCCCTAATTTATTAGTGAACTTCCCTATAACACATGACTATATTGGTTACATATGATCGTTTAAGCAAGGAAATAATGGTCTAGTATTCAGTTTAGTAGATAGAAAAATTTGCTTATTACATAAATTCATCCATATTCAACCATTTTGATATGTGAGACGCGTTAACGCGCCCTTCGCACCGCACCCCTAAACCTTTTTTTTCTACTGACGGATGGCTGCTACAAGAAAGGCACATTTTACCGAGTATTTCCAAATTTAATGCCTTTTTTTTTACTGAATACTAGACCATTATTTCCTTGCCGAAACGATCATATGACACCTATATAGTCATGCGTTAAAAGGAAGTTAATAAATTAGGACCTTATAGGGTACTTGCACTATTTTTTTTCTGTCACAATTTCAACACATTTTTATTTGTTTACAGTGCCACAGACTTATCTGTGCCGGTGGCCAAAACTAGAACTAATAAAACCTTGTACCTTGTACATTGAAAATTACCTTCAATGGCTTCGATTCTAGCGCCCCCACCATCGGTACAGAGAAGTTTGTGGCACCACTGTACTTGTTTGCACAATTTTTTTTCTGTCACTATTTTTGACGCAATATCTGAGGCACCTTAAGGCCCCCTTATACGCGAAATACGCGGAAAAAACATGTTTTTTTAAAGCTTTAATGTTTTCTGTTATTGCAATTATCTTTTATTAGTACAGTCAGGTGCACGTCGAGCATTACACTTCACACTTTCGGTACAATATTGGCTCTTATGACATAGAACTTATGAATGGTACAAAGTCCAATATGTAAAGGTCGACCTGCTCTTGACTGTACCATTATAAAAGCAAGTGCTAAGTTTCTTTCAAATTGGTTTTAGTACAAATCTGCCGTCTGAAATGATAGTAAGAAAAAATTGTGACGATTCGAAAAAGCTTGTATTCTATTTGTATAAAAACATTTCACTTTGACTTTGAATTTGAATGTGTAACTAATTAATTTCTTTTCTTGTTTCAGAGACAATACTGCAACATAAAAACCGAAATATGTTGCAGAATAGAACTATCGAACCTCTCCGGAGGTAATCAGGGCTCACTTGGCGTAGGCTTGGCCACATTCCAAGGTAACAGCCAAGGGGGCCTATTCGCGACCGGCCAAGTTGGCACTGGCCAAGTTGCCACTGGCCAAGTTGGTCAAACAGGCCAAGTGGGCCAAACAGGCCAAGTTGGCCAAGTCGGTCAAACTCAGTCATTCGGATCAAGTTCGTCAAGTTCATCAAGTTTTGGTGCTTCGCAATCTGGTACTAATTATGGTGCTTCTGGCTACGGCAATAACAGGGGAGCTGGTTCATTCCAAGGTTAGATATAATAGATGGCGCTACTGGTTAAAATAGACCATAGAATAGCCCTTTTATATACGTCATTACACTAAAAGCCTAAATTTTGTTTAGACGAATAGCTTACCGAAGTTTTCAACTAGCCAAGTGGCTGTTTTTTTTTCTTAAACGTTAACTTTATTGACATGTTCACATATAAGTAATCAAAATTATATACAAAACTACTATATAATAGAGTGACATTTAAGCCACTGTACATGCACTAGTAAGCGGTACTTCCTTCGTAATAAATACCTAAATTTAGACTCAATCTTAAGCACTATCTTGCTTATACAAAATACAATACGAGCGAGATAGCGACATTAAGACAAGATTTTTGTCTGTTTTTGTTACGAGAAGAGTTTATTTTGAATGTTTTAAATGCATGACTCAAGTATAAAACTAGGTGTTTCATTAAATGGCCATATAATGAAAAGGCTAGTTTAAATTTAACAGTCTATTTCAACCAGTTGATTGCGTCACGAACATCCCGCAGGGTTATTAAGGTGGTACAATTCGCATAGCCCGAGAATAAATTTTAGTATTTGTATTATATAATATATTATATTTGTAATTGTATATTATAAACAGCTCTGTCTTTCATTGCAATATGATCAGAATTTGATCCTACAAACACAATATCATCATCAACCCGTTTTGGACAAACGAGGGGGATTTTCACATCCAAATTTCCGTTCATATCCATAAATTTTAATATAAAAAGCTCATAAAAAGGGTCTTTGACCAACATAACAGTGGAAAAGTTGGGCTAATAATAAGGACTCCACGGATTTGGTTTAACGACTGTCATTTATCAATAACTAATACAAGTTTCTAGGAGAAAAAATATATTTGTATAAAATGTAAGAAAATAATTTCGCGGGTCGTGCGTATCGTACCACCTAATGTTAACTCATTATTTGTACATATGTCTGAAAAAGAAACTATTGACGTTTAATAAATAGCGAGTCTTCTTCTTCTTCTTCTCAAGCAGCCGTTACACAATTGACGGATTGAGCAACACGTTACACAGTCAATCTAGATCATCCCCTACCATGAAATTAAATCGCGAAAATACAGACTGACGTTACTTGAATTCTAACCAGTATAAATAAATAAATATACAAATCACACAAAATTGAGGTAGCCCCAAAGTAAGTTCGAAACTTGTGTTATGGGATACTAACTTAACTATATTTTATTTTATAACAAATACTTAAATAGATAAACATCCAATCAAGACCCGAGGCCAATCAGAAAAAGATCGTTTTTCTCTCTCTTGATCTCCTGGGCCACCATTACGCCACGGAGGTCGTCAATCAGTTTTGAACATAATGTCTTTTCTGACAAGACTATGTGTTTCATTGTTTCGGATGGACACTTTCATGGCTCTGCCCCCCCTCCCCCCCCCCCGCCCCCCCGATTCCCTTTTCTCATAACAAAAACAGTTTCAGTGTAATCTCAAACACACATTATCTCGTTCAATCTCTATTTTGTATGAGTGGGGCAGCACTTGATGAGATTGCCATGAGATTGAAACTGTTTTACGAGAATAATAGCTGGTAATGGCTGCTTTTGAATTGTCAAAATCAAGTTTCGATGGTAACTCTTTTAGAATTATAAAAATAATGTTTTCGTAGTTTTTGATAGGAGAAATAGACTCGTTATGGTGTGAGTAGACCTCAGAATACAGATATTCTAGCTTAAGCGTTCATACGGTGGCAAAAACTACACAGAAAGATTTTGTTTGATTTTATTCAATCTGGACATGTTGGCATTACTTCTGAAAAGATTGCTTTCTAGCAAAAAGGCCGCCTTGTTACGATTTCACTAGTGTATGTTGAGTTTATGTAAACTGTGTTCTAACTGTTGTGAATTACAAATAAAGTACATTCTATCTATCTATCTACTTCTGTATTTTGAGGTCGAAAGATTTTTTTAGGGTGCTTACATGGAGAGGCATGTTTCTGGCTCTGGCTTTTCTTTGATTAATTGAAACTTTATACAACCCTGCGCCGATCGGTACCGATGCACACCCGGCGGCGCCTGAAACCTGCTGCTCTGTGTTAAAGAATATTAATATTATAAAGATTAATATTCCATTTGTACATATTTGTTATATTAAGTTCACCCATAAATATCTAAAGAGAACCATAATACATCCATAACCATTAATTGTATAATGAAAGTAAACCCATGTGGCGTAAGACCTATGCCCCTAAGCGATATTTGGTAGTATCTGCAGCTGGGAAATCCTCAGTGGGTATTCGGGACAAACCCACCATACATTCCCACCGATGTGTCTCCTGTGTAGCCAGGATCAACAACGGCGACCTCAGATTGACAATAAGCAATGAAGCTTATTGACGTCCCGGGAGAGACTAAAGCTGTCTTGGAACTCACAACGAATTCAATCAGAAAGAAGATAGTCGGAGTAGGAAGTATTGAAAGGACTTCCCTCCTTAACTACTACGTGAGAGACAGCAATTTGAAGCAAAAGGCATTATACCCTAAAGAGATGGAGAATCAAGTGAGGCTCGATTCACCCACACCAAAGTGAATTTTGCTATCCCTGTGGGTACAATTCCGCGCGGTATTTATATCTAAGCCGTCGGTCCCGGCTGTTGGCTATGGATGATAGTCGTTAAGCCAAGCCATCAGGTGGATTGAAAACACTGGCCTTCGCCAATCAGCATTGGAGCAGCGTAGCAGACGCTCGAACCCCCTTCGATTGAAGGGAGACCCGTATGCCTGCAGAATGATTATGGGTTGATATGATGACAGAAGCAGTCTACCATCAAGTTTATTTAAAAGTGTGATGTAATATTTATTCCTTATTGACCACAATACACAAGGTACCACGAACTTATCTGAGCCGGTGGCGATAACTAGAACAAATGAATACGCCTTGAATAATTTGACAATTACCTTCAATAGCTTCGATCACAGCGCCCCCGCCATCGGCACAGATGAGTTTGTGGCTCTGTACTTTGGCGAAAGGTCTTCAATTTTGACAGAGCGCTATCAAAACACAGATATTATGTTTTGACACATAGATAGTAGCGCCAACTGGTGGCGAAAATTTTAATAAAACCTTTGCATTCTCTACAAATCAACCTTTGGGAGTGCAGCAAATTTATTTGTTCTTTTAGGTGCTGGCCAAGCTACTGGGTCGTTCGGATCAAACTCACAGTTCGGTAACAATGGAATTTCCGCAACTTTCGGATCATCTGCTGGCTCTGTAAACCGAGGATCCAGTGCATCTGGTTTCGAGAGCCAAGGGTCATTTGGAGCCAACAAATTCGGTACAGGATTCCAGAATATCCAACCTAGCAAAGGCGGTTCAAGCTTTAACGAAGTGTATAAGTCCACAAGCCAATCTAACTTCATTGAGACCGATTCGTCGTCAGCTGGTAGCGAAGCCTCTGGCATATATCGTCCTGGAGCTATAGGTATGTACTTTTTTAAGACATATGTGATATTATTTATTTAACAAGGATAAACTAATAAACAACTACAGTAATAATAACACTAAAATTGAACTAAAAACTAAACTAACATTAATAAAACGAATATTAAAAATTAAATAGGCATGGTCCTTGTGGCAGGGTGCCCGAAATGCTAGCAGCGTTACCTCGCTGAATGGCGAAAGAGGTCCATTGAGCGAAGTAACTGCCAGCCTTTGGGTCACCAGTGGTTTGTCGCAACCTTAAGGAATTAGTTAGTGTTCGGGACAAACCCACCGCACATTCCCAGTACACTATTGTCTGTAAACCCAGGTTTTTGACATTAGTTAGTCTTCGATACAAGCCGAACATTTCTACCGTTGTGTCTTCTGTGTCTCTTGTACCACCTGATCCAGGATCAACAACGACCTCAGATTGACAATAAGCAATGCTTATTGACGACAGGGAGAAACTACAGCTGCCTTGGAACTCAACGAATTTGATCAGAAAGAAATTAGTTGTACATAACAGATGTTCCATTTCACGAAGTACATTTGGCAGTGAATGTTGAAACGTTCACATGCACAATGTTTGTAGCGTGCGTAACCTAGGAAACGCACACATAATATCCATAGCCAAATGTTCTTCGTGAAATAGTATATCTGTAAGAAAATGTAAAAAATGGAAATGTA
Organism: Endotricha flammealis; assembly: GCA_905163395.2. NCBI lineage: Eukaryota > Metazoa > Arthropoda > Insecta > Lepidoptera > Pyralidae > Endotricha > Endotricha flammealis. The sequence goes on along the minus strand of LR990882.1, from coordinate 815,836 downwards.
ATTCATCTTTCACGACTAGTTACGTTGAGTTACGAAACTTTAGTTACCATACCAATGAATGATGAAATTTATTTTGTATTACAAAGATTCCGACCTCCGTGGCGTAATGGTTACCACGCCAGATCGCCACCCAGGAGGTCCCGGGTTCGATCCCCGGTCGGATCATGATGAAAAACGAACTTTTTCTGATTGGCCTCGGGTCTTGGATGTTTATCTATATATGTATTTGTTATAAAATATAATATCGTTGAGTTAGTATCCCATAACACAAGTTTCGGACTTACTTTGGGGCTAGCTCAATCTGTATGAATTGTCCCTATATATTTACTTATTTATTTATTTTCTATTTTAGGAAGTGGATTGAAGCCCGGTATACCATACCTACCACCAGTAGACAGTTCGACACAAGCGTCTTCTATTAGTAGTACAGCGTTTGTCACACAAAGACCTTTCTCAACACCCCGACCCACCACACAAAGACCAACGTATTTGCCACCATCGACCAGGGTAAGATCGTCATTATCCTTCCTAAACTTTCTTTACTGTTGTTCCCTCCAATATGCTGGTATTCTTTCCCCATTTCTTTTACCAGTGGTCATTTAGCTTTTGTTTCCAAAAATGCTAGTAGTTTATTTAGAGATTTATTACCGTGTGTACTTTCTGTCAAGAGAACGTGTTTGTTTGAGAACCTATTCTTTGATTTTTTTTTAATCTGAAACCATCGATTAAGACCACCACAATTCTCACATCTTGGAACCTAACTGGTCGCCCACAGTGCGGTTTCAGAGGAATTTCCTCCCGCAAACGCTTAAGCGGGTTGCAGACCAAGAGCTAAAGCTAAATTAGTTTCTAGTTAGTTTAACATACATTACTCGTTGTGGTCTGCAGCCAAGTTTAAAAAATCACATCAGCCATGCAGACTAAGCTGAATTAAGTTAACAATGACTCTTAGCTCTTGGTCTGCAACAGGCCGGAATTAGAATGTGCTCCTCGCCGAGGTATACCCAAGGGAGTACAATATGGGGTGCTTTAAAAAGGGAGTATAAGGGTTTTCTAATCGGATCGGCAACGTGCGAATACCCCTAGTGTTCCAAGCGTCCATAAAATTCAAAAATTCAAAACTTTTATTCTGAGAATAGCTTTTCACAAACACGCTCTCATGTCAGAGTATACAGTTGTAATAAATGATTCGTATAAATTAATCTACTCTACTACTACAATTTCTTCAAACAAACATAAGCGGTGACTACTTACCATCAAATGAGCTGTAAGCTTGTTTGTTTGTGGTATATATAATAGTAATGTAACTTACTGTCTTAGGAAACCCCAGTCTGATTATACAATTTATTTTAGGCACCTGAATACTTGCCACCAGTAACAGACAACTACAATGAAGGATCACTTCTTTTGGGACCTAGCAGACTTCCAGCACCTACCCCAAGACCTCAAATACCATTCAGTAAGTAATCTTTGTTCTTTAGTGCTCCGTATTCAAAGAATTGAGGAGCTCGAGGGCGTCGCTGTGTGCCGCACTCTAATATGAACGCGCAAGTTAAGCGACGTCGACCCTAGCCAGCGTTTGGATGGGTTTCGTTATCTCGAGCTTCTCCGTGCTTCGGAGGGCACGTTAAGCCGCCGGTCCCGGCTGTTGTCGATGGATGACAGCCGTTAAGCCAAGTCGGTAGCCTTAGGGCGGTTTGAAACACCGGCCTCTGTCATTCCGCATTGGAGCAGCGTGGCAGAGTACGCACTAATCACCTTCGATTGAATGGAGACCCGTATCACAGCAATGGGATGATTATGGGTTGATATGATAATTCAAAGGGTGCCAACGTAACTCTATAACTAAAACTCCGTCAGTCCGACCGTTCTTCTGTCACTAGGTTGTATCTCGTGTAACGTGATAGCTTGACAGTCGAAATTTTCACAGATGTATTACTGGTGCCGCTGTTAGAACAAATACTAAAAATATAATAAATATTTAAGGACTCCAATGCAACAAACATCACGTTTTTTGTATTGGACCCCCCCCCCCCCCCCCCCCTTTTTTAATATTTAACACTAGTATGTAAGATTTTTCTGTAATACTAACAATTTTATGGATTATAAGTTTAGTTTTAGCTTAAAACAAATTATTCTGAAATAAAATAAAAATATTCATTTTTTGCTCTATATTTATAAATAACGGCAAAAGGTAGACGCTTGGAATATCAGTCTAGGATTCATTGAGGGAACAAATTTTAATAATGGATCCAACTGGAATGAGGGTTCCGGCACAATCTAAATTTCGAAACCCAGTAGTTCGGAACTCATTGCTTCGATAGACCATGTATTTCTAAGCATCGCTGTGGTCTACGATGTCCCGTAACACGCTTAAGAGAGTACATATTTACTCTGATTTAAAGACCTCTAAATTGTACTCTTCAGGAAATATTGAATTCGGTAGAGAGTTCCTTACGATGAAGGTTGAAGCAAAGCTACTCACCAATTCTCCTAACATTAGAATCTGTTTTTAGATGACATTCCGTCCGGTTGCGCTGCAGCGTTGAAGTGTACTCCTATTGAGTTCTGCACATCTGATGGTGTGATCTCTAATACTTCAGTAGCCCTCACCAGAGACCAGGAGAATTATCGTGTACCTCTTACGGTTAGTACTAAATCTACTCTCAAGCGCTAAATCATCATTGAAACTCCATCTAGTCACTTGGCTAGTATGGTAACTAATTTGTCCTCTTCTTTCATAAAATATATCTAAAGAAATCTTCTCCAACAGGACTGCAAAGACTTGGAGACCGGTAACATTGGTAAATGCTGTCGTGATCCATATTACACTGACCCATGGCCAGTTAACCAACTGGGTAAGTGGGTGCCCGGTGTGTTTGGTGGTGGAGATGGGAAATATCAACCAGATAATAGAGGAAGTCCAAATAACCCGAGACCAATTGCTGTAACCAACAGAACACCTGTCACCGGCGGTGTCACTAGGAATTACTTCCAGTAAGTATTTTTAATTAGAGAAAGAGAGAAAAGAAAGTGAGAAAGAAAGAAAGATAATCCTTTATTCAAAACAGCACATGAGAGATAAGAATGACAACGTTTAATACAAACGAAGAAACAATAAAATGGTCCTACGTTTAGTTTTTGAATCAGGGTTTTTAAAATTTGTAATGAAATTAAATTTAAATCATTTATTTAGAGAGTAGACCGTCACATGCACGTTCCCTTGTCATGTTTTACATAATTATTTTTCTGTAGTAAATAAATAAACTACCGCCATTTTGGAAACAAAGCAAAACGACCACTAATAGCGAAATAAACCCTGTTACAACCTTTTTTGTCATTCAATTCATATTTTAACAATGTTTTGACAATACATTTAGTATTTAAAATGATACAAAATCAATATTAGTAAACATAGCATCACATAAAAAATATAAACAGTACACTTACCCAAAAAACAAAGATGTATAGTTTCTTGTTTCTCATAGGGAATCAAAACCAACGGTGCCACCACAAGGACCTAACCACGTCACTCCTGGGTTCCCTGGAACCGGAACCAGAGTAGTGCAAGAGGGTGGACAGTTCGAAGTAGCGTCTAAGGGACAATTTGGCCGATTTGGACAAGGCCAACAGGGGCAATTTGGATTTGGACAAACTCAACAGACTCAAGGTATGAAATAGATCAGAAAGTTGATTGCAAGTGCAATAGATTTATATGAAATACTAAAATCTGACGTTCAAACTCTCAGCAGATAGCCTGTTTGGAAAGCCAGTAAGACGTAAAAGTATTTTAAAGTTTTTTATGCAGAAGAGCAAACTACTGTGACCACAAATTTTTATCCTTAAAATAATCTTCTACTTTATAACCTTTTTCATCAAGCAACTTTTGATAGTCGACTTAAATTTATGCAGATGCAGATAAATAAAGAAAAGGAGATATTTTAAAATAATTTTTTTTCGTAGGATCTCAAATATCAACGGCTACAGCACAATTCACTCAACAACAACAAAATAAACAACAATTTGGTACTGGTGGACAAATTGTGACAGGAGGCGGTGGACAATTAGTGACAGGAGGCGGTGGTCAAATAGTGACAGGAGGCGGTGGTCACTTAGTGACTGGGGGAGGTGGTCAGATATCGACCTCAGGACAAGGTTTCCGTCAGGAACAGGGACAATTCGCAACTGGTGGCCAATTGGAGGTCACTGGAGGGGTAAGTTCTAAAGAAAGTTCTGCTAAAAAGGGTCTCGTTATTATAAATACCACTAATGATTAAATTTAAATATCGATAATTTCATATGTCATACACATACCGAAAACAAGGATTTGGACATAAAGATGTCAGCAGACTTTAAAATTTTAGTGATTGTTGGTGAAAACGGTCATCAGACATTTTGGCATGAGAAACGCGAAGTAATGTTGGACTACATAATTTTGGGCGTAATCATTCTGATCTCGTAACGAGCAGAGAGAATTATCAGGCATTTAGACGGTTTTGCAATCTATATTATTGAAATTAAAATTATAAACAACAGACTCACAGCGTTAAGTCCCAATAGTAATGTAACAATAGACCGTGGTGCTCGGCAATCGAACTTCACTTGATTTGCCATCTCTCTAGGCTATGATGCCTTTTGTTTCAAATTTCTGTCTCTCACGTAGTTGCCAAGTAGGGAAGACCTTTCAATACTTCCTACTCCATCCAATTTCTCTCTGATTAGATGTATATAGTGAACAGCAGACACCTATTCGTTGCCATGGTTACCGTAGCGTAAGACGTCACATTCATCTTTGAATTTCGAGCAATTTTTAAGTTTTTTTACTAATTTTACCTTTCAACAGACGATCCAAAGCGCTTTCAATAAGGCCCAGCAAAGCCAGACCTCTGGAATAGGTGTTGGTATAGGCCAGGCGGAGATCACTGGCACTGGTCAGGGAAGCAGATTTGGAGTAGGCCAATATGTGAAAACAGGACAGGGAAGCAGGGTCGAAATCGAAACGTCTTATTCAGAGAATATCTATAGAGTATTCCTGCAGCAGTATACCGCCGCTGGAGGACAATGTGGAGTGCTGAACGTAAGTAGTTTTCTCTCTCTTTTTTATGGTAGACGTTGACAAATGAGCGGGACAGCTGATGGTTTGTGATCACCACACGTATATGTATCTAGATTTATATTTTATGTAAAAACCAAAATGTACGATATATTTTTAAATGACAAAAGTGGCCGTAACTGGTTTTCTTTCGCCATTTCTTTTACTATTGGTCATTTTGCTTGTTTCCCAAATAGTAGTAGCTTATATTATGTAGAGTAGATTTATTACACCAAATCATTTATTACTGTATTCTTTGACTAGAGAGTGCCTGTAAAGTACTCTCCGAATAAACGATTTGAATCTTTCAAGGAGTGACTCTTGAACTAGAATAAACTTTGTTTGCATAAATCTCCAAAGTTGTTTGAGCTATCGAAAATATTTATAATAAAATATTGTAGATCGTAAAATTCTGTTCTCGAGTTTATTAAAAAAATTAACTCTTGAACTTGAATTTAAAAACAAAATTGCTTATTCCAAAACGGTTTGAGCTATCAAAAATATGTCTAAAAAAGATTGTAGTTAAAAAGATTGTAGTGTAAAATTTTCTACATAAAAGATATTAATTCATTTTTCCTTACGAGGCACCATTCTCGAGTTATTTGTTGAACTTGAATAAAAAAAGTTTATTTGCTTATATCTCAGAAACTGTTTAAGCTATTGAAATTATGTCTAAGAAAAAAATAAAGTTCGTAAAATTTTCTACAAAAAAGATATCTTTATAATTTTCGCTACGACACTCCGTTCTCGAGTTATCCGCATAAAACATTTATCTAATTTCTTAAATGTACTGACCGCGCCCTTGGGTATACTATTAAAATATGATTTACGATTGACATTTCAATCTATCACCGGAATCGAATGTTTCAAAACTTGACACAACATCTTTAATGGTTTTATTACGATGGTTTGATAAGGTCATAAGTTGAAGATCATTGTTACAATGATACAACCATTGAAAATTACGCGAAACTTAACATAAAACAGTACTTTACGCCGCCGGCGCACCGGGGAGCTTATTATGACACGATTTTTTTTAAATCAAAGTTGACAAACAAGCATACGGCCCGCCTGATGGTAAGCATCACCGTAGCCTATATACGCTTGCAATACGCTATCACTCACGTGTTGCCGACCCTGAAAAAATCTTGTAATGTCCCTTTTGAAGAACCCCATATTTTAGTCTAAAAACCACAGCGGGGATCTCATTCCACAGCCTCAGCGTTCGCTGGAGGAAACTCCTCTGAAACCGCGCAGTACGCGACCATTTTGGTTTTAGCATGTGAGGTTGGATCCCCCGCCGCCGGTGACGAGCAGTTAGATGATATAAAGTTGACGTAGGCATCAAGTCAAACAATTCTTCGAAACAAACCCCAAAATATCTATAATAAATAGTTGAAAATCGATTCTATTTTTTAATTAAACGCTTTGGGAGTGAGTCAAATATTATTTTAAATGAATTAAGTGATGTGAATATTTCATAAATTTAATGTAACTACTCAATCAATATTCTATTTAATTTTTCACACTTTGTGAGGGAGCTTATAAATACATGAGTTAAGAAAAAATATAATGAAATACGAATCATAATTTACTTCAAAATGACATAATAATATTCTTTATTTTGTTGGCCATCGCTAAATTGCCTTCTAATAATATTGTGATCGCCAATTTGATGACGATCAATCACCCAATGAATCGTGTCCTGCTCCTGGTGTTAATAAATTTGTTTCATAAAATTATCTTAATCAACTCAGTTTAATAACTAACTTACAATATATTCCTAGCGCAGTTTCTTTGTAAAGGCAGGTTTTACGGTCACACATCAAAGAATCAAATCGTTTATTCAGAGGCAATTTCCCAAACGTGGGACCATTTTAGGCGTATTATTTTCAAAATATTTGTCTACTTCTGTACATGTTAACGCTACAGAGACCGTTAATATACCAATATATAGCTGTAGAATGAATCTTACTTAATTCGGCAAAATATTTTTGTATATTTTCTTTTAAAAAAAAACGATATTAATCTTGACACAATGGTGGTTACAGAACTTGGCCAGCTATTAGCAATTTTGAATATTATGATCGTATCTTTTTTTTATGCCACAAAGGAGGCAAACAAGCATACGGCCCGCCTGATGATAACCTACACCGCAGCCTATAGACGCTTGCAATACCGGGGGTATCACTCACGCGTTGCCAACCCTCCCAAGCCCCCAAGTGGAGGCCATGTTGTGTTCCTACGGTGAGTAAGGTCTGGAGACCTTACTCACCGTAGGAACACAACATGGCCGACACCAATGCTATTGGCTATGATCTTCTGTTAGGTGGATGTCGTTCCCCAGACGGGCTACTCCGATTTGAATAGATATCCGCTGTGCCCTACCTCTTGTAGCTGGATCTATGTAAGATTTATTATTAATCATAAAATCGCATCTTAATTCTTTAAAATCCGAAAAAATATCCCACGACAAAGCATTTACCCCACATCCTTAGAAGTCTAGAAAACCATACCTAACATCTTCTTTTCTACCGCCAGCCACAAAACCCACTTGGTAACCGCAATGACCTCGAAGTTGACTTCGCTGAGATCCCATGGCAAGCGATGGTACTGTTGCAAACAAATAAAAGCTTATTGTGTGGAGGAGTCATCACCAGACCTGATGTAGTCATCACATCCGCAGCTTGTGTTGAGGGGTAAGTTATTTTTATACCATAATTCAGCCGCGTCCATAACCCTACACCTTCAACAGAAACACGAAACAGTCAACAAAATCGCCTACTCAAAACTTTGTTTCAATACACATTTTTGTGTACATCAACAATGTTTTTGTTGGAAAACACGTACACAAAACACCGGGCGCGGGTCGAGGGGCAGGGTACTGTCATATCATCCGCCATTTTTGTTTTGCCTCGCTACACAAAACAAGATAAGCGACCGCGAGCCGCTAAAGACAGCGTGTGTAGAGAAACATGTTTCAAAAACAAAGTTTTGTGTATGTGTTTTTGTTGTTTTCAAAAAAAATTCGCTATGGCTTTAGATAAAACAAATTTTTGAAGTGAAATCTTCTTGAGCGGCGTTGTGAAGTATTTGGGTTGGGTAAAAAACTTATAAGCAAAATGTAAACGTTCGAAAATATCGACGTAATTTTAGTCTGGACCTATAAGACTACGTCGTCTTATAATTAAATGGATATTAAATGACTTAAGGTTCAATTTAATTTAATTTCTAGTTGACTCCTCAAAATCGCTTTTCGAGGAGATTAACAAATATTTTATTTAGTAACATCTAATTTTAGTTAAGATAAAAAATAATGTTACTATTTTTTTCTTTTTGTAACAGACTCTAAGTTTTAGCTTGTCGACAAATGCATATTATTATTTTTATAGAAATTGTTCAATGTTCGGCTAATTATGCCGGTGTGTGAATACTTTTTAGCTGTGTTAATTTTCTACATACACCAAAATCACACTAAACCATTGCCCTACAGATTGAATGCCGCCAACGTGTTGATCAAGGGTGGTGAATGGAAACTAGGAATCGACGATGAACCACTGCCATTCCAGATCGTCCAAGTCAAACACATCCTCAGACATCCATTCTACAAGCGTGGTAGCTTGGACAACGATGCAGCAATCCTGGTGCTAAATGAAAATCTTCGATTAGCCAATAACATCCTACCAATCTGCTTGCCTGGTGCAAGGGATACTCTTGATGCGTTTTACAATGGTGCTGGAGACTGTATCGTCACTGGATGGGGCAAGCAAGTCCTCCAAGGTGAGTTTCTTTTATTTTTAGTACAATTTGCGTTGAAATATCCTGTCTCCTTTCAAAACGGAAAAGAAAATCAGCTCTTTAGGGTCTGGAACTGCGATCATATACAACAGTGGATACAGCACGTCATACAATTACATGTATTGAAATTCACCTTATTGTGCTTCGACTGGCTCTGTTTATATACATTGCCGCTGACACCTTAGTCCTTTAAATGTCTTCAGTCACTAAGCAGTAATGTAAAACAATTAGTCAGTGACAGATCACGCGTCACTGAATACAAAGTACGCTACGGGTGCGTTTTAGCGGAGTTTGAAGTGTGCCACAGACACTATAGCCATGCATTATCCATGTTATATATGATCGAAGGTCTGGACATATAATCTTTCAATACAGTAATCCGTTTGACAATTAAATCAAATTTTTCTTAGACATAGAACTGTGTTTAGTAATTTTATGTGTGTAGAAAAATTCATAGTAATATTAGATAGTAGCTGCCCGCGGTGTTACCCGAGTTTAATTTTAATTATAGCAGCGCCATTTACTTATTAAAGCGTCATTCAGTCATCAGAATTTTGGCCGAGTCCTACGGGAATCGCGTACTTTTCCGGATAAAATATACCCTAAGTGTTTATCAAAGGTATCAGCCACTTAAATACCAAATATCATTAAATTGGTCCAGCCATTTGAGCGTGAAGTAGACAAAACTTTCGTCTTTATAATATTAGTGGTATAGCGAGCCCTGGGGCTTGGCAAGGTTTTTTTTTCGAAAATATTTTAAAACCTATGTCATGCCATCCGAAGATAATATAGCTTCCGTACGAAAGAATTTTTCATATCGGTCCTCTAGGTTTTTTTTTTTTTTTTGCTCTATACCTCCAACGTTATCGGAGTTCTTATCTATACATTCATACTAGTTCTCGCTCTTTTTCCTCTCCTCTAGGTTTTGAAGTAACACGGTTCCCCTTGCTTCCTAACTTAAAAACTGCGAAAAGTCCCATATAAAATTTCACCCCCTCACTTAAGGGGTTGGGCAGATTTCCAAAAAAAAATGATGCACGATTTTTTTGTTAATCACAAATAGTCCGCATACCAATTTTTAGCTTACTACCTTGAAAATTGCGGAATGCTCCATACAAACTTCCACCCCCCAATTCTAGGGAATTGGGGGGTTAGAAAGAGACAGAAAATAGCCTATGTCACTCTCCATCCCTTCAACTATCTCCACTTAAAAATTAACGTCAATTCGTCTCTCCGTTTTGCCGTGAAAGACGGACAAACAAACAGACACACACACTTTCCCATTAATAATATTAGTATAGATTATTACCTACAGACAACAGACTATTTCTTTTCGTGTATAACCATAAATCGATTTGTAAAGATCTATAAAAAAAAATAGATTGGTTGTTGCAATCAACGTAACATATGTCACGAAGGTCGAGTGACAGTTTGTTTTGTAAGGTATGCCAAATTAATAAGATGAACCAAAAGAATACTGGAGGTCGGGTTTTGTAAGTATTCAACCTAATTAGACAAGTTTGAACCAAATTTTTCGTACCTTTCATTTCGAGTCGACTAGTTTCAAAGGCAATCTGTATTTTTGGTGTCTTTTGGAAAATTAAAAAAAAAGCCACAGACGTTTGCAAAGCATTGCTTGGCATAATGGTTACCATGCCAGACCGCCACCCAGGAGGTCCCAGGTTCGAATCCCGGTCGGGTCATGATGAAAAACGATTTTTTTCTGTTTGGCCTGGGTCTTGGATGTTTATCTATATATGTATTTGTTATAAAATATAGTATCGTTGAGTTAGGCTGACATAAGACGAACTGCATCGCGGTCGGCTGCAGTTGAAGGCACCGCGTGCAGTTGATATCATGACTGCACGAAGTCGAACGTACAACTGCATGCAGTTAAAATATAAGGACCGCGCGCGGTCCCTGCGATGCAGTCCGTCCGGTGTCAGCCGCATACCATAACACAAGTGTCGAACTTACTTTGGGGCTAGCTCAATCTGTGTGATTTGTCCCTATATATTTATTTTATATTTATTTATGTGATGGCATTTTCACGAGTATGTATTTTGTATGTATTTAATTGACAATAATATATCCGTTGTATCAACCCTAGCTTCCTTTGGGATCAGGGTGGCGTTTTGTAGAATTTATTACTATTAATTTATTTCAAAACGAATTTTAAGAAAGTGAGTTTTGTAATAGTTTCTCGAAGGACCAATTTGGTAAAAGTAGAAATTGCGCAATAGAAATTTGACTTTGAAATGTTAATGTCAACGAATTTCAGTTTTACTGGTATTAACATGCAGATGTTACTATCAAAATGTATAATTCTGTCATTATATGAAATATCTAGTCATCCTACCATTCTGAAAAATCTGAAACTTGGTGAATGTGCTCTTTGTATGACGTTGGCTTCCGATAATAAAGAATTTTCATAAATTCCCACGGATAAGCTAAGCACTTAAGGTTCTTTGAGGGAAAAGTCTCGAACCGATTGCTTAAAAACTTTGCTAGAGCTCATGGCCTCATTCAAATTTTATTGGGAAGCGAATCCCATAGTCTAATGGCAGAAAGTGTGAATGAATTAGACATATGAGAGATTTTATATCACTAAGGTTGCCTTGAGTTAATGTAGAGAAAACAATACTAATGATAGTGCAATAATAACTATGCTTGTTTGCCACCTTAGTGGTATAAAAATAAAAAATAAAAATAAAATATTTAACACATGAACAAAGTGTTAGATTAATAGACACCAAGATAAGTCGATGGATATTCTTACAATATACGTTTTATAAGTTTATGTTAAAGTTAAATTACTAATTAGCCAATTGCTAGATCGTAATGTTCTGAAGTAGAAATTGATACTTTACTTTTAAAAAACTAAAATGACAAACAAAAATTTCAACGTGTAACAGCTTAGTGCAGACTAGACACGACCTTCAAAAATGATGTTAACGAATAAGAAAACTGGTATTGATTTGTCATATTAGCCTTGAGAGATATTTTTCTTTTACATAACATTTGCATGGACAAAATGGCGCCGATTTCACCAATTAGGGTGACAACGCGTATTCTTTATAACGGGGACATTGTAATGTGTCAAGAATTTGTGCAATTTTTACGTCACATTTTGATTTTATCTATGTTGCAGTCAATAGTGTATTCTATATAATATTTACGCTCGTTGTAAACGGTAATGCGTGAGTGATACCCCCGGCCCCGGGGTTGCAAGCGTCCATATGCTACGGTGACTGATAATAGTAATAATAAATTATTTATTCCTCTCAAAATCTTCTTACAACATACAAAAATAACAAGGTGCGCGAATTAAATCTAAGATAATGAGATACTGGTGGCTGAACTAAGCGTGAGCTTGTATCTCGGCACACCAGCCTCTCCCCGCGTGGAGTTATATAATAAAGTTAAAATTAAGTTAAATGACAAACAAAAAAGTAGGTATTGGACTAGTAACTATAGATATATATTTTTTAATTTACAAAAATGCTTAGGCAAATACATGTAGAGTGTAATGTGATTACCATCAGGCGGGCCGTATGCTTGTTTGCCACGTAAATAAATAAAATAAATATATGGCGACCAATCACACAGATTGAGCTAGACTACAAAGTAAGTTTAAGACTTGTGTTACGGGATACTAACTTAACGATACTGTATTTTATAACAAATACATTATATAGATAAACATCCAAGACCCAGGCCAATCAGTAAATGTCCGTTTCTCATCATGACTCGGCCGGAATTCGAACCCGGGGACCGGGTGGCGGTCCGGCATGGTCACTCACCGCATGGCCGAGACCAATGCTATTTGGCTACGATCTTCTGTAAGGTGGGGGTCCTTCCCCAGACGGGTTGCCCCCTGCGGATTATTCGCTATGCCCTACCTCTCTTAGCTGTACCCTACCTCTCTTCTGTCTAAGTAGGTGATATGGCTTTAACAAAACACACAAAACTAACTTTAGGAATGTTCCAATGGTCATCATTCTGAAAGTTTATTATCTATTACAATGTCGTAAACAGGAAGGTGTTATGTTAATACTGAGGTCTCTAACGTCATCGACGAGACATTAATTAGTCGACCTTAAGGTCAGTTGCCCAATGGCAACCCGATGACTCTATATGGCCATAGGCACATATACAATTTTCACGGATTTTCGGAGTGGTACTGTTTTACATTCTATGATGTTTTAAAAGTAAAACAATGAGAGTTTTTTTTAGTAGCCTTGTATGTCCCACTTCTGGGCAAAAGTCTTCCCCTTTTCCCTCCACACGTCCCTGTCCAGCGCTGTCATGGACCAGTCCCTATCAAAGGTCCCGATGTCGTCCAATTATCTTATCCTTGATCTTCCCTTTTTTCGGTGCCCGTCGCGTGGTACCCTGGTAATGAGGAAATTTATCACTTAATTTGTGTCAGCCAATAAAGTTAACATTGTCACTATGCGGTGCTCACATGGGGTGTACACTGTACACAAAGATTTTAGTGATGATAGTACTCGGATACACAGTAGGTACGTGCCCACTTAAGCATTTGCTAGTGACTTTTTACGTATTTAATTTTATTGTAAGGTGCATTGCATGTTGTACCCACATTAAATTCAATATTTTTATAATACAGCGTACAGTAAAACAAAATTGTTTTTGTTGCGCTGATATTCATTTTGTTTAACTAAATGTAACGTATAAATAAAAAAAAAATAAAAAAAATAAAAAAAAAAAAAATAGTAAAAACTATCAAAAGTGTAACAGATATAAAAACACGAATAATTCTGTAACAGAAATAATGTGTTACACTACACTTACGAATGTGTATCATACTATCATATCATACTAATAATATAAATGAGTTTGTTTGTTATTCCTTCACGGCTTGACTAAGCAGCCGATCATTATGAAAATTTGTTTAAATAATTGTCAGGGGTACAGAGCTCTAAGTAACATAGGCTTTTTTACGTGGGCGAAGCCGCAGGTAACAGGTCCTTTATAAAGGTGTTTTGTGTCCCCGGACATATTTAATCAGCCATTATTTATAAAGATCCCATTGCAAATGTGTATCAACCATTGAATGTATTTACTCAATATAGTAATTTCTTCCGAATTGTGTTTCCGAAATGGTTGTAGTTTCTAACATAGTTTTTTATATCAATTATTATATTAATATTAAGTACTTTTACAAGTTGTAAATGACCAGAAAACATTTTTGTTTTTTTTGACTAATCACACAGATTGCCCCAAAGTAAGTTCGAGACTTGTGTTATGGGATACTAACTTAACAATACTATGTTTTATACTAAATGGTTATTATGGGGGTGTTAAAAATGAACGCCCAATTTAATATCTGCGTCTTTTCATTGCCGTGTATTGTACAACTTTTGTTTTCGTTCAGCGCGTCCAATGACCCACAAAATCAATTTCGTTTCACTTTCATTTACAACCACAACACAAACGATATGTGGCGCATCTTGTTTTAATAATACGAGCACGAAAATGCAAGTTAAGTAACAACCCAAGCCAGTATTTGGATTTTTGGCTGCCAGTTCTTCTTGGTACAAATCTGCCGTCCGAACTGGTGGTAGGAAAAAAGGACGGGTTGCACTCCGGGAGTGCCGGCATAAGTGAAAACTTGAACATCAACGTTGTGCATTTTTGAATATTTTGGAATGGTTTGAATTACGCTTTTTCGATCAGGCTACGGATCTGACGCGAGTTTAACATTTTTAACCCATCTAAAAAAAGTGCTAAGCCAAAGAAGTTTTCACTCCAAAAATATGACGTTTCGAAAGAGCTTGTAATATGTCTATTTAAGTAAAAATACTGCCGCACAATTTTTAAGGGTTGATCACAAAATGTTATTTTTTCATGTCGGCCCCACGGTGTGAGGTGTCGTTAGATAAAAACACTGAGTGTAGGGCAAGATGATTTTTCAATGCAATCCGTTTGAGAAATATTTACTGATAATTAATAGCTTAGGCTTTGGAGTTAGATCCCCGCCCAGGTTTTTTCCTTGGACTGTAATATGGGGTTCTTCAAAAGGGGCATTAAAAGTTTTTTATAGGGTCGGCAACGCGCGAGTCATACTCCCGGTGTTGCAAGCGTTCATATAGGTGACGCTTACCATCAGGCAGGCATTTAAAGATCTAAGCATACATCATTATCCTAACTAATATTATAAATGAGAAAGTGAGTTGGTTTGTTTGTTTATATTATATTGTCAATGGTACAGAGCCCAACATAGGCTACTTTTTATCCCGTGAAAGTATGTCATTCCAATGGGAAAATATTTTTTCTACTATAGAGGGCGCTGTATCGGCCAACAGTCCAACAGGTTGTTTTTTTGTCAAACGAGATCTATGTCATAAAATTAACGCTAACGTAGCCGCGGGGAAAAGCTATGTAAAGAAGGTGTAATGCGGTAAATAAAGTTAAATAAATATTTCAAGGTCAATATTTTTACCCAAGGCTTTTTTACATTTGACAAAACTATAAAATATTATGATAACCCTATTCAAGACCAAGCATTGAATTTGCATACAAATAGTGAATATTATTTACATAAGATTGAATACCTATACTATAATGGAAATACCGGTGATTCATAGATTCGAAGTTATTTGGGCAAGAATAGTAGGTATATGTAGGTAGACGACATATGTAGCGTAATGGTTACCATGCCGGCCACCGAGTTTCGAGTTCGAATCCCGGTCGGGTCATGATTAAAAGCGTACTTTATCTGATTGGAATGGGTCTTGGATGTTTATCTATATATGTATTTGTTATAAAATATAGTATCGTTGAGTTAGTATCCCATAACACAAGTCTCGAACTTACTTTGGGGCTAGCTCAATCTGTGTGAATTGTCTTTATATTTTTATTTACATGTTCACAAGATTAGGAAAATACTAAAATATGCCAAGCGCATAAGCCTAAAATTTAAAAAAAATATAAAAAAAATCAAAGGGAAAAACTGTTTTTAGCAACAGATTTCCTTTTGTTTTTTGCATAAATAGATAAATTATCTATGCATATGCATAAATATGCATTTTTTTTAATTTCGATTAAATACTGATTTTATTTGATTGTAGGTTAATATATAATGTTACTATATTTTTTTACAATCCTACTAATTATGGCTCTAATTGGGCTCTCTAATAGTTATAAAGGCGAAAGTTATGTGTATGTTTGTTGCTTCTTCACACTCAAATGGCTGGGCCAATATTTATGATATTTGGTATGTAGGTAGCTGATACCTTGGATTAACACACAGGTTACTTTTTATCCCGAAAAATACGAAATTCCCGTAGGATTTATAATATAAAATTGAATAATGAATGACAAAAAAGGCCGTAACTGTGTTCCTTTCGCCATTTCTTTTACCAGTGGCCATTTTTGCTAGCTTTCCGAAATGGTGCCATTTTATAAAGTAGCTTATATAATATAAAATGGATTAATGAATGACAAAAAAGGCCGTAACTGTGTTCCTTTCGCCATTTCTTTTCCCAGTTGCCATTTTTGCTAGCTTTCCGAAATGGTACCAGTTTATAGAGTAGCATATTTATATATTGAAAAATAACATTGGAATAATTATAGAACTCTCTGAATAAACGATTTCGTTTCGATTTTCCAAGTTCTCTTTTCTGACTCTCCACAGCACTAATAATTCGCAATCATAGTGGTAGTTAGAATAGATTTGTTTAAATCAAAATCAATATTATTTGCACATTTTTCGACAATGGAGAGTGCCTATCTTCATCGAGGAAGGAATAACAAGGAGAATAATTTAGTAGTCAAACGAACTTACCTGGAAGTGAAGTTCGACTGTAATAAAATTATTCGACTTGTTATTCCTTCCGAAGATGAAGAGTCCCACCCTACCAGGGGTAATTTTCAAGAAAATTACATAGTAATTACATATTTTGTAAAATCAAGAGTTTTAGGCTTTGAACTTAATGACCACAGATTATAGAGACGGACGGAGCCTAGCGTAGTTGGTGCGTTCCGTTTTACCTATAAACTTATATGTGATGCCAGCGAGTCATAAATGCGGGCTTAGACCTAGAATAAATTATTTTTATCTTTATCATTCAAGCAAGTGCTAAGTTTCTTGCCAATTCTTCTTAGCACAAATCTGCCGTCTGAACTGGTGGTAGGAAAAAAAGTACGGGTTGCACTCCGGGAGTGCCGGCAGAAGTGAAAACTTAAACATCAACGTTGTGCATTTTTGAATATTTTGGAATGGTTAGGGAATCTTACGCTTTTTCGATCAGGCTACGGATCTGACGCGAGTTAAAAAAAAATTAATCTAAAAAAAGTGCCAAGCGCCGCTAAAGAAGTTTTCACTTCAAAAATTGTGACGATTCGAAAGAGCTTATTTATTACATTTGACTTGGGCTTTTAAAAATCTTTCGGAGTACGGAATCCTCGAAATATTTATCAACTAAGTAAATACAATTTAAAACAAGCAAAAAGGTCACGTCATCGGAAAATAATGATAAATAATCGTTTATTAAGTTTGTTCTTCCAAGTGTTATTTGATTTTTAAAGTTCAAGGCGGTTTTTCATTGTTATAACATATATTTGTTATGTGATTTGTCTATTTTTAATTACTAAGTACTGTACGTTGATTGGAGGTCATTATTTGCATATCATGAGGTCATAACGGAAATGGTGTCAGTGTAAAGAAAAGTTCGATTTAAAAAAACAATACTAGTTAAAGAGAAACAAGATGGCGTTGTTCAGCCAATAAAAAGGTTAAGCAGTGCCTTTAATTAGGGATTTATTTATCAAAAGTATTCATAACGAAGCTTCATCATCATCATCATCCTAGCCACAAGAAGTCCACTGCTGGACATAGGCTTCCCCCAAACGTCTCCAGTGCGACCTGCTGGCAGCGGCCTGCATGCAGCGGCTTTCCGCGATTTCCTTAGGTCATCTGACCACCTTGTAGGTAGGCGTCCTACGCTGCGCTTTCCGGTACGTGGTGGCCTTTCCAGAACCCTTTTGCCCCATCGGCCATCGGTTCTGCACGCTATGTGCCCTGCCACTTCAGCTTGCTGATCCATTTGGCTATGTCGGTAGGTCGGTTATGCCACGTAGTTGGCAAACGAGCATACGGCCCGCCTGATGGTAAGCATCACCGCAGCCCATAGACGCTTGCAACACCGGGGGCTGATTGCCAACCCTCCCAACTCCTCAACCCTCCCTCCCCGCGGTTCTACTCGCTCGTCGATCAGGGCCTAAAGGTTCCTTCTTTTATACTTCAGAACCGTAAAAATAAATGTTTGTCGACAATAATATTAACCTTTAAACGTTACAAAAGATGAGCTGGCCTCATGAGTTGCCAATTGATTAGCATAAAGCGCAAACAACTGTGGAATGCATATAAACCTTCGATGTTTGTGGTCGAATTACTTGAATATCGTGTTTTTTTTTGAACTGTAATACGTCATAATTAGTCTCTTAGGTCATTCAGAAATATTATTATTCTATGTTTGTGGAGGTCGCCTCTTTGGCGTAGGCCTCACCCAGCATAGTCCATTTGTCTCAGCTTGTCTTATCCAGTCTGGTCCGCATCTTTCTTTAAATAAGTCTTCCCATCGTTTGTTCGGTTGACCTCTTTTTGCTTCTCTCGGAATCCATTCTGTTAATTTCATGGTACATCTGTTGTCTGTCATTCTACACTTTAGATTACTGATAAATATACATGAATAGGTAGTTTTTTTTGTAAATAAATCCATATTATACATAGAAAACATCAAGACTAGAAGGCAAACAGACATGTTCATAGACACAAAATGTTTGCCCTACGCAGGATTTGAACCCGCGGCCCTCGAAATAAAGTGACCATTGCTAGCCGCTCGACCACCAATCCTGTCATGTCAATGGTTTAAGTACTATTTCTCTAATGGCGAAATTATTATGAGTTAAAACATGGATTTTTCGGAGTCATTTTCATACATTTTTACATTTCTCCTTATAACAGAACACGTCTCGAATTCTCGAAGATTGTATAGCATTCCGAAGTACCATAATACCTGCAATGAAAACACAATATTAATCCAACGAAAACCTGTTCCGTTATGCGTCGAATTACGTATTGTATATGATGTAACCGAAAATATGTAAATATTTTGAGGTTATTGTTGTTGTAAAGAGTCTAGTTTGGGACCGGTCCGACACACATTCCCGCCGATGTGTCTCCTGTGCAGCCAGGATCAAAAACGCCGACCTCATATTAACAATAAGCGATGAAGCTTATTGACGTCCCGGGGGAGAAACTACAGCTGTCTTGGAACTCACAACGAATTTAATAAGAAAGAAATTTAGGATGTATTGAAAGTACTTCTCTTATTAGCAACGCAGACAGACATCTATGATGTACTTTTAATATATTTGGGCCCTTTGCTTCAAATTGCTGTCTCGTAATTGTTAAGGAGGGAAGTCCTTTCAATACTTCCTACTCCGACTATCTTCTTTCTGATTAAATTCGTTGCGAGATCCAAGACAGCTGTAGTGTCCGGGACGTCAATATGCTTTTTTGCTTATTGTCAATCTGAGGTCGCCGTTGTTGATCCTGGCTACACAGGAGACACATCGGTGGGAATGTGTGGTGGGCTTGCCCCGATATTTGGGCCCTTGCGACCAAGACAAGTCTTATAAGATAATTATTTTTGTTGCTAAGTTATGTGTGTGAATATTGTGTGCGAAATATCTAATTTAAATTCTTAATTTAATCATTGCAAACATAGTTCAAAGGTGACATACTTTATTTATCAAATCACAATAATAAAATTGACAATTTAAACCGCAAGTTTCAGTTTAGCAAGAGACCTATGAATATTTTAACGATTGAGATCGTTAGCATAATATTAAAGTTATCCATTACTTTATATTATTTTGTTGGTATGACTTCATGTAGTTTCGTAATAAACGTAAAGTCCTACATGCAGCTTTAAGTTACAATAGTGAGCTTAAGCTTGAATTATTAGCGCATAGCTTGATAAAGAACCAAATAAGTAAGACAGGTAGGGCACAGCGGATAATCCGCTCAAATCGGAGCAGCCCGTCTGGGGAAGGACCTCCACCTTACAGATCGTAGCCAAATAGCATTGGTCTCGGCCATGTTGTGTTCCTACGGCGGTCGCCTATGTCGTTGTTGTTCATCCTGTGTCCACAGCGGTGGTAATGTGTGGTGGGCTTGTCCGGACGTCACTTCGCTCCGTAAGTTTCTGGATTCAATGGCGAATTCACATGAACGTGTTAATTGGCCAAAATGTAACCATAGTTATGCAAGAAACTTTGGCACTTTCTCATATACTTATTTAGTACTGTTGTGTGGTCTATTAACAATAAATTTTGTTAAATTAGTATCCGAGTAAAAATGGACACCCACGCGTATAATATCGAAGAAAGAAAAATAAATACCTAAGCCAAGATGAACTGATGAACATTTAGAATTCTTCATAAAATGTTTTTCACTAAATCTAATTAAAAATACTTTATTCTGTAGATCCTCGCGGGCACTTAGACACGTCATTTACAACATATTGTCATTCAGTGATAAATATGAAATAAATAAACCACTCTATAAACTACCACCATTTCGGAAACAAACAAAATGGCCACTGGGGAAAAGAAATGGTGAAAGAAATATAATACGGCCTTTTTTGTCATTCAATTTTAGTTTTTTTTTTTTCTACTATATTTTTTTTATTTATTCTTTATTGCACGATTGAGAGTACAATTGGCGGACTTAGCCTCTTCTCACACAAGGCGACGCAAGTCTCCGATACTCGGCGATTTTAGCATCCAACGACGCGAGTGTACGTACGAACTTCAATGGACTTGTATGGCGTTAGTCGCTTGGATACTAAAATCGCCCAGTATCGGAGACTTGTGTCGCTTTGTGTGCGAAGGGGCTTAATGCCTAAAGAAAGGCATTCTTTACCAGTCAACCATCGGGTAA
The DNA here is from genome assembly GCA_905163395.2 of Endotricha flammealis. Classification (NCBI taxonomy): domain Eukaryota; kingdom Metazoa; phylum Arthropoda; class Insecta; order Lepidoptera; family Pyralidae; genus Endotricha; species Endotricha flammealis. The sequence goes on along the minus strand of LR990882.1, from coordinate 794,969 downwards.
TGCAGAAATATTGTTGCCAATAAAATTGACAATTTTATTAGCCGTGTCCACACAGACCGATCACGGCTCGCGAGCCGAATGCTCGGTGTGTATGGACGTACCTCGGAGCCACATTTGAGAATTGACACACACACCGGCTCGCGAGCCGTGTTTGGTCTGTGTGGACACGGCTATTAATATCTAAGATGTGATTTTATTCAAACTGGTCCAGTTGTTTTGTTTGCATTGCAACAAATCAAATCAAACTCTGTAAAATATTAGTATAGATTATTCTAAAAAAAACTTTCATTTCCTTCCAGCTCACCTCGCCGGCGCCATCATGCATAGTGTCAACGTGTCCCTGATCAACCCTGGGGACTGTCAAGCTAAGCTGTCCCAAGAATACCCTCATCTTCTGGAGCAGTATGACCAGGAGAGCTGTGTCTGTGGCCAACCCACCAACCCGACTAACAACATTTGCAAAGTAAGTTTAATCATTGTTATTTTAAGTGCAACACAACATAATTGACTAGTGAAACCCCCGCAACTTCGTTCGCGTGAATTTATTTATACACAGCAGTCCTATTATTCCCGTTCCCGTGGGAATTTCGCGATAAAAAGTACCCTATGTGTTGTTCCAGGTTATAGTCTACCCGTGTACCAAATTTCATTAAGAAACCGTTCAGTATTTTTTGCGTGAAAGAGCTACAAACATCCATACACACAAACTTTGGCCTTTATAATATGATATCGATACGATACTCCGCCGATTTTCCATACTTGTATTATTATTTTTTTATGAAAAATGTAAAAAAAAATGTACAAAATTTGATGGACAAAAAAAGCCGTAACCGGTTTTCTTTCGCCATTTCTTTTACAAGTGTTACCACTTTTCGCTTTCCGAAATGGTGCTAGTTTATAGATTAGATTAATTTCATAAATAGTTTATTACTGTACTCTTTGACGAGAGAAAGCATCTGGGAGGAATTTTTGGATTTGAATAATAAAATAAATCGTATAAAAAATTATTTAAAAAATCTAAATAGTATGTAATTAATAAATAATATTACTTAAAAAAATTAATAAAGTGAACGCTGAACCTCCTTTTCCTTGAGGGTTTCAGGGCGGGAGTTCGGCTAAATACCGGTTTTAATGCCGAGTAAAGTGAAACTTTGACCATATAATTAATAAAGTGTATGTACATAATAAAATGGTATCGAAAAACTCTTGCTTAACGACCCGTGAAAACATATTATGGTTTAATTATATATTTAATGCCCTTCAGGTAGACACTGGCAGTGCTTTGGCCTGCACCACAGGAGATGGCCACTACACACTACGAGGTGTATACTCCTGGGATTCTGGTGAGTTTCATCCAATACTATAGAAATATAATACGCACAGCTCTTGACGTTTCTCATACAATGACTTGGCAACCTCCTGTTCACCTCATGCCGCTAGGGGCGCTAGTGTCGCGTTAACATTTTGCATACAAAACGCACAAAAGTTTTGAAATCGTTCACCTCATGCCGCCCTATTTCTATAGTAGCGCTAGTGTCGCGCGTCTTGCCCGAATTCTTCCGAAGCTGTGCGTATTAACTCGGTAGAGTTTCTATAGTATTTGGTTTCATCCTATTGTTTATGAGAGAGTCAATTCAGATCTTACTTGACTAGTACCCACTTACCGAGAAAAGCCACCACACATACCCATCGCTGTATCTCCTTTATAGCCAGCAACGGCGACCTTAGATTGACAATAAGCAATGAAGCTTATTGACGTTCGGGAGAAACTACAGCTGTCTTGGAACTCACAATGATATTAATCAGAAAGAAAATTATGGAGTAGTGGAGAGAAATATTAAAAGGACTGGCAAAGAGTCCTTAGCAAATACGTGCGAGACAGCAATCTTTCATAATAAGATGTTCCTGATAGACTCTTGTTTTATAATGTCTCACATGAAAGATAATAATTAAACATTACAAATTACAATCTTGGATAATATAAAATTAATTAAAACTAAACTAACAATAAAAACTAACATTAAGAATTAAAAAGACATGGTTCCTGTGGCAGGGTGCCCAAAATGCTAGCAGCATTACCTCGCTGAACGGCGGCGGCGATAGAGATCCGTTGAGCGAAGTAACTGCCAGCCTTTGGGTCACCAGTGGTTTGTCGCTGCCTTTTTGCGATGTCCCAAAAAAGGACAACGCACTGACTGAACAAAATGATAATAATAATGTCACTAGTTTTCCTTTTCTTGTTTTATCAAAGTTCTCATTTCCCTTACTCTTCGCAGCACTTACTAGTAATATTTTCTGTCCATTTTATTTTATAACTAGCTGACCCGTGCCCACTTCGTTGGGCATAATGTTAATAATCCTTTTTTAGTACAGGCGTTCGTAAGAAACGCTTTCATTCGATCGTTTTTTCTCCGATTTACTTTGCAAAACCGACTACCACATAGCCTTTTTATTTTTCGGTTTTTTATATAACCTATGACACTCAGCAATAATGTGGCTTTCTATTGGTGAAAGAATTTTTAAAATCGGTTCAGTAGATCCCGAGATTACCCCTTACAATTTAACAAATATACAAACACACAAACTTTACTTCTTTATAATATTAGTATAGAAGTTTAGATTAGCTGCTGCCCGCGGTGTTACCCGCGTTTAATATCATGCACAGCAGCGCCATCTGTATCAGATTTTTTTACCAAATCCTAATAATCCAAGATATTAGCTACCTACATACCAAATATCATAAAAATTGACCCAGCCATTTGAGCGTGAATAGGTAACAAACATGAACGCAAACTTTCGTCTTTATACTATTAGTAGGAAATAGGCACGGAAATAATATGTACTAGCGTTTTTCTAGTGTTGATAAATGAAATAACCGTTCTTGCTAAACTTTATTTACCTTTCCCAGGATGTCAACCCGGAAACCAGCTGGCAGCCTTCTACAAATTCGATCTAGAATGGTACCAGTGGGCCATTGGTCTCATTGAGAGCGCTAGATTTGCACAATTCAACCAAGCCGGTCAGGGAGGCAACAAGTTCTCTGGACAAATCACTTCTGGAGTCAAAGGAGGCGTTAAAGGTAGGTTTATCTTTTTAATACATCTTGACAACCTCCGTGGCGTAATGGTTACCATGCCGGACCCCAGGAGGTCCCGGCTTCGAATCCCGGTTGGGTCATGAAGAAAAACTAACTTTTTCTGATTGGCCTCCACCACTAAGTTTGATATACAAGCATACAGCCCGCCTGATGGTAAGCAATCACCGTAGCCTATGGACGCTTGCAACACCGGGAGTACCACTCACGCGTTGCCAAACCTGTATAAAGTGGAGCTCTGAACACTCTGAATAGTCACAGTAGGAACACAACATGGCCGAGATCAATGTTATTTGGCCGATCATCTGTACGGTGGAGGTCCTTCCCCAGACGGGCTGCTCCGATTTGAGCGGATTACCAGCTGGGCCCTACCTCTCTTAAGTTCTCCTCTCTACTTGCAAAGTAAATGTTTTATTTATTTATTACAGGATCAGGATCAACAGGCTTCGGTCAATTCAGCCAGTTCGGTTCAAGTGGTTCCAGCCAGTTCGGTTCAGGTGGTTCCGGCCAGTTCGGTTCAGGTGGTTCCGGCCAGTTCGGTTCAGGTGGTTCCGGCCAGTTCGGTTCAAGTGGTTCCAGCCAATTTGGCAAAGGCAGTCAGGGTACCCAAGGTTTTGGTGGCAGCACTGGCGGCGGAAACGTACAGTTCACAAGTCAATCCAGTTACAGCCAATTTGGACAATCTGGACAGGGCCAAGGCGGTTCCCAAGGGCAAGTCGGTCTTGGCGGTGTCCATGGTCAAGTTGGACTTGGCGGGGCTCAAGGTCAACTTGGTTTAAGCGGTATTCAGGGTCAAATCGGCGTTGGAAGCGGTCAAGCGCAAATTGGAGGTGGAACTATTGGAATTAGTGGTATCGGTGGACTTCAAGGTCAATTCGGAGGCCAAGGTGTCGGAAACCAAGGTCAGTTCAGCTCAGGTCAATTCAGCCAATCAAGCAGATACACCGCTGGTGCAGGCGGTGCAGACTACAACGCTCAGTTGAAAGGCGATAGCGGCTCAAAAACATTCACGGCAACCTCCTACGTAAAGAAAGTGTACCAATCTGAACCGAAAATAGTCACTTTTACGACAAAGCCAGAAATAGTGACCTATACGACAAAACCAGAGTACTTCACGTATACGACAAAGCCGAAAATAGTGACTTTTACGACAAAACCGCAATTAATAACGTATGAAACTTCTGGCAGTGACACAAATTCACAATATGTACAACCTAATGTGTCGTATAATCCAAGTCTGACAGATACTCTTAAAGGTCACGCACACACAGCTGAATGCAAGTGCGGAAAGAAATAAATAATAATAATTAAGTATGTATAAATATTATTAATAATCAATGGTTTTATAAATTATTGAAAATAGATCCCAAACAAAACTCAAAATTATCAAAAACTACCCAAACATAAACAAATTTGTTTCACTATGACGCTTTCCAGTGAAAGTTTCGAGAAATCCTTGTATTGTATACACATAAGCCTCTTGAATCACTTCAAAAATCAACTGCAAAATAGATCTGAGCGATACAGCGGAAGCTTCTTCAAAGATTTTAGATCGCAAATTAAAATATGGAAAATATTAATTAACGGTTATTTTTTATGTACAATTTTAAAATATCTCTGGGTTATAATGCCTTTTATTGTCATTTACAACTTGTTTAAATAAAGAAAATAAACTACGTTATATACTACCACCATTTCAGACACAAGCAAAATGGCAACCGGTAAAAAGAAATGGAGAAAGAAAACCGGTTACGGCCTTTTTTGGTTGCCAAGGACAGTCCTTTCAATACTTCCTACTCCGTCTAATATCGTTCTGATTAAATTCGTTTTGAGTTTCAAGACAGCTGTAGTTTCTTCCGAACGTCAATTTGCTTATTGTCAATCTTGTCAATCTGAGGTCGCCGTTGTTGATCCTGGCTATGCAGGAGACACAGCGGTGAGAATGTATTGTGGATTCGTCCTTTTTTATAATATCATTGAGTATTAATATAAAATAAACTATCGGTAATATATTTTGGGATTTTGTGCCATAAAAAAAACGAATAAGTATATATTTTTTTCAGTACAAAAAAAAAGAACAGCAGTTCCTAAAAAAAGTTACCATTATTCTGATCATATTAAATACATAAAAACAAAATATTAATGTATAATGAAATTTTCACTAAAATTATTTATTTAGGTATATATTTTAAAGAATTTGTATGTCATTTTTATTAATTTAGAAAGAATTTAAAATTATTTATATAATGCCTGAATAATGTTATATGTATCACAGATCATTTAATCCAAAAATTCTACAAACAAATGCTTTTTTTTATTATGTAAATAAAAAAATGTTTATTAGAACCTTTTTTTTTGCGAAATTATTGTAAATAGTTTAAAATTATACTTTTTTTGTATTTATTTTTTTTTTAAGTTGAAAACTGCCAGTTTTTTTTTAAATATTATATAAAATAAAATATTTGCGAATTATTAATTGATAGTTAAGTTTAAAAAAAAATCGAATTAAATATTTGACCATATTGATTTAGTTGCAAAATGGTCGACTATTTAATGTTAATTAGAAATAATATTTTTTTTAAATATATTATAATATTATATTGATAATATTTAGTCAATATATTGTATATTAAATATACATTATATTTACATTACATTTGTTACAATTTAGTAATAAATAATTGAAATAAAATTGAGGTATTTTACAAAATACAAAATGATTTTTATTTTTTAATAAAAAAATTATACCCCTGAAAAGTTTGAGAGCCTGTTGGGAGTTTTTAAAACGCAGTTTTAAAGTTAATAATGTTGTAGTTGTTGAGGGCCCAATGAAGAGACGAACTGCACATAATATTCAGATATTCATATTACATCTCACTTTTTAACATTTCTAAATAATTTAGTTCCCCCATTACTAATAGTCATCATTTTCAAAATAAGTTACATTTCAAAACTTGATTGATTCCTATAAATACATATTCTCTAATAACGTAAACTTTTTCTTTAAGATATCATAAACCGACTGACTTTAAAATTTGACACTTTAAAATTAGACACCATCAAGTGTCAAATTTTAAACTTATCCAATTTCAAATCTTAAATCTTCATTCGAATAAATATTTTTCTATAACCTGCTAGTTATAAAACATTACCAATACAATTCCTTACTTCATTTTAAATAAAACCTACAACAAATAACACATTAAAGGGGGCGATCCTAATACCTTATTATAAAAACTCACAATAAGCGAGGCAACCATCAAAGTAAATTCCGAAAATACGAACTGACGTTTCGTTGAATTCAGTTTTGAAACATTATACTAACTAGTAATGTCTTTTTTGATAGGACTAGGTGTTCCGTTGTTTCGGATGGACATTTTCATGGTAGCTCCGAAGATTTTAATATGAACTACTACAAACCTTTTTGAGCAAAAAGAAAAGTGTTAGCCACCCGATAGAGAGATTCGAAATGAAATGAAATGAAATCGTTTATTTCAGAAATTAGACCTTCACAGGCACTTTTTCTTGTCATTTACAATTTGTATATATGTTTAAAGAGAATAAACTACGTTATATACTACCACCATTTCGGACACAAGCAAAATGGCCACCGGTAAAAGAAATGGCGAAAGAAACCCGGTTACGGCCTTTTTTGTCATTTAGAATTTTTTTTTAATTCTGATAGTGATCTCTAAATTCTGGAATTCAAAATCTTCAACTGAGCTTGTTGGTCGGCAATTAGGCCACCGCATTTATAAATCATACAATATGATGTCATAATATGCAAAATGCGTAATTGGTAATGATTCGGAATTAATTTTGCAGAAATTACGAAAATGTAAACAGTACGAAATGTTAACGGCGCAGTTGAGACAAATATTACACTGCCATCTAGTGACTAGAAGTTGTACTAACTGAAATATAGATTACTCAAAAAGTGCCTGTGCTAAAAAGTGCTTATTGTTTTTTTTTTTTAAAAGCTATCAAGATAACTGTTTTTAAGGATTGGCTTTGTAGTTTATCTAATACAAAAAAGTGTAATAGTACATACATTTTACAATTTTTTATTTTCATTGTGAATTTCATTTTAAAACACGCCACTAACTGCCATCTAGCGACTGGGAGCTGTACTAAGCAAAAGAAAACAAACTAGAAACAAAAATTACTGCTGCCACCTATGGACGAATAGCATAACTATGTCATTAATTTTTATTCTAGAATCGCTAAGTGAGTATAGATGTCGCTACTTAAAAAATGCGACATTTACAATGCCACAAATTTATCTCTGCCTGTGGCGGGAAGCTATCATAGGTAAGTCAAGGTAAAATTCGAAACGTTTTCGTTAGTTCTATTTTTGGCCACCAGCACAGAAAAGTTTGTGGCATTTTATGAGTTGCAATAGCCGCGCAAATATGTTTTCTTTGTATCACTCAAAATTCCTTGTCAGTGTCATTAAATAAATACAAAAATTGTTTATAGAAAAGGGCAAAATATATAAATTTATTACTATACACAATAATTGTTATTGTAAAATGAAGAAAACTCACACTATCGGTGTTAAACTACACAAGAAATTAAACGGTAGGTAGTAACTGTCTTTTTCATTATGTTTTACTAATTTTTAGGGTTCCTTACTTCAAAAGATTCACATCACATCAACCCATAATCATCATACAGGGATACGGGTGTCCATTCAATCGAAGGGAAGGGTTGACTGGTAGAGAATGCAATTAGCATCACAGTGTTGGCCCGCCTATTGTAAATTAGCCTATTGTACGACACTCGCTGTCTCACTCATACAAAATAGGAATTGAACGGGACAGCGAGTGTCTTTGAATCGAACTAGAATCGGTTCTTGTTACGTGAATTGCCCACGGGTCTTGAATGTTTAACTTTATATGTATTTGTTATAAAATATAGTATCGTTGAGAGTATCCCATAACACAAGTTTCGAACTTACTTTGGGGCCAACTCAATCTGTGCGATTTGGTACAACAAATAATATATTTATTTACAGCCCAACTTACCTAATTCTTTGGCTGTACTGTACCGATTTAGACAATAAGTATTTATTCTTTTATTCTGTGTTTAGATCATCGAGTTATAAATAGAATACATTCTAATGTACGTTTAGTATTCTAATGTACATTTAGTATTTAAATCTCGATGGTATATTAATATACGTCGCTAAAGTATTAGTTCAATGATTAAGAAGGCTTTTCTTCTAGCATCATCGTCAACAAGCGATGACACATCGACATCATTGACATACCAAGACCATGCCAGAGTTAAACTAAAAACGACAAGAGAAAATTCCATCATGTCACCAGATACGTCTGACGCGTCAGCCATAGCTTCAAATACGTCTCTTACTGCCTCAATATCGAAGTAAGGGTTTAATTTTTAATGCCATACCACTAACTAAGGTGGCAAAAGCATACGGTCCGAATGGTAAGCGGGGATTGCAACACCGGGGAGTATCACTCGCGCGTTGCCGACCCTGTATTTTTTTTTTACACATTATCATACAACTAAGCCAAAACGAGACAGGCCAAACGGCCAAACTTACAGTTGGCAACTGATGAGGTTGGGAAATAAAACAAAACCAAATGAAAAGTTGGGATTTTTTTTTTTTTTTCGTTTTGGCAATCAGACTTCAGACGAAGATTATATTGTGCCATCTTCAAGTTATACTTGTGTATACGTAATTCAAAGCTACGTGTTCGTGCTATCTTGACTCAGTTAACAGTCTCTGAGTCAAGACGCCCCGAAGAAAGATGATAGCAAAATTTTTTCAGAAAAGGCGGATTTTGGAGTCAACACTTTAATACATTTTTAATAGTTCCTAATCGCAAACTTGAATCACTGTGCACTTTAACCAATGTTTGATTCACATTACACTATCAATACTATGAATCAAACGCTGAAACACACAGAAACTAATTTCTAATCACGACACGAGTCCAAGTGGACGCTATCGTACCGAGTTGGCGCCAAAAATCCACGCGAAACGTTAGAGATCGATAAAATTCTTAAGACATTGACTATCGTGCAAAGATAATTTTATTTTATGTCATACTGTTTTTTTTTTTTTAGATTCCGTAGCGATTTCGACGAGATAAAATGCAAAATGCGTATTTTCGGTGAATCGCTCAGTTTATGCAACTGTATTGCCAGCGATTTTACAAAAAAATTAACTTACATGGAAGGGAGATTGCAGATATTAGAAAGACGACAAAAGATATCGCTGGTAAGGGGTTCTTTTTTAGTTTTTTTTTTTACTACATCTATCTATATATATAAAAATGAAACCCGTTTTCCGTTGTCACGACATAACATGAAAACGGCTTGACCGATTTGGCAGATTTTTTTTTTGTAGTTTTCTAATACTCTGTACAAGGTTCTTACGGAAAAAAATATTAAGAAAATCTCTCAGAAAGATTGAAAAAAAAACGAAACAGTACCCGGGCGAAGCCGGGCCGGGCAGCTAGTTTTAAATAAATATTCACAAAAAAACCTTATCTAAACCTGTTAAGTATTATAATATCTGTGTCTAAACTATCTATATTTTCTTGTCTTGCTAGCCCTGCCCACTCCGTACATAAATTCGTTACCTTATGGTTGCCTTAAAAAGATTGCTTTTTAGCAATAAGGCCGCCTTGTTGCATTTACGCTAGTTTGTAAGATTGGTTTTTTTTTGTACTTTTTCCTGTGTGTAATGCAAATAAAGAGTAATCTATCTATCCATACCTACTAATATTATAAAGAGGAAAGATTTGATTGTTTGTTTGCATTGAATAGGCTCCGAGACTACTAAACCGATTTCAAAAATTCTTTCACCATTCGAAAGCTACATTATCAGGCAGTGACATAGGCTATAGCTTTTCCCGAAATTCAATGTGGTTCCCACGGGAACGGGTCCGGAACTTCACGCGGACGAAGTCGCGGGCAAAAAGCTAGTTGTTTTTAAAATAGAACTAACGTCTCTAAGAATGAAATATAGCCAGGACACACGACAGGATTTTTAGTCTGCTTTTCATAGCAACGACTTTTTCTCTCTAGTATTTAAAAATAGGTACCCGACTCGTGTGTACCTTATGGCGCTGTCCCACTGCTGCGCACGAAGAGGCTACGCACGTGTGTGAAGCTTTGCTTTGCAAGAGGATGTACGTGATTGTTTCCACTGCAACCCACGGACACGTTACCCATCAAGTGACGTCATTGATACACGCGTGGCTTGCTCAACATAGCTCAACGCTGTCAACGCCATGCACGCAGTGAATGCGGTACACAGCTTGTTCCACAAAGCGTGCACATCGCTGCGCACGCTGTGGAAACGTAGACCCACGTAGTCATCCACGCAGCTGTAATGTGCCACGTGGCCCACGTGTTCGTGCACAGCGTGCGCAGCAGTGGGACCGCGCCTTTAAGTCCGTTTACTGTTATTTTGCCTTTAGTTGTTGTCAAATTCAAATTGAAAAAGACTTTATTCTGTGGGCCCTCGCGGGCACTTAGACACATCATTTACAATGAATGTTACATAATAATGTTATTCTTTAAATAAGCTACTCTATAAACTAACACCATTTCGGAAACAAAGCAAAATGACCACCATTTTGTTGACTGTGACTGCAAAAGCGGTTCGTGTATCGCGTCGAGAGTACGTAGTCGCAAGAACAGCGACGAGTTCTATCAAACGTGGTGTTTACCAAAAACTGTCGACGCACGAAGCCACGAACAGCGAATTCCTGTTTTTACATCTGTCAGAGGTAAAATAAACTGTGAACGGACTATACATTTTGAATTTCTGTTTTCAAAAGTGCATGTTGCCAGGTTTAAACATACCGCCCTACGTTAGGGTAAAAATTAATAAGTAGCAATTTTTATAGGAAATAAATAAATAATATAAAAAATATTATTTTTTTTTGAAATTATTGTCGTGACAATGTTGCCAGGTTATTAATTATTAAATAAAACGTGAATTTATAAATCTATCTTATCGTAAATAAATATTACCAACTATAAGAATCGTAAAATATTCTAATATTTCACAAGAAAAATTGTCATGTTTCACAAAAATTCTTTGTAAATTACGTTTTATTGGTTCTTGTCACGAAAGTAATCTTTGAAGAAATTATTTACTATACGCGGTGCTTTACGCCATTCATTTTGTATTTTATTCTGTTTCAGAGCGAAAGCAACTACTCTGCTATAATTCACAAGAACAAGAAGTTATCCTTCAAGATATTACAAGATGCGAAAGTGAGTATTTCAACAATCATCAATATTAGGTAAATACCAACACGGAAAAATTGGTTTATTTTAGTTTTAAACGATTCGATGGCCAGAATCTACCATTTACTACTACCATTTCGGAAACAATAAATGCTGTGAAAGTAAAACCTCGGTTGTATCTACTTCCGCTCTGGCACTGCAGGAGTGCTATGAATTTAAGTGGATGCAAGTCACACAGGTCCTCGTTCTTCACATAATTTACTTTATGACATATTTATTTTATTTATTTATATTAGGATCAACAAACAGTGCACACGAAATTACAATAGTAAACGTAGTTACGAATTACATAAATACTTAGATGACCACAGATAATCTATCTGTATACTTATATAAAATTCAAAGTCCTGACCTACTGACTGACTCGCTTAACTATATATCAACGCACAGTCCAAACCACTGGGTCTAGAGATTTCAAATTTGGAATGTAGGTTCCTTACGACGTCTAGGGGTGTACTAAGAAAGGATTTCTCAAAATTCCCACGGGAAAGCGAGATATACGCAAACGAATTTGCGAGGGTATATCAACGCACAGCCCAAACTGCTGGGTCTAGAGATTCCAAATTTGGCATGTAGGTTCCTTTCCTTAGAAGGACCGGACCGGAATTTGTTTCTGAACAAAAATATGCTAATTGTTAGTAGGCCACGCGGGCGAAGCCGCAGACAGAAGCTAGTTTTATCTCTAATCTCTGAAAAAAAATATTTCTCTGTTATCAATACATTTGTGTAGCCACAGACATGTCATGTCCTATCGTTGTTCCAACAAGCACTCATAAGTGCATGTATTATCGTACATAGCACTAATGGCACTTGGACATAATAATTTGTGATAAAACATTAAATATGTTTGCTGTTGCCAACTTCAAAAATACTTGAAGTTAAATACTCAAAATAGGTAGACGTAAAAACGACTACACTTAATTAGAATATTAGTGTAAAAGATGAAGAGAAGTATAATAAAGTAATACATCAGCAGAAAATCGATAGAAATGAAACAAAAGCAATAGATAAAGACAAAAAAACTATAAAAAATTATGTAAAAAAAAAGAATTTACTTCCCAGCCTGACGGGTGGTAGTCGCATGCTAAGGTGGACCATTGAAGGCCATACTCCTTTGAAGGCCAACTATAAAAAAGTCATTTTTAATGTGTGATACATCGAACTCAAGAACATATTATGACGCGGCGGCGAGTCGCTGGCATTGCTAGTTTGTCAGTGCAGTGCCTCGTTGCGATATGCGACTTGGATGCGTCGAAGTCTCGTCGCTTCATTTGGTTACGGTTGGAGTATGGGCTTAACTTAAATACGCATAACATTGGAATTTGATAAAAGTGAGACGTAACAATAGAATGCGTTATCGCTAATTCTTATACGCCACTTGAGATTGGATTAGTAACGGTAATAAAATAATAAAGTGTTGCCAGCTAAAACGATTACACGGAGAACAGCGTTAAATTTTTTATGACCTCCTGTCATAAAAAATTAAACGAGCTAGCTTGTCACCTGATGGTAAGTAGTTTTAAGAGAGGTAGGGCACAGCGGATAATCCGCTCAAATCGGAGCAGCCCGTCTGGGGAAGGACCTCCACCTTACAGAAGATCGTAGCCAAATAGCATTGGTCTCGGCCATGTTGTGTTCCTACGGTGAGTAAGGTCTCCAGAGCTCCGCTTGGGGGGGTTGGGAGGGTTGGCAACGCGTGAGTGATACCCCCGGTATTGCTTACGTCTATAGGCTACGATGACGGCTTACCATCAGGCCGACCGTATGCTTGTGTGCCACCTGTGTGGTATTTAAAAAAAAAAAAAAAAGTCACCGCTGCCCATGGACATCCACGACTACAAGATCTTGGATGCGTTGCCCACCTATGAAGGAATGACGGGGGAAGGAAAGTGAAAGACGGAGTTGGAAGCTGGAGGGACATAACGCTTCCGCACTCATCGTACGAAACACAGAGTCATGTCACCGCTATTTCTCATCGAAATTCTGTGAGGGTGTTACTGCTTTAGTACTTACAAAATGTTGTTGTGATTACTTTTATCAAGTGTTAGAGACAGATAAACGTCGTACTTGACCGATTTTTATTTCTGTTTCACAAACAAACAAATGAAATGGAATTTTTTGCTTTTGTTTCCGAAATGGTAGTAGTTTATAGAGTAGATTAATTTATACAAATCGTTTATTACAACTGTATGCTCAGACAAGACAACGTGTTTATGAAAACCTATTCTCTGAATAAAAGAATTTTGAATTTTATACACAGCAGCGCCATCTATATTAGACTTTTAATCAAATCCTACCGGAATCGCGTACTTTTCGGAATAAAAAGTACACTGTGTTAATCCAAGGTATCAGCTACCTACATAACAAATATTGTAATTATTGGCCCAGTCATTTGAGCGTGAAGAGGTAACAAACATAACCACAACTTTCGGCTTTATAATATTAAGTAGTAGGATTGGTGCTACATTTAACTTAAACTAAAAAAAAAATATTCTAGCACCAAAATGGAGGCGCTCAGCATGGTGTCACAATGCTGTCCATTCTTTTTTCTTGAATCACTACTGAAATGAAATGAAATCGTTTATTTCAGAAATTAGACCTTCACAGGCACTTTTTCTTGTCATTTACAATTTGTATATATGTATAAAGAAAATAAACTACGTTATATACTACCACCATTTCGGACACAAGCAAAATGGCCACCGGTAAAAGAAATGGCGAAAGAAACCCGGTTACGGCCTTTTTTGTCATTTAGCAAATTTTTTTCTTTCACTCTTTTGTTACAATGTATAAGTACATTTATAAGAATAAATAAAACTAAAAACACTCTCAACAAATAAGCAACAAATATATGATTTATGCGTCAAAATTATATCATCCGTTTGGAAGTTAAAGCTACGATATCTCAGACCGGCACAAAAACACGGTAAACATAAAAAAGGGCCTAGTGCGAGTCGAACTCGACCAAGTTGTTTGTTGGTGTAAACCAAGTTGTAGATTTTGGAAGTTGTCGTATTAGAAAGTTGTCGTTCTCAGCCTGAAGGCTCTCTTCTGGATCGGGGTTTATTAAATAAATATTACTTTATTTCTCCTAAACAAAAGGAAAACTAAAACTAGCATAAATTAGACAGAAGCCCGTATGTCAGGACACCGGGTTTCGCTCTTAAGTCCCCAATCTATAGATTATATATGACAACTAACTGCTGCCCGCGGTGTTACCCGCGTTAAATTTTATGCACAGCAGCGCCATCTATATCGGACTCTGACCAAATCTTACGGGAATCGCGTACTTGTCGAGATAAAAAGTACCCTGTGTGTTAATCCAAGGTATCAGCTACCTACATACCAAATATCATAATAATTGACCCAGCCATTTGAGCGTGAAGACGTAACAAACATTCGCCTATAAATTGTTAGTGGGATATAACAAGCCGGTAACTCTCTGTCAAAGCTTATATCAATGTATAGATAGAGAACCTATACCTCTTCCATATTTATGTCGCGTGATACGCCGCCGATGCAGTATTGATTTTTCCCGACATTGAAAGCCCAACCCAGATTCTTGTAACCATAATATGAAAACGTGTATTTTATACAGCTTTATATACACAGATATTTTCACACAGCTATACAAGTGATGTGATTCTCAAATAATGAACTTGTGCACTTAATAAAATTTATGACTCGACTCGATAAGAACGACTGAAGCGATTTGGCTGAAAATTGGTGGAGAGGTAGCTTAGAACCAGGTGAATTAGTCTTTATCCCGTTAGGGTAGGGTAGGGTATGGTAGGGTAGGGTGGAGTAGGGTAACAAATATTAGTTTAGGTTTTTAATTTTATACAAATCATTTATTACTGTATACTCTGACAAGAGAACGTGTTTGTGAAAACCATGGACCTAGAAAAAAAGGCAGACACCATCACTGAAACTAAAAAGTGAAGCCATAGTAAGCCACCTCGCGTATACGTATGAACCGGCCGGCTTACTATAGTGTGAATGTGTGCGTGCCGGTCAGCCATTTCACCGTAGACAGAGAAAACTATAGACAGCTACTAAGCGTGCCGCTGAAAGGGACAGAAAAAAAAGTACATACTAGATTTAGAGTTGCCAGGTAAGGATAAATTTACCCCAAACTCTCGATTTCCTTTTTGTATGTATAAAATTGACATGCTGATACTTAGTACTTTTTTTTTAAAGTTTTTAATCCATTAATAGAACTAACGAATACTTACCTATTAGTTTCAAAACATCGGGGACAAATCATAAAAATGAATGCGTGCGGATGCCAATAGATAAGTATTGGTAGGTAGGTATTATATTATATGTATGTACACTTCAAGATAACAGGCATTTTTCAAATTCTCACTCATGAATTATATGTAAAAAAATAATGCGAAGACTGTCTCTTGAAAACTGCCCGTTTATTAAAGTAGTTTGTAGGAAATAAAATGAAAACAATCTAAAACATTATAGGATATTTTATTTTTATTATATTCACTAATTCGTCTTGATACCGCGAGTGACATTGAGTACATAAAAATATAAAAACGTCTGTGATTTAAAACATATAAAGTATTGGAGTAGGTATCAAATAAAACATAATACACGGTGCATACACTTTACACTAAATCATGGAGTTTGTTTTTCCCTTTTGAGTGGTAATTTCATGCAGTCGGTTTATTTTTTTAAATTAGTTTTTAATAACAACTAAAGTTCTCATTTATTGGCCTTGGAAAAGTACTAATTTCGTGTGAACATTACGGATTATCTCTTTCGGTATAATTTTTTTTTTACATATTGTTGAGCTAAGTTTTGGGATCCAATCTGTTCTTCTGGTAGCCGCAATCCACAAACTACGCAGCTCAGGATCACAAGGAAATCTAAAAATGACAAAACAAGATACCGATATGATAGGGGGCAGCATTTTTTTTCTAGAAATCTCCCCTTCTTTTGGTCTCATCTTATCTAGGGGGGCACTTACGAACACTTTTGGTCCTTTGTACCAACCCCGTGCCCCTGAGAAATTTGCAGTTTTGAAATCCGCTTTTTTTCCAAATTGCGTATATCTCGAGAACGGTAGCGCACGGGGTTGGTGCAAAGGGCTAAAAGTGTTTGCAAGTGCCCCCCCCCCCCCCCCCCCCCCCAACTCAATGGAACCCAAAAAAGAAGTAAATATAAAACAAACTTAAATTTTTGTTAAAAAAATAAATTGTCTCAAAAACTTTTTTTCATGTTTTCTTGGCGTCTCATAGTGCCCCTAAGCCTATACTCCAACTCTACTTCCTTGCCCCTAACGCGACTCTGACAGAAAATTACCTATTTTAGAGAAAATTTCCACCAAAAAAAAATAGCAACACTGACTTGAAAGGTTATGTTAACAAAAATGTTAAAAATCTCACGTATTTTTCAAAATCATGATGAGACTTGATATCATTCGTCGAAAATAAACCAAAATTAGTATATTTAACTATGATAAATCGTAAAATAGTCGGGAATAATGTCTACTTACGAATGAAACGACAACCCACTAATTTTTCTCTCACTATCACTTTTACATCCCATTAAACTGCACCGCACCATTTTCTACAGATGCAATCACCTCCAGGAACTTAATTAACACAAAACAGTTATTCGTAATTGAATAAACAAAACAAAAACTTTAAAATTAGATATCACCTGCAGCAAACGTCAAAGTTTGTTTAGCAATTATAGTTGCTGGCCTTGAAAAAACCGGCCACGCAGTGAGGGACAAAAAAATATTCTCTTTGTCTCTTTTTTTTAACAGCCATGCGTATATGACCATCCTTTTCTATTGTAAGTGAAATAAAAAACATCCAGCAGTCTATAGTTTTCTCTGTCTACGCATTTCACACTCGCACATAGTTACGCCGCCGCCATTAGGGTGCTTCAATTCTTTCTTAGCAAGATTCTACTAGGTCCATGGTGAAAACCTTTTCTCTGAATAAAAGTTTTGAATTTTGAACGTGTCTGGTAGCTTCTATCTAGACAATGTCTGTAAAATCGTAGTAACATTATCTTGTTATGTGTACAATTTCTTTAGATTACGTATTCGTACAGATGTGAAGATAAAATAAATAATATACTGATAAGTAGATCAATCGTTTTTAGGGTTCTAAACTTACAAGGGGTTTCATATGCCATTTCTTTTATGTAATATATTAATATTTTGATTTGACGAGGACTTTAAATAAAACTTTTTCTTTATAATTTATACTTTTCACTTTTATTTCTCTCTGACACATTTATGTACGCCCGACATTTTTAGCAGGAAGAAGTGCTAGCGAGTATAGATAATCATCTGTCAAAGATATATTTTTTTTAAATTTTGGATTGGAAGATTGGCGTTTTCCAACATAATACTAGCGGACCGCCTCGTCTTCACGCGAGTTTTATATAATATCCCTAATTTTTTTGAAAATATAATATAGCCTATGTTACCCGGGGGTAAAGTACCTTTCCAACGGTGAAAGAATTTTTGAAATCGGTCCAGTAGTATTTGAGTTTATTCGTTACAAACATACAACACAAAAACGATTAAACGATTGCTAATTAATAAAGCGTACTATAGCGCCAATAAATATCTGGAAGATAAACTAATTTAAATGTCTGCCTCTCTTTTTCTACTCAAGTTGCTATGCCTTAAAAGGTGCATGTAGATAACTGCTATGTATTATGTACAGTAATATAATGTATGTGTCACATGTAATGCAATAAATAAATAAATAAATACAATTCTTTCCTCTTTATAATATTAGTGTAGACTAGCTGCTATGCCGCAGTATTATTATTAATTACCCGCGTTGTATTATACCTGTACACATTACACATAGCATGACGACCTCCGTGGCCTAATGGTTACCACGCCAGACCGCCACCCAGGAGGTCCCGGGTTCGATCCCCGGTCGGGTCATGATGAAAAACGAACTTTTTCTGATTGGCCTCGGGTCTTGGATGTTTATCTATATAAGTATTTGTTATAAAATATAATATCGTTGAGTTAGTATCCCATAACACAAGTTTCGAACTTACTTTGGGGCTAGCTCTATCTGTATGAATTGTCCCTATATATTTATTTATTATTTATTCCCAGTGGTCATTTTGCTTTGTTTCCGAAATCTATATATATATATAAAATTCAAAGTCCTGACTGACTTAACTATATATCAACGCACAGCCCAAACCGGTGGGTCTAGAGATTCCAAATTTGGACTGTACTGACAAACGAAGTTGCGAGGGTATATCAAATTTGGCATGTAGGTTACTTACGACGTCTAGGGATGTACTAAGAAAAGATTTTTCAAAATTCCTACGGGAAAGCGAGATATACGCAAACGAAGTTGAGAGGGGACGCACAGCCTAAACCGCTGGGTCTAGATATGCCAAATTTGTCATGTAGGGTCCTTATAAGGACCGGACCGACCGAACCGGACCGGACCGGACCGGATCGACCGGACCTGATCGGACCGGATGGAACCGTACCGTACGTACCGTACGTAATTTGTTTCTGAAGAAAGATATGC
This sequence comes from Endotricha flammealis, assembly GCA_905163395.2. Classification (NCBI taxonomy): domain Eukaryota; kingdom Metazoa; phylum Arthropoda; class Insecta; order Lepidoptera; family Pyralidae; genus Endotricha; species Endotricha flammealis. The sequence goes on along the minus strand of LR990882.1, from coordinate 776,036 downwards.
TAATTGTTACTAGGCCATGCGGGCGAAGCCGCGGGCGGAAGCTAGTAATAGTATATTTTATACTAGCTGTTACCCGCGGCTCCGCCCGCGTGGTCAAGGGAATATGTCAATAATTTTACCCGTGGGAATGAGATGTTTTTCCGGGATAAAAAGTAGCTTATGTCACTCTCCAGACCTTAAACTGTCCCCAATAAAAAAAATCATCTCAATCCGTTCATTACTTTCGACGTGAAGTGAGGACAAACAAACAAACACACTTTCACATTTATAATATTAGTATGAATAATATTCAAAACACAATCAATGTTACCGAAATAATATTGTAAAATATTGACTAGACAACGTCTTTGTGAACGAAGGCCAGAGGTTGGGAGGGTTGGCAACGCGTGAGTAATAGATACCCCCGATATTTCAAGCGTCTATAGGCTACAGTATGATGCTTAACAACAGGCAGGCCGTATGCTGGTTTGCCACCTTTTGTGGTATAATTTTTTTTTACTGTAACTTAGTCTTAAAAATATATATATTTTAGTTTGCACGGCGTCAGTCAGACGCCTCTGTCCACACACATTGCAAGGTATCCACAGAATACCAGCGTCGCGGTACTCGTGCCGCGACTTATGCTGAGTGGAGGCCTGTTTGGGCGCGCAATATTAATTTATAGTCTTATAATTTTAAAAAATATTGTATTAGATAAGTACTACAAATAGTTGTAAGTTTTAAGTGCCCAATAAACGTATTTTCTTTCTTTCTTCCCTAAAAGCTAAAGATCATTATTTAGATGATTTTGAAGCATTATAGTTGCAGATTACTTTTTACAACACTAAAAACATTGTACAAAAAGATTATTGAATGAGAACTTAACCTTGCATGAGAAGAACAATAACGTTTGAAACGTGACAGATTACGAGTGTCTGACGTTTACGGTTGTTAACAGACGTTTTACTGGTAACGTTTTTATGTACAATAAAATATTATTTTAACAAAGACACATTATAATTTATTAGGTGCTGTAGTAGTTAGAGTTTATTTTATTAAGAATACTATCACCGGTACTTTTATCGTGATGAAATCGTTTATTTAGAGGCTACAGGGACTTTTTCTCTAGATTTACTGTAAATTGGCAAACAAGCATACGGCCCGCCTGATGGTAAGCATCACCGTAGCCTATAGACGCTTGCAATACTAGGGGTATCACTCACGCGTTGCCAACCCTCGCAACCCAAAGTGGAGCTCTGGAGACCTTACTCACACACAACATGGCCGAGACCAATGCTACTTGGCTACGATCTTCTGTAATTACATCACAAATATGTCAATAAAATTTCCCTTCAATAGCCTGTGAGAAAGACTCTGGCTTGCCATATTTCATATCGTGCGTTCTATTCTAAAACGGGCCTACCTTCGGGTAGATAACTTTTCGAGTCATTGAAGCGATGTTTAAGGGTCAACCCTTAAACAGTTTGATTAAAATAACTTGGGATGGACTGTTCTAGAAGGATGACAGTCAAAGAGGACAAAACACATTCCCATCGCTTTGTCTCCAGTAAAGCCACGATTAACAACGGCGACCTCAGATTGACATTATGCAATGAAGCTTATTGATGTTCCGGGGGAGAAATTACAACTGATCGATGCCCGGCAATCGAGCTTCACTTGTTTTCCCATCTCTCTAGGCTATAATGTCGTTTGTTTCAAATTGCTGTCTGTCACACCACACGTAGTTGTTAAGGACGAAGTCCTTTCAATAGTTCCTACTCCATCTTTCTGATTAAATTCGTTGTGAGTTCCAAGACAGTGACGGACCGTGGTGCTCGGCAATCGAGCTTCACTTGATTTGCCATCTCTCTCTCTAGGCTACTATGCCTTTTGTTTCAAATTGCTGTCTCTCACACGTAGCTGTTAAGGAGGGAAGTCTTTTCAATACTTCCTACTCCATCTTTCTGATTAAATTCGTTGTGAGTTCCAAGACAGTGACAGACCGTGATGCTCGGCAATCGAGCTTCACTTGATTTGCCATCTCTCTCTCTCTCTCTCTCTCTTTAGGCTATTATGCCTTTTGTTTCAAATTGCTATCTCTCACACGTAGTTGTTACGGAGGGAAGTCCTTTCAATACTTCCCACTCCATCTTTCTGATTAAATTCGTTGTGAGTTCCAAGACAGTGACAGACCGTGGTGCTCGGCAATCGAGCTTCACTTGTTTCCCATCTCTCTAGGCTATAATGTCATTTGTTTCAAATTGCTGTCTCTCACACGTAGTTGTTATGGAAGTCCTTTCAATACTTCCTATTCCGTCTATTTCCGTTTTGATTAAATGCGTTGTGAGTTCCAAGATAGCTGGCTACACAGGAGACACAACGGTGGGAAATTGTGGTGGGTCCCAATCCCTGCAGTAAGGTTATTATGAGTTGATATTGAAAGTTTGCGTTTATCCCGCATTCCCGTAGGAATTTTGGATTTTTCTCTCCGTAAGAACCATCCTCGTACTTCAAGGAATATTCTAAAAAAAGAATTAGCTTAATCGGTTCAGCCGTTCTCGAGATTTGAGCTTAGCAACACATTCGGCGATTCAAATTTTTATATTATTGAAGATGGGATTTTGACTTGTATCAAAACATCCGTCGTGTGATTGGTTGATAAATGTAGATTGTAAATATACACGTGTGGGTATATATTTATTACTATAATAATGTTGTTTTATCAATTTTAAATTGATAAAATGTCAGTAACTCTTTACTATATCAGACACAGAAGCTGTTTGTCCTTGGTAGATACGGAATTTCATGGATTCTTCTTTCTAGCCTTATTTAGTTTTCTAATCCATTAGGATTGTCAGAGTCCGCTAAGCAATAGTTGAAGATTCTTTTTTTCTATACCACTAAGGTGGCAAACAGGCATACGACCCGCCTGATGATAATCAGTCACCGTAGCCTTTGAACGCTTGACGATTGCAACACCGGGGTAGTGTTAAGTATTATAATATCTGTGACCGAAGGTATCACTCGCGCGTTGCCGACCCTGTAGCAAGTGGAGCTCTGGAGACCTTACTCACCGTAGGAACACAACATGACCGAGACCTATGCTATTTGGCTACGATCTTCTGAAAGGTGGAGGTTGACCAGACGGGCTGCTCCGATTGGAGCGGATTATCTGCTGTGCCCTACCTCCTTGAAATACTACTTTAATATTTTCGTAAATACTTAATAAGTATTAGTAAATACGGATGGATGCGAAAGGCGGATGATCGCATTTAGTGGAAGCATTGGGAAAGGCTTATATTCAGCAGTACCCACTGATAGGCTTATATTCAGCAGTAACCCACTGAAAGGCTTATATTCAGCAGTAGGTACCCACTGAATTAAAGGCTTAGATTCAGCAGTACCCACTGAAAGGCTTATATTCAGTAGTAACCCACTGAAAGGCCTTTATTCAGCCAGCAGTACCCACTGAAAGGTTTATATTTAGCAGTACCTACTGAATTAAGCTTATATTCAGTCAGCAGTTCCCACTGAAAGCTGCTGCTGAAGATACAAGTTGATGGCGATGATGATGATGAAGTTCTTAATACACATTCCATCATTATTATTGTATTTTTTTCTAACAAAAGACAGACGAAAACGGCCAACGGAATTTTTATACGTAGCACAATTAAATCATCATAATTATCTTGAATAAATATTTAAATAAACTACGTCTTTCATAAACAACTAGATAAGTTATTCCGACATGGATTTATTAGATACTTGGAAACGCAAAACACTTCATTCACTATGTTTACGTTCTTAACAATTCACAGGAAACTAGTATAAAGGTAAATAAAACACAAATAACCAATATTATGACTCACAAAGTAAGAAATTGTTTATATTTTCGCTTAAATGATCGGTTTTTATCGTGTATTATGATAACAAATTTAATTACACGCTTATTTATTACAATTAGCTAGAAGATTAGTACGTTTCTATATAGTCGGTTTGCAACACGTTTTGCAAGGGCTGTTTGTTCGTTAAATTTCGCGCAGTCTCGTGCGAATTCGGATTTGTTGTCCCTGTCGCACCGCTGGAATATCGAATGCTACCCTATCGAATTTCTCTACGTCACGCGCGCTAGTATCAGACGACAGTACATATTTTTATATCGTGGTTTGCGGACGTAAAATTTATTGTGCAATTTCGGTGTATTTTTATAAATTGTTGATAAATGTACTATTATTATTAAAATAAAAGTGCAAATAATTGAATCATTATGGCTAAGGTAATATTTCGTTTGTAATTCAGTGTATGTGTAAATGTTTTTTTTCTACATCGTACCATAGTGACGTGTAGATAACTATGAAAATATTTTACAATTATGAATAATCTAGTGTATTTTAACTAAGGTTAATTAATAACAATGCTGTTATTATACTATTTGTGGTTTTGCCGATAAATCAATGAACATAAAAACAAAAGTTTTTTTAACATTTAACCTTTTTATTGTCGTTGACAATTTTAAAATAGAATATGTATTTTTAATGCATTTTAATCATATTCTGGTTTGAGAATCGCTTCAGGGTCAGAAATTCATTGACCATTTTAAAAAAAACTTTATCTTTTTTTACTATCAACATTATAGTGTAGAACTCTTTGCAGATATAAATGCAGATAAAAGAAACTGAACCGAAACTTATACCTTATCTGTTGTGTATCTTTTAAATTACTTTAACTTCGTCTGTTTGGTTGAAAAAGCACAGATGTAGGTAATAGGTACCTATTTCTCGCTTACACATCTTGCTCAATTCATTCATTCATAAAAAAGACTTTATTGTAAGGTGGTCTTGAAATGACTAGCAATAAGGCCGCCTTATTGCAAATACACTATTTTAGTATTTAAAATAACAGTGTCAATTTTATTTCTGTCCGTGTACAGCAAATAAAGTTTATTCTTTCTTGATTTCCGATCTTATTGTCACCGAATTATATTATTATTATTGTATTTATTATTTTATTAAAAACAATAGAAAGAAATTTAGGGAAATTGGAATCTTTCATCTGGCAACATTATCAAATCATGTGTCAAATCAATAACTCGTGAAAAAAAAAATTAAATGTCATTTTCAATTTGCGGTTATGGGAGATTTTGTGAATTTTCCCACAAAATAATTGTGTTTTAATGTCTTTTTCTATTAAAAACCTTTTGTTAAATGCCAGAAGTAGATGTAAGAAATTATTCGAGATGAAACTTAACAGTAATTGGGTGAGTATTAGTACTTAATGTTAATAAAACGTAATATATCACGTTGTGAAAACTTTACCGATTTCCTTGATGTTATTTTAATTATTCCTGCATTAAACTACGACCTTACATGTTGCCTTGTCGTAAATAGTCGTATTATTAAGATAAATAATAACAGAAAACTTATGTTATGAATATTTCACGTTAATATTAACTCTTTTTCAAGAATATTTTTCAAAATATTCTTGGACAAATCGCACAACCAAAATAAGCAACTAAGCTTGTACTATGGGTACTAGATTGCTGATCAATATACATAAATATATTTTTTTACACGCTTTTTATTAGCTTCACCGGTATGTTTCATTTGTAAATAAATACTAATTTTACATTGACGATCTCCGTGGCGTAATGGTTACCTCGCCAGACCGCCACTCAGGAGGCCTCGGGTTCGAATCCCGGTCGGGTCATTATGAAAAACGTACTATGTATTTCCAATTATCCTCGGGTTTTGGATGTTTATCTATACATGTATTTGTTATAAAATATAGTATCGTTGAGTTAGTATCCCATAACACAAGTTTCGTACTTATTTTGGGGCTAGCTCAATCTGTGTGATTTGTCCCTATATATTTATTTTTACACAATTTTTTTGCAATACGTTATTCATTTTATACACAGCACTACAGCATTCCCATCTAGTTAATAAAGCGCCATTGTCTATCAGGCATTGGTATGAAAAATCAAATCATTTATTTTCTGTCCAATTTCAAATACGTAGTATACAGTACCCTATGTGTTAATCCAAGGTATCAGCTCAGTATAATATTATACTACATATAAAATGCATTGTCCTGAATGATGGATCAACGCATAGACTAAACCGCTGATCATAGAGATCTAAAACTTGTAGGATGGGTTCTTTGTAGGACGTAGGCGTCCGATAAGAAACGATTTTTGGAAATTCCCACGGGAAAGCGAGATACATGCAAAACTAAGTTGCGCGGGTTTCTCTATACCAAATATAAAAATTGGCCCAGCCCACAGCCCGGGCACTCCATACAACGCGCGTGAAATTTCTACTACATAGGTCAATGTCGTTTGTACACGCGCACACGTATACACATTCGTTCACTAAGCGCACACCTTTGCGACTGCACCCGCCTCGATACCCGCCTGGGGTGGAGGTAACGCGATTCGGTGCGGGGAGGAGAGTGGCCGTTCTACCTCGGGTTATTACTTATTCTATGCTACCGCATGATTTTTGCATGCCTATTTTAATAAGCTAAACATGATGTACCTACCCACTTTATTTTAAGTCATCTAAACTACCATGTCTTATGCAACTAAAAAAAATGAAATAATAATAAAGGTCTTGAATATATACCAAATAAAATCGGCCCAGGCAATTGAGCGTGAAATAAGAAACATGCTCGCAAACTTTTGCCTTTGTAATATTAGTGGTATATGCTATTAGTCTTAAGATTTTCCACTGTACACAAATGTAGGAAAATTTATGAATGATTCACATCATTTATAATACCTAATTAATGTACCTACATGTATTATGAGGAAAATGTTAATTTTATTCGAGTTTTGTGGCTGTATGTAACCTTTGATGAAGGAAGTAGGTTTGATTTCCATAGAGGACAAATTCTAAATGCAAAACAGCTGAACTGATTGAGATAAAATTTGGTAAGATAGTTGATGACTTGAGAAAGGACAAGATATTTTTTATCCTGCCCTTTCTGACTTCATTTGCGTGGATTAGATGGGAAATTTTTTATTTTTTTTTATTTTTTTTATTCTGCTATTCTGGATGGACACAAATACAGACAAAAATGTAATCACAAGTCATCAAATTTAAATAAAACCCATTCAAATTACGTCTATACTAAAACCTTTCTTCAAAAGGGGCATTAAAAGATTTTTACAGGGTCGGCAACGCGCGAGTGATACTCCCGGTGTTGCAAGCGTCCATAGGCTACGGTGACCGCTCACCATCAGGCGGACCGTAAGCTTGTTTGCCACCTTTGTGGTATAAAAAAATAAAAAAAACCTTTCTCAATAACTATTATCATACAAAATAAAAATGAGAAATTGGTTTGTTATTCCTTCAAGGTTTGACTAATCAGCCGATCATTATGAAAATTTGTATACATATTGTCAGGGATACAGAGCCCAACATAGGCTAATATTACGCGGGCGAAGCCGCGGGTAACAGCTTGTTTGATCTAATGATAATTGGTTCAGTAGCTTTTGACTTTCACGAACAGACAGATGGACGTCGAGGATTTTGTAAAGAAGATATCTATTTCCTATTGTGTACTTTATATTATTTACCTCCTAAGATCATGTTAATTATTAGTCTCAATAAAATAAGTGGCCAGCACTAATTAATGGCCACTTGACATTGTGATAGATAACCATCTAATCTGTGATCATATATCACTCATTATTAATTGAAAGTAACGTTTTATGATGTTGTAATTAGTATATTGTAAATTGTAAGGTGCTGCCACACACTGATGTTATAGAACGTTATTTAACAAGTGTTTTTTTTTAACAGTATCATTGTGGGAGCAGAAAATAAAATGTTTTGAAATGTTAGTTAATATTACTAATATTATAAAGACGAAAGTTATGTGTATGTTTGTTACTTCTTCACGCTCAAATGGCTGGGCCAATATTTAGGATATTTGGTATGTAGGTAGCTGATACCTTGGATTAACACATAGGGTACTTTTTATCCCGAAGAGTATGTGATGTTCGTAGGATTTGATCAAAAATCTGATATAGATGGCGCTGCTGTGCATAAATAAACAAACGCAAACGAAGTTGCGTGGGTTTCACTGATAATAAGTAAAAGGTATAAATTGTGTCGTTGATATCTATTGTTCCATAATGTATGTTGATGTTTCAAACAACTATAATAACACATTCGTCAACTATTATCATTCAAAACTTAATGTAACACTAGCTGTTACCCGCGCCACCGCGTGGTCAAGGGAACTTGTCAATAATTTTTCCCATGGGAATAAATATATAGGGACAATTCATACAGATTGAGCTAGCCCCAAAGTAAGTTCGAAACTTGTGTTATGGGATACTAACTCAACGATATTATATTTTATAACAAATACATATATAGATAAACATCCAAGACCCGAGGCCAATCAGAAAAAGTTCGTTTTTCATCATGACCCGACCGGGGATCGAACCCGGGACCTCCTGGGTGGCGGTCTGGCGAATCTCTTTAATCATACTAATATTATAAATGTGAAATTGTGTTTGTTTGTTTGTTTGTCCTCTCTTCACGTCGAAAGTAATGAACGGATTGATAAGATTTTTTTATTGGGGATAGTTTAAGGTCTGGAGAGTGACATAGGCTTTTTCCCACGGGATAAAGAGATTCCCATGGGAATAATTATTGACATTTTTCCTTGACCACGCGGGCGGAGCCGCGGGTATCAGCTAATTTATAATATTAGTATGGATATGGATTTTGCACAAAACGCTACACATAACAAAACTATTTGGAATAATTATATTCGGTGTGGGATTATCTGTTGTGGCGTCACAATTATGGTCCTCCACTGCCGTTACGTCACTTGCCGTTAGTCAGTTACAAAATGTTTACTAAACGTTAGTAAACATTTCACTAATAAACATTTTGATTATGTTACAATGTTTTTCAGATAGCATGGGTACGGTGACATTTGGGATTTGAAGGGAATTTACAGGGAATTAAAAATAAATGTATCATTTATATCATTAATAATGCAAATTTGAATTTACTACTTTTTTGCAGTCGCTTATTCTTCACTCTTTTTCTATTTCTTTTTGTACTTCGCGGTTTTTTGTTTCGAACAAAACATGCGTGAAATGGAATAACTCAAACGTCACCGTACCCATACTATCTGAAAAACACTTTAGAAAACGTTTTTATGTTAATTTGACGACCTTGGCGTCATCATCATCATCATCATCATAACCCTCTAGTGGGTGTGGTTTCCGCACTTAGTCCTGTACTGGACCATTGTACGTGAGCCGTGGGGCTGTCATTCCATCCAGCCCACCTCCCTCCAGAAGCGAATTAGTCCTCCCAAACTGCTCAGTGTGTCCGCAAGAGACATTGGTGACCCAAGTGTCTCTTTCCGGATTTGGGTGATGCCTGTGCACTCAAGGAGCACGTGCGCCACAGTTTCTTCAGTCTCCATGCATGCTCTGCACAGAGGGCTGTCCGTGATACCTATTGTGTAAAAGTGTTTGTTCAATGAGCAGTGTCCTGTGATGGTTCCTGTTACCAGGCGCAGGCTTCTCCTGTCCAGGCGCAAAAGGCGCTTGGACAGCTTGTTGTCCAGGGATGGTATCGCCTCCTTGGACGACCTTGGCGTAATGGTTACCATGCCAGACCGCCACCCAGGAGGTCCCGGGTTCGAATCCCGGTCGTGTCATGATGAAATAGAACTTTTTCTGATTGGCCTCGGGTCTTGGATATTTATCTATAAATGTATTTTTTAAAAAAATATAATATCGTTGAGTCCCATCACAAGTTTCGAACTTACTTTGAGGCAAGCTCAATCTGTATGAATTGTCCCTATATATTTATTAAGTAAAGTAAAAACATTTACAACAAAATGGTTAGTTTACAAATTGTAACAAAATAAAACATTTGTTTTTTTTTTGTATTACGTTTAATACAGATGACAGCGTAGAGCGTAGCGGAATTATGAAACTTTCTAATTACAAAAATACGATCATTATTGATAAATAAAAATTCAGAGTCCCTTCGCGCAATGTTTAGAAAACCTGAGTCATATTAGGACCCTGGTCAACCCATTCATTGGTTGAATGTATGGCCTTGCCCATCACTTTAATCTATGATCAAAATATGTCAATAAAATAGACTGATAAAATCCCATGTTGACATATATTAACGGTAATCATGATAAGGTAATTACATTGTGATCTTGTCACTATGAGTAACGAATCTATACTTCCATATTCCATACTCCATACTATACTATTAATATTATAAATAGGAAAGTGTGTGTGTCTGTTTGTTTGTCCGTCTTTCACGGCAAAACGGAGCGACGAATTGACGTGATTTTTTAAGTGGAGATAGTTGAAGGGATGGAGTGACATAGGCTACTTTTTAGGGTTCCGTAGTAAACTACAAGGAACCATTATAGTTTCGCCATGTCTGTCTGTCCGTCCGCAGTCTAGCGCCTAGACGCTTGATGCTAGAAAGCTGTAATTTGGTATGTATACTCATATTAACAATGCTAACAAAGTGGTAGAACAAAATATTGAAAAAAAAATTTTTTTGGTGTCCTCCCCTACAGGTAAAGTGGGAATGAAATTTTTTTTTCGCACCGACCCCATCTTGTTGGATATCGTTAGATAGGTCTCATAAAATAATTGAGGGTGTGGGAAGATCATTTTCCGATACAATGATCCGTTTGCGAATTATTTACATTTAACGTGTCAATTTACTTCATATCCGAAAATCATGAGTTTAGAAATTCGAAAAAAATCAAGGTAGTTGTCCATATAGTGAACCTACAAGGAAAACTATAACGGTTAAGTTGGAACCAACAAACAAACAATCAAATCTTTCCTCTTATAATAATAGTATAGACTAGCTTTTTTGCCCGCGACTTCGTCCGCGTGAAGTTCCGTACCCGTTCCCGTGGGAACCACATTGAATTTCGGGAAAAGCTATAGCCTATGTCACTCCCTGATAATGTAGCTTTCTACTGGTGGAAGAATTTTTGAAATCGGTCCAGTAGTTTCGGAGCCTATTCAATTCAAACAAACAAACAATCAAATCTTTCCTCTTTATAATATATCTTAATAATTTTTTTAAATATTATAGAAAAAAAAACCTAGCGACACTTTTTCTATTTTGTATTTCCCTGAAAATAGTGGGATACATCGAAATGAAATGAAATGAAATCGTTTATTTCAGAAATTAGACCTTCACAGGCACTTTTTCTTGTCATTTACAATTTGTATATATGTATAAAGAAAATAAACTACGTTATATACTACCACCATTTCGGACACAAGCAAAATGGCCACCGGTAAAAGAAATGGCGAAAGAAACCCGGTTACGGCCTTTTTTGTCATTTAGCATTTTTTTTCTTTCACTCGTTTGTTACAATGTATAAGTACATTTATAAGAATAAATAAAATACAGATCCAGGTACATACAGAAATCAAGCTCTAAACGCGGGATGTCGATCCAAATAGCGCTAAATATGTCGAATATGTAGATGTTAATAAGGCGAGCAGACCAGTCCCCCAAGATGACAACTACAACTGAGACACACCACCACATCCACGAATTTGGCCATTTTCGTGTGTTTACCGTACCGTATACTGAAATTGAGCAAATGTTGTTTCATTGCAGAAACTGCAGATGTGCGGAACGGAGGAGGAGATGCGGGAGGTGGCCGGGAGGATTTGTCGCAACTACTTGCACGGTGCTTGGAAGACTGTTGATCCAACTTTGTTGGACTTTAGGAGGATAAGGTATGTATTATTAGCCTCATCATCATCATCAGCCTACATTTGTCCACTGCTGGACATAGGCCTCCCCAACTGCACGCCACCGCGCACGATCCTCGGCCACTCGCATCCAGCTCTTGCCAGCCACCTTGCAAAGATCATCGCTCCACCTAGTCTGAGGGCGTCCCACGCTACGCTTACCGATCCGCGGTCTCCACTCAAGAACTCGTTTAGCCCAGCGGTTGCCGGTTCTTCGGCTGATATGGCCGGCCATATTATTAGCCTAAGTTAGCCTAAATAAAATCATTTTTTAAGATAGGGCACGGCGGATAATCCGCTCAAACCGGAGTAGCCCGTCTGGGGAAGGACCTCCAACTTACAGAAGATCGTAGCCAAATAGTATTGGTCTCGGCCATGTTGTGTTCCTACGGTGAGTAAGGTCTCCAGAGCTCCACTTCGGGGGTTGGGAGGGTAGGCAACGCGTGAACCCCCGGTATTGCAAGCGTCTATAGGCTATGGTGACGGCTTATCATCAGGTCGGCCGTATGCTTGTTTGCCACCTTTGTGGTATAAAAATAAGCTTACAGGCTAGTGTGTTAGCAACAAGGCGGCCTTATTGCTCAAAGCAATCTTTTCAAGGCAACCTTAGGGTAACACAGTTATAAATATGGAGTATGCAGGGCTAGCAATAAAAAATAAAATAAACTTAAAAATTATTAGTATTTTTTTTTAATTCCACATTAAGTCTCAAGCCATTTAAAATGCTGTTTCCGAAACAGGCTGTTAGTTTTTTTTAATTTTTAATATACCTAGTTGTTTTTGTTTTCGACCGCAATTTAAAATCTACCCAGATAAGCATAAATTATGTGTTAATGCGAAAAAAATGTAAATACAATACGACCTTGCCAATTGTTATTTACATGTATTCACAATGGACAATCATGTTATAGAATAAGGCCGTTTGTCCACCGCGACCGACCTGAGAACGAGATTATTTCTGGCCGAGATTGAAGTTGACGTGACGGCGAGATCGTCGCGGTGGACAAACGATCGCCGCCACGTCAACTTCAATCTCGGCCAGAAATAATCTCGTTCTCGGTGACGTTCCCGGCTAAGTGTTTTGTATTCCCGCCGCTTCGGCCTGTCACAATCTCGGACCGAGTTCTAGCGGAAGCGCCGAACTGAGCGATAAATCGGCGGACGGGATGACGGTGCTCGGGTGACGGGCGTGCGGTAGACACACGGCCATAATAAATGTAAATATCGCTAAATCGGCGCCGTTCACGGTGACGTCCTGGTAGCGAATTTACAAAGGCTATACTATTTGAGTCACGACTCACGAGTCAGACTAATAGATGAGCTTTTGTTTATGCATATTACTCGACAATACGTAATCTATCTCAGTAAAAAAAATTACTCAAATAGATTAGCTTTTTGTTTTGATATTTTAAAAGAAAATGCACGTACAAAATCTAGTACTATTCACTCAAATAGATAAGCGGAAAATATGCGACAACGCGTTGATTGAACCTTTTAAGAAAAACGGTGTTATGATCACAAGGTAACCCTAACCTAGCCCACCAATGTCTGTCTGAATATTGATGGGTTAGGTTAGGGTTATCTTGTGATCATAACACCGCGAATTTTTCTTACGATTCCACGTTGTAGCCATCTTAAAACTAAACCAGTCGAGGGTTTTGCCATTAGTTTTATCATAAAACTAACCGGACTACGAACTAAAACTAACTGGATATTTTCAGGTTTATGAATCAGAATCAGAATTATTTATTGTCAAACTGGAATCACAAGATGGTAAACATTGGGAAATATGAACAGTTTGTACCTTATAGTCAGGCATACAATAAAACCTTAAAATCTATCTTAACATAATTGAGTATTAAATAATTATAATAATTATAATTAGGTGGATCAATACTTATTTACACACATAAATTAAATTTCAAAGCTCATCACATTTCATTTCATTCAATTTTATCAGTTTTCATTAAAAAATGGTAAAACAAAGCAATGTTTTTGTCTTCTTACGGATCTTGATCAAACGCCTAGGTTTTTGATCAAAAACCTGATTTCTCATAAACCTACGACAGATAGATTAATATCGGAATGAAATTGAATAGCATTTGTTGCTACAATGTTAGAATGGATTTATCTAACAAAGTCTACGGGATTTCGCTCAATTTCTGTAGTGTAATAGATTAGGGTTTCGTCAAGTTTTTGGCAAACAAAAGCTAAGCCAGTTCAGTTTACACTTTCTCTCTAATGGTATAGGTTTTGTAAATTCGCGTCCTGGTAACGGTGGCGGTAGACAATCGGCCTTACAGACTGACTTTTTACTGCCTGCCAATTTGCGAGTACCAGACCCCTTACTCTTGAAGATAGCTAAATCCGTACGATCGCCATTTTATTGTTAATTTTAGGTACTCTTTACAACTAAACTAGCGCTAACTAAATACTAAACTAAACGAAATCGGATTGTATAGATCGATAGATAGATATATAGGAACAAATCACACAGATTGAGCTAGCCCCAAAGTAAGTTCGAAACTTGTGTTATGGGATACTAACTCAACGATATTATATTTTATAACAAATACATATATAGATAAACATCCAAGACCCGAGGCCAATCGGAAAAAGTTCGTTTTTCATCATGACCCGACCGGGATTCGAACCCGGGACCTCCTGGGTGGCGGTCTGGCGTGGTAACCATTACGCCACGGAGGAAACCGCTATACCACACGCTATGTATGCTAACCAAATAGTTAGTAAAGTCACAGATATTATAATACTTAACAATAGTAAAGTATAAAATTTCAATGGTACGAATTAGGATTTGCTGTTAATTTTGCATTTGAAATTATACAGAATTGAAATTATTAGGATTTGCTGTTAATTTTGCATTTGATATTATACAGAATTGAAATTAAAATCGCTATTGCTATGAAGAGTAACCTACCAGTTCATAGTAGCAGCTACCACTCTGAATTTCTTTGTCAACAAATTTCAACGTTCCCATACAAAAAAGTTTACAATAATGTGAAGTAAATTGGATTTTTTTACATGAAAATTTAACAAGAAATGGATTTTGTTGTGATTTTCCATGTTTTTTCTCGCGATCTTTTAACAATGTAAGGCTGACATTAGTTTTTGTATGTTCTTTTAATAGTAAGTCGGCAAAACCTCGCTATTTTTTTAATGCCACAAAGTTGGCAAACAAGCATACGGCCCGCCTGATGGTAAACATCACTGTAGCCTATAGACGCTTGCAATACCGGGGTATAACCCCCCCAAGTGGAGCTCTGGAGACCTTACTCACCGTAGGAACACAGCATGGCCGAGACCAATGCTATTTGGCCACGATCTTCTGTTAAGTGGAGGTACTTCCCCAGACGGGCTGCTCCGATTTGAGCGGATTATCCGCTGTGCCCTACCACTCTTAAAAGCCTTCTAAACTAACCGCTAAATAAATAATTTAATTTCATATTTTTTATTACATCGACGACCTCCGTGGCGTAATGGTAACCACGCCAGACCGCCACCCAGGAGGTCCCGGGTTCGATCCCCGGTCGGATCATGATGAAAAACGAACTTTTTCTGATTGGCCTCGGGTCTTGGATGTTTATCTATTATATGTATTTGTTATAAAATATAATATCGTTGAGTTAGTATCCTATAACACAAGTTTCAAACTTACTTTGGGTTAGCTCAATCTGTATGAATTGTCCATATATATTTATTTTATTTATTTATTTATATTCTTTTCTTTTGCTCCACAGCGGCGGTCTATCAAACTTCCTCTACTACGTAGCTCTACCAGATGATACGTCAAAATTGGGTACGTATCTACACAGGGAGAGCTCCCCCGAAGCGGAGTCTGATATGATTGGAGGTGGACTGGCCAAAACCATGCACAGATCTAACTCGTTCAATATGGAGGAACCGAGAAAGGTAAATCTATTTTTCACTTCTCATGCTCTGAAATTGCTTATTTGTGCATGTTGCACAAAATCGATTTTTGTGTACAAGTGCATTAACGTATCTACTCATAAATGTATCTATATTAAGGCAAAGAAAATGAGCCATACAGCCAAATACAATAAAAAGTTCAGAGATAGAATTTGTTATTTTATAATATTTACTTTAATTTCTTTGCCTTATGTGTTTTTTAAGACATAAAAGATATTAAAATTAAAGTACGGTAGATTATTTAATTAATTTAAAAAATATATTATTACAAAATTTATTTCATAGTAAGCTGTATTGGTCTTCTGCCCAAGCCTAATTTACTTTGAACTGAAACTATCCGTTTTATTATCTCGCAATCGAAGTGAAAAGCAGAGTTTATAACTCGTTCACAAAACCGATTTATCCTCGACATTACTATGCTAAAAGTCTCGGATAACAAGTAATAAAACTTAAATTTAAAATTTAAAAAAACCACCGACTCAAAAAAACTTTCAAATCGGTCTAACCTGTGGAAGTTGCTCATTTCCCTTCATCAAATAGAAAAAAGCTGGTGATCTTGAAACAACTAAACAGATTTTAATGAATCATAGCTAAGAACACTAACATAGGTCACCTTTCAAACAAAAAAAACTGCATCAAAATCGGACCATCCGTTTGGTTGCTACGATGCCACAGACAGATTCACAGATACACAGATACACAAGTACACAAATACACACGTCAAACTTATAATAATAATAATAAATCTTTATTTGCCAAAAAACATTTTACAACTAAGCGTAGCGTAGGTACAATTTGTTGGTATTATAAAAATAAAAGTAAACATTTCAGGCGCACAGTTCATCCCCCTTCCGGGAGTCCATCCCCGAACTAGACATAGGTCTGTATCTCGGGTGGTGTACAGCCGGATGGTAGACGGAAAGAGTGGTACATTTTGCGTTATACCTACGCAAAACAATTAAGGCTACTTAATTTAAAGAAAAAGGGGTCACTTGGGCCCAGCTAGTTTTAACTGTAATTGTAAAATGTTTTTTGGCAAATAAAGATTTATTATTATTATATATTATTATAACACCCCTCTTTTTGCGTCGGGGGTTAAAAATGGTTCGTTTTGTGCACTTATTGTAAAATCTACTATTATTACAATAACAGGTACTGTTAAGAATATATGGACAAGTACACGGTGAGCGAGCGATGGATGCTATAGTGACAGAATCTGTCATATTCACATTGCTGTCTGAAAGGCGACTGGGACCGAAGCTGCATGGTGTATTCTCCGGTGGCAGGATCGAGGAATACATACCTGTAAGTATATAAATAGATGAGCCCGTCCGGGGAAGGATAACCTTTTTTATGGTTCCGTACCTCAAAAGGAAAAAATGGAACCCTTCATCATCATAACCCCTCTAGTGGGTGTGGTTTCCGCACTTAGTCCTGTACTGGACCATTGTACGTGAGCCGTGGGGCTGTCATTCCATCCAGCCCACCTCCCCTTATGAGATCACTTTTTGTCCGTCTGTCTGTCTGTGAAGACCTTTTCTCTGGAACGCATGGAGGTGTCAAGAAATTCATATCAAATACTCAGGTCTACTGTACCTAGGAACGCAATATATCTACAGGTTTGTGCGTCACCCTCGGTGCGCGAGTCCAAATCGCACTTGGCCGGGTTTTTTTTATTTAAGAGGTCGGCAAACGAACGTGCGGGTCACCTGATGTTAAGTGATCACCGCCACCCATGGAGCACAGGGACACCGGGGTAGTCCCTGAGCCGCTTTCGGCCTTTTAAGTGCATATATGCTCGCTTCTTGAAGGTTGAATCATAGTCACTCTGAAACACCGCTGGTGGGCTGTCGGTTCCAAATCTTTAAAAATTTGCTCCTCTGCGCCAAACATATTTTGCAATATATAAAAAACTTAAATATGTAAAATTTGTGTACATATTGTCAGGGGTACATAGGCTACTTTTAATACCGTAAAAGTATGTCATTCCAATGGGAAAATATTTTTTCTACTATAGATGGCGCTTCAATTGCGATGTCGGCCGACAGATGGCGCCACAAGTCGCGCTATGGGTTGTTTTGTTGTCAAACGAGATCTTGTCATATAATTAACCGCGAGCGAAGCCGCAGGGAAAAGCTAGCACTAAATATTTTAATTCAAATAGGCCAAGACAAGACCTTCCAAAAATTTTTGACGTAAATAAAAATTCGTAAATAAATTCATATTTTTTTCAGGCAAGATGTCTACTAACAAAAGAACTAGCCGAACCGGCGTTGTCTATGAAGATTGCAGAAAAAATGGCAGCAATACACTCTATGGACGTGCCTCTATCGAAAGAGCCGAATTGGTTATGGAAGACTATGGGGAAATGGCTGAAGACCGCAGAGGAAAGACTGAACAATAATACGATTCAGGTGGGTTGACCTAGGTAGATCCCCATTATGTAGGGTTAAACGCCCTAATTATCGGCACCCTAGTACCAATTATCGGTACCATAGTACCAATTATCGGCACCATATTACCAAAAGTTATAAATAAAAAATATTGGGACAAATCACACAGATTGAACTAGCCCCAAAGTTCAAGACTTGTATTATGGGACACTAACTCAACGATACTATATTTTATAACAAATACATATTATAGATAAACATTCAAGACCCGAGGCCAATCAGAAATAGTTTGTTTTTCATTATGACCCGACCGGGATTCGAACCCGGGACCTCCTGGGTGGCGCACCGGCGTGGTAACCATGTCACGTCACGGAGTTCGTCCATTAAATATTGGCACTAATGTACCAATTATCGGCACCATTGTACCAATTATCGGCAGTAATGTTAAAGAGAGAGATATGTGATATTAAAGAGATTAAGCAGATAAAAAGCTGTTTTAATTACTAAAAATGCTTATTTATTAAAAGATATCGGTGTTAAGTGCAAAATATAAATATATTCGCTAGAAAAAAAAAATTAGCAAACAATATATTTTTAACCGACTTCAAAAAAAGAGCAGGTTCTGTGTTTCATTGTATTTTTTAATTTTCCTCACTGATGCTGATAAAATGGAACACTGCTACGAGTAGCGTTTGGCCCTTTCACCCTTTCATTTCTTTTAACTTGACCAATGTAGTAAACAATCTTAGCGTGCCTTTTTATTCAATTATCCATGCGTAAAATCGTTAAATCTCCAGAATAATAAGAGTGTTGTGTTAAATGCCATTTCTAACTTCTTCTTCTTCTCTTCTCTAATAAAATCATTATATTTCAGGATGAAGAAAAGCTACGTATTATTAAAAAAATAAAAACTATTGATTTTAACAAGGAAATTGAATGGCTCAAGAAATTTGTTAGTGCTTTCGAATCGCCCATGGTATTCTGTCACAACGATATGCAGGAAGGTATGTATTTATTATTTACTAGTAGAATACTCGTTAAATCCCACCTGGGGCGGGGGTGGTGAATTTTATTTTCAAACGTTTCGCTTAGTTTGAGACTAGATGGCGCTATGTGATTCGTATCAACCCATAATCAGCCCACTGCATGGGTACGGGTCTCCCTTCAATCGAAGGTAATTAGAGCGTACTCTGCCGCGCTGCTCCAATTCGAATTGGTAGAGGTCGGTGTTTTCAAGCCGCCCGAAGGCCAACTCGGTTCAACGACTGTCATCCAACGACAACAGCCTTCTGATTAGTCCAAGAAATATTATTTATTTTAACTTTTTTTTTTTCGTTTATTAGGATACAACAAGCAGCATTACAATAAAAAATACTTATAAAGAGCTTATAAACTAACAGTAATCATTGTTATGCCAACGTTGACCACGGATTACAATTTTAATATTTTTTTAGGTAACATTCTAATAGTAGAAGAGGATTCACACCACAGCGACGATGATACACTTTATCTACCATCATATATAGATTCAAAGGGCAATTCAGCTCAACCCATGGAATCCCTATCACACTTTGAAGATGCCAATACTTCAGATAGCGTAATAAGCCATATTTCAGACAGCGGCGAACCTAGATTGGTGTTAATAGATTTCGAATACTGTGCATACAATTTCAGAGCTTTCGACATAGCGAATCATTTCCAAGAGTGGGCGTATGATTATACTAACACGAAGTATCCGTTTTACCATGAGAATCAGGAGCATTGTCCGAATCTGGAGCAGAAGGTGAGTCGATTTTTGTAAAAAACAATTATTTTTTTGGGTAAAAAGAAATTAAAAAAAAATACAAGTGCACTGTTCGTGTTCCGAAGAGCAGTAGGTTAGTCAGTTTTTGTAAAAAAAAAAAGAGAAAAAAGAAAAAAATTTTTTTGCTTAATATGCGAATGTCCAAAATCAGTGAAGTCATCGATTAGACAGAGAAAAAAATACTAATAATGCTATCTTAGCAAATGTTCATTTAAAAAATGTGACAAGCAAATTTGAATCTTTCAAAGTATTTTTTACTAAATCTTTACATAAATTATCATTTTTAATTTTCTGTATTACTTTGTTGTCATTTTTTTCAAAATTGCTCGTCCGACACATGTCACTACTATTGTAGTTCATACATCTATTATAATAACCTTTTTTAAATTAAAGCAATTATTGCCCACAATTACAAATTGAGGTGAATTATTTAAAGGAGGTTATCCTCATTCTATTAATCCATAAAAATAGCTTCGTTGTATGAAACAAAGAAATATTGTTTGTGGCAACATTGATTCTGTTAAAAAAATTTAGTTTTGGATAAATGTTTAATGTAATAGCTTGCCGACGCTGGCTCTCCTGGGAATACACCCAGAAAGGAATAGTTCGGTAAGAAAAGGAGATAGATGTCTAAAAAAAATGTTGCCACAATCAAAAAAATTCAAATATCGGGGTATACATAAATTCTGCCAATACGCAGCTTTTGTGTGTTTATGCTTCATTTTTAGTCGCAGCGTCATACCGGCCATAGACCACGCGGGGCATAGTACGAGCATTGTCTATGATTAAAGATGGCGGCGTGGCACGAGAAAAAGTATTAAAAATGAGGATTTCAATGTTTTTTTTATGAAAAGTTTTTATGATTTTTTTTTAATTGTTTTTGGTTGGTCATAATAGCAAATATCTATGGTATTTCTAGCTATCCTAATAGTCCTGGTGTCATAGGAATTCCTTTATGACAATACAAATGAGCTAACAGGTCACCTGATGGCAAGCAATCACCACTGCCCATGGACATACACGACAGAATCTAGGATTGAACCTTGCCCACCTATGAAGGAATGAAAAATTATGGAATGGGGAATTGCCATGGTATCAGGAATATTAGGAATGGACATTACTTCTATTAGTAATGTTTTAAAATTATAAAAATGGTTGACCAACTTAGAACAAGAGTTATTAATAATTGAAAGAAGTAAATTAATTTGTTTGAAAACATTTTTGAATAAAAAAGGCTATCGTTCACTTTGTGTCCCCCCCGGTGCCCCCTCTATTTTTTTTTACACGTACGTTCGTTCGTACGTTCTTAATTTAAACAATTTTTTATATTATACTGCTGATAATTGGCACTGGGTTGCTGATAATTGGGCCACCCTATTTTATATTAAGATTAAATATCTTTGCTGTTTGTGACACCTTTAAAAGACCTTGTTCGTATTTATAGTGTCTTTCTATAATTGAAACGGCTTATACTGCTGATAATTGGCACCAGGGTGCTGATAATTGGACCACCTTATTTTATATTAAGATTGAAGTATATCTGCTGTTTGTGACACTTACGCCCGAACCCAAAATGCGATCTCATTTTTTCCTATGCAGATTGAAAAAGTCACATTACGCGTCTCTTAACCAATCGATGCATTGTATTTTAAGAGAGGTAGGGCACAGCGGACAATCCGCTCAAATCGGAGCAGCCCGTCTGGGGAAGGACCTCCACATTACAGAAGATCGTAGCCAAATAGCATTGGTCTCGGCCATGTTGTGTTCCTACGGCGAGTAAGGTCTCCAGAGCTCCATTCGGGAGGGTTGGCAACGCTTGAGTGATACCCCCGGTATTGCAAGCGTCTATAGGCTACGGTGATGCTTACCATCAGGCGGGCCGTATGCTTGTTTGCCAACTTCTACGAATCAATACTTCCGTCAATCATCTATAGCATTAAGATCGCATATTGGGTTTGTCAATAGCTTCTAAATATACCGTCCTCACACTTGAAAAATCATCAAAAAGAAATTCAAAACTTTCAGAGAATAGGTTTTTACAAACACGTTCTCTTGTCAAAGTGTACATACAGTAATAAAATGATTAGCATAGTCTACCATTTGGGAAACAAAGGCATCTAAAATAAAACAAAACATTCCCACAGGAAATCTTCATTAAGGAATACCTGAAGCATTATGCCAATCTGACGGATAGCAAGATCGGCGAGATGCCGACAATTGATGCTGTCAACGGGCTACTGGTTGAAGTGGAAGCCTTCGCATTGGCGAGTCACTTGTTCTGGACACTGTGGTCTATCAATGTGTCGAATAGTCAGATCGAATTTGGATATTGGGTAAGAAATACATTTACTTTTACAGACGGCAATTTGTCTGTCATCTGTCAAAGTAGGACCTTAGAAGGAGGACCCCGAAACTTGTAATTATGTTTATTATAATACTAGCTGTTACCCGCGGCTCCGTCCGCGTGTACAAGGGAAAATGTCAATCATTTTTCCCATAGGAATCTCTTTGTCCCGTTGGGAAAGAAGTAGCCTTATGTCGTTCTCCAGACCTTAAATTAGCCCTGTTTAAAAAAATTTAAAAAGTAATGTTATATTTTTTTCCCGTGGGAATGAGATGTTTTTCCGGGATAAAAGTAACCTATGTCACTCTCCAGACCTTAAATGATCTCTATTAAAAAAATCATGTCGGTACTTAAGTTCCTTTCGACGTGAAAGAAGAACAAAATATTATATACTTTATTTTTTCCCGTGGGAATAAGTTGTTTTTCCGGGATAAAAAGTAGCCTATGTCACTCTCCAGACCTTAAACTATCCCCAATAAAAAATTCATATCAATCCGTTCATTACTTTCGATGTGAAGGAAGGACAAACAAACAAACAAACAAACAAACAAACAAATCTTTCACATTTATAAATAAATATATAGTGACAATTCATACAGATTGAGCTAGCCCCAAAGAAAGTTCGAAACTTGTGTTATGGGATACTAACTCAACGATACTATATTTTATAACAAATACATAAATAGATAAACATCCAAGACCCGAGGCCAATCAGAAAAAGTTCGTTTTTCATCATGACCCGACCGGGGATCGAACCCGGGGCCTCCTGGGTGGCGGTCTGGCGTGGTAACCATTACGCCACGGAGGTCGTCAAAAATTTATAATATTCGTATGTATTGTTTACAGCACTACGCACTATCAAGATTTGAAACATATCTGCGTCTTAAACAGGAGGTTATCAAAAAGGACAAATTCGGTCTGCCACAGAAGAGAAAAATATGTGAGGTGGACATATGAGTGGGGTGTTCTGCGCTTAGTATTAACTGTCCTTAAACTCCATTATGGACATAAAGCCGGGCGTAATGTAATTGTAACAGAATTTCCATAGTGTGGACACGGCCGAACTCAATATGCTATCTCAATCCACTAATGATTGATATTGACGGAAGTATTGATTCGTATTTTACTTCCATAGATTTAAAATACAATCGATTTGTTAGACTTTTTTCAATCTGATGTAGGAAAAGAGTATTGAGATCGCATATTGGGTTCAGGCGTAAGCTGGGTACGGACTTACGTTATGTAACATTCAATGTAACACTTAATGTAACAGAATTTGTGTGTGGACGTGTTGCGCGCACGAACCGCGCACGAACTGAGCATTTGAAAGCCGGGTACAGACTTATTATATGTAACATGCAATGTATCATACAATGAAAGAATTTTCCACATTGACGTAATGTATCAAATGTGCAATGTAATAATTCCCATAGTGTGGACGTCTTGTGCCACAAGTACCGAGCATGTATCTACCTACATCAGTTGCCGGCATGCGCGCGGCGAACATAAACAACAGTCTGCGGTGTGTTCTTCATCCATTGTTCAAATCAAATTAAGTTATTTATTTGCTTACATAATCGTGGTAAGAAATACAGCTTGAGCGCTCCTTTTAGCCAAAAATAGCATGCAAAATTCACATTAAAAAAAAAATCTGGACATCCAAAACCTTCTCACATAATGTCCACAAGTACCGAGCATGTATCTACCTACATCCGTTGCCGGCATGCGCGCGGCGAACATAAGCAACAGTTTGCGGTGTTTCCTTCATCCATTGTTCAAATCAAATTAAGTTATTTATTTGCTTACATAATCGTGGTAAGAAATACAAATTGAGCGCTCCTTTTAGCCATAAATAGCATGCAAAATTCACATTTAAAAAAAAATCTGGACATCCAAAACCTTCTCACATAATGTCATTCAAACTAAAATCATACTTATTTAAGATATTCGTCAATTGAGTCGAATTCGTTAAGTGTTGGCGCGCGTTCTTCAATACAGACATACACATGTCCGCATTGACGCTCCGTGCACACTGAGCTCCTTTATTCGGCGAAAAAACACGAGTTGAAATGCTCGATTCGTACGCGCAAGGCATTAGTTACATTGCATTTTACATAACGTAAGTCTGTACCCGGCTTAGATTTATAAAGTCCGCACGAAGTAATAACAAATCGAGTTGAAGTGTATAGCTTACTGCAACTTTTGTCATTGTTTCCTTGTGTAAAAAAAATATGTAAATACATTATTATGCAGTGAACTTATTTATTTAATAATTTAGTCGTTTAAGATTGTAAAAAAAATATTATTAATGTTTTTTTTTTTTTATAATTATTATGTGTAAATTTTTTTGTGACTGCACAAATTGTGGACGAGTATATTGTAATGTTTTGGAGAATAATGCAAACATACATAGCGCGCAGATACCGATGGGTGTAAGCAGGAAGTTTCTGGAATGGCAACGTAAAGTCAACCAATGAATGAGATGAGCACTGTAGTCAAAATATTCATGGAATAAAGATATGTCGCTTTATTCCATGAACCCTCGCGGGCACTTAGATACGTCTTTTATATGTCAAATATTCCATGAACCCTCGCGGGCACTTAGATACGTCTTTTATATGTCAAATATATTTTTAACTAGCTAATGCCCGCGGTATTACCCGCGTTTAATTTTATGCACAGCAGCGCAAATTATATTAGACTTGACCAAATCCTACATGAATCGCGTACTTTTCGGAATAAAAAGTACCCTAAGTGTTAATCCAAGGTATCGGCTACCTACATACCAAATATCATACAAAAATTGGCCCAGCCATTTGAGCGTGAAGAGGTAACAAACAAACACACAAACTTTCGTCTTTATAATATTAGTAGCTACCAGCATTTCGGATTGAACCTTTGATGGAAACTAATGGCGAAATAAACTCTGTCAATATAGGTATTTTTTCAATTATATAATACAACGAGCTGTTACCCGCGACTTCGTCCGCGTGAAATGTTCAAATAAGGATAACTCCTTTTCCTGTCGTGCGATTTAAATGAAACAAAGCCTATATTCTGCTCCAAGCCAAGCTCTATCTCCCTGTGAAAACAGCATTAAAATCCGTTCAGTAACTTAGAAGATGTGAGCGTTCAAACAGACAGACAGACAATAAATTTAAAAAAAATTTTTTCGCTTTTATTACCTTTCTCTAACTGTTCCCTCTCCATTTTTGCCAAATATGTTCAAAGTACAGACATATCGGGGTCTACTGTTTTATTATATGTATAGACTAGTAAAATACTCGTAACTTCGTTTGCGTATATCTCGCTTTCCCGTGGGAATTTTGAAAAATCCTTAGTAAGTACACCCCTAGAGGTCGTAAGGAACCTACGTTCCAAATTTGCAATCTCTAGACCCAGCGGTTTGGGCTGTGCGTTGATATATAGTTAAGTCAGTCAGGACTTTGAATTTTATATAATTTATGAATGCTATTGATAAATAAAAATTCAAGTAAAATCACTACGCAATATTTAGTAAACTTGAATCTGCTCACCTCTTCCATTGGCTGACTGTTGTAGCAGAGATCAAATAGCAAAATGAATAAATGTACTTAGTATTATGTACGGAGCAAAATTTTGAATAATATTTCAATATTTGGAGTCTATTGTATAAATAGTTTTTTCATGAAATAATATTATATTCGAATACAAACTCCCTAATGTGGCACTTATGGTCGCCTTACTGCCACAAACCTGGTAAGGCCGACTTAGCTTAAGGCATGACTCTGGATGGGATGACAGATGATGTTCTATTTTCAGGACTAGCGGATAGAATCGTTGTTTCGCAGTCTAAAACGAACACTCAAGTTAAGGAATGTCAACCCTAGCCAGTGTTCGGATGGGTTTCGTTATCACGAGCTTCTCCGTGCTTCGGAGGGTACGTTTAACCGTCGCGTCGGTCGATGGATGACGCACGGAGCTTGAGTTTTAACATGCACTACGTGGTCACATTTTATCAGCAATCTAGTACCCATAGTACTGTCATCACAATTGACCACAGAGCACCCCCAATAGAGACCACATATTAGGGCCCCCGCTTCTGCCAAGCTTGCAGTACAACTACTAATATTGATGACACGCCCACCAATCAAATTGCACCAATTTGATTTACGACATGACGTGTCCTTGACCTGCTCAGAACACAGTTCGTTCTCCCCGCACCCCGCACTTGTGGCGATGTCGTTTTCAAACAATAAATGGGCATTGCGGACTCTATTGGGGGTGCTCTGTGCAATTGACTGACCCCCCCCCCCCCCGCAAATTTAGAAATCTTTAATCATACAGACGATTAAAGATTTCTAAATATCGCGTGAAGGGATTTTACTTGAAAAATTGTAATTACGTAGTACAATATGATTGATTGATAAATAAATTTTCAAGTAAATCCCTACACGCAATATTTAGAAATCTTTAATCATACAGACAGGGGGGGGGGTCCAGACAATTCCTTTGTTGACTGTACAAGCTTTATTTGGGACTAGATGGCGTTGTGCGATTCGTTCAAGAATATTTTTTACTTGTTCGACTCATCAGTTCGATCGAATGAGAAAATTTTATTTTCATTTTATTTCTCATCTGTTTGACTGTGGAACTTGAGTTTTTTTTTTTCATCAGTTCGATCGCGAAACTAGTGGATTTTTTTTCTTAATGGATTTTAAACCCATCCAAGTATTGACTAGGATCGTTGCTTGAATTGCGTGATCGTTCGCACAACGTGGCCATCGAGCATGCAGAAGTGATTGATATCCTCTGCCAACCCATCCGTAGTGTCGTCCGTTGCTTTACCTTAGAAATTGTGATATTGCAAGACTATGGAGTGATATCAGAATGCTTGATGTAATGCGAGAGACATTCCTATAATAAAATTTGTTTCAACAAAAAACGCATTTTTATTTTCAAACACTTTATTTGCTGAGTTGACTTTAACGACAGTCGAAGCAAATAGATGCGAAGTCCAATGGTCAGTCCTGAAAATTATTTTAAACATTATAACAACTTAAAATAATAATTCTTTCACTTTTAATTTGCTAATTAACTTATAACCTGTTTTTCTTAACTTGACCAATGTGGTAAACAATCTTAGCGTGCCTTTTTATTCAATTATCCATGTGTAAAATCTATAAATCGCCAGAATAATAAGAGTGTTGTGTTAAATGCCATTTCTAACTATATTATTATTATTTGGGTGTGAATGATAATTTTAATTGCCTACTTTCGTTAAAAAGACGTGCTACGATTGTTTACTACATTGGTCAAGTTAAGAAAAACGGTTTAGAATGGTACACGTTTTTTTTTTGTTTATAGTCATGAAAGTGCATTACCTGCTGCATGTCCCGCCACTTATAGAAGTGACGTGCTCTCCTCTCTGTAAATATATTTACTCATGTGCTACAGCTACGTGCTCTCCTCTCTGTAGTAAATATATTTACTCATGTGCTACAGCTACGTGCTCTCCTCTCTGTAGTAAATATATTTACTCACGTGCTACAGCTACGTGCTCTCCTTTCTGTAGTAAATATATTTACTCATGTGCTACAGCTACGTACTCTCCTTTCTGTAGTAAATATATTTACTCATGTGCTACAGCTACGTACTCTCCTCTCTGTAGTAAATATATTTACTCATGTGCTACAGCTACGTGCTCTCCTCTCTGTAGTAAATATATTTACTCACGTGCTACAGCTACGTGCTCTCCTTTCTGTAGTAAATA
The DNA here is from genome assembly GCA_905163395.2 of Endotricha flammealis. Taxonomy (NCBI): domain Eukaryota; kingdom Metazoa; phylum Arthropoda; class Insecta; order Lepidoptera; family Pyralidae; genus Endotricha; species Endotricha flammealis. Next base: position 748,025 of record LR990882.1, on the reverse strand, counting down.
TATATACTCATGTGCTACAGCTTCGTACTCTCCTTTCTGTAGTAAATATATTTACTTATGTGCTACAGCTACGTACTCTCCTCTCTGTAGTAAATATATTTACTCATGTGCTACAGCTACGTACTCTCCTTTCTGTAGTAAACATGTAGTAGGTAATGCACTTTCACGACTATATATATATATACATATATACTATATTGAAGCCTATGTCGTTAGATAGGTCTCTACAGTTGACTCTCTGTGACTCATTTGCAAGCAAGCAAAGCACAGAAAAACGGAACCCTACACTCTGCATGGCCCGACATGCACTTGGCCAGTTTTTTTTAAATAATATGTTAGAACAACCACCATAGACTAATAGATTTTAACATTTTTCAAAAACCTGATTGGTTTTTTAAATGTTTATAATTTTTATTTATAGTTGTTATTGTCAACTAGCCATTCATATTTTGAAATTGATTTTTGTTCACCCCCTCCCCCCCAGGTGGGATTCGAACCCACGACCCCTCGATATCCGGCCGAGTGCTCTAACCACTGAGCTACCGAGAAGGTTAGTAATAGTGGTGAAATTTCTCATTCCTTTTAAACTGCGTAAGTCGCAGAGCACGCCATCTACCTGATAGTTTTACAACCAAGCAGGTTTAGTAGCCCATCGTTACAGATTGAGATTCTACTATTTTTAGATAACGGTCATATACAGTTTATCAGTGCTCAGTGGTTAGAGCAGTCGGCCGGATATCGTGGGTTCGAATCCCACCTGGGGGGAGGGGGTGAAATTTTTCTTTCAAAAAAGCAATTTTTAAATGTTATTTAAGCCGTTTATTTTGTATAAATGAAAAAAAAACTTGTCTCCAAAAAGAAAAAAAATATGTTTTAATAAATATAATTTTAAAAAAACTATATAAATTATTGGTAAAGATATTACTAAAATGTCTTTTTAAATAGGACTGTCTCCCATATTCTTGTAAAAAAAAACCGTTTCATTCTCTTCTCAAACTCACGCTCTCCCGCTCATGTGTGAGTGAGACTGCGAAGATGCAGGTGACATCATGGACCTAGAAAAAAAAGGCGGACACCATCACTGAAACTAAAAAGTGAAGCACCCATAGTAAGCCACCTCGCGTATACGTACGAACCGGCCAGCTTACTATGGTGTGAATGTGTGCGTGCCGGTCAGCCATTTCACACACATAGTTGCGCCGCCGGCGCCGCCATTAGGGTGCTTCAATTCTTTATTAGCAAGATTCCGCCTTTTTTTCTAGGTCCATGGGTGACGTTATACTTATTGACCTTACATTATTATGTAGTACCCTCTTGAGTAATCCTCCAGCTTCCACGGTATTATCCGTTACTCTAAGGTTACTTCTCAATTTTGAGTAACATTCATCACAGACTGTCAAGGACTTCGCAGCAAGCTGAAATATCATCATCAAACAGATGTGGGTTGGAAATATAGTATCGTTGAGTTAGTATCCCATAACACAAGTCTCGAACTTACTTTGAGGCTAGCTCAATCTGTGTATTTTTTTATTTTAACAACGTGGCGTAATGGTTACCAGGCCAGGCCGCCACCCAGGAGGTCACGGCTTCGAATCCCGGTCGGGTCATGATGAAAAACGAACTTTTTCTGATTGACCTCGGGACGTGAATGTTTATTTATATTATGTATTTTATACGTAAAATTAAACAAGCATACGGCCCGCCTGATGGTAAGCATTACCGTAGCCGTAGCATAGACACTTGCAATACCGGGGGTATCATTCACGCGTTGCCAACCCTCCCAACCATCCCAAGTGGAGCTCTGGAGACCTCACTCACCGTAGGAACACAACATGGCCGAGACAAAAATGCTATTTGACTACGATCTTCTGTAAGGTGGAGGTTCCCCAGACGGGCTGCTCCGATTTGAGCGGATTATCCTCTGTGCCCTACCTCTCTTAATTCCTACGCAAACAATGAATAAAACTATTTAAACCCTGTTTCTTTTGACTTGACCAATGTAGTAAACAATCTTAGCATGTCTTTTTAACGAAAATAGGCAATTAAAATTATCATTCACACCCAAATAATAATAATATAGTTAGAAATTGCGTTTAACACAACACTCTTATTATTCTGGCGATTTATCGATTTTACACATGCATATTTGAATAAAAAGACATGCTAAGATTGTTTACTACATTGGTCAAGTCAAAAGAAACAGGGTTTACTATGTTTTTGATTCGCGAAACCACGCCATCTTGCTCATTTCAAGGGCTTTATGTTTATTTTTGTATCTGGTAAAAAAAATATGTTTTGTTTTATGTTAGAGGCTTTTATGGGTAAATAGAGGCCTTCATACTTCATACGTAACGTTAAATAATAATACCGAATACATAATTACACTACCAAAGTTATATTTATAGTTCAGATTGGTTAGGTACCTAAATAAAAATGTTTGAATTCATTTCGAAAACTGTAATTGGTCAATTCAAGATCTGCTTTTCTCCGCTTCAATTCAATTGTTTATTAGCGAGATTATGGTCTTAAATATGTACTAACTTGATCAATCACCGTTTCCAGCCGGGCTAACATGACAAACGCGACAATTTTTTCTCGCTCCGCTCTGCCAATAGCGTATCTCGGTTATGTCTACAGTAGACAAAACAGGCATTGCTATTGGCGAAGAAGCTTTGTCGCGAGAAACTATCTCGAGTATAAGCATGTTAGGCCCGCTGGTATTGCTATTTGAGCGCACTTTCGGTACATCTATCTATAGGTACTAATATTAGAAAGAGAAAAGATGTGTATTTTGTTTATATAAACTCGAATTCTACTAGACCGATTTCAAAAATTCTTTCATCGTTGGCCTGAAATTTCTACCTGCTGGTGACATAAGCTATATTTTATTTTTTTGAAGTGAAAACTTCTTTAGCGGCGCTTGGCACTTTTTTAGATGGGTAAAAAATGTTGAACTCGCGTCAGATCCGTAGCCTGATCGAAAAAGCGTAAGATTCCCAAACCATTCCAAAATATTCAAAAATGCACAACGTTGATGTTTAAGTTTTCACTTCTGCCGGCACTACCGGAATGCAAGCCATCCTTTTTTTTTAAATTAGGGATTAGTTAAACCCGCGCGAAGCCGGGGCGGGGCACTAGTAAATTAACTTCTTCAGCCTGTTGCAGTGGATTTAAAGGGTGCCGTTCTCGAACCGTTCTATTTTTTATTTATTTAACATTGGCTTCTACTCATCTCATTAAGTTATTTTTAACTTGAAGGTCTAAAAATAATTTGTGATGCGTGTGAAAATAATATTGCATACAAATACATATACAGATAAACATCCAAGACCCCGGCCAATCAGAAAAAGTTCGTTAATCGTTTTTCATCATGACCCGACCGGGATTCGAACCCGGGACCTCCTGAGTGGCATGGTAACCATTACGCCACGGAGGTCGTCGTGGAAATAGAAAAGTGCCAAGGTTATTTAACGAAATTTTCCCTGAGACTGAGTGTCACTCCAAAGATATTTTCAAAAATAAATTAAAGGTTTTGTTACTTGATACATACCATAGCGGGATTACGTGAACTGCTTTTCATATTATACTACACAATAAATTTCTAACATATATTAATAATAGCTGCTATTGTTGCCTGGGGCTTCGCTCGCGTAAGGGGTGGCCTGTATGGTTTTGGGTAAATAATAAATAATAATAGGATAGTTAAGTAATACTGTAAGTCCATAAAATTAGTTTGTAAGATGCTCTATTCGCCAACAAACTGTCTAAACAGTTTGGCGATAAATTGTGTATCGTATAATTATGTACTTTTTGGATAATAAATAAATAAATAAATAAAAAAAAAGATAAGTAGGTAACGGAGTTGTTTATACTCACAGAAATATTCGTTACTTTTTCGGATCCACATTTTATTGCTGTCTCAGTTTTAGAGCGGTTATGCGTATTTGTTGACAGCTTGCATATTGTGCATATACTTGCAGACATTATATTAATTTATGTCTTATTTAATTTATAATATTCAAACTAAAATAATTAAAATTTACACAAAAACAAAACAATATTGTACGGATGATATCGGAACGGAAACTACCGAACGCTTTAGCTGGAGATTGAAGATTGACATTGTGTTTTGTAAAGTTCTAAATGCCCAGCTACATTGGATCGGTAGCAACGCGAGTCGCGACGCATAACTTATAACAAGTTATTATATAAACTGTTAGGGGTGTTTTCTTAAACCTGCTCGCGTTGGACAGGAAGGGAGAGGGAGGTACAAGTTGGAAAAGCTCTTCAAAGTACACTCGTGCTATAATACAGCCGGTAGAAATGTACTGAATATGCGACATGTCTACGCAATTGTAGATTCTCTCAGTAACTTTTGTATGGTAACATCGTGCCGTATTTCATTCACTTTTCTTAACTTCCCGCCCCGGAGGGTCCACGGGAAACTCGACGGCGCGGCGGTCTACGTTGGCGTGACACGAAAAGTTATCAGTTTTGATAGTGTAGAACTAAAACGCGCGCTTTCTATTATTTTATATAGAATATAAATACTTTTTCAATGTATCTAAAAAAAATCTTATTTTTTGTTTAGCTATAAGGCCCCACTGCTGGGCAAAAGTCTCCCCTTTACGCTTGCAAGCATCTCTATCGCTTGCCAGTTCCCCCAATCCCCGCAAAAGGCAGTCAAGAAAGTCGTCCGACCATTGCATCCTTGGCTTATCCCTACACCTTTTTCAGTCTCTTGATAAAAATAAAATAAAACAACAAAATAAACGAATCAATTTTATTGTAAATCACAGTTTGTACACGAAATATTTACAAATTTAAAACTGTATACTACTAGCTTTTACATTTTCAATGCGCGCTGAAATTAAATCTTTGTGAACCACAGAAATAAAACATTTTTTGGCGGGAAAAACAATGTTGCCCTATCAAAAATCTCAATTCGTACATAATTTTTCACATTTTTAGTACATTGATTTATTTATCTTTCATGTCGAAACGCTTATTTTGTAGTATGTATACTAAGTATGCTTTACGAAATATTAGAAGATTTTAGACATATAAGTCGTAAAATTAGGCAAATAATGACATGACATGGGCAATTAGTTATATAATTGGATTGTGAATATTATTTTCATGTCATAGTTTATTTCCGAATGAGACTTAATATTTATTTATATTTTATATTCAACTAGCTTTTCCCCGCGGCTTCGCTTGCGTTAATTTTATGACATAGATCTCGTTTGACAACAAAACAACCCATAGCGCGACTTGTGGCGCCATCTGTTGGCCGATACAGCGCCTTCTATAGTAGAAAAAATATTTTCCCATTGGAACGACATACTTTCACGGGATAAAAAGTAAGCCTATGTTGGGCTCTGTACCCCTAACAATATGTATGCAAATTTTCATAATGATCGGCTGCTTAGTCAAGCCGTGAAGGAATAACAAACAAACAAACTCACTTTCTCATTTATAATATTAGTAAGGAAATAATATATCCTTACTTCCTTGCTAATATTATAAAGTAGTTTTTTAGTTTAACATTTTTGACATGCATTATTTATTATTTAGTTATTTTTTATATTGTGTTCTTGTAAGCGCTTTGGATGATACATCTGTTAGCTTGTAAGACAAAATGGAATAAATTAAAATTTGTTTAATAAATTATAGAAAAAAATATTATGTGAATACATGATGGTTAGAAATTGCCTGTGGAGGATACTCTCAGTATATAAAATAAAATACTCTAATCAAAACAAAATAAGTTTTTTTATACCACAAAGGTGACAAACAAGCATACGGCCCGCCTGTTGCTAAACATAACCGTAGTCTATAGACGCTTGCAATACCATTCTGTCGGTCTGCTCACTCTTGTCAGTACTGACTTTATTTTATTTTATTGTAGATTTAAGACTTGTTCATTCCACACCATTGTGTATAACATTCCGCATATTCTTCTGATAAATTTTAATGTACTTATACCTACATTGTAACTAATGAGTGCAAAAAAAAGGAGAGAAAAAAAAGTAAAAATGCCAAAAAAGGCCGTAACCGGTTTTCTTTCGCCATTTCTTTTTACCGTTTGCCATTTTGCTTGTGTCCGAAATGGTGGTATTATATAACGTAGTTTATTTTCTTTATTTAAACAAGTTGTAAATGACAAGAAAAAGTGCCTGTGAAGGTCTAATTTCTGAAATAAACGATTTCATTTAATTTCATTTCATTCATTTCATTTCATTTCATTGGTATCACTCGCGTTGCCAACCCTCCCAAACCCCTAAGTGGAGCTCTGGAGACCTTACTCACCGTAGGAACACAACATGGCCGAGACCAATGCTATTTGGCTACGATCTTCTATAAGGTGGAGGTCCTTCCCCAGACGGGCTGCGAAAGATGCGGAGCGGATTATCCGCTGTGCCCTCTCTTCAAAGTATTGTGGTCCTTATTTCATTTTGACTATTCCTTACTTATATTTTACTACGATTTCATAATACTAACCTAATTTTATTTACAGCGTTAAAATATAATGTACAAAAAGTGGGTAGTTTTAATTTTAAATCAGACTATTTTTAATCGAACTAAATATAAAGATGTTCTTTGTTTGAAAATTAAGTCTTGCGAAGCCTAAAATAATGTTATAATACATAATTTTCGAATTTTAACAATAGCAGTACAGTCAATAAGAGAGTTGTTGCCGACAAACTGTTGCACAGGACAGAAACATAGTTAATGTACCTTTTTGTTTGGAAAAATAAAACAAAAAAAAAAAGGAAACCCGGAAGAATTAGGCCGTTTGTCCACTGCCACCATCACCGGGACGTCACCGAGAACGAGATCATTTCTGGCCGAGATGAAGTTGATCGCCGTCACGTCAACTTCAATCACAATGACGGCGCTCGGATGACGGGCGTGTTGTGGACACGCGGGCATAGTATGTGCCATAATATAAATGTATGTAATCGCTAAATCGACGCCGTCATTTCGTTCTCAGTGACGTCCCGGTGACGGTGGCGATTGACAAACAGCCTTGTAAGGTAGGGTAAGGTAGAAAATTTGTAATTGCATAGTACACGATGTGAAATACTATTCGAAAATACATTTTCTAGTAAATTCATTTGCGCAATATTTTATCATATTTACGGGCCGGTACAACCACAGACATAACAGACAGAACATTCCATATCAGAAATCGTGTCAAAAACGACTATCAAATATCAGTCGCACAGACACAAATGGGTACTTTTGTACTGCTTGCTTGGCTGCTTTTGTATGAGTTTTTAAAATGTATTACACAGCACTTTACACCCATATTTTTGTCTATTTGATATTATATTCATTAAATTTTAACTTTAAAAGTCACTTTCTGAACAAGTCGCCATCTTCCGTTTACTTTTACGTATGATACAAATTCCGTTTACCAAAACAAGGCACGGCTGTCAAATTATGTAAGTGTGCGTTAGTGTTGCTATTGATGAAAGAAAGGGACAAGGTTATACCGAATTTAATTAGCTGAAAAGTGACAGCAATATTTTCAGCTTGTGTCTATGTGTATGTAAAATTATGTTTAGTCTGTTATGTCTGTGGGTACAACCCTCTCCTTTGTTGATTGTACATGGGGCAATCGCGTTAAGGCCTGCCGCTTACCCCCAAGTTAATACTAAGTACTTATATTATTAATATTTAATATTTACACAGTTAAGAAATAATTAAAAACGTCGCGAAATTTATTATTTTCTTGCATGGAGGGTTCTAGAATGTAAATGGTGATAAGAACTTTTAAACTTTCTCGTTGCATTATTATAAATTTATAATAAACCGGTAATTAACGCGATCATACCTTGATATTGCCTGACATTTCGACCAGCTAGGTTACTCTGCATAGCAATCGCGATTTTAATTTCAATTTTCTATAATTTCAAATGCAAAATTAACAGCAAATCCTAATTCGTACTCTTGAAATTTTATACTTTACTAACTATTTGGTTAGCATACAATCCGATTTCATTTAGTTTAGTATTAAGTTAGCGCTAGTTTAGCTGTAAAGAGTACCTAAAAGTAACAATCCAATGGCGATCGTGCGGAATTATCTTCAAGAGTAAGGGGGCAGGTTGCACCTAAGACAAAACCTCCCTTTACGTTGCCGCAGTCGGTTAGGGATCGGAATGGACATTGTGAGTGTTGTGTTCAAAAGTGGGTGGACTATCAATAATATGAGGAAGAAGATTCAGCCTCGCATATGGAGACTAAGGGTGACAAATCTACGCGCTGTGCCAAACTGTGCTATGTTTTTTATGGGGCTCTGCCATGCTGCGCTGTGTCGAGCTGTGCTAGGTCTACTGTCACAATACAACTTTTTGTCAAAACTTCTTCACTTTCATCTTCATCGGATTCAACTATGTCGTAATGATTACGCTTTTTTGAAAATAAAGTCATTTTTGACGAGATAAACGATTACACGAGCTGCTGATTACTTTTAATACTGAGCTAAGCACAAAGCGCAGCACAGCTTGATGTCAATTTTGACAGCGCTGTCAGCCTGGTCGAAACGTCAGACAATATCAAGGTATAATCGCGTTAATTTTAGATGGTGATGACGTCAGCGGTAGTTTTTTACTTTTTATATGGCAACCAACACATTGTCTATGCTTGAGGTTGACAATATCAGATACACTTCGACCTTTATCGAGCAAAATGTATCTTTAAATGCACATATCTAAATATCTTTTCTGGTGGTGCGTATAGCAACCGTAATATTACGGAGGCAAAGAGACGGTCATCCATACGGTAGCTCTGGTTTCCTATGATAGCGGTGCCGTCTTTTTTGCCACCGTAATATTACGGGGGCAAAAAGACAGTCATCCTTATGGTAACTCTGGTTTCCTAGGATTTATTTTATTTTATTTAGTATAGCGGTGCCGTCATATAGCGACCGTAATATTACAGTGGAAAAGACCGTCCTTATGGTAGCTCTGGATTCCTATATATGTATAGGTATGGTGGTTGGTTGGATAGCGGTGAAGCGGTGCCGTCATATGACGTCCGTAACATTACTGATCCAACTAAAACTACTATTATATTTATTGATTTGAGAAAGCCATTCGACACTTATTCTTTTCAAATCACTAAATATGTACTTAATAAATAGGTCTTTTAGCGTCCGTAATATTACGGTCGCTATATAACGGCACCGCTATAAGGCAGCACTGCAATATTAGAAAACCAAATCTTTCGAGAGTTTACTCTGCGCTTAATCAATAAATATTATAGTAGTTTTTGTTGGATCTATCTCGTCGGGTAGATCCGGGGCAATAGACAATATTGGATTAACTTCGACCTCTAAGGATTCAGAGCTATCCGAGTCATAATATTTCCGTTGAACTGCTGGCCTATTATGTATCTTCAAATGACATACCAAATACTTCTTCTGTGTGAATTTATGACTACATATACCACACTCGAAAGGCTTCTCCAAGGAATGTGTCTTTATATGCACATCTAAGTATCTTTTTTGTGTGAACTTCCGTTGACACTGCTCGCACTGGTACGGCTTCTCGTCCGAGTGTGTTTTGAAGTGCGAATCCAAGTATTTCTTCTGCGTGAACTTATGGTTACATATTACACATTCGTAAGGTCTCTCGTCTGTATGTGTCTTTATATGCACATCTAAATATCTTTTTTGGTTGAATTTTCTTTGACACACTTCACATTGGAATGGTTTTTCATATTTGTGTACCTTCATATGAGCGTCGAAATGCTTTTTCTGTGAAAGAGAGATAAATAAATAAATATTCTTGAATACAACGCCATCTAGTCCTACTACTTACTTACTAGTTTTTTTTCCACAAATACAAAGAATTACTTACTGTATAAAGTCGCAGGGTTTCCCCTGACGACCTTACTGAGCTATCATAGTGTCCTCTCACTGCCAGTTGCACAGACTCATGCAACCGATCGTACTGACGGCTAAGGGTCACAGGGGCCACAGCGAGAGGTACACCAGGTTAGGTGTTGATTGAAACAGCAATCCAAGAGACTTTATTAATTATTAATCTTATTATTTTTACAAAATTATATATCTATGTGTGTATATTATTTCCTAAATATTTATATGTGTATTATGCGTGTAAATTGCAGTGCAGCAGGTGCGTTGTACTCGATTTGAAGAATTGCTGCGTTGCTTTCTTCATGTTCATTTGGTAAATTGAACACTTACAATGGGTACTAGATTGCTGATAAATAAACATAAATATATTATTTATATTTATATTATATTTTTTTTGTAAAAACTTATTATACACTAGCTTTTCCCCGCGGCTGTTAATTTAACTGTTAATTTTATGACATAGATCTCGTTTGATAACAAAACAACCCATAGCGCTCTCTATAGTAGAAAAAATATTTTCCCATTTGAACGACATACTTTCACGGGATAAAAAGTATGCCTATGTTGGGTGCTGTACCCCTAACAATATGTATGCAAATTTTCATAATGATCGGCTGCTTAGTCAAGCCGTGAAGGAATAACAAACAAACTCACTTTCTCGTTTATAATATTAGTAATGATAGAAAACACCCAAACCAAGGCAAACAGACATGTTCATGCACATAGGTTTGCCTTGAGCAGGATTCAAATCCACAGCCTTCGAGATAAAGTGACTATTGCTAACCACTCGACCACTAGGCCTCTCATAAAATTAGTAAACCTTAGTACTGTCAATATTATTCAACTTTATTTATTTATTTATTGCACATGTACAGCTTAAATCTAATTAATCTAATTACACGAGACAACGGTAAGAACTGTGGGTTTGTCACGATTAATAACTAAACCCTGTTTTTTCTTAACTTGACCAATGTAGTAAACAATCTTAGCACGTTTTTTTAACGAAAATAGGCAATTTTATATATATGCATATATAGGGACAATTCATACAGATTGAGCTAGCCCCAAAGTAAGTTCGAAACTTGTGTTATGGGATAATAACTCAACGATATTGTATTTTATAACAAATACATATATAGATAAACATCCAAGACCCGAGGCCAATCAGAAAAAGTTCGTTTTTCATCATGACCCGACCGGGGATCGAACCCGGGACCTCCTGGGTGGCGGTCTGGCGTGGTAACCATAACGCCACGGAGGTCGTCGAAAATAAAATTATCATTCACACCCAAATAATAATAATATAGTTAGAAATGGCATTTAACACAACACTCTTAGTATTCTGGCGATTTGTCGATATTACACATGGATAATTGAATAAAAAGACACGCTAAGATTGTTCACTACATTGGTCAAGTTAAGAAAAACAGGTTATTACATACCTGTGCAAAACTTTCCTCGCAATGACTGCAATCATACGATTTCTGCTCCGAGTGAGACATTACATGTAGGTCCAAATATTTCTTGTTGTGGAATGTCTGATGGCACACATAGCAGACATGAGCTTCTATGTCGTCCAACTTATATTTCTTGTTGTCTACAGAGTAATCTAGTTGACGTTTACGAGATTTCTTTTTACGGTTGTCATCTTTGTGCTTCTGTTGTTGGTTACCTGTAGATTTTACAAAGACGAGTCTATAGGCTTTCCAAACCTTTATTTAATACTAGCTTTTGCCCGCGGCTTCGCTCGCATTAAATTCGAACACGGTTCCCCATGGTTCCTTAAAAACTGCGAAAAGTCCCATACAAAATTTCACCGTCTCTTTTAAGGGGTTACGGCAGATTTCAAAAAAAAGAAAAAGATGCACGATTTTTTTGTTAGTCACAAATACACAGTTTAAAGTATTTTTGATTTGATTTTTTCATTCCTACATAGGTGGACAACCCATTCAAGATCTGTCGTGAGCCATGAGCAGCTGTTTGCTTGCCTTCAGGTTTCGTTCACTGACATAAAAATAAAACCGGGCAAGTACGTGTCGGGCCACGCACAATGTAGGGTTCCGTATTTGCTGCGCTTTGCTTGCCTTCAGTTGAGTCCATTATCAAATTCCATCACACTTGTAAGTTTTCATCAAAGAAATTTTGTTTTATAAGTTCGTCGGCTATTACTCGGTAACTAGTAGCCTGCTTAACCGTTATAGTTTTCATTGAAGGTTCAGCATATGGACTACTACCATGATTTTTTTTAAATTTCTAAACATAATACTTCCGGAGATAGATGGGGACCACCGTGCAAAACGAAAATTGACACGATAAATGTAAATAATTCCGAAACGGATCATTGTATCGAAAAATTATCTTCCCACACACTCAATGTTTTGAAGAGACCTATCTAACGATAAACCCAACGGGTGGGCGCGAAAATAAAAATTCATATTTACTTTACATGTAGGGGAGGCACACCAAAAAATTTTTTTTTCTAAATTTTTGTGGACAGACAGACATGGCGAAACTATAATATAATATATCGTAGTTTACTACGGAACCCTAAAAATTATTACTTTAAATTACTTACGATTTTTTGTGTTTATTGGGATCGGCGATATTTCTATTTCCACAAAGTCAGCTGCAAAAGATAAACATTTAGTTAGTACTAAGAATTTGTACCAAGGCCCGGTGGTCGAGTGGCTAGCAATGGTCACTTTATCCCAAAAGCCGCGGGTTCGAATCCTGCGCAAGGCAAACATTTGTGTGCATGAACATGCCTATTTGCCTTGGTCTGGGTGTTTTCTATGTATAATAAGTATTTATTTACCAAAAAAAAATTATATTTATCAGCAATCTAGTACCCATAGTACAAGCTTAGTTGCTTAGTTTGGGAGTAGATGGCGTTGTATGATTCGTCCAAGGATATTTATTATTATTTTGGCGACCTCCGTGGCGTAATGGTTACCACGCCAGACCGCCACCCAGGAGGTCCCGGGTTCGATCCCCGGTCGGGTCATGATGAAAAACGAACTTCTTCTGATTGACCTCGGGTCTTGGATGTTTATCTATATGTATTTGTTATAAAATATAATATCGTTGAGTTAGTATCCCATAACACAAGTTTCGAACTTACTTTGGGACTAGCTCAATCTGTATGAATTGTCCCTATATATTTATTTATTTTAAATCGGAGCAGCCCGTCTGGGGAAGGACCTCCACCTTACAGAAGATCGTAGCCAAATAGCATTGGTCTCGGCCATGTTGTGTTCCTCCTACGGTGAGCATGGTCTCCAGAGCTCCACTTGGGGGGGGAGGGTTGGCAACGCGTTAGTGATACCCCCGGTATTGCAATCGTCCATAGCCTACGGTGACCGTTTACCATCAGGCGCGTAAGCTTGTTTGCCAACTTAGTGGTATAAAAAAAACTACTTACCGGGAGAAGGTATACGCGATAGTGATGCCATGTCGCCCGTATTCTTATCTGTAACAAACTTAAGTAAATAACCATGGAACCATTTGCGTTTCGTAGTAGCATTCCAGGATTTATCCTGATATTTAAGGATTTTTGGACTCTCCTCAGGATAGCTTTGGTTCCCGCTTACACACTCTATGGCCACTTTCAGGGTTGATAAAATCGTGTTTTTAAAATAACAATAAAAAATAAAAATCGGATTTATTTGATATAAATCCATTTTTTTTTATTTGAATCAGATTTATTTGATTTTTTATTTTATAATTGTATCACTGAGTCAATTATTGTTAAAAAAACACAAAAATTTCTAAAGAAAACCAGTACGTAACATATTTATTTGCCGTATTTAATAAAAAAAATATATAAAATTAACGAAAATCAACATGTTCCTTTAAAAGTCAAATATTAAAAATAATTTATACTTAGCATTTTTGTCATACATAAAAATTAACGACGAAAGTAATAAAAAACTTAACATTAATAATGTCGTAATGGGTTTCACCATAGCTAAAAATTAAATGTTTTTTTTTATTGGTTTTGTATTGAGAATTTGTTGGAATTTGGATATTGAATTTAGATAACATTGCAGTGCAGCAGGGGGCCGATTCTACAAACACAAATGCAGCAATGGACTTTCAATGGTGTCTCAATCGAGTCTCACAAGAATGCCGATAGTGTATCAGTGGAATAGTTTTTGACATTTCTTATGGACTTAAACAATAACTTAATGTTTAACTTATTGTTTAAGTCCATATCAAATGTCAAAAACTATTCCACTGATACACGATCGGCATTCTTTTGAGACTCGATTGAGACACCATTGAGAGTCCATTGGTGCATTTGTGTTAGTAGAATCGGGCCCTTGCAGTGTTCGCCGTGTAGTTTATGTCAGGGGAAATCCCTTGACACTTTTTGGCTGATTTGGTTTCATTAAAAAACCAAATCATTTTGTTGATTTAAATCAATGTTTTTTTTTAAAACACTTGATTTTAATCGCGATTTAAATTTAGATCATATGATTTAAATCATCTCAACCCTGCCACTTTGAGGCATTAGTTGACTGAACTATATATGGATATATATTTGTTTAGTATGGGACCTTAAAAAATTGTTAATGAAAAGTAACTTACTAGTTTGTGATGTATCCTCAACTTTTACAGGAGGCGATGTGGGCATTTGAGGTTCACTTTTTAACTCTTTCCTATTCTGTTGAACGCTGAAATAAAACAAATAATCAAAACAAGAAATTCACTCCATACAACTAAATGACAAAATCACCTATTACTACATAGGCCAATGTCGTCTGAACACGCGCATACGTATGCGCACGCGTATACGCATTCGTTCACTATACGCACACCTTTGCGACTGACGGCTTCTCGAGGGCTCCTCGGGTGCGGCAGGGGTGCGGTAACTTAAGCCAGAAACACACTACCGTGTCGGGGCGTGTCGTGTCGCGCCAGAAGCATATCGCGTTCATACATTTTATATGGTTAGGAGCACATTTGTAGGGCGTGTCGTGTCGTGACTCGCTCTGTCGTGGCGCGGACTGCTGATGTGATATGACGCGACACGACACGCCCTGCAAATGTGTTTCTATACCCGCGCGCGGCTCGTGGCGCGAGCAAGTGGACGCTTTTTTTTTTAATTTGTTTTTGCAGCGTGATAATGAGTTACTAGGTACTAGATTCCTGATAAATATACTTAAATACTTTTTTTTGTAAATAAATACCATTATACATTATAGAAAACACCCAGACAAAGGCAAACACTGCGAGCTTCTGTTCAGAAATGAAAGAAATAAACGTCTGGCGTTTATTTCGTTCATTTCTGAACAGAAGCGCGCCCCGACACGACACGTAAGTGTGCACACCCACCGTCACGACAGAGCGCGACACGACACGCCCCGACACGGCGGTAGTGTGTTTCCGCCATGAGTCCGGTGCGGGGCGGAGTGTCCATTCTACCTCGGATTTTACTTATTCAATGACAGCGCCACCTGATCCCAAAGTAAGCTAAACTCATCCTGCTTGTATTATGGGTACCAGACAATGGATATATCATTGTAAATGTATACTAACTAGATGTTACCCGCGGCTCCACCCATCGGAATCTCTATAACCCGTGGGGAAAAAAGTAGCCTTATGTCACACTCCAGACCTTAAGTAATCCCCGTTAAAAAATAAAGAAAAAATAATGTTAACCTTTTTCGTTCGTCTTCGCATAACGCCAATAAAAGGAAAGCATCTTCTTCCACTTCGTTATGTAAAAACATTGACGTTTCCTCCTGCTCGTTTTTTATCTTGTACATCTTTATAGACTTCCTGCAAGCACACAAATTTGGTAACAAATTAATAATAAACCGGAAATTAACGTGATCATACCTTGATACTGAAATGAAATTCCGAAAAATACTGACTGACGTGTTGTTCAATTCTAACCAGTTTTGAACTTTAATCTAACTTAACGTGACTCTCTGACCTAACTAGTAATGTCTTTTTTGACAGGACCACGTGTTTCTTCGTCTCGGATAGACACGTTCATGGTAGCCACGCGGGTTGCACCGGCCGTGGTCACAAACAAATTTGATTATTTTTGATATACCAACAACCTGGGGCCCGATTCTACTAACACAAATGCACCAATGGACTCTCAATGGTGTCTCAAAAGAATGCCGATAGTGTATCAGTGGAGTAGTTTTTAACATTTGTTATGGACTTAAACAATAAGTTAATTATGTTATTATGATCGGGGCAAACATTTACGTGATTGCATTTAAGTTTTCTCTTGAATGTAGGTGTTTTCTACATATTATAAGTACAGTGGATTTCGGGTATAACGACAATCTATTTTCGTCGTTATATTTGGAAGTCGTTACAGGCAAAGGTAAAGAGATACAGACACATACACTTAGTACTAAACCCAGTTGCTACTCAGAATATCACTTTGTAACTGAACCATAAAAGCTCCGAAACGTACACGCTTCCCTACCTACTTAGTTGATATCTATAAACAAAAGGTAAAGGTCTCCATACTTGCTGACCATCTGTGTGCAATGGATGTAAACAAAAGATAAGAAATGTTTGTGAAAGAAAATAATCTTTGTGTCTTTGGCAGCCGACTCTGGTCGCAATATCTGCATGGGATTTCTAGGAATTTGTTACAAATGATTCATTAAAAACAGTCGCTACACCCGAACTCGGCGTTACATCCAAAGTCGCTATAGCCACATGAATTTTGTACTAAAGTATGCTTTAATTTCAAGGGACTTAGATTTTACGTCGCTATAGGTAAATGGTCGCTACAACCAAGGTCGTAATAAATGAAATCCACTGTATATATTTACAATAATATGTCTGTTATCTGGTTTCCATTACACAATCGAGACAAGCCCATCACACATTACCACCGATGTGTCTCCTGTGTAGCCAGGATCAACAACGGCAACCTCAGATTGACAATAAGCAATGAAGCTTATTGACGTCCCAGGGGAGAAAACTACAGCTGTCTTGGAACTCACAACGAATTTAATCAGAAAGAAGATAGTCGGAGTAGGAAGTATTGAAAGGACTTCCCTCCTTAACAACTACGTGAGAAACAGCAATGCAAGCTAATGTAGCCCGCAGCATACGGTGACTCTGTAAGTTTGAAGTTTGTATTTACTTACAGTCCACCCACTGGCCTGGAATATCAGGACTACCGCGCTTTGGAAAGACCTTTTATTATAGTAAATTATAATATTAATTAATGCTTACTAAACTAAAATACGAGCGCAAAATCAAATAAAGTCAATTTTAAAACAGATTTTCGTACAATAGCATTATTTTATAAGCTAAAATACGAAAAATACGAGAAAATAAAGGACAGAACAACAGATAAATTTTGACATCGACATGACGCGTCTTCTTCCATTACGTTAAATTACACAAAAATATACATTTTATACAAATCAAAACGTTTTAAATGTACTAAAATATCGTTTTATAATAATATTTTAATAAAATTTATTGATTACACTTACTGAATAATATAAAATTCACTGAAACAAAATTCAACAGCCAACTAGAACAAGAAGTAGAACATCCATCAAACATGGATGAAAGATGAATCAATGTTGCCAGTTTCAGAATATGTAAAAGTTACGCAATATTTAAAAAATATTTATTAAAATAATTATAGGTTATCATACTAAAATTATAAATGAGGTGAGTTTGTTTGTTATTCCTTCACGGCTTTTTTAGCAGCCGATCATTATGAAAATTTAGATACATATTGTCAGGGGTAGCCCTACATACAAAAAATGTTACTGTTTCTTTTGCCATTCTGAAATTTAATTTCGGAAATAGAAACATGAATGTGATATTATGAAAGTTAATTAAAACTCTGTTGTCATTAGCTTAAATAAATTATTACTGTGCCATATCTAGTAGGGTGTCTCGGGTATAAGTATACAACAACAACTTTTTGTTATTGTGTAAAATGAAATCATTCTAGAATCCTGAATAACGCTAATGAAGTTTCCACGACATGGAGATATTAACAATATTGTTGGAGCCGCGGTTACCCAGGCATAACACCCAGCCTGGCTGAAAGATCTACCCTTTGTGGCGGTCGAGCATATCTCCATCGCTCCCGCTACACACTAACAAATATGAGTTCTGTAATCACTTAAATAAAATAAAATCCTTTTTCCAATATATATTTAATTTCAAATTATCCAATTACTCTCCTCCCTTCTGGTGCTGCCTCTTCGCCTTCTGGTTTTTCCCCTCCTTCTGCATCACCAGCCGTTGTTTCTTCTCCCTCTCCTCCAGCTGTGACTTCTCCTGCACCGGCGTCTGATGTTTTACCACCAGCATCATCGTCCCCACCAGCTGTAATAATATATTAAACATAAATTAAAAGAGAGGTAGGGCATAACGGATAATCCGCTCAAATTGGAGCAGCCCGTCTGAAGAAGGACCTCCACCTTACAGAAGATCGTATCCAAATAGCATTGGTCTCAGCTATGTTGTGTTCCTAAGGTGAGTAAGGTCTCCAGAGCTCCACTTTCAGGTGTTGCAAGCGTCCATAGGCTGCGGTGATTGCTTACCATCAGGCGGGTCGTATGCTTGTTTGCCAGCTTAGTGGTATATAAAAATTAAAAAAATCGTATTCTATGCCTAGTTCTCCGAAACGGTTGAAATCACAATTTTTCATTCTTTTATTAATTATTTAATAAAGTCGGCTTGTTGTAATGACACGAGTTTGTTTATTAGTCTATGTTCAATAAACATTATGTTGCAAATAAAGCCTAATCTATGTTTATATTTAAAAATATTCTCTTCACGCAACTTCAAAGCTCGAGGAAAATTGACTTTTCTCCAGTGACTGCTTGACGACCTCCGTGGCGAAATGGTTACCACCCAGGAGGTTTCTGGTTCGAATCCCGGTCGGGTCATGATGAAAAACGATTTTTTTCTGATTGGCCTCTGGTCTTGGATGTTTATCTAAATATGTATTTGTTATAAAATATAGTATCGTTGAGTTAGTATCCTATAACACAAGTTTCGAACTTACTTTGGGGCTAGCTCAATCTGTGTGATTTGTCCCTATATATTTATTTATATGCTTGTTCTTCCTACTCTAATAATGACAAAGAATTACTGGTTTGTGAAATTGTGATATATTATATATATTTCGATATAGTATAGATTTCTCGTCCATTTTTTAGTCAGTCTTCTTTTCCCTATTAGTATGACCACGAGGAAGAACTGTTTCTCGTGGTCCTACCATTTTCTTCTCCCTAAATATACAAACCTATTGTAGTGGCAGCATCGTCTGACGTTTTATTCATTGGTTTCCATTCTCTGTAGATAAGTAATAAGTTATTAACATAATAAAAAACAGTGTTATTCAATAAACTCTAATAATTTGTTCAAAGACTAGTACATAGTACCTACAACTTCTCTAATCGTTTACATACAACTTGTATAATGAAGTTAAACTTATCATTGGCTTCTCATCCTATTTTTTTTTATCGCCGACGGTAAAACCAGCTATTGGCCAAAGCTAGGAAGGAAGGTTTATAAAATTACCTACTTTCCTCTAGAATGACCCTATGATAAGACATTTTTTTTACAAATTCAATTGGCAGTTTCTGAGATAAGCACTTTCAAGCACAAAAATCTTAAATTTATTATAGTTAAGATTTAAGCTTACATTGTAACTCTCTTCGTGGATGGCATAACTCTTGCAGCTTCGGCTCTGGCTTCTAATATTTCCCTTTAAATTAGACAAATAATATAGACATTACAGACTTTAATTCGCTTCCACTTAACAGAAAAATCGTGAATGAAAATGACTTCAAATAAATTTTTATTTGGATTATATTCTTATTTCGAGTAGGTAAATGGTAGTTCAACAGTTTTGTAAAACAGCAGACTTTTTATGTACAACAAAGGTGGCAAGGCTGTTGGTAGCGTAACCGCAGCCTATAGGCGCTTGCAATAGAAGCGGGTATCACTCACGCGTTGCAACATCCAACATCCTAGTTGACACATGTGGCTCTAATAAACAAAAACCCTGTTTGGTAACAAAGAAAAGGACGGAGTTGACAAAAAATCCGCTTACAAGATGTGCAAGCGATTTTTTTCTAAAATGGTCCTCCTATCCTTGAGGCCACCGTACGTGCATAGGTATATAAGATCACTCTTGAATTCAAACAGTATGAATTTGACTGTGGATTTTGTTTCCATAATATTTTCTTAAGTGCTGCCAGTATGACACTAACCAGTTTCAGATTATTTTCAAAGTTACGTTTTCCGTATTTTTTTTAACCTACATAACTGTCAATTAAGCTAACGGATTTTTTTAAATTTGTTAGCCACTTTACTTTAGGCATTTTCTCAAATGTTCAAATAATGCTCAATTTGTGGAACAATGATGTACATGGTGTACCATGTAAAGTATACCTTAGCAACTTGACGCTTATCTGAGCACTCGGCAGCCTAGCCTCCACAGGATTGGATACCACGATAACATCGTCATCGTTAGCTATTTGCATGGTTTCGTTACTTTTTTCTTCTGAAGAGTAGTCATCAGAATCGACGTCGTAGTAAACATCTAAGTTGTATTTCTGAAAAGATATATTTTTATTATTCAAAGCCGGGAACTTTTCACATGAGAGGAGTTTTTATGTACATACGAGACGTCAGATAAGAAACAAACTCTTTAATTTACATTTTCTATTGACTACCCTTTTAAAAAGTCTCGGGCGGGTATAACAATCTTGAGCTTTTCTCTCGAAAACATAATCATAATTAAAATTAAAATATCTACCGCGTGTAATTGAATTGTCTTTGTTGCGTGTCTTTTTTTTTCTTTTTCCCACCCTTAACCCACTTTACGTAAGGTCGTTACAGCATATACTTAGGTCTTTTTCACTTCGCCCCATCATTGGTCATCTAAACTGTAACCTTCCTTTCACATATCATCCTACACACACTCAATACATCATTTCTTTGGTCTTCCCCTGTTTCTAACTCCGCCAAGAACCAACTTTCATGTCAAATATTTTTCTAACGTGTTCGCAATTTGAGTGTTGCCAGGAATAAAAAATCTTTTAGTTCCAGAATAATTAATTTCTACTCTTCTATGTAGCACTGTACATATATAAAATGTTACTAACTTTAGCCAAACTTGGTATACGCTGGAAACTCTGTTTGACGCTCATAAACCGGCGTGTAGGGCGCAACATCCTTCGTAATGCTACTCCAACAGGCGCTGATGTCTTGCTAGACTTGATTAAGATGAGTAGGCGGACCACCGCTGCGAAGTTCCATGATGGAGAGTCCTTGTATCCTGGTGGTGCTGGTTGTATTGTTGCTATAGAGGAAACGTCATCAACATTATTATTTATTTTTTTATGGCAGAGGAGGATCAACGTGCTAGCGGGTCACCTGATGGTAAGTTATCACCGCTGCCCATGCACATCCATAACTACAAAACCTTGGACGCGTTACACACCTATGAAAAAATTTAAAAGAAAAGACGGGCTAAAGAAAGTGTTTAGTGCTTGATTTCTGTATGTACCTGGATCTGTCTTTTATCTATTCTTTTAAATGTACTCATACATTGTATTTGACGACCTCCGTGGCGTAATGGTTACCACGCCAGACCGCCACCCAGGAGGTCCCGGGTTCGATCCCCGGTCGGGTCATGATGAAAAACGAACTTTTTCTGATTGGCCTCGGGTCTTGGATGTTTATCTATATATGTATTTGTTATAAAATATAATATCGTTGAGTTAGTATCCCATAACACAAGTTTCGAACTTACTTTGGGGCTAGCTCAATCTGTATGAATTGTCCCTATATATTTATTTATTTATTTATTGTATGTAACAAACGTGTGAAAGAAAAAAATTGCTCAATGACAAAAAAGGCCGTAACCGGGTTTCTTTCGCCATTTCTTTTACCGTCGGCCATTTTGCTTGTGTCCGAAACGGTGGTAGTATAAAACGTAGTTTATTTTCTTTATACATATATACAAATTGTAAATGACAAGAAAAAGTGCCTGTGAAGGTCTAATTTCTGAAATAAACGATTTCAAATTCAAATTCAAAATATTTTTATTCAAATAGGTCTAATATAAGCTCTTTCGAATTTCATTTCATTTCATTTCAAGAAAACGGTAGATGAAAGCAGGAGGGATATTAGATTTCCGGCTCTTTCACTCATCGTACAAAACACAGTGGCATTGTCACCGCTATACTACATCAATATTCTGTGATATTTATATTCCAGCCCATTAACGAGCCACTCCCAGTTCATAGTAGTGGCTAGATTACTACTACTACCACTAAAAAAACACATACACTTCGTCCTAACTTACCATTTATTTGTACAGGAGCAATCTTCTCTAAATCATCCAGGAACTGTTGTTTTTGATACAACGCTACACGGTCCAGCCATCCCGCTGGGCGCACGTCGAAATTCGCCAAAACCGTAGCGGAAAGCAAAAGCAGTTTGTACATCTGTTAATTAGAGAATAGACCTTCACAATTTATACAAAAAATTAGTAATACTTATATTAGCTAAGATATTATTTAAAACGCATTCAGTAAAACAGCGTGAAGCGATCGTGAAAAAACTTTATTCTCACTTACGTTTGTTTAATTAAAATAATTTTATGGTATTATTATGTTTTTCAATTACAAATGTCGTAAAATGCTTTATTGTTTATCAATTTTGTGTTAATGAGAATTAATTATTATTATTAATTAAAATTCATATGAAATGAAATCGTTTATTTTATTTAATTTCATTTAGTTTTAATGTGTCGATGCCATTGCAGCCTATGGTCTAGCTCGATACCTAAGAAAACAGTCGACTTCACTATCTCAAGACCGATACCGTTAAGCATAATTTTTTTTCATTAGAATTTACACTAACATTCGGTAAAGTAAATTTGACACATTTTGTCTTGTTTGCGTTAAGCGCTAGATTATTTGTGCTGTTTGACTAACCCTACGTGGAAGGTGTAAATGGCCTTCCGTCAATATACATTTACTAATATTAGTGTCGAAAAATAAAATTTTGTCACTATTACAAATCAAATTATATATTTATATAATTCGCTCAAATCGGAGCAGCCCGTCTGGGGAAGGACCTCCTTACCTTACAGAAGATAGCATTGGTCTCGGCCATGTTGTGTTCCTACGGTGAGTAAGGTCTCCAGAGCATTGTGATTTGAGTCTACCAGAGCTCCACTTGGGGGGGTTGGAAGGGTTGGCAACGCGCGGCGAGTGATACCCACAGTATTGCAAGCGTCTATAGGCTACGGTGATGCTTACCATCGG
This sequence comes from Endotricha flammealis, assembly GCA_905163395.2. NCBI lineage: Eukaryota > Metazoa > Arthropoda > Insecta > Lepidoptera > Pyralidae > Endotricha > Endotricha flammealis. Next base: position 724,835 of record LR990882.1, on the reverse strand, counting down.
GCGAGCCGTATGCTTGTTTGCCACCTTTGTGATATATAAAAAAAATGTATTCAAATTATGAATATGATTATTTTTAGAAGGGGTTACATTTTTTAAGAAAGGTAGTGCACTCACAATTAATTTCCCCACACCCAGCTTAACAAAGTCATTAATGCCCTGCATACCTACTGTCAATAATGCCCTGCCTTGACATGTTGACACTATTTCCTACAGCTAAAATAGTTTGTTGTTTGCATATCTATTTTTTCTGATTTTAATTTGCATTTATGTTGTTTTAAGCAAGCCCCGGGCTGACAATAGTTGATTACTTTATCTAGGGAAGGGCCCAGGGAGCTCAGTATTAGATTACCTAGACCGGATCCCATCTCATCGGAGAGTATGATTGTCTTCCGGAGTGTGGGTACACCTTGGCACTTGTGCTCAGTCGGTGAGCAAGCACTACTTAGTATGGGCAGAGTAGCAGTGGCAGCGGAGGTCCCAACATCCAATTTGGTGGTAGTAGGTACATGAGGAACAGATAAACTATTCTCTTTTTGTGTGAGGGACTCAAAGCGTTCTAGGTTGTAATTACTGATTCCGACCAAGTGATCAAGTGCCAAAGCATATTCCTTAATTTCATTTTGTGATGAATTCTACTTGGTAGTTATGCAATTCAAAGATCACTGCATGGATTATAATTTATTTTTTGATATTGTTATCTCTAACTCTCTATTTTCAAGGGTTCATTTACGGGATTCTAATTGATCTGATAAATTAAGTGATTTTTTTCTTTGTTACATTTTTGATAATGTTTTTATGTTTATAATTGTACTATCTTTTGCCCGCGGCTTCGCTCACGTTAATTTTATGTTTTCACTTAACGAACCTATGATTCTTTATAAGACTTGCGCCTTAAGTTCAAATTATTCTTGGCTGTCGTAAAAAAATACCGTTACATATCGCGGCTTATAAAGACATTCAGTTGTGAGGGTAACACCTCCCCATTTTAATCAGTATTCCCCATAAACTGCAGGTGTACTTTTATATATATTTTGTATGGTAACACCATTGTTTTTTTTTCTAAGTTTGGCAACATTTATCTGTCACGTCACGTCACTGTCATTTCAGTTTGATTTGACATGGCCACCCGCACACAAAAACGGCTACGTGTCCAGTTAATAAAAATATTAATTTCGAATCAAATAATTAAATAAAAACGAGAAACTGTTATTAACATTCAACAATATTAGTTACTATTTCACATTAACTATAAATTTGTTACAAAATGTTTGTTTTCATTAGAGAAATAAACGAGTAACCGCGACGATTAAGTGTAAACAAAGTATTGTGTTTAGAACAATGAGTTTTTATTCAGTTTGAGTGAATGAGGGGCCTGTTGGAGTGTTTAAAAAGAACATTTAGAAGAATAAAAATATTTAAAATGAGTACTGTGAGCCGGGACGCGCCTTGTGGTGTTCAAATATTGCAGAAATTGACAAATTGCTTTTGCCCTTTGTGGCAAGTGAATAGACTACGATTGTAAGTAAAATAAGTTTTATTTCAAGGTTGTCCTTATCTACATAATTAGCCAGTTGTACACGCTTCCATTAGTCATTATTGTAATGTTAGTTTTATTTATAATTGTGGAGATATATAAGTGATTACATACTTAGTGCAGGCCATGGGGGTCAGTCCAAACAAGGTCTACTAGGGTACAACCTTTTAATTTCTAATTAAAACCAAATTTTTGATTTCTAATTAAAACATTAAATCAAACTAAAAAGTGCACCAGATGTCGTAAAAAAAAAACAATCAATAAACATAAGACATATTTGTAATGTTTAACTCACTAGCTTTACCCCGCGGCTTCGCTCGCGTTAATTTTATGACATAGATCTCGTTTGACAACAAAACAACCCATAGTGCGACTTGTGGCGCCATCTGTTGGCCGATACAGCGCCCTCTATTGTAGAAAAGATATTTTCCCATTAGAACAACATACTTTCACGGGATAAAAAGTAGCCTATGTTGGGCTCTGTACCCCTAACAATATGTATGCAAATTTTCATAATGATTGGCTCCTTAGTCAAGCTGTGAAGGAATAACAAACAAACTCACTTTCTCATTTATAATATTCGTAAGGATAAAGGTGCTCCTTCACTGGGGTCATTTGTGTGTAATGTAACATTCAGTTTCGAGCATTTCATCAGTGAGGGAGGAGAACCGAGCATTACTATGCTCATCTTGTAATGATACAAAACGAGATTACATCAGCGAGGGAGGTGGTATTGTAATGTAATGCTCAAAGTCGAATCTATAATGTTACATTACACGCAAATACGAATTAAGAGATGTAGGGCATAACGGATAATCCACTCAAATCGGAGCAGCCCATCTGGGGAAGGACCTCCACCTTAAAAGATTGCAGCTAAATAGCATTGGTCTCGGCCATGTTGTGTTTCTATGTTGAGTAAGGTCTCTAAAGTGAGTTATACCCCCGGTGTTGCAAGCGTCTATAGGCTACGGTGACGGCTTACCATCAGGCCAACCGTATGCTTGTCTGCCACCTGTGTAGTATAAAAAAAACAAAAAAGGCTTGCGGTGAAGGAGCACCTTAATGTTAATAGATTACTCTCCCTCCCCACTTATATCCCCTCTGCATAACGACAAAAATGTAAAATGATATGAGAACAACACACACACACATCGTTGAAACTACATCTGTTCAATGATAAATCGAATGAGTCATTTATTATGGCATCATGCATATTGAGGTCAAAGTTATTTCATAGTGTTGACCTTTTCAATACATATACCAAATTTTTTTTTTGTTTAGAAAATCATGAAATATCACACCTTGAAGTTTAACCGTGCATCCACACCGCAGTTGTACATTAATGTTTCCTGGTGTCAATGGGCAACATTTTAACGAGACTAGTAAAATACTCGCAACTTCGTTAGCGTATATCTCGCTTTCCCGTGGGAATTTTGGAAAATCCTCTCTTAGTACACCCCTAGACGTCGTAAGGAACCTGCATTCCAAATTTGGAATCTAGATCCAGCGGTTTGGGCTGTGCGTTGATATATAATTAAATCAGTCAGGACTATGAATTTTATATAAATATATGAAACTGGGAAAAGTAAAAAAAATTTACTCGAATGTTACCGTGTTACATTGTGTTACTCTTCAAAAGTTACTGTGGTGTGGATGCACGGTAAGGGCGCATTTAGACCACGCGAAAATGTGCGCGCGGAATGTATATGTAGGACTCAATATAGTTTAATTTGCTATGTACGAAAATTTTCGAGTATACAGCGGCCGTGCGCAAATATTCGCGTCGTCAAAACGCGCCCTTATGACCTAGCTAGCTTATTAGGTAAATAAATAAATATTCTTGGACAAATCACACAACGCCATCTAGTTCCAAACTAAGCAAAACTTGTACTATGGATTATACGGATATTGCTGATAAATATACATAAATACTTTTTTTTGATTTAGGCCTCGGTCGTCCCTCAAGACTCGTCCTCCATAATAAATATCCCAGGTCGTCCCTCATAATTAAATTTTATAGGCCTAAGTCGTCCCGAAATTTATTTTTTAATATTTTATTCCCGGCTCGTCCCTTTTCATAAGCCTTATACGTCCCTCGTTTTTTTTGTATGAGAAATCTTGAAATTTTGTACAGTCAGAAAAAAAACTATTACCTAGGTATTTAATGTTAATAACTTAATAAACTATTTAAAGCAAAATAAAATGTATTACGAAAAAAAAAACGATGGAATAGAAATTATTTTAGGATTATTTTGAAATGTTTTAGAATAGATTAGGAATTCTTTTAGGATTATTTTTAATGTAAAATAAAGTGTTCACCGGCTTTTTATTGCGTCTTTTGTTTGTTTGCTTGAATAGACTCATTTGGCCAATTGAATTGTTTTCGGTTATCAATGGCAAAACGGGTTTCGCACTAGTTCCCGTGACTTGCATTCAATATTTTGACTCATTTCGTTTATCATCTGTTTTGTAAGCGTGTAAAGTGAAATCTTGAAATAAATTTGTCAAAAGTAAGTTTATTTTATTTTGAAGTATTGTTAAATTAGCAGTTATTTAGTAATTGATTTTACATATTTGTTAAATTGCCTTAGTAGTCTAGCCAAATTAGACATGAAAAGGGAGTCGTGCTCGCAAAAGATCGTGTTATTCTGATTTTTTTATATGTTGTTAAAGACCTAAATCAATATACTCCGGTCAAATTAAACAAAAAATAGGGGTGAAGCTACATTAATTCCCAACAAGCTGAAAATCGGTAAAATCATTTAAAATAGAATTATGAATAAAATCTGAAAGTTCCCCATCTTTCCCCTATATGTTCTTTTTTATTCAAGACCAAAGATAAAAAAAAGTTTTTCGCGAAATACGCTTACCATGAGTCTAGTGGAGGTATACCATCATAAATTCTATACTTGTATCGCTATCAATACCCGCAATGTGAAAAAACCCATAATAGTAAGGTTATTCATAAACTGCCATTTAGCTCGGAACTGCCTGGACAAATTTTGATGCCACTTACCACGACTGTCTAGTGGAGATATCCAGTCATAAACTCTACACTTGTATCACTATTGATACTCTCAATGTGAAAAAACCGTATTAATAAGGATATTAATAAACTGCCATTTATCTCGGAACTGCCGGGACAGATTTTGATGCCTCTACGCATGAGTGTCTAGGAGAGGTACCCTATGAAAAATTGCATACCCACATTGCTATTGGTTCATAGACCACTTTCCATACAAAAAAGCCCAGTTTTCACTATTGGCCTTGAATATATTTTTTTCCATACAGGGGAAAGATAAGGAACTTTCAAATTTTATTCATAATTATATTCTGAACCATTTCACCGATTTTCAGCTTGTTGGGAGTTAAAGTAACTTCAAATGTTTAAATTGACCGGAGTAATATTAAAAATCCAGATTTGCAATTTCGAAAGTGCTGTGCGAGCGACGGTATGCCCGAAAAACCATGAAATTTTCGGATTTTTCAGTTTTCGCTCAATATCTCAGTGAAGGAAGGATCTGACCAGTATAATCTCTATTAATACTTTTAAGTAGGTTAAATTTGCTACAATATGATAGCCTAAGAATTGTGCAAGTTCTTACTATCAGTATCATAGTGTTGTTTAAACTAGACGAACGGATGTTCACTTATTTTGTGAAATTTCTTCTAAAATACGCATCAATACAAATATTTTTGAGAGAACCGCTGACCCTACAGGTGCCAATTTAGTTTCAAACGAAAACTAATTAAATTGACTACAACTTCATTTTAATAATATTTGACGTGGGATGCGTATTTTAGAAGATATTTCAGAGAACAAGTGAACATTCCGAAAAATTGCTCTTTTTGGAAAAAAATGGCTATTTTCGAAGAACTGTACCTTGAAAATCTGTATAGAGCTCGCCTTAGTCTTGTACTGTAGCAAATTTAGTCTACTAAAAAAAGTGATTATACCAGACAGACCCTTTCTTCACTGAGATATTGAGCAAAAACTGAAAAATCCGAAAATTTTATGGTTTTTTTGGGCATACCGTCGCTCGCACAGCACTTTCGAAATTGCAAATCTGGATTTTTATTATTGATTTAGGTCTTAACAACATATAAAAAAATCAGAATAACACGATCTTTTGCGAGCACGACTCCCTTGTCATATCTAATTTGGCTGGACTACTAAGGCAACCTAACAAATGTAAAATCAATTACTAATTAACTGCTAATTTAACAATACTTCAAAATAAAATAAACTTACCTTTGGCAAATTTATTTCAAGATTTCACTTTACACGCTTAAAAAACAGATAAGAAACAAAATGAGTCAAAATATTGAATGCACGTCACGGGAACTAGTGCGAAACCCGTTTTGCCATTGATAACCGAAAGCAATTCAATTGGCGAAATGAGTCTATTCAAGTAAACAAACAAAAGACGCAATAAAAAGCCGGTGAACACTTTATTTTACTTTAAAAATAATCCTAAAAGAATTCCTAATCTATTCTAAAACATTTCAAAATAATTCTAAAATAATTTCTATTTCATCGTATTTTTTTTTACAAAATACATTTTATATCGCTTTAAATAGTTCATTAAGTTAGTTAGTTTATTAAGTTAGTGATGTGATACTAATTAATAATGATGATTTATATTTAAAAGGTCTATTTTATTAACATAATAATATTATTCTTTAAATCATCCAAATACTTTTGTTTTCTTTTGCTAACTGTACTTTTAAAGTACTTAGCAATGGAGGACGAGTCGTTGCTACAAAACCGATGGAGGACGAGTTAGGATTTTTTTGGAATGCGGGACGAGCCTCGAGGACGACCGAGGCCTAAATCTTTTTTGATTTTTGTAAATAAATACTTATACATAGAAAACAACCAGACCAAGACAAATAAGACATGTTCATGCACACAACTGTTTGCCTTGCGCAGGATTCGAACCCGCGGCCCTTGGGACAAAGTGGCCATTGCTAGCCACTTGACCACCGGACCTGTCAATGTACTTGGTATTAGACAAAAAAAGAGGCTAAATTATTGTGTTCTAGCTTTTGCACGCGGCTTCGCTCGCGGTTAATTATATTATTAAGATCACGTATAGCGCGACTTGTGGCGCCATCTGTTGGCCGATACAGCGCCCTCTATAGCAGAAAAATTATTTTCCCATTGGAACGACATACTTTCACAGTATAAAAAGTAGCCTATGTTGGGCTCTGTACCCCTAACAATATGTATGCTAATTTTATAATGATCGGCTGCTTAGTCAAGCCGTGAACGAATAACAAACAAACAAACTAACCTTCCCATTTATAATATTAGTTAGGATTGGGATTATATCAATGTTATTAAGGATACAAGTTGCAAATGACTAGAAAAAGTGACTGTGAAAGCCTAATTTCTGAAATGAATAATTTCATTTTATTTAAAAAAAAATTGGGGTTCCTACTTATTAAGGATGGAAAGATTAGGAAAAGAGGAAGGGATGAAGAAAACTTATAATAAATAAAAATATGTACTGATGGTAAGAAGGTGAAAAAGTGAAGTGAAGGTGACAGTAAAAAAAAGAATATAAAAACACCATAAAGAAAAAGGAAACAATAACTATTTACAAAGAGGTTTATAAAAAGAGTTCGGTTTGCCACACTACTACTTGTGCCAAACTGATTGTTGATTTCTAAACATGTTTCTTTCCTTTTCAGATACCAAGGCAGCGTGTTAATACTGACATATTTCACATATATGACTTATCATCTAACTAGGAAACCGATATCCGTTGTCAAGAGTGTACTCCATCAGAATTGTAGTGCATTGGTGCCACCCCCCGATGTTGACCCCAGTGACGATCAGTGGTGCAATTGGGCACCGTTTAGTAAGTTATTATATTTTTACTGGTTTTTCCACGCGGCTTCGCTCGCGGTTCATTTTATGACATAGATCTCGTTTGACAACAAAACAATCCATAGCGCGACTTGTGGCGCCATCTGTGGGCCGATAGCATCCCATACAGCGCCCTCTATAGTAGAAAAAAAAACATTGGAATGACATAGTTTCACTGGATATAAAGCCTATGTTGGGCTCTGTACCCCTGACAATATATTAATACAAATTTTCATAATGATCGGCTGATTAGTCAAGCCGTGAAGGAATAACAAACAAACAAACTCACTTTCTCATTTATAATATTAGTAAGGATTAGGATAAAGAATATTATATTCACTTACAATGAGTCTTAGTACTATATACAGTTTAAACATAGTCAAGGACTTACACTCTTTGATTTGTTTTGGTAAGTTATTATACATCTGCGCCCATAGATTTAGTATATACTAGCGTACCTATAGATCGTATTGTTTGATTAAGGCGAGACCAAAAACAAAATACACTAGTGTGCGTGGAATGTACATGTGTGCAAGCAGGATATATAATTTTGTGGATTTTCCTTTTAGTTTGAGTTACATCCAGGCACTGCACAGGTAACCATGTTTAATCATTATGATTTGTTTGGGATTTGTTTTTAACACGACTGACATCAGGCCGATACAGTCCGATAGCGTGTATAGGAAAATGGTCTCGCCTATCTATCTCGCTCTAACCAACGTGTATGCTATGATCTATCTCTTTTGCATTGCCAATCTTACGCTAGTATATAATAAATCTATGTCTGCGCCCCTTCGTACATTTTGTCTCTCTTACCGTATCAAATTCTAGGTTTAGTTAATATATGTTGTTGTTTCATAATTGATACTTAAATTTCCTTTTGGTAAAAGTGAAGTGTTAATATTTTTATATCATTTACACCGTTGGCTCAGTGACCCGAAGTGGATCTTGGCCCATAGGCCGTTTCATAAGTTTCATAAAACTAGAGCGCGCGTACGCTATTCTGCGCGTAATTCCGCCAGTCTACTGCTTCCATTTTGTGCAGGATGGAAGCAGTAGACTGGCGGCGGAGCAGTAGATCTGGGGGCCCACATAGGCTGACTTGACGATCCTCCACGTCTTTCAAGATGACCATGCCAGCGAAGTCGCATGGATTTATATGTCATACCGGATGCAAAGCCTTACCTGACGGTCCATAAATACAAAAATCTTAAATACATTGCCCACCTACGAAGAATTGTAAAAGAAAATGCCCAGGAAGCAGGACGGTTTTTCATCTCACTCATCGTACGAAACACATGAACAAATCATCGCTATTTCTTGTCGATATTCAAATTCAAAACTTTTATTCAGAGACAAGGTTTTCACAAACACGTTCTCTTGTCAGAGTATACAAAATGATTTGTGTAAAATTAATCTACTCTAGAAACTACCATTTTGAGTGATATTCTGTGTAAGGGTATTACTGCCGTCGGGTAGGTCCCATTTGTTCTATGGAACATGACGTTATGGAACAATTTTAGAAAAAATTGTTCCTATTTGTACTGTAGCACAGTTTGTACTTTTTGTCTCAATTGTTCCATAGGTTTTGACGACCTCCGTGGCGTAATGGTTACCACGCTAGACCGCCACCAGGAGGTCCCGGGTTCGATCCCCGGTCGGGTCATGATGAAAAACGAACTTTTTCTGATTGACCTCGGGTCTTGGATGTTTATCTATATATGTATTTGTTATAAAATATAATATCGTTGAGTTAGTATCCCATAACACAAGCTTCAAACTTACTTTGGGGCTAGCTCAATCTGTATGAATTGTCTCTATATAAATATATATATATATGTCTATATATATATATATATATATATATATATATAGGACAAAATAAGTAGGTATATAAACTTCTTGAAGTTGATATGTAAACTGGCCACTCGAGAATGATTTGCTACATATATACGTCTTATATATCATGGAAGAATTTGGGAAAAGAGATTCCCATTTAGTTCTGTGCATTCATAAACAAAAACAGGATCAAAAGCTAGTATGTAGTTCTACAGTACCTACAAATAGGGACATTTTCTAAAATTTTTCTATTACGTCATGTTCCATATAACAAATGAGACCTACCCCTGCCGTCTGCCTCGGTCGAGCCCGCACATTTTCGACTACAAGTTTCATAATATTACAGTAGCACACGAATTGTTAGTAAAGATACCATTTTGTTACAGACACGAGCGATGCCAACACACTTCTGGGCACTCTGGACTCGGCTTTTCTCTTCTCGTATGCGGGCGCCATGTTTGTGTCAGGTAACATGTCATGGTGGCATTCCTTTCAATGCTTACTCTGTTTAATTACTTTCTGTTTAAATTCGTTGTGAGTTCCAAGACTGCTAGTATCTCCCCCGGGACGTTAATAAGGCAACGCGTGAATGATACCCCCGGTATTCAGTGACGGCTTACCATCAGACCGGCCGTATGCTTGTTTGTCAACTTTGTGACATAAAAAAACACACTCTTTTAATTTCACGAAAAACCCTTGGACCTAAAAACCGACAGTCGGAAGTCGCTCGGAGCTAGGCAAACTGAGACGAAAGGCTCTTTCATTCGCTGACTGTGCGTGTGCAACTTTATTTTCGGCGACCTCCGTGCCGCAATGATTACCACGCCAGACCGCCACCCAGGAGCTCCCGGGTTCGAATCCCGGTCGGGTCATGATGTAAAACGAACTTTTTCTGATTGGCCACGGGTCTTGTATGTTTAACTATAATTATAATATACTAACTTTTTTGCCCGCGACTTCGTCCGCGTGAAGTTCTGGACCCGTTCCCGTGGGAACCACATTGAATTTCGGGAAAAGGTATAGCCTATGTCACTCCCTGATAATGTAGCTTTCTACTGGTGAAATAATTTCGGAGCCTATTCAATTCAAACAAACAAACAATCAAATCTTTCCTATTTATAATATTAGTATAGATGTATTTGTTATAAAATATAGTATCGTTGAGTTAGTATCCACACTGGTATCCACTAACACAAGTTTCGAGCTTACTTTGGGGCTAGCTCAATCTGTGTGATTTGTCCCTTATATATATTTTTTTCACAGGTATGATAGCTGAGCGAGTAGATCTACGCTACTTCCTATCAATAGGAATGATAGTATCTGCTATCTTTTGCTATCTTTTCGGAGTTGGATACACATATAGTATACATAATATATCATATTATTTACTTGTGCAGGTAATTTTATATTTTTTTACACCTAAAAATTGAGTTTCGAAAAACTGTATTCCGAAAACATTTAATTTGGACAATACGTTAGTCCGAAATTACTATGGGCCGTCTCGCAAACATTTGAAATCTAGTTTTACTATCTCGTTTAGTCAACAGACCGTGGTCGTCGATTGCCACCTTATCCCGAGGACCCGATCGAATCCTGTGCAAGGCAAACATTTGTGTTCATGAACAATGTCTGTTTTGTCTTGGTCTAGGTTTTTTCTATCTATAAATAATAAGTATTTTAATACGTAAAAAAGGGGTATTTATGTTTATTTATCACATTGTTACAGCTGTGGTTCTATTATTAGAAAGCGTGGAATAAACATTTTTGTATTGTTTGTGTAGAAATTATTTATTAAATTAAATTTTAGGCTGGTGCGGGAATCGCACAGACTACAGGATGGCCAGGAACGGTAGCAATAGTTGGCAATTGGTTCGGTAACACAAAGAAAGGATTGATATTCGGTATGTGGAACTCGCACACATCGCTCGGAAATATATTAGGTAAGTAAGTTCACATGTTCGAAATATCAAAAGTCCCAAATATATTTTAGGTATGTAGAAATGGATTTAATTTTATTCGTCAGGCGGGCCGTATGCTTGTTTTGTTTGCCAACTTTGTGGTATAAAAAAAAGTGAAGGGGGTATGTTTGAGCATGAGCACACTCGCGCACGAATAAATGTAACGTAGCAAAGTGGCGGGAAGCAAAGGTCGACTGAGGGAACCAATAGCAGTAAAGCATGCGGCGCCTCATATCACCAAAGAGACCGAAAAATCGCTTCGAAGCAGCTTGACCGCCAGCGTTCTTTTTATGTGACGCGATCTGTATCTCTTTTCAAATTGCTGTTTCTCACGTAGTTGTTAAGGAGGGAAGTCCTTTCAATACTTCTTACTCCGACTATCTTTTTTCTGATTAAATTCGTTGTAAGTTCCAAGACAGCTGTAGTTTCTCCCCCGGGACGTCAATAAGCTTCATCGCTTATTGTCAATCTGAGGTCGCCGTTGTTGATCCTGGCTACACAGGAGACATAGCGGTGGGAATGTGTGGTGGGCTTGTCCCGATCTGTATCTCTGGTTGATATAATGATTGTTTATTTAATTATTTGTTTTTTAGGTACATTAATGGCATCAGCCTTCGTAGAGAAGGATTGGGCATTATCATTCATATATCCAGCGTTAGTGATGGGTGTAGTAGGCGGAGTGGTATTCCTACTACTGCCACCGGAACCAAGATGTGTTGGTGTTGCAATGCCCGGTGCTGTTGATGTTAGAGAGGTAAGGGATCCTATGGTATACCATGAAACAAAATCCGAAACTTCAGAACAAGTAATATACAGGGTTACTTTTGGACCCCGATTTTTTAATGTGATTCTATAGCAGCAGTACAATGAATTTATGAAATAAAAATAAATAAATATATATATATATATAGGAACAATTCACACAGATTGAGCTAGCCGCAAAGTAAGTTCAAAACTGGTGTTATGGGATACTAACTCAACGATATAATATTTTATAACAAACTAGCTGCCCGGCCCGGCTTCGCCCGGGTACTGTTTCGTTTTTTTTTTTCAATCTTTCTGAGAGATTTTCTTAATATTTTTTTCCGTAAGAACCTTGTACAGAGTATTAGAAAACTACAAAAAAAAAAACGCCAAATCGGTCAAGCCGTTTTCATGTTATGTCGTGACAACGGAAAACGGGTTTCATTTTTATATATATAGATACATATATAGATAAACATCCAAGACCCGAGGCCAATCAGAAAACGTTAGTTTTTCATCATGACCCGGCCGGGATTCGAACCCGGGACCTCCTGGTGGCGTTCAGGCATGGTAACCATTACGCCACGGAGGTAGTCATAATAAATTATTTTATTGACTTATTTTTTACAAAATTTTACAAACACAAATTAAAATCATGGTCACTTTTTTGTTTATTGCGCGTGCAGCTGTCTCGCAGCATTACGCGCATGCGTAGTTGATATTACCCTTTCAACCAATGACAATGCGCCGTCGTTGACTGGCGCGAGGGTGGCCGAACGTTCCTAGAAATGTAAGATTTAAAAGTGACTGTAAAATGTGAATTTTAAAACTTTTTTTATTTTTTTATTCACCAAATATTTTATTATTACTTTTCTTAAATCATGTCTAGTTTTGGCGGGGGGTCCAAAAGTAACCCTGTATAAATAAATATTTTACATTTCTTTAAAAACGAATTGAACAAACTAAAAACTATACTAAAAATTCAACCTGTAGAGCGTATCCAAAACGCTGACAGAGTTACCTCACTGAATAGCGAAGAAATGCGTCGAGCGAAGTAGCTGCCATTTGGTTCAACTCCTAAAGTAACCATGAAATGCCTTTTAGAATTCATCCGAAACTTTGAGCGTAGTTTCGGATTTCCTTTCATGGTACATCTGTGGGAGATATACCATGAAAGACAACGAAATTTGTGATTGTCTATAGTAGGTAGGAATTTACCTACTATTTAGTACTTCTCTGTTAAAAAAAAATGATAACATAATATAACATGATAATGTTAACATGTTCACTCAAATGCCTTAAGTAAATTGAAATGACATACGAAAGTGACAAGGTACATACATACATTACATATTTATGGAGGTGACTGTACATATAGTATTTCACTTAAATATTCTTTGGTTTTTTTTCTAGTCGAGACCATCACGATCTGATGATGAAGATGAGGATCAGCATCAAGTGATTGTTGGTGATCAGGTGAGACAGACATGCAAAAGAATTTTAAATGACAAAAAAGGTCGTAACTGGTTTTCTTTCGCCATTTCTTTTACCAGTGGTCATTTTGCTTTTGTTTCCGAAATGGTGGTACCTTGTAGATTGGATACTATGCATGACTAGAGAACGTGTCTGTGAAGGCTTAGGAAATCCGCTCCTCATCTTTCTTGCCCGTCCGAGGAACCTTACAGAAGATCGTAGCCAAATAGCATTGGTCTCGGCATGTTGTGTTCCTACGGTGAGTAAGGTCTCCAGAGCTCCACTTTCTACAGGGTCGGCAAAGCGCGGGTGATACCCCCGGTGTTGCAAGCGTTCATAAGCTGCGGTGACTGCTTATCATCAGTCGGGCCGTAGGCTTGTTTGCCACCTTATTGGTATTAAAAAAAAGATTTTATTTCATCACAGATACGCTATATGATTTTTTTATTTATTTTATTTACAGGCGGCTAGTTTACGACCTAATAGGCATTCGGCTAATCTTCCACAAGTAAGTTTTTAAATATCATCTTTATTAGACAATTACTTGTACACTTTATCTTGGACACGGCTGACCATAGATTTAGTATATACTTACTAGCGTATAGATCGACAATAGTTTGATTGAGGCGAGATCAAAAACAAAATACACTAGTGTGCGTGTAATGTAAATGTGTGCAAGCAAGATAATATCTTGCTTGCACACATAACAAAAAGGAAAATCCACAAAATTAAATAATAAATAATTTTGTGGATTTTCCTTTTTGTTTGAGTCACATCCAGGCACTGCACAGGTAACCATATTTAATCACGTCTAATTAACACCAAAACTACACTTAAAAACCATAAATTTTGTAAAAAAAAATAAGGGGGATTGTTTTTAACACGACTGACGTCAGGCCGACACAGGCCGATAGCTTGTATAGGAAGAATGGTCTCGCCTATCTATCTCGCTCTAACAAACGCGTATGCTATGATCTATCTTTTTTGCATTGCCGATCTATACGCTAGTAAGTATATACTAAATCTATGCGGGTGACATTCTGAATTTCGAAAATTCATTATAGGCGCGTGTGTCAGACAGAGTTTAAATTTCGAAACCCACTTCCAAAATCATTACTTCTAATATCGAATTAATTGTCACAGTTGAGAAATATATGTCTTGTCTGTCGAAGCAAAGAGTTTGGTACTACTGATTTTCGAAATTTTGACTGTCGGAATAATAATTGTCGAAATACAGATTGACACTCCTTCGACACATATATGCTCACTGATTTTCGAAATTTAGACTGTCGGTATAATAATTGTCGAAATACAGATTGACACTCATTCGACACATATGCTCTGTCGGACACACGCGTTGATAAGTACAGTCGCCTCGAGAATAGCAGGACCATCTTTAGGATGATTTTTGGTTGCAACATCCAACATCCTAGTGGACACATGTGGCTCTAATAAACAAAAACCCCGTTCGGTAACATAGAAAAGGACGGAGCTGACAAAAGATCCGCTTACAAGATGTGCAAGCGATTTTTTTCTAAAATGGTCCTCCTATCTTCGAGGCCACCGTACATTACACAAATGAACACTCACTCACGCTTACACACACCCGCGCTCACACACCTATATGCTGGAGTGGTAGAGCAATTATTATGAAATGGGCTAGCTCGACCGGGGAAGTACCACCGTCTCACAGAATATCGACGTGAAGCAGCAATGCGTTTCGTTCGGTGAGTGAGAGATCCGGAAGCCCAACTCCATCCCTATCCCTTCTTTCCCCCTCCTCCTTTCCCTTGCCGTCCTCCTTCCTTTCCTCCAACTTCCTTGGTGGACAACGCATTGGTAGCGTGGACGTTTTGTTTCTTCGAATAGAAAGTTTTAACATTGGCTACCAAATTCAAATTCGTTACGTTTGATCACGTGACATTTCCATACAACACTTCAATCAGCTGTTAAACAATCGCCATTTTGTTTCGTTTTCTACAAGGACTTGGCGTACGCTTCGTTGTCGTACGATCGAAACGCTCGATGAACGATAACGCTTGTCAAAAGTGACACTTGACTACCAATTTGTACGCAGATTGTCGCCCAGCGTGGACGTTTCGTTTCATCGAATAGAAAGTTTTAACATTGGCTACCAAATTTAAATTCGTTACGTTTGATCACGTGACATTTCGTTAACTTATGTCATGTATCGCAGTCTCCGCGCTAGTTTTTCCTACCGCGCAGCGGCACTGTGACTTCTGATGGGGCTGGCTGGTGCCTCGCGTAACTGCCATTCTTTGCCTGTTCTTCCTTCTTGCCTTATAAAAAATTACCATGAATAAAAGAAACAGAAAGTTGAGGAATCAACAGCGGATGCACGGCCTCTCGCTTAAAGTGCACCTCACTAATATTCGAGGATTGCACTCAAATCTCGTCCCAGTCCACCACCATCTTGAGACTGCTAGGCCGCATCTCCTCTTGCTTACGGAGACCCAAATTACAACCCCCGCTGATACATCTTACCTACACTACCCAGGATATGTCCTGGAGCACAATTTCCGCCCAAAGGCAGGTGTTTGTCTCTATGTGCGTGATGACATCTGCTGTAAGCGCATCCGTAACTTGGAAAATCCCTCTTTTTCCACAATCTGGGTGTATGTGAACTCTGGCACTGAGCAGACGGTCTATGCTGGTGTTTACCGTTCGCATAGCCGTGACCAGGAGACCTCGCGGCTGTTTCAACACCTAAGTGAGGCGGCTGATGTGGCTCAACAAAGGTACCCTACTGCGCAAATTGTTTTTATGGGTGACTTTAATGCTCACCATGAGCAGTGGCTGTTTCCGTTTAGAGATACGGACCACGCTGGTAGAGAGGCGTACAAGTTTGCCTTGTCCTTGAACCTCTCCCAGTTGGTTGACCAGGCTACTCGGGTTCCCGATGTTGAAAACCACACAGCCAATTGCCTGGACCTTCTGCTGACGACCGAACCAGACCGGTATCATGTGTCTGTTTCAGCCCCTCTGGGAAGCTCTGACCACTGTCTGGTGAGGTCTGTCCTGACTTGTCCTCCGTCCGACCCCAGCCCCAGAGGCACTAGACGGGTATGGAGGTACAAATCAGCAGATTGGGATGAGATGCGACACTTTTTTGCGTCTTTCCCCTGGCTGCAAGTATGCTTCTCCTCTGGCGATCCGTCGAGCTGTGCAAACGCTATTGCTGAGGTCATCGGTGTAGCGATGGAATATTATATTCCGTTTTCAAACCGAACCTCTGGCATCAAGTCTGAGCCATGGTTCAATGCTGACTGTTTGAAAGCTGAAGCTATCAAACAGTCAGCATACCAGGCGTGGGCTGACGCTCGTAGTCGCAAAGCTCCGGATACGCGCATAAAGAAGAAAGCTTTTAACTCTGCGGCCAAGTCCTGCAAAAAGCTGATTAAGAAGGCTCGCTTCGACCACATAGGCCGAGTGGGGACCAAACTTGCTTCGTACCCAACTGGTAGTAAAGCCTTTTGGTCTCTGGCCAAGAGCGTTGAAGCAAACTTCTGCCGCTCCTCACTTCCCCCTTTGCAGAAACCAGATGGAACACTGGCGCATACAGCAATAGAAAAAGCCAATTTACTTGCTTCTCTATTTGCTGAAAACTCACGTCTGGATGCGAGCTCTCAAACACCACCTCAGTTATCTCCTCGTGGATGTAAAATGCATGAAGTTCGCATTCACCAAAAGGAGGTTCTCAAAACTCTACGCAACCTTGATGTCAATAAAGCCAGTGGTCCTGACGATATTCCTGCGATTGTCTTGCGGAATTGCGCAGCTGAGCTGTCTCCTGTTCTGACGCGTCTGTATCGTCTGTCTTTTCGGTCCGGAATCGTACCCAAAGCGTGGAAGCTTGCCAATGTACAACCTGTACCCAAGAAGGGTAGTCGTGCCGACCCTAAAAACTACCGCCCAATCGCGATCACTTCCATTCTCTGTAAAGTGATGGAACGTGTTATTAACAAGAGACTGCTGGCGTACCTTGAAGACAATGATCTCCTCAGTGACCGACAATACGGATTTCGCCAGCGTCGGTCTACTGGGGATCTTCTTGTGTATGCCACGCATATTTGGGGTGAGGCTCTTGAGAGGTTCGGTGAAGCACTTGGTGTCTCACTTGACATTTCAAAGGCCTTCGACAGAGTTTGGCATGATGGTCTTTTGGCGAAGCTTCCCGCGTACGGTATCCCCATTGGCCTTTGTAATTGGATTGCCGATTTCCTGAGGGAACGGTCTATTCGAGTAGTTGTTGACGGCTGCTCGTCTGACCTATTAGCAATTAATGCTGGCGTACCTCAGGGATCTGTTCTTTCAGCAACTCTTTTTCTGCTTCAAATAGATGATCTGCTTAAACCCGGTACCTTTGGGTATGCTGATGATAGCACAGTTGCTGAAAGATATTTTTCTAGTTCAAGGGCTAAAAAACCGGAAATCGACGATCTCAGAGAGGCAGTGGTGCACCGTACCAATCGTGCCTTACAGGCCGTCTCCGATTGGGGTGATGCCAACCGTGTCAGCTTCAATGCCTCTAAGACTCAGGCATGTCTGTTCAGTGCAAAAAAGAGCCCGTTCAACTTGGCTCCTACTTTTCGTGGTGTGCCTGTTCCTGTGACCGACCATCTCGAGCTTCTTGGTATCGACCTCTCGTCCAACCTTAACTTCGGTAGCTATATCGAGACCAGGGCTAAGACTGCTTCCAAAAAACTGGGTATCCTCTCCAAGGTTCAACGATATTTTACCTCGTGTCAGTTGCTGAATCTTTATACAGCCCAAGTCCGTTCATGTATGGAGTACTGCTCCCATTTGTGGGATGGATCTGCCCGTTATCAGCTGGAGGCCTTGGAAGCTATCGACAGGCGTGCCAGGAGACTCATTGGTGACGACACATTTTCGACCAGACTTCAGAGCCTCGAACACCGCCGACTGATAGCGAGTTTGTGTGTTTTCTACAGGCTACACTTCGGGGAGTGTGCTCAGGAATTACATCATTTAATTCCCCCTGCACC
Source organism: Endotricha flammealis (assembly GCA_905163395.2). Classification (NCBI taxonomy): domain Eukaryota; kingdom Metazoa; phylum Arthropoda; class Insecta; order Lepidoptera; family Pyralidae; genus Endotricha; species Endotricha flammealis. The sequence continues at coordinate 706,385 of LR990882.1, read as the reverse complement.
ATTTCGAAATCGGACGACACGGCGTGGGGAGCGATTCCATCCGTATGTGGTCGATATTCCTGCTCACCGCACCTGTCGATTTGCCTCCACTTTTATAATGCGAACCGCCAAGGTATGGAACTCCCTCCCCGCGTCTATGTTTCCCGATTCATACAATTTAGGGATTTTCAAGGCAAGAGTGAACAGGCATTTTTTGAGTTTGCGTGTACCACCCTAGACCTCATCACTGCTTAACACCAGGTAGGATTGTGGTCAAACGCACTCAAATTTTTTCTAAAAAAAAAAAAAAAAACCCATACATTTTTATTCTATTCTACTAGCGTTGTACAAAACAAAATGCCACTTGTCTAAGCCCTCTGGTGTTACTGATGTCCATAGGCGGCGGTGACCGCTTTCCATCAGGTGGCCCGCTTGCTTGTTTGTCTACTGTATGACATAAAAAATAAAAATAAAAACTATATTTACGACATTGGCACTCCTCACACGCGCTCGAACATACGCGCTCAACTTCGCGAGAGTGTAGAGCTAGCAAAAATATATATTTCCTCATAAAATTACACTAACAAATTTTAGAATTTTTTAACATAGGGAATTTAAAATATATATTTTTCTTATAGCACGAAGAAGCGACAGAATCAACCTCACTGCTCACACCTAGAGGCTCGTTGTCTCACTCCAGCAAGAGTGCCGTCTCGCTCTCGCGCGCCCTCTCCATACCGGGCGTTATGGAGTTCTCTCTCTCGCTCTTCTTCGCTAAATTAGTCAGCTATACATTTTTGTATTGGTTACCTCTGTATATAAATACTTCAAGTAAGTATCCATACTTCCACAAAAGCGAAAGTGTGTTTTTTTGTCCTTCTTTCAAGTCGAAAGAAAGGAACGGATTGTTTTTTTTTTTTTTGGGATAGGTTAAGGTCAGAAGTGTGACATAGGCTACTTTTTATCTCGGACATACATCTAATACCCACGGGAAAAAATAAAGTTTATTATTTTTTGTCAGATACCCTGGACCATGCGGGCGAAGCCGCGGGTAACGGCTAGTCTATACTAATATTATAAAGAGGAAAGATTTGATTGTTTGTTTGCATTGAATAGGCCAGTGACGATCATTGGTGCAATTGGGCACCGTTTAGTAAGTTATTATATTTTTACTAGCTTTTCCCCGCGGCGTCGCTCGCGTTATGACATAGATCTCGTTTGACAACAAAACAACCCATAGCGCGACTTGTGGCGCCATCTGTTTGCCGATCGCATCCCATACAGCGCCCTCTGTAGTAGAAAAAATATTTTTCCATTGGAACGACATACTTTCACGGGATAAAAAGTAGCCTATGTTGGGCTCTGTACACCTAACAATATGTATGCTAATTTTTATAATGATCGGCTGCTTAGTCAAGCCGTGAAAGAATAACAAACAAACTAACCTTCCCATTTATACTATTAGTTAGGATTGGGATTATATCAATGTTATTAAGGATACAAGTTGCAAATGCCCAGAAAAAGTGGCTGTGAAAGCCTAATTTCTGAAATGAATAATTGTGGCGCCATTTGTTGGCTGATCGCATCCCATACAGCGCCCTCTGTAGTAGAAAAAATATTTTTTCACCTCACAAGCTCGGAAAGAATCTGTTTGTCATTCGAAATCTGAGCGCAAAAGTGCATTTTGTGCCCTAGCGTGGAAAGAATTTTTAAAATTCGAACCCTCCTATTCTATAATTTTTTATACCGCCAGTCCTCTGAAAATGGATTAATACTTATTTCATGCCAGTGCATAACTTACTTTTAGAATAATCGAACTGGCCAGCACGACACCGCATGAAAAAAAATAAACACTTATTTATTATATTATTTGCGTTTTTCTTGCACCTAGATTTTCCTCGCTGTAGTGAGGTGAAAAGTTGTGTGTTTGGCTCGGCAGCAAAGTTATTCTGCGTCTCGTACCTTTGAAACCCTCGCTACGCTCAGGATTCAATATAAGTACTCGCGCCAAAAAACCACTTTGCAGCCTTGCATAACAAATAACTATTTCACCTCACAAGCTCAGAAAGAATCTGTTTGTCATTCGAAATCTGAGCGCAAAAGTGCATTTTGTGCCCTAGCGTGGAAAGTATTTTTAAAATTCGAACCTTTCTATTCTTTAATTTTTTATACCGTCAGTCCTCTGAAAATGCATTAATACTTATTTCATGCCAGTGCGCCAACCTTATTTTTAGAATAATTGAACTGGCCAGCACGACACCGCATGAAAAAAATAAACACTTATTTAATATATTATTTGCGTTTTTCTTGCACCTAGGATTTTCCTCGCTGTAGTGAGGTGAAAAATTTTGTGTTTCGCTCGGCAGCAAAGTTATTCTGCGTCTTGTACCTTTGAAACCCTCGCTACGCTCAGGATTCTATATTTGAACCACTCGCGCCAAAAAACAACTTTGCAGCCTTGCATAACAAATAACTATTCCATTGGAACTACATACTTTCACGGGATAAAAAGTAGCCTATGTTGGGCTCTGTACCCCTCACAAAATAAATACGAATTTTCATAATGATCGGCTGATTAGTCAAGCCGTGAAGGAATAACAAACAAACTCACTTCTCATTTATAATATTAGTATGATTCATTATTACTATAAAACCATTAAAAACTTTATTTCTTTCCATCCTAAACCTAATATGTTCTCCACAGCACACTTAACACCAGAGGAATCGGGCAGGTTGAGTACAGTGTTCGATGTGGGCGGTATAGTCGGGGCAATTGCCGCTGGACTGATAGCTGACTGTACCGGGTGTCCAGGGATCGTGTGTGTCGTGTTCTATGTGACCAGTGCGCCGTTTGTAAGTATATTATAATATAAAAAAATTAAAAAAATGCAAAATGACAAAAAAGGCCGTAACCGGGTTTCTTTCGCCATTTCTTTTACCTGTTGCCATTTTGCTTGTGTCCGAAATGGTGGTAGTATATAACGTAGTTTATTTTCTTTATACATTATATACAAATTGTAAATGACAAGAAAAAGTGCCTGTGAAGGTCTAATTTCTGAAATAAACCATCTCATTTCACGATTTCATTTCATATTTTTACAACGCCATCTAGTGCCGAACTAAGCTATGTTTATTTCTTTTACCAGTGGTCATTTTGCTTTTGTTTCCGAAATGGTAGTAGTTTATAGAGTAGATTAATTTATACAAATCATTTATTACTGTCTATTTTTGAGTAAGACATATTTAATAGTTATTCAGTGGTTGATACAAGTATACCAATTTAAGAACACAGGGAGGTAGTTTTAAATGTTACAAGTAATGTTATTTTTTTCTCTCTTTTATTCTAATGTTAGAACATATAGTTGTAATACATATTAATAATTAATTTGTAATTTCAATAACTACTTTTTTTTTTTTTTTTTTTTTTTTTTTTTTTTTTTTTTTTTTTTTTTTATTTATTTATTACAAAAATCCACAGCCCTTAGAATTAAACAATAAAGATCTTAAATATTACACTGATGGCCAATTACGGATTTCCAAATACCTTCATAATAATATTAAAAAATTTCTTACAATGTATTAAGTAATCATTTTAACAATTTGCATGCTATATTTTCAATGGCTGATTAGGCTGTGTTTGTTTAATTTTTGTTAATCCATCTTATTATGTTTGTGCCCTATTCAAAAGCAATAAAGAATCTTGAATCTTGTATGTACTCTTTTGACAAGATAATGTGTTTGTTTGTATAAACCTATTCTCTGAAGTCTTGAATTTTTTTAAAACTAAAATGCTGAAAATATTCATAAACAGTTTTATGCTATTGCGTAGCTTTTATCGTGGGCTTTGAGTGCGAGCGAATCGAGAAATTCCGTAACGAAAATAAAACCTAACACCCCCCACTCCGCGCGGCGTTGAAAGCCGTGCGTCGTCTAACGTCGTTTCAGTTCAATACAATACAATACAATTTATTTATTTGTTTTTAAATAGGGTGTTACATTAAAATGTTAGGTGGTATACATTATTATTATGTCGCTTATACCTATTTAGCCACACAAGGTAACATACAAAATAAACATAATTTACACACAAATCAAGCATCTAACGACTACAATAATATACAATTAAGACATTTTTAACCTAAGAAAATCATCTATAGAATAGAAAAGCCTTTCCGACAACCATTTACGAAGCACAAGCTTAAAAGCATTAAAAGGCAATAGCTTAATGTCATTTGGGACTTTGTTGTAGATGGTGTAGCACATGGCTGCGCAATTTTTTTGAAAACGTGAAGTTTTTGGAACTATATTAATCAGCAATCTGTCCTGATGTCTGGTATTCCTGTTCGTTATGTCTCTTGCTTGTGTGAACAGGTGATAATTCTTTTTGACAAATTTCGCCACTTCCAATATATAGAGGCAAGGCAAAGGTAGAATGTTTAACAGCTTGAAATATGGACGGCACGAAACATCTGATGCTATATTACATATTGCCCTTATACACCGTTTCTGAGCGATAAAGACCTTTTCTTTTTCTGTTCCATTTCCCCAAATTATCAATCCATATCTCAATACCGATTCCACGTACGCAAAGTAGGTTACTAATGCGGAATTTTTACTAGCGACTTTTGCAAGCTTGTGAAGCGCGAAAGAGAATCCATTTATCTTATTACACACTTTCTGAATGTGTTCTTTCCAATTTAATTCTGAGTCTATTGTCAAACCCAGAAAATTAGCAGAATCGGCGTTACGAATATATTGTCCATTGTATCTTATATTAATTGATTGATTTTTATAATTATTAAAATTCATAATATTAGTTTTACATAAATTAATTTGGAGGTTATTTTTATTTAGCCAATCTATAATTAATGTTAATGTATTTATAATTTCTTGTTCATGTTGTTCTAAAGTCAATTTAGAATTTGAAGTAACCACTATTGAAATGTCATCAGCAAATAAAATAGTCTTATGATTTATAATGTCAGAAAGATCATTGATATAAAGTATGAACAGCAATGGACCAAGCACGCTACCCTGGGGCACTCCAAATAAGTTCTTTTCTAGCTTGGATTTATATACTTCAGCAATGTGTCTGGAGTTTAACTTTGTAACCTCCACATACTGTACCCTGTCACTCAAATATGACTTGATCCAGTTCAATGCTTGTCCTCTTATGCCATACTGTTCAAGTTTACATAATAGCTGGTTATGTGACACGTAGTCGAAGGCTTTGGACATATCGAGGAGAAGTACCGTTGTGTGGTTTTTGCAGTTATAACTGTACAACACTTCATTAATTTGGTCATATATCGCATGAGTAGTAGATTTGTCTTTTTGGAATCCGTATTGGTTTTCTTTAATTATTTTATACCTCGTGAGAAATGAAGTGAGCTGTTTATGCATCACTTTCTCAAATATCTTGGAAAAAATAGAGATCAATGTAATAGGTCTATAATTATTAATATCCGTTTTGTCACCCCTTTTGTGTAATGGTTTTACAATAGAAGTTTTAAGTCTTTCAGGGAACACACCTGTTTGTAGTGACAAATTATTTAAATGGGCAATTATGTGGATGATTCGGTCATCACAAGATTTTATCACCTTTGTGCATACAGAGTCATAGCCTTCACTTCCCGTATTATTTCGGCAGACTTCGGCCTGGTGTTTGCGTGCGTGCGACTAGACGTATGCGTGTCTAGCTGCTAACTGCTCACAACTGATTCTATCTCTTTTAGACACGATGCTAGGTGAGACAGCGTGCTTTTCGGCCGCGTCCACGAGTGAGTTCGAGCCCGCGACTATGCAATAGCTTTACCGCGGCAATCCCCGAGTGCCATACGTTTTTTTGTTTGTAAATAAATGCTACTAAATGTTGCTAGTCTGAATAGTCATTAGGACTCATCCATTAATTACATCACACCTATGGAGGGGGGAGGGGGTCTACATACTGTGACAAGGGTGAGGGACGGGTCCTAAATTATGTGACGTACGCAACGTAGAAATATTTAAATATGATGGATTACAATTTATTTAAATGAATATTATTTTGAGAAAATAATTGAAAGTGGATTTAAATGTAAATTTATTAAATTTTTAAACTTAAAATATAAAAAAAAAAATGTTTTTTTTTGTTTTAGCTCCTAGCGTACCAACGTTGGGGTGCTTCGTCTTACGCAATAAATGTTGCGCTGTTGGTCGTTACCGGCGCGCTTGTAAATGCGCCGTACGCGCTTATAACTACAGCAGTGAGCGCTGAACTAGGTAAGTTTGAGACAAATCTCAATTTTTGACAGATCTTAAGTCTTAGGGATCATCTCCACGAGCGAGAGAATCGCGACGAGTCCGAATGAAAATCGCCGCGTGGAGACATTCTAAAGACAATGTATAGAATAAGGTGGCACGACCTTATTATCATCGCCATTCTCTCACTCGTCGAGATGGTCCCATAGTCAAATCTCGATGACTACCCCAAAACTATTGTCTAGAAATTGAAAAAAAAAAATGAAATTATTCATTTCAGTTTTGTTTTGTCATTTATTCATAGCAGTAGTCCGTGCCTATAGGGTTCCGTAGTAAACTAACAAAGAACCCTTTCGTCATGTCCGTCTGTCTGCGGTCTAGCGCCGAGATGCTTAAGGCTTCCTGTAGACGCCGGAGACGCGCCGACAGCTTACGGCGGCTTTATGCGGCGCCGGTGCGTTTTTTTCGTATTTTGCGTTCCGGCGCCGGTACGGTTTCGGCGCGTCTCCGGCGTCGTTGGAAGCCTAATAGTAGAAAGCTGTAATTTGGTATGTGTACACATATTAAATAGAGTAACAAGAGGTGGAACAAAATGTTGGAAAAAAAAAATCGTGGCCGAAGTGGGTACGAACATTTGCTCTGATATCATTTTTTATTGTTAGGAACGCACAGCAGTCTTGCGGGTAATTCGCAAGCGTTGGCGACGGTCACTGCCATCATCGACGGGACGGGAAGTGTTGGTAAGAACTTTGAAAAATAATTGTAGTGAAAAAAAAATTTTTCTTTTGGATTTTTAAAAAAATAGCATACGATTTTGTAATTATTGTCCCATCCCATCCCAAAATATTATGAAGACTAAAGTTTCTGAGTATGTTAGTTACCTCTTCACGCTCGAATGGCTGAGTTAATTTTTATAATATTTGGTATGTGTAGGTGACTGATACTTCGGATTAACACATAGCATAAAAAGGCCGTAACCGGGTTTCTTTCGCCATTTCTTTTACCGGTGGCCATTTTGCTTGTCCGAAATGGTGGTAGTATATAACGTAGTTTATTTTCTTTATACATATATACAATTTGTAAATGACAAGAAAAAGTGCCTGTGAAGGTCTAATTTCTGAAATAAACGATTTCATTTCATTTCATATACACACATAGTATACTATTTATCCCGAATTTGTACGCGATTCACGTAGGATTTGGTGCGTTTTATAAAGTAGGTACCATTGCTGTGCGTAAAATTAAAACGCGGGTATCACCGCGGGCAGCGGCATAGAATATATTATCCATCCATCTCAAATCATCCATCATCATCAAATTTTTGACCACGGGAATCGCGTACTTTTCGGGATAAAAAGGACCCTACGTGTTAATCCAAGGTATCAGCTACCTACATACCAAATATCATAAAAATTGGCCCAGCCATTTTCACACAACTTTCGCCTTTATTATATTAGTAGGATAAGTTGGCAACAGTGGCTTCAACAGCCAGCTGCTTGTCAATTTATCTATGAATAAACGTTAATAAATATATTAATATTGGGACAAATCACACAGATTGAGCTAGCCCCAAAGTAAGTTCGAAACTTGTGTTATGGGATACTAACTCAACGATATTATATTTTATAACAAATACATCAAATATGGATAAACATCCAAGACCCGAGGCCAATCAGAAAAAGTTCGTTTTTCATCATGAGCCGACCGGGATTCGAACCCGGGACCACCTCGGTGGCGGGTATTTCTGATTGGCGTCGCGTCTTGGATGTTTTGTCTATATACGTATTTGTTATAAAATATAGTATCGTTGAGTTCGCCCCTTCGTACACTAGGCGACGCAAGTCTCCGATACTCGGCGATTTTAGTATCCAAGCGACTACCGCCATACAAGTCCATTGATTCGTACGTACACTCGCGTCGTTGGATGCTGCTGCTTATATTTTATAACAAATACATATATAGATAAACATCCAAGACCCGAGGCCAATCGGAAAAAGTTCGTTTTTCATCATGACCCGACAGGGATTCGAACCCGGGACCTCCTGGGTGGCGGCCTGGCGTGGTAACCATTACGCCACGGAGGTCGTTAACACAGAAGGATGTGTTGTATTAATTCTCAGAAACAAATGTCATTTTTTTTTATTTGTACAGGTGCGGCCATAGGACCAATGTTGGCTGGCGTGGTATCGAGCGGCGGGAGTTGGTCGCACGTGTTCTATATGCTTATCACGTGTAATGTCATGGCATTGTTATTGCTTTTAAGGTATGTATTACATAATATACTTTTCTTCTTCATCAGCGGCACGTATTCGACCTTTGGGCATATGCCTCTCCATGTTTCCTCCATAATGCACGGCTCTCCGTGTTTCTCATCCACGCCCCTAGATCCTTCGTGAAATCGTCAGCCCATCTGGGGCCCGATTCTACTAACACAAATGCACCAATGGTCTGAAATGAAATGAAATCGTTTATTTCAGAAATTAGACCTTCACATGCACTTTTTCTTGTCATTTACAATTTGTATATATGTATAAAGAAAATAAACTACGTTATATACTACCACCATTTCGGACACAAGCAAAATGGCCACCGGTAAAAGAAATGGCGAAAGAAACCCGGTTACGGCCTTTTTTGTCATTTAGCAATTTTTTTTCTTTCACTCGTTTGTTATAATGTATGAGTACATTTATAACAATGAATAAAATACAGATCCAGGTACATACAGAAATCAAGCAATAAACGCGGGATGTCTCTCAATGGTGTCTCAATCGTGTCTCAAAAGAATGCCGATAGTGTATCAGTGGAATAGTTTTTGGCATTTGTTATGGACTTAAACGACGACCTCCGTGGCGTAATGGTTACCACGCCAGACCGCTACCCAGGAGGTCCCGGGTTCGATCCCCGGTCGGGTCATGATGAAAAACGAACTTTTTCTGATTGGCCTCGGGTCTTGGATGTTTATCTATATATGTATTTGTTATAAAATATAATATCGTTGAGTTAGTATCCCATAACACAAGTTTCGAACTTACTTTGGGGCTAGCGCAATCTGTATGAATTGTCCCAATATATATATTTTTTTTTAAATTACATAACTTATTGTTTAAGTCCATGACAAATGTCAAAAACTATTTCACTGTGTTAGTAGAATCGGGCCCCTGGCTGATGGCCTGCCAACAGTTCTTCTTCAGTCGAGGTCTCCACTCGAGAACGCATTTGCTATCTCTCATCTTCTCGGCGCCCCAGATGTCCGGCCCACGCCCATTTTAATTTGGCTACGCGGTATCCAATATAATTACACTAAGACACATTTATACACAGACTAGTAAATCCCTCGCAACTTCGTTTGCGTATATCTCGCTTTCCCGTGGGAATTTTGAAAAATCCTTTCTCAGTGCTCCCCTACGTTATAAAAGGAACCCCTGTGCAACATTTCAAGTTTCTAACCCTTATAGTTTAGGCCCTGCGTTGGTTGTCAGTCAGTCAGTCAGTCAGCTTCTCCTTTTATATAAATAGATAGATTTATTTATTTATTTAAACTTTATTGACCACAATATAAGGGTACAAAATGCGGACTCAACGCTAACAGCATTATCTACCAGTCAACCTTTGGGTAGTGCAGATATACATGAATGCGGTTATAAAATAAATTTCATACAATAAATAATAGATATAATAAGGGTTTGTCATAATAACATATATATACTGATAATTACATATACTAAACATAAAGGTACATATCATGTAAGAATACAATACATACTTACTAATATTTAGATAGATATGTGATAGATATGTATTATGTACGCCTACAAGGTGGTCAGACGACCTAAGGAAAGTTGCAGGAAGCCGCTGGATGCAGGCCGCTGCCAGCAGGTCGCATTAGAGGCGTTTCGGGGCTTATATGTCCAGCTGTGGACAAATTGTGGCTGAGCTTATAATGATGTATTATGTATAATGTTACTGGAAATGTATATATTATTAACTAGCTTATACCCGCGGCTCCGCCCGCGTGGTCAAGGGAAAATGTCAATAATTTTTCCCATGGGAATCTCTTTATCTCGTGGGAAAAAAAGTAGCCTATGTCGCTCTCCACACTTTAAACTATCCCCAATGAAAAATTCATATCAATCCGTTCATTACTTTCGACGTGAAGGGAGGACGAACAAACACACTTTCACATTTATAATATTAGTATGGATTCATGTTGTAGACGACGAGAAGCATTCCCGGCTGCACCTGTGAACACACTAAAATAAATTAATTAACATAAATAAAATGTGATTAGATTAAACATTAGCAAATAATTGATTTAGTACTTACTATAAGAAAGGCGCGGTCCCACTGCTGCGCACGCTGCGCACGAACACGTGGGCCACGTGGCACATTACAGCTGCGTGGATGACTACGTGGGTCTACGTTTCCACTGCAGTACAAGCTATACACGAATATAAAACCACGACTACGTACAGCTGTAGCGTGGCCCACCACGGCAGACACACGGTACGGAGAGGCTACGCATTGATTGTCATAGTTGTCACGTGTTCGTGCACAGCGTGCGCAGCGATGTGCACGCTTTGTGGAACAAGCTGTGTACCGCATTCACTGCGTGCATGGCGTTGACAGCGTTGAGCTATGTTGAGCAAGCCACGCGTGTATCAATGACGTCACTTGATTGTTAACGTGTCCGTGGGTTGCAGTGGAAACAATCACGTACATCCTCTTGCAAAGCAAAGCTTAACACACGTGCGTAGCCTCTTCGTGCGCAGCAGTGGGACAGCGCCTAATGCACGCCGTAAGGTGTACGCATGTGTGTGTGGCCGTCAGACTGACGTCGCTAGTTCGACAGTTCACCGCGATGCACCGATGTACCCACGTATGCGTATATCCTGAAAGCATTTCAAATTAGTTGTCTGTTTTAGCCATTTTTAAAATCCTGGACACCGCACCTTACCTCCATCGCCTACACATGTTAATCATTATTTTGAAATTAAATCACGAGTGGAACTTATTTTGTTCGAGTAGTATGAAATGTTAATTTTCTTTCAGGATAGTGAAGTCTGAAGTCGTGAAATGGAGACAGGAGAGGAGGCTGACTTCACCACGAGTCGTCAGAATAGAGTAAAGTTTGAATTATGAAGTTCAGTGTATTAATAAAACCAAAAATAATTAAAAAATTACGAATTTTTTCTTATAATAAGGGTGAACCAATTATCAGCAGCAGAGTGCCAATTATCAGCAACCGTGAGCTAATTATCGACACCTTAGTGACAATTATTCTCATTTTAGCACCATTTAAACGGCAAAAGTCATTGAAAATGGCGATATTTTATAACTAGGTTGAAACGCTCTAATTAATTACGAATTATTTATTAAAAAATGTACCAATTATCGCCCGTATAGTGCCAATTATCGGCACCATGCTACAGTCAGGTGCAAGTACAATTTTGGCTCTTATGACATAGAACTTAAGAATGGTACAAAGAACGATATGTAAAGGTTGACATGCTCTTGACTGTGCCATTTGTCAGCAGTAATATTTTAAAGAGATTAAGCAGATAAAAATGCCCCGAAAAACGTTAGCTGGATTACGTGGAGGAGAACCTTTTGTACCACAATGTCCACTTCCCAAAACGACCACTTCCCAAAAGGACCTCATCCCAGAATGACCACTCGATTTGAGGAGGATGGGAAGGATCACCGTTTGGAGAAGGACAGCCAGGCTCGATAACAAATGGAGAGAGACTGTAGAAGAGGCTTTACGAGGTTATTTACCCTACTTTATAGGTAAATATGTGTGTATAATGTTCTCACTAAATGCCACTGTGTAACGTGTTCTGGGCAGTGGGAATAAATGAAAGTATGAGTTAACACTAACTGTTTATTGTTACAAAATACAAATCCAGGGTTAACCTTCTGACAAACTGTCCTCACAATCACTAAATCCTTCAACCTTGACTTACGCGTCTATACAAACTTACGCGGACCTACCTACGCGGACGGGGTATAGGGGACGACTGGCTCGAATTGTACGTGGCAGCGTGGCCTGCGGCTAAATCGCTGCGCATGCACAATCCACCCGTGACGTCAATGTGTCGCTACAGAGGCCAAGACCCACATCCATACACCCGTAGCGCAATCGGAATAATGCTTATTTATAAAAAAATATATAACGTTATCAAACATTACTAGGTACAGATTAAATTCACTTGAAAATATTAAAATATTGCGAACAATGACTTTATTTTTTTAAATTTTTAATTACTGATGCTGATAATATGGAACACTGCTGATATTTGGGGCTTTCCCCCTGCATACATCGTAAATCGGCTTACAGGTAGTTTCTGAAACACATTTGAATTCCACATTAAGTCTTAAGCTATCTCTTTTAGTATTCTTTTATATATTGTAATTAGCTACTGCCCGCGGTGTTACTCGCGTTTTATTTTATGCACAGCAGCGCCATCTATATCAGATTTTTGACCAGATCCTACGGCAATCGCGTACTTTTCGGAATAAAAAGTACCCTATGTGTTAATTCAAGATATCAGTTGCCTACATACCAAATATCATAAAAATTGGTCCAGCCATTTGAGCGTGAAGAGGTAACAAACATACAAACTTCGCATTTATAATATTAGTAGGATTGTAACTTTTATCAGTACCATATTAAAAGAGCAAGTGCTAGTTTCTTGCCAGTTCGTCTCAGTACAAATCTGCCGTCTGAACTGGTGGTAGAATGTGACGATTCGAAAGAGCTTGTAATATGCCTATTTAATATGTTTATTGACATAAAGTACTGATACAACAGGCGGACTTAATGCTAAATGCATTCTCTACCAGTCAACGCTTCGGAGTGCAAAAATTCACGAACGCGGCCTGTTAAAACTAAAATATGTATTCTAAAATAAATATTATAGGTAGAACACATATATAATATTATAGATACAATACGTTTTTTTTGTTATAATAAGGGTGAACCAATTATCAGCAACCGTGAGCTAATTATCGGCACTTTAGTGTCAATTATTGTCAATTCAGCACCATTTTATGGGCAACCTATTTCATTGATATACAAAAAAAATTGAGCCTATTTGAATAAAAATAGTTGACTTTGACCGTTGTTAATTTAATGTGTCGTTACCTTAATGCGTTTCAGAAACCGACTGTTAGTTAATGTAAAGATCTTTAGTACATTGTGATTAAATTGACTTTTTTTTGCTGTGAATTCTAACGAATTGTAAAATTCTGATATTTAAGAGGCATTTATTTATGTTTTATTTTTTAGGTTTTTTTTAAAGAGGTTTTTGTGTTTGTATAATATAATATCTGCATTGGGGCAGCGTGGTAGAGTACGCTCTAATCATCGATTGGGAGACCCGTATCCCTGTGGGATGATTATGGGTTGATATGATAAGTATGGATTGACGGAATTGGTAGTCGTACAGTTAGCCAATGAATGAGTTGAGCAGGCCCCGTAAATATGATTGAAATTTTCTAAATATTGTGTGAATACAGAAATTATTTATCAATTGTATTCATATTGTATGTAATTACAATCAAAGCTTATATTATTAGGATAAAAAATCTTACTTATGACGACCTCTGTGCCGTAATGGTTACCACGCCGGTTCGCCACCCAGGAGTCCCTGGTTCCAATCCCGGTCGGGCCACGATGAAAAACGGAACTTTTTCTGATTGGCCTCGGGTCTTGGATGTTTATCTATATATGTATTTGTTATAAAATATAGTATCGTTGAGTTAGTATCCCATAACACAAGTTTCTAACTTACTTTGGGGCTAGCTCAATCTGTGTGATTTGTCCCTACTTTCTTAGTTCTCTACCCTGCTCACATCTTTCATTGGTCGTTCTACCTTCGGTACCAGGAAGCGCGTTTTCATATGTTTGAAAAAAAAATGTATTTAATGTAAAATAATGTACAAAAATATATTAATTACTGATGTATTATTATTTAATAAATGATTATTAATTAATTTTTATTTTATTTTATTAAAACGACTAGCGAAGTCCATGCAACTTCGTATGCGTGTATGCACAGCAGTGCCATCTTTAACCCTGTTTTTCCTAACTTGGCAAATGTAGTAAACAATCTTAGCACGTCTTTTTAATGAAAATAGGCAATTAAAATTATCATTCACACCCAAATAATAATGATATAGTTAGAAATGGCATTTAACACAACACTCTTATTATTCTGGCGATTTGTCGATTTTACACATGGATAATTGAATAAAAAGACACGCTAAGATTGTTTATTACATTTGCCAAGTTAAAAACAGGGTTTATTTTATAAATCGTCATTGACTATCAGACTTTTGACCAAATCCTACGGGAATTGCGTACTTTTTGGGATAAAAAGTTGATGTTAATCCAAGGTATCAGCCTAAAAAAAAAGTCTGACCACTTTTGCATAGATTTTGATTAAGGTGTAGTATAGAGCTTGTACGTTTAGAGCGTGTAGTCTTTAGATCTTGGCTTTATACGAGATCTGATAACTTTTTCACAGAGTAAGCTATGTAGACTCGTCTTGGCAACATTTTTACAAGAAAATGTTTTTGGTGGGATACATATTTAGACCTGTAGCGCTAGGTTCTGATGTTTCAAAAACATTAAAGTTGCTTGTATTTCGCATATAGTTTTCGGGCCATTTACCCAACCTAATACATTAGTTTGTGTCATCCTAGGTACTTGCATAGGTAGAAATTTAGGTATTTGTCTTTTCGATCCGTTTTGGACGAAAAGATAATTAGAGATAAAAAATTTACTTTCATGATAATAACGAAGTACTAACTAATATACATAAGCATTTTGTGTCATCTCTGTCCACGAAAATCCTGATATTTAATCAGTACCTAGCACGTCACCCAACTAGCTCTAAAAAATATTACAATAAGTTAAATATATGTTAAGCGTTTCAAATTACTTATATCTGTTATTCAAAATATTTTGTGTCGAATTCATCCACGATATTTATTGATTATTAATTTTTTTATTACAACACTCTGTAAAAGCCACAAAAGAAAATGCAAGTTACTAAAGTTACGTCTATAAGATTATTGTAGTGTAACAAAACACTATTCATAATTTGTGCTGTTTTTATGCACGAAATCTTATTATTTCATTAAAAAATAACCAAACTTCGCGCGAAGGGCGAGCGCGGCGAAGAAAGCGGACGCGCCGGGGGGGGGGCAAACAAAATTCGCAAATTATAGTAGCGGCACGCTATGATGACCGTTTTGACGTTTGTCCACTCATGAAGTTTCGTATTAATTAACAAATTATTTGAAGGAGCAAATTGCTGTTCTTTATTGTCAATAGTGACGTTCAGTTAGTCATACAATTTATCGAATGTATGATTTTAGGACACATTTATTTATTACATTGATTTCTAAGCTATGTTTTTAGAGTCCCGCGAACATTTATCCTTTATTTTTATATGGTGTACTTATTTACCACACAACTCGGCATAAGTTTTTTGAAATTTAAAGTGTGCATATAAAGTATGTATATTCATTTTCATTCCAATATTCAGTTCGTTCAAATATATTAAGTAAACATTTATATTTTTGTTTTATTAAACCTTTTTAATCATGTACATACTACTTGCAACAAAAACTTATCGATTTGATTATATTTTCTTCGAGAATAAATTGACATTTCACATCACTTTTGTAATACGTCAAAACGGCCATCATAGCGTGCCGCTACTTTAGTTGTGTGTAGCAGTTGTTCCAACAGGAAACGGTGATTATTTTTATCTCTATAGGTAGAAGAGGCACATATTTCGCACCCCCAGGGTAATAAAGACATAAGTGGTATTACGTCGAAATCCCGATTTTACCATATCTGAAAATAATTTTTTTTTTCATATTTTTCTTGTTGAATGAATTATTATATGCAAAACTTTGTTTTAAAAAAAAAACTGAATGTGTGATTTTCGAGAAAAAGGAATTTGTGATAAAACGCAAAGAATAAATTGACCAATAGGACATACTGAAGATTATGATGCTTTTCGTTAAAATTTAATACCTATACAAAATAAACAGTATGTAATAAATATTATGATCTTATTCCGATTTGTCATTTATAATGCTAGTCTTTATAAACACTATATTCATAAAAAATAATTTTAAATATCGATTACCGCTTTTTTCCTCTAAGAATAATTTGTTGCACCGATTCACAACACTGAATACAGAGCACGGGGAGCCAACGGAGGCAACGTAAGGGTGAACACGTCTAGAAAGCACCTTTTCTCTGATGATGTTCCGCCACCTGTTCCTATCTTCGGCGGCGTGAATAGCTCCATAAAAGTCGAGAGCGGTGCGGATTTGGCCAGACCAACGCATTCGGGCCCCCCTAGGTCTTCTATCGTCCCTTTGCTAGTGAAAATAAAGTCGTTTGAGGACGTCTTTACGTTTCCTGGCGATGTGGCCGAAGAATTCAAGAATTCTACGGAGGCAGATGGTAGAAAGCCTTGTAGATATATTAAGCTCTTTGAGTAATGATGCAATGATCCGTCCATGGGATTTACAGTAGTCTCCTCCATCCGCTTTCCTTGGGGTCCAGGTCTCGGAACCATATATGAAAATTGAGAACACCGGAGTGGTCACCAACTAGCGTTTTGTATTTATGGAGATGTTTCTTTCTACTCAAACTCTTTGTAGCTGTGACATAACATTCTTAGCCCAGGTAAGTGAAACTGTGAACTATTTTCTGGTTAAACGCGCCAGTGACCTCTGGCTTCTGCGTGCGGTGTACCACCATGATCTTAGTTTTTGCTGTTTATGGAAAAGCCAAGTTCTTCACTGACCTGTTCCATTCTGTTCAGTAAGGTGATCATCTCGCTTTCGTTGGCAGCTAACAGTGTGGTATCGTTGGCGTAACGTAGTAAGTTCGTTATCTTCTCGCCACCAATCGTGACTACCTTCCCAGTTTTTGCAGGTACACCTTATCAATGTATTCACTATAAACGTTGAACTAAATGGGAGTCAGTACCTGCCTTACTCTCTTAAAAGTCAAAACTGAAAGGTTGGGACGTCAGTTTATCGACTCATATGATTTCCTGTTTGTTGCAGTATAGTTTCTGCAGCAGCGCAGTTAGATGCGGCCGCACGCTAAGCTTCGTTAGAATTCTCGACAAAAGTTTCCAGTTGACGCAGTCGAAGGCCTTACCGTAGTCGACAAAACACATAATGTTAGGCGTGTTGAACTTTTATGCTTTTTCAATAATAATAAATAAATATATATATAGGGACAATTCACACAGATTGAGCTAGCCCCAAAGTAAGTTTGAAACTTGTGTTATGGGATACTAACTCGACGATATTATATTTTATAACAAATACATTTATAGATAAACACAAGACCCGAGGCCAATCAGAAAAAGTTCGTATTTCATCATGACCCGACCGGGATTCAAACCCGGGACCTTCTGGGTGGCCGTCTGGCGTGGTAACCATTACGCCACGGAGGTCGTCAATAAGTTGTTGGAGGTTCAGGATTTGTTCGCGTGTATCCTTTTCTTTCACAAATCCGGCTTGTTCTCGCTGCATTTGCCAATCCAAAAAATGTAAGGTTGCGATTGTTCAGTATGTGGCGCAAGGAAGATTTTGCTGCCATGAGAGATCAGAGCAAGAGTGCAATTAAATAGTTGTCGCATTTTTTGGTCGGCCTGACCAGTCTTTGGGCCAGTCGCCATGTCGCCAAGTGTAGGTGCAGATTTTGTGCAATAAGTCGATGAACGCGTCGCCTAAAGCCTTCAGTATTTCTGACGTAATGTGATCTTGTGCTTTCCTCTTTTTTAATTTGTTTATTTCCGCTTTGATTTCAGAACGTAGTATGGGTGGTTTGGTTGCTGATTCGGAAGATTCCAATTCAAAGGCGTATCATTGTTGATAGCAGGTTCTTTATAAAGGTCTTCGCAGTAGCTACACCATCTTTCGGCTATGGGTTCAAGGTCGTGTATTGGGTTACCGCGAGCATCTTCAATCACCCAGGAAGTTTTTGGAGAGCGGGCGAACTTTCTTAAAGAGGTCTCTCGTGTGAAGTTTAAGGGCCAATGTACTGACTGTGACGTCAGGCGGTGGGCATTCTTTTATCGTCTCTTCCAACGTGCTCTGAAAGATCGACTGTTCCGGGGGCTCCAAGATCTGGGCTTAGGTGGTGTTTTCCTTTTGGGAGCCTTTAGACGAGCAGTGAAAGTGGCCACAAGTAGGTTGTAATCTGAGCCGCGCCCAGCACCGGGAAAGGTCTTTACATTTTTTTGGATCTCCACCTTGTGTTTATTATAATTTAGTCAATTTGGTTTGAGGAAATATTGCCGGGGACTACATGGTGTAGAGGCGTTTTGCATGGTATTAGAAGCAGGTGTTTATAATGCTTAATTTTCTTCCAATGCAAAAGTCAAGAAGTCTTCCTCTATGTTAATTTCTAATGCCGAGACCATACCTTCCTACAACAGATTTTGAGTGATCGTCGGTCTTACTATTTCTCAACTTTGCGTTCCAGTCACCAAGGATTATAGTGGTTTCCTGATTGGGTATTGATTGAGATGAACTCCCTATATGCTTATCATCAATTTATTATTACCTATTAATGCCTTATTAAAAGATTTAATTTAGTCTATGTGATACGAATGCTATTCCTATGCATTACCAAACATTTTACCTCCTTTGAAGGTTCATTTGTCGATACCATGCTTATTTGATTGATGAATCAACAGATGTGTAGAAGATTAATTACATTTCATTTTAAATTAAATAAAATTAATAAATGTTTATTTTAAAACTGCCAATAGGTTTAACGATAACAATAGATTTTTAGTTGAATTTAATATAAAATATTTCAATAAATTAAAAGTTGTACATGAACACGATTTATTTATTAATAAAAAAAGTCTTATAATATTAAAAAACAAACGTATTTTTTTTGTCTTTTTATTTATTAAAGTTTGTATTTGAACACGTTTTTTTTATTAATAGTACGTTATTGTCGTACTCTGTGATTGTATTACATTAAGTGTTTTGTTTTTTTATTAATAAAAAAATAATAAGTCTTGTAAATAAGACAAAAAATATATAATTATGTTATTTTTATGAATCAAACCAAGTTTGTACCTATTCTGATTATTTTTTTCTAGATTTGAATGAATATAGGAAACTTTAGGTAGATAAAGTTAATATTTACCAAAAGTACATTGTTTTTTCAGTATTGTTATTATTAAATAGTATATTTGTAACCATACAGACATTAATTGTTATTGTTTAAAAACAAATAGTTCATGTGAACATTTCGTTGCTCCTTATTTTTTGAAATTTAACTAATTCCTTGGTATTATTAAGAGATATGGATGTCACATTTTTAATTACCTATATAATGGAAAACATCAATATCATTACCTATTACATAAGTGCTTTTGACAAATATTTAAATTGAAAAAAGGAGTAAGTAACTGATATGGCGCTAAATAACAAATTTGACACAGGGGAAAAATGGAGTAAGTTTAGTTATTCTCGCAAAATTGTTTGGTACTATAAAACATACTTTTTGTAATATACATTATTTTGTAAATAAATTTGGCTCAAACTCGAAAACTTAGTATTTTATATTTAAAGTCCATTTTGATAACTAGTGTAATATTTTAATTTTCTTATTTCTAAAAAACCATAAACTATTGAACTGACTTGAAAACAACCACCATTGCAATATTTTTTCTTTTTTTTTTATGTTAAAATCATTCTTCTACGATTAAAAATAAAGCTTTTACTGAAAAATCTACTTTTTCGGGTTACGTCCTTTTCGAATTGAATGAGGGTGCGATTTGTTCATCATCATGATATCGTAGGTACCGAACGAACTTGTGTGCGTGCGTAGCGTATACCCCCGCCCATCGCCGCCTGCGCGCGTACGCCCGTTTCGACCGAAATTATTGTTTTGGTGTTTTATTCATTTATAACGTGCATGAAATTGACACAAATGTACAATGTAGATTTTTCATGCATTTATGATATTAAATATGTGAACTCTAATGACTGTAATATTTTTTTGCAGCGTTACTAGCTTTAAATAGGAATATAATTGAAAATATTAACATTGCATGTCTTAATTTGGCACAAATTTATTTATTGGCCTTAAGTAAGTGATCTGAGATAGGAAATAGTTATACAACCAATTGTAATTTTTTTTTTGTACTGTTATTACATAATGACCCTATTTCAGTTTTGCTCTGGGCGAAGATGACACAAACTGGGTTTGTACACTCCGCAGGCTATCCTAGATATGATACCATAATTATTTTAAACTTTAAATTAATTTTGTCAGTTTTGATTTAATTATGTAAAATCAACCACAAACCATCGAATTGCGGAAAATGCAAGTGACAGATCTGACACAAAACGCAATAATAAGGTTCTTAGGTAAGTCCGTGTCCACAGGCGAGAAATCAACAACTTTAGAGTTTTTGAAACTTATGACCTCATTTTAGCCCAGCGCTATCGGTCTAATTGTCAGGGGTACAGAGCCCAACGGCTACTTTTTATCCCGTGAAAGTATGTCATTCCAATGGGAAAATTTTCTACTAGATGGCGCTGCACTTCGCAATTGCCGGCCAACAGATGGCGGCACAAGTCGCGCTATGGGTTGTTCTGTTGTCAAGCGAGATCTTTATCATAAAATTAGCCTCAAGCGAAGCCGTGGGGAAAAGCTAGTAGTCTATATTTCAAATATTCCTTAATTGTAATTTTTTTTTTGGTAAAAAATATTTTTAACCACTAAAATGGCAAATAAGGATGCGGCCCGCCTGATGGTGAGCAGTCACCGAAGCCTATGGACGCTTGCAATACCGGGGGTATCACTCGCGCGTTGCCGACCCTGTAAAAAGTGGAGCTCTGTTAGTCACCGTAGGAACACAACACAACGTGGGTATAATATCTAGAATTCTAGATATAAATGAGTGCAAATGTTTTTTCCGAACAAACTGTTACACAGTTTGGCAATTTTTAGCTATTAAAATCAGGGTTGCAAATTATCAAGATAATTATCCATCCACGGGTAAATAATTTATGCTTATAAATAAAAGTATTTTGTATTTTTTTTAAATAATAAAATGACATTAAAAATTAAAATTTGTGCCTAACATCGTGGCGTAAAACATAAAGTGTTACCTGTGTTTGAATACACCCATTTTTTTGTACACGTTATTTATTATCAACGATAATTAGCAATACGTAATTATCTTGATAATTTATCTTGATAATTAATTATCTTGATAATTTGCAACCCTGATTAAAATATTACCTATGTACTCATGTTTTGGATAAAATAAATAAAAAAACATGGCTGAGACCAATACTATCTGGCTAAGATCTGTAAGGTGGAGGTCCTTCCCCAGACGGGCTGCTCCGATTTGAGCGGATTATCCGCTGTGCTCTACGTACTTTGAAGTTAATTTTACCAAATGATTTCTATGATTCAGATTTGATGTTTTCAAGCAGCTTATCATAAACTTTTACGGACATTTACGTAAATAATCTCCCGAAAAGGAAAAGAAATGGCTAAAGAAACCCAGTTACGGCCTTTTTTTTAGGGTTCCGTAGTAAACTACAAGGAACCCTTATAGTTTCGCCATGTCCGTCTGTCTGTCCGCGGTCTAGCGCCTAGAAGCTTGATGCTAGAAAGCTGTAATTTGGTGTGTATACTCATATTAACAATGCTAACAAAGTGGTAGAATAAAATTTTGAAAAATATTTTTTTTTGATGTGCCTCCCCTATAGGTAAAGTGGGAATGAAATGTTTTTTTACGCACCGACCCTATGTTGTGGGTATCGTTAGATAGGTCTCTTAAAAACATCGAGGGTGTGGAAAGATCATTTTCCGATACAATTATCCGTTCGCGAATTATTTACATTTAACGTGTCAATTTTCGTTTTGCACGGTGGTCCCCCTCTCTCTATCTCCGAAAGTCTTGAGTTTGGAAATTTGAAAAAATTCATGGTAGTAGACCATATAGTGAACCTACAAGGAAAACTATAACGGTTAAGTAGGCACTACTAGTTACCGAGTAATAGCCGACGAACTTCTGAAGTAAAATTTCTTCGGACGAAAATGTACAAATGTCATAGAATATGGCATTGTACTCATTAAATGCGTAGCCGATACGGAACCCTACAATGTGCGTGGTCCGACACGTACTTGCCCGGTTTTTTGTCATTCAATTCGTATTTTTACAAAAAGAAACAATAATACAAAAACCTACGTGACATAACTGAAACATCAAAAAATCACGTTTTTAACAACAATAGTCAGCCATTTTGGTCAGAGCGGAAATGGCGTTCGTGCAAACTTCAAAAGTTAACAATTCCGAATGCCCGGATATGGGTCATTAGTGGAGATTAGGGCTATTTTTTTATTCTCAGGTAGCAAACAAGATTTGTTTATATCAAGTTACTGTTTTGTTATTTTACACGCGTACTTGCCTAAATCATTTTTGGTATCGGAGATGTATGACAAAAATCTTTTTCACCTCACAAGCTCGGAAAGAATCTGTTTGTCATTCGAAATCTGAGCGCAAAAGTGCATTTTGTGCCCTAGCGTGGAAAGAATTTTTAAAATTCGAACCTTTCCACCACTCGCGGCCCGCCTCGCGCCTCTCCTCGCGCCTCGCAGCGCTCGCGTCCGGAGCGGTTTTTTGGGAACGAGTCAAAGGGGTTCGCGTGGGATGCGAGCGCGGTGTTCACACTCGCGCTCTCGCTTCATTCGAGTTTAAACCTTGTGCCGCGTTAAAAAAGACTATGTTGCCGCTAACACTTCGACGTCCTCCATTCTGGCTAGCTCGAACACAACACGAGAGTGTGAACAGACAACTCAAAAACCATCGATCACGCGAGGCGCGAGACGAAGCACGAGACGAGGTACGAGGCGAGAGTGTAAATGTAGTATATAATTTTGTATACTGCCAATCCTCTGAAAATGCATTAATACTTATTTCATGCCAGTGTGCCAACCTTATCTTGAAAATAATCGAACTGGCCAGCACGACACAAAAAAAATAAACACTTATTTAATATATTATTTGCGTTTTTCTTGCACCAAGCATTTTCCTCGCTGTAGTGAGATGAAAAGTTGTGTGTTTCGCTCGGCAGCAAAGTTATTCTGCGTGTCGTACCTTTGAAACCCTCGCTACGCTCAGGATTCTATATTTGAACCACTCGCTTCGCTCGTGGTTCAATCCTACAATCCTTCGCTAGCTCGGGTTTCAATATAAGTACTCGCGCCAAAAAACAACTTTGCAGCCTTGCATAACAAATAACTATTAAAGGTACCTAACCACAGCAGTGAACGTTGTTTGAAGTTACCTACTCTTCTGTTTTTTTCGTTCATTAACCACAGTCATATATTTCTGTGTACCCATGAATGGACCTGGAAAAATAGGCGGCCACCATAACTGAAACTAAAAAGTGAAGCACCCATACCTCGCGTATACGTACGAACCGGCCGGCTTACTATGGTGTGAATGTGTGCGTGCCGGTCAGCACAGCACACGGACACGCATAGTTACGCCGCCGCCATTAGGGTGCTTGAATTCTTTCTTAGCGAGATTTCGTCCGCCTTTTTTTCTAGGTCCATGTATGTACCTAACATTATAGTATTTTTGAATATTTCAAAGACACTTACAATTTATGGCACTTATTTATTTTTTATTATATTTTTATACCGCAAACAAGCATCTGGCCGGCATGATTTAATTTTGTTGTTGTTTTGGTGTCCACATGTATGGCAGTAGCGACATCTGTGTTTTAAATTGAGAACTTTACCATTCCGCTATATTACCGAAAAATTAAAATCGAACAGGAAGCTGTAATTCTTCACACATCTAATCTGAACATTATAATCACAGCTTATTTTCGTTTGTCGCGTGAAATTAGAGATTTCCGTTTTGAGGTTAAGCTGTCAAATTGTGACGGTTTTTGGCGGGAACGGAGCGGGCCCTTGCAAAAAATTCAGCGGCTCTCAACATTAAAAAAAATATTTTTGTATTAAATATTTTATTTTTATAGGTAAACAAATATATATTTTATTAATTTAAGCACCTATGTCATTTTAAAGAATATTATTGTGCGTGCTTCACTAATTACAACACACACTAGAAAGCGGATTTATTGTATTTGTGAGTAAATGTAGGCTAACATCAAAAATACACACATAATAATAACCGTTTGAAATGTGGTTCATTCATGTACAACAATATACAATATTCCAATAGTAATAGAATAGCCAAATTAAATTTAAAAAACCTTGGCCTCGAAGATAGGAGGACCATTTTAGAAAAAAAATCGCTTGCACATCTTGTAAGCGGATTTTTTGTCAGCTCCGTCCTTTTCTTTTTTACCAAACAGGGTTTTTGTTTATTAGAGCCACATGTGTCCACTAGGATGTTGGATGTTGCAACCAAAAATCATCCTAAAGATGGTCCTGCTATCCTCGAGGCGACTGATTCAAATCTGCTCGCAACGCAATTTCACGTATGTCCATGCGGTCGTATTCGCAAACACAGCACAATAACTTTTTTCCACAATTCAGTAATTGTCGTCATCGTAGTATATTATATTGTATTCTGTATCTATAGTAACTAAATATTAGTAAGTATGTATTGTATTCTTACATGATATGTACCTTTATGTTTATGTAATTATCAGTATGTTATTATGAGAAACCCTTATTATATCTATTATTTATTGTATGTAATTTATTTTATAACCGCATTCATGTATATCTGCACTACCCAAAGGTTGACTGGTAGATAATGCTGTTAGCGTTAAGTCCGCCTTTTGTACCCATATATTGTGGTCAATACACTCCTTGACAGATCTAATACAGATTGGGATCTAATAATCCTCACTGAATGCTGGCTTAAGCGTACAAACAACGTAAATTCTCTTGATGGTTATAACTATGCACAAACTGAAAGAAATGTAACTCAAAATGAAGGTGTCATAGTGTACTACAAAAACAACATGAAGGTGAGGATATTGGAACCAAATCTAATACAGGCTAACTGCCTTACTATCGAGATTGACAATAACACAATTATTGTTGCCATATATAGACCACCTGGTTACAAAAACCTAGATCCTTTTATTCAGTCGCTCAACATTCTATTATCCAGTGTAAATTACGCTAATATTATTCTCGTTGGAGACATAAACATTAACATAAGGGAAAACAACTCTGACCCTAATTCATCAGAATATCTTGACTTATTGGCATCTCACGGTATTCTGCCCGCGCACCTACTACCTACGCATGGAGGTACTTGTCTAGACCATGTTATGCTAAAAAGTAAATTGCCCGCTTATTGTTATATAGCTGAGACATCCCTTACTGACCACGACTCCCTGATATTTATACTTG
Organism: Endotricha flammealis; assembly: GCA_905163395.2. Classification (NCBI taxonomy): domain Eukaryota; kingdom Metazoa; phylum Arthropoda; class Insecta; order Lepidoptera; family Pyralidae; genus Endotricha; species Endotricha flammealis. The sequence goes on along the minus strand of LR990882.1, from coordinate 680,734 downwards.
AAAACCAACAGTGTCTTCCTAAGTCTCTTAAATCGTTCACAAGTAAAAGAATTAATTATAATAAACTTGACGTTGACATGAAGAACTTAGATCTGACTGAAATTTATAAAACAACAGATGCGAATGTAGCCACTACCATATTAATCAAGGAATTATCAGACAAAATAATTTCCAACACTGATATAACCAAGACTCCTAACCGCAAAAGAATACGAAAGCCGTGGATAACCAATGGTTTGATCAGGTGCATCAAAAATAGGGACAAATTACACCAAAAGCTTAAGAAAGACCCTAATAACGAAATAATAAAGACTACTTACAAAAGGTACAGAAATTTTTGTAACTGGTTACTAAAAAAACTAAAAAGAGATCACGAAAAGAACAAAATTCAGGACGCTGCTAAGACTAACAACAAAACTCTCTGGGATACTATAAAACGAGTAACTAATCAAAATAGTAAACTAAACCCTGCTTCTGACTTAATCTCCCCCGCAAACCCTTATGACTCAGTTAATAAAATAAACGAATATTTTGCATCCATTGGTAGTACCCTTACAGAAGAAATAAACAGCCCATACAACACATTATCATCCTTACCATCTCAATCTTCCTCTTTCTTTCTAATGCCGACTGACGAATCTGAAGTTATTAGTATAATCTTAAACCTAAAAAAAGGAAACACTACGGGTCGTGATAACATCTCGGGTAATTTTCTAAAACGCTACAGTCAAATACTGGCTCCTCCGTTAGCTTACATTTTTAACTTAATGTTCTTAACTGGTGTTTTTCCGGATGAATTTAAATTAGCTGACGTCATCCCTATCTTTAAGAGTGGTGATAGAAACAGTGTCAACAATTATAGACCCATAGCAATTCTTCCTACTTTATCAAAGATAGCTGAAAAATTGATAAATAAGCGCATTGTTGGGTATCTTGAATCCAAGCAGCTTCTTTCTGGTTCCCAATATGGTTTCAGAGCTAATAAATCTACAGACGACGCAGTACATGACCTAACTGACAGTATTATTACAAAGCTGGACAAGAAGAAAAAAGTAATTGGGATATTTCTGGACTTAGCAAAGGCATTCGACACTGTGTCTACGCCACTCTTACTGACTAAGCTCGAAAAACTGGGTATTCGTGATACTCAACACAAGTTACTTGAGGACTACTTGACAAATAGACACCAAAGAGTGAGAGTTGACGAGTTCATTAGCTCTGACTTACCTATAACCCGCGGTGTACCTCAGGGAAGCGTGTTGGGCCCCACTCTCTTCCTCGCCTTTATTAATGACCTGTGTAATCTAAAATTGACAAATGGCAAAATAATAACCTTTGCCGACGACACAGCCTTAATATTTCATGGTGACACTTGGGCACAGGCGTATGAGTTTGCACAAGCGGGTTTTAATAGAGTCTATTCTTGGCTTATCGAGAACTCACTAACACTGAATATCGATAAAACTAAATATATACCTTTCTCCATCAAAAATATTCATACATCTATTCATGACAATTACTCTATACGAGCTCATTATTGTAGCAACAGCCAAAACTGCTCCTGTAATCAAATTACCTTGGCCTCCGATATTAAGTATCTTGGTGTTTTGATAGACAACACGCTTAGTTTTAATAAACATATAGATCTCCTTACTACCAGAACCCGAAAGTTAATCTACATTTTCAAAAATCTGCGTCACGTCGCTGACCCTGTAGTCGTAAAAATGGTTTATACAGCACTATCTCAGTCAATACTAAGTTATTGTATTACAGTGTGGGGTGGCACTACCAAAACCAAAATGCTAAAACTCGAGAGAGCTCAGAGAGCAATTTTAAAAGTATGTCTTTTCCTACCATTTCGTTATCCTACAAAGGATCTGTACTCTCTGGCCAACGTACTCACAGTGAGGCAGTTATTCATCCTCAATACCATCCTAAGACAACACACCAGACTTATTTTTGATCCCATAATCAGCACAACCAAACGACTAAAACACAAAATTGTCCAGCGTACTAATTCCTGGAACACAACCCTGTCCAGAAGGTTCTTTGGTTTTCTCGGACGGTATTTATACAACAATATTAATAAAAGTATCCCAATATATAGCCTTACTAAATATAACTGCAAGAAAACTACTTCTGCCTGGTTAAGAACTCTCGACTATGAAGAAACAGAAAAACTACTCATAATTCCCTCCTAACGAACTTTCCTTAGCGCACCTATAGTAACAAACATAAACTTTATTATTTCACCCATTTAGTTATGCAACACACACACACGCACACACAGACACAAATACTCTAATCAACACATCACACACCACTCACACCTCAATGCTCCCAAACACTAAAACATACTTCATTCTTTCTTGTGTAACCAAATAATTGTACCACTCATAAATTAGCTAGGTAAATTTTAAGTTACAAGAAAAAGTGCATATTATGCACTGCATAATCATAATTATTATTTTTGTTCACCTGGTCCGGAGATGGAGAGGCTGGTAATCTGTCATACAGGTCTTCCTAGTACAGACACCAGTCTCTTACATAGATTAGTTCTACTTTGTTATAGAAAATAAGCCCATAATGTAAATCTGTCTGTGTGAGAGAACAAATAAAGTTTTATTGTTATTATTATTATTATTATTAATACAGTTTAAATAAATAAATGGAACTTCAAAAACTGTTGATCACACCTGCATTTCTTCATCCGCCCCGTGTGTTGCACGTGGCTGGCTAATGATAGTTATCCCGCATAAATATCTTTAACTTTTTTATGTTAAGTCCAATCCCTGCCCTACCACAATAAATTATTAAACAGTATACAAAGTTTAAGTAAAGATGGGCTCGATGGCGTCGCTGTGTGTCGCACTCTAATATGAACACGCAAGTTGAGCGACGTCGACCCTAGCCAGCGTTTGGATGGGTTTCGTTATCTCGAGCTTCTCCGTGCTTCGGAGGGCACGTTAAGCCGTCGGTCCCGTCTGTTGTCTATAGATCACAGTCGTTAAGTTAAGTGGCCTTCGGGCTGCTCGAAAACGCCGGTCTCTGCCAATCCGCATTGGAGCAGCGTGGCAGAGTACTAATCACCTTCGATTGAAGGGAGACCCGTATCCCAGCAGTGGGATGATTATGGGTTGATATGATGATGATGATGCAAAGTTTTAATCACTACTACAGGTACAGTTATTACCAGTTAGGGTTGGCTGGAAGAGATCTCTTAAAGAGATAAGCACACCTTTGTACACTTTTTTTTAATATACCACAAAGGTGGCATACAAGCATACGGTCGGCGTGATGGTAAGCCGTCACCACTTACCATCACGCCGACCGTATGCTTGTCACCACATCAGCTTGTTTCCGAAATGGTGGTAGTTTATAAAGTAGTTTATTTTATAGTAATTTAATTACATGATATGACGACCTCCGTGGCGTAATGGTTACCACGCCAGACCGCCACCCAGGAGGTCCCAGTTTCGATCCCCTGTCGGGTCATGATGAAAAACAAACTTTTTCTGATTGGCCTCGGGTCTTGGATGTTTATCTATATATGTATTTGTTATAAAATATAATATCGTGGAGTTAGTATCCCATAACACAAGTGTCGAACTTACTTTGGGGCTAGCTCAATCTGAATTGTCCCTATATATTTATTTATTTAATTACACAAGTTATAAATTACTAAAGAAAAAGAGTAGGGTTTTCAGAACTCTTACTCTTCGAACGAAACGTATTGAAACTTTACGATGATATTCTGTGAGAGTTGATACTTTCCATACATATTGTGGAGAAACGGTGAGTAAGGTCTCCAGAGCTCCACCATTTACAGGGTCGGCAACGCCCGAGTGATACACCCGATATTGCAAGCGTCCATAGGCTACAGTGACTGCATGCTTGCAGTCAGACGGGCCGTATGCTTGTTTGCCATCTTAGTCATTATCTCAGCCACAAGAAGTCCACTGCTGGACATATTCCCCCCCAAACGTCTCCAGTGCGACCTAATGGCAGCGGCCTGGAGGTCTACTACGAAACGTAAATCCGATACTTCGGCCGATGTATCGGAAGAATTTTAACTATGAATTACAAGGTTTTTTCATGGTTATTTTATTAATTCCTTGAATTGTATGCATGAAATACCTTGTACTTCATGATTATTTTAGTAGTTCGTTGAATTATAACCATGAAATACCTTGTATTCGAAGTTTAAAATTCTTCCGATACTTCGGCCGAAGTATCGGATTTACGGTTCGTAGTAGCCCTCCTGCATCCAGCGGCTTCCTGTCACCTTACAAAAAAAACAAATTTTACAGTTGCACAAAAACGTTTTAGGACTAAAAAAAACCATATTTCTATAAAATTTAAATACTGCTTAGTATTATTTTGAGTAAGTTTATAAATCTGTTTAACAATTTTTTCTACATGTGACATTACAACAATGTTACTCACTATTTTAGCAAATTTATACTCAATTTGTATGAGTGTAAAGTTTATTTTGAGTTTATACAAAATAACCTTATAATCCGCTTAAGTTTTTTGGCTGTTCTTCTTAATTTTAACAGTGCTGCAGTGTGACGTCATAATCTTACATTTTCTCGAATTTAATATACTTTTTATCCCAGAAAAGATAAGGTAAAGACTATGGGTTAAGTCAGGGGGTTTACTGCACGTCGAGCTTCACACTTGCTGTACAATTTTGGCTCTTATGACATAGAACTTAAGAACAGTTCAAAGTCCAATATGTAAAAGTCGACCTGCTCTCGACAGTACAAATACATAATATTGATTTGTACTAATAAATCTACTCTATAGACAACCAACCATTTCGGAAACAAAAGCAAAATGGCCACTGGTAAAATATTTTCATTTTATTCCAATGTTCCCGCTAAATCTTGTAACAATGTTGGAATTGATGAATAAAAAATGTCTATTCTATTGTCCTTTTGTTCATAACATTCATGTGTACATGAATTTTACAAAATTCAGCGTGATTCAACCAATAAAATAGTTGAGCAGTGCCATAAAATAGGATTCAACATTTCTAAATATTGCGTGAAGTTATTTGCACTTATTTTTATTTATCAATAGATCAATAGTATTCATATTGTAATATGTAATCACAAAGTTTCATAACCATTCTTACATTATTAACATAAAAATCTTTGTTCTTAGTTCTCTACACTGCTCATCTCTTTCATTGGTTGTCTGTACAAAAAGGTGCATCCGGGGGAAAAACCCTAAGTAAAGAAGTTGACTTTTAAGAAAAAATTTATGAATCTTAAATAGAAGAATGTAAAGCCTTTCATTCAATTTACCCTTAACTAAGCATAGACAAAAACGTTTTTTTAAATCTTATAAGTAACCAAAGCATTTTTTTTCCACAGACGAAAATCAAAAGAGACACAGCATTTTAACTTCAGAAAATTATTTTTTCGTAAGTTTATTTCTTACATTTTATGAAATACTTGAATCAAATATCAAAAAAAGATTTTTAAGTAAGTAGGTAGGTCTACTTATATCAAGCCTTTTCGAATCATCTCATTTTATTCTTGTTATTGTCAAAAATAAGATTGTTTGAGTCTTAAGTGTCTGAAAAGTTTAAAATTGACAATGACAGGAATAAAAAGAGACGATAAGGTATGTACCATTCTACAACCGAAGACGGAAACTAATGTTTTAAACATAGCGCATGCTTTAATAATAATAAATGATTTATTTCCCGTAAAACCATAGGTTAGTAACAATTAACCTTAAAATTATGTTAGTAATAGTTTACAATTTACACATTATTATATACGCTTCCCAATACCAGGGTGCAGTGTTTTTGTATGGAGCAGTCTGGGCTTGCGGATATAATTGATGTGTGATGAAACAGGTCCGTACAAAGACTTTTTAACCCTGACCTTGACATATTTCAATGCTCCATCTATACAGATTTATACCATTGTTAAACGTATATTGTAGACGAACGGACGCCGGTTTTATTACATTATAAAAGGATCTGTTTTGTCCGTCCGTCCGACGTTCCGGAAACGGAAGCGCATTGTAAACAAACGTGTGTATAGTTACAATAATGTCGTAAAGTTTTTGGGGCTCTATGATAATAGGACACTTTCTTACGACCTTCCGGTTGTTAGTAGATTACTAAAGCTTTTTATAACTTAACAGACTCGAGTTAAACAATGCTGACTTAAATTAGTATTTGGATGATTTAAAAAAAAAACAGATCTGCTGCCCTGGTGCATCACACCAAACCATCACCAAACAGATTACAAAAAATGCGAGGCTTATAGGCTTAAGTAGTGTTCCAAGTTGTATTCCAAAACTTATGTGCCTAGAAGCATTCTTTATTTTATTTTTTTTATACCACACAGGTGGCAAACAAGCATGCGGTCGGCCTCACCGTAAGCCGTCACCGTAGCCTATAGACGTAAGCAATACTCACGCGTTGCCAACCCTCCCACCCCCCCCCCCAAGTGGAGCTCTGGAGACCTTACCGTAGGAACACAACGTGGCCGAGACCAATGCTATTTGGCTACGATCTTCTGTAAGGTGGAGGTCCTTCCCCAGATGGGCTGCTCCGATTTGAGCGGATTATCCGCTGTGCCCTACCACTCTTAAAATTTAAAATTTTATTTAAAATTCTCACATTATAAGTCAAAAAAGTAGAGATTACTGTGTTTGTCTCATATAAACACTAGCAAAACCCGTGCAACTTCGTTTGCGTGTCCCGCTTTCCCGTAGGAATTTCAGAATATTTTATACGTATAAACCCTCCTTTTGAATCACTATCTATTTAAAAAAAACGCGTCAAAATCCGTTGCGTCGTGATAAAGATACATAGGGACAAACAGACAGGGACGCGACTTCATTTTATTTACACTATGTAAAGATTTTTATACAGTATAAATGTAAAGATATTTATAGATTTGCCTCAACATAAATTTAAATCCACGATTAAGGGTTATTATAAAGTGGAAGATTATTTTAAAGATAAAAATTTGTGGTCACTATAATTTTCCTTTCATAAATATTCTTTTTTAAAATGTTTAAGTAATTTAAAAAAAAATGTTAAAATGGCTTTTAAAAAAGGCTATAGTTGAGTTTCTTGCGGCACTTCTTCTCAACAGGCCATTCACGTCTGAAGTGCTAGTAGGATTAAAAAAAAATTTACGTGTAAAAGTATTTCTTGTAAATCTACTTGCAAAATAAATGTTTTTTTTATTTTTTTTATACTTTCGCGTTGCATTGAACTAAGTAAGTAATATAATGACCGCGGCCGGTGCAACCTGATCGAAACGTCAATATCAATGTATGATCGCGTTAATTCCAAATTTATTGTTAGTTTATAGGCTGTTTATACGTTAATAGAGTGCATTCGAACGTGTTAACGTTTACAAGCCGACCAAATTGAAAAACAGTTTTCATATTGTGAATTTACCACGCGTGTTACATTTCTAAATTAGCCGGGTTACTCATTTCGAAACGTGAGCAAGTAAGCCACATAATTCTGATATGTGACACGCGTCTTATAATTTCGCAACTTGAGAGTTCTCTATTTGGTCGGTTTGTTTACGTCGACATGAACGAACGTGAACAATAAAACTCGTACTAAGCACTCAGATAACATGAGTTAAGTAACGATGACTTAAATTTATTTGGATGGTAGTAAAGGTAAGACAAATGCAAAAGGCTAGCGTAAAGACATTAGTTCAGTTTCAAAATAGACGTAGGTATAAAACATAGACAATATGAATTATAAAAATATAATGTTTATCAAAAGAGTTCGGTTTGTAACACAGCCTATAAACTAACAATAAATCGGGAATTGAGGCGATGATCATACATTGATATTTCCTGACGACTTCAAGATCGTTGCCTACCTATGAAGGAATGAATAACCCCACATTGGAAGGAAAGTGAAAAGGGAAAGTAGGCACGTAGAAGAGGTATTAGGCTCCCGGCTCTCTCACTTATCATTTAAAACTTGTTGATTGATATTGATGGTGTGCGTTTTTCTGAATTTTGTAATATACAAAAGCTTTGTAAAAGAAAACTATTTTTACCGTCACATCAATCATTATTGATAATTCATAGTTTAACAACATCCTACATAATTTATTAACTTCATTAGTGTCGAAAAAAAATTTGAAAAAAGACCATTAGTTTGACAAGACGACATCCGCCATTTAAAAATATATTTTGCGCGGGAAACCGAAAATAGCGGCGGAAACGCGCCTCCAATTATTACGCACAGCAAAATCTCAATTGAATACCGCAAAATAATATTAAATAATAATAAACTCTATATCAATACATTAAAATCTAAATCACGAAATCTTTTTATGTGACTTAATACGTTTTAATATATTCACATGACAAGGAAACGATTAGTTTCAGAACCACATGCTGACAGGCAGGATGCGAGAAATTCATTATTGATTTAAAAACATATTCTGTCTCTCTCACACATACGACGATTTCCATTTGAGTGAAAGAAACAGGTAGCACCCGCATCCGGACGCAGACGGCGCATGCTCGCAAATCCGTTCAAAACCATAAACGACGTAAGTACAATTTAATTTTTATGTAAGTTTAAATGTTAGTACGAAGTTATAGAGGTTATGTTACGTTGATGCAAGTTTGCGAGTATAACGTTTTAATTTAAACAAAAAGTAGTAGACATCTGCTTTCATTCATATTTCGAACATCTTTCTTTATTATGTCCGCGTTCGGCACCCAGTAAGGTTGTGTTGCAGTGCGTTAGAAAAAAAATCGTGTTTATTATTTACGAAATATCATTTATTTGTGAATTTAGTGATTTGTTTCATCATTTTTTCTGAGAAATAAAGGATTTTTCATTGTATCAGTTAATTTTATGGTATGTATACTGTTTTTTTAGTAAAATTTTGTATTGATTAATATCGATGTTAATGATATTACATTTATAAACTTAATGACAAAATCTTGGGAAATTAATTTGATTATCACTACATAGTATAAAACAAAGTCGCTTTCTCTGTCCCTATGTCCCTTTGTATGCTTAAATCTTTGAAACTACGCAACGGATTATGATGCGGTTTTTTTTAATAGATAGAGTGATTCAAGAGGAAGGTTTTTAAGTATAATACATTCCAAAATTCCCACGGGAAAGCGGGATACACGCAAACGAAGTTGCGCGGGTTTCGCTAGTATTGAAATAAAATAAACAACATACCTAGGTAGGTACAATTTTTAACTAGGTATAAATCAGAATTTATGACTTTTTTGTAGTTGTTACGATTTAACCATGGTTTAACTGATGTAAGTACCTACCTACATATTCTAATACCATGTGGCTGTGGTAATGTGGTTTAAAGTAAACCATTTCTATTTTGACGTGGTGGGTTCGAATCCGACTTGGGGCGATTAGGTGAATTTGTTCTTACAATTAACATTTTAAAAATACAAATAAGAGTACCTATTCAAAAAATACAATAAAGTATTTAGTAGACAATTTTGTCACGATATTTTTCTGTTGAATACCATATAAGCGAGTAAAATTAGCTTAAGCTGGACAATATCAATAAACTCTGGTTTGTTTTTTTTAAATACCTACTATATATAATCAAATATTATGTATTGATACCGTACTTAATGTAAAAAATTCCGCGGTCCTAATTTTTTTAATAGAATTTTTAGCTATACTAAAATACGTATGTACGCGTATACGTATGACAGGTCCGGTGGTCGAGTGGCCAGCAATGTTCACTTTATCTCAAGTGCCGCGGGTTCGAATCCTGTGCAAGGCAAACATGTGTGCAAAATACAGAAGACAAATACATAGGTTATTATTATGGTATTTCAAGAAAGTATATAATAGCGTATGAAGAACGCAACGCGGCTCGATACGGTCTATTAAAAATTGTGTCAAATGTACTACCTACTTTCGAATTTTACGAAGTAGAAAAGGTGTAGTTAGTGATTTAGGCGATGATAATAAAACTTTAACTGTTTTTATAGCTTATCTTACAAGGAATGTTGTTAAAAGGAACTGTCTTTCCCTGACGAGCAAAGTAACATAACATAGGGAGATGTAAACTACATTTTCGAAGACTACATTACTATTTATTTTAAAAGAAATCATGTAGTCAAGGACTAGGACCTCACAGGTACTTTTCCTTGTCGAAAGGTACAAAATAATTTTGATTTGTACAAACAAATCTATAAACCACCATTTCGGAAACAAAAGCAAAATGGCAACTGGTAAAAAAAACGGCGAAAGATAGAAACCCAATTACGGCCTTTTTTACATCTTGCTAGTTAATGTGAGTTAGTATCATTTCAGTGCATGAGTCTTGCGTCTCAAAAGATCCCAGTCAATTATTTGTCTAATTACGCTCGTGTCAAAGGCCGTAACATGTGTGACTTTCCCGCTCACACGCCCCATCCGGCGAACAATGGCGGGAAACCACAGACTATTGTTATGGTTAAGGAAACATTCTTTTTTTTAAGAATTTTAAATTTTAAATAAACCAGAGACAATTCTTGGGAATTTTTTTAATTATAAGGAAATAAATATGAAGAAAATAATTATGTCATTGAATATGTAGCGGCCAGCAGCGACGCCATCAAGCTCTTCACTTTGCCTTTCAGTAAAGACTAAATAGGCTCTATCCCGTATAGATAAGCAAGCTATAGAGCGCGCTTGAGCAAGTATGAACGGTAAGCACGTGTATGCAACGAATGAACTCAACAAAACAAACAATGAACTCAACAAAACAGCAACGAACAAGGCTGTTAGTCACGCACGCTGATTGTTTCTTTTGATGTTATTTATTCGGATTTTAAGGAATCATTGTGAAATGTGCAGTGCAGAGCTGTAAAAACGACGAAATGGAAGCAAACTAAAAATTTGTACTATAGAACAGATGCTTAGCCTTTGCACAATGGTCAAAGAGCGATGCGCCGCTCTTTAGCTTGCTAATCTATACTCTAAAGCTGGCGCTACATCAAGCACAAACATTTGAACATTTAAATGACGACTTTGCACACTTGTTTGTACACTTAGTGAAGCAACCTGCCACACTGCTTTGCAAAGTCATTTTCTCCCACAGACGTATATCTCCACAGTACGTTGACCAACCACAAACATGATGGACGAGGACGACGATTTTGTGGATGCAGTGTGCTTATACTATTTGAGTGCATGTCATTAATTATTTATTAAATGTGCAGAAAAATATGAATCTATCAAAACGGCCAAAGGACTCAAATAGGTTGGGTTACATGACAAATGACATTTTTACTTCCATCACGCCTTCTGTAAAAAGGTCATTTATCATGTCATGTAACCTAACCTATTTGAGTCCTTGTACGTACATAATATATCTCACAACCAACACTGGCGCGACTGAACTAAACTTTGCGCAAGTGTGGCAGGCTATGCAAACATTTGAACATTGTCGACTTTGAACGCTAAAAAACCGACACCGCTTGGCAAAGTGCACTTATTTGCGCACTTGTTCGAACAAAGACTTAAAGTCCCGTGCCACACATAGCTTCATTCAAATTTGTGTTGCTGCTTGGTGTAGCGCCCGCATAAGCTCTAGCCCAACTTTCTTCTTTCCCAAAAGGTGGATTTTTTACCCCACCCCACCATTCTCTTTTTCTCTATTTTTTCCTTTCTGTCTCTTCCTTTTACCACTACAAGCGGCCAATTAAAAAAAAAAATCATTGGCTCGTTCGTCTTGGCCACCCCGGTATTACATACACGTTAAATTATAGCTATAGATTTTGGCGCCAACTACGATAGCGTCCACTTGGGCTCGTGATTAAAAAAAAAACGTGTGTTTCAACGTTTGATTCATAGTATTGATAGTGTAATGTGAAGCAAACATTGGTTAAAGTGCATTGTGATTGCAGTTTATGATCAGAAACTTTTAAAAGTGCATTATCGTGTTGATCCATCTTATCCGAAGAAATTTTGCTATCATCTTTCTTCGGGGCGTCTTGACTCAGAGACTGTATACTGAGTCGAGATAGCATGAATGTACGCTGCTTTGAATTTATGTACACAAGTATAACTTGAAGATGGCACAATGGACTCTTCGTCTGAAGTCTGATTGCCAAACGCAAGAAAAAAAAAAATGCTATCTGTCAAAATGCGTTACAGAAGTTAGCTGTAAGTCGAGCGAAGTAGGCCCAGTCTGCTAGTTAATAATGAGTCCAGCCTATACGCATATGTTAGTTAATCTTACATTTCCCCGTCTTAACAATTGGCCATAATTTTCGTTTCCCGCCATTGTTTGCCGGAAGTGGCGAGAGCGCGGGAAACAAGAAACAATGGACTAATGGCGGGAACTCGCGTGATTGGTGGAAAGTAAAGATGTGATTTGTCATTGATAATTTACAAAAAAAAAATCGTCTGTCTAACTGTTATGATTTATATTAATTAGGTTACTCGGTGGCTCGATGGTAATTACCTTCATTACCAAAGGGCGCAGGTTCAATTCCCGGAGCAAACATTTTATGCGATGGTATTTGTGTATTTCAGTCTGGGTGTTTTTATGCTTCACAACCCGTATCATCATACTAATATTATAAATGAGAAAGTGAGTTTGTTTGTTTGTATATTCCTTCACGGCTTGACAAAGCAGCCGACGATTATTAGGCTAACTTTTACGCGGGCGTAGCCGCGGCTAATATCTAATAGTATATACATATTTACGGCAATCAATATAACTGTATGTTTCCCATAACACAAGTACCTAGTGGCGCTGCTTTGAGAATTAAGTAGTATTTATTTATTTAAACATTCACGTACTAAAAAAAAACAAAATAATTCTAAGTAACAAAAAAACTATGGGTACAATTCTACCAACCAAAGACGTAAGCAGAGTAGAGAATTAAGAACAAAGATTTTGACGCTAATAACATGAGCATCCTGAAACTTTGTAATTACGTACAATATGAATAATATTGATAAATAAATCCCTTAACGCATTAGGTAATTAGAAAATTTGAATCATAAATATTTTACGGCACTACTCACTTCTTTTATTGGCTGACTGTTGTGTGTGTGGCACAACAGTTTTGCATTTATTAAAATTCATTACTTTATGGTTCGAAGAATTCTAACCATAAAGTAATTAGCATAAACAATGAAAGGAGGATGCTACGGTTGGCATTACTGTATCTTATGAGCGCGGATAATAAAAACCCGACGTTCCTTTTTTGAAACGGGCGGAAGTGTCGATTTCGATTATGGTACGTCCGTCCGTTTGGCGGGAAAGAGCGTTTCCTGTAATGGCGGTTTATTTTTTTATTATGAATATTTTGCTCTACAGGGTTATTTTGTGTACAGAAATGAAAGAGATGATGGTACAGTCGGCCAATGAAACCTTAAATGATTTCTTAGTACACCACTAGACGTCGTAAGGAACCTATATTCCAAATTTGGAATCTCTAAACCCAGCGGTTTGGGCAATACTTTACTTTGGACTTCGAATGTAGATAGATTTACTCAAATTATTATTTATCAATAGTTTAGCATTCCATGTTAACAAGAACCAGTTGGTTAATAAACTTTAGATTCCTTAATTAAGCCATCACTGCTAAATATTAGAAAAACAGCCATACGCTCTAAAAAAAAAACGCCAGCTGTCACTCAAAAAAATGCAAAAAAAATGCACGGTGCGCATAGTAACGCACGCGTCACATATTGTAACATGATATAGGGGATGTTTGTGAGTTAACTGCTAATTTAACACGCTGTGAATGTTACTTCCTTTTTATATATTTAGAGTTCCGTACCCAAAGGGTTCCAACGAGACCCTATTACTAAGCCTTCGCTGTCCGTTTGCGTGTATGACGCTTTCTCGTAGGAATTTTAGAAAATCCTTGTATTACACATATCCTACTAATATTATAAAGAGCAAAGTTATGTTTGTTACTTCTTCACGCTCAAATGGCTGGGTGGGCAATGTTTAAAAAATTTCGTGTGTATGTAGGTAGCTGAAATGAAATGAAATGAAATCGTTTATTTCAGAAATTAGACCTTCACAGGAACTTTTTCTTGTCATTTACAATTTGTATATATGTATAAAGAGAATAAACTACGTTATATACTACCACCATTTCGGACACAAGCAAAATGGCCACCGGTAAAAGAAATGGCGAAAGAAACCCGGTTACGGCCTTTTTTGTCATTTAGCAATTTTTTTCTTTCACTCGTTTGTTACAATGTATGAGTACATTTATAAGAATAAATAAAATACAGATCCAGGTACATACAGAAATGCTTGTATTACACATATCCTACTAATATTATAAAGAGCAAAGTTATTTTTGTTACTTGTTCACGCTCAAATGGCTGGGTGGGCAATATTAAAATATTTCGTATGTATGTAGGTAGCTGATACATAGGGTACTTTTATCCCGAAAAGTTCGCGATTCTTGGATTTGATAAAAGTTTAATAAATATAACGCTGCTGTCTTCTGCTGTGCATAATTTTATATACACGCAAACGAAGTTGCGCGGGTTTCACAAGTATTATTATAAACTCGGACCAATATTGATCCGAGATTATAAAACTTCTTCTTGGATCACTAGTTGTTGGCGGGGGGATTTTTAGATTTTAAAAAATAATTTAAACGTCATATTAATTATAATAATAACGAAAGAAAATCTCCCTATCCGCTCTACAACGGACATTAGAATGTATCTATAATAATATTGTTATAGAAGAAAGATTCGTATTTTTGTTTTTATAAAATAAACTGATCGATTTCAAGAAATCTTTCACTATTGGGAAGGTACCTACATTGCTCCTGTGTTACAGTGCCCATGTGTAAAAATTAGAGGTCCTTTGTAAAACCCAGTCTGTTAGTAATTAATAATGTGGCGTTAGAAAATCTGTTTTAAGGAGAAAAATCTTCATTCTCTCCGACCTACAACGCGGCTCTTAAAATGTATTATGATACAACACTACAGAATGATTCTTTTGTAAACCAATTTAATACTATTAATTTCCGCGGCATTTATCTTTGAAAAAAAAAACGGAAATCCACCATTATACACACGAGGCTAACCATAGACTATTATGAAATGACAAATCCCCAACAATGACATAGGATATCCGCTTACGGATGTTCAAAATAAATACTTTTTATTGAGCCACGCGGAAACCGATCGAATCCCGCCATTTTTGTTGACCGGAAACAGACGAATGGCGGGTAAATTCCTTTGTGGGTATTATGTAATGTATTTTATTAGGAGGTTTTTGTGTTGACTCCATTCTTATAAGTTAAAAGAGCCTGTGAGTCCCAAGTAGAACGTATCAACATCTGAAGCACGACGTATTATGGGAGGATATAATATCTTTTTTCTCTTTTCATACATATATTCTGTATTTCCAATATTGTAAAGATGAAAAATTTTTATTTTCGTTTGTAGCGAATAAGCTCAAAAACTTGTGAAACCATTTGAAAAATGATTTTACTGTTAGTTAGGAAGCTACAATTTATGCCGGTGATATAGGCTATATAGGGTGTTCTGAAATTATATGTTGCATAATGAAGTGGGACATAGTATCCGTTTCATAGATTTTATTTATCCAGCAATTATAAATTTTTAAGCTCATACAATTTTCCATACACACAAAAATAATATTAATGTTCTGCCTTTGTAACAAACCCGGGGTGCCGCGTGGGGGCACCGCGTTCATTCATTATAACAGCTGTTACTACGCGAGCTATACGCCCCGTCCTTGTCTGTGTCGGCGTCGAGGGCGGCCGGCGGGCGGCGGCGGCGGCGTTCCCGCGCCTGATACCCCGCACCGCCGCCCGCGCCCGCGCACCCGCGATGGCGTATATCAAACACGGTCACTGACCTCTGCCAATCCGTAGTGAAAGGGCGTGGCAGAGTAAGCTCTTATTCTATTGAAGGAAGACCCATATCCATGCAGTGGGATGATGGTTGATTTGATAGATGATTTTACAACTGCGTACGTACGTAGCCTGTATTTGATGCCGTCACCACGGTCGGGTCGCGTTACTCTTTGATCAGACTCGACAAAGAAATGCATAGATTTTTATTTTATTCATTCAGACATACCAATAAACAGTGTACGTACACATCACAATTACCTACGTACATTAAATTAATGATACAGTATTATTCTCACGTGTACACCAATTACAGGTATTACAAAGGGGTTTGAACTTTTTTGTATGGACGCTGGCATATCAACCCGCCGCCATTTTGATTTTTTTTCGAAATCGCGGCGCACGATGAATGTGGTACGTATAGGTAGAGGACATATAAACAAACAAAAAATGTCAAGTAACATGGTACCCTAAAGTGTCACGTTCCCGAGATATTTGGAGGTAAAATCGACATATGAGTACAACGACAATCATTAAAAATAGACTTCTTACGTGTCTATAGACATCAGATTGTATCCAAATAATCGTTCCCAGGTTGATTATTATTATTACTGTTTATTGGAAGAGAGTATGTTGTAGGTATATTACGCGCGCGTGATATACTTTGAGATAAAGCGTTTCATTGCGATTCGTTGCGATGTGATGCGATTTATTAGGCAAATAATTAACGTGCTCCTAGTAGTATGTAGTGTACCTACCTACCTAATCTCTTCCAATAAACAGTAATAATAATAATCAACATGAGAACGATTATTTAGATACAATCAGATGTCTATAAACACTTATGAAGTCAATTTTTAATGATTGTCGTTGTACTCATATGTTGATTTTACCTCCAAATATCTCGGGAACGTGACACTTCAGGGTACCATGTTACTTGACATTTTTTGTTCGTCTATATGTCCTCTACCCATACATACCACTATCATGGTGCGCCGCGATTTCGAAAAAAAATAAAAATGGCGGCGGGTCGATATGCCAGATAGGTTCTATCCCCTTTCACTATTACATTATCAAAACAATCTCTTATTGTGAGTTGCACGAACACATTTTAAAGTAATAATGGCACCTTAAAACAGGGCTCCCAACGTCTAACTAAAAGAGAAAAAGAGGCCCGTTCTTCACCTCTATTTTACCTAGTTACATTGTAGTTACCATGTAGTTACATTGATGTAACTAGTTGGACATAAACACTGCTTGCCTCGTAGTGCAGGTACTGATTTGTGTATCGAAATAGCATTATTAAAAGCTTTTATTTAACTTGTATTTTAACCGAACCGAATCACGCGATTGACTGGTCTAAATAGGTAACACTTACTTAGTAATAAGGGAAAGGGGCGTCGCGGGCAGCACGCGGGGTCGCGGGCGGGACGAGGGCGGTGGCGGCGCGTGGTCAAACTCAACTCAAACGAGCGGCACCTTTGACCGCGGCGACAACGATTTTTCGCAAAAAATATTATTTCATTCTTTTTGCTTTTTTCTCTCGTTCTTACTTACGTCAGACAGAGTAAACGGTTGTGTTGTGTTGTGTTGTGGTCATTTATCATCTTGCCGTACGTAAACAAATGAATGATGAGTGTTTGAACATAGTGTCAATGTTGTGTACAGAGAGTATTCTTGGAGCGGCATTGGGTCACTGCAGACGCGGAGAACTGCCGCTTTCGAATACCTACAGTTGGATTTAGGATTTGCTGGATTTCTTTGAGAGAATGCGAGCACTGAGGATGGAGTGATAAAGGCTTTGCGTGACGAGTGTAGTCGATGGACTGATGGGCGCTCTTGACTTGACAGCAGTGGTCATAGTGAGTGCTTGTTGGCACGTTAAGTCGGCGTATTCGGTGAAGAACAACGGAGGAAGATACTTTTTTTGTAAGTAACCTTGACATTTTATGCCTAGGTACCATTTTGTAAATGTATCTAATGAACTTTTAAACGCCAAATTACTGTACGATAGTTATTTGAAATCTAGTAGGTACTTATCTATCTACTAATACTATCAGCTGTGAACATTTCGATTTATTTTTTGTTAAATTTAGCTTGATTGATAGTAATTAGTAGGTAAAGGTAAGTAAATGCATATGATAGGTAAGTCGTTTCCCCGCTTCATTCATAACTTTACATTTTATTGAATGAAAGACAGAGATCGAATGAGTGACAGAGAAAGATAGATGTGGCTATGCCGTAAAGATGCATCTACATATGACGCTGTTTGTCGGCGGAAATCCGCCCGTTTTTAGCCTGTTTTAATGCCAGATTTAGTACCTGCAGCCATGTTTTCTACCACTTAAAGTTAAATTTACAAGCGAAGCGAACTTTTGTCTGTATTCAAAAGCCACGCGAGCCTAATAATGCTAAACAGTACAACGGTTCTCGCGCGGTTTTTGAATTACGGCTAAGACGCGGCGTGCTCCGGTCATAATGTGAATGCCGCTTAAAAGTTATGTTCTTTAGAGGCAGAACACGAATATTATTTTTGTGTGTATGGAAAATTGTATGAGCTTAAAAATTGATAATTTCTGGATAAATAAAATCTATGAAACGGATACTATGTCCCACTTCATTATGCAACATATAATTTCAGAACACCCTATATAATGCGATGAATTTTACGTGCTTGTCAAGCAATTTTGACCGTTCACAAACGATGCTTGGTGCGCTTGACAAGCATTTACGTGCTTGACAATGCTTGATGAAAAGTTAATCCGCATAAATTGCAATGCTTGTCAAGCATGCTTGATCGTCTAGGGACCGCATATTATTTTTAAAAAGAGAGAATCCTCACAAAACCCCATACGAAGCTGAGACGGGGCGCGCTAGTCTATCTAGCTAGATACAAGAGTCCTTATGAACAGCCACCGGTCCCGACAAAGGTATATTGTCGTTGCCAAGTATCCGCATAGAATAAGTAATAACCCGAGGTAGAATGGACACTCTCCACCCCGCACCGCACCGAGTTACCTCACCCGAGTAGCCCTCGAGGAGCCCTCAGTCGCAAAGGTGTGCGTTTAGTGAACGAATGTGTATACGTGGGCGCATACGTGTGCGCGTGTTCAGACGACATTGGCCTATGTAGTAGTAACACATGAGTAAATAAAAGTTTATTTACTCATGTGGTAGTAATAGGTAATTATTTCATGCGCGTTGTATGGGGTGTCCGGGCCCCGGGCTGTGGTTTCGGTCAAAAATCTAATTTGTGAGAGTCATTGACGCGAATAAAAGATTTTTTCTATTTGTTACAGTATATCACAGATATGCCGACTAAAGCACGCTGCGACCGAGTGCCTGGACCCGACGGCAGCGGATGGGCGATGCATCTTGCTTCGTTGCAAGAGGACGACCTTCCATTAGGTGAGGGTGATTCAAAGTTTATATGTATGAGTTTATAAGAGTGGTAGGGCACAGCGGATAATCCGCCCAAATCGGAGCAGCCCGTCTGGGGAAAGACCTCCACCGTACAGAAGATCGTAGTCAAAATAGCATTGGTCTCGGCCATGCTGTGTTCCTACGGTGAGTAGGTCTCCACCAGAGAGCTGTTCTACAGGGTCGGCAACGCGCGAGTGATACCTCCGGTATTCCAAGCGTCCATAGGCTACGGTGATTGCTTACCATCAGGCAGACGGATGCTTGCACCTTAGTAGTATATAATTTATTTTACAAACAAGCGGTCAGAGTGTAGCCTTAGGGGCACTATTTTTAGGACTTAGAATTTTTTTCTGAGTTGGCTTAGGGGCACTATGAGACGCCAAGAAAACATGAAAAAAAAAATTTTTGAGACAAATTTTTTTTTTGGACTTAGATTTTTTTCGCTAAAATTTTTTTTTTAAATTCCCTTTTTTTTTGGTTCCATCTTATTGGGGGGGCATTTACGAACACATTTAGCTCTTTGCACTAACCGCGTCCGGGCTACCGTTTTCGATATATACGCCATTTTGTAAAAAAAACAGATTCAAAGAATGGCCAATTACTCGTAAATGGTGATTATTACGAAGTTGACTTAAAGGACTAAAAGTGTCTCTAGTTGCCCCCCCGATACGATAAGGACAAAAGGAGCGAAAATTTAAAGAAAAAAAAATCGATTCGAAAATTTGTCACGAGTCCAAAAAATGCTGCCCCTATCCCTGCAATAGCACTGAAAAGGGAGTTGGGACTTAGTTTTTTTTTTTAGAAATCTTCACTTCTTTTTGTCTCATCATGTTGGGGGAGGCACTTACGAACACTTTTAGTCCTTTGCACCAACCGCGCCCGGGCTGCGAATTTACAAAACCTATACCATTAGAGAGAAAGTGTAAACTGAACTGGCTTAGCTTCTGTTTGCCAAAAACTTGACGAAACCTTAATCACTACAGAAATTGACCGAAATCGCATAGACTTTGTTAGATAAATCCATTCTAACATTGTAGCAACAAATGCTATTCATTTCATTCCGATATTAATCTATCTGTCGTAGGTTTATGATGAAATCAGGTTTTTGATCAAAATCCTAGGCTTTTGATCAAGATCCGTAAGAAGACAAAATCATTGCTTTGTTTTACCATAAACCTGGAAATATCCAGTTTTTTCATCAAAAACCTAGACTGGGTTAGTTTTATGATAAAACTAATGGCAAAATCCTCGACTGGTTTAGTTTTAAGATGGCCACAAAGTGGAATCGTAAGAAAAATTCGCGCCTCACTCGCTTCGCTCGCTCGGCGGTGTTGTGATCACAAGATAACCCTAACCTAACCCACCAATATTCAGACAGACATTGGTGGGTTAGGTTAGGGTTATCTTGTGATCATAACACCGCCGAGCGAGCGAAGCGAGTGAGGCGCGAATTTTTCTGAAAAGATTCAATCAACGCGTTGTCGTCTATTTTCGGCTTATCTGTTTGTCTCAATAGTACTTGATTTGTCCTCATCGTGTCAGGAGCGCAACTAGAAACACTTTTGGTCCTTTACATCAACTTCCTAAAGGTCACCATTTACGAGTAATTGGCCATTCTTTGAATATGGTCATTTTACAATACGACGTATATCTCGAAAACGGTAGCCCAAACGCGGTTGGTGCATAGGACTAAAAGTGTTCATAAGTGCTCCCCCAACACGATGACACCAATAGAAGGGAAGATTTCTAGAAAAAAAAAAATATTCAAAAATTTTCTAAGTTCAAACTCGATTTTCAGTGCTATTGTAGGGATAGGGGCAACGTTTTTTTTCTAGAAATCTCCCCCTTTTTTGGTCTCATCTTATTGGGAGGGCACTTACGAACACTTTTGGTCGTTTGTACCAACCCCGTGCGGGCTACGGTTTTCGAGAAATTTGCAGTTTTTGAAATCCGAATTTCTTCGAAATTGCGTATATCTCGAGAACGGTAGCCCGTACGGGATTGGTGCAAAGTACTAAAAGTGTTCGTAAGTGCTCCACCGATAAGATGAGACCAAAAAAAGGTGGAATTTTACGAAAAAAAAAAAAACGATCCGAAAAATTTCAGAGTCCCAGAAACAGCGTTTTTAGGACTCTGACAAATTTTGAATCCACTTTTTTTTTCTTAATATCTCCCCTTTTTTTGTCCTCATCGTGTCAGGAGCGCAACTAGAAACACTTTTGGTCCTTTACATCAACTTCCTAAAGGTCACCATTTACGAGTAATTGGCCATTCTTTGAATATGGTCATTTTACAATACGACGTATATCTCGAAAACGGTAGCCCAAACGCGGTTGGTGCATAGGACTAAAAGTGTTCATAAGTGCTCCCCCAACACGATGACACCAATAGAAGGGAAGATTTCTAGAAAAAAAAAAATATTCAAAAATTTTCTAAGTTCAAACTCGATTTTCAGTGCTATTGTAGGGATAGGGGCAACGTTTTTTTTCTAGAAATCTCCCCCTTTTTTGGTCTCATCTTATTGGGAGGGCACTTACGAACACTTTTGGTCGTTTGTACCAACCCCGTGCGGGCTACGGTTTTCGAGAAATTTGCAGTTTTTGAAATCCGAATTTCTTCGAAATTGCGTATATCTCGAGAACGGTAGCCCGTACGGGATTGGTGCAAAGTACTAAAAGTGTTCGTAAGTGCTCCACCGATAAGATGAGACCAAAAAAAGGTGGAATTTTACGAAAAAAAAAAAACGATCCGAAAAATTTCAGAGTCCCAGAAACAGCGTTTTTAGGACTCTGACAAATTTTGAATCCACTTTTTTTTTCTTAATATCTCCCCTTTTTTTGTCCTCATCGTGTCAGGAGCGCAACTAGAAACACTTTTGGTCCTTTACATCAACTTCCTAAAGGTCACCATTTACGAGTAATTGGCCATTCTTTGAATATGGTCATTTTACAATACGACGTATATCTCGAAAACGGTAGCCCAAACGCGGTTGGTGCATAGGACTAAAAGTGTTCATAAGTGCTCCCCCAACACGATGACACCAATAGAAGGGAAGATTTCTAGAAAAAAAAAAATATTCAAAAATTTTCTAAGTTCAAACTCGATTTTCAGTGCTATTGTAGGGATAGGGGCAACGTTTTTTTTCTAGAAATCTCCCCCTTTTTTGGTCTCATCTTATTGGGAGGGCACTTACGAACACTTTTGGTCGTTTGTACCAACCTCGTGCGGGCTACGGTTTTCGAGAAATTTGCAGTTTTTGAAATCCGACTTTCTTCGAAATTGCGTATATCTCGAGAACGGTACCCCGTACGGGATTGGTGCAAAGTACTAAAAGTGTTCGTAAGTGCTCCACCGATAAGATGAGACCAAAAAAAGGTGGAATTTTACGAAAAAAAAAAACGATCCGAAAAATTTCAGAGTCCCAGAAACAGCGTTTTTAGGACTGACAAATTTTGAATCCACTTTTTTTTCTTAATATCTCCCCTTTTTTTGTCCTCATCGTGTCAGGAGCGCAACTAGAAACACTTTTGGTCCTTTACATCAACTTCCTAAAGGTCACCATTTACGAGTAATTGGCCATTCTTTGAATATGGTCATTTTACAATACGACGTATATCTCGAAAATGGTAGCCCGAACGCGGTTAGTGCATAGGACTAAAAGTGTTCGTAAGTGCCCCCCTAATACGACGGGACCAAAAAAAGGGAAAAATCGGAGATTTTTTTAAAAAAAAAAATTTTTGCGAAAAAAAAATCTAAGTCCAAAAAAAAATTTTTTCTCAAAAAAATCTTTTTTCATGTTTTCTTGGCGTCTCATAGTGCCTATACTCCAACTCAGAAAAATTTTCTAAGTCCTAAAAATAGTGCCCCTAAGGCTACACTCCAACCAAACAAGCATACGACCTTACCTTACTCACCGTAGGAACACAGCATGGCCAAGACCAATGCTATTTGGCTACGATACGATGTAAGGTCCTTCCCCATACGGGCTGCTCCGATTTGATCGGATTATCCGCTGTGCCCTACCTCCATACCTTACGTACCTACCTGACTTACCTTTGTTTATTTATTTAAACATATCCATTTTATTTTAATTACAGACCCAAGAACGTGGTGCCGCGCAGACGTCGGCCGTTGGGTGTCCCGTCGTGGTGGTCTACCGGAGAGGTTTCCTATGAACGGAAAGGCGTTGTGTTTGATGTCAAAAGACATGTTTGCCAGTCGAGTACCACATCATGGGCATGTGTTACATCAGGTTAGTCAAATAAATTTTACACAACTCACACAGCGCCTTCTGGTCCCAAAGTAAGCTAGATGTGTTAAGGGTACCAGACATCGTATATATTCCTAGCTTTTCCCCGCGGCTTCGCTCACGTTAATTTTATGACATAGATCTCGTTTGACAACAAAACGGGTTGTTTTGTTGTCAAACGAGATCTATAGCGCGACTTGTGGCGCCATCTGTTGGCCGATACAGCGCCCTCTATAGTAGAAAAAATATTTTCCCATTGGAACGACATACTTCCACGGGATAAAAAGTAGCCTATGTTGGGCTCTGTACCCCTGACAATATGTATGCAAATTGTCATAATGATCGGCTGCTTAGTCAAGCCGTGAAGGAATAACAAACAAACAAACTCACTTTCTCATTTATAATATTATAGTGATAGTGATGATTATAAATGAAAGTTACTCTGTCAGTCAGTTACTGTACTAACCGTAAATCGACGCGGACGGAGTCACGAGCACAGTATACCAAGCAATTTAAAAAAGTCCTGCCCTAAATTCATAACGTTAAAAAAAATATGAGTATGTAAATTCAAATTCAAATTCAAAACTTTTATTCAGAGAATAGGTTTTCACAAACACGTTCTCTTGTCAGAGTATACAGTAATAAATGATTTGTATAAATTAATCTACTCTATAAACTACTACCATTTCGGAAACAAAAGCAAAATTACCACTGGTAGAAGAAATGGCGAAAGAAAACCAGTTACGGCCTTTTTTGTCATTAAAAATATATCAATATACTTTTCTTTTTTCTTTTCTTTTTCAACATAAAATTTAAAACTAGGTAAATACATACAACATTACGTACGCGGAATGTCACTATATAGTGCCATTAATTTGTCAAAACAAAGAAACCCACTTACCTACCGTATTTCAAACATTTTTAGCTGTATTTTTATCAAACAATCGGCTCTAAGTTAAATTCGCGTAACAAGAACCGATTCTAGTTCGATTCAACGACACACGCTGTCCCGTTCAATTCCTATTTTGTATGAGTGAGACAGCGAGTGTCGTTGAATCGAACTAGAATCGGTTCCTGTTACGTGACTTGCCCCACAGTAGTAAGTAAGGTATACTAATGGTTAAAATTCGTTGAAAATACTATTTTGTTAAAAATTGCTACGAACTCGACTATTAGTAGACTTAACCACATGAGTAAATAAAATCACGGAACAGAGGCTTAACTTCTAAGGCGCGTTCAAAATTTATACCTATTCTGGTAGGGTTGGCACTGTAGAATAAAATGAAATAAACGAAAAGACATTATTAGTTTTCTTACAATTTACATGTATCTAAATATATTTTTTTTATTATTTTATTTTTTTAATAATTTATGATTTCTTTTGATTGAGTGGTAAATCCTAAATCTAATTTATTTACTTTTTGATTCCGTGGTTTTATTTACTCATGTGACTTAACTACTGATGAAACAATCGGCCCTAAGTTATGGATAATTTATTGTACTTAATATCTATTTCTCCTTTCAGGACTTTCGAAGAAGACTGGCAAAAGCTCTCGCGCTCCAAGAGCTTATAGAGAAAATTACTCCAAAGTATTAAGAAAACAATATTAAACGGAAAACTATTGTGACATCTTATAAGACACGGCGAGTTTATCAGAAACATCTGATAAAAGATTAAATCTCTCCATTGTTGAAGTGTACAAATAATAATTGATTTGTATAAATAAAATGAACTTTATAAAACTACCACCATTTCGGAAACAAAAGCAAAATGGCCACCGGTAAAAGAAATGGCGAATATAAACCGTTAAACATCATAAAAGTGAAGATAGAGGGTAGAAGTGGAAGGTCGAGAAGGGCATGGATCAAGTGATTAAAAGACTGAAGATGTGGAATGAGATCCCCGCCGAGGTCTTTTCTTTAGACTATAAAGGGTTCTTCTAAAGGGGACCGACCCATGCCGACCCATTAAAAATCATTAAAAGATTTTTAATGGGTCGGCAACGCGCGAGTGACGCCCCCGGTGTTGCAAGCGTCCATAGGCTACGGTGACCGCTCACCATCAGGCAAGCTTGTTTTACCACCTTAGCGGTATCGGGACAAGCCCACCACACATTCCCAACGATGTGTCTCTGTAGCCAGGATCAACAACGGCGACCTCAGATTGACAATAAGCGATGAAGCTTATTGACGTCCCGGGGGAGAAACTACAGCTGTCTTGGAACTCAACGAATTTTAGAAAGAAGATAGTCGGAGTAGGAAGTATTGAAAGGACCTTAGTGGTATGAAAAAAGAAAAAAGGTAGGTGTCGTGTCTAAGGTATGGGGAGGTGTAAGAGCACGAGACAGAGGAAAATAGATGTTGCTTCACTGACAAGCCCGCGACTCTTAAATTTAGAAGAATATCCAGACCTGTTCTCGTAACAAAAATCGTTCAATTCTCGTGTCAATGTTGATCGCTATCCCGCTCAATTCCTATTTTATATGAGTGAGACGCAAGAAACCACCAAAGAAAGCGCAAACGTGGTCCAAAACAGACTTGGCGGCGGACTGTCGCTGCCATCGACATGACATTCGAAAGAGCTTATATTAGGCCTATTTGAATAAAAATATTTTGAATTTGAATCTCCGGCGCATATTTAAACCGAACACCCGTCCGCCGAATTCGGCACATTCGGCAGGACCAACATTGGGTGTAACACTAAATTAATCTACCATAACCCCGACCTCGAGACTCGTCTCGTTTACTCCAATAAATATAAAAGTATATTATAGACAAGCTGTCCGGTACTGAGATGCGGCATTGCGATGGTGCACACGCACACCACCACCATTCAGTCAGTTGCGAGCGAGCGACAGAAGCAGTGGTGCCCAATTGACAAAAAACAGACATGAGAAACTGTTAAAAAGAGACAAGAAACGATCTTTTAAATAAAAATTGACAATTGGACACCACTGCTTCTGTCGCCCGCTCACAACTAATTGAAGGGTGGTGGGTAGCACCATCGCAATGTCTTAAAATCTCAGTACCGGACAGCTTATCTATTTTTATGTTGATGGTCGCTGCAGAAGCAAAGTCAATAGGGAAGACCTGGAGCGAAATAAAGCGCGAAGCTCAAGATCGATCGATGGCGACGCACTGTGGACGCCACGTCTAGGGGACTTAGGACCTTAAGTCAAGTCCTGAGTGAGACAGCTGTATGACATTTGAGTTCCATTGTCGATTTTTGATACGAATGGAACAGCTGTTTTGAACTGAGTAGCAGCCTAATATCGTGAATGATCGTAGAATGTTAAAACAATTTCTTAGTATAATAATGTTCCTATTTTTTATTACATGACACGCCTCCGCTTATTTGGGTAAAGTATTTCCGGCGTCTAATGCCCGTCACCTAGCGTTATGAATAACTTAACTGGAACATTTGATGACATTAGATTATTCCTACCTCTAGGAGGCGTTGCTGAAAACTAATTGATTTATATGTACTACCTGAAAACGGACATATATAGTACATGGGACTCGAAAACGGAGATTTACAGTCGAATAGTGTTTTGAAAATGTTTTCAGTTTCTATTTTAAAAGTAAAACAGTAAGAGAATGTAACACTTTTAATATGCAAGAATACTGGTTCATAAGTGTTCAAGTCAATAAGGTTTACATTGGCTTAACTATGCGACAGCTCATATGGGGTTGGCATTTAAGCATGGCAAGGTCTAAATGGCAATTTTCTATTACATATGCATTTACTAGTAACACTTATAGAAGTGTAAGTGTAACAGATTTAAAAACAGATTTGTAACACCCAAAATAAGTGTTACAAATAATTATGTAACAGATATAAAAGACAATTTTGAAACACTCAAAATAGTTCGGTTACAGAATTATTTCTGTAACCGAACTAAGTAACAGGAGGGCTACTACGAAACGTAAATTCGATACTTCGGCCGAAGTATCGGAAGAATTTTAACCGTGAAATACAAGTTATTTCATGATTATAATTCAATGAACTACTAATATAACCATAAAGTACAAGGTATTTCATGGATATAATTCAAGGTATTACTAAAATAACCATGAAATACCTTGTATTTCACGGTTAAAATGCTTCCGATACTTCGGCCGAAATATCGGATTTACGTTTCGTAGTAGCCCTCCAGGTATAAAAACAGTTTTGAAACACCCAAAATAAGTGTTACAGAAATAATTCTGTAACAGAACTAAGTAACAGATATAAAAACAGATTTGTAACACCCAAAATAAGTGTTACAGAAATAATTCTGTAACAGAACTAAGTAACAGATATAAAAACAGTTTTGAAACACCCAAAATAAGTGTTACAGAAATAATTCTGTAACAGAACTAAGTAACAGATATAAAAACAGTTTTGTAACACCCAAAATAAGTGTTACAGAAATAATTCTGTAACAGAAATAAGTAACAGATATAAAAAACAGTTTTGTAACACCCAAAATAAGTGTTACAGAAATAATTCTGTAACCGAAATAAGTAACAGGTATAAAAACAGTTTTGAAACACCCAAAATAAGTGTTACAGAAATAATTCTGTAACAGAACTAAGTAACAGATATAAAAACAGTTTTGTAACAGCCAAAATAAGTGTTACAGAAATAATTCTGTAACAGAACTAAGTAACAGATATAAAAACAGTTTTGTAACACCCAAAATAAGTGTTACAGAAATAATTCTGTAACAGAACTAAGTAACAGATATAAAAACAGTTTTGTAACACCCAAAATAAATGTTACAGAAATAATTCTGTAACAGAATTAATGTTACACTTATGAATGTGTATCCTTTATATTTCATAAAGATGTTTTTAAGTCCCTCTTTGTGTTTTAAGTAAATTAAGTTTTAGAATCGTTACTTTAATCAGTATTATATTACCAATTCTGTTATTACATAAATAAATTAGATTTTAAGATTCTTTAGCTTTTTGTAACTCTAGTCAGAGGTGTAAATATATTTTTGAGTACATACATAAATTGTGTTGTTTTATTTAAAACTAGCTTCTGCCCGCGGCTTCGCCCGCGTGGCCTAGTAACAATTAGCATATTTTTCTTCAGAAACCAATTCCGGTCCTGCGGTACGGTACGGTTCCATCCGGTCCGGTCGGTCCGGTCAGTCCGGGCCGGTCCGGTCGGTCCGGTCCTTGTATGGAACCTACGTGCCAATTAGCATATTTTTCTACAGAAAAAAAAACCGGTCCGGTCCGGTACGGCCCAGTACGGTGCGGTTCCTTCCGGACCGATCAGGTCTGATCCGTTCCGGTCCGGTCCGGTCCTTATATGGACCCTACATGACAAATTTGGCATCTCTAGACCCAGCGGTTTGGGCTGTGCGTCCTCTCGCAACCTCGTTTGCGTATATCTCGCTTTCCCGTGGGATTTTGAAAAATCCTTTCTTAGTACATCCCTAGATGTCGCCGTCGTAAGGAACCTACAGTCCAAATTTGGAATCTCTAGACCCACCGGTTTGGGCTGTGCGTTGGTATATGTATAGTTAAGTCAGTCAGGACTTTGAATTTTATATATATATAGTCCGGTCCGATCAGGTCCAGTCGGTCTGCTCCGGTCCGGTCGGTCCGGTCCTGATAAGGTACCTACATACCAATTAACATATATTTCTTCAGGAAAAAAAAACCGGTCCGATCCGGCACGGTCCGGTACGGTGCGGTTCCTTCCGGACCGATCAGGTCTGATCCGTTCCGGTCCGATCAGGTCTGATCCGTTCCGGTCCGGTCCGGTCCTTATATGGACCCTACATGACAAATTTGGCATCTCTAGACCCAGCGGTTTGGGCTGTGCGTCCTCTCGCAACCTCGTTTGCGTATATCTCGCTTTCCCGTGGGAATTTTGAAAAATCCTTTCTTAGTACATCCCAAGACGTCGTAAGGAACCTACATGCCAAATTTGGAATCTCTAGACCCAGCGGTTTGGGCTGTGCGTTGATATACCCTCGCAACTTCGTTTGCGTATATCTCGGATTCCCGTGGGAAATTTGAAAAGAAACATACACTAAATGTTAAGTTGAGCAAATCGCCACATATTAGTGAAAACCGCATCCAAATCGGTTCAGCCGTTTCTGAGATTAACGCTAATCTGTGTGTAAGTGCAAACATACATACAAACATATAAACATACAAACAGACGGACAAAAAAAAACCGGTCCGGTCCGGTTCGGTCCGGTCCGGCACGGACTCGGTACGGTGCGGTTCCTTCCGGACCGATCAGGTCTGATCCGTTCCGGTCCGGTCCGGTCCGTTCCGGTCCGGTCCGGTCCGGTCCGGTCGGTCCGGACCATATAAGGACCCTACATGCCAAATTTGGCATCTCTAGACCCAACGGTTTGGGCTGTGCGTCCTCTTGCAACTTCGTATGCGTATATCTCGCTTTCCCGTGGGAATTTTGAAAAATCCTTTCTTTGTATATCCCTAGACGTCGTAAGTAACCTACATGCCAAATTTGGAATCTCTAGACCCAGCGGTTTGGGCTGTGCGTTGATATACCCTCGCAACTTCGTTTGCGTATATCTCGGATTCCCGTGGGAATTTTGAAAATAAACATACACTAAATGTTAAGTTGAGCAAATCGCCACATATTAGTGAAAACCGCATCCAAATCGGTTCAGCCGTTTCCGAGATTAGCGTGTACAAACATACATACAAACATACAAACATCCAAACATACAAACAGACGGACAAAATTTTACGAAATTCTTGTTCTATTGCTTATTCTTCATCGCCCTAAACAATTTTTTTGGAAATATATTCAATGTACAGACAAACTTGTTTTACACTTTTATTATATTATAGATTAAATAACTATTTCAATCGGGACAAACCCACCACACATTCCCACCACTGTGTCTCCTATGTAGCCAGGATCAACAACGGCGACCTCAGATAGACAATAAGCAATGAAGCTTATTGACGTCCTTGGGGAGACAGCTGTCTTGGAACTCACAACGAATTTAATCAGAAAGAAATTTGATACGAGTGGGAAGTATTGAAAGTTCTCTCATGTTTACTTGATACAGGTCTACCATTGCACCCTATTTTAAATTGAAGATTCTATAGAATCTATGTGCTGACATCAGCTATTCTCAATTGACATTAATAAGCACAGGAAAAATAAAATAAAAACACAATTAAATTAATAATTTATTTTATTATTATAAATTAACATGAATGTCTTAAAAAATGATTAATAATAATTCCTTATAATAATATAGTTTACATGAATAATTTAAGATGAATTTTTTTGTTATATAAAGAATCAAACGGTTGCACATTGTCTATTGGAATGTGATTATCAATTCAGGGCTCACTTGAGTACTTTTAACATTTATCTATCAGATAACATACTGAATAGAAACACTACTAAAACTAATATTTACAAGGGTATACCCTGTGGCAGAATTTTTTATGTTATAATATTATTATGCATAATAGCGGATGGCAGAAATATCATTTCGCGGAATTAAGTTTGCGTAGGCGCAGTTTCGTTTTTATTCTAAGATTTTTTATGCAATCTATATTGAAAAAACCTCAGATTAAGTACTGAAAAAACATCAGATTAAAAAAACGACAATTATTTATTTAGGTTAGGAAGTTGTGGCGACACCTGTTGCCATATAGAAGAACCACAGCGTGAAGAAGTTCACAATGCGAACACATGACGGCGCCACTAGAATCCTGACTCGCGTTTTCGAAGTTTCTACGATATGGAGATATTTAAATAACCTCCGACACGGACATTGTCTGTCGGAGCCGCAGTTCCCCAGGCATAACACCCAGCCTGGCCGGAAGATCTTTCCTTTATGGCAGTCGAGCATATCTCCATCGCTCCCGCTACAAAGTTTTATAATTCCGCCACCTTAAAAGTATGCCATTGTAAATTCTGCCAAATGATGATTCTACTTTATCTTTTATGGCATAAGAGTATTCGTTTAAAGAAGATTCTGTCAAATGAAATTCGGAGCATCAAAATTCTGCCAAATAGAGTACCCATTTACAATATGTAGCCTCAGACTTCCTACGCTCTTCCCAGCGGCACTATAAACGATAAAGCCTCACCGGTAGCACCCCAGGAGACCCGTTGTAACTGGAATATTGCGATCCATACAGCCATGACTACGCCCCAGAATATAGCCCCAGCACCACTCAAAAGGACATCTGTAAATGCAACACAAAGCCTGATATGAAGTCACAGGCATTGTGATAATAGGACGCGAATGCGCGATCATCGTTGGTTCGCGAATTTTACTCGTACGAATTCGCGATCAAACATATTGAACTCGAATAGGTGTCCTAACTGACAATCGCGCGACGCTTAGGCGCACGCTTATGAACACGCGATGGTCGCATCGCTTACTCGCGCGATGATCGCGAATTCGCGTCCTATTAGAACAATGCCACACATTTAACAATTTTCAAATTAGAAAATAAAATTGAGACATTATTTAATAACAGCTATGGGGCTCTGCTTGCATGAAGAGGAAACGGTAGACCCTTTAGACGGTGGGTTGATGATATCAATGCCGTATTCTTACAACGTTGGGAAGCTACGTTATCCTTTTTTTTTCTTTTTTTTTTATTATCGTCAGAAAAATGCTTTGCAGCAGCCCTACCGCCCGGGGAATATGCGGTGGGGACTGTGGGACTTACCACTAAAAAACTGACGGGATGCCACTCGCCCCCTAAGTGACGGGGCCACGGGTACTGTGATACATCCGCGACCCCGCCAGGGCCGTCCAGCCAAACTGGCCGGACCCGCTCTCCCCGGAACGCTCCGTCAGCAGCACACCGCATCCAGGTGCACTGCCGACACCGAGGACCATTGCCTTCCCGGCTCGCCGTCTCGGCTGGGCAAGGGTCCCCTCCATCTCTGCGGTCGCAACAACGTGCGACCGCTGGCCGGGCTCAGCGAGCCGCCGGCCCCTCTTCTTCAATTTTTTAACGAGGTTTTCTTCCTCCACAGCGCCTCCAGCGCCACTCCAGGTGCCACAGCGTCCACTACGTACTTAGTGGACTCTGTGACACTTTGCGCCACCGCGCACTCCCTCTTCCAGGGTGGTCTTATTCGCCCATGTGACCCAACCCTTAACGCCCCCCGCAGTGTCTGGGTTGGCCAGACCCAGTGTCTGCAGGGTCTCCGCGTTCCACCATATGGAGGTCGCCCCCGGTATCAACGGGTGGAGTAGGCCCGGACACCAGTCGGGGCGAAGACGCTTTTGGGAAAGATCAGCGAACGAACGAGTCCACCACCGCTCATCATACAGCCGGCCGAGCCAAGCGCGGCCGGCTCCACCTCTTGTTTTTTAACGAGGTTGTCTCCTCAATCGCTCCACCCCCAGCACCAGTACGGATGCAAGGGGGAGCGGATTTGTCCGCATCCCACGTACTCCATCCAAGGTAGGAGCACGGGGAGCAGAGCCACCGCGTTGGGAATTTGGCCGTCGGCAAGTAATTCCAGAGTTGGGTCCAGAAACTAAGGTATTACTCGCCGACGTTACCAGGGTGGACCGCGTGGAGGTATCCCAACTCCCCACCCCAAGCTACATTATCCTAGAGTAACATAGGCTGTTATATTTTTTTAAAAAATTTGGGAGCCTTAGTAAAAGCCGTGCAAAGCTGGGGCGGGGCGCTAGTAGTGAATAAGATTGCTCAATAATAATAAAAAATACTTACATCTTTTTATTTCCTTCTGTTCATTGTACGGTGGTTTCATAAACGCCTCTTTGAAGAACCACACAGCGTTCACCGCCCAGACAAACGGCAGGAACAGACATCCAACTAAAAATATATTTTGTATAATATCATTGTTTGTTTGGAAATGCTATTATTTGGCTACAAAAAAAATTATAACAAATTAAAAGAATATTTTGTGAACATTAACAAAGTACAAAATAAGTGAATCTGATGAGTGAAAATAAGTGATTAATAAAAAAATATTGTACTGCCCTTATACTAAATGACCGAGAAACAAAAGGAACTCTTTGTCATCATGATTTCCCTGTACTCCACATTACAAGAATTTATAAATATATAAGGACAAATCACACAGATTGAGCTAGCCACTAAGTGACTTGTCGCGTGCTGCAGGCAGTCCTGTCAGGCATGTACTACCTCAACGATACTATTTTATAACAAATACATATATAGATAAACATCCACAACACAGGCCAATCAGAAAAAGTTCGTTTTCCATCATAACCCGACCGGGATTCGAACCCGGGACCTCCGAGGTGGCGGACGAGCATGGTAACCATGGAGGTCGTCAAAAGAATACCCAGCAGAAATACTGGAATAAGTGGTAAGTTTAAGTGCAAAATAATGAAGAATTTATTTTTTAAAGAATTTTTATTAGTCACGCACGATTATGGATTGACAATCATATTGACAATAATAAACATTGTTAATTTTACCTTTGAAATACCATCTACAAAGCTGCAGTTTCTTGTCATTTGGTAATCTTGTTAAATCCATTTTGTGTTATTTGTATGTAACTCTGCTCTATTACTTAATGAAAAATAATCGAATCACGATGCACAAATTGCACAAAACGAAACTTTTCACAACGGATTTGACAATGACAAGTGACATGACATATGTACAAAAGTTGCCAGTTTACGTGTTGTGCTTTTTTGACATATGTAAATGTAAATAAAACGCAATAATTGTATAAAACTAACAAAAAAACATAAATACTTAACTTTTACTATTTTCAACCGACTTCAAAAAAGGAGGAGGTTCTCAATTCGACCCGTATGTTTTTTTTTTTTTTTTCTATGTTTGTTACGCGATAACTATAACTCCGCCAATTATGAACCGATTTGAACAAATCTTTTTTCGGCTTATAGGTAATACCTCAAGGGTGGTCCCATTTAAATTTAATAATAAAAAAAACATTTGAAGTCCTTTTTTTTTTTTTTTTTAAGTTAATTATTATCAATCAATCAGAGAAATAAAAGTAGGTATTAGACAAAACAAAATTAAATTCAAAATTTTTTCTTGTTTTTTAACTTTTATGCGTTTTGTTTTTTTTTCCCATTGATTTCTTTAATCTTGGCAGCATTGAACATTGAACGAAATACGCAAAAATGGCGTCTTACGCCTGTTGTCAATAAACGATTTCTAACGATAAATAGTAAATAAAAATGTTTTCGTCTGTGTCACCTAATATTTTGTGTATAATTACATTTATACTGATTACCAGGACATGTAAGTACATTCATTTCAATAGTCTTAACTACTAAAAGCAATAAAACAGGTACATAATCATAAAAAAAATGGTTTACAGTTTCTGTCGGAATTATTAATTTTTGAGGCCTTGATAAACGTTAGCATTACCTATTAATGTAGATTAAGGCTTACGTGCAAGGTTTTATCAAAATCCAAATGAAAACATGACATTTTAAGTTGAAAATCCACTTTTTAGATTTTTAATATTATGCAAAAATATTTATATGGAAAATAACGGTGTTTGTAACTTTGAACACCATAGATGATGTCCTTTCACTTTTGTGCCACTATTTTCTAGTATTTTGCACAATAAAATCAATTAATAAACCTACAATACAAATAGCTATTGAAATATTCAATACCAAGTGTCTAAGATATCCTATGTCTGATTTTTCTCATGCATCAAGAAAATATTATTGAGATTCTTGAATTCTTAGTCTTTATAAGACGTATATTGCCAATTTTTTATGTGTTCCTGGGGCTTAGAGTTGGAGTGTAGCTTATGTAGGATCAATAAATAGTAAATAAATAATATATATTATAATTTTTTCTTCAAGTAGGTGACTGTAAAACAGTTTGGTTTTTTACTTTGAAGATCATCAGCTTTTCCAGTTGTCTGGATGGGTTTGTGTCAGGGATATAAGAGAATGGCAGGCAACATCGACATCTTCATAAACTTTATAAATATACTAGAGAGAAAAAAATATGGTCAGAGAGTCTCCTTAAGAATACAACAAAAAAATTACAATTATATAATGACGGCCTAATATAGACAATATCAAATCTAATTGTAAAATATAATAGGTGTTGACGACACAAGCAGACCACTCAGGTGGCCATTTTGCTCGTGTCCGAAATGGCGGTAGTATATAACGTAGTTTATTTTCTTTATACATATATACGAATTGTAAATGACAAGAAAAAGTGCCTGTGAAGGTCTAATTTCTGAAATAAACGATTTAATTTCATTTCATTTCAGTCCTAAGGCGATAACAGTTGAATCTCTTCAACGGTCACATCCCTGGCACGGTGCCATCTCTGGCATGAGGGTCTAATAAGTTCTACTTCTTTCAGGTATAGGTGAGCTGCCATCACCGGTCTCCCTCTACCTCTACAGTCCTGGTGAAATTGAGTATGCAGATGTACTAGTACGTAGGGTCAACGAAAACCTAACACTAGTCTGCGAGCTCAGAGGAGAGAGCTCAAATAGAACTTACGTTTGGAACTTTGTGCCGGCAAATGGGTAATTATTTAGAGCTGTAAATTTAAAAATGTTTAATATTAAAGGCGCATTTAGACAACCTCTAAAGTCCAAAGTATATTTATTGCGTAAAATGTCTATGTAAGAAGTAAATTAAATGTGGAAATCATCAAAATGAGCCCTAATAATATTCAAAAGACTGCAGTGTTGTGTACCAAGCTTTAATCCATTCTATCAATCTCAACATATTATACAAGTGAAATTCAACCCATTGTGTTTAAAGTAGTTTGTGATAATATTATAAAGAGGAAATATTTGATTGATTGTTTGTTTGCATTGAATAGGCTCCGAAATTACTGGACCGATTTCAAAAATTCTTTCACCAGAAGAAAGCTACATTAGGGAGTGACATAGGCTATAGCTTTTCCTGAAATTCTATGTGGTTCCCACGGGAACGGGTCCGGGACTTCACGCGGACGAAATCGCGGGCAAAAAAGCTAGTAATTTATATTTTAAGTCAGATGATAGGCTTGTATCCCATCAGTGGGATGATTATGGGTTGATATGATGATAATGTTTTTTTTTCTCTACTTTTCTTTGAGGTTTTTAGCCATGCTTGACTATGTCGACCTCATAGGGAAGTTCACTGGACAAACCACTCCATGTACAGTCAACAAAGGAGTTGATTGACCCCCCTCTGTTTATATGATTAAATATTTCTAAATATTGCGTGAAGGGATTTACTTGAAATTTTATTTATCAATAGTATTCATATTGTACTATGTAATTACAAATTTTCAAGTGAATCCTGTGACGCAAAGATGTATAATTTATAATGATTTTGTTAACAGATCCAAACCATTATCAGTGGAGACTCAGGGTCCAGTTGAACATGGGAGCCTGACAAAACATGATCTCCAGCCAGCGGACAGTGGGCAATATATGTGTTCCTCGCCACCTTTCAGCGTCACCAAATATATCTTGGTACAAGCAAGAAGTGAGTGTATATATAATTTTTTTATACAACAAAGTTGGCAAGCATGCCCGCCTGATGGTAAGCATCACCGTAGCCTATTGACGCTTGCAATACCGGTATCACTCACGCGATGCCGACCCTCCCAACTCCCTCAAGTGGAGCTCTGGAGACCTTGCTCACCGTAGGAACACAACATGGCCGAGACCAATGCTATTTGGCTACGATCTTCTGTAAGGTGGAGGTCCTACTGCGAGTTTTATTGCTTTGTATACAAATTCTTTTAATTAAGGCGTATTTATGTGCTCTCCTGGAGGAGGCTTTTACCCTTAAAGGGA
Source organism: Endotricha flammealis (assembly GCA_905163395.2). Lineage (NCBI taxonomy): Eukaryota > Metazoa > Arthropoda > Insecta > Lepidoptera > Pyralidae > Endotricha > Endotricha flammealis. The sequence goes on along the minus strand of LR990882.1, from coordinate 643,424 downwards.
CCGTACTTACCTAACAACAAACTAACCTAGTTATAAGCACACATGTAATGCAAACTAACATACTAACTTCAATGTAATGTAAATTTTATAAGTACGGAAATAAAAGGCTTAAATAATAAATAATAATAATGTACTCTCTTCGGAGGGCACGTTAAGCCGTTTGGCGGTGAGAGCCCTACGCTCCCGCAACAGTCCGGTGTCTCAGAACGGGGTGTTAGTACACCCGAACCTGAACATAACACTTAATAAGACTTTTTTCATTGGCTAGGTACTTGTATTTTGTTTTAATGTGTAACTGTTTTGTGTGAATGTTTCTGTCTGTTTGTATGTGTAAAATGCTGTTGTTGTCTTGTGTCTCATGTGCTGTACAAAATAAATGTATTTTCTTCTTTCTTTCTTTCTAATAAAAAATTTAAAAAAAGCCGTCGGTTTCGGTTGTTGTCGATGGGTGACATTTGTTAAGTTCAAAAGCTTGACCTCAGCCAATCCGCATTGGCGCATCGTGGCAGAGCAAGCTCTGATCCCCTTCGATCGAAGATAGACCCGTATTCCTGCAGTGAGATGATTTAGGGGTTGATATGATGGATCTGATTGATCTTTATTGAATACTAGTGAAAACCGCGCAACTCGTTCGCGTGAATTTATTTATACACAGCAGTCCTAATATTCCCGTTCCCGTGGGAATTTCAGGATGAAAAGTACCCTATGTGTTGTTCCAGGTTATACTCCGTTCAGTAGTTTTTGGCGTGAACAAACATCCATACATCCGTTCTCACAAACATTCGCCTTTATAATATTAGTAGGAAGGACTAGCTCATGCCCTCGGTTTTATCTGCGAAATCATGTTGAAAAATTCAAAAAATTCAAAATTCAAAACTTTTATTCAGAGAATAGGTTTTCACAAACACGTTCTCTTGTTGTCAGAGTATACAGTAATAAATGATTTGTATAAATTAATATACTCTATAAACTACTACCATTTCGGAAACAAAAGCAAAATGACCACTGGTAAAGAGAAATGGCGAAAGAAAACCAGTTACGGCCTTTTTTGTCGTTTAAAAATATATCGTACTTTTCCTTTTTCTTTTCTTATTCAACATAAAATTTAAAACTAGGTACATACATACAACATTACGTACGCGGAATGTCAATAAATACGTAATAAATACGTTCACGGAACGATATCCTCGGCCTCTGGTCTTGGATGTTTATCTATATATGTATTTGTTACAAAATATAATATCGTTGAGTTAGTATCCCATAACACAAGTTCCGAACTTACTTTGGGGCTAGCAATCTGTGTGATTTGTCCCAATATTTATATATTTATCCAGGTTCAAAACTTCCCGTGTAGCAAAACCATCAAGACGTTTTTGGATTCATAATATTCATATGTATTCTATACCAATATTATAAAGAGGAAAGATTTGATTGTTTGTTTGAGTTGAATAGGCTCCGAAACTACTGGACCGATTTCAAAAATTCTTTCACCAGTAGAAAGCTACATTGTCATGGAGTGACATAGGCTATAGCTTTTCCCGAAATTCAATGTGGTTCCCACGGGAACGGGTCCGGAACTTCACGCGGACGAAGTCGCGGGCAAAAAAGCTATTATTATATAGTTATTACTAATATTATAAACTAGCTGTGCCCGCGGCTTCGCCCGCGTGGAATTGGACTTGTAACTAATTAAGTAGTATAGACGGATTTAACAGTCTCCTATTACTGTAGTTTTCCCCGAGACGTCAGTGTTCTTCATTGCTCATTGTCTATTTGCTCGCCGCTGTTAATCTTGGCTACCTACTGTGTACAAAATCCTGTTGTTTTATTATTTTAATAGCTGTTACCCGCGGCTCCGCCTGCGTAGTCAAGCGAAAATGCCAATAATTTCGTTCCCGTGGGAATTTAAAAAAACCCCGACTTTATCCTTGTCAACATCATAAACGGTTAAGCGCTTCCGATAATACACGCGTAGTCTAATTATTCCGAAACCTGTGGGAATAAAAAAAAAACCATCTTTATTGTCTACTTTATAAAGGGAAGCTTAATAATCTAGGAGTTCTAGGTTTTTAGGAGCGCCCACGATAATACACTTGCAGTCCTATTTTTTCGTTCCCGTGGGAATTTAAAAAAAAACGACTTTATTCTTGTCAATATCATAAAGAGAATCTCTATAAAAAAATCAGCTGTCTAGGTTGAGCACTCCCGATAATACACGTGTAGACTTATTATTCCGAATCCTGTGGGAATTTTAAAAATCCCGTCTTTATCCTTGTCTAAGTACTTTATAAAAGAAAGCTTAATACAAAATCTAGGCGTTCTAGGTTGAGCGCCCACAATACGTGCAGTCCTATTTGTCCCATTCCCGTGGGAATTAAAAAAATCCTGTTATCATCCTTGTCAACATCATAAAAGGAACCTCTATACGAAATTTCAGCTTTCTAGGTTGAGCGCCTGCGATAATACACTTACAGTCCTATTACTCCCTTTCCCGTGGGAATTTCATAAAATCCCATCTTTATCCTTGTCAACATCATAAAGAGAACCTCTATATAAAATTTCAGCTTTCTAGGTCGAGCGCCCTCTATAATACACGTGTCGAGTTTACCCCATTTCATCCCTCTAGTCTAGTGCTTGAATTTTGATGGAAAATTCATGCGAAGTTTCAAATAAAATGGTCTAATTAATCTAGTTTCTTCATACAAACTTTGGACCCCCGTTTCGCCCTTTAGGATGTGAGTTTTGAAAAATCCTTTCTTAGGCACCCCTAGACTTCATGGGGAACCTATGTGCCAAATTTGGAGTCTTTAGACCCAGCGGTTTGGGCTGTGCGTTGATATGTCAGTCACCAATCAGTCAGTTTCTGGGATGATTTCAGTAAAGAACCTTCATGCTGAATTTCATTCGAATAACTTCAAAAACGGCAAAGTTTCATACTAACTTTGCACCCCCGTTTAACCCCCTAAGGGATGATTTTTGAGAAAAATATTTTACTCGTGTTTCATGTCTTTCAATAAAGAACCTTAATGCTGAATTTCATTGGAATAACTTCAAAAACGGCAAAGTTTCTTACTAACTTTGCGCCCCCGTTTAACCCCCTAAGGGATGCTTTTTGAGAAAAATATTTTACTCGTGTTTCATACCTTTCAATAAAGAACCTTCATGCTGAATTTCCTTCGAATAACTACAAAAACGTAAACGGCAAAGTTTCATACTAAATTTGCACCCCCGTGTAACCCCCTAAGGGATGATTTTTGAGAAAAATATTTTACTCGTGTTTCATGCATTTCTATAAAGAACCTTTATGCTGGAATTTCATTCGAATAACTTCAAAAACGGCAGTTTCATACTAACTTTGCACCCCCGTTTAACCCCCTAAGGGATGAATTTTCAAAAAAAAATTAAGTCATGTTTCATGCTTTTCAGTAAAGAACCTTAATGCTGAATTTCATTTGAATAACTTCAAAAACGGCAAAGTTTCATACTAACTTTGCGCCCCCGTTTAACCCCATAGGGGATGTTTTTTTAAAAAATATTTTACTCGTGTTTCATGCCTTTCAATAAAAAACCTTCATGCCGAATTTCATTCGAATAACTTCAAAAACGGCAAAGTTTCATACTATCTTTGCACCCCCGTTTAACCCCCTAAGGGATGAATTTTGAAAAAAATATTTTACTCATGTTTCATGCCTTTCAGTAAAGAACCTTCATGCTGAATTTCATTCGAATAACTTGAAAAACGGCAAAGTTTCATACTAACTTTGCACCCCCGTTTTACCCCCTTAGGGGATGAATTTCCAAAAATCCTTTCTTAGTGAGCACCTACGTCCCAAAAGGAACCCCCATGCAAAATTTGAGACTCCTGGCACTTGTAGTTTCGGAGATTTCGTGATGAATCAGTCAGTGATTTTCTCTTTTATATATATAGATGAGAAAGTGAGTTTGTTTGTTTGTTTGTTTGTTTGTTATTCCTTTAAGGCTTAACTAATCATCCGATCATTATGAAAATTTGTATACATATTGTCAGGGGTACAGAGCCCAACATAGGCTACTTTTTATCCCGTGAAAGTAAGTCGTTCCAATGGGAAAATACTTTTTCTGCTATAGATGGTGCGGCCAGCAGATGGCGCCACAAGTCGCGCTATACGTGATCATAATCATAAAATTAACCGCGAGCGAAGCCTCGTGCAATAGTATACTTATATTATGAACTTCATAATACATTAGGATTATTTTTCACCGTACCAAAGGTCGCAGGTAATTTATCATACAGTTTTCGTGGGGGTAATCGATACGACCTTGCCGTCGACTTCTCAAGGCTGTTATGTATGATAGAGTTAGAAATTGTGCGAGGGAATGTTATTATTCAAATTATGAGGAGATCGATGGTGTAGCTGTGTGTCGCATAACGAACAAGTTAAGGCAACGTCGACCCTAGCAAGTGTTTGGATGGGTGTCTTGATAGCTGATTTGCTAGAAATGTGGTACATCGGTAGTATATAACATGGATTAACACACCAGAATTAACTCGGTTATTTCGCGGAATATTGGCAACACTCTTCAAAGAAAGACTACATAGTACGCAAAATTTTAGCAAAATTTGAGCTCACTGTTTATAAAATAGTTGAAAAAATACAATCTTAGTTGCCTTTATCACTAGCGCGTTGCCGACTCTGTAAAAAAGTGTAGTTACTCACCGTAGGAACACAACATGGCCGAGACCAATGCTGTTTGGCTATGATCTTATGTTATTTGGAGGTCCTCCCCCAGACGGAGTGCGAAACATGCGCTGCCTTTATTTAAAAAAACGTAAATTCAACATCGTCATATTCAAAATTAATTGTTTTTTAAGATGTCCCTGTTGCCTGCCAGTATTACATCTTCAGGCAACTTGTTCCATGCTTTAACATCTCCATCCATTCATTAGAAGTTGTTCTTTGAAGGTTGGCTCTCTAACATAAGGCCTCTTTAACAACTTTCGTAAGTTATGGACCAAAAGTCATCTAATCATTGTAGTGTGACACACGTCCTCATCATTGTTACCGTAACCTTACTTACCTAGTCATCATTACAACTAGGACACCTATATTAATAAGCTCTAAACTCCATATAACTGTGTACGGTGGCCTCGAAGATAGGACGTTTCAAAACAAAATCACTTGCACATCTTGTAAGTGGATTTTTTTTTGTCAGCTTCGCCCTTTTCTTTGTTACCAAACAGGGTTTTTGTTTATTAGAGCCACATGTGTCCACTAGGATGTTGGATGTTGCAACCAAAAATCATCCTATGGTCCTCCTATCCTCGAGGCGACAAAGTCAACTCCATAAATATGTAATCACTTTAGCACCTTGTCACTATAAAGGCGCGGTCCCACTGCTGCGCACGCTGTGCACGAACACGTGGGCCACGTGGCACATTACAGCTGCGTGGATGACTACGTGGGTCTACGTTTCCACAGCGTGCGCAGCGATGTGCACGCTTTGTGGAACAAGCTGTGTACCGCATTCACTGCGTGCATGGCGTTGACAGCGTTGAGCTATGTTGAGCAAGCCACGCGTGTATCAATGACGTCACTTGATGGTCAACGTGTCCGTGGGTTGCAGTGGACACAATCACGTACATCCTCTTGCAAAGCAAAGCTTAACACACGTGCGTAGCCTCTTCGTGCGCAGCAGTGGGACAGCGCCTTCGCACTGTTGACACGTTCACTCATATAGTGCTACAAAGGTCTTTATGAACGTGGCCGAAATTGGAACTACAACTCCCGTTCGTATTGTATGTCACTTTTTGACAGTTCGCCTTTGACAAAATGTATGAAAATATGCCACAGTAACGCCCTCCTACAAACGTCACTCACGTTCATAAAGATGTTTGTTCATCATTACGAAAGTGACAAAGTACTAAAGTGATTACATTATGTATGAAGACTAGCTTTTCCCCGCGGCTTCGTTCGCGTTAATTTTATGACATAGATCTCGTTTGACAACAAAACAACCCATAGCGCGACTTGTGGCGCCATCTGTTGGCCGATACAGCGCCCTCTATAGTAGAAAAAATATTTTCCCATTGGAACGACATACTTCCACGGGATAAAAAGTAGCCTATGTTGGGCTCTGTACCACTAACAATACGTATGCAAATTTTCATTATGATCGGCTGCTTAGTCAAGCCGTGAAGGAATAACAAACAAACTCACTTTCTCATTTATAATAGGTAGTAGGTAAGGTATAGGTAGTAAGGATGACTGTACAGCCAGGTGCACGTAGAGTTTTACACTTGCAGTCCAATTTTGGCTCTCATAAGAGCCACAGAATAGATAATAGTACTACGTACAGAAGATCCACTCCGCAAAATCAATTAAAGAAATATGGACTCTCGCTACGATACAATAAGGTGCAATTCAGCTCGCACAGCGCACACAACCTACAGCTATATTTACCTCTCTTTCTATCGCTAGCGGCGCTCGTGACGGTTGCTTGAGACGAAGATATCCGGCGGGCGGGTGGAGTGGGACCCCCCTGTAAGAGCCAAAATTTGATAGCTATAGAACTTAAGAATGTAAAGGTCGACCTGCTATTGTCTGTACCAATAACCTATTTCAGTAGTAATGTATATAAACCCATATCTTTTACAATAAAGCAGACGTCCCCTCGTGTGACATTACATCACAACGACACAAAGTCAACAAGCCATTTGGTTGGCAGGTGCGACGCGCTGCGCACGCGGCGCTTTCTCGTGCGGCGCCAGATGCGTGCTGCCCGCGTACTTGTGCGACGGCCGGGACGACTGCGCCGGCGCCGAGGACGAGGCGCCGACGCTGTGCCCGCCTCAACCTTGTCAAAGTGAGATTTTATGTATTTTAATGCCGGATTTATGGCAATAAAGCCATCAGTGTATACACGGAATAGCAATAAGCACAGTGCGGATGTTTGACGTACTTAGTTTCTTGCCAGTTCTTACCACAAATCTGCCGTCTGAACTGGTGTTATCATTATCATTGTAAACTCTCAAATTAAATGTAATATTATTACGACGACCTCGGTGGCGTAATGGTTACCACGCCGGAGCGGACCCAGGAGGTCTCGGGTCCGAATCCCGGTCGGGTCATGATGAAAAACGAACTTTTTCTGATTGGCCTCGGGTCTTGGATGTTTATCTATATATGTAATTGTTATAAAATATAATATCGTTGAGTTAGTATCCCATAACACAAGTCTCGAACTTACTTTGGGGCTCGCTCAATCTGTTGATTTGTCCCTATATATTTATTTATTACTGTTGCAAAATCTAAATCTAGTGCTAAAATTAAGTGACATTAAAAAGTGAAATGTGAAAAACTTTGTGACGAGTAACAAGAGAACTAAGGTTGCAGCGAAACTGCAAAGAATCTACATTAAACTTCTCGAATCTGCTTGTATACTACGATGGAGAAGTCCTTTCAATACTTCCTACTCCGACTGTCTTCTTTATGATTTTTTTTCATACCACAAAGTTGGCAAACAAGCATACGGCCCGCCTGATGATAAGTGGTCACCGTAGCCTATAAACGCTTAGGCGTTGCCAACCCCTCCCAAACCCCCCCTCCCCCAAGTATTCATTCATACAGTCATTCTGAGGTCGCCGTTGTTGATCCTGGCTTGGAGACACATCGGTGGGTATGTGTGGTGGGCTTGTCCCAATTATACTTGTCAACAGTTTCTCTCAATCCATTCCAGGATCAGACAAACTGAACTGTTCGTCAGGCCGGTGCATCCCGGCGGCGGCATGCTGCGGTTCCGCCGCGCTATGCATCCAACCGACATGCTGTAATGAATACCCTAGATATTCTAGGATAGAAGGTAATGTGACATTTTGTCTACTATATTTATTTCAGGTTATAAACTACAGTCTTATTTAAAATACAAATGAACCTAAAACTGAAAACCTTAAAAAATATAATAAATAATTAAAATATATTATTAAAAGGAGTCCCTTTAGGCAAGGTTCCGAAGATACTGGCAGCGGTCCCCCTTTGAATAGCTAGACTAATTCTTTGTCCGTGGTAGCTGCCAGCTCTTCGGTCTCCTGTGATGTCGACTAACCTTTTTGCTATTTCCTTAAAAAGTCTTTTATCTACTTATACATATATATAAAACTAGCGAAACCCGCGCAACTTCGTTTGCGTATATCTCGCTTTCCCGTGGGAATTTTGAAAAATCCCTTCTTAATGCTCTCCTACGTTATAAAAGGAACCTCTGTGTAAAATTTCAAGTTTCTTATCCTTATAGTTTAGGCCCTGCGTTGATAGTCAGTCAGTCAGTCAGTCAGTCAGCTTCTCCTTTTATATATATAGATTCAAAGTTCTGACTGACTGACTTAACTATATATAAACGCACAGCCCAAATCGCTGGGTCTAGAGATTCCAAAGGAATGTAGGTTCCTTACGACGTCTAGGGGTGTACTAAGGATTTTTCAAAATTCCCATGGGAAAGCGAGATATACGCAAACGAAGTTGCGAGGGTATATCAACGCACAGCCCAGACCGCTGGGTCTAGAGATTCCAAATTTGGTATGTAGGTTCCTTATAAGGACCTTACCGGATCGGACCAGATAGAACCGTACCGGACCGGACCGGAATTTGATTCTGAAGAAAAATATGCTAATTGTTAGAAGCTAGCTTCTGCCCGCGGCTTCGAACGCGTGGCCAGCCGCGGGCAGAAGCTAATATTAAATAAAATTAAGGCGCAGTCAACACTCTTTAGAACGTAAATGGATTGTGTAAGGTTTTTTTTTTAATATTTTGTTTTTTCACTTAGTCGGCAAACAGGCACAAAAACCAGACGGTAAGTGAGTGGGTTCAATTTTAACCACTTTTATTTAACGTTTACGCACGACCGAACACGAACATGGTGAACATCGAACACGAACACTTTGTTCGCACGTACCACTAACGAACATCAAACAATTTGTTCGTCAAAAGTGTTCGTGTCGATCCAATTTGGTTGTTCTGTGTGGACGATGTTCTCAGCACGACCGAACAAGAACATTGTTAACACGAACATCGAACCAAAAGAGTAAGGCTTGGTAGCCTCTTTTGTTCGGCACTATGTTCTTGGTTGGTTGTGAGTGGTTGCGCGCGAACACAAGTAGAACTATGTTTGTAGGTGTTTATGTTCGCTTTGCTAATTTACGTCCACACGTGCGAACCACATGTTCGGTGTTCGTGTTCGATGTTCACCATGTTCGTGTTCGGTCGTGCGTACACGCCTTTAACAGGTTGATGTGTCGGTAATGTTTTTAGTGTGACATAGATACAGAAGGATTTAAAAAAAAACATTTTTTAAGACATAATTTTTGGCCTATTCGTAGTTTGCTTCCATAGACGACCTCCGTGGCGTAATGGTTACTTCACCTGCCCGCCACCCGGGAGGTCCGGGTTTGAGTCCCGGTCGGTTCATGATGTAAAACGAATTTCTGATTGGCCTCGGGTCTTGGATGTTTATCTATATAATTATGTATTTATTATAAAATATAGTATCGTTGAGTTCCCATGACACAAGTTTCGAACTTACTTTGTGGTCTATCTGTGTGATTCGTCTCAAAAAAAGCACGAGATGCACTCCGGGAGTGCCGGCAGAAGTGAAAACTTAAACATCAACGTTGTGCATTTTTGAATATTACGGAATGGTTAGGGAATCTTACGCTTTTTCGATCAGGCTTTGGATCTGACGCGAGTTTAACATTTAATACCCATCTAAAAAAAAGTGCCAAGCGCCGCTAAAGAAGTTTTCACTACAAAAAGATTTAAAAAAAATACAATGCATCGATTGGTTGAAGAGATACGTACATACGCCCGGGCGTTGCAGATGTGTATCTCACATGACTAATCGATCTATCACTAGACTTAAAAATAATTACGTTTAATTAATTTCTTAATTTTTCAGGGTATTTGGACGTCGAGGTGGAATATCCGCCTCTACACGATGACAGACACGCGCCAGACGACTACGGTTTCATTCAGTCGACTATATACAGCGTCACCGGTGAGTATTCTTGAAATGAAATGAAATCGTTTATTTCAGAAATGAGACCTTCACAGGCACTTTTTCTTGTCATTTACAACTTGTTTAAATAAAGAATATAAACTACGTTATATACTACCACCATTTCGGACACAAGCAAAATGGCGACCGGTAAAAAGAAATGGCGAAAGAAAACCGGTTACGGCCTTTTTTGGCATTTTGTACTTTTTTTTTTCTCTCCTTTTTTTGCCACTCATTAGTTACAATGTAGGTATTCGTCCAAGAATTTTTATATTTTTGCACCTATAAACTTGTATTTGTCTGCACTAATATTATAAAGAGGAAATATTTGTTTGTTTGCATTGAATAGGCTCCGAAACTACTGGACCGATTTCAAAAATTCTTTCACCAGTAGAAAGCTACATTATCAGGGACATAGGCTATAGCTTTTCCCGAAATTCAATGTGGTTTCCACGGGAACGGGTGCGGAACTTCACGCGGACGAAGTCGTGGGCAAAAAAGCTAGTCACATATACAAAGAGAACCGCCACTATTTATGATTTCTATGATGATTATTCAGTAGATATATTGTGTTTGTACTCGGGAATCGCATTCTTATGAATGTGCATAGAAAGATTGATTTGCAATTTGTTAAAAAACGTAAGATTTGAATTTCGCGGACCATTCATTTAAAGACGAAGAGAAAAATAGGTGTTGCCAGTCATCAAAGTCAAATGTCACAATAAGTGTTGCCAGTTCAAAATTAACAAATGTACATTTACCATCTATAATCCTATTAATAAAGGCGAAAGTAATGTGTATGTATGTTACTTCTTCAAGCTCAAATGGCTGGGCCAATATTTATGATATTTGGTATGTAGGTAGCTGATACCTTGGATTAACACATAGGGTACTTTTTATCCCGAAAACCACACGACATCCGTAGGGTTTGGTCAAAAATCTAGATGCGCGCTGCTGTGCATAAAATTGAACGCTGGTAACACCGAGGAAGGGCATCTAGTTTTTTTTAAAGTTTTTTATTTAATTTTGAATGTATTCTTGTTCCAGCCTGCGCCCTAATCTTCATGTTAGCGGTAGTTCTTCTAGTGTCGGCCATATGCAAAATGCATATGAAGAGGGCAGCGTTGAGAAGTTATGCCAACGCCGAGAGAGCAACAAGACATCATTACAATATGCAATATGCACAAGTGAGTAACAATATATGTTTATTTTTTGAAAGAATAATTTCACCTCCTCCCCCCAGGTGGGATTCGAACCCACGACCCCTCGATATCCGGCCGAGTAAAATAGTAGAATCTCAATCTGTAACGATGGGCTACTAAACCTGCTTGGTTGTAAAACCTTCAGGTAGATGGCGTGCTCTGCGACTTACGCAGTTAAAAAGGAATGAGAAATTTCACCACCATTACTAACCTTCTAACGATAGCTCAGTGGTTAGAGCACTCGGCCGGATATCGAGGGGTCGTGGATTCGAATCCCACCTGGGGGGAGGAGGTGAAATTTTTCTTTAAAAAAATCAATTTCAAAAATATGAATGGCTAGTTGCCTAACAACTATAAATAAAAATCATAAATATATGTTTATATAGTATGAAATAAGTGTTTTTGAGTATAATACATTCTCCCTCCCTTCCAGGCGCACCGCTTCCCCCCCTGCTACGAGGCGTCCCGCCTGCTGGAGGGGGAAGGGCGGCCTTCGCCGGCGCCGTCGCCGCTCGCCAGCCCCGACAGGCGCGCGCTGCAGGTCAGCTCGTGTTACATATCGGCACCCAGGAGGTCCCGGGTTCGATCCCCGTAAGGGTCATGATGAAAAACGAACTTTTTCTGATTGACCTCGGGTCTTGGATGTTTATCTATATATGTATTTGTTATAAAATATAATATCGTTGAGTTAGTATCCCATAACACAAGTTTCGAACTTACTTTGGGGCTAGCTCAATCTGTATGAATTGTCCCTATATATTTTTTTTTATTTTATTTATGTGTTGTTTTGTTGTCAAACGAGATCTATGTCATAAAATTAACGCGAGAAGCTAGTTTGTCAATAATATTTGTTCTTTTTTTGACCAGTGCGCGTCGTCGTGTCCCCCGGAAGCCGAAGGCGAAGCCCCCTCGGAGCAGGGCTCCAACGGCGGCTTCGGGCTCGCGAGACTGTCTTCAATATTCTCATCTAGATATCGACAGGTAATTTTTTGAAAATATTTTTTAAAATAATAATTTCCTTCTCACAGAATATCGACGTGAAGCAGCAATGCGTTTCCTTCGGTGAGTGAGAGATCCGGAAGCCCAACTCCTTCCCTGTCCCCTCTTTCCCCCTCCTTTCCTCCAACTTCCATGGTGGACAACGCATTGGTAGCGCCCCTGGTGTTACTGATGTCCATAGGCGGCGGTGACCGCTTTCCATCAGGTGGCCCGCTTGCTTGTTTGTCTACTATTTGACATTAAAAAAACCACAAAAATACAAATCTCTTTATTAATATTAGTGTAGATTTCAACAACATTGCAAAATAACGTACTTGTGACATACATTCTAAATAAGTGAAATTCGATTGTCGAGCACCACGATTTATCGTTACTTATCTTTCAAACCGTGGTGTCTGTCTTTGCTTTTTTTTTATACCACAAAGGTGGCAAACAAGCATACGACACGCCTGATGGTAAGCATCACCGCAGCCTATAGACGCTTGCAATACCAAGTGGAGCTCTGGAGACCTCACTCGCCGTAGGAACACAACATGGCCGAGACCAATGCTATTTGGCTACTCCGGGCTGCTCCGATTTCAGCGGATTATCCGCTGTGCCCTACCTCACTTAAAAAATGCATAATGTAATTAATCTCTTTAAGGTACCAACGCAGTGCTGCGAAGTAGAGATGACGGTTCGTTCGACGTCCCTGAACAACTCGCCGACGCATTCGCAAACAAATACATACAGGAGTCCGACATACTGCGATCTGAATTCAACTGAATTCTACTTCACAAATCAGGTATAAAATTGCTTAATGTTTTTTGTTATAAATATTCTTGAACAAGTCTCACAACGCCATCTACTCCCAAACTAAGCGACTAAGCTTGTACTATGGGTACTAGATTGCTGATAAATATACTTAAATACATTATTTTTTGTAAATAAACACTATATACAGAAAACAGCCAGACGAAATCACACAGATATGTTCATGAACACATATACCTTGCGCAGGATTCGAACCCGCGGCCCTCGGGATAAAATGACCATTGGTAGCCACTCGACCTATCAAACTACGAGTTATTCAAAGCTCCTTAGAAGTTCGTACATTTCCGACTGTCAGCGCCGACGGTCAGCGAGCTGTCAGCGCGACTCTAAAATCAGCCTAAATAAAATTAACTTATTTAATTAATTGATTAATTTATACAAATCATTTATTACTGTATACTCTGACAAGAGAACGTGTTTGTGAAAACCTATTCTCTGAATAATTTTTTGGATTTTTTTTGAATTTTAACTATTTAATATAATTCGTTACCCTAAGGTTGCCTTGAAAAGATTGCTTTTTAGCAATAAGGCCGCCTTGTTGCGATTTCAATAGTGTGTATGTTGTGTTTATGTATACTGTGTCCTAACTATTGTGAATTGCAAATAAAGTATATTCTATCTATCTATCTATCTATTTCAGGAAGCGAGTAATTGTGGGAGGGAATTGAATAGCATGGCGCTGGCGACGCCTGTCGAATATTTTAGAAGACGAGCGTTAAGGTTGAACACGCTGGACAGGTAAAACTTATGATTCGTTTTTTATTTTTTATACAACACAGGTGACATACAAGCATACGGTCGACCTGATGGTAAGCATCACCGTAGCCTATAGACGCTTGCAATACCAAGTGGAGCTCTGGAGACCTCACTCACCGTAGGAACACAACATGGCCGAGACCAATGCTATTTGGCTACGATCTTCTGTAAGGTGGAGGTCCTTCCCCAGACGGGCAAGAAAGATGCGGAGCGGATTATCCGCCTGTGCCCTACCTCTCTTAGCATTATTGACCATAATACATAAAACTGATACAATAGACGGGACTTAATTCTAAATTGCATTCTTTACCAGTAAACCATTGGGAAGTGCAGAGATTCACGAATGCGATTTACTTGTTACTACTAACAACATTAATCAAAATTAATACATAAGTCATACAATAGACATACATACATATCTTATCTTACTAATATGATAAATGAGAAAGTGAGTTTGTTTGTTATTCCTTCACGGCTTGACTAAGCAGCCGATCATTATGAAAATTTGCATACATATTGTTAGGGGTGCAGAGCCCAACATAGGCTACTTTTTATCTCGTGAAAGTATATTGTTCCAATGGGAAAAAAAATTTTCTACTATAGAGGGCGCTGTATCGGCCAACAGATGGCGCCACAAGTCGCGCTATGGGTTGTTTTGTTGTCAAACGAGATCTGTCATAAAATTAACGCGAGCGATGCCGCGGGGAAAAGCTAGTATATAAATATTTTTGATATTATTTTTCATTTTGCTGTCTCTCACGTGACGCTAAAAATAGCGAAGTCCTTTCAATACTTCCTACTCTGATTTATTTCAGTATAAATTCGTTGTGAGTTCCATGACAGCTGTAGTTTTCACCCCGGGACGTCAATGAGCTTCATCGCTTATTGTCAATCTGAGGCCGGGATTAACAACACAACACATTCCCACAGTTAATAATAATAATAATAAATATATAGGGACAATTCATACAGATTGAGCTAGCCGCAAAGTAAGTTCGAAACTTGTGTTATGGGATACTAACTCAACGATATTATATTTTATAACAACTACATATATAGATAAACATCCAAGACCCGAGGCCAATCAGAAAAAGTTGTGTGAAGACACATCGGTGGGAGTGTGTGGCTTGTCCCAATGAGATTTTTTTCTTTCTTTACTATATGTTAGTTGCTTTATATGGAAAAAGTTGGCAAACGAGCAGGCCATATGACCGTGGATCATGAATTACAATTGAAAATAGGAATAATTTCATTTGATAGTCACTATTATTATAAATAAAAATAGTATATATTTAAAAGATCATGAACAGACTGTATCAGCCTTCATACCATACCATTGCCACCACATTGTGCAAATAAAGAAATTTGATTTAATTACATTTTTTATATCTTTCAGAGTAATGGACGAAATTGACAACCGCCAAAGACCATTCACATTACAACTAGGTCGTTTTCAATTGAGCATACCGAAATTCGGCAGGAGATCATCACACGATAGGCGACCTGATACACCAAACGTTGCAGAGATCAATATTGACGACCTGGACTTCGTTAGACTGAACTCCAACGATACTTATACACTTAATGGAAGAACTATAAGATTGTTGGGTGCGAATTTTGAGAATTATCCTGTGTTACCGGACGGTACGTATTTTTATATAAATGTAACACTATCTTTTTTTGCCTGCGACTTCGTCCGCGTGAAGCTCCGGACCCGTTCCCGTGGGAACCACATTGAATTTCGGGAAAAGCTATAGCCTATGTCACTCCCTGATAATGCAGCTTTCTACTGGTGAAAGAATTTTTGAAATCGGTCCAGTAGTTTCGGAGCCTATTCAATGCAAACAAACAATCAAATCTTTCCTCATTATAATATTAGTATAGATACCAACCCATAATCATCCCACTGCTGGGATACGGGTCTCCCCTAAATCGAAGATGATTAGAGCGTACTCTGCCACGCTGCTCCAATGCGGATTGGCCGGTGTCTGGTGTTTTTAACACCTGAATGCTACTAACTTGACTTAACGGATTACATGCATCGACAAGGACTTTTTAAACCCATCCAAGTACTGACTAATGTTGTCGTTGATTAACTTGCGTGATCGTTGCAGTTTGACACGCACAACGAAGCCATCGAATAATTAAACAAATGATTTTATTTATTCATTTCAGGTACAAGACCACCACCATACACAGAAGCCATGAGGTACAAATTATACGGTCCCCCACCGGAATATTTAAGCAGAGACGCATTAAACTCTAATAACGTTACACGTAACGATAACGTCGACGAAGAAGCGAGAAATAACGTTGAGATGCCACCGAACTACGACGAACTAGCATCAGGTGTCGACAGAAACGCTAATAACGTAAATAACAGTGTTATTAACGGTAATAACGATTTACGTAACGTTGCTGTTACAAATAACGAACCAAGTAGCAGTCATAACGTTACAAATAACGCGTTAAGTTGCAGTTTCAACGCTACAAATAACGATAATAGCAGTGGTAATAATGCTATCGTTATAAATAATGGTGTAAGTGACATAAAAGCTACGAATATAGCTTCGAGTAGCAGTTTTAACGGAAACAACGCTTCAAATAGCAGTTATAACGGAAACATCGTTACAAATAACAGAAATGGTAATGATTATGATACACAAGCTAGTACAAGTTATAATAACGAATCAATAAGTTCTGTTATTGACAATTTA
This sequence comes from Endotricha flammealis, assembly GCA_905163395.2. NCBI lineage: Eukaryota > Metazoa > Arthropoda > Insecta > Lepidoptera > Pyralidae > Endotricha > Endotricha flammealis. The sequence continues at coordinate 626,914 of LR990882.1, read as the reverse complement.
CCAGCTATTGATAGTGATTTCAATGCTAACGAGACGATAGAAACTGTTATTGTAAAAAACGATGGTAATAACGTTATAAATAACGTTATTTGTAACGGTAACGAGTGATTTTAATTAATATTTTCCAACTGTGTACGTTATTATAATAATACACAAGAGTACCGTAACTTCGTTTGCGTCTTTCCCGTGGGAACTTAGGAAAATCCTTTTATGTATCATAGTTACGGGGAGTCTGTAAAAAATATCAGCTCCTGTACCCATGGGAATTTAAAAAAAGGACTGGTTGCACTCTGGGAGTGCCGGCTGAAGTGAAAACTTAAACATCAACGTTGTGCATTTTCGGATATTTCGGAATGGTTGGGGAATCTTACGCTTTTTCGATCTGGCTACGGATCTGACGCGAGTTTAACATTTTTTACCAATCTAAAAAAAGTGCCAAGCGGCTCAAAAGAAGTTTTCACTTCAATAATCTAACCATATTATTTTAATGTCGGTAACATAAGTACAAAAATACAGTTTTTATTTATTATTATAATGACGACATAGTATTTAGATTAGTGCCTTAGGTACCCTAGTTAGTGTCTGTAGTTACCTACTTGTAACTGGTGAGGTTTTATAAATATATATTCTTTTACGAATCACACAATCCCAAACTAACATCCGAACCCGATCAATTCTTTTTTTGTTCTTATGTCGGATTGAAAATGGCATATTACTACTCTTTAAACAATCGATGCATTGTATTTTAATCTATAAATATATAGGGACAAATCACACAGATTGAGCTAGCCCCAAAGTAAATTCGAGACTTGTGTTATGGGATACTAACTCAACGATACTATATTTTATAACAAATACATATATAGATAAACATCCAAGACACGAAGAGAATCGAACCCGGGACCACCTGGGTGGCGGTCTGGCGTGGTTACCATTACGCTATAGAATTAAACTATCAATACTTGCGTCAAATCAAATCATCAGAGAATTGAGAATGTATATTGGGTTCGGCCGTTACATATTAGTTATTAGTTTACGTAACTTTAACGAAAAATAGCAGCTAATTTTAACCGTTATTTTTTGTTATAACAAAAATAGCAGTTTTTTTAACAGTTATTTTTTGAAACCTCACCAGTGTTGCCAGTTAAACGTTACCCCAAAAAAGCGGGTATTGCCATAAACTTATATAGTGATATACTCATTGTAAATATGTTAGTTTGTAAGTGCATATCTCAGTAATTTATGTCGTAAAAAAACACTTCATACAATCACAGTTCACGACGATATACTGTGTGAGGGTACAGTCGGCCAATGGAAGAGGTGATCACGGCCTTAAATATGATTCAGTTCCAGAAGTTTTCTAAATATTTCGAAATATAAATTTACTAGAAAAGTACAATATGAATACTTACTCAGTAAGTATTCATTTTCAAGTGCCATCGGATTTCTGGCCCCGAACATTCTCCTCAAGTATTTTACGATATGAATACTTAGTACTTTAAAATTTTCTAGTAGTAAAACCATTCACGCAATATTTAGAAATCTTAAATGTGATTTAAAATGATCAACAACCAGACCAAAAAGCAAACAGACATGGTCATGCAAACTTTGCCTTGCGCATAATTCGAACCCGCGGCCCTCTAGATAAATTCCATTGTGAGCCATTCATCCACCGCCCTGTCGGATCTTAACCGTTTTTATTGCGACAATAAGACTCGCATATTATATATCTTGCGCAAATTTTGTATATACTATTTCTAGGTAATTGTGTACTTAAAAAAATATTAGATTATATTTCGGAAAAAATCTAGATGTTATTATTAAAAAGATATTAAATTTTAAAACTCCCGACTTTGAGAAAAAAAAACTCAAATTTTAATAATTTTTATTCTAATAGCGGATTATACTAGACGACGAAGTCATGCCTATAGGCGGCTTTGAAACACTGGCCTCTGCCAAACCGCATTGGAGCAGCGTGGCAGAGTACGCTCTAATCACCTTCGATTGAAGGGAGACCCGTATCCCAGCAGTGGGATGATTATGGGCTGATATGATGATGATAAATCACATAAAGGTTTGCACCGAGCGGGAATCGAACTTACACCTCTTATGTCGGGAGTAAAAGCACTCGATGTTAAATATTAATTATTCAAAATTATATAAACTGTCCTGAATTTATTTCTCGTTTAGACAATGAAAGAGATGATCAGGGTTAGAGATCTAAGAACAAATATTTTTATGCTAATAATACATAAAATAGAATAGAATTCACGTTTACGTCGACATGATCGAATGCGACAAAAAAAACTCGGGAGCAGCGTGGCTGAGTACGCTCTAACCCCCTACGATCGAAGGGAGACCCGAATCCCTGCATCCTCATCATATCATCCCAGATGATTATGGGATGATATGATGAGGAAAAAAGTATTTGATCTTAATTTCTCCACTCTGCATGCAGACTCTTATGTGTACGGAAAATGAAGTTTAGATAAGTCGTTTAGGAGTATACAGATGTACAGTGCTACAAAGGTCTTTATGGACGTGGCCGAAATTGGAACTACAACTCCCGTTCATATTGTATGTCACTTTTTGACAGTTCGCCTTTGACAAAATGTATGAAAATTGCCACAGTAACGCCCTCCTACAAACGTCATACATTTTGTCAAAGGCGAACTGTCAAAAAGTGACATACAATATGAACGGGAGTTGTAGTTCCAATTTCGGCCACGTTCATAAAGACCTTTGTAGCACTGTAATTAATACATGAACAATAATAAAAATAACATATCATTAATGAAATAATTATTTATTGGGCATATTCTCATAACTCATTTCAAACTTTTTAAGATTATTCGTCGTTCGATTTTTATCAATTTTTGTTGTCAACTCGCGTCACAAAGTACAACTAAGTAAAAATGTATTGAAACTAAATTATTATAACATTAATTCTTCGTGCGAGATGACGAATGACTCGTTTTAAAATATTTAGTATTTTCAAAAACACACAAAAATAAAATTATTTTGTCGGAGCACGTCTGGGGAAGGAAGAAGCTTGTCTGCCACCTTAATGGTATAAAAATTTTTTTTTTGCGAGTTTTCGAAAATATCTATTAATGACCACCGCCGTATGTACCCCTGTGTCAATAATCTTGCCCACTCATCTTAAAAGTAGAAATATTAGGAAAATTATTTTTCTGTACTTTCTTATTGTATAATTGATATGATGCGTAAAATTATGGTCGTCTCATTAAATAATAATTGACCAGTGTAATCGTTAGGACTTGCTAATAATGTACCACTTGGCTCCATTGCTGGGTCCTGAATGACTTTTTTTCCACATAAATCCAATATTATTCCCTGCTACCACTTGACTCCATTTCGAGTCACGAAGAAGTAAAAGATGTGCTCAATATAATGAAAGCGAGTAGCCATTACTAGAGATTAAATTTTCTACACCATTCCCACAGCGCCATCTGGTCCCAATGTTACAGACCAGTGCAAAAATTCAGCTTGCCCGGAATCAAAGTAGTGTAAAAAAAAATATGACTGGTGTATCAGTGGTATGAAAAAAGAAAAAACTATAGACCATTCACGGTTATTTTACCTCTGACAGATGTAAAAACAGGTTTTTCTATAGCTAACTGCTCGAGCAAATTTGAAAATCCTTTCAATATTTCCTACTCCGACTATCTTCTCTCTGATTAAATTCGTTGTGAGTTCCAAGACAGCTGTAGTTTTCTCCCCCGGGACGTCAATAAGCTTCATCGCTTATTGTCTATCTGAGGTCGCCGTTGTTGATCCTGGCTACACAGGAGACACATCGGTAGGAATGTGTGGTGGGCTTGTCCCGATAACTGCTCGAGCAGCCCGTCTTATGTCGGCTCACACAAGGCTGGTTTATATTGATACAGTAGGTGGCGCCAGCATCACTGGACTCCGGCGTTCGACTGACACTGGATCGCGTCGTTTACTTACACGCGTCCAGTGGCGCAATTATGCTTACAAAAGATGATGTCGTTTTGATGTCAATATGATGTTGGTTGATCCCAAGTTGACATGGTATTATAAAATAAATACGTGTTCGATGTTCACCATGTTCGTGTTCGGTTGTGCGTACACGCCTTAATACATCTGTCAAGAGGCAAAATAACTGTGAACGGAGTAGTATCTAATTTGACACGTTTATCATTCCAATTGTAAACTGGGTCGTAAAGTGTTTAATTTTTTTTCAGTGCACCTTAGTCGTTTACTAGACGCCAACGCTCCTGGCCCGCGAAGTCGTGAAATAATTTTGCACTAGGGCTGTGTGCGCGTGCCAGGAGCGTTGGCGTCCAGTATATAATCTCTCGAACATCATTTATTCAATAGTTACATTATTAGCAAGTTGATTTTTTGTTTGTAAAATTGTGTGTCGACAGTACAAAGTACAAGAGTCCAGCCTTTATAATGCCTTAATAATAGTTGTAAGACATAAATATATACTTTAGAAGTTAACATGTGTATTATTGTGAAGAAAAAATTTAAAAACACCAATATCTCGGAAACAGATAACTTTTGAAATAAAAATAATGAATTTATGATCAGGAACAAAAAGTGCATTATCGTGTTGACTTCAAAATCTGCCTTCACTGATGAAATTTTGCTATGGTCTTTCTTCGGGGCGTCTTGACCCGGAGACTGTATTCGTAGACTGTATCTCGACTCAGTAGTCGAGACCGCATGAATACGCTGCTTGCATATTACATGATAATTGCAAAGAACAAGAATGCATAAGCCAAAAGTTAAAGAAAAAAATTGATGAATAGGTACTTTGACTTCACTAAAAACAAGAACTGTTGTTTGTTTGATATTAACAAAATACTAAACACGATACCTAACTTTTTTTTTTTTTTTTTTTTTTTTAATCTTTATTTAATTTAGGGACTTTGGTCATACAATGACTATGTCAGTCCCATCGTAACTTATACATAAGTTTTACTGTCTAGAATACAAATGAAAAATAGTTTGAGCTGTGGATGAATTTGGGTTGGCTAAAATGCTCTGAAATATCCCCACATCAAGAAAATTTAACCTAAAAGTGTTTACTAAATGGTGTCTGATTGGTGCGTTGCGGACACATTCCACAAGTATGTGATACAAATCCTCAACCTTATCACACATATCGCAGTTCGGAGAGTTAACTTTACCCATTAAAAACGCAAATGAATTCACCGGATAGTGTCCAGATCGCATCCTCAGAGCCGTTACAACGTTCTGTCTATTAAGGTTGCAAAGCGAGAACCACGGAACGTGAGGAGGCTCACTTTGTATGCTTTTGTACCAAATTCCTTTACTTAGGGATCTCTCATCAAAATATGTCTTCCACCTGTTGTAACATTTCATTTTATACTTGGGTAGCATTTCACTATGACTGGGAAGTATATTTGATAACAGACCCTCTTCTATGGCTTTTTTGGCATATGTGTCGGCCTCCTCATTTCCCGACAAACCTATGTGCGCCGGGATCCATTGCAATGTCAAAGATTGTCCGTTTTGACGTGTCAATTGTATTTGTTTTAAAATATCGTAGGTAATTGGCATTCCAATTTTTCCCGCCGAACATTTAAGAATGTGTTGTAGCGCACTTTTGCAATCGGTGAAAACAACGATTTGTTTCTTCTTTAAGGTATGTATATAGCATAAAGCTTTGAAAATAGCATACAGTTCGGCTGTCATAATGCAAAAACCAAAGTCAATTTTAAACATCTGAACATAATTATTACAGGGGTCGTAAAAAGATGCACCTAAACCATTTTTTGTTTTAGAGCCATCGGTGTATATGGTGTAGCATTGGCCATATCTTTGATGTAATTCTTGTATGACGTCAATTTTTAATGAATTTACTTCATACATTGTTTTGGCCTTTGTGATAGCATTTAACTCAATTTTAATTATATTTGATAAGTCTATGTAAGAAACCCAGTTATCTAGAGAAAACATATCTAAAGGATTAGCAGAGTGCAAGTTTTCATGTTGAACTTCATTATAAGTGGTGGCTAACAAAAATTTCTTCTTCTTATTCCAGTACCTTACATCGTTTAATGTATGAAGACAAAGTAATAAATTTTTAATAGTATTTTCAGACCATGACTTGCTTTTTAGACAGTATTTATAAGCGAGGTATAGTCGCCTAAGCGATAAAGGTGGTAAACAAAGGTCGCTTTCCATCACGTGTATAGGTGTTGTCTTAATAAAACCTCCCACAATTCTTAACGCTATATTTTGGAGTTTATCTAATTTGGAAATATGAGTAGTTGCCGCGTTATCATAAATAAATCCACCGTAGTCTAGTCTGCTTCGAATAGTGGATATGTAAATTCTGCGTAGATGTATAGGATGTAGACCCCAGCCTGAACCAGCGAGTACTTTCAATAATGATAAATATCTATTTGACTTTTCGAGTATTTCATTAATTTGTTTTTTCCAGCGTAATTTTGAATCTAGCCATATTCCCAAATATTTTACGTTATTTACTTGTTCTATCTCCAAACCACTAATATTAATAGAAGTTTGATTGTTTTTACCACCTTTAGAAAAAATGCATGTTTTTGTTTTGTGACTTGATAATTCTAAGCCCAGCTGATCCAAAAGTATGATAAGGAAATCCAAAGATTTTTGGATTTTAATAACGTTCTCATTTAAAACTTTACCACTAACAAATAAAACAAAATCGTCTGCATATTGGCTTAAACACGTGTCTTGTATGTTACGGCATATGTCAATAGTAACAATGTTGAATATTAAGGGAGATAAGGGGTCGCCCTGTGGGATTCCACTATAAGTCTGTCTACTGTAGAAACTGTTGTTTTCGTCTAGTCTAATATTAAGATGCCTTTCTCTTAGATACTCCCAAAGATATCGACAAATTTTACTTCCTTCATTCAATTCATTCAATTGATTAACTACTGCATTAACCAAAATATTGTTATAAGCTCCTTGAATATCCAAAAAGCAAGCCACGGTGTGTTGATTTTTCGAAAAACCAATATAAATTTCTGTTGTGAGTCGCACCAGTGGTTCTAAAGAGGATTGTGCTCTTCGAAAACCGTTGGTACTTGGCGATAAAATCTTTTGGTGTTCAACATACCACTCCAATCGTTTTAATATCATTAAGTGGAAAATTTTACATAGACACGACAACAAAGCAATCGGGCGCAACTTTGACTCAGGATCATTTATTTTTGGTATAGGGATAATCAAAGTATTTCTCCATTGATGAGGTATACATCCAGTTCTATAAATTAAGTTATATAAATTTAGTAAGTATTCTTTGGCGTTATCTGGCAAATTGTATATCATGGAGTATGTTATTTCATCATTACCAGGGGCAGTATCTTTTGATTTTAAGGAAACTTCCATCTCATATCTAGTGAAATCCATATCTAGTTGTGGATTGACAGAATTAATCGAAGGACTTTTAGGGGTAACATAACATGGCGTAAGGGAGTTTATTAATTCTTTTTTCTTTTCGTCTGAAACACAGCTGCGTGCTCGACTATTACCTTTCATCCATCTCATTTTTCTCCACATCTCAGTTGCTGACGTAGATTCATCAATGCTGTTACAAAAGTTATACCAGTTGTTTGATTTTGCTTTGCGTATGAGACGTTGAGCTTCTGATACTTTTGCTTTTAAAAGATTGTGATTAGCATCATTTGGATTTCGCCTAAATTGTTTGAGAGCTAAACGTCTTTGTGCTACTACTTTTGAGATATCTTGATTCCAATAAGGTTTAGCTACAAACCTGGAGGTGGGGTTTGTACAAAATTTGATTAGTGGAATATTTCTATTTACAGCCGAAAATATTTCATTTACAAAATAATCATACACGACCTGTACATTATCCATCGTAAAATCAGATCTCGAAAATTTTAAAGCTAATTCATCTTTGTATTTGTTCCAATCAGCCTTTTTAAAGTTTCTTCGGTTGATATTTTTAATGGAGTCTTGATATGTTAAACGTATTTTAATAATGCTATGATCGCTTCCTAAAGTTTCATTAGAAATATCCCAGTTAAAGTTCATTGATATATCGGTGGAGCAAAATGAGATATCAGGTGACGTTTTATGAATATTTCCATTAACCATTTTAATACGCGTGTGTCTATTATCGTTTAGTGAGATATACCCATATTCAAGAGTGGAGTCATGTATTTGTCTACCCCTAGTATCTGATTTAGACGACCAGTTGCTGTGATGCCCATTAAAATCGCCGAGTATCATTGAATGAGATGGAAACTTTGAAAAAACATCATCCCAATCACTTTGTTGCGTATTAATAGATGATGGACAATAAACAGAAATTACATTACTTAATAAATTACAATTTAGTATTTTAACGTGAATAATTTCAATACCTGGGTTACTTACATTTATGTGGCATGCGTGTGATTGAATAGATTTGTGACAAATGATTGCCACTCCGCCATATGAATCTGATCGGTCTTTTCTATAAATGTTATATCTGCTAATGTTTAAAATTGATTCCGGTTCAAACCAGGTCTCACTCAGAACAGCAATATGTATTTTTTCCTGATTTAACAACAATTCAAAATCAACTAATTTTGGTCTTAAACTCTGTGCATTCCATTGTAATATGTTAACGTTAAATATTTGATTGCAACCCATGTTTGAAAATGTTCATAATTTTGTCCAAAAATTCTCCGTCTTTTGCATAGTTAAAACACCATTTCATAATCTCCTCTATAAGCAATGTCACACTTGAGCTAATTTTCTGTTCAAACGATGCTTCAGATAAAATAATTTGTTTCATCTTGTAGTAAATTTTTATAATGGAAGAAAAAAATGTGCTCTCCTTCTTTTTTTTAACTTCTTGGTAATCTTCTCTATCTGCTCCTTCATTAGAATCTACTTCGTCGTGATCTGTTTCTTCTAATACTTTTGTCACTGTTTTCTGTTTCTTATTGTTTTTCTTTTTATATTGTTTGAACGGAGTATTAAGAATTACTGACGTATTGTCATCGTTTTCCTCCGTGGCGAAAGGAGTGACTGCTTCATTTTGTTTGTGTTGTACAACTTCTTTATATGATCGGCTTAGCACATTGGCATTAAAAGTATTTACAGACTTTCCTTAGATATAATATGTGAGGTCTCGTAATTTTTCTTCTTTAGTAAAAATTCCGAAAGTGCTTTTTTATATGTCCAGTTATTTTCACTCATTAGTGAACGTATATCCTTTTCCTTTAGGTATACGGAGCATGTTTTATCCATAGCCCAATGCTTTCCCTTGCAATTAATACAGACATAATTAACGGTATCGCAATTCTCATGATCACCAGCACACTTCGGACATTTTTTTTTGTTGGTTTGGCAAAAATTTTTTAAGTGTCCATACTTCCAACATGTGGAACACTGTGATACTGGGAATACGTATGCGTCTACCTTGAACCGGCATCCATATCCTAAAACATATGGCGGCAAGGTGGCACTTTGAAAACACAGGCGAATTGCTGTGCTGTCTACCCAGTGGCCCGTAATGTCTAAGCGTTTTAATCTACGCACAGAACTTATCTTATAATTACATTCGAGTGTTTCCATAATTTCACTTTCTTCTATAGTTAAATCGATATTTTTAATTATACCGTATGTGGTGTTAACCTGCGTTGTATATTGACATCTGATATCCAGTTCTGCTAATTTTTGACAATTTAATAATTTTTCTGCGTCTTCTTTATATTTAAGTGTTATATGACATTTATAGGGTCCTTTGTATCTAATTTCTAGTATATCTTTAATATCAAAAGTCTTTAATAATTTTGCCATACCAAATTGTTTCGGTAATATTTGTTTCGAAAACATAGAAATTTCATAACTCTCGTCACAGAAATCCATATCGATTAAATCATTACTAGATGTCGAAAGGTTTCGGCGGCGAGTCGTTCGTTTCTTACGCCTAGTAACAGTTATAAATTCACCGTCATCATCTTCGATTTCTTTACTCCCTTCAGAGTCATCACGTGGTCGCTTCTCTGCGCTTTTGTGTTCCGCAATACACTCATTGTCGTTGACAGATAATTCGTTCAACGGTGTGGGTGGATTCTGTATCACACACTCATTCGAATCGGTATAACTAATTGATCTCTCAAAAGTATCCATTTTCACACCAATTGACTCATACGAGAACGTAAATATGCTGACACAAAACAGATAACGACGCCCACGCACGCACGCTCGCTGCGACCGTCCGCGCCGAACTGATACCTAACTTGTATCTTGCTTGAGCATCATCTGGTAATTTAGGGAGATACCGACAGCGTTATACCTATCTTAGATAAATTTTGTTAAGGGCATGCGAAGTAAACAGTGCCGTACCACTTGGAAAACGTCGATTCAATAACCAGTCTCAATAATACAATACTTATGTATAGGCGAGCCTGAAACAAACCGTATAAAAAAATATTTCCAGTACAGACGGACTTCCCTTGTGTACCCACCCTTCAACGGCCAAGTTACACAACATTAACTAAAATAATAAAGAAATCGCAGTAAGGAACCTTAGACTTGGCACGACTTTGTCCAGATTTCTTTTTAGAGATAAACAAGCAGCTCTATCGAGATTTGGCTAGTTTTTAGGGTTCCGTAGTAAACTACAAGGAACCCTTATTGTTTCGCCATGTCCGTCTGTCCGTCCGCGGTCTAGCGCCTAGACGCTGATGCTAGAAAGCTGTAATTTGGTATGTATACTCATATTAACAATGCTAACAAAGTGGTAGAATAAAATTTCGAAAAATATTTTTTTTGGGGTGCCCCCCCCCCCCCCTACAGGTAAAGTAGGAATGATTTTTTTTTCACACCGACCCCACGTTGTGGTATCGTCAGATAGGTCTCTTAAAAACATTGAGGGTGTGGGAAGATCATTTTCCGATATATAATAATCCGCTTGCGAATTATTTACATTTAACGCGTCAATTTTCGTTTTGCACGGTGGTCCCCCCCCTCTATCTCCGAAAGTCTCGAGTTTAGAAATTTGAAAAAATTCATGCTAGTAGTCCATATAGTGAACCTACAAGGAAAACTATAACGGCTAAGTAGGCACTACTAGTTACGGAGTAATAGCCGACGAACTTATGAAGTAAAATTTCTTTGACGAAAACGTACAAATGACAGAAAATGGCATTGTACTCATCTGCAAGCAATAAATGCATAGCCAATACGGAACCCTACATTGTGCGTGGCCCGACACGTACTTGCCCGGTTTTTTACAGAATGTTTTTGGTGTGATTATACTTGCTTCACGTTGCTTCTCAGCGTAGCTGTGTATTTGACGAGCAAATGTCATTCTTGTACAGTCACCTCCATAAATATGTAATCACTTTAGTACCTTGTCACTATAACATTGTTGACATGATCACTCAAATGTCTTAAGTAATTGAAATGATATACTAAAGTGATTACATATTTATGGAGGTGACTGTACATAGCTAAATAAATAATTTCAATCGAAAATACTTTATCATCTGTAGGCTCTCGCGGGCATTTAGACACGTCATTTACAGCATTGTCCTTCTGTGTTAAATAACCATCCATAGTAGTTTATCTTAATGGCTTCTGTCGTGTCTTAAGCGACACATAGACAATTTCGCCAATGTCGAGTATTACAAATGAACACTTTTTAGCAAAAAAGTACACTTTATAAAGGCAACGTGGTACGGTGAGGATCCGAGGTCGCCATCTTGACGACCTTCGTTGACAAGGCGGCGATCTCGAATCCAACCATCCATTTCGGAAACCAATCAAAATGACAAGGAAGAGAAATGGCGAAGGAAACCCAACCCAATAAAAGAATTAAGGCAGCAATAAAAAACAATAATTTGTAATATAATTATATATTAAATATAATTTTACCCTATCGCATTATAATTCACCCTTAAAAATAATAATATTTACAAGGAAAATTCTAAGCTTACAACTATACATATTAACCTAAAAATGGAAAAAAAATCACTAAAATTTTTAATATTTTTTTTGGAATAAATACCTATTTATTTTATTTATTCACGATATACAGATATGTGCAAATTAATATAATTACAATTCATATGTACAATAAGGCCCTTTGTATACGAGGCGGCTCGAATTCAACTCGATCGAGACTTATTTCAAAATGTACTTTTCAAATAGGTATTCTTTAGGCGTGAAGAAACATAAATGGCGATAAGACGAATAAAAAGGGCAAGCAGGGCATTAAATATGATTCATTTTCTAAATATTGCATGAAGGGATTTACTTTTATTAATAGTATTAATTTTGTATGCAATTACAAAGTTTCATAACGCTTACATCATTAGCATTATAATCTTTGCTCTTAGTTCTCTACCCCTGTTACTTAGTTGACTGTACTTGTTACATAGATCCAATCAATTCCCATGGCGCTATACAGAACACGTATATATGAAAAGTCTCAGACGAGTTGCAAGCGAATCGACGCGTGGACAAGAGGCCCGAGGGCCCGTTTTAACATTTGTTCATAACCCAGATCCACACCAGACGATCGAAATGCGCGCGGCAGGATCTCGATCCAATGGACGCTCTATAGGAATCGCATTGGATCGTCTGGTCTGGATCTGGCTATTGATGAAACTTCAGATAAATCTAAGAACTTTTAAGACACACTCAGGAACAAAAAAAATAAGTTAGATGACCGATAATAACCTCGGAGTCGCTCTTTTTAGCTTAAAAAAAACAGAGAATCGTTGGTCTCTTTCTAACATACAGCCAGTTGCCCATCTCCGCACACGACACGTGTCTGATACCAGTCGCGCGCTTCTCGAGTTGCAATGGCGGTCGGCATAATATCGTGTGATAGTTCTACTACTACTAATTACTAAATGTTAGAAGGTCATTGACTTCAATCTTCATCTTTTTGTTCCGAGTGTGTCATTTAAAAGTTTCTTTCTTTATCTGATAAATACGCTAACCGCAACTTAGCTAAAGGTCCAAAAACCTAAACTAAGATCAATCAGTAAAGTTTCAATTAAAATATCTGTTGTCACATTCGCACTTATACAATTCTCATCAAGAATGACAGTGACAGAACATGTTTTTGTTTGCTTGATCTTTCTTTCGAAGGACCATTTGACAACACTGTCAAAATATCCCATGTCAAAGTGACATTACTTTAACAGGTGTCACTTCGACAGTCGCGTAATGTCACTTTGACAGACCGATACTGTCTGGTATTTTTATTTCTCCAAAATGCATGCCATAATTTTGTAAAATGTCATTTATAATTTGATACACAGTTTTCGATAATTACGAAATAGCCTTTTGTACCACGAGGTCCACTCTATCATAATGCTCTGCGTTTATTAAGATGCATCCCTCGATGGTATATCCATACCGCAGTTAATTTTCGTGAAGTGACATATGTTTACGAAAATAAAATCACTCCATTTTTATTAGATATAAACGATTTTTTTGGAATGCTAAAGGATTGGGAAAAACAGTGCTAAAACGAAATTTTTGCAGTTATTTTCGAATATCTTTTAATTCAACTATATTTTTGAATTTAATAAATAAAACTCAAAAATAGTAACAATTCTAATTAAAACGTAAAAACAACTAATTTTACAAATTTTTGTATTAATTAATTTTGAAAAATTATAATACATATTTATATGTATATATAATTAATTATACATACAATAATATATACATACGTACATGGAAAATATATAGGAATGGTTTTTTTAAACATAAATGCAGAACACAGTCTGAATATACAGAGAAAGATATTTTAATTTTAATAAGTTTTTTAAGTGTAGATGGTCGGATCGGGATACGGGTCTCCCTTCAATCGAAGAGGATTAGAACGTACTCTGCCACGCTGCTCCAATGCGGATTAGCAGAGGCCAGTGTTGTTAAGGCCACCGACTTGGCGTAAAATACAGTCATCCATAGACAACCGCCGGGACCGACGGCTTAACGTGCCCCCCGAAGCAGGGAGAAGCTCGAGATAACGAAATCCAAATACTGGCTAGCATCGACGTTGCTTAACTTGTATGTTCGTTCTTAGAGCGCGACACACAGCGACGCCATTCGAGCTCCTTTTTGGTTTAATTATTAAATAATTTTTCCCGGAATAAGTTATGGCTAGTTGAAATTAGAAAATTTATTGACCAACCTACACTGTTTCATATTACAATCTATTTTGACAAGAAATTGTAATTTGACTTTGACAAATATTATCACATTGACATAACTATTTACATTATTTGTCAAATTTGTGATTGAATTATTAACTATAATTGAATTATCCATATTTTGTGTATTTTTTTTACAAATTATTATTATGACAATTGTCAAAAATGTGTTGACTCTGCAACCTCTGTCAAAATTTAATATTTGACATTAATTTTCATTAATTAGTCATGAACTATGGAATTGGAAACTCCTAAAAGATGTCTTAATTTACATAACTGACAAATATACATTAATTTGACATAATTAAGCTATTAAAAACTTGTGATCAGCTGTAGGAATTATGACTATTTATTCACTTTGACAAAACTTTTTTACATAATAAACTGTCAGTGATTTTGACAGATATCTTACATATGACGACATATTGACATAATTACATTTACAGATGTGTGATCGACAGTTGACAGACGTGAAAAAATATACATATGATAGGGATACATATTATTCAGACTAGTTACTTTTATTCGCGGCGATAGGCGGTTTAGCCGCTTTCAGTAGCGAAACGCAACGAAAAAAACAAGACAGTCGCTGTAAAACGCGATCAAAAGTAGCTATTCTGATTAAGTCCAAAGTCAAAGTTATACTGTCAATATCAATTTGACATTATTACTGTCAAAGTTGTGATCAATTAGAAGAATTTGACACTCCTGTCAAAAGTTCTTTTTTGTATGTTCAACTATTGACACTCCTATCAAAGTTATTGACAGACTTTGACATTAAACTGTCAAACTAGTAATCAACTGTTGACACAGCTTTCCATACTCCCTCTGATCGCCAGAAATCCTCCTCATCTTCAAACCTTTCTTCTCTTTAAACTTATTCTCGCAAACTACCAATTCTATTTGAATGCCGTTCGAATATTCCAAATTCAAACCTGACACTTCGTCTTCTTTCTGATTGGTCTCAACAAATATACTCTGTGGGGGTACCCTAGAATTTATAGCTTCTTTTAACAACTCGACGATTCTTTGGGAATCTAACTTGGAACAGACCGTCGATAGTGCAACTTCATAGTATTCCTGCATACAAGATACTTTCTGGGGACTTAATAATATAGGTATTTTCTGTTCTTCAGGCCTACATACTTCAGTTAACCTCAGATCCATAGTAGATCTTTGTAACTTGTCTATTTCCTCAGCATCTTCGTTGCATTTTTCTAAGCAATGTCTACTGTTATCCCTAGGTAGGTATACATCTTCGCAATACTCCCTAACTTCACCTAAAACACCCTGAGCAGAGAAAGAAGACCTAGGTGTTTCACCTTTTTCGGAAAAACTCCCTCTACCAAAATCACTACGCTCCGAAAATGAACATCTACCATAATCCCCACGTTCAGAGAAACTACCTCTATCGGAAAAGGAGAAGCTTTCTCTGTGCTCAGAAAAGCTACCTCTATTTTCGCTAAACCCCGAACTAATTGATACGATATTAGAATAGATAGATTGAACATTATGTTCGCAGTTGGGCGATACATTAGCAGAGTCATTGCTTAACGAATCATCGCTGAAACCCAACGATTTGTCACTGCCACGTCTTGGATATTTAATCTCCTCACTCAAGAATTTATTTTCTTCTGGTGTTGTCATTTCCGTGTCTTTCTCTTCAATTTCAATTGGGGGTGGCGGCTCGGTTTCTTGACTGACCTTCCTGCCTATACCCTTAGTAATTGATGGTCTATCATCCAAATCTGAGGGTTCAGATATGACGAATTGTGGTAATCCATATTTTAAATTCTCTAAACTGTCCATACTGTCCTCTGAAGATGATGCAACTAAAGTAATCTCGGATCCTAAACAATCCGTTAGACTTATTTGTGGATGTGTTGGGTTGTAATTTTGAAACTGTCTTTCAATTTTGTCTCCATTCGATATTTCCTCCTGGATCATGTCTAGTGGAGATCCAGGGTTAGAAATAGGGGAATTATTTAAAGATCTATGAGCTACTAAATGTAGTTGTGGATGTATTAATAACTGCTGATATTCTACGTCTGCATTACTTCTTAAGTCTAAAGGTGTATTGCTAGCCTGTGGTGTCCCTCTAGTTATGGAACCTGTATGTAGATAGCTTAAGCTTTCAGTGATTTGATGTAGTGGTGATCCTGGGGACGCTGGAGATGTGTGTCCCGAGTATAAAGTGTAATTTCCATATGTATGTATCGTTTTTAAGATTTCCTGCGATGCATTTATATGAGGTAACAGTAGTGTGAGGAGGTTTATACCCATTTTTAATGCGACATCCTGTAACAGAAATAATTTTATTTTAATTAATAATTTATGGCACAGCGGATAATCCGCTCCGCATCTTTCTTGCCCGTCTGGGGAAGGACCTCCACCTTACAGAAGATCGTAGCCAAATAGCATTGGTCACGGTCATGTTGTGTTCCTACAGTGAGTAAGGTCTCCACTTGGGGGGGTTTGGGAGGGTTGGCAACGCGTGAGTGATATTGCAAGCGTCTATAGGCTACGGTGATGTTTACAATCAGGCGGGCCGAATGCTTGTTTGTCAACTTGTTAGCTAATTTTTAAGATCTTAAATGTAAGTTGGACAAAAAATAAACCATTTTGTCTATTAATTTCTTATTCTTTCAATTCAATGTAATTCCAAGTTGTCAGCAAATCCTAATTTGTTCACTTGGAACCTTATACTTTACTAACTAATAAGTTAGTGTACGATCCAATTTTATTTAGTTTAGTATTTTGTTAAAGCTAGTATGATATCTGAGAGTACGTTCAATCCAATATCGATCGCTCAGGATTGGTTTCATGAGTAGCCTAGCAGGTGGCGCTGTCTTAGAGTGTTATGAAATCAATCGATCGAACTCCAACCGAGGGCATCGGACGTCGATCGAATCTAACAGCTTTCTCTATGTCCAAATCCTTGTTTTTGGTACGTGTATGACATATGAAATTAACGATTTAAAAATTATCGTTTTATTTTATATGGTACGCGTACGTTTAATTTTATGCACAGTAGCGACAATTATTTTAAAACGCACAAACTTTTGATCAAATCCTACGGGAATCGTGTACTTCTCGAGATAAAAAGTACCCTATGTGTTAATCCAAGGTATCAGCTACCTACATACCAAATATCATAAATATTGGCCCAGCCATTTGTGCGTGAAGACGTAACAAACATACAAATATATTATAGCCTTTATAATATTAGTGGGGTACACGTATCAAAAACAAATATTTAGGACATATAAAAGGCTGTTAGGGGACTATTAAATTTAGAAATTGTTGGTGACGCCCTTAGAAACTACCAAAGGGTCTAGTAGGAACAAAGTTAAAAACAATATATAATTTATTTTAGGTTACCTGTGTTAATACCCTAGTTCTAGTCAGTTCGGCGGCCATCGCCTGGTCTGGCAGTGTTCTTGCGCAGCACAACACTGCCCTCGCTGCTTCAGATGACAATGCACTGAGGTCTAGCGTTGGGGAAGTGCCGGAATGGATTGGTGAGCCTGGATAATAAATATTAGGTCAAAATCGGTGACCTATTAAAGGGCGGAGCACACCGCATGCAGCGCAGCGCAGCGCAGCACAGCGCGTAGCAGCTTATGGCGTTGTAATCTATGCAATATTATGAGCTGCAATGCGCTGTGCTTTAATCTATATATATAAAAGAAAGTCGGTGTTTGTTACAACACTTATAACTCGAGAACGGCTGGACCGATTGCCATGGTTTTTGATTTGTTGGATTTGTTTCCGTCCCGAATAGCAGAATACATCTTAAAAACAATGAAAACTCGATTAGGGGTAGGGTAGGGGTAAGGTAGGGGTAGGGTAGGGGTTGGGTAGGGTAGAGTAGGGGTGGGGTAGGGTAGGGGTAGGGTAGGGGTAGGGTAGGGGTGGGGTAGGGTAGGGGTAGGGGTAGGGTAGGGTAGTGCCTCTAAGGCGGAACAAAGTTTGCCGGGTCAGCTAGTCTATATATAAAAGGAAGTGGTGTTAGTTACACCATTTATAACTCAAGAACGGCTGAAGCGATTTGGCTGAAAATTGGTGGAGAGTTAGCTTTGAACCAGGAGCAGGGCATAGGATACTTTTTATCCTGTTAGGGTAGGGTAGGGTAGGGTAGGGGTAGTGTAGTGCCTCTAAGGCGGAACAAAGTACGCCGCGTCACCTAGTAACACAATAAAAGGTGAAATGTGCGCTAAGTGGGGATTTGCTTCGCGTGCCGTGGGCTACCATTTTGTTTTATTGTTTTCTTTAATTTGTTCACATTGTTCATTACAATATATTGTTTTGTTATGAATTTGGTGAATATGATTGTGATATTTGTATTTCGTTGAAAAAGGAGGTGATACAGTTTCCATATAAAATAACCATGCCCCCAAAAAAATTATATCCCAGATTTTAGAGGATCATCTCCTCTTAACTCGACCTAACCTAAATCAGTCGTAATTAAAAAAATATATTTCAAGGCTTTTTATCAAAGCTTTTCTTACAATATAGCCACGTACAAACGTTCTATATCACGAAATACATTTGACTATAAATGTTGGTCCTTCGAGCCGGATCAGAACCAGCGATTTATACGATAGATATTCTGTTTCACGGAGTCATTTTGACTATTAATGTCGTAACGTGTACATGCACATTGTTTTAGTGTGTGTAACCGTCGGGAGCGCTCGTAAACTACAACAGGTAAATCGATTCATGTTTATTCCATATCTATTTTTATTCTAATTTTATAGCTTTTGTGCCAAGATAAGGTCCTAATTTATTAATGAACTTCCTTTTAACACATGACTGTATAGGTTACATATAATCGAAACAAGGAAATAATGGTCTAGTATTCAGTAAAAAAAGGAATTAAATTTAGAAATACTTGGTAAAATGCGCCTTGCTTGTAGCAGCCATCCGCCAGTAGAAAAAAAGGTTTAGGGGTGCGCTGCGAGGGGCGCGTCAACGCGTCTCACATATCAAAATGGTTGAATATGGATGAATTTATGTAGTAAGCAAATTTTTTTCACTACTTACAATACAATCTAATATTTTTTTTCTGAATACTAGACCATTATTTCCTTGCTTAAACGATCATATGTAACCTATATAGTCATGTGTTAAAAGGAAGTTCACTAATAAATTAGGACCTTATATAATAAATAAATAATAATAAATAATAAATAAATATATAGGGACAATTCATACAGATTGAGCTAGCCCCAAAGTAAGTTTGAAACTTTTTTATAACAAATACATACATAGATAAACATCCAAGACCCGAGGCCAAGCAGAAAAAGTTCGTTTTTCATCATGACCCGACCGGGGATCGAACCCGGGACCTCCTGGGTAGCGGTTTGGAATTATGGAATACTAGCTGACCCGCGCCCACTTCGTTGGGCATAATGTTAATAATCTTTTTTTAGTACACCTTTTTTTCTCCGATTCACTTTGCAAAACCGACTACCACGTAAAAGCCTTTTTATTTTCCGGTTTTTTATATAACCTATGACACTCAGCAATAATGTGGCTTTCTATTGGTGAAAGAATTTTTAAAATCGGTTCAGTAGATCCCGAGATTACAATACAATTGAACAAATATACAAACACACAAACTTTACTTCATTATAATATTAGTATAGATAAGGAATATGAATAAAAAATGTACACTAACCAGGCATACTCGTTCCGGGCGTGTGCAGTCTAGCGTCGGGCAGTGGCGGCGAAGCGCCAGCTCCGGGTACCGAACCCGCACCACTCCGTCGTTCCAAACCGCGCTGGGATAAATCATGTTAAATTTATTATTAATTTTCTATTATATTATTTACAATCTATCTTTACAGTTTAAAACCTAAATAGTGTGTTATAAACTACACTGGGCGTCAAAAATAAGTAGTACAGTTTTAAAATTGCAATTACTCTTAAACTATAGAAGTTAGAGTTTTAAAATAAAAGTCATTTTATAGCAAATTTAACTAAAAATAATATTTTATTTAGCATTAGTAAAGTTTTACACTGAAAATTAAGAAAAAACTAAAAAGCTTACCATTTTGAAGTAACTATCAAGAACTTAATTTTTAAGTTTTGGGCCTTGTTCCCACTTTAGTAACTTGTGTTGCCGCCTCGGGCTCTGATGACATCTTCGAGCCGGTTTGGCATGCTGAACACTAAGTTTCGGAGGCGGTGTTGGGGAATATTCACCCATTCTTCTATCAGGGCCTGTTTTAGAGCCCTGAGGGTGGCGGGGGGTGGTCTGCGTCTTCTGACTAGCCTCCCAAGTGTGTTCAATCGGGTTAAGATCTGGGCTCCTTGATGGCCAAGCCATCAAGCTGATGCCAACCTCCTGAATGTACTCTTGTACGAGGTAAGCGGTGTGTGGCCGGGCGTTATCATGCATTAGTATCGCTCCATCACCCATATTTACTAAATATGGCCCTGCATACTCGATAAGGATCTCTAATGCATATCTTTCACCAGTCAGAGTGCCATTTTCTGTGACCACTAGCTCTGTGCGACCCTCTGAAGAGATGCCAGGCCATACGTGTACAGAGCCCCCGCCGTATTGAACTCTTTCCGAGATGCAACCTTGAATGTATCGCTCACCAGGTCGCCTGTATACTCTCCGCGTTCCATCGGAAGTGAATAAAGAAAACCGAGACTCATCTGTGAACAAAACTCTTGTCCATTCTTCTTCGTCCCATTGTACGTGTTGACGGGCGTAGCGTAGTCTTGCTACTCGATGCCCTGTCTCAAGTTTGGGGCCATTTGCTGGCCTGTACGACTTCAGGTTGGCTTCAGCAAGGTCTTCTCCTCACTGTACTCTCACTAACGTAGTCTCTTCGGGTCTGAAGAAGCTGTTGCTGGATCTTAACTGCATTAAGGTGACGATTTCTTAACACAGTAGAGACAATTAAGCGGTCTCTCCGGTACTAGTGCACCTGGGTCTGCCATTACTTGGTCTCCTTAGATGGTTTCCAGTCTCTTAGTATATTCGCTTTACTTGCTGGATAGTTCTTAGAGTTACACCCACCGTTCTTGCAGTATGACGCATACTGATGCCTACTTCGAGAAAAGTTATGATTCTTGCACATTCTTCTGGTGAAAGAGGCATGATTAGTGACGTTTACTCGCTGAAGACACATTTGCTTTTGAATTGCAATTGATTTATCAGAAATAAAAAAAAAAAAAGTGTTTTTGTTTATTAAGTTTTTTTTTCAGTCAATCTTTAAAAAATGATATTATGCATGACGTTTTTATTAAATGAAATGAAATTGTCTTTTAACTTTTTTTTATTTGAAAGGTCTAGCTTCTGTAGTTTAGGAGATATTGCAATTTTAAAACTGTACTACTTACTTTTGACGCCCAGTGTAGTAAAATACTCGCAACTTCATTTGCGTATATCTCGCTTTCCCGTGGGAATTTTGAAAAATCCTTTCTTAGTACACCCCTAGACGTCGTAAGGAGCCTACATTCCAAATTTGGAATCTCTAGACCAAGCGGTTTGGACTGTGCGTTGATATATAGTTAAATCAGTCAGGACTTTGAATTTTATATATATAGATCATAATAGTTAAATAACTACGATCTATTACTTAGGACAAAAAGTGCTGTCCTAGAGTGTGTAATAACGAATTCCAATCGAAGTGTCGAATTTCAATCTTGATTCAAACTCAATCGTTGTCTCACTCATACATAATAGGAATTGAACGGGACAGCGCGCTACAAGAATTGGGGGGATGACAATTATGATGACTTATAAACGTTACTTTTATTTCACAGGATACAGTGGCGGTGTTTCCATAGAAGCCGAAAAGCCGGGCTTGTACAACTAAAATACGCAATATATTATTAAAAAAAACTCAATAAAGTTTAACTACATATTCATACCTTTTTTTTAATCAAAAACGATCGAAATATCATTCAATAATAAATGATATGCGCGCCATCTGTCCGCATACTATCGAACTAAACACGAAGTAAATTAAAAAAATAAACATATATTCTTACCTGTAATTGTTGATATTCTAGACGAGCTGATGCTATGTCGTGAGCAGCTCTGGGCGGCGAACATTCGGCACGGCGAACCGGCGAATAACGTTCGGCGTGTTCACGAGCTAATGGACATTCACCAATATAAGTATTTTTTTATATTATGTAAGGCTGAACCTCCACCAAAAGTCAGTTTAAGTAACTAACTGTACAGTTAACCAACGGAAGAGTTGAGCAGAGTAGAGAATTAAGAACAAAAGATTTTTATGCTAATAATAAATAAATATTGTTGGACGAATGATACAACGCCATCTAGTCCCAAACTAAGCAACTAAGCTTGATGGCTACTAGATTGCAGATAAATATACTTAAATACTTTTTTTTGTAAATAATAACTTTTTTTACATAGAAAACACCCAGACCAAGGCAAACAGACATGTTCATGCACACAAATGTTTGCCTTGCGCAGAATTCGAACCCGCGGCCCTTGGGATAAAGTGGCCATTGCTAGCCACTCGATCACCGGGCCTGTCAATAATGTAATAAAACTTGTAATTACTACAACATGTATACTATTGATAAATAATTCAAGTGAATCCCTTCATCCAATATTTAGAAAACTTAAATCATATTTACGGGCCTGATTAACTCTTTCATTGGCTGGCTCAACTTAAACTCATATATGGACTTAAAGAATTTTTCGTAAAAAGAAAGATTAGTTGAATAATAATGATTGCCTAACTACATACACACATACTAAAAACACAACACACACACACACAAATATTAAAATGCTATAAAACACGCAAACTCTAAAATTTTATACACACAATCACAAAAAAACTTACGATGGGTTAAATAAAAAAATAATGCAAAAAAATTTTTTTTTAAACCATTTGTTATTTTTATTTAACACAAATATTAGTTTTAAAAAAAATTTAAAAAAAAAATTATGAACCAGTGACTCGCTTCACTATATTTTTTTAAATGAAATGAATTTTATTAGTATTTTATAATGATTTTGTTAAATCCCTTTTTGTTTTATATATTTTTTTTATTTTAACACGTTCTGGATATAGGCTTCCCCCCATTTTTAATAATAATATATTTTAATTTGTTAATAAGACTAATGTGAGGCCCTATCAAATGAAACTTTAATGTGAAAACTTCTATCCACCATAATAAATATTTTTATTTAAATATAAAAATTGTTATATACATAACATAATATCCGAAAACCCGAAAAATATACACAAAAATATCGTTCACTGCCGAAACCCGAAAAACATATTCGTCAAAACCCGAAACCCATATAGAATATACCCGAAAAATAAAAATAAAAAAACAAAAATTACCCATCTCCTGTACAGTCGCTAGCATTTGTAGTTTCACTCTCTGCGGTCCAGAATATTTTCTTTGTCTAGGACTGTAATTTTGATAGTTTGCTGTTGTAGTCGGTATGAAGGGGGTACCAGCTGTTATTAACCCACTGGGTATAGGGGTACCTGATGTTATTGACCCATAATTATTATTACCAATTGACCCACTAGGTACGGGGGTACCTGATGTTATCGACCCATAATTGTTGGTACTAATTGACCCACTAGGTACGGGTGTACCTGTTGTTATTGACCCAAAGTTGTTGGTACCGAAATTATAAGTATTTGTACCGTAATTTTGATAATTAGAATAATTCATACTAGTATCAGTATTGGTGGTACCGGATAATATTGATTGGTTCTGATAATTGGTACCGATTGGTGTGCCATTCATAATTGAACCTTGATTTTGATTTCTATTATAATTCGGTATATTTCTTTGTATAGACATAGGTGTACCGGAAAAAATTGAACCTGGAGTTCCGGTACCGTAACTTGATACCGGCGTACCACTCATGATAGAGCCTGTGTTCTGTTGAAAATTGGTACCGTTCCCTTGATTTGATACCATATTGGTACCGATATCCATTGTTACATCATTATTCTGTCCATAATTTGTATTGACTTGTAACTCTGTATGGATGCCAGGTATACTTTGATTCGTATTAAAATTGGTATCACTATTTCCGAAATTTGTATTTATTGGTGTACCACTCATAATTGATCCCTGACTTTGACAATCCAAAGTCATTTTCTGTCCATAGTAATCTTGACTTTGTGGACCCCCATTGTAACTTGATACTGTTCCTGATAGTAATGATTTTTGTACAGTGTAATTTGGTGTGCCAGTTAAGATTGACCCTTGACTTGAGGGGCTAAATGCATTAGGTGCAGGCGTACCCGACATTATAGACCCCTGGTTACTCGTGCTAAATGTTGGTACGGGGGTACCTGATATTATTGACCCCGTGTTACTTTGGCCCTGGGTCAATTTTGTACCCATAATACTCCCTTGCGGTATGGTCTCCAGTACCGGTATCATACAAGTTTGTGTTTGGTTCTGATAAGTGCCTGATGATATGGCCCCTGTTGGACTTTGGGGTATATTTTGACCCTGTGTCGGGGGATATTGACCCTGTATCGAAGGCGGTAGATAATTCCTTTTCATTCTTGCTTCGACCTCCATTACGAGTTCGGGGCTAATGACTTTTTGGAGAAAATAAAAAGAAATAAAAAACAAAATTAAAAAAAAAACAAAAATGCACTAGCAACATGCGAATAAAATGCAAAAAAAATCTACTCAAAAAATTGTTTATTGCAATGGAGTATATATAAAAATATTTTTATAATTTTTTATATTCAGTTTTAATATAAACTAATATTATAAAGAGGAAAGATTTATATTTTTGTTTCTAACGAATAAACTCGGAAACTACTGGACCGATTTCAAAAATTCTTTCACCGTTGGGAAGGCTATATTATATTTTCTAAAAAAAAATGGAGATTCTTAGTAAAACGCGTGCGAAGCTGGGACGGGGCGCTAGTGCAAAATAATATTAGCGCCGGACCGCCACCCAGGAGGTCCCGGGTTCGATCCCCGGTCGGGTTATGATGAAAAACGTACTTTTTCTGATTGGCCTCGGCTCTTGGATGTTTATCTATATATGTATTTGTTATAAAATATAATAACGTTGACTTAGTATCCCATAACACAAGTTTCGAACTTACTTTGGGGCTAGCTCAATCTGTATGAATTGTCCCTATAGATATATATATACAAACTAGCGCAACGCTGTTTGCGTGTATTTATGCACAGCAGCGCCATCTATATCAGATTTTTGATCAAATCCTACGGGAATCGCGTACTTTTCGGTATAAAAAGTACCCTATGTGTTAATCCAAGGTATCGGCTACCTACATACCAAATATCATAAATATTGGCCCAGCCATTTGAGCGTGAAGAAGTAACAAACATGAACTTTCGTCTTTATAATATTAGTAGCTTTAAAGACATCTTTCCAAAATGACTATTGATCTCAAATTAACTCAAATACTCCTTTGCAGTAAACAGTATTTAATTCAAGCCATAAAACATTATTGTATTATGAAAAGAGGTAGTCAGAGTAAGTATAAAATTTATAAATGTTGTACACCTAGATTCTACAAAAAAAAATATAACTTGGTTTCTTTACCCATTCAACATATTTAGGATTTGACCGTAGCGCTATTTGGATTGACATCCCGCGTTTGGTGCTTAATTTCTGTATGTACCTGGATCTGTATTTTATTTATTCTTATAAATGTACTTATACATTGTATCAAACGAGTGGAAGAAAAAATTGCAAAATGACAAAAAAGGCCGTAACCGGGTTTCTTTCGCCATTTCTTTTACCGGTGGCCATTTTGCTTGTGTCCGAAATGGTGGTAGTATATAACGTAGTTTATTTTCTTTATACATATATACAAATTGTAAATGACAAGAAAAAGTGCCTGTGAAGGTCTGATTTCTGAAATAAACGATTTCATTTCATTTTCATACCAGTGGTCGTTTTTTTGTTGGTATACGACCAAAAAAATTTTTTTTTGTCATTAAACATATTTTTTTGTTAAATGTTTATAGAGTAGATATATTTAAACAAATAATTTATTACTGTACTCTAATTAGAGAAAATGTCTGTACACCTACTCTAAGAATGAACGTTTTGAATATTTAAAATTTTCAATCTACCTCTTTTCATAAAACATTATTAGACCGTCGACCAAGCCTCATTTTCAAAACCGAGCAAAGCTAGTACGACTAGTATCTCATAAATAGGATTGATACTTTAAAATGAAGTTTGGAAGATGGTCTATTACGTTACTATAGCAAAAACAACATCAAAGTTTGTATGCAGAAACAAAAAAAACAAAAAAAAAAACATTAAATTTTAAGTTATTTCTGTGGACACTCTAAAAAGTGGCACAGATCCCTAATAAGTCTGTTGGATATGTTTAATATTTGGACTTTATCCGATAGATATACTAACTGACACTTATCAAGAACTTATAAATATCAATATCTATACAATATTTGGAACTTCACCCGATAGATAAACCAACAGATACTTATCAGGAACTTATAAATGTCAGTTATGTATATACGTCTATATACAATATTTGGATTTTATCCGATAGATTAACCAACAGATACTTATCAGGAACTTGTGAAGGCAATAAATAGTTATTAAATATATCTGCGACTTACCCGGCGGTCGTTCTGTCACAGTCAGAAGACCGGTTCTACGTACTCTTAAGCTTGTGGTTGATGACGGAGAGGTTGTAGGCTGAAATATAAAGATTAATTATACTAATATTATAAATGAGAAAGTGAGTTTGTTTGTTTGTTATTCCTTCACGGCTTAACTAATCAGCCGATCATTATGAAAATTTGTATGTATTGTCAGGGGTACAGAGCCCAACATAGGCTACTTTTTATCCCGTGAAAGTATGTCGTTCCAATGGGAAAATATTTTTTCTACTATAGAGGGCGCTGTATCGGCCAACAGATGGCGCCACAAGTCGCGCTATGGGTTGTTTTGTTGTCAAACGAGATCTATGTCATAAAATTAATGTGAACGAAGCCGCGGGGATAAGCTAGTACTTTATAAATAGTTAAATATCAAAAGATTTAAATGTTTTTTTATGCCATAAAGTTAGCAAACAAGCCTACGGCCCGCCTGATGGTAAGCGGTCACCGCCAGACCGCCACCCAGGAGGTACCGGGTTCGAATCCCGGTCGGGTCATGATGAAAAAACGAACTTTTTCCGATTGGCCTCGGGTCTTGGATGTTTATCTATATATGTATTTGTTATAAAATATAATATCGTTGAGTTAGTATCCCATAACACAAGTCTCGAACTTACTTTGGGGCTAGCTCAATCTGTGTGACTTGTCCCTATATATTTATTTATTATGTATTTACAATAACATATCCATTGTCTGGTACCCGTATTGCCTAGCTGACTTTGGGACCAGAAGGCGCTGTGTCAATTGTGTACAAATTAATACATACCATATTGGACGTGCTACAGGATGTGGCGACGTTCGCCGCGTCTTCCGGTGTTGCCATCGTGTGTCTTTTGCTGCTACCACGATTCATCATATACCTAAAAAAAATATATATTTTATGTAGTTATTTATATACTAGCACTATCCTACCCTAACCTACTCTATCCCCACCTACCCTACCTCTAACCTACCCTTACCCTACCCTAACGGGAAAAAAGTATCCTATGTCTTACTCCTGGTTCTAAGCTACCTCTCCACCAATTTTCAGTCAAATCGCTTCAGCCGTTCTTGTGTTATAAATGGTGTAACTAACACGTATTTCTTTTATATATAGATTATAAAAAAGAGACTGTATGTGGGGACATCGCGCAGAACAAAGAACTCTGGCAACTCTTGTTTCAGAGGCCAAGATCCACTTCAGGCCTGACTGACCAACAGAGTAAAAAATTAATAAAATAATTTTTATGTATATTTAAAAATTTCGTCGTTTACGTATGATGATTTCCAGATGGTATAAGATAGTTTTCAGATGATTTCCAGATGGTTTAAGATGATTCCCAGATGGTCTAAGATGATTCCCAGATGGTCTAAGATGATTTTCACATGGTCTATGATGATTCTCAGATGGTCTAAGATGATTTTCAGATGGTCTAAGATGATTTCCAGATGGTCTAAGATGATTTTCAGATGGTCTAAGATGATTTTCAGATGGTCTAAGATGATTTTCAGATGGTCTAAGATGATTTTCAGATGGTTTAAGATGATTTCCAGATGGTTTAAGATTGTTTTCAGATGTTTCCCAGATGGTTTAACATGATTCCCAGATGGTCCAAGATGATTTTCAGATGGTCTAAGATGATTTCCAGATGGTTTAAGATTGTTTTCAGATGATTTTCAGATGGTCTAAGATGATTTTCAGATGGTCTAAGATGATTTTCAGATGGTTTAAGATGGTTTAAGATTGTTTTCAGATGTTTCCCAGATGGTTTAAGATCATTCCCAGATGGTCCAAGATGATTTTCAGATGGTCTAAGATGATTTCCAGATGGTTTAAGATTGTTTTCAGATGATTTTCAGATGGTCTAAGATGATTTTCAGATGGTCTAAGATGATTTTCAGATGGTTTAAGATGATTTCCAGATGGTCTAAGATGATTTTCAGATGGTTTTAGATGATTTTTTGATGGTTTGGAATTATTTTCAGATAATTCAAGTTGTTTTTTACTTTTCAGACGGTTTTCAGATAAAAATAGTTTTCTGATAATAATTTGTAATGATTTTCAAATGATATGAGATGATTTTCAGATGGTTTAAGATGATCAGTAATACCAGATTACCAATATATTACAATACTACAAGGAACGGCATTGGAAAATACATTTTTTTTTCACTACCTGCACAAATTGCTGTTGTAAGCGGAGTCGGCAGCCTGCTCTTCGGTCTGCTCATCTTCAGCTCGTTGGGGTGTTCCACTGTCTGATACCTGGACAAAAACTCATATGTCAATTTACCTGCCAATTTGACGACCTCCGTGGCGTAGTGGTTACCACGCCGGACAGCCACCCAGGAGGTCCCGGGTTCGATCCCCGGTCGGGTCATGATGAAAAACGAACTTTTTCTGATTGGCCTCGGGTCATGGATGTTTATCTATATAAGTATTTGTTATAAGATATAGTATCGTTGAGTTAGTATCTCATAACACAAGTTTCGAACTTACTTTGGGGCTAGCTCAATCTATATGAATGGTCCCTATATATTTATTTATTTATTTTACCTTAAGCTATTGGATTTGCGAGGAAGACAGCCAAAAATTACTATAAACGTTATTTAAAAAAATTGTTTTTTAATCAAGTTCATGTAGTTTTACTTAACAAAACAATATAACAACAAACTCATTTTATAAATACACCATCACAAGTATACATACATGATGTGGCGGTGCTGAGTGACAGCATGCCCTCTCCCTCCCTCTCGCGACGTGAGCCCCTCCGTCGGATGCGCGACGACCGAAGGAAGACGCTGTGGATAGATAAATATATAAATCAACCGAAATCCGGCTCGAAGGACCATGAAATTTCTTTTTGCCAGTTTTAACGTACACACATTTTTTATTTAAAAGTTTTCATTTGTATGAAGTTTTAAGTTATTTTATAATATAATCAATCTGACGACACCCAGGAGGTCGTGGGTTCGAATTCCGGTCGAGTCATGATGAAAAACGAACTTCTTCTGATTGTTCTGGGTCTTGGATAAAATATAGTATCGTTGAGTTAGTATCCCATAACACAAGTCTCGAACTTACTTTGGGGCTAGCTCAACCTGTGTGATTTATTCCTATATATTTATTTTGGGTTGTTATCGATTCGTCCCCCTTTTTAAATTCCATACATTGAATGTTGATTAGTCTCATGCATTAAAAAATAAACAATGTAGGTGTAAATTCGTCCCAAGTTTTCAAGTATAGCAAAAAAAATACGATTTTATTTTACTTATTGTTTGATTTATTTGTAATGTTTTGTTAAACCACAAAGTTGGCAAACAAGCTTACGGCCGGCCTGATGGTAAGCCGTCACCGTAGCCTATAGACGCTTGCAATACCAAGTGGAGCTCAGGATACCTTATTCGCCGTAGGAACACAACATGGCCGAGACCAATGCTATTTGGCTACGATACGATGTAAGGTCCTTCCCCAGGCGGGCTGCTCCGATTTGAGCGGATTATCTGCTGTGCCCTACCTCTCTGTCCTCTCTTATTGTGGGACTGTTACTTTGGGACAAGTCCACAACCACCCATTATTTTAATTATGTTTTACCTTGTGTCTGCATAGCGTGCGGCGGTTTTAACAGATGTTGGTCCTTTACGCTGAAATATCTCGGCGGTTGGTGTTGTACTGCCGGTAGTTTTGCAGCCAGGTTTGTGTTCGGCAACATGGACACGTTAGGTGTTGCTTGCTGGATGGGAATGAGTTACAAATAGTTATTTGTTATGCAAGGCTTTTGGCGCGAGTACTTATATTGAATCCTGAGCGTAGCGAGGGTTTCAAAGGTACGACACGCAAAATAACTTTGCTGCCGAGCGAAACTCACAACTTTTCACCTCACTACAGCGAGGAAAATGCTAGGTGCAAGAAAAACGCAAATAATATATTAAATAAGTGTTTGTTTTTTAATGCGATGTCGTGCTGGCCAGTTCGATTATTCTAAAAATAAGGTTGGCGCACTGGCATGAAATCAGTATTAATGCATTTTCAGAGGACTGGCGGTATAAAAAATTATTGAATAATCTTTCCACGCTAGGGCACAAAATGCACTTTTGCGCTCAGATTTCGAATGACAAACAGATCCTTTCGGAGCTTGTGAGGTGAAATAGTAGATTTTACAACAAGTGCACAAAACGAATCATTTCTATCCGAGACTTGAAGGCGAGGGCTGATAGTAATGTCGAGGATAATAATGGTTTTGTGGACGAGTTATAAACTCTGCTTTTCACTTCGATTGCGAGGAAATAAATTAATAAACGCACGAAAAAACAAGACCTGTTTCCCGCCGCTTTTTTTTTTTAAATCTTACGACATTGAAATTAGGCTTGGGCTACAGACCTATACAGCCTACTATTAAATTAATTTTGTAATAAAATAATTTTCTTAAATCAATTAAATAACCTACCGTACTTTAATTTAAATTTTAATATCTTTTATGACTTAAAAAACACTTAAGGCAAATAAATTAAAGTAAATATTTTAAAATAACAAATTCTATCTCTGAACTTTTTATTGTGTTTGGCTGTATGGCTCATTTCCTTTGCCTTAATATAGATAGATTTATGAGTACATACGTTTTTGCCCTTGTGCACAAAATTCGATTTTGTGCAGCCTATATCCTGCGCAAATAAGCATTTTCTGAGCATGAGAAGTGAAAACAATATTTATGTGAACGTATACTCACGTTGAAGTGAGCGGAGGCGCAGAGCGGAGCCGCTCGTAGTTCAGCTGCAGGCGCAGACAGTTCTCCGGGCTAAAGGCATAAAAGATATTACTATAACCTATTTATTTAACTATTAATTTAAGTGTATGGCAACATTATATTGATATGATATGACACACCGCAGATTTTTCATACATTTATTTGCGAAAATTTAAAAAAATAATATTTAGGGTGACTTTTCGGGGGGTTGGACTAAGAATCAGGAAATTGAACGATTGGCGTAATAAGCTTTTCTTTTTTTTTAAATTATATTGTGTAATTTAATTGGGCAAGCCCTGCTTTTCGGCTTCATTGGAATGACCGAATTTCAAGTTAATATTTTTCAAAAAATACAACGAATAAATATAATCACGATAAAGTCATATTTTTATGTTCTATGGAGCTTTCTTTTTAAATGAAGAAACTCACCCTGTGTCTGTATATAAGTTGAAATTTTTCTTTTAAAAATCAATTTCAAAATATGAATGATATGAACTTGGCAAATGTAATAAACAATCTTAGCATGTCTTTAACGAAAATAGGCAATTAAAATTATCATTCACATCCAAATAATAATATAGTTAGAAATGGCATTTAACACAACTCTTTAATACATTTGCCAGGTTAAGAAAACCAGGGTTGAGTTGGCTAATAACTATGAGAATACAGTGAGTAGTAAGTTACCTGATTGTGCCTGCAGTCGCCGGGACCCACTGTGTGCCTTCGGGCGCTGGAGGCCTCGCAGGGGGGCGAGGGGGGCGGGTGGGGGTGGGGGGGCGCGGGGGGGCACAGGCCCTCGTCGAACTGAAAGAGATAGAACGCATACATATTTTACTAAAGAGACAGAGACGAGGGGGAAAGAGTGAGAGAGAAAGAGAGAGAGAGAGAGAGAATTCAACGCGCGTACATGAGTATGGTTTCGTGTATGCATGTGTGTGTCTTTGTGAGAAAGAGAACATGCATGCAGAAAAAGTTCGTTTTTCATCATGACCCGACCGGGGATCGAACCCGGGACCTCCTGGGTGGCGGTCTGGCGTGGTAACCATTACGCCACGGAGGTAGTCATTTCTACGATAATAAATAAATTTATAAATTAAATTTCTCTTCTATTATTCCACCATATCATATTATCTTCAACAGTAATGTCAGAATGTTTGTACGTGGATTTGCAAAAGTGTCCCTATATTGTTTGACGACCTCCGTGGCGTAATGGTTACCACGCCAGACCGCCACCCAGGAGATCCCGGGTTCGAATCCCGGTCGGGTCATGATGAAAAACGAACTTTTTCTGGTTGGCCTCGGGTCTTGGATGTTTATCTATATATATATTTGTTATAAAATATAATATCGTTGAGTTAGTATCCCATAACACAAGTCTCGAACTTACTTTGGGGCTAGCTCAATCTGTATGAATTGTCCCTATATATTTATTGTACTTGTGTGTGTATGTCTGTATGTATGTATTACCTTCTCAAGGCTGTCGGCTCGATGCGAGAGATGTGTTACAGGTATTGTGACGAGCTGCAAGCTGGATTGCTCCGCGTCCATCTCCTCTTCTGAACTCTGGAAACAAATTCATAAAATTATAAATTCACTAGCTGACCCGTTGCCCACTTCGTTGGGCATAATGTTAAATGCCTTTTTATTTTTTGGTTTTTTATATAACCTATGACACTCAGCAATAATGTGGCTTTCTATTGGTGAAAGAATTTTTAAAATCGGTTCAGTAGATCCCGAGATTACCCCTTACAATTTAACAAATACACAAACTTTACCTCTTTATAATATTAGTATAGAATAGATTAGTATAGATAAACTTTTAGTGTACGTCCGTTTTACTTAACTTGACAAATGTAGTAAACAATCTTAGCACGTATTTTTAACGAAAATAGACAATTAAAATTATCATTCACACCCGAATAATAATAATATTATCGATTTTACACATGGATAATTGAATGAAAAGACACGCTAAGATTGTTTACTACATTTGCCAAGTTAAGAAAAACTATTAATACACTTTGTTTGCCCGTGGTCCCTGTGATAGTCCCTGGAAGGTACCACGGGAACTATTTTACACAATGTACAATCCGCGACACGAGAGTTGAGACGTGACGTATCGCGTGACTAACACAGAAGACGACTTCTATACCATTTTACTAGAAATACTGCGCAAGTCAAATTAGCATCAGTAGCGCAATTATGCTTACAAAAGATGATGTCGTTTTGATGTCAATATGATGTCGATCCCAAGTTGACATGGTTTTTAAATTAGAATTATACTATACTAGCTTTTTTGCCGGCGACTTAGTCCGCGTGAAGTTCCGCCCCCTTTCCCGTGGGAACCACATAGAATTTCGAGAAAAGCTATAGCCTATGTCACTCCCTGATAATGTAGCTTTCTACTGGTGAAAGAATTTTTGAAATCGGTCCAGTAGTTTCGGAGCCTATTCAATGCAAACAAACAAACAAACAATTAAATCTTTCCTCTTTATAATATTAGTATAGATCAATTCTATATCTCATTTTGGACATTTACGTAATACTGTTTTATGTAAAAAATTGGAGTGTAATATATAAATAGTCAGTAATGACAAGTTGACATCAAAATTACATCATAAATTGTAAGCATAATTACACTGGTCTCTCGTGGTGCGGAATGTATAGGTTAGATTGGGAATTTTACTAAAACAAATATTTTTATTTGGTTGCATTTTTCTTAGGTTAAGTATAATCCTACGGGAATCGTGTACTTTCCGGGATAAAAAGTACCCTATGTGTTAATCCAAGGTATCGGGTACCTACATACCAAATATCATAAATATTGGCCCAGCCATTTGAGCGAGAAGACAACAAACATACACAACTTTCGCCTTTAAAATTTTACTAGCTTTTCCCCGCGGCTTCGCTCGCGTTAATTTTATAACACAGATCTCGTTTGGCTACAAAACAACCCATAGCGCGACTTGTGGCGCCATCTGTTGGCCGATACAGCGCCCTCTATAGTAGAAAAATTATTTTCCCATTGGAACGACATACTTTCACGGGATAAAAAGTAGCCTATGTTGGGCTCTGTACCCCTAACAATATGTATGCAAATTTTCATAATGATCGGCTGCTTAGTCAAGCCGTGAAGGAATAACAAACAAGCTCACTTTTTCATTTATAATATTAGTAGGATAGTAGGATTATTATTCCTCACCTTACAATTAGTGAGATCAAGGGGAAGACCAGTCGTGGACTCCAATGAATCTGAAATGATACAACATACAATATATATGTAAAAAAAATAAAAAAATAAAAAAAATGTAATGCTATTGTATATGATGATGTAATCGTCGGTTGCTTGGTAGCTAAATGAAACAATAAAATTAAATTCTTGTAAAAAAAAAAATTGACTCATAAATAAAATATTCATAACAGTAGTAAGATCTATATGTAAAAGGAAATCGTGTTAGTTACACCAAATACTATAGAAGACTAATACGCACAGCTTCGGAAGAATTCGGGCAAGACGCGACACTAGCGCCCCTACGGCATGAGGGCGGCATGAGGTGAACGATTTCAAAACATTTGTGCGTTTTGTATGCAAAATGTTATAGCGCCCCTAGCGGCATGAGGTGAACTGTGCGTTTTGTATGCAAAATGTTATAGCGCCCCTAGCGGCATGAGGTGAACTGTGCGTTTTGTATGCAAAATGTTATAGCGCCCCTAGCGGCATGAGGTGAACTGTGCGTTTTGTATGCAAAATGTTATAGCGCCCCTAGCGGCATGAGGTGAACTGTGCGTTTTGTATGCAAAATGTTATAGCGCCCCTAGCGGCATGAGGTGAACTGTGCGTTTTGTATGCAAAATGTTATAGCGCCCCTAGCGGCATGAGGTGAACTGTGCGTTTTGTATGCAAAATGTTATAGCGCCCCTAGCGGCATGAGGTGAACGGAGGTTGCCAAGTCATTGTATGAGAAACGTCAAGAGCTGTGCGTATTAGTCTTCTATAGTATTTGGTTACACCATTCAACTCAAGAACGGCTGAAGCTATTTGGCTGAAAATTGGTGGAGAACTTAGAACCAGGAGTAAGATATAGGAGACTTTTTATCGCGTTAGGGTAGGGTAGGGTAGGGATAGGGTAGGGGTACCTCTTTGGCGGAACAAAGTTTGCCGAGTCAGCTGGTAATACATATATTGTTCACAGAAAAGGTGCGGAGATTAGAAAAATGGAGATAGTAAGAGAAAGAAGATGGAAAATGGGTGAAGAGAAGTTGGACGATAGACAAGTTTTCAATTTTAAGAGAGGTAGGGCACAGCGGATAATCCGCTCTGCATGTTTCTTGCCCGTCTGGGTTTGAACCTCTACCTTACATCGTATCGTAGCCAAATAGCATTGGTCTCGGCCATGTTGTGTTCCTACGGTGAGTAAGGTCTCCAGAGCTCCACTTGGCAAGCGTCTATAGGCTACGGTGACGGCTTACCACCAGGCAGGCTGTATGCTTTGCCATATTTGTGGTTTAAAAAGAGAAATGGAGTGGAGATGAATGAAGACTAGCAGAGATTTAATAATTATTGTATACCTCTATGCACGGCGGTGGCCCTCTGCTGCAGCTTGTCCATCAATAAATGATAGATGGCTGATATGTGATCGAAGCGTTGCTCTTGCACTGACTGAAAAGATAAATTTAACAATACAATAAATAACCTGCTTGGTTGTTTAACTATCAGGTAGATGGCGCCACTCACGCAATTTAAAGGAATGAGAAATTTCACAACCATTACTAATAGTTCTGTCAACGAATGCCTTAAAAGTGAGTATTTTATATAGCGATTTCTTCAGAAACCAAATCAAATCAAAAAATACTTTATTGACAAAGCATTTTTGAGTCCACCACACAACGTTACCCAATATATTTTTGAAAATTTCTTTTTTTTTATCGAAGATACATACATGTGTTTTTTAAATTTCTGAATGTTTTTTTTTTGCAATTTCTTCAATGATTTACCTGCTGTATGTGATGCGAGGTCAAACCGGGTAGAGTCAGCATCTGCGCGACGACTGCATCATGCTGCGACGAATCCCCGACACGCTCTTGACCGTGACATGAGCAAATGCCGACTGATATATCTGTAAAACATACATACTAATATTATAAATGTGAAAGTGTGTTTGTGTGTTTGACGGATTGATATGATTTTTTTATTGGGGATAGTTTAAAGTCTGGAGAGTGACATAGGCTACTTTTTTTCCCACGAGATAAAGAGATTCCCATGGGAAAAAATATTGACATTTTCGCTTGACCACGCGGGCGGAGCCGCGGGTAACAGCTAGTATATATATTATAAGCGTGGTCAAGGGAAAATGTCAATAATTTCAGCATACTTTGGGGCTAGCTCGATCTGTGTGATTTGTCCCTATATATATAGGGACAAATCACACAGATCGAGCTAGCCCCAAAGTATGCTCGAAACTGTGTTATGGGATACTAAGCCCGTTCGCACACAAGGCGACGCAAGTCTCCGATACTCGGCGATTTTAGCATCCAACGACGCGAGTGTACGTACGAACCTCAATGGACTTGTATGGCGGTAGTCGCTTGGATACTAAAATCGCCGAGTATCGGAGACTTGCGTCGCCTTGTATGCGAACGGGCGAACTCAACGATACTATATTTAATAACAATTACATATATTATATAGATAAACATCCAAGACCCGAGGCCAATCGGAAAAAGTTCGTTTTTCATGACCCGACCGGGATTCAAACCCGGGACCTCCTGGATGGCGGTGTAACCATTACGCCACGGAGGTCATCCAAATTATTTCTGATAAATCTTCTTGTAAAAATAAAAACTAATTAGAAATAAATTAGTCGGGAGTATGAAGTATTGAAAGGACTTATTTAGTACTGGAAGCGTACCTGCTTGTGGCTGCGTGGCGGGGGCGAGCCACCGATGCTTGGCGACTCCGCGCAGAGACAGGCGTCTCTCTGGGTCCACGACCAGCATGTGACGGATGAGGTGCTCACATTCTAAGGGATAGGTAGAACAATACAATTTTATGAAAGAAATGTTTTTTTGCGTATGAAGGCGCTGTCCCACTGCTGCGCACGAAGAGGCTACGCACGTGTGTTAAGCTTTGCTTTGCCAGAGGATGTACGTGATTGTGTCCACTGCAACCCACGGACACGTTGACCATCAAGTGACGTCATTGATACACGCGTGGCTTGCTCAACGTAGCTCAACGCTGTCAACGCCATGCACGCAGTGAATGCGGTACACAGCTTGTTCCACAAAGCGCGCACGCTGTGCACGAACACGTGACAACTATGACAATCAATGCGTAGCCTCTCCGTGCGCCGTGGTGGGCCACGCTACAGCTGTACGTAGTCGTGGTTTTATATTCGTGCATAGCTTGTAATGCAGTGGAAACGTAGACCCACGTAGTCATCCACGCAGCTGTAATGTGCCACGTGGCCCACGTGTTCGTGGTGGGACCGCGCCTTGATGAGGGTACATTTGGTGTTACATGATATAAATTCAACTCCTAATAAGCCATTATGAGATAGGGCACAGTGGATAATCCGCTCAAATCGGAGCAGCCCGTCTGGGGAAGGACCTTACATCGTATCGTAGCCAAATAGCATTGGTCTCGGCCATGTTGTGTTCCTACGGTGAATAAGGTCTCCAGAGCTCCACTTGGGGGGGTTATACCCCCGGTATTGCAAACGTCTATAGGCTAAAGTGATACTTACCATCAGGCGGGCCGTATGCTTGTTTGCCAACCTAGTAGTATACAATTTTTTTTTTAAACCGCATTTGTGAATTTCACTTCCCAAAGGTTGACTGGTAGATAATGCATTTAGCGTTAAGACCGTCTTTTGCACCCATATATCGTCTATATTAATTTATACTAATATTATTAAGAGGAAAGATTTGATTGTTTGCATTGACTAGGCTCCGAAGCTACTGGACCGATTTTAAAAATTCTTACACCATTCGAAAGCTACATTATCAGGGAGTGATATAGGCTATAGCGTTTCCCGAAATTCAATGTGGTTCCCACGGGAAAGGGTGCGGAACTTCACGCGGACGAAGTCGCCGGCAAAAAAGCTGGTGGTCAATAAGTTTAAATAAGTAATATACAAGTCATACTAACCCTGTGACATGAAATATGGTATTCGAAACTTCCCCATGAGTACGACAGCTCTCAACTCATGTAACGTCCCACCATCGAAGGGAAGAGCTCCGCACACCAACACGTATAACACCACGCCTAGTGACTGTGAACAAAATTAAATCATCATCAACTGTCTCATCATCAACAACAACAACAGTCTCATCACTCATCATTATCATCAACAACTGGCTCATTATCATAATCATCAAAAAAATATGCCATCGTCAACAACAGTCACACCTCACACCAACAACAGGCTCATCAACAACAACTGTCTCATAACCATCAACAGTCTCATCACTCATCATTATCATCAACAACCGGCTCATTATCATAATCATTAAAAAAATACGCCATCATCATCAACAGTCACACCTCACACCAACAACAACAGGCTCATCAACAACAACTGTCTCATAATCCCCAACAGTCTCATCACACATCATTATCATCAACAACCGGCTCATTATCATAATCATCAAAAATTACACCATCAACAACAGTCACACCATTCTCAGAAACATTCCCATGAACGGCAGCCTTCAACTCGTGTAATGTCCTACCGAAGGGAAAGCTCCGCAAACCAACACATTAAGACCACGCCTAGTGACTGTGAAAGGATAAATTAATTCATCATCAACAACAACAGTCATTTCGCAAACAACAGTAAAATCATTATCATGAACAGTCTCATCACCATTAACACCAGAGTATCATCATCATAAAGTACTATCTCATCAACAACACTCTCATCATCATCAACAAAGATATTCCATACCCAGATATCAGCCCTCGGTCCATCGTATCTTCGTCCCTCAAATAATTATTCTGGCGCCGCATAACTTGGACTTCCACACCATGTTGCCGAGGGGGAGTCGGCTGAATACTCATCTCATAGTCGACAACAACATCGACTCAACAACAAGAGGCCCTTAATCAACAACATGCTCATCATCAGACAACAGTTGTATAATCATGAACAACAGTCGACATGAACAACAGTCGACACCAACAACAGTCTCATCATCCTCAACAACAGCCTCATCAACAACCGTCTCATCATCAACAACAACCTTACCCAGATATCAGCCCTCGGTCCGTCGTATCTTCTACCCTCAAATAATTCTGGTGCTGCATAAGGCGGACTTCCACACCAAGTTGCCAAGGGGGAATCAGCTGAATATTCGTTGCTGAAACCGAAGTCTGCTAACTGAAACCAAAATAAATAAATAAATATTTAGGGACAATTCACACAGACGGAGGTAGCCCCAAAGTAAGTTCGAAACTTGTGTTATGGGATACTAACTCAACGATATTATATTTTATAACAAATACATATATAGATAAACATCCAAGACCCGAGGTCAATCAGAAAAAGTTCGTTTTTCATCATGACCCGACCGGGGATCGAACCCGGGACCTCCTGCGTGGCGGTCTGGCGTGGTAACCATTACGCCACGGAGGTTAAGAGAGGTAGGGCACAGCGGATATTCCGCTCAAATCAGAGCAGCCCGTCTGGGGAAGGACCTCCGCCTTACAGAAGATCGTAGCCAAATAGCATTGGTCTCGGCCATGTTGTGTTCCTACGGCGAGTGAGGTCTCCAGAGCTCAACTTGGGGGGGTTGGGAGGGTTGGCAACGCGTGAGTGATACCCCCGGTATTGCTTACGTCTATAGGCTACGGTGACGGCTTACCATCAGGCTGACCGTATGCTTGTTTGCCACCTGTGGGGGAAAAAAAAAAAAAAAAAAAAAAAAAAAAGAGGTCGTCAAAAAGAAAAAGAAATGGTTCATTATAGAAATGTAATTATACTCGCAACTTCGCGGAAAGCCGAGAGCGAGAGACAAGGAACACCTAATGAACGTGGCCGAAATTGGAACTAACTCCGCCATCTTGTCTAGATGTCACTTTTTGACAGTTCGCCATTGCCACATTTGGAAACATTGTCCATTTTGGATTCCAAATCGGATTCCAAATAGCATTTCGTCCAAAACGCAGATACGTTTTGGACGAAATGCTATTTGGACTAACTACGATTTGGACTAACTGCGATTTGGACGAACTGCGATTTGGACGAACTGCGAATTGGACATGTTTTTGAACTTTGGACCAATCGCGCCTAAATCGTGTCTTACAGAGGTGAAGGAGCTGGCACAAGACAAGAAAATAGGATTTATACGCCCTATGTCAGATACGCAAAATGTCAGACACAATTATTAGGTCGACGGAGCCACGCTACAAGAGCGCAGTACTTAAATTTAGAGAGGTACCTTAATATTCATATTGGAGTCCAACAATAGATTCTCAGCCTTCAGATCCCTATGTACCACCCCGCTGGTGTGACAGTAGCCCACGGCTGCGACCATCTGGGCGAAGGCCCTGGCCGCCTCCGACTCGGGCATACGACCTCTTGATACTAGGTGATCTGGAATTTAGAAAAAATCATGTCATTGCTGGAATATTTAGTAATGAAAATCGGTCGCGTATTAATGGCACAGTGTGTTGAATCTAAGACAAACACACTATGCTGAAATTACGCAACCGAAATTCTGCGGCCGATTGTACGTTTCGACCTATTCCACTGAAAGAAAGCGCGGAAAGTACGCGACTGAATCACATTTCAATTGTCTTTGAACTTCGTGTTTGTACAGTCAACAAAGGAATTTACTATTTACTGACTCCCCCCCCCCCCCCCTGTATACCTATATGATTTCTAAATATTGCGATTAGGATTTAATTACAACACATAGCTACACCCCCCCCAGTCAATTCCTTTGTTAACTGTACCTAACTTCACTTTGTAACTTCGCAAGAGTAGACCCAGCATACAACTTACCAAATATTTCCCCTTTGGGTGCATATTCTGTTACTAAATATATTGTGTGACTGCTTTCCATGACCTGAAAAACAAAGCATTATCATAAACTAGTCAATCCCTCGCAACTTCGTTTGCGTATTTCTCGCTTTCCCGTGGGAATTTTGAAAAATCCTTTCTTAGTGTAGTATCCGTTATAAAAGTACCCCTGTGCAAAATTTCAAGTTTCTAACCCTTATAGTTTAGGCCCTGCGTTGATATGTCAGTCAGTCAGCTTCTCCTTATATATATACAGATAAGAGCGTCAATTGGACGGTTACTACAAAATGTAAATAAAGAAATTTAGCCATGAAATTCAGTATTCATGGTTAAAATTAACAACCAAAATAACCATAAAGTCTAGGGTATTTTGATCAAATCCTACCAGAATCGCGTTCTTTTCGGGATAAAAAGTACCCTATGGGTTAATCCAAGGTATCAGCTAGCTACATATCATAAATATTGGCCCAGCCATTTGAGCGTGAAGAAGTACCACCAAACATACACATAACTCTCGCTTTTATAATATTAATAGGATACAGGAAAACTCATGGTGACAGGCAAGGTGGAAGGAAAAATACCAAGAGGACGCAGCCCTAGATGATGGACGGACCAGGTAGCTGAAAGCCTGGAGATGCCGAGCGCAGCTCTCCATCTGGCACAAGATCGGAACAGATGGAGAGAAACTGTGAGGAGTTACGTCGGAGTCACGATCCTCAACGTTGAGGGACCGACTATGGAGGACAGGAAAATGAATTACTGCATGTCCCGCCACTTAGGGAAGCGACGGGGATATGTCGGTGTGTCGGGCACTCCTTCTAGCCAATAAAAAAACAAAATGACAAAAAAGGCCGTAACCGGTTTTCTTTCGCCATTTCTTTTTACCGGTTGCCATTTTGCTTGTGTCCGAAATGGTGGTAGTATATAACGTAGTTTATTTTTTTTATTTAAACAAGTTGTAAATGACAAGAAAAAGTGCCTGTGAAGGTCTAATTTCTGAAATAAACGATTTCATTTCATTTCATTTCAATATAGGCTGCGATATCGACAAGAACGCAGACTTCCTTTACATCGACGAGCGAGTAAAACCACGCTTTTATAACTCGGCGGTAAAGCTCGCCGGTGAATCACTGCAAAACCGCGGTTTTGAACATCGACTGGCTCGCGGCTCGTCATGTTTGTTATATTTTTTACTCGGCTCGTCATGTAAAAACGAGATGGCGAGATACAGAAAGCTCCAGACTCGGAACAAGACATGTTACCTCTCTCATTCAGGCGCGACGTTTTGCTCGACAGTCGATCAGCACGAACGAGCCGTGACTAAAACCGTCGTTCTTTAAAACCGCGCCGTGGTATAGGCTCGTACGTCGATCAGGGACCTTTGGAGAGATGTCTATCAAGACCCACCTGGTACAATCGTACTATGTGCGGATGCTTCAACCTCTTCATTATGGCTATTTCACGAAACGTCTTCTTCAAATTGTCCTCGTCCAGTCTTGATTTATCAATAATTTTTATGGCAACCTGGAAGAGAAACATGAAAATGGTAAGTAATTTAAAAAAAGGACGGGTAGCACTCCGGGAGTGCCGGCAGGAGTGAAAACTTAAACATCAACGTTGTGCATTTTTGAATATTTTGGTATGGTTAGGGAATCTTACGCTTTTTCGATCAGGCTACGGTTCTGAAGCGAGTTTAACATTTTTTACCCATCTAAAAAAAGTGCCAAGCGCCACTGCTAAAGAAGTTTTCACTTCAAAAATCGCGTGGTAATTTTCGCTGTACGATAGGCCCTTACGCTATGCTCTTTTGTGCGAGGGTGATACTTCCCCGTTCGAGCAGCATTTAATAAACGCTCTAACTCAAGTACAAGTTCACCTAAGAACGCTTCGGAAG
Organism: Endotricha flammealis; assembly: GCA_905163395.2. Lineage (NCBI taxonomy): Eukaryota > Metazoa > Arthropoda > Insecta > Lepidoptera > Pyralidae > Endotricha > Endotricha flammealis. The sequence goes on along the minus strand of LR990882.1, from coordinate 583,411 downwards.
CCTTCTAGTAGCGACCTTCGGATGCGTCGTTTTTACCGGGGTGGTCATTTTGCTTTGTTACCGAAATGGTGGTGTGGAGTGGTAGTTTATAGAGTAGTTCATATTTAACTAGCTTTTTTGCCCGCGACTTCGTCCGCGTGAAATTCTGGACCCGTTCCCGAAGGAACCACATTGAATTTCGGGAACGGCTATAGCCTATGTCACTCCCTGATAATGTAGCTTTCTACTGGTGAAAGAATTTTTGAAATCGGTCCAGTAGTTTCGGAGCCTATTCAATGCAAACAAACAATCAAATCTTTCCTCTTTATAATATTAGTATAGATGTACTTTATTTAATTATGATTAACTAGATGTTACCCGCGGCTTTGCCCGCGTGAAAATTAGCCTATGTTGGGCTGTACCCCTAACATTATGTATGTAAGTTTTCATAATGATCGGCTGCTTAGTCATGCTGTGAAGGAATAACAAACAAACCAACAAACTCACTCATCTATAACTTCTATACTAATATTATAAAGAGGAAAGCTTTGATTGTTTGTTTGTTTGCATTGAATAGGCTCCGAAACTACTTGACCGATTTCAAAAATTCTTTCACCATTCGAAAGCTACATTATCCGGGAGTGACATAGGCTATAGCTTTTCCCGAAATTCAATGTGATTCCTACGGAAACGGGTGCGGAACGTCACGCGGAAGAAGTCGCGGGCAAAAAAGCTAGTTTGCAATAAATTGTTGCCAAAAATTGCGTCGTACGCTACACGATTGAATATAATTCGCTACCGGACGGTTCTGTGATGCGATACCGGAACAAATTCGATCGACTAGCAGCACTTTTAAAGGGGTATATTGTTTTTTTATTTCTATGTTTAATTAGGGGTTTTGGTACGCACATGCAACCATGCCAACCCCCTCGTGACCTTGAAATGATATCTTCAAGTACATTGCCGATAATCAGTGCTCCTTGAGTGCACAGGCGTCACCCAAATCCGGAAAGAGACACTTGGGTCACACTAAGCAGTTTGGGAGGACTAATTCGCTTCTGGAGGGAGGTGGGCTGGATGGAGTGACAGCCCCACGGCTCACGTACAATGGTCCAGTACAGGACTAAGTGCGGAAACCACACCCACTAGAGGGGTTTATGATGATGATGATGATGATGAAGGATCCGATAATATGGATTTCAATACTCTTATGTCCAACAAGTTGATACTTATTTCTTTCAAAGAGTATCTTTTTTGTTCCTCGTACCTGGTACTGGTACATTCCATGGTGGTAAGCGTCATTTACCACAAGCATCACAATTGGGTGAGTTTTTCAAGAGGTAACCAAAGTTTCGTGGGATGTCCACCTTACAGAAGATCGTAGCCAAATAGCATTGGTCTCGGCCATGCTGTGTTCCTACGGTGATTAAGGTCTCCAGAGCTCCACTTGGGGGGTTTTGGGAGGGTTGGCAACGCGTGAGTGTGCAAAAGTCCTCGTTCCTCATACCTGGTACATTCCACGAGTAAACGTCATTTACCAGAAGTATCACAATTGGGTGAGTTTTTCAAGAGGTAACCAAAGTTTCGTGGGATGGCCACCTTACAGAAGATCGTAGCCAAATAGCATTGATCTCGGCCATGCTGTGTTCCTACGGTGATTAAGGTCTCCAGAGATCCACTTGGGGGGGTTTTGGGAGGGTTGGCAACGCGTGAGTGTGCAAAAGTCCTCGTTCCTCATACCTGGTACATTCCACGAGTAAACGTCATTTACCACAAGTACCTATCACAATGATTCAGAGCTGTGTTGGGATTGTCTCGTTTCTGTAGCGCTTCAGGTATGTTTGCATGGCAAACACTGACTGTTTTCAGGCTAGTATACGCAAAAAAGGAGCCTCCCTGGTGCACGGAGTTCAGGCCAGTTCCAACACCGTTCTGGATATGATAGCTAATAGGTTCGACTGTCCCTACATCCGGCATTGTTGTGAAAAACACATCCCACAATGCCGCATGGAGAGACTTTTATGGTAATAAAAAATTAATTTAATTTGAATAATTTAATTTAATTTAATTTTGTAATATTGGATAATAATAATAATAATAATTTAATTTTGACAAATATGCGACCTTGATGGTGTAGTGCTTTAAAGGACACTTATTTTATTCAACCTCCTCATATTCTGCTTCATCAATTTGTGAATTTATAAGAAAATACAGATCTAGCAACATCTTTATGAACGTGGCCGAAATTGGAACTACAACTCCCGTTCATATTTTATGTCACTTTTTGACAGTTCGCCTTTGACAAAATGTATGAAAATATGCCACAGTAACGCCCTCCTACAAACGTCACTCACGTTCATGAACATCCTTGTACGTCTTTAGGTATAGTGCTACAAACATCTTTAAGAACGTGAGTGACGTTTGTAGGAGGGCGTTACTGTGGCATATTTTCATACATTTTGTCAAAGGCGAACTGTCAAAAAGTGACATACAATATGAACGGCAGTTGTAGTTCCAATTTCGGCCACGTTCATAAAGATGTTGGTAGATCTGTGTTTTCTTATGTCACAAATTGATGAAGCAGAATATGAGAAGGTTGAATACTTGACGACCTCCGTGGCGTAATGGTTACCACGCCAGACCAGAGCCAGGAGGTCCCGGGTTCGAATCCCGGTCACCATGATGAAAAACGAACTTTTTCTGATTGGCCTCGGGTCTTGGATGTTTATCTATATATGTATTTGTTATAAAATATAATATCGTTGAGTTAGTATCCCATAACACAAGTTTCGAACTTACTTTGGGGCTAGCTCAATCTGTATGAATTGTCCCCTATATATTTATATAATAAAATAAGTGTCCTTTTAAGCGCTACACCATCAAGGTCGCATAACGTAAACAATTTTCTATTTACTATTGATAATAGTTGTAATATAATTATGTAATGTTATGTTTGCGCTATCTTATCAGGCACGTGGTGGGGCCGAAATATCACGGTACTTGTTACAGTCGGCGTACAAATAAATAATTCTTACACATTTACAATTGCCACCTGCTAGGCTGCTCTTGAAAGCAATCATGAGCGGAAACATTAGATTACTAGTTTATTTTGCTTTTTGTCTGTATTATTATTACTTTATTTTATTTTTTGTTATTATTAATTTTGTATTCGTTTCAATACTATACATTAAAAACATTAAAAGAGAAAAAAAAACGTGGCAATCGGGGTCTGCCGCGGTAAAGTTCCGCGGGCTTGAACTCACTCGTGGACGCGGCCAAAAAGCACGCTATCTCACCTAGCATCGTGTCTAAAAGAGATAGAATCAGTTATGAGCAGTTAGCAGCTAGTCTACACGTATACGTCTAGTCGCACGCAACCAAACACCGTGCCGAAATCTGCCGAACTGAAACGACGTTAGACGATGCACGGCTTTCAACGCCGCGCGGAGTGGGGGTGTTAGGTTTTATTTTCGTTACGGAATTTCTTGATTCGGTCACCGCGCTCAAAGCCCGCGATAAAAGCTATAATAGCTTAAAAAAATCTGTTTGTACGCGCACATCGTCGTAGTTACTGGACTGATTATAATGCTGTTTACACAGGAAGTTAGATCTTGACTTGGAGCGACATATAGGCATTATTCTTTGAAGATTCTGCTTGAAAATCACCTCAAAACTTCACTAGATTCGGACTAGATTTCACTGACTCTGATTTATCCGTCGATGCTATTTCAACCACAAATCCAATTCCACGCGGGCAAAACTGTGGGCACAGCTAGAACAATTTAATTATATTATTACTAGCTTTTCCACGCCGTTTCGCTCGCGGTTAATTTTATGACATAGATCTCGTTTGACAACAAAACAATCCATAGCGCGACTTGTGGCGCCATCTGTTGGCCGATAGCCTATCCCATGCAGCGCCCTCTATAGTAGAAAAATTATTTGCCCATTGGAATGACATACTTTCACGGGATAAAAAGTAGCCTATGTGGGCTCTGTACCCCTGACAAAATATTATACAAATTTTCATAATGATCGGCTGATTAGTCAAGCCGTGAAGGAATAACAAACAAACGAACTCACTTTCTCATTTATAATATTAGAATGATGAAGTATGATGGCTGTCCAGTGAAATTTGAATTTTGAACAGTGCTATTTGGATCGACATTTCGCTGGTACCTTGTAAAATCACAAAAAAGGCCGTAACTGGTTTTCTTTCGCCACTTCTTTCACCAGTGGTCATTTTGCTTGTTTCTGAACACCGACTCAATGTAATTTCTTTCTGATTAAATTCGCTGTGAGTTCCGTCCGAGACTGCTATAGTTTCTCCCCCGGGACGTCAATAAGCTTCATTACGCAATGAAGCTTATTGACGTCCCGGATTGTTATTGTGTTATTATGTTCATTCCACACCATTGTGTATAACATTCCGCGTACTCTTATCCTAATCCATCCCAAAAACATCCCAAAATAATCTAAATCCTACCTACATATATTGCAAAATCATAGACGAGTTGATAAACAGGCGATTTACAACTTACAAGAGTTACGAGTTGATAAATAGACCAGTTGATAAATAGACAAGTTGCTACATAGGCGAGTTACAATCGCACCGATATGATACTAACTTATTTTAATGTACTTTTACACTGTAACTAACGAGTGGAAGAAAAAATTACAAAATGACAAAAAAGGCCGTAACCGGTTTTCTTTCGCCATTTCGTTTTACCGGTGGCCATTTTGCTCGTGTCCGAAATGGTAGTAGTTTATAACGTAGTTTATTTTCTTTATTTAAACAAGTTGTAAATGACAAGAAATAGTGCCTGTGAAGGTCTAATTTCTGAAATATACGATTTCATTTCTATCGTCAGTCTGAGGTCGCCGTTGTT